>OX383286.1:26585104-27896568 GCA_947523025.1 Dryobota labecula
GAATCGGACCACCATAAGGTCTATTCTTGCTTGCAGCGCTCGGCCGCTATAGTAACGCTGACCATACCACCAACCACCAATAGCATCGCAGCGTCAGATTTTTGCTGAACCCTTTGTTTTTTGTAAATGAAAAAAAAAAGGCCGTAAAAAACCAGCCGATATGGTCAAACATCGGTAATCATTGAAACAGAGCCTGAGAAATGTATTTAAACAAACTTTTTTTTTATTGGTCATCGTAAAAAGATAGATAAATAGAATACTCTTTATTATGTACACCATAAAAAACAGATATAAATGTAGAACTGTTACATAGGGTGTCACAATGGGCGGTCTTATCGCTAAAAGCGATCTTTTACAGACAACCTTTGGTTGGATCAAAAAGTAGAAGGAGAGAAACGGAAAGCGGCGGTAAACTGATGTGGACATCCATGAGCACGGGATTTTGTTTTGAAAGTGTGCCGATTCGGATGTTCCCCATAGTACATGAATAAATAATTAAACAAACAACGTTCGGATCATCCTATTACCAAAAGCAACGTCTTATGTATTATCTATCCCTCTGGTAGTGCATTTATAACTCATAAACGATCTTATTTTCGCGATTTTTGTTACAACTATGAGTAAATGAATAAGTGTCACTTCTTTTTGCGAAAAAACTTCACGATTGATATTAATCTTCAAGTCAATATCGAAGGCGAATCTCTGAACAACGTCGTTATCGCCGATCTTCAACTATAAAAGAGTACATTTCGGATATAGCGGAGAGGAGCTTATCTTTTAATATCTAGTAATTCTAGGCCAGACTCGGGTCGTAGCCTCGAAATGCTTCGGAAAATATGAAATAATATACCTACGGTTTTGTTGAATGTCGTTAAGATTTGTTTAATGTATTAGTATTGCCATCAAAACTTAGTCTTTTAGGTCAAGTGAATTTCTCCATATTCTAAGTAATACATGTAATAAAAAGCAAATTTAGTACCTATTAGTCTAGGTCTTCTATTTGACCTTGGAGTAAAATAAATGTTTATGATGCTATGTGAGTCAGAGACTAGTAACTTTTAAGGCTTTTTCACGGTGCTTCTATATGTATCCATACTAATATTATAAATATAATGTAACTCTGTCTGTCTGTTACGTTTTCACGTCTAAACCGCTGAACCGATCGTCATGAAATTTGGCAGATATATAGCTTTGGATATGGAGAAGGATATAAGCTACTTTTTTACGCGATAACCGACATCCACGCGGGCGAAGCCGTGGGCAAAACCTAGTATATTATAAATAAAAGTCGCTTTTCGTGTCTGTCTGTGTGGCCGCGTCGTTCATCTGAACTACGAAACGGATTTGCATTCATCATTTTTAGAGAATTTATTCCGGAAGGTTTACGTGTATAATACGTTAATAGTAAAATTACATAATAAGTAATACCCCAATGTTTTGTGAAGCCGCAAAAACCGTGCAAACCAGGCGTCGTTATCGCTAGTTATTAATAAACTAAGAAAATAGACTATCGATAGGGTTAACTGACATTAAGAAGTAAGATTATTATATTTGAAGTAAAAACAAAAGTAAAATTCATCCAGTCAACATAGAGATTAAACAAAATAATACGAAAAACTTTAAACAAAATAACTTTAAATATAATGCTTATTTAAAAAGAACTGAAACAAATAATTTGCTGATACACAAAAATGCTCGAGCTGTTTTATTAAATTCCTTTATGTTGGCTCACATTTATTTTGTTCACTCATTTTAAAATGCACATATTGTTTTCACTGATAAATTTATAGAAAATTCGTTTAAAAATAGCCAATGAAATAAATAAAACAATGATTTAGAATGTTGTAGTGAAATGAAAATTAAAATCAACGGATAGTTTCAACCTTTTTAGGGTTCCGTAGTCAACAAGGAACCCTTAGGCGCCATCTCCACGGGCGAGAAAATCACGGCGATAGTCTCGCCGTGCCATCAAATTCAATAGAAGCTCTATGAATCAATCTGCACATGGCGTTATCATCGCGGCGATTATTTGAAGGCCCAGCGTGAATATCGCCGCGATTCTCTCGCTCGTGGAGATGGCGCCTTATAGTTTCGCCATGTCTGTCAGCAGCAGCAGTACATATATATAACGAAGTTAAAAGGAAAACTATCACAGCTAAGTGGGCTTTACAAGTTACTTAGTCGACCAATATACATTTACAGTTGAAAAAAATGTTCTCTCATACATTCTGTTTGGGAGAACATGTTTTTCAACTACAATGTTAAGTTTTTTTCTTGGGATAAATTCATCCTAAATATGGAACCCTTCAATGTGCATGGTCCGACACGCACTTGGTCGGTTTTTGATACTCAATTTGAATCAAGTTCTGTGACTGAGAATTTCCTAGACCATAACTTCTCAGAAAACTCAATTATTTGACCAATTGCAATGAAGCGAAGGACACACTAGCATGTTAAAAGTAATTTCATTCTATATTCCATAATATTGATATAATTCCATTAGTTGATTCCTCGGAGAAGACGTACCCATTCCAGTCACCATGGATTCTGGAACGAGTCACCCCAAAAATTTAAGCTAGCCGTGGCTATTACATATTTCATGAGGGAATTTATATCCTATAGCTATCTATGGCAACTATCCCTGAGGGCCCTTTGGAAAATTAAAGAAAAACAAATTGCTTTACTCGCTTCGGTAGTGAGTATGGTGGATATTGAGATCGCGGAAGGCTCTATGTAATAATATAATACGATGGAGTTCGTTATAATCTTAATACAGGCCACTTAAAGGAAGGTAATAAAAGGAAAAAAAAACTTAGAACAAGACGGTAATCAAGATTTTGAACAAACTAATTAATAATAAAATCAAAAACCCGACTCCAAAAAAAGATAATTTAAAAGTAATGCTCTAAAAAGACCGAAACAAGATTGAGATAAACTATAAACAAAGTAAACTATACTTCAACCTCAAAATAACATGAAATCCTTAATGAGTTTAATTGTATAAAATTGCAAAAAATTATAAAGACAAACAAAATTGTTTAAGCTATAGAACGACGGACGAGGCAATCTTGAAGATACCTTTATGGTATTATCAGTAAGTATAGTTGTAAAAGGCTAATGATACTAGAATAACTGTGTCTTAAAGCCTTTAGTTCTAAAACCCCAACAAATATTGCGGTCGTCGGTATGGTTAGAAAAATATAGAACATGAAGTTTTACGGCAACACGCACTGCGAAACGGATGATTGAATTTATTTTGGTCACAGTACCAAGCAGTAAAACAATACTGTCAGGAATATAATTATTTATATCTACTGTACTTTCTACAACACAGAAAACAGAAACACAGGAAAAACAGAAAAACAGGTGTGAGTTTATCTGTATATTTATACTATATCGATAATTCGGTATCACTTTACCAGCAACCTTTGTAAATCATTCAAAAGAATTAAAAACAAACAAACACATATAATTTCGTTTTTTGAACCATAAAACGTCAATTAGCTATTCTTAATACATTTTGCTTCAGTAATATTTTCAGTCTCCTTTGCTATTGTTTTTGTATAAACTAAATTATTAGTACTTTATTTATTAGTAGGTTCTATTTTTCAATAAAATAAATAAAACCCACGGGTAATTTAAAACATTAGTGAAGAGTAGCAATTAAATCGTTTTCCGTAAAACTTGTAACAAAATTATTGCAACTTCATTGTACATTTTCCGACGTAAACCAGTTTCCCCTCAGTTCCGAAGTAGTTTTTAAAAGCTTTATTTATTTCGAATTTAAATGTTGTATTATTAGTGAGCATATCATTTAACGAAAACGGCGCACTCCTCACACTACGATGCTACACGTGCCTCGGCACTCCACTAATATTGCGCAACAAATTGTGTATTGACCCTTATTGCCCGAATTTATAACACTGATTTCTCTCAAGTGGATATTTTTAACTGTAATAAACCTCCATTCAAAACACAAATAATAAAAACCATAAACGAAGGCAATTGACAGACTACTAATCTCTTAATATTCCATTTTTTTTTTTTTTTTGTTTTTTTATAATCAAATAGTTTTTTTTTTTCGTTAAAATTTAATCTTAACTTTAAGACATATACTTAAAATTGAACCTTTTGAATTTAAATATTTCTTACTAGTCCGTTCGAATGTTTTAAACTTGTCCTATTTATACAGTAAAACCTATTATTAGCCATACAATACTGCAATATAAGTACATACTCATACATACTATATATGTCGCTGCTGGTTGCCAAAATAAATAAATACTGAGTCGTAATATAGTGTACCGTTGTAATTTTTTTCTATTAATCGATGTTCACTGGGGGGTTTTTAGGTAAATTGTAAGAGGTAATAATTATAGTGGATATTTATAAAAAAAAAAAAAAAAGTCTTTTTACCCGACTGCCCCAGAAGGAGGGTAATGTTTTTCGAGAGTATGTATGTATGTGTGGCTATTTCTTTGGCACGATCTGTAGCCTAAACGGATTGATGGATTTTAACATAAGAGGTGTCGTTAGATTAGTCTTAATCATGGGAGTGACATAGGCTATATAATATTTATATATTGCATCTACAAATACAAAAAAGGAGGGGTTTTTTTTAATTACCACAATACTGGATTCAAATAAAAGCAAGTAATGAGACAATTCCAAATATAAAAAGCATGAAAAAAAAAAAAAAATCCGACTGCAGAAACATAACTGAAAAGAGTAAAACAATTGCTTGTTTTACTCTTTTCAGTTATGTTTCTATAGATTATAATGCTATAATCTATAGAATTTTGGTATTGCAGACAAACCAATGACTTGAAATATGGTGTAACTTTTGTTATATAATATTTTTTACTAAAGTAAATGGCTGCTGGAAGTCAAACAGACGAAGATATTAGTGTTCTGACCACAAGCACGTAAGCAATCAATAATTTTCTCACTGCTGGGACACAGGCCACCTCTCTGTGACAGGTACTGGGTCAAAAGTACATAATAGATGACATTATACAGGTACTCCTGTTAGAAATGGTCTAAAGTTAAATATACCGGCACAGTTGGTGCAATGGCTGATTGAATCCAAGATGGGACAAACATTTGTTTGGCTCACAAACAGTTGCTCCGGGTCTAAGTGTTTGTGCATGTAAGATTGGTTGTTGTAAACACACCTACGATACAGGAATGTAGTTAGAAACACAGTCCGTACGACTTCCTTAAAATCGGCCATAGTCAATACGATCCACTGGTCCACGTACAGTTCAACCATATGTGGTATGTTCTGAAAAATGCACAGGTTCAATAATACGCTCCAGTATATACTGCAGCGTATTATTGAACCTGTGCAGCAATGCAATCACCCTGTCAATCACCTGTGAGCAACGTCCGCTGAAGGACGAAGCCCTCTCTGGTCGCACGTAGTGTGTCATCATCATTCATCTTTCATCATTCTCTTATTTTTTATTATTATTATGGGACTTAAACAAAATTGGTGAAATGTGGGTGTCACTATAGGTACATCACTGCCTAACCCTCCGGGGATTACAGGCATCATCATCATAATCATTTCAGACGAAAGATTAAAATCGTACAGCACCAATTACATTAATTAACATAGAAACATAAAACATATTAATATTGACAATTTTTGTCTATAATTTAATTAAAACTAACATGGAACAGTAGACTCCCTTGCATACTTTCTCTCACAAGATGTCCACTGCTGGGCATAAACCTCCCCCAAGCACCGCCAGTCCGGCCGGTTTTGTGCTTCCAGCATCCAGCGGATTCCTGTGGCTTTTCACAAGGTCCACCTTTTGGGAGGCCTTCCAACGCTACATCTTCCAGTACGCGGTCGCCACTTCAGAACCTTTCGGCCCCACCGGCCATCTGTTCTGCGAGCAATGTGCCCTGCCCACTGCCACTTAAGTTCGGCAATTCTTCGGGCTATGTCGTTCACCTTGGTTCTCCTGGAGATCTCTTAATTTCTGATTCTATCACGCAGGGCAACTCCAAGCATAGCACTGCCCTTTATGTGATTTTTTGCCTTCTAATAAGGTCCATTGTGAGCGACCTTTTGTCGTCATTACAGGCATAATATTATATTATTCTTCTCTATTAGTCGTCATCTCAGTAGTCACCAGTTTCCTAGCCATCTCAGGTAGCATTTTTACGTCATTATGTCGTCCGTTTACGGTACTGCTCGACGTAAGAGACGTCATGTCTTGACGTCGTGGGGTCCCATCAGATGACGTCAATTTGTCACAGCCTCAAGACATGACGCTAAATCGACGTAACCAGGACGTTCCGTTGAGTACCAGACTTTTAAATGACGTTAGTGTGACGTACATAATCGACGAATAAACTACGGACCCGAAAATGACTTTGGGATGACGTCATTTTTTGCCGCAGACGTCATTTTGCTACCTGGGATATCATCAAAGTCAAAGTCATCTTTCACTCAGTCCATCCATTGTTTCTCTGATCTTCCCTTACTCATAAAGCCATCCAAATTCATAATCTAAACTTTCTTCACGACATTTTCCTCATTATCACTATGACAACCAACTTTACCACGTCTTCTCAGTCACCGGTGCCTGTCCCATAGCATGTATGGCTTACATATAATACAACACTGTTCTGCAAATATCTCGCTTTTGAAAAAACACCATGCCAAATTAGTCACTTACATAAAAATCCTACCTTTGAGTTACTGTTTCAACTCCCACACGACTGTTATTCAAAGCGAGGCTTTTATAATCAACAATTCAGAAAACAAAAAAAGTATTAAAAACCCTGTTTCATTCGAACGATTCATTTGTTTGGTTTTAGGCTTACGTACCCAGTTACAACCAATGACAATGAAAATATATATATTTTTGTTTTTTATCCATCTGGAGCTTCAATTTGTCAATTTATTTTGATGTGAAATGTTTATGGTACCGTCACATTTTACGGTTTATCGAATTTCGTTCGACGACGGTCGTTTTCGTGGAAATTCGAATCGAAATAATTGCCCGAAGAAAGTTTTAACTGTTTTCAATATTCATGTTGAGATTTGTTTGATTGAGGTTTATTTAAAACAATGGTATAAATAAATGTTAGGGTGATTGCATTGCCTGCCAATGATTGTTGACAAAAATAAGATTGTTTGATTGGGTATTGAATAATAATATAAATAATTTGATTTAATAAGTTAAATAAATGGCATTTCCTCTAGAGCTGATAACCAATTAACAATCACGAGATAATAAAGTAATAGGATGCAGAAACACTCATATTTAATTTTAAACCCGTTCATTTTGAATTCAATGAGAACACATTTGTAGTTGAAATGGTTTATTGAAATAGTTTACATAAATATTTACAAAAAAAGGGCGTTTAACTAGATGTAGTTGAACATAGTTGGAAGAAACACTCTCTGAGCTTACTATGCTACGCGCTGTGCTACGGCGTAGCAACGTGCTACGATCGCGTAGCCTTCACTTTGGATCTTTAAAGGTGCTTACACGGGCAACTAAAATTGCTCAATCCTGGTTAATTCTTGTCAAATATGACGTCACGACTACATCCAGCAATTTAGGGCGATGGCCACATGTAGTAACCTGTTGCCAGAGATACGGCCATACAATACCAGGCAATATGGAGCAACTTAAAAAACGAGGCAATACAATCCAATACACCGACGACACACTTGTACTGCACTGCACGTAGAAAGAAAGAAAATGGCGGCGGGGGCGGGGGTTACGCGACCCTCCCCCCCCGCCGCCCCCGTCGCCGGCCGGTCGGTTCCTCTCGCAAAACGAGACGTAGTTATAAGTACAAACAAGGTAGAAAGAAAATTGACTACAAATTTCCAAACCGATTGGATATTCGGCAACTCATATTGGCGACATTGAGAAATGTGAAATATGTGGAGCAATTAGAAGCAATATTCCCGAAACAATTGTTGTTGCTCCAGATTGCTCCACTTAATTGATGCAGATTTATCCATTAGTGTTGTCGAGCAATTATTGCTCAATAAATTGCCCGTATAAGAGCACCTTTAGATGTAAAAGTTTGCATGGAATTTTGTAATTTTGGCCGATTGTAAATCTCAGCAGGCGGGTGCACGGCTTGTAAAACAATAACTTAATTAATTACATAATAGAACATAACATCACGCCTGTTTTCCCCGAAGGATTAAATCTCAAATCGTTTATTGCAATCCATAATATACAATTACAGGTAGTAAATAAAGAAATAATAACAGAAACAATTATGGACACTGTCGGGAGCAAATTTTTAAATAAGTATTTTTTTTAAATTTGCTCCCGATAAAATTTCAAGGAAATTATTAAGAGCAAGAGCGCTTTATTAATTTCCTTGTTTTCTGTTAGAATTATTTTATATCCTATTCAAATATTTCCATTCATTTACTTATTCTATTAACATTTTATATGCAGGTCATCTATTCATTTATTATTTATTTAATTATATTTAGCATTGCTTTTCTTTACTCGCTTAAACATTGTTCATTATTATTATTTATGCAATATAATTATTAAGTAAGTATAATTTATTTTTGTTATTTTACTTATTAAATTATATCTGTTATTCATAGTCATGTATTATTATCATTTAATTTATCCGTGAGATATTCTTGTACTGTGTAATAGATTTTTTTAATTAAGTATACCTTTAGTTTATTTAACACAGTTCAAAAATGTATAATACTGTTGCCGATTCTCTTGTCACGAAATTCTTTAAACTAGACTAAAAATCACCAAAATTTAGTTTATTCCTGTCAAACGACGATTTCCCATTATGAAGTTGACTAAAGTGACAATACTTAACTATATTTTAGTTTGACGGCACTAAGACGGCACTGAGTTTTTAATTTAGTGAAAATGGCAATTTTGCTATTCTGAATTTGACGTTTTTCACCAAAAATTTTGACTGTCGTAACTAAATCGGACTATTTTTAATCGCGATTAAAAAGATGTGGAATAAAATTAGTGTTCATGAACTAAATTTACACCAGCCCACCACCACCACTAAATTTTTGACTTGAAGTGCAAAAACAGTACTGTATCTTTTTTTTGCTTTCTTTTTCTAATATCTCGAAAATACACCATTTTAGAGTCCTGTCGCAAAAATAATGAAAATTTCGACCGCCTTTATAAAACGCATGAACCCCTAAAACTCAATATGTAGGTAATTATTTTTCGTATTTTCCATACAAAAAGTGAAAAATTCCATATAAAAACGTCGAGGCGGCACATGCGCGCCGGCTCTAAAAAAACCGGCCAAGTGCGTGTCGGAACACGCACAATGAAGGGTTCCGTACTTGGAAAGAATTTATCCTAAGAACAAACTTAACATTGTAGTTGGTAAACATAATCGCCCATACATTCCAACTGCAAACGTAAGTTTGTACGCAGAATATCGAGAGATTTACCATGTTATTTTAAGACCATAGACTTCTTATATATTTTCCTGTAAACTATAAGTATAGAACTATTTTCTGTATTTTTTTCAAAATTTTAGGATCAGTAGTTTCGGAGATAAGGGGGGGGAATGGTCAATTTTCGTGTATTTTCACTTATAACTTCAAAACAATTTATTCTAAAATTATAAAAAAAATACATTTGAGACCCTCACAGTAAGCCCTTTCATTCGATATGTCACACGGTACAGTTTGCAAAACTTTTTAATTTAATTTTCTTGTTTGCCCCCCAAAACTGACCCCAGTATTCTAAATTCATTTATTTACGGTTCACGTCCGTGTTTGGGTCACTTAAATTGATATGTATACCAAATTTCAACTTAATCGGTCCATTACATTCGGAGCAAATTGGCTGTAACAGACGGACAGACAGACAGACAGACACACGAGTGATCCTATAAGGGTTCCATTTTTTCCTTTTGAGGTACGGAACCCTAAAAATCATGGGGTAGGGCAAACAAGTACCACGTTTCGAAGCCAAAAGAAAAAAAAATACCACGAGGAGTCGCGATTGTCGAATTCGATTTTAGTTGTGTCAAAATTAGTTTTAAATTTAGAGATTTTTTAAGAAGAATAGCTTTAAGAATCTAATAGCCGAAAGTAAGGAATTTTAGTGATAGCTTAGTTTAGTTCGGTGTACAAGTGAATCGGCGCCAATACCAACTTATAAATATTAACAAACAAAGAACTCAAAAGTTTGGTAGCTAAAGTGTAGAAACAGTAGCAGATGGTACACATTTCAGACTGTAACGAGTTTGGACAACTCACAATGATTAGTTAAGGGAATATACAAGAACGGTTAGATAACAGTCGCTAATCCCACTTGGACAATTTTGTACTTTGTTTTTGTTCTCTGTTTTATTCATAAATGGAAATTGGTTTGATTGTCCAATATGTTTGTATTAATTTATTCTTGACTTTCTGGGTCAGTGAACCGTTGAACCGTGAACCTACTTACATAAGGTTCAAAATCAACAACAAAATATTTTACTTAACACAAACCTTCATGGGTTCTTATAAAACGTCAGAGCGCTTGGTGCTAGGTTTCTTATGGAGAAGAGCCGGAAAAAAACTCTACGGTTACTCTTTTAAATTGGCTTTTAAAATATTTTAAAATAACAATGTTAATAGGTATGGGAGGACAGTGTAGGCCTTTCAACAAGTACCAGGTACCTTAACAAAATAGAAGATGGTCAACAAATCTACAGTCTACTAGGCCTACAACGTTCTCACATTCACAAAATAAAAAATAATCTATATAAAAGGTATTATAAAAAAAAACCGCAGTCATAAGGACTACCGACAGAAGTGAAAACACAAAACTTTGGAATAACTGTTATTTTATACATGTAGCTCATGGAAAGCGTTCGGTGACGATGACGCGAGCTCCATGATTTTTGTTCACCCAAAATAACACATACATACACCTTATACATATAGCTCATGGAAAGCGTTCGATGACGATCGCGAACCCATAAGTTTTTCCCCTACCAAAAATCGCTCAACGCGCCTAAAGAAGTTTTCACTTCAAAAACCAAATGACATGATTGCCACTACAACTACCATGATAAATCTGAATAAATATCATGTCCATAAAAACCACTAACATCCAACCTGAGAGCCCGCTCACAGAAGCGTCATGCATATCATTTATCTGCATCCTCAGATCAATAGGTTGATGAACCATCGGGTCAGCAAAATACCATGTAAAATTTATGGAATATTTATCTCCAAATTAATCCTATTCACTCCAAACAACTCCACGCTATTCTTATTCGCCGTTCATTTGAAAATAGTTCGTAAAATAGGTTCTCAAGCCGACTCAACATTACTTCAAGAAGACGTGAATCGACTTTTGAATTGTAAGGAAAATAACATTTAACTTTTACTCGGAACCCATATTTTATTGACTTCGATTATAGTATGACCGGTACGTGCGTATAAGTAGATGTAATTAGAGACTTGGGGCTCCTTGACCGCAAGCTAACATTTTATTCCCCACATGGACAATATTGTCAAAAAAGATTCGAAGACACTCGGGTTTGTCATGCGGAATGCAACATGTTTTCGCAAGCCAAAAAAGAAAATTTACATATTTGATAGCCTCGTTCGTACCATTATTGGAGTACTGCGCGGTTGTATGGCGTCCCCACTATGCATCACGTAGTCTTAGGTTAGAGAGCGCATCCAAAAGAGACTTTAAACGGTCTTGCCTACTCAGCGAGAATCTATACTTATATACTTTTAATCTATAAAGTTATAAGTTAGTCTTTTTATCTATTATGTATATGTTATAAAGCTGAAGAGTTTGTTTGTTAAGTTGAACGCGCTAATCTCAGGAACTGCTGGTTCGAATTGGAGAATTATTTAAGTGGTGGATAGTCCATTTGTCGAGGAAGGCTATAGGCTATATAACATCACGCTACGACCGTTACGAGCCGAGCAAACAGATATAAAGTCAGAAAGAACGATAAGTAAAAACGAAACTATAGCACGGGCAAGCGATGGGATGCCACGCGGTGAAATAACACGCGGACGAAGTCGCGGGCAGAAGCTAGTAATATTATAAATCTGATGAAGAGTTTGTTTGTTTGGTTGAACGTGCTACGGAGCTACGGGTTCGAAATGAAAAATTATTTTAGTGTTGGATAGCCCATTTACCGAGGAAGGCTATAGGCTATATAACATCACTCTACGACCCTTAGGAACCGAGCAAAAGATATAACTTCAAAAACGCTAAGCGAAAACGAAGTAATAGCACGGGCGCGCGACGGGATGCCACGCGATGGGTCGGGCTCCGAAATAACACTCGGACGAAGTCGCGGGCAGAGGCTAGTAGCTAATAAACTTCCAAGCTACGCAAAACGTCTTCAAAAATTTGGCATTGTCTCGCTCGAAAACCGTAGAGATAATAGTGATTTAATCTTTCTGTTTAACATTCTTCATAGTAAAATTGACTGCCCCCATTTGTTAAGTAAGTTTAATTTGAAACTAACCTTTAAATATCCGCGTCACCCTTTCAAACTGTTACGTCCCCCATTCCGCAAAACTGTTTCAGGGTCTAACTCCCCCATCCCAAGACTTTGCAGACTTCTAAATAATTGTGATGAATGGAATGATATTTGTTGCACTGCACATCAAAAATTCAAGCGCCAAGTCCACCAAAATATGTAACTAACTAACACAAGCTTTGTTGTGCCCGACAGGGTCCATAATTGATTCGATGTATTGTTTCGAGCTTGCGGTTCGTGACAATAAAAACTGCCGATTTAAAAACCAAAAATGACACTTTAATTAATCAACACTGATAACAATCCGAACACACTAATTATAAAACACAACTGCACTACTGATCGCACTCGAAGATCGCTAGTATCGTACTTCTCGTTCGACTGCCCCGAGTCGCGGTGCATACGGCCTTATATATTCCTTAGATCGTTCCAGAACCTTCTTCTGTAGAAACATCTAGAATGTTCGATACGATATATATAATACCGGCCCCGGCTAACCAGATGTCGAAAGTACTACAAAGTTCTAGCATCGAATTCTCTAGAAGAATCTCGAGTCTACTAGTTCTGCTACTCGATACTAGATGGCGCTAGTGGTACTTAAACTTGTGTGGCGCGTAACAGTATTAAGAGGCTACCGAGTGCACAGTGGCGCCCTCATCGTTATTTCGGTGATTTCTTTTATTTTAGAATGAAAATGCAGAAAATAAGCTCGTCAAGTTGTGCTTCACAAGACTATACGTCATTATTACTACAAACAGTAGTTTTAAATTGTTTTGTTTTAGTGTAATCATTCAAACGGAGCTTAGTGGCCACTATTTTCCGTTTTAATGATTACAATAAAACATAACAATTTAAAACTAATGTTTATAGTAATAATAACGTATAGTCTTGTGAAGCACAACTTGACGAGCTTATTTTCTGCATTTTCATTCTAAAATAAAAGAAATCACCGAAATAACGATGAGGGCGCCACTGTGCGCTCGATGCAGTCTTACGTTGACTGTCCAAGCAAAATTTACTACGTACCACGAGACGTCCGTATTATTTTTTTCGATTTTTTTCCGTTTTTTTTTTTGTGTTTTAATTTCCTTGTATCCTTGTCTATACGTCTGCAATTTTTTTCTAGTTCAAACGTGCAACTCACAAAAGCCAATGTGATTTGTATCACCTAATGCATTACATGTAATGCACGAACGTCATGGCTGAGTCGGAAATGCATTACATATAATGCACGGACAGTCAACGTGTTAATATACCAACTGTTATATGTACACATTATTGAATGCAATAAAGTATTGAGTACTGAGCCTATTCCCATCAACCGGGCACAAATCCAGACTCCTACTCCAGGCTGCTACTGAGCAATTCCAGATTGAAAAACCCAATAACACCTAGCCCGACCCGAGAACTGAACCCAGAACCACATGTTCAGCAGTACAGGCAGTCAATAATAGTAATATCTTTATTTATTTTTAGCAGTGGGCTGGCCATGTTTGTCGAAGGACCTGTGTGGACGTGTGGTGTATCTACAACGCCGAATACGAACTACGTATCAAAGACCTGACGTCACACAAATCCTTCATCGCGCAATCAAAGTTTACCGCGCGACTAGCATATATACAACATCCCGACATCTACCGTCGGGCAGTTGCCCACCAGACACAATACCCGTCTGGTCGGAGGATCTTGCCTTTTATATAGAGGATTAGTGAACTTTACTCTCTATTCCTCATACCTCTATAGACCGATTGCCGGTGCAGTAGAGGAGTCCTGGAGTGGAGACCGCGTATCGGCAAGCGAAATGTGGGTAGAAATCCAGCTATATGGACCAACGGCTTGAAGAAGGTGGCTGAGACAAAGTGGATGCGGAAGACGGAGAACAGAGTGCTGTTGCGCTGCCTGAGAGAGGTCTATGTCCAGCAGTGGACTGTGATAGGATGAGTTGATTGTTGATTGATTCTTAACTACCGACCCTGCTTCGTACGGATTTTACGACTTGATAAAACATCGAGATTTCTGTATTATATGTCAGTTTTATATTCATAAGCCTTCCGGGATACATTCTCTAAATAATATTGAAAATCGCATGAAAATCCTTTGCGTAGTTTAGAAGATTAACGCGGTCACACAGACAAACACGAAAAGCGACTTCAATTTATAATATGTTATATATAGATATCAAGCACACCATCTTTGTAACACGTAAAAGTACCTTCATCAAACTCTCAAAAAAAAAAGCACAAAGTGAAACTTCCAAAGCCTACAAACGTATCAGCTCTATAGATAATGCTCTTGTTTCCAACCTTCCTATATTTAATACTTTTAAGCCCCAGCTAACTTCAGAACGTGAGTAAATTGGCGACGTCACAAACCCGGCCGTCACTCTGTGAGCCCAAAACTAAAGTTTGAGTGGGTGTTAAGGTTGGACGTTTACTTGAAAGTGTATCGATTTGCATTTGCTTTGTAGCTTTGTAGAAAATCGAACCCGTACTAATAATTATATTAGCTTCAAAGCGTAAAGCGTAGCGTCAGCAGAAGGATGAAAGAATGATGCGAGTACAGATGAAGAAATGAGGAATATTATTAAAGCAATTAGAAAATCATATTTAAATAAAATATAATAAAATATGTACCCGGATGTATTTGTGGCCGGTTGATGGCAATAGACTCGCGTCCTATTACATGGGACTTAAACATTACTGGCGAATTGTGGGGGTACTTAGGACGCAGATATATGCTAATGACCTTGAGTGGTTAGCTTGCGTGTTCTGTACTAAGCTCGCACAACACCTCGTACGTCCAGCCAGTATTAGGACTCGCCCATCCAGGAGCGCTGTCCCAAATAAGACGCATTATTAATTTATTATACATAAAACAAAAGGTATTCAATAAAACAAGTATACTAAACGTCAATAATTAAATTATATTTAAAAAGTAAAGGTTTCAGAAAAATACGCTTGATAAATTTTACGTGATTCTTAGTTTTTTGTCCGTGTTAGACATAAAGGAGATTGATTGTTCTGCATCCATACATCGTTCGCCCCAGAACCAACAGCAAAGGAAAATTACTTTGCGTGTTCTAAATTACAAGTATATGCCCATGAAGACATAGTTTAATGACGGACAACTTGCAGACAGGATTTATTTCAAAAGAAAACAAAGATTTTGAGGTTATATTTAGTAAGAAACAATCCTTTCAATACTTCGAAATACGTGCTAATAAATGCATGTCACTGTTATTTCTATTGCCTGTATGTTGTTAGTTGTTAGTTAAGCTAAAGAGAATCAGAAAAACATTTCAGTACTTACCTAAGTACCTATGAGGTACATATTTTGTAAATCTTCTAGTTTTTGTATTAAAATAGGTAGGTAGGTAAATAAGTACTTATTTATTTAACTTCAATGCAAACGACATTATCCTAATGTTTTTTTGATTTTATTTATTTATACTTAGGTAGGAAGTCATATTACCTCATGTATGTATGTTAGTCATGTTATTGAAAGATTGGACATCACTAATTGTCATGTCTAATCTAATTGTCAAAAATGGCGGCATATTTTATGTGATGTCGATAGTCGCTCTTTTAATTGTTCATTATGGAACGCAGAATGTCCGTTTCATACAGATATTCGCAGTCTAATAAAATATATTTATAATTATTATGTAGGTCAGATGTTTGTTGGTCCTGAGGCCATTTCCGATGATGCCCTTTACAAATTCATTTCACTGTGTAATATAAACATAATCTAAAATTTTCAAATATTAAATTATTGAGAAAATGCACTAATTTAACACATATTTTTTCCAAATCATTAACACTACTCGTTTAGACGTGATCTTTAGTATAAAATGCGAAACAAGGCGTGATGTTATGTTTATTTATATAATTGGTGCACCAACACCAGTACATACTAAACCATTAATAGCAAGTAAACAATAATAAAATAAAAGTGCTGGTACGTATGCCTATTACAGGTATACGCAGCGTTAACAATAAAAACGGCAACATCTGAGAAAACATAAGAATGTATTAAATACAGGAATTAATATGTTATGTTATGTTGGATTGAATTCACGTTGTCATTGAACATTTCTCGGAGACCAACAGATAACATTGACTAACAATTTTGATGCTAACTATATTTAGCTACCTAGGGACAGGGTACCAAACCTTGCCCGTTTTGGTGCAATTGGCGTGTGTAGTAGTAGGCTATGTGATGTGTTTGGAACGAAGTTCCCTAACGCGACTTGCAGTAGGAGTTGACTGGTAGAAAAACTCCTACCGCAAGAAATTTAGTACTAGAAAGCTGTAATTTGGCATGGGTATACACCGTGGCATTTTAATCGTCTTACAATGACAGCCCACTTCATGTATCCATTGACTACTAGTTATTTATAAAAAATATATATATATATCATCATTTGAATTTTATTTTTTTATTAATTATGATGCATGACGTAGTTTGAAACACCCTGTTACGAGCGCAGTCCGAGCCTTGTGTTTCAAGGGCGGCGCGGAATGGAGCGGCGATATCTTTATCAGAGTTCATTCACCCCTAACGCAAAAATGTGTTTCTTACTATTGCAACTTAAACTTAAAAGCAGTCTTTCTTTTTTTTATCGCGCCTAGAGGTATTTTATGTCGGATACATTGAGTGGACCACTTTTGTAAGACATATAAAATGTCACGGTGTATATTAATCACGTTGACAAAGTGTTAAAATGAAACATGTTTTTTTTTTAGGGTATCTCCTCTACACGTAAAGTGGGGATGTTTTTTTTTTTTCGTCTATCCCAAAGTGAGATATCGTTGGATAGGCCATTCAAAAATATAAGGGGTTTGTGAAAACCATTTCTCGATGCACGGATCCGCCCCACTGCCAGCTAAATTATTGTTTTTGGATATGTGAAAAAATTCACGGCAGTGGTATAATAGTACATTATGATACAAGTGTGCTGTGTTGGTCATTGGATTCGAGCCGGTATTATTCGCGCGAGTCGCAGACGAGCGCGATAAGGGAGCCGAGTGTGTAATGATCAATGCACACGCGTTTCGTACGACGTTTTTCAACACACTTGCGAGGAAAAAAACAGACTTGTTGTAAAAGCTTATGCTACAATAACGTAATTATAGAGATGATACATTTAGATTTATAAAGTTCAACTGACCTTTGTTGCCAGGTACTGGCAATCCGTAGACGTATCCGGACGTTTTTTAAAAACTGTTTAACGTCGGTTGGTGACAATACTTTAGATTTCGTATTTTTAATAGTAACTAACAACACAACGAAAACGTTAACAAATATTTATGGAAAATGGCGCGCTGGTTTTGTAATTTTTTTTTTCGCGCGCCCAGCTTACGGTGCGCGCGCAGGTGTAAACAAAGGCACTAGTGAAACTGCTAAATAGCCTTTATAAACTGATCGTAGTTTAGTTAGTATGGAATTAGAAAGTACTATTGGCATAGAGAAATGTACATTAGTTCAGTGAGAATCCGCAATAATAGAACGTCAGTCAGGATCTTTTCCGTTTGGTTCCGGGAGGGACCACGGACAATTTAAGGTAGGAGTGAGGCGTATATATCGCAACAGCTAAATACAACAGGAATCACAAGATACCAGACTGTAACTGTGACAAATAAACTGAAAAAAAAAAAGCTTCTGTTCCACGACGAGATAACAGAATCCATCCAGTCACAAGCTTTTGTCTATTCATGCTTATGACAGTTACCTTAATTAGAATATAGATAATAAATGTTACTGTTACACTTTGACACCCTGTTACATCGTCCGTCAGAAGCTCTTTCCTTTTCTCGCATAGGTGTAACACCATAGTTAGAAAGAGAAGTACCTCCGTGTATTATAACTGTGCAGCTGTAGTAACTGAGAACACATAATAGTTTGTTCCCACATAGTATGAAATAACAGCCTGCTATTATGTAACAGGTTTTTGGAACTGTTAATTACGTGGAACAAAAACAGGCGGAACAGATATGGGATTTTACCTGTTACAACCCACTCCTGATTTAAGATAAATAATTTTTAGTTAATTTTAGGACCAAAGACAATTCAGACTATATAAAAAAAAAAGTGAACGCGCGGATTCCTTTTGGCATGAAGTTTCTTTGACGAGATTTAAAAAAAAGCGCAAGTTTTCGACTAGTAAACAGTTATCTGTGGCGTTACAGCACTCGTATGGTAACGTAAAGTAAAAAGCAGGCGTTTTTAATATACTGCATTATGGACCTAAGAGCGGTTCAATAAGAGCCACTTTACGAGCAAGTGTGTTGAAAAATATGTTATAACGAAGTTAAAAGAAAATCTAACACAGCTAAGTATACAAGATAACGTGTAATAGTCAACCCACTTACATTTGCAGTCAGAATGTATGGGAGAACATGTATGTGTTTCAACTACAATGTTTAGTTTGTTCTTGAGATAAATTCGTCTCAACTGCGGAACCCTTCATTGCACGTGGTTCGATACAATGATAATGAACATAATATGTTCATTGGTCAGTGTATACGCTTTTACAACAAACTTTCCATTGACATTCGAAACTTACCCATTAAACGATTTAAAAGCTGTATTAAAACCAAACTTTGTAAAAAAGGGTATTATATTTTTTTTTTATTATTTAGAAGACAAAAAGCTTGGGATTGAGCTGCTCGCTCTGCTAAGCTTTATGATAAAACCGTAAAACTTGAAATTTTAATAATTATATACCATTATATATACATATTGACATTGCTTAATATTATGTACAAAATGACATGAATATTTACTTTGAAAAGTATTACTTACATTACTTTAATTATTGTGAATGTGAGCACTATGTGGGTCATTTGTTTCTTTTTAATTTTTTTTTTTTCCTTTTGACTTAGTTTTAATGATGGTCTGCCATTTTAAGTACTTTATGCGGCCTACCCCAATGTCCTCTCTTTAGTATTGTTCGTCGAGTCGTTGAGCTCCTTAAATCATGAGTTGAGCTACACAATTACTGACAAATGCTTGCACTGACTGGACAGTTCCACTCAAATTTGTGTGGTTCTTGCCTCAAAAGACCATGTCAGACACAGATCTACATGGCCCTCACATGATCTGACCAAGATTATGTCTGAACTTTAAAAGAGACTGACGCCTCAGTTAGTTTCGCCATTTCTTTTCAGGGGTAGTCAGAAATGTCGACTCCATCTAGCTATATATATTACCTAGGTGTAAAAGTGATTCCAATATCCTCATCATCATCATCATTTCAGCCGAAAAATGTCCACTGCTGGACATAGGCCTCCCCGATTGGGGGGGTTGTGCCATAATCGCCACGCTTGGTAGGCGGGTGGGCGATCGCAGTATGGTGTGTTAAATGCAAAGAGAACGCTGCTGCCCACTCTCTAGTAAGTCCCTTAGTCGCCTTTTACGACACCCACGAGGGGAAATGAGGTGGTGCTATTCTTTACGTCCGGCACCACATGGCACCAATATCCAATATCCTATTTACAGAATAAACGATTTCATTTAATTTCGTTTCTGCTACACCTATGAGGGTAGTACCATACCGTCTTACATGTAAAAATAGCAAAGCTTTACACAGGTCGTCATGGCGCTCGACTATACACAAAAACATCAAATCTTTCGAAGAGAAGCGACATGAAGTAATCATCGGGAAGCGTCAAATGCGTAAAGAGAGACCTAAGCCCTCCTACACTTATACATACAACACTGCAGGCCAACTTTATTGTTCTAGTTGCGACCGGGTGTTCAAAACTAAATTCGGTCTAGCGAGTCATCTAAGGGCACACGCAAGGAATTGATTTCTAGGAGTCGCCGTTATCGAAATCGATAAGGAGGACTATATATATACATGTAAATAGACCTCGGCGTTTCCCGTGGGTTATAATGTAAAAGAAAACCAAGGAATTATATCAGATAGCAACGTCTGCCTTGAAATAACATGATTACCTTTATCTATACATCTATAAAAATAAATAAAATTTAAGCGTCTGGTATTTTATTATATTGTGGTGTCTTACGACTTCCACGCGAATGAAGTCGCGGGCAGAAGCTAGTATAACCTAAAACTGGAATTCTGAAAAATTCCGGATATATGAAAGAAGATTGTTTTGTCACAGACAAGGGCAATTTATTTGTGTACTAAGGATTATATGGCGTACTTATAGATGATTAGTGGAATGTGGTCACATTAAACACTGCCTACCTCTTCGGGGAATAGAGAGATGTTAATTATGTTATTTGGAAGCCTTTATTCCAAATACAGTGTTACGTAAAAACATTACTACTAAACTATGTAAACGCGTGTGTACTAAACCACTTGTTAAAAACACTAACGGCTTAACTTTTGAGCGAATTCTTCTCGAACGCTCTCAGACTAGCGTAACATAGGACATAAATAACGTCAATTTTATACCAAGCTCCTAAACTAATACTACTTTATCTGGGTAAGGCGTGGAAGTACGGAGTTTTTAGCAGCAATAGGTAGCAGGTTCGAAAGTTAGCATTGAAATAATGTGAGTTTTTATGCTCATACGAGTACAAATAGGTTTACACAAAGTAAAAAGACACATCACATAGCCGGTCTCTACGTATTTGGTACATCAAACTAAGTAAAATTGAGCAAATATTATTGCTGGGAAACGAATTTAAATTTTGGTGTGTAAAATCGATTTTTGCGGCAACGCACCTTAAACACTGTTCTTTTAAAGAGTGTACAGGAGTTTAGGGAGTATTTGAAGTTCAATTTTAACATTCGAAGCTTATTCTCTTAGACAAAAAGTAAAAACAAAGAACTTTGGCCTTCAATATTTTCGTAACCAGAAGATATGGTTTAGTACAAAAAAAAAATCACAACGATGGGGTATATATGTGACTCTCGCCTTCATTAAGCATCTTTTTACATCCGTTGCTATCCTGAAGCAATCTTACATAAGGGTATCGTGTTACCAAGTAACTGGGTTGTGGAGGTCAGATAGGCAGTCGCTACATATAAAATACCAGTATTCAAATACATCTGGCTAGACTGAAAACCGACCCCAACATAGTCTTGAAAAGGCAAGGCGAATGACGATGATGACATTGTCCTGAAGCGTGATAAAGAGCTGTCTGTTACTCATGTAGAGAGGCGCAGAAATCGAAGGATTGAGTATGAGCAAATGAAAACTTCTGACAGGCATTATGTCTAGCCGTGGTCTTTCATACGCTAAATCAGGGGTGTCCAAGCTACAGACGTGCACGACTGGGATGCTGCAAAAACAAATAATAATCATCTATACTCTATAATAATATTATAAAACAAACAAACAATTCTCCAATTTTGTTCATCGGAACTCACTAATTAGCCCTCTTCAATCTGGGTTCAGGCCTGGGCACAGCACTGTTTCCGCCCTTCTTAAAGTGACTGGCGATATACGGGCAGGACTGGAATATACCAAGGTTACTGCTTTAGTTTTGGTTGATTTCTCGAATGCCTTTAATACCGTCAGTCACGATATCCTATTATCTATTCTGTCCCATGTTATGGTCTCTCCCGAAGCACTGGAATGGTTCTCCTCTTACCTTCAGGAACGTCAGCAGTCCGTTCGTGTTGGGGATTCTTCATCTTGCTGGTGTGATTTGGAGTCTGGCGTTCCTCAAGGCGGTATTCTTTCTCCTCTTCTGTTTTCTATTTTTATTAATCTTATAACTTCCGAGCTTCAGTGTGCGTATCATCTGTATGCAGATGACTTGCAGTTGTACTGTCACGGCAGGGTTGATGAACTATCTGACGCTATCGACAAGTTAAATAGGGACTTGAAAGCTATTAAAACCTGGGCTGATCGATTTGGTGTTGCAGTAAACCCTAATAAGTGTCAGGCGATAATCATTGGGAGTCCTCGTAGTATTGGTAAGGTGGATTGTTCAACCTTGCCACCAGTTCTCTTCAATGGTGCGATCGTTCCATTTAGCACTGAAGTGAAGGACCTAGGCTTGCACGTCGATTGTACCTTGAACTGGCGTACTCAAGTCGCTAGGGTCAGCCAGAAGGTCACTGGAACGCTGCGGGCTCTATACCGACTGAAAAATTTGTTACCATCAAGTACCAAGACAATGCTTGTGCAGTCCTTAATTTTCCCTATCATCGATTATGGTGATGTGTGCTACTATGACCTGAATGCAGATCTCCTCGACAAACTCGACCGTCTTCTCAATAACTGCATTCGATTCGTTTTCAATTTGCGTAAATATGATCATGTCTCTGCGCATCGGTCGCTTCTAAAGTGGTTGCCCATACGCCAGCGTAGAGAGCAAAGGGCGCTGACCACTTTGTTTTCATTCCTTGACTCTCCCTCTTCCCCTAGTTATCTAGCTCCCCATTTTCAGTACATTTGCGCCAACCACAATAGAAATCTACGTTCATCACACAATCGTCTTCTTCAATGTCCTACACACCGCACTGACTTCATTCACTCTTCTTTCTTCATTCAATCTATCTCTCTGTGGAATGCGCTCCCCCAGGAAATCAGGATGGTAACCAACCGATTATCCTTTAAGGTTAAAGTTCGCGAGCACATTCGTAAGAAGCTGGCAGTATCATAACAACGGAAATGTTATCCCATTGTTTGTTTAATTAGTTTTAGTATATTTGTGTATTTATATGTATTTATTTGTTCTTATATTTATATATAATTAGGTATATTTATCTTATTTATAGTTATGGTATAGGTATATCTAAGGATATTCCTATATGTATACAATTATTCCTCCAATTTCATAATTGCACCTACCTCTGTTTGTCTCTGCTCCACCCAAAGGTTGACTGGTAGAAAATGCCTATGGCATTAAGTCCGCCTCTGTACATGTTTTTTTGTGCTAAAGTATTAAATAAATAAATAAATAAATAAAGAGATACAAGGAACCATTTGGAAGCACTCATATCTGGGCAGAATTTGGTCCAAATCTGGTCAATGTCCTTTGCTTGTATGTAGGGAGTAATTTTTGGAACTACCAGTCAGATTAAAAAGAAAAAATCTTTTTGCATTTGATAGCCCAGTTCTTGAGGAAGGTTATAGGCTATTTAACATTAAGCTGTGACCCTTATGAGCCGAGAAAAAAGGAAAAAAAAATGTTGTCAGAAAAAGCGCTAAGTGAAAACAAAATAATATCACGGGCGGGCTATGGGTCGTGAGAACAAGAAATTTCAGGCGGGCGAAGTCGCGGGCAGAAGTTAGTAACAAATAAAACCTTCAGGAGGCATCATTCATATATTTTATCGTTTCTTCATTAATTTATCTTTTACAATTTTGTCAATATCAATGTCAATATTCGATGTAGCTCGACGCAGTTCGTGAACAAGTGACTTATCCGATAGTGAAGAACTATATTTTATAAAATTCATAGTTGAATACGCACTTTCACAAAGATAAGTACTGCCCATCAACGAACCCACTTTTAGCTCAAAATTGGTTCATTCGGAGAATCAGTCACCGAGAAGCATAAAGGTATCTAACCTAGTTTCCGTTCTACCCTGATAAAAGGGGTCTGATTGTAGGTCACATTATTCCAATTGGTAGTCAGTCCTTATGCTTTCAACAGCAATCGTTAGTGGATTTGTGAAGCACAACGGCGATACGTAACAAAGACACATGTTAAAACTTGTAAGCAAATAAACAAACAAGTAGGCACAAACTTGACGAAGGGCACAACAACACACAACCTGTAAAATTCGCCTTCTATGCTCCACAAACGTGTTTGTAAGCTTCTGTTAATTCGGGAATTCCCCTCATAACATAAAACGATAACGATGTTGTTTCCATACGAACAAATATTCTATTCATTATTTAGGATTCCAGAAACTAAACTAAATAATACTAAACACATTTTGTGAAACGGGTTTAATAAAAAATTAAGTACTCGGTTCTTAGATTAAGAACATACGTAGTTGCCCACAAAAATGTAAGCGGCGGGCCGTTCTTTGAGCAGTCATGGGATAAATAATTGCTCAGGGCACACCCTAATTTAATTAAATATATCTACTTCAGGCAAAAAGAACGTAGTGGTCACAAGCTGCTAAACCATCAGCTTCCAAACACTCGACTAAATTTTCTAGCGCCGCTTGAAACCAACATTCATTAGAATCGACAACTTTACCGAACTTTTCAACAAACCCGGGTTGTTCTTTCTTCCCAAGTCAGGAATAAAAATATGTAGGTCATCGAACACACCCCTCGTCCTTCAACTTGCACACTTTCTTATTCCACTTTATGTACCACTTCCCCGAGGGTATTATAAAACAATTTGTATCGAACGCTCTTTTAATAACTCCTAAAGAGATTACTGAATATTAAGGGCATAGAGTAATTTGGCAGAATATCGCGGTGAAACTTCGAAACTAAGTCCTTATTAAGAGTTTAATATTTGCTTCCAGGAACCAATGATGAGGTGAAAATACAATTTGATAGTACTTTAATGTTGTTGTACATAGGTATATGTACATACGAACTAACTGAGGGTAAAGAGCGTGTACCTACATACTGGTCTAAAATCGTCTACATGTAGGAAGCAAAATTCGATGCACGTTACTGTTATTTATATCAAGAGTTCCTTGCCTTGCAGTGGGACAATCAGAGGGTAGTATTATTCGTTATTAGTTTGTTACGTGACGGTTACGTGGTAGGAATGACATAGAGATTCCTTCTTCTCTTTGGAGAGAATTGGATCAACAAAATATAGAAGGTTGTCCGTAAAAGATTGCCTTGTGCGATAAGAACACCCATTGTACCCCAGTTGTAAATATGTTTGTCCTTTTTGTTACATGTGGTGTACAGTTGTGGTGGCATCAACAACGCCAAAACGAACTACGCATCAAAGACCTGACGTCACACAAATCTTGCATCGCGCAATCAGAGTTTACCTCGCGACTGCAATATATACAACATCCCGACATCAACCATTGGGCAGTTGCCCACCAGACACAACACCCGTCTCGTCGAATGATCCTCCCTTTTCTATAGAGGATTAGTGAACTTTACACCCTGTTCCTCATAGCTCTATACTGGTGACCCCGAAATGGACATTAGCGCAGCCTTCGAGCAGCTAGTTCAGCGTGACGTCATTATCACTTTTTGAAGCTTTCGAGCGGCGAGTCACACGGCAGCCAGGCTTCAACGGGAATCCTGACCACCAGCATGCAGCAAACGCTTATACCTGGTCATCACCCTCAGCCTCATCAGCAACCTTGGCACAGCACACTGCGCTTTCAGCCGGTCCACAAGCAGAGAGCTCAACCCTCTCCTGGTCGAATAATTTGTGATCCAGATTTAAACCTCTTCGTTATTTCGACAAGTTTTTTGTAAGCTTAATAAAAATTATGATATATGACATATGTGGTGGCAAGGTGTACTCTATAAATGAATTATAAGGTAACGTAACAGTTTTTTCTTTGTGTGAAAAATTACAGCACGTTGACACAAATTAATTCGAAATTGGGTCGGTGTTCCAGTTTTAAAGTTAATCTTAGTTCGAAAAGGCGACGAGAAACGAAAAGTTGTGACTGAAAACGAAAAATAATGTAGAAAGGAATATTATTATTTCTAAAACTGCAAAGATTAAAATAATAAATCAGTCTTAGAAGAGTTTCGAAGTGTTTTATAGATGTACAGCTACATCAGATGTAGGCAGCGTGCCAAACCGTCTATAGTTAAGACATTATGCAATAAAACAAATATCTTACTGAGAATTTATGTTCGTATCTCAAATAAGTATTTCCAACTAAGGCTCTGGTTTGTATTGCATGCGCAAATTAAAGGCGGGAAAGGTAAGTTGCGTATAAACTGTAATTGATGTTCAGTATGCAGCTGATGTTCTGTGTGCATAAGGAATCGTTTTCCTTACCATGCTTATGTAATTTTGTATGTATAAGTTTGTCAAGGAGAATACTGAAAGATTAGTATCAGCCGAAACGATAAAATCAATATGTTTTGGAGATCATGAAGATTTGGACATTAATTTTATACAACAATTACTATGAGACCGTGCCCCGTGACGTGGACAGAGAGTGACTGAGTAAGAAGCGAATATGAGACGTGGCCTTTGATTGTGTGCTCCAATTTATCCTACTCTTGTTTGCCTACATTTTTTTTATATTTTATTATTTATTATGTACAGACAAGAAGAAAATAACAGGAAAATACGCACAAAGATGATGCTTATTTCTAAAAAAACATAATCTCGTTTCATCTTTTGTAAAAAAAACCTCCAAACTAACGACAACTTCTACAAAATAAACAAACTCAAAAGCACTTAAAAGTAAGAAAAAGCGATCTAATTTCCTATATTTGTTCGAGCAAACAACTAGAGAAAGCTAGTTTCTTGCAGTTCTGGGAGAATTTGCATATTTTTTTCCAGAAATTCATGAATGTACCACTGTTTTGGGTTTCGTGCCATACGGAATTCCTGTTGGCAAGACAAGTGTTTTTGTCTCAAATGTGCGCAAGCTGAGGCAAGACTAAGTTAAATATGAAGCAAGATACTTTTACTATTCTGTTTTAAAGATCGGTAGTGGATATGAATTACTGATGTAGGATACACTATTTAGAATATTTGGGCCTTACAAATAAACACGGAATAAAGTTATGACAAGCATAAACGTAATTATTTTTATTTTATTATTTGTAAGGCCCATAGTGTATAGTTTTGTTCAATTGTTTGATCTGAAATAACTGCCTTTTCCCAACTATGTTGGGGTCAGCTTCCAGTCTAACCGGATGCAACTGAATAGCAGTATTTTACACGGAGCGACTGCCTATCTGACCTCCATAACCCAGTAACTGGGTAACACGATACCCCTTGGTAAGACTGGTTGTCAGACTTTTGGACTTCGGACTGATTCAATTTGAATAAAGCAATACCTAATAGTGACCGAAAATAAACAATAAAGAAGAAGAAAAGGAGGAATGAAAAGCATTTTCGAAAAAGTCCTAAGAACATGGTCGGGACAAAGGTAGGACCTACATATAGAAGTGTATCCAGTTCCTCTGTAGTTGGGGATTCCAGGCGAAGCTCACTTCCATCTTCGGCCTTATCATCACTTACCATCATGTGCGATTAAGGCCAAGAGCAATCCCGATAAGGATAAAAAAAAATGACCAAAACAAAAACATGAAGGGATTTTGTAAAAGATGACTTTGTCATGAAGTACACTAAAGATGTACCTACCTACATATATCAAACAGATACTAAATAAAACTACTGATACTGTTACTGTAATCCTGTATCATTCCACTGTTGGGTTTGCCCAACAGTGAGATGATACAGGATTACAGTGCCCTCTCCCCATGAATTCCAGTATTTGCGATCCAGTGCCAATGTGGACCACTGGTCGTTTGTTTTGTCCAGCTCATCCCACCATATTCTAAGGAGTCTGCCGCGACGCCATCTAGCTGTCTCAGGGTTCCACATAGTTACTTCGGGAAGTATCTGTGTCGCATAAACAGGGAGCCGGACGCCCGGTGACACCACTGTGTCGACTGCCAGGAGGACACGGCGCGGCATACGCTGGCAGAGTGTGCCGCTTGGATGGACCCGTGCAGTGCTCGCATCTCAGGAGTAGGCAGTGACCTGTCGCTGCTGGCCGTATTAAATGCGATGGTCGGCAGCGAGGAGTCCTTGGACGGGGTGGTATCCTTCTACGAAACAGTAGTCTCGCAGAAGGAGACTGCGGAAAGTGAGAGAGAGATCTCATCCTCTCACCCGGCGGAGGGCGGACAACGCCCTCTTCCAGCCCCCATAAATGGGTCTTGGAGCGACGGATTCAGAGACATCCGTCGCCCCCCATACATCAAGACCTGAGGTGGCGGCTCGTAGTGTTCCACGCGCGCCCCTCTTAGACGTCGCGGGGGGAGTCAAACACCTCACTCCTCCCCCCGACCTGAGGAGGGCCACTGATGATGGATCACCATCATCAGTGGCCCTCCTCAACCGTAGCCGACTCACATCACCACTATCAGGTGATGGTGGTGATGTGAGTCGTACGTTCCCGCGACCCCCGGCGTAAGTATGAGATGGAACACTGGGGTGGTTTTTAGTTAGTAACAGTCTGACAGACCCCTCCACGAGGATCTTCAATGAGGATTTCCTACCCCGGAATAAAAAAAATGAGGTTCCACATAGTCACCATTTTAGCCCAAAGCACAAAAAAAAAATTAGAAAATGCCAATTTTCCATCGAAATATCGAGCGAATGGAATTTTGTTAACTATCGTATCATTTTGCTCTGCAGGCACTCCTAGCTCACGCTAAAACTTAGTTATGCAACACAAATACCGAACTAGTTTACAAAAACTGAAAGTTAAAAATGCTCGGCTATCAATGTCGTGACCATCACTAGCTCGACTTTCCACGCGACACACCATCTATATACTATAGGTACTTACTTTATATACAGTCAGTAACAGAAATCGATTAAAACTTCAGTTTTTTTAATCTGTATGAGCAGTGAAGAAAATAAACTAGCTTTTGCCAGCTGCATCGCCCACGTGTATGTCGGAAATGATCCCACGGGCACATATTACCGATATCAAAAGTATTGTACGTGTTAATCCAGGGTATATACTATCAGCGTGCCAAATTTAATTGAAATCCGTGCAGTTTTTTTTTGCGCGATTGAGTAAAAAACATCCATCCATCCTCACAAACTTTCACATTTGTAATATTAGTAGGATTACTAGGATAGGATAGTAGGATTACAGTAGAGTGGCGGTATCGACAACGCCACATGCGAACCATACGCATCAAAGACCTGACGTCACAAATCCTGCATCGCGCAATCAGAGTTTACCGCGCAACTAGCATATATACAACATCCTGACATCAACCGTTGGGCAGTTGCCCACCAGACACAACACCCGTCTGGTCGGAGGATCCTCCCTTTACTATAGAGTATGATTGAACTTTACACCCTGTTTCTCATACCTCTAAAGTAGAAAAGTATGATTAAATCATAACGTGAAATAATTTGAACGTTTAATTCCTACATTTGAGTAACCCGACGGGTTAGGCAAAGGTGTACCTATAAAACACCCATTTATTGGCCAGTTATGTTTAAGTCCCATGTAATAAGGGGCGAGCCTGTTGCCATCAACCGGGCACAAATCCAGACTCTTACAGAAATTCCAGATGGAAAAACCCAATAACGCTTTGTCCGACCTTGGAATTGAACCCAAGCTCAGCAGTAGCGCTTACGACCTAGTCCAGTTAAGTAAATGAAATAATAAAAAAAAAAAAACAAGGTTTCGAATAATGTTCTGTCAATCTTCAAGATACATACAATAGCTGACCGAGTCAACAAAAAACATTATAGACCTTTCAAAAAGTCTTTACTAAAATGTTTTTCAAAGATACTAAGAATTAAGTAAGTAATATCTAATTATTTTTCTTTGTAAGTATTATCTTGTAATACAGTTTCATTTTTACCACAATTAGTTTTCTAGAAACTCACTTTTTCGTTCATTTTGAGTAACTAAAAGATGCTGGTTGAATTGAACGTAATAAAGAAACTCAAAGAAATGATACATATTCTATATTAATCCGTCTTCGATAGATCATTTACAACTAGCATGTCAAATCAAATCAAATCATTTATTTATTTATTTGCTCGGATAGCGGTACATGATGTGATACATACAACAAAAGTTCTTTAAACCATATTCTACCAAAACAAGTATGCAAATATCTAATAAATTTAATTAAAAAAAAAAACTTACAATATTCATTCATTTAACTATTACAAATATTAATATTAGATTATTTATGAAATTAGTCATTAGTCATTTATTCATGAACAATAAATTGTATTTGAAATTGCATGTTATAAAAAGAAAATTAAATTACATATGAAGAAGAAAAAAAAAAACACGTTAAATATTACAACAATGCAATCTGGAGGCAACTTTTTAAATAACATAACAGATTGATATCTGGGACTGTGCTTCACGATATTCAAATTAGGCTGTACCTGGTAACTTTTAATGTCTTGTCTACGTGTGCCTTCTTTACTCTGTCGTTCTTCTGCTAACTCATATTCATTTCATTTGGCATGTTACTTAGAAGCACTAATACATAAATGCTCGGAATTAATTAATTAATTTTACTATTATTACTTAAAAATTTAGCGTCTTGTGGCTAAGTAATAACAGCCGCACCGGTTGATTAAGCTGCGCTTGTCACGGTTGGTTCGTGGATGAGTGACCATCAATTATATATCGAGACCCCTCCGTGCCTCGGAAAGCACGTTAAACCGTTGGTCTCGGCTGTCATTTATGCATCTTTGACAGTCGTGACGGGTCGTGAAGCTCGAAAGTCTGACAACCAGTCTTACCAAGGTATTACCCAGTAACTGGGTTGTGGAGGTCAGATAGGCAGTTGCTCCATGTAAAATACTGGTATTCATCTACATTCGGTTAGACTCGAAGCCGACCCCAAAATAGTTGGGTAAAGGCTAGGCAGATTAGGCTTGGTAAGACCGGTTGTCAGACTTTCGGGCTTCTAACGACCCGTAAAAACTGTCAAAGATCTACAAATGACAGCCGGGACCAACGGCTTAACGTGCTTTCCGAGGCACAGAGGGGTCTTGGTATGTACAGATGGTCACCTATAGATACTCGCTCGCTCATCGCCGCAAGGTTGCCTGCTTGTCGGTGTTCTACAGATTGTACTTCGGAGAGTGTGCCCATGAACTCCACGACCTCATTCCACCGGCCCCCTTCTACCATCGGACATCTAGACGCACTGCAAGTTACCACCCCTACCTGGTTGATATTCCACCAACTCGCACTAAGCGTTTTCAAGCGTCTTTTATAATGCGCGCAGCAAAGGAGTGGAACTCTCTGCCTGCGTCTGTGTTTCCGAACGCATACAACCCTAATCTATTCAAAGTGAGAGTGAACAGGCTTCTTCTGGGTAAGCTCACTCCATCGTAGACTTTGTTTCTGTCATTCAGACCTAGACTAAAGTCAAGAGCAAACTCATAGTAGAATAAAAAATAAAAAAAAGATAGATAGAATACTCTTTATTGCACACCATAAAAATTATAGATTTATATGTAGTAAATTTGACAAGGGGTGACACAATGGGCGATCTTATCGCTAAAAGCGATCTTTTAAAGAAGTGTCTTTAAAAGATCGCTTTTAGCGATTTTGGATGGATTAAGGGGGAAGGAGGAACATTACTGCAGCTAGTTTGTGGAGTACCATTTACTTACCCATCCACGGACCAACCGCGGCAAACGTTAACGTTGATATTAGTTTTATTAACTTGTTCATTTTATTTTATAATTATTTGTATGACTTTAATCAAGAATAGCAAACTACATATGTAAGTGCTGTGCACACCTTTAAGTGACAAGTTAGCTAAAGTATGTAAGTTATATGATATGCTCTCTGTTAAGGTTTTTTGTTAACTAGTCGTTGGAGTGCCATAATAAATACATAAATAAATAAATAAATTAATTAATTAACCTGATTGATCGACCTGTGCGGTTGTTATTAGCCGCAAGCCCCTCCAATGCTGAGCTGGCAATAGTGTAAAGCGCATCTATATAGCATCAAGCGGATGATAGCTCACTTCACAAAAATTTTCACGGTGAGATTTTTACAGAAAAGACCAAGCAGTTATTAAATACAACACAAATACACACCAAAATCATGTTTCACATCATCGTCACTGGAATTATTCGATATCGTCTTAATTCATTGGTTTCATTATCACGACTGCGCACGCAATCGACTGATTAATATAATTATGACCTGTGGTTACGCAGACATTACTTTAGCGATTTTGGACAATAAAGCAATTCAATACAGTATTGGTTTAAATATTATCTGTTTACCTTTAAAATACATTTTGAGCATTATAAATAACTTAGTTTCTTAATTTAATTTAATTTTAAGATAGATGGGTAGAATATGCTTTATTCAAATACATTGTGGCGATTGGGATATCACATTAATTGAAACCACGTATTCAACATTTCGTATTATAAACATACACTAATAAAATAATTAATAATAATGTAGCCGTGGGAACGTTTTTTTTTTTTTTTTTGTAATATTTAACAGCATTAAACTTAATTTGTGATTATTTGGTAACAATACCATAAAGTTTGTATTGAATTTGTTGATACCATCGCCCCACGCGTGTCTATTGCCTTATACCAATTTTTACGCTGTTTATTTTGTTTGAAACATTCAGTTATCTATTTTTAGAAAAAAAAAATGTTTTATTTATTTAAACTTGTAATAACCGGTGTCCTATTTAATGTACGAGTAATAACCTAATCGCCATTCCGTATAATCTAAGGTCAGTTTGCTTGACATCTTTATCTTTGTCAATTTCAAACGATATACAATGTGTGCTTTACATTTTTACTCAGTCATATACAAGTCAACCTAACTCAGCTAAAATTAGGACCCAAACAATAAATCCAAAGCTGGAAAACAAATCCTGAGAAACTATTTCGTACTTAGACTTTAGCAAAAACTTTAATTATTCGGAAACGGCAAAAAATCTGCACTAAAAAGAGGAAGCTACGTATTTTAATTGCGCTTTTGTATCAATCGGTACCGGCTAAGATAAGTGGCCGATCCGAAAACAGAAAAATAAAGTAGGGCCGATAGTGGACGAGGGGAGACGGGGTTCCGCCTGCGCGGCGCCGCCACCCCCCGCGCGCCGCGCTCACCCCGCCTTCAGTCAAAACCAACCCTCGAATGGTTACGACGCTTCTTGTCGTTTTATATCATAATATCTTATACACGGTGTGTAAAATCATAAATATGTTGACTGTATAATAGTACTGTGAGAAGTGTTGGATGAATGATTATGAAGTGTATGCAGTGTCTGTGTCAGTGATGTTTCATTCATAAATGCACTTACAAACAAATACTCGTTTGGTGTGGATTCTATCCCGGGATGTGTTTCACGTATGTATTCTTGATGATTTATGTTTATTATTAGTCTACGATAATTCGTGCTCCGGCGTTGCCACAATGTTTAAAGCTCCCATCCAAAGCAAAAAACTCTGCGTATTTCTGAACGAACCTGTCAACTTCATTTCGTTTAAAGCACATTTCATGAACAACAAAGATTTCTGTATGTTAGGGAGGGTAAAAGTTAACATTGGGAGGGAGTCCCGTCTCGGACAAGGAGCTTCGTATAATTGAGATAGAACTTCACTTACAGGTAAGTTCGTTTAATCTCATAATTATACTCTCTCCTTGTCCGAGACGGTTTAACAGTGTAGATGTTTAAAGTTAAGTTGTGAATGAAAGGCTGTTGTAATAAAAAATAATTATTATTTGGAATTACAAAAACATTGTAAGTATCTTAAAGAAAAAGAGTTGTTTTTTTTTTTAATAAAATTATTTTGACATATCCGATGACAATATAACACCATTATGTTTGTAATGAAAAAAAAAATTGTGGTATGCTGAAAACTAAACGCAGACGTACTCTAAAACATCGTAATTTAAAATATAACATGAATTTCATGTCTCGGAAACTCACTATTGCGTTGAATATTTATTCGCGTTAGAAATAATATAATACTAACAAAAAAAAAGGCAATTAACAATAATGTCAATCATTTTCCTACAAATAAGAAAACCGCGTTTTCTTTATTTAGTTCGGTCTATAAGAAAATACCTACAACATAGATAAATCGAAATAAGTTTCCCAATGATATTGAGTCTAAAAAAGAAAAGGGTTTGTCCTTCAATTGACCAAAATAGATATCAAGTATTTCACAGAGAAAAATGCTATTTTCGTACATAAAAACTCTATCGTGAACCGATTTGGGGAAATCACGGTTCACGTTTCGTATTTGAAAAAAATTGAATTATATATTTTTTAAACCTGGTGTTTGTGGCCTTTAGCTGTACCAGCCCCAAAATTGGTATCGGTTTCAGTCCCTATGTTGTTTGTGTGAATACTCATTTTGTTTTTTAGTGGTATATTTCTACAATCGGATTGGCAGTGTGCTGAGAGTAAAGGCTTTATGGATAGTTTTTCGATTTTGCTTGATTTCACCACACCACCATTTTCTAATGGAAGTAATAAAAATTACCGCAATAAATCTGTTCATTATAGCTGTGGGAAAATAGCTCGGGAGGTCAAGGAACTCTTAAGGAAAATGGGATGCTGTAACGCCCTCGGAACTAGCTGAAACTACGCGACTATCATCCCCCGTGGGGGTTGTAAGACGACTAAGGGATTATTTTGGTAAGATTACAGTGGCCAAGTTTCGTATCTGGTGACAGATATAATCCATGGACTGGCAATAGAGGCTGTTGAAATATCTTGGTATATTGTGACGTAATAATATTAATTTGAATGTGTAACTGCAGTGTGTTTTCTTAAAGAAGGAATGTGAATTTATCATCTAATTTGTGTATTCACGATGTTTTCGTTTATACGTATTTCAGTGATACAGTAAGAAGTGTATCGTTTTAATTATTCATAATGCCAGGTTCTGAATTTATGCTCGTGTGTATTAAAAGCGAGTCAGTCAAACAAAATTATTATCTTATTTTTAACTGTCTTCGCGACAGTAAAGATAGGGTAAAGTTTTCATCTATCTTTCTTTCTGGGATTATTTATACCTTCGAAGGATCCTAACGGCGGGGTGGGTTTTAATACATGAGCGTTTAATATCGACTCGTCTAGGTTGCGCAATGGTTTTGTTTTATAAAATCAAAATGGCGGATTTAAGACGTCAACAAGAAGAATTAGTATGACATGACCATGTGGGGAATTAAAATAAAGGGCTCGAGGAGGCAATTCCAAAATATATTTTTGGAATTGCCTACAACCCCGATAAAATAAAAAACCCGATTGCAACTACGAAGTTAAAATTAAGCGAACGTTTAAGCAGTCTGATGCAGTTATTGGCAAAAAATCTGACATTTAAGAAAAGTTACCACCAACGACTATAGCAGACTGCTTGAAAAGTTTAACTTTTTAGTTGCAATCGGGTTTTTTATGTTTTTAGGTAGGTATCATAAGCATGACGCCATCTCGTCTCGTGAGATACCTAAGTGTCAACTTTAATCAACGAAAGTCATTTTTAAAAGTAGTTTGGTTATTTGAGTTAATAGGATCTAAAGACAATCTCATTAGTGTATAATATGCAAAAAGAAAAACTATATTTTGTTAAATTTTGACTTATCTATTTAATTTGTAATTTCATAATTAATATAATATTTTATTTATTAAAACCTTATGCACAAATAAAAAATTAATGTACAAAGGCGGACTTGATGCCTGAGGCATTTTCTAACAGTCAACCTTAGGGTGATGCAGAGACAAAACATGGCAGGTGCAACATAAGGGATTGATAACTCGAAAACGGAAAAATAAATATATACTAACACATAGAGACATACATAAATATAAGCAAAATAAACAGTGTCAGGTGAAATAACGATTGGTAGGGGAGAAAACGAATCAGCGCTGGGATAATTCAGTCAACTTCTTACGAATATGTTCACGTGCCTTCACTTAAAATGATAACCGACTGGTTGCCATCCTGATATGCAGAGGGAGCGCATTTCAAAGAAAAACCGCTTGGACAAAGAAAGAACAGTGAATGAAACCAGAGCGGTGAAACGGACATCGTAGAAGACGATTGTTGGTGGAACGAAGGTTTTTACTATGGGCAGAGCATAAGTATTGAACATGGGAAGTCAGGTAAGAAGGAGAAGTGGGTTTGTCGAGTATGAAAAACAACATAGACAGAGCCCTCAACTCTCTGCGCTGACGAATGGCCAACCATTTTAAAACCACGCGGTGCGCGGACACATGATCATACTTACGAAGGTTGTTAGGTTGTAGGTTGTAATATTTTATTGGGAATTGAGTAATCAAAGAACAAAGGCGAACTCCCGAACAAATTTTTGTTGACATTTTTTTTTGCGTTTGCTTATGAAAAATATGTAAAAGTATAGATTTTGAATTCCTGAACAGTTTTGTCTTCAGTTATACTTTTATAGGAAGTCAGGAATTAAATATATTCCAGTTTGAAGTTCTAGAGGTTGTCTTGTCAACAACAAACTAATCGAAAAAGAAATACTTAGATATCACTTAAAATATAATTGATAGAAATGCATTTTTACGACAAAATAAGATACGGAGTACGTATTGAGAAAGTTATATAATTATGTATTATATGGTCAATTACATGGTAGAGGTAGATCACGGGTATAGAAAAAAAAAACTTTTTAAAAAAAATATTTATTCCTCATCTTCTCTTATTACAATGTCATCAAGAAAACCTGCAGGTGCTGAGATATTTTATTGATGTCTAGCCCATCCTAGATATCACACTACAGTCATTGTATGAGCGCAACATCTAACAGTTCGTTATTATTTTATTTCACAGTATTATTCCCGGCATCGGCGTATTTTATTGGCACATATGTTGCAGTTGACACACATGACGTGTGTAGGCTTTACACGGTTACCCATCGTGATAAACAAATCGATGCACACACAACAAAATCCAAGGTATCAGCCAGAATCGGAATCCAGAGTCACAGAAAAATGTCGTCGTATAGGCAAATAATCAGAATTCTTAGGCAAGCACTAGTCACACACGGACAGTAAATCTCAGAGTCCCTAAGCAGAAGCAATTGATGAAGTAGAAAATCACGGAAAATCGATGGAAAACTAAATAACGAGACGCACGCGTAAATAACAAGTTGTCAGTACGTTACATGTCAATATGCAACGTTGACAACTTAAATGTTATATTTCTTTTTTTTGCGATGTTGCCATACTCGAATAAATTGCACTACGAGGTCATATATATATTAAATTAAACAATTAAGACCGCTATATTCTTAGCACAAACAATTATTTTTATTTTCACATTTATTTTCTGTTGCAGAAATGTATTTCAAAAGTATATTAATGCAATACCAAAGCAAAGCATTTTATGTAACTTGACCAAGATTTATATTGCATGGCAACATTAAACGTTCAGCTTAGCCAAAAGTCATGAAGTTAAGCCATAAAAAAGTAACGAAGCCATGATTATTTATCATCATCATTGATCTAGTCAATTCCGTTTTTAATTATGACGACTTTTTTTTCCAGAGTTTAATAGGTCATAAGCTTGATTTGATAAAACTTAGTGAATTATTTCGTTGGTACCTATCACGGTGATATATGTAGACGCTTAATAATTTCATCAACAATTTTTTCGCCATTGTTCTTTTACATACATATTTATGTCATAATTATAAATCAAAATCATAGGTACTTTTGGTACACGTATTTAAGATTGTCACTAATTATTTTTTTCCTCGTATTGTTATTACAAAAATGAATACGTCATATCGATACCTCCCACGCAAAAAGTCGTAACATGTTTTCTTTTAGTAAAATGAGATTTTAGAACTATAATGTAATATTATATAAATACTACTCATTCTTAAAAACGATATTTTCATATTTTCACTAAAAACCGAGTTTCTAACCCGCTAATAATAATACCAGCCTATAACTGTCCCACTGCTGGGCAAAGGCCTCTTCTCATACAGAGAAGGCACGAGCATTGATCACCACGCTTGCTCAAGACGGGTTGGCGATTTCAGACTTAACTTTAACTTAACTTAACTATAAGTCCAGGTTTCCTCACGATGTTTTTCCTTCACCGATGACAGTAATGTCCAAGATAAACTCGGAAAGTACATATTAATTGAAAAAGTCACATTGGTACTTGCCCAGATTTGAACCCACAACCTCATGCATGAGAGGCGAGGCCTTAACCAACGGGCCATCATGACACTAATAGTCTTATCATATTATGTTTTGCGGCTGATCAACACAAAGATGACGTTAAAAATCTCTCTCTCGAAAATCTAAAATTTAATCATACGACCTTATGCGCGGGAGGTGTCGATATATTACAGATAGGAATATGTTTGGCTGTGAATGTGTAGTTATGTAACTACATGCATTTTAGTAACAAACACATTTCGTATTGGAAAAAAAAGTGTCATCTAACATCTATTTAATCTGTAGTAGTGTATCACCTGAATGTTACAACAAAACTTGGACACTACCAAGTAACAAGAACGATAATAATTCTTCGTAATTACCTGAGAAAACGACAAAGCTAAAGTTAGTAGCTCCGGTACTCCCTCGAATCAGGGTTCCTAGCCGGGTTGGTCCCGGTTCCGGCATAGCCCCACACTTCCGGCCTACCCGGGTGCTTCCAACTTAGCCACCTATTGTCTGCCCTCAATTGCCACTTAAACGAAAAGGGATAATAATACGAAACTACATTATTATTCGTAAACTGTAATTTTGTTTCGGTTATTGTACGAAGAAATTGTTTTTAGTATTTTGAAAGGAATAAAGTGGTTGTGTTTGTGTAGGTACTAGGATATGTTATTATGTTTTGGAAAGTTTCGTCAAAGTCTAGTAATAGTATGTTATTCGGGCATAGGTTTGATGGATTTCTTATTGATGTTGCGAATTTTTTGGTAGTGTTTCTGAGTAGATTTCTTTTACCTACTCACGGATTAATCGAACACATTATACACAACGTGACTGAAAATACACAATTACTTGTAGCATAGCACAATTGGTGCCATTTGATTTGAATGGTCAACAGACATAAAATGTATCCCTAAAGTTAGTTTTCATTACCGAATAACGTACGAGAACAAGCTTTCGTCCAAAATATTACGCGCCAATTTAACCTAATTAAAGTCCTCTATTTTCGCTTCCTATTTCAAATTTTATTGGACATTTCTCGCTCAAATGTCACCATTGCACATTATAGCCATGACCATTGTAGAATGGCCGCCGCACGATTTGGCCGCAAAATCCTACAAATGCAACGGAAACGGCCTCGTGATAACATACCAATTAGCTAATTAACACTTTAATAACAAATTGACCTAAGTGCCAGTGCCAGAGTTTTGCTAAATGCAGTTACTGGATACTCGGGAATAGCATTAATGATTCAGTTTGGAAATTAAATTTGTGGTTATTGCATTTCGTATGGTACGAAAGTTTATTTAAACTTCAAACGAGAACTTTTATTAAGTTATACGGAAATTCTGAATAGTAATTACGCTTCGTTTTGCTTTTATATAGAATTTTGCATATGCGCTTTATACCGAATAGTTTGCACGTCGCAGTTTCAGGGATAGGCAGATAGAATTATATTTCCAGTTTAATGTATACCACATTTAGTTTTTAGTTTGTCAACCGTTGAGATTAAGAAGTTTCGCATTAATAGCAACAACGTCAATTTCATATTTTAGGAGAAGTATTCACGGGTAAACTTGCCAGTATCTTAGGCATTACCAAATGTTACGATTTGAAAGTAATTTACGTTACCTTAAACTAAGAAGGTGGCTAACAAGTAACATGTAACATAATTTTCAATCCCATTCTATAACTTTACCTTATTTGCTACCTAAACAGTACTAGGTATAAGTCCTTTGACCGGGACTTTCCGGCAACTTCGAAGTGTGTTTTTGACCTCTATTCAAAGAGCTTTTTGACCCAATGACAATTGGATTTCATAGAAACGCCTGACCTTCTTCATTTTCCATCTTTAGCGTAACGTAATCGTATATTTTCGTGCAGTCACGAACTGCCGGGGCTCTTGGCTAAATATCAACAGCCGCACGGGTCGATCGAAGCTACGCTTGCCGCGGTCGGTGCGTGGATGGGTGACCATCCATTACATATCGAGACCCCTCCGTACCTCGGAGAGCACGTTTAGCCGTTGGTCCCGGCTCTCATTCGTAAAAGAGGGAAAAGGCGTGGCTGTGATCAAAGTAATTTGTGTAAAAAGAACATATTTTTCAACTAGTCTACTATTACTCGGTAACTTGTAAAGCCTACTTAGCTTTGATAGTTTTCCTTTTACCTTCGTTATGAACGTTCGCTCGTTACTGTTGCGAATTTTTTCGCATTTCCAAATACAACCATTTAGCTGGCAGGGAGGGACAATTGACTCTAATAAAAAGATCTCACAAATCCGAAATATTTTTGAACGGCCTATCCAAAGATACCCCATACTAAGGTATAGACGAGAAAAAAAATATCATCCCCACTTTACGGAGTTGCCCTAAAAAAAATATATTTCTAGATTTAATTTTACTTTGTCGGCGTGATCAAAATGTATAACCCATAGGTACCAAATGACAGCATTGCGGACTGACAGACGGATATGGCGAAACTATATGGGTTCCTTGTTGACTACGCCTAAAAAGAGATAAATATTGATTGGGTTTGAATATTAAGTAATTTAGTAGCTATGGGTTCCATAATTTCGATCGGTATTTTGAGGCCGTAAATTGCTAGTAGGTATCTACCGCAGAAATAATGAGCGTGGGTTACTGAACTAACTAAACTGGTAGTGTCAATTGCTGGATCTGTTTAATTACTTATCGGAAACTATTCAGCCTGTACAAAGGTTATCATGTTATCAATACGAAAAATAATAATTTACGAAATCTTGGAAGAACTGAAGTAATAGATGAAGATAGAGCCTTTTCTCAGAATCCTTAGAACTCTTATTGTTCTTCATCAAACTGTTTACAAGTTGATATCTTATTCTAACAACTTTTCAGTGTAATGTTTTCGCCGAAAATCTCCAACATCTTGTAGCTAAACTCTTTAGTTAGTAAAGTAGTCAACACACAACCTTATTATCTATTCGACATTGTTTTATAAAGGACTAGTTTTTGCCAGCGGCTTCGTCCGCGTGAGATAAAAAGTACTCTATGTGTTAAACGAGGTAAAAAAACTGTGTGCCAAATTTTATCCAAATCCATTCTGCCGTTTTGTCGTAATTGAGTAACAAACATCCATCCATCCTCACAAACTTACGCATTTATAATAATATTAGTAGGAAGTAGGATAGGATAGGAATATTAATGCTTCGTACCGTTCTTGTTATTTTCAACTTTTCAAGTTAAGCGGTTAAGGACGTTTATAAATACTGGGACCACTCTCCAAACAGAAAGAGATTCTCAAACCTGTTGTAAAGAAACATGGTGATCGTGATGATTTTTTTGTAGTTAGAAAATAGTTAATTGCAAAGGCCGGGAAATAGGTAATTGCAGGTCGAGTATTAGTATGAAGGCTGAGCCGTAGGCGAGAACTTCACTAATACGAGACAGGCAATTGCCATTTCCGCCGAGGCATATAATATAGTGTTTTTCTCAAAATAATGCAGGAAAATAAAACATACTTTTTATATTATACATTTAATTTAATTAATATTAAAAGTTACATTAGTCATATTGGGGCAATTACTAAAAGAAAATGTTATTGATTTCTCCGATACATTTATGTTTGTCTGTTGAACTGCTGATGAGGTTTGCAGGTGGGCATTGGATGTAGTGGTAGATAGCTGAATTATGTAAATAACAAATCAAGACGAATTTTCAGCTTTGCCACCAGTCCATCCATGCTAATATTATAAATGTGAAAGTAACTCTGTCTGTCTGTCTGTATGTTATGTTTTCACGCCTAAACCGCTGAACCGATCGTCATGCAATTTGGCAGAGATATAGCCTGGGATATGGAGAAGGACATAGGCTACTTTTTTTCGCGATAACCGACATCCACGCGGGCGAAGCCGCGGGCAAAAGCTAGTTTTCTATATATCATCTGTGCCAAAAGGCAAACGCATTTATGGCTATACATCCACGTGAACGCAATTTGTGCTAAGCAAAGAGACTTACTTTGGTATGCTAAGAATGATAAGAGATCCAATCAAAGAGTATTTATTAACCCCAGCACGCCATTTCATACAACATTGCTGGAGCGTTGTTATGTTCCAAATTCAAAAAACGCTCCTGCAATGGATTTTTTTTCTTTGTCCGTAAATTCGATACGCCGCGTGTTCTTTTTTCGAAAATAATAACATCATTTCCATGCATGTTTGAGAAAAATATATTATATTTAAAGACCGAATCCACTCGATCAAGCAGAATACTCTCGACCAATAAAGACATCCCCACCATCTAATCCCTTAGCACTTACAAGCCTGAGCACTATGTACACACTCTTTACTTTTGTTAGACGCACATACTAGATATATTTACACTGATATTTGGCAGAAATTCACATCAAAGACGAATTTATTCAGTAGAGTGGAAGTCAGCCCAGTCTTGCCCTGGGCTATGGGCTGTGATCATAAAGTTCCCACCCCAACTTTTGTACGAATGGTGGCACCCTCTCGCACATTTATCTTTGTTGGGGCTGAGAGGAAAACTAATAGTGTATGGGTGATGTTGTATTTTTTGCCGTCTCAAGACTGTGGTAACGTTTATTGATTTGTAATATGAGTGTTGTGGGTAGTTTTGGATTATTATGTTCTTGATTTAAAATCTGAAGTAAAGTTGGTGAATGTCAAAATTACAGAGTTGCTGATGTTACTGAAATCAAAATAAAATAATCATCCACTTAAACCGGCAACCTTAACTTTAATCAACACCCGGAGATTTTTATTTTGTGAGTCTTATCTGTCAATCGGAAAATAAGTACTTACCAAGACTCACCCAATTTTGTGAGTACTGTGAAATAACTAGGTAACTCCAGTATGGTCCCTTTAGAGGCAACGTGCACTGTTGATACCATATTTATTTTTAACTAGCTTTTGCCCGCGGCTCCGCCCGCGTGGATGTCGGTTATCGCGTAAAAAAGTAGCCTATGTAATATATTAGATATTTTTCTCCATATCCCTATATATCTCTACAAATTACTCGCGGCTATATCTCAGCCAAATTTCATGACAATCGGTTCAGTGGTTTAGGAGTGCAAAAGTAACAGACAGTGTATCATTTATAATATTATATATATAGTCTTTATATATATATAATTCTTCTGTACGTATGTTTGTCACCTAACTTCTCCTAAAAGGCTGAACCGATTTAGATAACATTTTGTGTGTATATTAAAATGGGTTCCTGGATAGTTCGAAAACACCATTGGACCTGGTAGGTGGCGCTGCAATCGGGTTCTTGGATCGTTCAGACAGGACAAATTTTGTCGGGTCCGCTAGTAGGTATAGTATATACCTAGTATGAATTATGTCAATATTTGGATAAGCCTATATCACGGAATACCCTAGAGAAAATGCCTTAATTTTGGCAGTTGAAGTGGTCACACTGGTTATATAATAAGCAGACAGGAGGACATGTCCCCCATTATTCATTAAGTCCCCTTTTACGGGGCCCATGGGTATGGGGATTTTCATGAATATTGGCAAGATCGAACTGATTTAGTGACATGCAATTCAAGAGGTCTAAAGCTAGTAGTATACAGTTTGAGGCAGATGATGATGATTCAGGAAAAAATTGCCTTTTTCTTGCATAAAACAACAGTAAGACGTTATGTAATCACTAAATAATAGTTGTTTGTTGTTTTTACTTCTTCCTAGTTTAGCTGTATATCTTAGTAGTCAGCTCTAAGAGCGAGTTCCCTTGTGTATCGTAAGAGACGACTTACGGTCGGTATTAAAGTTAATTAAGAGAAATGGGGAGTTCGTGGGATGATATAGTATCCCTATTGTGCACACAAGGAGTTAGATACGCTTAGAGATAATTGTTAACTTTGAAATTTAATTATATCATGTTTGTTGCACAATACAGAGACTTAAAAGGGATTTTCTTAGAGATCAGTCAGCTAAGAACTGCCGGCACCACCTTTAAAATATTATGACAAAAAAATTGACGTAGAAGTTTAAAAGAATTAAAAGAAAACTTACATTTATTTTCATTTCAATAAACATTGACGATTTCATTAGTTTACTCCAAAGATAACGTGAACCAGTATATAAAAAATTCTTTGAAAGCTAGATTATTTTTTTACGAGAATAAACGAAAATGAAAATAGTTTTCACCAAAAATAAACATAATTATACTACAGATTGAACATTATGTTTTACGCTTTTCATACTAACGCTACAGCACCCAGTCAATCGCCATAATAAAATACCTAAATTAACAAACCTAAATCAAATAAGCAGTTTACATAAGGTCTCTGGAGATTATCAAAGAACATTTCGTCTTACTCAAAAGGAATTTACTAACAAAGTCTGAAAAAGGTCGAATTGGATTAGCAAGTGAAATCAGTGTAGCTACCGAGCAGCGTAACGTTGAAGCTCTAGATAAATACAGGGGGTGACTTAAGTGTGCGTGAGGGAACGTCGAGACGACAAAAAATCCTCACTACCCTTCTAACAACCCCCTCGCTAGAGACGCCCCGAAGGGCCGCAATGTCGTCTGCGTCTGTCTAAATATTCCCGAGAATTCTCGGAAATGTATTGGATTAAATTTTGTAGGAACATGTCACGAGATCTCCGTAGTTATGTATATTAATTTATATAACACATTGTTTTAATACGTTAATCAGCCTAAGCATCATGTTGATTCTTATAATGATTATTCGGCACTCAATGTACAGTGGGCTGCATCAATTGGGTACCCCATTTGTATAAAAAAATTCTTTCAAGGGGGGTACCCACATCGTGACACTGACTGTACATACACAGTGCATAGCCCTTATTATTTACATAGCTATATTAGCTGCCAATATAACAATGAAAATGACAGTTCGATGTGGGTGCTATGCGGGTAGGTATTTGAAACTCGCTTAACTTTTTACATGTTTGTGGATGCCCAAGAAATGAGTATGTAAAAGTTCCGTGAATGTTCGCCTAAAATCACGTACAAAAGTGTTCAATTAAACAATTTTCCTCTTACGATAAACTCTGCAGTACAGCTTCAACTCTGCAGTACAGCTTTAACTCTGCAGTTTCATTAATTAACGCGTGCTAAGTGTTAACCGAATGAGTTCTTGTAGTATTTAATTTTGTTGAAAGTGGCTTCACAATGCGAAGAGGGAGGTACTAACGTGAACCATTTATAGCGAATGCTTTTCACACTACGTTAAATAGTTTGACTGCTTGAATACGTTGCTGAGTTCAACGATCGAATCATGTTTAAACAAAGGAATATTTACCTCCACCTGTGAATATTTCTTAGTCATGGTAGAAAATTAATTGAATCGGCTGAGGGGGACATGTTCAAACAGCTTAATGTCGAGGGTGGCAATGTTTACACGTCTGTACTTGATTTATTGTTGGGTAGGTATTTCTTAATACAATCACCCTCATTGGGGTGTTTAGGTTGTTATGTTCACGAGACAAAAAAGGTAATTTTTTTGAGTGTGCGAAACTCGAAAAGAGAAATGCTGTCGCAGGTTTTTATGTACATAGTTTGTTCCCCTTACCGCCTAAACTTTTAAACCAATTTCTATTTTAACCGACTTCACAAAAAGGAGGAGGTTCTCAATTCGGTTGTATTTTTTAAGTTTAATTTTTTATGTTTGTTACCTCACTACTCCGTCGTTTATTTACCGATTTCGAAAATTATTTTTTAATTGAAAGGAAATACTTTTAGATTGGTCCCATTTTTATCAAAATCCAGTTCTGATGAAGGAAATTGAGGGAACTCCTCAAATTTTATAGGCATAGATTTAGCGATTTTTGTATTTTCATCAACAAGTTTTTTTTTTTTATTTGCATTAAAAATGTATCATTTTGTGAAGAGGAACCGATGAAGAAGACCATAGATGACCTCCGGAACTCTAGAGTGACAATTATTTCATGAGTGGCGATAGGATATCTCGATTAAGATAGTTAAGCGACTATGACGAAGCAAATTTAAATAAATGGTTTTGATCAAATAAGTACCATCAAACTGATCTGATTATGAAGCCGTAAGGTAGGCACCAGAACTCTGTAATAAAACAATGTATCCTAGCCGTATTTGGGCTTATTGGAATTCTCATGAGATGCACTCGGGCTATAAAGATGTGTATGAAAATCGGATAAATTCAAAGATTAATTATTAAAACTCATAGAACAAAAGTTGTTTATGATATTAGTAATATAGTCCTGTGAGGTTGGAGGTATGTATATCCTACAACCTCGGAGAATATAGATGTTCGGGGTATACAATTAATTTATTTTAAACGAATTTACCAACTTACAGTCAGGTATTTAAGTACAAAATTCCTTAAACCTAAAATTAACATTATGTTAAAGGAACCTAGCAACCATAATTATGACATATATATGTAAGAGAACAGAAGGTTTCTCTCATTATCATCAGCCATATTTTAACTACTGTGGACGTACTGCGGGTAGTGTTGGTTATTGTGCAATAGAAAAACCGAATTAAATTCGAAGTCATTTACTCAACCTGAGAACCTTAAAGTTTACATACGACAGTCCCCCAAAACGCCCATCCCTTCACCACTTCCTAGTGCTTTAGCTGGGAAGAAGTAGTATAGGAACAAACTCCCCAGCAGCACATCTGTCTGTTCAGTTAGAAGAACTTGATTCTATACAGTAATGGGTATGCAAAGTAATTAATGTAGGAACACGACACAACTATACCGAACGCGCCACAGTTTCTATACTCCATTTACTATAGCATTAGACAAATAACGAAAGTTATTGTGTAATATTGTTGAAATTACTGCACTTTGGAGTTATTTTTTTAATGTAAATGGTAAATAGATTACAGTGCTTTGTATTTATCGGAGTTAAAATAACGGAGTTTATTAAACGTTTACATCGAAATAACGAAAGGGTGAGAACAGTTATTTGTTTAATGTTATAATAAATGGAGTATAGATGTCTTTACTGCTTGACCGCCACCGATGAACTTCACTTGTCCTTTGTGCGGCGATCACTTGCCACCGGTCGAACGTTATGTTGTAGACTCTGTCATGCGCCGCTGAACAGCACTGGCGTCCCGATTAGTCAAGACTCGTTGGCGCGAACTCCAATAACTCCATGGAATGCCACTAAATGGCGCTGGTGTACCGGATACAACACGTCTCCGACATAAACATAATTTAATTTATATTATAAATGTGAAAGTAACTCTGGCCGTCTGTCTGTGACCTTTTCACGCCTTCATGGCAGAACGGATTTAGATAAAATTTGGCACACAAGTAGACCATAAGGATTTTTATCCAGGTAGCATGTTCCCGTGGGATAATTTTCGACCTCTACGCGGGCAAAGGTGCGAGTAACAGCTAGTAATAATAATATAATTTGAGTAGGAAAACATCGAAAAGTGTTCATCAATCAATCACTGAACGAAATTGATTATTATGGTGCCTGTGCTTCCAAGCGAATGGCGATGGATGGCCCATCTATCACACTAAATGGGTTGTAATCACTTGACGCGCAGTGTTATACTTAGATGTATGGTTCCTTTTCATGATATGTTAGCTTTTAGCCTATAAAATGTAGGGAACCCTTTTTAGTGCTTAAGCAACGCCAGTGGCTAAACCTGAAACTAATAATGTGCCTATAATGTAATGTAAAGGCATGAGCAGTGATGGCCCGGTGGTAACAGCCGTGACTTACGAATTGTAGGTCGATTGATCGAACCAAGACAGGCGCTTTACTTTGTGTAAATTATTTAATCACCACTGCTCTCGAAACGGTGAAGGAATACACCGTGAGGAAACCGGCATGTCCTAGAACCAAAAAATCGAAGACATTGTGACATCTACCAAACCGCACTGGGCCCGCGTGGTGGACAGCCCACTCCCTCTCACAGAGAGGAGGCCTGTGTACCAGCAGTGGAAATTTTATAGGCTAATAATGACGATGAAAGGCATGAAATAATAGTTATTTATGCAACTGTTGTATAATAAGGGGTATTAAAACACGAAGCCGAGTGTGATAATAGTATTGTGGCGGTATCAACAACGCCACATACGAATTATGCATCAAAGACCTGACGTCACAAATCCTGCATCGCGCTATCAGAGTTTACCGCGCGACTAGCATATATACAACATCCCGACATCAACAGTGGGGCAGTTGCCCACCAGACACAACACCCATCCGGTCGGAGGATCCTCCCTTAACTATAGAGTATGAGTGAACTTTACACCCTGTTCCTCATACATCTATACTGGTGACCCCGAACATGGACATTAGCGCAGCCTTCGTGTAACTACTTGAGCGTGATGCCATCAATCACTTTCTCAAGCTTTCGAGCGGCAAGTCACACAGCCAGCCAGCACCCACGGCTTCAACGGGTATTCTGACCACCAGCATGCAGCGAACGCGCATACCTGGTCATCACCCTCAGCCTCATCAACAACCTTGGCACAGCACATTGCACTTTCGGCCGGTCCACAAGCAGAGCCCTGCAACGCTCTCCTGGTCTACGCTAGCAGTCAGCCTCAACCCGGCGCTATACGACGTCCGACTCACTGGATCAACAAACGCAGCGCCACCCTGACTCACTGGGGAATCACCGCAGACAGTTCCGACTCACCGTGAACTATGCGGCACCCGGTTCCGACTCACTGGAATCACAGCTGGCCCTGGCAAGCATCATATGACGACGTTGGAACCAGAGTGATCTAGGGCACAAAAGTATGTTTTCGAGAAAAATAAGGAAACGCGTTGTTAGGCTTTGTTGTAAGAAATTTATAAGCCATGATAATTTATTGTTTCTTTATTGCGCTTAGATCACTTTGGTTTTCCATAAACGTTAAGAACTCAGTAGTAAAATTGGGACCATTAGTGATCTAAGTGCATCTCATACTTGATCAGTGTGGCATGCCTTCACTTTGCAGACCGTACCAATTCTATAGTGACATGTTGTGATCCCTCAAGGAAGAAAGCTCTGAAGAGCGCTTAGATCAGTGTGGCATGGTAGAATTATGGTTTTTCTATGCCATTGTGTAATAACCTGAGTATTGGCGAAAATGTCACTTAGATCACTCTGATTCCAACGTCGTCATATGCACTGACTCAGCCCACTATCGACCTCTGGTCTCCGGAGGGAAGTAATGTGGCGGTATCAACAACGCCACATGCGAACTACGCATCAAAGACCTGACGTCACAAATCCTGCATCGCGCTATCAGAGTTTACCGCGTGACTAGCATATATACAACATCCCGACATCAACCGTGGGGCAGTTGCCCACCATACACAATACCCGTCTGGTCGGAGGATCCTCCCTTTTCCATAGAGTATGAGTGAACTTTACACCCTGTTCCTCATACCTCTAAAGTATCACATGAGTGTTTTAATATCTAATTATTACAGTTGCATACAAGACTTTATCTACACCCATGACCTCATAAAATCAAAATCAATCAATCCTCTATAAAAGGTTCTGAAACAGTTTTTGAAATACTAATATCGAACAAAAATGACGGGATACGACGCTATGGTATAGTATAGTGAAACGCGCGTACATGACAATGTTCTTTTTTTGAAATTCATAAAGATACCACGAATTGAGAAGTGAGAATGGAAGCTCGTAAAAGCAAAGGAGTTGCATTATGAAATTCAGTACAACATTATAACTCCCGTTTAGATGCTATTGTTACGCGCCACACAAGTTTAAGTACCACTAGCGCTTTCTAGTATCGAATAGCAGAACTAGTGACGACTGGCGCCATCTAGTATCGAGTAGCGGAACTAGTAGACTCGAGATTCTTCTAGATAATTCGATGCTAGAACTTTCGACATCTGGAAGGTTCTGGAACGATCTAAGGATTATATAAGGCCGATAAGGACCCCGACTGAATACAGTCGAAGTCGAAGCGAATAAGCGAACAAGCGATCTTCGAGTGCGATCAGTAGTGCAGTTGTGTTTTATAATTAGTGTGTTCGGATTGTTATCAGTGTTGATTAATTAAAGTGTCATTTTTGGTTTTTAAATCGGCAGTTTTTATTGTCACGAACCGCAAGCTCGTAACACTATTATGGTTACTATGACACTGGGCGTTTTAATGTTGGCAATAAGCTAACTGTTTTAGAAACTTTTATAGAGGACTAGCTGACCCGACAGACTTCGTTCTGTCAAAAGCTATAGTATAAACTCCACTACTCTACTCTACCCTACCCTACCCTACCTACCCTACCTACCTACCTACCTACCTACCTACCTACCCTACCTACCTACCTACCTCTACCTACCTACCTACCTACCTACCTACCTACCTACCTACCTACCTAACTACCTACCCTACCCTACCGTACCCTACCTACCTACCTACCTACCTACCTACCTACCCTACCCTACGCTACCCTACCCTACCTACCTACCTACCATACCCTACCCTACCTACCTACCCTACCCTACCCTACCCCTACCTACCTACCTACCTACCCTACCCTACCCTACTCTACCTACCCTACCCTTCCCTACCTACCTACCTAACCTACCCTACCCTACCCTACCCTATCTACCTACCTACCTACCCTACCCTACTCTACCCTACCCTAATTTTTCGTAAAAACCATAAAAAATAAAACATAAATTTAAAAAAAGTTGCTATAAACCTCACGGAGCCCGAGACCTTTCCAACGAATGCAAAACCGTGGAAATCGGTTCATGCGTTCTGGAGTTATAGCGTCAGGAAGGAAAACCCGACTTATTTTTATATAGTAGATTTCATGGGCGTAGATAAAATGCTTAATTAGACTTCTATTCATGAAGATTTTTTTTTCTATAGACAGTGCCTTATAGCGGTTAAGAATTGGTTTGATGGCATTAAAACAGTAGCTGCCATATTTTTATTAAACTTAAATTTATCATGAATCAGATTTTAGCGAAACGTTTCATTAACTGGTATAATAAATTAACACAAAACGTGATAAGTTGATATAATTACATCCAGCAATATTTTTACCTCGTTAACAACAACAATTTACCAACGCGCTTAAGGGGCCGTGCACGAAATCGACTGATTATGATCAATTTTGTTCATTATATGTGAGAAAGCGAAAAATAGTTTAAACAAAATTATTTGTGATTTGAATAGTCTTGTTCTTTGTTATGCATGTGGCTGAAAGGGATTTTTCAAATAAATTAAGTATTCACGGTAAATCACTAAAAGTCAAAGTCAAAGTCAAATAATTTATTTCAAATAGGCACGAAGATGCACTTTTAAACGTCAAAAATTACATGAATAGTTAATTGGTTCTAGTTGCGCCTTCCAAAAGGTAGTTATGTATGGAGAAGAATGGGCAAGAAACTCCATACTTACTCTTTTAAAATGTTAACAATAGTTTGTATACATTAATTAATAATTATAGGTGAAGACGATGTACCTAGAATAAAGATAAAAATTACTTACCACAATTGGTAAAAATAATGAAAAGTGAAGTGATGACAGAAAAATTTATTAATGCGATAGGTACATGGTGCTCACATATTTACAAACATTGCATATGATTTTCCAAAAAAAAAAACTTATAATAAGTCAGTGTTAAATTTATATTAATCATAGAAAATTAAATTAATATCATAAAAATTATAAATTATACAGTTAAATTAGCAACCAGTTTGATTTTGTCTAGACTCTAAATTGTCCTATGGAGCAGGACCAGCATGTTTCCAAGCATTCTTATCTTGGATATAATCCTCTAATTTGTAATATGCTAATAATACTAATACTGGCAACATGTTTTCCGAAAAATGACGTGGGCTGACATTTGATCATCATTCTACAAGAAACTACTTTTTATTTTGAACATTAAAAATATCATCAACATTATTATATGGTCTACTTGCATGTGGCTGAACCACTTTTTACAATTTCCATACAATATATAGCAGAAAAATAATACCTTTTTTTTTGTTTTAAACCCCGTCAGTAATATATGATTTTCTATTATTTAACAAATCATATCAAGAAATTTAAAAATCGCAAATTAGTCTTCAGCTGTCCTTGAAATATAATCATAATTTTATTTAATGATTGTATAATATCTTCATTAAGTAAATCAACGATGAAATAAACTATATTTTGCAAAGCACAAAAATGATGAAACTTAACAGCTGCTGTGATCGACATGAATGGTTTAGCACCATGAAAACTGTACTTTTAAAGTTACACAGACTTAGTGTTTAATTTATTTCAAGTTTTCTCGCAATTAGATAAAAAGTTGACAAAAGAGAGTTTTTTTCGTGCACGGAGCCTTAAGGCAAATTTACATTGAGTCAGTCACTGATTTTATGTATATCTGCCTTAACAACTTAACAGCTGGTCCATATACCTTAGATTATTTACCACAGTATCTTTTGGACAGTTATTCCGATAAGATCCAGATAGAATATTTATTAATAAAAAAAAACTCCCGGGATTCTTGAATCGCATAACTATTGAGATGCTTATTTATTTAAAATCAATATTTAACCCCCAATGAAAATATATGTAGGTACGGTGTAAGAGGAGGGTGATGAGTGTTTAGTTAAAACAAAAACAAAAAACACCTTTAAATATTGATTTAGGTACTATATTTATCCTGATTGGGCGTAAATATTACCTCGACTACTTAGGTAGGTAAATATGCATGCGATTCTATAGTCAGAAAAAAAAAACCACAAAATTTGTTTATTCCGGAATCGGGGGATTTTTACGATCGATACAAAAGTTTATTCCTTGTAAGCCAACATTTGAAAGTAAGTAAATATACATCCGATTCTCTAATCAGATACCTAAAAAGTTGTCGATCCTGGAACTGCGGGATTTTTTTAGATACAAAAGTGCATTCCATATTAGCCAACATCTCAACTTTAGATGAATACGTATATCCGATCTCTAATTATCACGGATAAAAATCAATTTTAATGCAAATGTTCAAATACTAGGTATTTGAACATTTGCATTAAAATAGATTTTTCTTTTTTGTTTCTTACTTCCTGTTATAGGAAAATGCATACTGACAAAATATCAATTTTAATGGGGCAAAATGGAGTTTTAAAGTTTGTATAGAAAAATCCGTAATCTAAAATAAGCTGGAGCAAAGTACTATGACTTTATGTGTTAACTCTAAAACACAATAAAATAGTGGGCCTATTTAAAAACAAAATAAAAATCTAAATCTGCTAGACTAATCAAGAAACGAAACAAAAAATATATTAAACAAAAGATATCGGCCTTTCTAGACCAGATACCGCAGTAAGCAATTCAACAGACTTAAAACTACACTGCAGAGTATCACCTGTGTTCAAAATGGTTGTTTGTAGATCGGCCTAAAGCCTCGGTGAGCTAGACGGAATGCGGATTATATAACGTATGGAAACCCTGGACTCATTTGCAATTACATTTATTTAGATTTCGTCCAATCTGCTGGTGTTTTTAATTTAGTTAGTTGAATTGTGAGATTATCTATTTGACCCTATTTTTAATCACACACAGAAAATAAAGAAAGAAAAAAAATTGTTTAATCTGCACAAAGAAAATACACATTACAAAAAAAAAAAAAAAACACATGCAAAGAAGCCAAAAGCCTCGTATTCAAGCAACAAAAGTTTGACAATTTAGTCCGTCGCTTGATGTTAGGACCAGGTACTAAAGACAATTTACATTGCGACATCACATGTAATCTAAGTAACTGGGTAGTAGAGGTCAGTCGCTCCATGTAAAATAATGGTATTCAGCTGCATCTGGTTAGACTGGAAGCCGACCAGGCCGAAAAGGTTGGGCAGATGTTGAAATAGTTATTTATGCAACTGTTGTATAATAAGGGGTGAAACTCGGCTTCGCCTCGTGTGATAAACCCACATTCGTGTTTTAATACCTAATTATTACAGTTGCATACAAGACTTTATCTACACCCATGACATGAATCCTCTATAAAAGATTCTGAAACAGTTTTTGCAATACAAAAATGGCGGGATACGACGCTATGGTATAGTATAGTGAAACGCGCTTGCGTGACAATGTTCTTTTTTTGAAATTCATAATGATACCACGAATTGAGTAGTGAGAATGGAAGGGAGGATGATGATCCCTTCCTTACACATCAAACAGATGAGTAACGAAGGGATCATCATCCTCGTAAAAGCAAAGGAGAAAATAATAATAATAATAATAATTATGAAATTCAGTACAACATTATAACTCCCGTTTGGATGCTATTATGGTTACTATGACACTGGGTATTTTAATGTTGGCAATAAGCTAACTGTTTCAGAAACTTTTATAGAGGATTTATAGCATGGGCGTAGGTAAAATTAAGTATGAATCTAAGTCGCTTGAGTATTCGAAACACTTCTGCCTACCCTTACTTGGACAAAGCGTAATGTTACGTTCATGTTTATTATTAAGCATAACACTAAACGTTAAAATGACCCCATCTGACCTACAGCTACCTATAAAACAGACATTCATATTTTCTATTCTCCTAAAACAACTACTAAAAGGTAGGAAAATCCCAGTCTAAACCGACCTACTTTTGACTCTATATCACTATAACATGTGTTTTGACCACTCGATTCATTTCATACATGCTATCTTTTATTCATTTAATACGTTGGTCTATTGAAGCAGAGGGTCCAGGTTGATAATGTTAAACAAATAGGCGTCGACCTTTGCCTACCCGCAGCGAACTACAAAGGAGGTTCGGCCACGTTCGGTCTCGTACTCAGATTTATAAGGATTTTGCTAGAGTGATTATTACGTCATATTTGTATAGAATTTCGTAAAGCTCACAATATCTTGTCAAAGTCGTAATGGACTATATTTTTGTTATAGAGTACTGTGAAACTTTGAAGTTGACCTTTTGGATAAATTGTTAGGCTCTTTTGGACGGAGTTTTTACCCTTTGATCTTTTCTAAGAGAGTAGGTTACTAAGTAATCTCAGTTACATAATACATTACAACTTTAATCCCTCCTTAGACTGTTCGATAGACGTGGTGATATGGCCATAGTTTATGCCTACAGTGCAACGGGTAGTATCATTTATTTTTTATTTTTTTAGGTTTTCGAGTGCAAACCTTCAAAGGCGCCCGGGCTTTTTATAAAACCGGGAAGTGTTGGAGTTTTATCTCACTAAAACCACCCCGGTGGTTACCATTTGCACATGGAAGGAGGCACCGTCAACTCTTAAAATACCAATCCGAAACCCCCTCTTTGCAACACCTGTTAGGGCACAACCGGGTAATACCTACCTAATCGATTATAAGACATGGTTTTTTGCTATCAGAACCAATTTGATAATCTTTAAAGAGTTAATATTTTTACATAACTCTAACAAAAATTTGGAAAAGTAGATAAATACTCTACATTTATCTACTTTTCCAAATTTTTGTTAGAGTTTTCGATACATGCTACAGATTACAATGTTTACTTTTACCAACTGAAAACAAGGATAAAATATTTTAGCAACTTTGTACGGCAGCTCAAACTTGCAAGGTGTTTTATAACTTCCGTATTATTTCACCTTTTTGGCAAAGAATATAACGCATTTTTCTTAAAAATTTCAACGTTTATATTTTATAACGATGTTCCTAAAACATTATACTCGTAATGAACGTTTTTCATAACATAATTTATTTGGATGGTCCCGAATTCAGGAATAGTTGCCATAGCCATACTTTACAATTTATTCAGAACATTTCTGATTCTCATCTAATTTATTTTGGAGAGAGATTCCGAGCTAATTATAGACGTGCGACTAAAGTCTTTAGAAATTTAGATGTTCTTAGAATTTCAAGGGTAAAATATTTTCATCGGTTTCTGTTACTGGGCCTCAAGTCTGCTATTACAATAGTGTCAGAATGGTCTCGCCATTGTGAGTATTTGACAGTGTTTGTATGGCAAATCTGTCAAAAACTCACAATGAAGAGACCATTCTGACACTATTGTAATACCAGACTTGAGGCCCTGTATGGTTGTTAAAATGTCTGGAAAGTTATTGTTACAATACCGGCTCAATATCTATTTTGTCGGTTTACCATAATGGCAGCTATAAAAAAGGCATTTTTTTTTTAAAGGTGGCCTACACTTGGAATTTCTCCTGTATTTTGGGTGCGTGTACAAACACTTAAACTCACATACACAAACAGCCAGACCCGGAACAACTACTTGTAGTCATACAAATATTTGTTCCGTGCGGGAATCGAACCATTAATATAACCACTACCACCAACATAACCATTATGAACCATTTATATGGGTATTTTAGTTAAGACATAGACATAATTTTAGTTAGGAACTTAGGATATTTATTTATTTATTCATCTTTAATTCAGGCACAGTACCCATAATTTGTTAGTATTACATAAACTGTGTTAGACTAAATTAATTAAGACACAAACATACATACAAACATAAACAAATTATAAACAACCATAACAATACAACACAGCCTAAGGAACATAAAATCTATTCTGCCATCTTCCGGAGACACCAGTCAACAGTACATGCACTGCGCACAGGTGCCCCATCAGGTGGCCTTCAGACTTACTGGCAACAATGCTCAGGAGACTGTTGTCACTGTCTCGCATCCGACGCAGTGGTGATGCAGATCTTTTACGCATGATCGTAAAGTAATCATCTGTACGTATATTATGTTTTATATGTATCATATGTATATTATATTGTTAATTTGATTAATAAATTATGTTTAAGTTGTTATTTATGTACATACAGTTTTAATCCTGAATAAACTCTAGCAGACATTTTAGCGGATCGAAAGATATCAAAACTTTGCTAAGTAGACATAATTTAGGCCGTTAGACTTGTTTTACGATTAAACCAAACCTTCCACAATGCTGTCAAATTAATATTAGGAACAGTATGGACTGGGAACGTAATAACTTTATCGTTGTCTTAATAACTAATTTAATTAGTTTGATAGCAAAAGCTTAATATTGAGACATCATCAATTCAATTCAATTTTTTTTACAAGTCTGTTTTTAGGGTTCCGTACCAAAATGGTAAAAAGGAACCCTTATGGTGTGACTCAGTCTGTCTGTCTGTCTGTCACAGCTGAATATCTCAAGAACTACTGATGCTATCAACTTGAAATTTAGAATAGTTTTAGATGACGTTTGCCCAACTATTTTGCAAATAAGAAAGAAACAAAAAAGTTTTTATTTTTTTTGCAACAGGGACTGAAAGGTGGTCTTAAAAATTCGAAATGCCGCTACTAGCGCATGTGGGGTATCATATGAAAGAGCGCTGTTTGCATATTCTTAAACATTTTTTTCTTTTTTCTTTAGGCTGCATAGTTTTCGACTTTTGATGAAAAATGTAAAAAAAAATACCGTTCCCCCCTTATCTCCGAAGTTTGCATAGAGAAAAATCTGAAATTATTCTATGTGATAGAAGCTTATGTAAAGATTACAGGAAAAATAAAACTATGTCTCTAAATAGCACACTTTTTCAGAAATCAACAAAAATTATATTAGTTCCTTTATCTGTCAATAGATGGCACTGACCGAAAACTGCAATATTCTACACCGCAGTGTTAAAATTAACTGACGAATAAAGGCCTCGCCGATGAAAATTTAAAAACATTTCGCGTTTCACAACCAAAATATCCTCCTTCCTACCAACTCGCAGGTTGCTTTGGGTGAAGCACAGTTTTAGTTTTTTTTTTTGGGCACATTACTATTTAGTTCCTACTTATACGAATGAAGCTTATGAAGCTATATATGATGGTACGGAACCCTCAGTGCGCGAGTCCGACTCGCCCTTGACCGGTTTTTTCATTACACAGAACACTTGTATCATAATGTACTATAGTAACACACATTTGGCCAATATTTAGTTTGCAATAGTACAAGTTTTTTACTTAATAGTACATTATGATACATGTGTGCTATATTGATCATTGTGCTCGAGGCAGTATTATTCACGCGAGCCGTAGGCGAGCGCGATAAGGAAGCAGAGAGTGTAATGATCAATGCACACGCGTTTCATACGACGTTTTTCATCACACTTGCGAGGAAAAAAACAGACTTGTATTGTTATTAACTTTATGGAAAATGGGCGCTGGTTTTGTTTTTCCGCGCGCCGCGCTAGCGATGCGCGCGCAGGTGTAAATAAAGGCACTGGCAAAAGCGCTAAATAGCCTGTATAAAAAAAACACAAAATAATGTTTCGATAGTGATCATAGTGTTGTCGTATGTCAAATTGTAGTTCAGTTAGTATGGAATTAAAAAGTACTATTAGCATAGAGAAATATACATTTGTTCAGTAAGAATCCGCTGTAATAGAACGCCAGTCAGGATCTTTTCCGTTTGGTTCCGGGATATGAAATAGGTACTCACAAATACTACAGAATTATGGAAGACTCTTTGATGAGATTAAAAAAAAGCGCAATTATCCGACTAGTAAATAGTTATCTGTGGCGTTACAGCACTAGCGCGGTAACGTAAAGTAAAAAGCACACGCTTTTAATACACTGCATTATGGACCTAAAAGGGGTTTATTAACAGCCACTTTACGAGCAAGTGTTTTGAAAAGATATTAATTACTAGGTAACCACATTTTACAAATTTATGTATCTACTTATTATTTAAATATGTCTTTAATGTATAAAATTTACAGGGACACTTTTGAAAGTACTCATCTATCAAATAAAAACATTCTTGTATTATCCTGATTTGATCGTATAGTAAACTTATTCATATATATAAAACATGCATAAGCATAGCATAATCAGCCTATAACATTCCCACTGCTGGGACTCAGGCCTCCTCTCTGTGTGAGGGAGTAGGCCGTAATCCACTACGCGGGGCCAGTGCGGGTCGGGGATTCCACATGTCTTATATTTTTGGTTCTACGACATGCAGGTTTCCTCTCGATGTTTTCTTTCAACGTTTTGAAAGCAAGGGTGATGAAATAAATTACACAAAGTAATGTGCCTGTCTGTAAGTCGGATCCTGTCACCCCTGGGCCACCACTGCTTTTATGAAACCGAGAATCTAAAACTTATCATAATAACGTTTTACGTAATACTTCACCAAGCAAGAAAATATTTCCACAAAAACTTTTCTTAGTCCGTCGCCAAAAAGCACACAATTTCTACGACTGTTATAAACATAAGCAAAGTTTTTGCCAAGAACCGTGATGTTCACTATTATTATAATTTATTCTATTTTATTGCTCCTACAAAGATTCCTTTTTTCATTGAATATAAATTATTCTTTATTGAAGCGATTTTCCTTTTACTACTCTCAGGCCGTTTCGAAAAGATTTCGGTTGTAAAGTTTTTCCTTTTATTTTTTTAAAGTTGTTTGTTTTAATGATTTTAGTGCTGTTTATTTTCTTATGAGGTCTTGAAATAGCAGGTCCAACGCACCACGTGTACGAATTGTTAATATTTTGAAAGGTCAACCAAACCCGACTGTCATCAAAACTGCTGCTATCATAATACCATTATTACTGGCCAAAATCTCAAAGCAGTAAAAATTATATAACTTCAACAAACACTGCAGAAAAGTCGGATGACCCAACAATTAAATGAATAACAACATTTATATTTTAAATTGGTATTATTTTCATAATTGTAGAAATACATAAAAATAATATATTATTGTAATCCAGTGGTCAATATCATTCAGATAATACCATTATTAAATTAACCGAGGCTGCAAAAGAGATATAGATAATATAAATATTGATGTGGTTTGTACACACTGTCTATAAATCCCCGAGAGGGTAAGTAAGGCCGGAGGTAGATTGGCTCGATTTCAAGTGGCGTTCGGCGAAATCGGCAGTAATAAATTATATTTAATATGTGCCAAAGCTTACAAATAGCGACTCATGACCCAAATTCTAAATGACTTTGACCTTTCCAATCCCGCATGTTGTAGCTTTGATAAACTATTGTTCGAAAACAAATATTATATTGCAAAGATTATGTACTTTTCTGTGTACTTTATTTTGCAGAAACAAAGTCTGCACAGAATACCGCAGACACAAGATACGAGATAAATGAAACAACTCAGCTTACACACGCAGAAGTATAAGATTTATGTTATCACGATTGCTTGTTATATTTTAGTTAGAACAAGAACAACAAACTCGGCTAGTTATTTTGTTCATACGTGTAATTTTTTTTAATACTTTTTTCCAGTATAAAGTTATAACGTGGCCACAAAACTAACGTAAAAAAAAAACACAAAATAATTGGACTTAGTTTAGCACTCAACCCAAATTATGTACAAAAATGAATCGTATATACCAAAGAGGTTCTAACAGTTAACGGAAGGTAAACCTTCATGTGGGTTGGTTCCCATCATTAGTAAATAAATTAAGTAGGCAGAATATAAAGAACTATTGTGTATGTGTTATAAAATCTGTAAAATATCATATTTCAGGTAAATAAATGAATCTATCTATTAAACAACCGTATCTACAAAGATACCTTATCTTTGTAGTGTCACAGATCTTTTTTGCTGAGTTAAAGAACAAACCGTTAGGACCTCTTTGACCATACTCAACTCATTTTCGTGCAGTGATAGCCTAGTTATGTGACAGTCGGACTCCCAAGTCATAAGTCTCGAGTTCGAACCCAAGGCACGCACCTCTGACTGTTCGGAGTCATGTGCGTATTGTATAATTACCATTTGCTTAAAAAACGGTGAAAGAAAACATCGTGAGGAAACATGTCTAAGAACCAAAAATTCCTGATGCCGGAGAGATATTTCTCGACGGCAGCCAAGTCAGAGGCGCATGGGTGGCATAAAACACTGACAGGGTGTATTACGCGATTACCCTAATACAAATAAACACGGAATAAAGTTATGCTGGTATAAACGTCAAAAAAATTATGGGTTATACTGAAGTTATTCCCAGGATTACTTTATTCCGCATTTATGTGTAAGGCCCTTAGGGTACAGGTTAGTCACTAACTACACGTAAAGAAGAAGAACGTCATTCGAACCCCAAAAGACCCTCGTAGCCTTGAATGGCAAAAGTGTGGGTACCTAAGCCTCGACAGATACAACAACTATATACCTGCCTTATAAAATTCCTCGCAACCCATCCACTGGCATTATCTAAATCCAAAGCAGGTGTTCCTCCAACAATCCTCCTTGCATAGCAAATATTGTCTATTAAACAAGCCGACTTTATTAAGGCAGGGCGGCATCGACTTGACCTAAATATCGAGACGTCTTACGAAGACTTGACAATGCACGTCGGTATAGCGGTGGAGGTATACATACCTACGTAGGATAACTTCGGATGAGTTCGGCGCGGATATAAGGTGCTTTTGGGATTAATAGAATATTATTGGTAGTCGAAGAAATGTACAGTATATATTTTCTTTATATCTTACTTGCTAAACTAGTTATACAATGTGTGAACACTATGTACAGTCAGCAACAAAAGTCGATTAACATTTCACTTTCCTAAATCTTAATTATTGAACCAAATATTTAATTAAAATTTTAATTAAATATTTGGTATGTAGCATAGAGTTATTTTTCTTTACCTTTTACTTCCGTTCCGATTTTAATTAAATATTTGGTTCAATAATTAAGATTTAGGAAAGTGAAATGTTAATCGACTTTTGTTGCTGACTGTACCTACTACAAAGCTACCGTCTACTGGGTACGCCTTTCATTGATCTGAATGTTCCCTGGCGGCTGAGAGTATGTAATGCTCACCGGTGCCTCATTGTGTCTCGCTGGTGGTGGCATGTGTTTTGGGTCATTAAGTTCCCTTCAAAATGGTTGAGCTGATTGCTAATCCATGCGTCAAGTTCGTGAACGGCCGCCGTCAGTTGAGACTGGTCATCTCTTAGCTGCCACGGCTTATTTTAATTTCTTATCGTTTTATATTTTTATTACGTATGCTTTTAACGTGCACGTCTTTCTCCATTGTTCTCAAATGTATAATTTCAACATGAATGATTTACGAGTAACTAATATTCTATAGCAATATTTTGTTTTAAAACAGTTTCCGTGGAGTGTGGAGTTTCTTGCCCGTTCTTCTCTATAGGAATCTATTGTGCTTTGGAATGGACAACTAGCTTCATCTTTTTGACTGACCGACCCCTTGACAATACAAAAGTGGCTGTATTTTATTTTTATTTTTTTAATATAAATGCTTTGAGTTTGAGTTTGACAATACCACAAGTAAGACAAACGTGTGTAGTACACCATATTTGGCCAGTTTTGTTATAAGTCCCATGTTTACCCATGGAAACAGGCATTAACAGGGTAAACATCCATACTCTAGGCTGCTAATATGAGCTTCTTTAAACCAATATAATAACACCAACTTTTCTCGTCCCGCGGGTAAGAGAGGGAGACTCCACGATCGGCAGTCGCTCTTGCGCCCCCTACCACTTAGACTGGGTAAACATAGAGGGGTGTCCAGACAAAGTGAGCCATGCGCCGCAAATGCACTTTTTAGGTTTCCGTAGTCAACAAGAAACCGTTATAGTTTAGCCATGTCCGTCAGTCTGTCTGTCTGTCTGTCCGCTGTTTAGCTCAGGGACTGTTAGTATTAGGAAGCTGTAATTTGGCATGAGTATAGATATTAATCACACCGACAAAGTGGTAAAATAAAATCTTGTTTTTTTTTTTTTTAGGATACCTCCTCTGGTATTGGGGATGATATTTATATATATCGTCTATATCATGTTGTGGAGTAACTTTGGATAGGCAGTTTAAAAATATTGCGGGTTTTTCAAACCATTTTTCGATTCAGCGATCCGTTTTCGTAATATTAAGCTTTAAAGTGCTAGTTGTTGTTAGAGTCAAAATGCTAACTAAATGATTGCTTTTGGATATGTGGGAAAATTCACGACAATATTATATAAAACGAATTTACAAGGAAAACTATCACAGAAAAGTTGGCCTTACAAGATAACGAGTAATAGTCAACCAACTTACATTTGCAGTTGGAATGTATGGGAGAACATGTATTTCTACTAGAATGTTAAGTTTGTTCTTGGAATAAATTCGTCCCAACTAGATGCGGAACCCTTAACTGTGCATGGTCTGACATGCACTTGGCCAGTTTTCATAATATGTCATATACCATAGCATGAGGCAGCCGTCACATGCGTGGTTTAACATTCGAAGCACTTGCCTCACTGTCTGAACACACCTTAAAGAAAATGAGCATACAATGCTCCCAAGTGGCTAAAGACACAAGCCGCAGCACGCAGTTATTACACTTAGCTTACAAGCTACGTAATTTTTTTGTTATTTTGTGTACACAAAACAATATATTAAACGTGAAATCGCCATCAAAGGGAAACAAACGGCTCTTTTGATTGTATTTCCAAATAGGCTTCTCATGGTTTTGTTCATAACTTTAATTGAATTTTGAATGGGCAAAGTTTAGTTGGCAAGCAAAAGTGTGGCTGATTTATTGTTCGTAGCTATTATTATGATATAATGACCGAATTTTAATGATTGTGTAACCTAATGGTTATTTGTGTTATTGATTCGTTTAGGTTTGAATAGAATAATGAACGATATTCATAGCAATGGCGTTGTGTTGAAGCCAAATAACGGTAGTAAAAGAGTAGCCTACTATAGTCAGAGAATAAAGTTATGATATCTTGTTCAAATGTGCTTCTTATTTACGGTACTTATTGTGCCAACTAAAGGAAAAGACGAAACCCATAAATGATCACTCCTGTGTCTGTCTATCTGTCTGTCCGTCTGTCACAGCCAATTTGCTCTCAATCTGATGGACCGTTAACATTTGACACATTTGATACATTTATCGGTTTCTGTGGTCCTAACACGGACGTGTAACGTACATCTGTGCTCTTCTTCATCAGTTCCACTTCACCAAATTATACTTTCTGAATGAAAATGCTTGACTTGTTGATGAAAAGACAAAAATCGCTATGAGTATGCCTATAAAATTTGAGGAGTACCCTCAATTCCTCATGGATACCATCACCAGAAATGGGACCAATCTGGAAGTATATCCTTTCAAATAAAAAATAAAAAAATCGAAATTGGTTTATAAACGGCGGAGTTCTGAGGTAAACTCAAACTCAAATCATTTATTTCAATTAAATCATTTACATTTACGGCACTTTTGAATTTTCAAAGAGTCGGTCGGTAAGAAAAATGAAGCTACATGCCCATTCCAAAGCGTAGTAGGTACCTATTGAGAAGAACGGGCAAGAAACTCCATGAACATTATTTTAAATTAAATTGTTACCAAAATATTAGTTACATCTATAATATTGAATTTATAACTAAATGTGAGTAAAAATAAAAAAATTAAACGAACACGTAAAAATAGAAACAAAAATAAATAAAACAATTCAAAAATTAAATAATTAAAATAAGCCGTAGCAGCTAAGAGATGACCAGTCCCAACTGACGGCGCACGTTCACGAACATGACGCATGGATTAGCACCATTCAGCTCAACCATTTTGAAGGGAGCTAAATGATCCATCACACGCGCCACCATCAGCGAGACATCTGAGTGAGCATAATATATTCTCAGCCGCGAGGGCACATTCAAGTCAATGAAAGACATATTACCCGGTAAATGGTAGCTATATGGTACTGTACTCACACCTGTGCAATTATATAATACAAAGGAGATCGAGTTTATACAATGCAAAGATAGTCTTACAAGCTTCAGCAGCTACAACATTATTTTCAAATGTTAATCAATTAGTTGTGGTTGTGGAGCAGGACCAGCATTCAGCCAAGCATTTTTAATAGCGATGTAATCCCCCAAATTATAATATGCTTGCCTGCATATTGTACGTTTTTTTGCAGTAGAGCGTTATTTACGTTATCAAAATTTGTAGCATGTCTATCTACCTTAAAAATTAAGGAAGTATCGTCAGCAAATAACAACATTTATGGTCGATTTTTTTAATAAATGGCATTTGTATAAACTAAAAAAAGGAAAGGACCCAATATCGAGCCTTGTGGAACTCCCATTTTTACTTTTAAACCATGTGAATCGATACCATTTATTTGAACTTGCTGTTTTCTATCATTTAAATAAGATTTTATTAAACTAAGCGCAAGTTTTTCAAGTCCGTAATGCTCAAGTTTCAAAAGTAAGATTCGTGGTCGACGCAATCAAATACCTTGGAGAGGTCATAAAAGATTCCTCTGGCATCTTGAGCCTCCTCCTACGCGTTAAAAATGTGTCTTAATAATGTTACACCGGCCGGTCGTAAAAAGTCCTTTGGTGAAACCATACTGTTGTTCGTGAAGGATTTTATTCGTGTTAAAATGATTGAGCATTTGATTAAGCATTACCTTTACAAACACCTTACTGAAAACTGGTAACATGGATACGGGTCTATAATTATTGGTGTCTCTACTGTCCCCGGATTTCAAAAGTGGTATTACCTTATTGTATTTCATTAAATCCGGAAAGACTCGGAAGACCTTGACCTACATCTACACACAAATAAAATATTAAGGCTAAGTAAGGCGCTATAGTCTCAATTTTAAAGGTACAGACTTTAATAGACATTCCCCAAAGATCTTCGGTTAATTTGATCTTGATTTGCTTAAAAGCTTTCATTACTGTTATGTTGTGTTATGTTATGCTTAAAGTTAAATTCAATCGGGCAGGCTGAAACGTTCGCCCTTACTAAATCAAAAGAGAGCGAGGGCAAGGAATTTAAGGTTTCAGTAGTTTTAAGTAAGATACTGGTAAAGAAATTTACACATTCTTGCACAACTACTTTGTTATCGCAAATGAGACCACATGACGTCTCCAGTGTATAATCAGAATTATGTTTTTTGTTCCCATTTGTTTAATTATTGATAATTTTCCAAATGATCTTTATTTTATTGTCTGCTGATTTAACCTTGTTGCTAATGAATAAGGCTTTAGCTGTCTTACAAGTGTTCTTAAAAATCCTAGAGTAAGTAGAAACATACTTCTTAAAAGTTTTTTTCTGTGTTAATATACGGCTTAAGGCCATACAGCTCGAAATGTCTTTCCCTACTTTTCCTGAGTCTTATAGTTGCCCAGTCACTAAATAAACCCCTAGGGCTGATAGTTTTAGTGTTCTTCTTAAAATAATAACTATTGAACTCGGTTTGGTCTACCGAAAAAAAATTCGTTATATAAAAAAAAATCCATTGTTCATTTTAAGGGCTCTTTAAAACTTACAAATTTAAAAACTAAAAAACTTAAAAATTAAAGCGCTATTAAATTTATTTAAGTTAACTATTGTTATTCGTCTGAAATAACTTGGTAAAACAATTTAAAAAAAAATACAGCCGAATTGAGAACCTCCTCCTTTTTGTGAAGTCGGTTAAAAATAGATGAAAATTGACCATTTCCCCTTTATCTCCGAAACTACTCCGAGCCTAATATTTTGAGAAACATAGGTTACAGGAAAACCTATATGAAGGCTGTATGTCTTAAAATAATATGGTAAAACTCTCAAGATTGTGCGTAATTTACATGTTAGCAACTACAATGTTAAGTTTAATCCTAGGATAAATTCATTCCAACTACGGAACCCTTCATTGCGCGTGGTCCGACATGCATTTGGCCGGTCTTTCATAAATGCAACTATTAAGCGCGACCAGACCAATTCTTTCCATAATAAGCAATAATTTCCTCTGTGAACGACGCCAATTTCCGTGAGACACGTCCGTAAGAATTTCCGACGATAGCTCGTTATCCCGGCTCGAACACCGAGGCTAGGTCCTTAATTCTAAAAATACTAGATATGAGCCAATAAGGCAAATATATACGTATTATAAATAATTAAAGTCGTTTTTTGTGTACGTTTGTGTGACCACGTTTTTCTTTTAAACTATGCAACTTTACCATAAAAGAGGATTTATTTCAAAAGTTAAAGTCAAAGTTAAATTATTTATTTCAAATAGGCACATAAACGGCACATTTGAACGTCAACATTCACAAAAAAAAAAAATACTAGTTGGCCCTTCCAAAAGGTAGTTACGTATGGAGAATAATAGAAGAGAAACTCCACACTTGTTCTTTTAAAATGTTAAAAATATTTTGTATAGATTAATTATATATCACCTCTATGTAATAATTAATTTATGAACCAATAAAGACGATGTACCTAGAATAAAAAGTAATTTTATTCTTATACCATAATAGTAAAAATAAAGAAAAGTGAAGTAATGACAGATAAATTAATTATGTATTTTGGAATGGGCAATGTGCGTAATATATTAATATAAGACTTACATATAATAAAGACATTTCCATGTTCTGTTAAGTCGCAAAAACCGCGCGAAGCAGGGGCGGGTTGCTAGTGCAATTTTTTCTTACCGAAACCCGTTTCTGCATACACAAAAACTCGAAATACACCTTGAATATCACCATCAAAAAGCGATCGTAATAAATTTAGTAACAGTTTTCAATTCAAAGTAATTAGGTTTTTAACTACCCTTCATTTTCCCTATTAAAAACCGTGACAAGAATTAACTAAATACATTTTAAAACTATATTAATGATACGACACTCTGCTATTAGTTAAAAAGTTTCGGTTTCATTAAAACTTTTACTTTGATGTCTCCATATAATGCACTCGTTGGCTGAAAGTTTCGCAAAACTGAAAAAAAAAACAACTGAAAGTTGCAGGAACGTAGGTATCTATAGTTGACCGATGTACTCGTAGGTACTTACGGGTACTAGTATATTACAGGTGTTTACTTTGTAAATGATGTTCATTAAAAATTTATGGACGAGAAGATTCATTCCAACTTTCTTTAAGACTTTACAATTTTAGCAGTTTTTTATTTTTTATTTTTATTAAGTAAGGGAGCAGTAGATTTAATAATTTTGCATTGAAGGTTACATAAAAATAGAAAATATAAAACAATGTGCGCTTGTATAATTACTAACGTAACGATATTATAGTGGAAATTTTATATGATAATCACTACAAAAATTAATGGTTCCAAGATTTGAACGCCACATCCAAAAATTGATCCAGCAATTCGGACTTAAAATATGGCCCTAATATTTTCAGTCCCACACATCGTCACAATTTTAATAGCCCATTACATCCATATGGGCAAACTGGAGCACATTTTTCAAAAGGCGACTAGTCTGTCTTCACAGAACGCTGACTTGAAACCTACTCTAGCACTTAGGAAAATGGTGAGAAAAGCATTAGTAATTCAACCGGCGTAGGAAACCGCTCAGTTAAGGAGATGGTGTAAAAATGAGCGCACATTATCGTGACTGAGATCTTCGTTTCATGCGGTTTCGATATTTTTGGGGAGAACGTTCAATTTGGATCTTGTTAGGGAGTAATGTGTTTGAATATAATATGTTGATACGATAGGGAAGTACGTTTTCGAATAGTTTATGACTGCTATTTAAAAAAGGAGGAGCTTCTCAACTCAACCACTTAGTATCGCGTGTCTCTTGTATTTATCAACATATTATGGAGATTTTATTATTGAGAAAGAATGAACTTGAAGGTCCTTTCCTTAATTTTTTTTTACAAATCAAAATTTATTAAAATTAACTAAAAACCGATTAAAATAAAAGTATAGTAACCTAACTAAAATCATTAACAAAATAAACTTAAATAAGGCGCCGTAAAATTTCTACGCATCGCTGTCAACTGGTAATGTACCCAAGAGACTGGCATCATTGCCACGTTGTATGGTAATGCTTAGCCTCTGGCCAAGATAAAAGCCAGCCCATGGGTCACAGGAAGTGTCAATCAGCCTTTTGGAGATTTCATTGAACAAAACATGAGCACTGGGACCCCATGGACCGTGGGTTTCAACCCCAAACGGCTCGAAAATATAATTGCTGATAAGGTTATTATACTTTCGCCGCTCGAGGTTTTCCACAGCCGCAGCAGCAGCACCAGCACAAATAATAATTATGTCATGATCTCGTAACAAAATATTGTCAAAGTCCAATGACGTCCAAGATCCAAACTGTTAACTGATAGAGTTTATGATTGATCTATGGTATTATGGTATTGATAAAATCTGTCATCTCGACTAGCAAATAAACGTCAGTGTGCTACCAGCTATCCGTCACTTCATTTCTCCTTATTAGATCTTAGGGCTATATTTCACCGGGACACCATGGCGGCACAACCAGTCGCACCACCGTGGTGTCCATAACCTACCAAACCAGACACCATGCAGAGACCAGAGTCACCACACCACACTGAGACCGTATCAAAATGGACGTCGAAGAGATAGCACTACTTCTGTATGTATGTAGGAAAAGAGATTTCAAGAGAAAAAAGAACATCCTTATTTAACCGATCGTTGTAAGGACAATTCGTCAACATATACGACGATCTAAGAAGATATCCGGATAAGTTTTTTAGTTATGTGAGGATGTCTGTGAGGTCCTTTGGTGAGTTACGGACATTGTGTGAAAATGATTTGTTGAAACAAGACACAATTAAGAAAATCAGTCAGTTCTGAAGGAAAGTTGTGGCGCGACCAGCGTGGCGGCGGGACCAGTTACATTCTGTGCACGCGTCCGAGCTGGTCGCGCCGCCAAATTGGTTGCGCAACCAAACGGACACCAGGTGAGTAACTCTCTATAGAGCTGTATACATTTTGTTGGTAGCGGCGACTGGTTGCGCCGCCATGGTGTCCCGGTGAAATATAGCCCTTAGGCCTTCGCCCTCCGCAAAATCTGCATACGTATCATTGGCGAAGAATATGGGAAATCGATAAAGTCCTACTTTTGTCTCAGATAGACTTTGTATAGTGATAATAAAATTCCCCTTAACATTCGTGCCCAGAATATCCATAATTGAGATAAACCACATTCAAACAAACACTAAAAACATTAATCGTTACATTATTTCCCCAGTACCAATACTTTACATTTAACTTCTTCAGCTGCAAACTGCGCACAGTTTACTAAATAAATCGCTAAACTCCCTCTGAAAATCTAAACTTTCGTGCAAATGTAGCTAAAACTTGTGCTTTTACGGCTGAGCAGTCAACAATTTATCAAAACATGGTTAAATAAATTGGCTAAATTATTTGGACTTAAATATTTATGTTTAACGTTGAACCGGAATTATGTACTTTTGACTCTGTTATTGAACATGATTGCGAAGTTATTTAATTTTTTAACACACTCATTTATCTCGCCGATGGTAGCGCATGTGTTAGATCATTCGGTTGAGCTGAATGCAGCACCATTCAGCTCAACCTCAAATCAATGGGTCATGTTCGTGACCGGGCGCCGTCAGTTTGGTCATCTCTTACCTGCCATGGCTATTTTATCGTTTTTTATGGAAGCTTTTAACGTGCACATCATTGTATATCGTCCTCACATGTATAACTTTAACTTGAATGATGTTAGCAATATTTTTTAACAATATTCTGATTTAAAAGAGTGTCTGTGGAGTTTCTTGTCCGTTCTTCTCCGTACCTATTATATTTGGAATGTGCAATCAGCTTCATTTTTCTGACTGACTGACTCCTTGACAATTCAAAAATGCCTGTAATTGCTTTGAAATAAATGTTTTGAGTTTGAGTTACTTCTCTTTTAAGGATTTCGTAGCTTGATTGTATTGTACTTTCTTCTTTTTATTTTGGTAGCCTGATTTTCTTCCTACTGCCCTTTACTTCAACATTTCAAAAGCAAATTTTCACAATCTCATTTTGTTTGTTTAGTAAAACCGTATCAACTGTTATATAATATCATGCACATACAGAGTGGCGATTAGGTTATCACATTTAAATAGTACAGCGGTTATTATAAGTTGATATCAGTCTGTTAAAATAATAAAATAAACACAGATTAAAAATAGAAGACTGAATTTTTCAAACAAAATAAATACCTAGCGTAAAAATTGGCACGAAATAAATCACCAATATGGCACTAGACACGCGCGGAGCAATCAACAATCTAACACAAACTTGATGGTATTATTACTAAATAATTACAAATCAAGTTTAATGTTGTTATAGTACATTACTTACCAAGGGCTGTAAAAGAAAGAAAGCCCGAAATCGAAGGGTATTTGTGACCCGAGCCGCAGACGAGGGTTGTAAATGTGCGATAGAGGGCTTTCTTTTTTACTGCCCGTGGTGAGTACACAATTTTACGTCTTCACCTGGCCACAATGCGAGTGTTACAGTAGCGTGCGGTAAAACTCAATGTGAGTTTTACCGTACGCTACGCGTGGCGCTACGCGTATGGCCAGGTGTGACGTAAAATACTATAATAACAAAAAGGTCTCACGACTAGAATGTTAATTGTTATTAATTATTTTAATTATCTATGTTTAACATGGTTTCAATTAATGTGATAAACTGATAACCTAATCGCCACACAGTATATTCTTTGTCGCTACAACTTCTCAACTCTAAGCACTTTTAGAGCACTTCTAGGCCTTATTTTTATTCTAGTAGCATCATTCGATATAACGTAGTGTCCTTTAATAGAAATTTGATTAGTGACTTGTGTATTGAAAACATGACTAACGTTTAGACTAAGAGTAGGTATTCAGTTGTTTTCTTCTTCTCGAACTGATTTCAATTTCATTTCTGTTTTTCTTTTGTGCTTCAGATAAAAAAATACCACTTCGCTTCATTTTGTCAAAATCTGTTCTAAGCAACGAATAAACAGACAAATAAATTCTCGCATTTATATAAGAAAGTGTGCATTTAAGTTTCATGCCAGTCCAGTTTTTGATTTGAAACCACATGACGTATTCTTCTCAATTCAACACAGCATCACAGTTCCCTGATCCTTTTTTTTTTTTTTTGACGCTGAGAATTGCATTACGCACCCCGCTCGTCGGGGACGAGACGGGGTATGTGGGACTCCCTACCAAAATGGCAGTATACCCACTAAAACTCAGCGGAGTTCCCTCATCGCCTTGATGGGAGGGTCATGGGAAACCGGCACAGCCTTTACGTCCACAACCCTCCCGGCGCATGCCCGCCTAGCTGGCGGGCCCCGCATGCCCCTCCGCCTGGGGGCGATATGGGAATGACCGGGAACACCTGGCCATTCCCGTCCGACACTGGTGGAGGCCTGTGCAATACAGGCAAGGGTGCCCCCGCACCTGTTGCCTGCTGGCCTCCACCTGGGACCCAGCGCCAGACGACCCCGCGTCCAGGCGCCCCTGGTCCCCCGCGACGGGTCAGGTCAGTGGCCCCGCCGCCTACCACTTTTCGGCCGCAGAGGATAGGGAGAACGGCCAACGCAATACCGACACTCCTCTTCCTCTGCGGCCCCACCGCGTCCGCCATTCAACGGTGGCGACCCCGTCAAGGCCGCGGAAGGTAGGGAGAACGGCTCACCGCAATACCGGCACTCCTCTCCCACCGCGGCCTCCTACACTCAGCCGCGATGCCGCCCATTCGACATCGCGGCCCGCCTCAGTTGCGATGTCGCCAAAGCGGCACCGCAACCTACGGCCGCTACGTCGTCGGCTTAGCCGCAAAAGCCCTGACGAGCGGCCCCCTCCTCGGGTTCCTCTTAGCTTTACCGTGGCCCTCCAAGCCACGGCTACTGAGCCCCCCCGCCTCGACAATGCGGGAACCCACCGGGGGGGACAGTTCCCTGATCCTAACGTAACATTAATAACTCTGGCACCACAACAGCTCAAAAAATATGTTCTCTCCCTATCTGTAATTTGAAAAATGACCGCATACTATCTACGGAACCCGGATCCTAAGGTTCCATCCATCAACTTCAGAGTATCGTTTACTAAATCAACTTTACGTTGCCATATAAATGTACACTAGACGCCACATTTTTTTCTATCAGACCATTTTTCACCGACAATGCCTAGGTTTTGTAAGAAAATGTGCGAAAATAAGAAAATGTTGTAAGAAATTTTAGATTGAGTGACAAGTAAATAAATCTTCGTAATGCGTTATACATTTCAGCAATGAAAGAAAGATTTGGATTATATCATCAGTTTTATTGTGATGGGAGGTTAATAGATGGATATAGTGCGTTATTCTTTGGAATACAAAATAGTTTTTTGTAACATAGTTTTGCTTATGAAAGTGGATCAGACCAGACAGTAAGACAGGAGCTGTGAACATTTTTGAAGTGAAAACTTCTTTAAGCGCGTTGAGCACTTTTTGGGTGAACAAAAATCATGGAACTCGCGTCATCGTCACCGAACGCTTTCCATGAGCTATAATATGTATACTGTGTACATATGTTATTATACTGTTGACGAATTCCTTAATGATAAATTATAAGTTATTTGACATTGATATTTATTTAATTTTGACAATGTATTATTACCTATATTTCTATTCATTATTTATATGTATATTCAATTGTTAATGTTTTGCTTTTTTTTTCTGTGTTAAGTTATGTTGTGTTTCGTTGTAATTATTTTATTTTAATATGCTGATTATTCTCTTTTGTAATAATTACCTACTAATAATAATTATGTTAAAGAGGTACACTCTTTAACATAATTATTATAAGTAGGTAACTTTAAGGTATATTTTTTAGGAACTATTTATTTATTATGAAGATCTCATGTAAAATATACCAAAAATTACACCAATAAATGAATTTAAATTTTGAATTTGAATTATGTGTACTTTTTGGATGAACAAGAATCATGGAACTCGCGTCATGGTCACTGAACGCTTTAGTTTTCACTTCTATCGGTTGTCCCCAAAGACTACCCCACATGTTTTTTGTTTCTGCGTTGAATCTGGTCACAAGATTACATCCATACTAATATTATAAATGTGAAAGTAACTCTGTCTGTCTGTCTATCTGTCTGTATGTTACGTTTTCACGCCTAAACCGCTGAACCGATCGTCATGAAATTTGGCAGAGATATAGCCTGGGATATGGAGAAGGACATAGGCTACTTTTTTACGCAATAACCGACATCCACGCGTGCGAAGCCGCGGAAAAAAGCTAGTTAGTTATATATTTGTGAGTGTAAGTACTTATTTGTAAAAATCACGGCAGATTGTATTTTAATAAACTGTGCTCAAGCCTTGTCAAGTCTGTTGGGGACTAGGCTTTAAAGTCGCACGCTTTACGTTCCAACGCTATGCCAGTCCAGTAATTAACTGTTCTTTTCGGATATTTAGATTGGTAAAAAATTATTTGGTTATCAAAATGCAGACAAGAAATTCAAGTTCTACTTTGCTATCATTTTAAAACTAATCAATTACTGTCACGATGTCAAAATCAGACGGATTCAATAGCCACGTCTACTGCAGGTGTGTGTAGCTTAGTCAATACATCTCGCAATTCCACTCAAGCAGAGAACACAGTGTGTCTGTGTATTGCAGACAGACCCAGCAATAACGTGGTTATACGGCTAACCGCATGTCAGACAACGCCCAATGAAACAATCAGACTGACCAGACAAGGAAACAGTAGGACACGTAACGTATAATGTCATATAATATAGATATGAACACCTATTATTATGTATTCAGTTTCCGAACATGTAATAGTACAATAATGTACTATCACACATCACACATGTATCATAAGATACATGTGTGCTATGTTGATCATTGCGCTCGAGGACGGCTCGCGCGATAATGAAGCCGAGAATGTAATGATCAATGCACACGCGTTTCATACGACGTTTTTCAATACACTTGCGAGGAAAAAAACAAACTTGTATTGTTATTAACTTTATGGGAAATGGCGCTGTTTTTGTTTTTCCGCGTGCCGCGCTAGCGATGCGCGCGCAGGTGTAAATAAAGGCACGGGCAAAACCGCTAAAGAGAATATATAAAAAAAAACACAAAATAGTGTTTAGACTAATCATAGTGTTGTCGTATGTCAAACTGTAGTTTAGTTAGTATGGAATTAGAAAGTCCTATTGTCATAGAGAAATATACATTTGTTCAGTGAGAATCCGCAATAATAGAACGCCAGTCACGGTCTTTTTGTTTGGTTCCGGGAGGGACCACAGACAATTTAAAGTATTTTTTTAGTTCATTTTGGGACCAAGGACATTTCAGACTATAGAAAAAATGTGAAATATGGCATTATGGCTCCAGCATTATGGAAGTATCTTTGATGAGATTAAAAAAAGCGCAATTATCCGACTAGTAAATAATTATCTGTGGCGTTACAGCACTAGCGCGGAACGCCTTTTTAATACACTGCATTATGGACCTAAAAGCCACTTTACGAGCAAGTGTGTTGAAAAAAAAAATGTGTTCCTGGAAAATTTGCTTTAATACTTAAAGTTCAGTTAGCTCTACAATGTTTAAGAATTTTTTGAATGGTAGGTACGACTCATTCTGAAATAGTATACTAACTATATACTTATAGTTGATATTTGTTTATGTGTAACATAAAAATAAAAAATAACATAAAATTAGAAACAAGGATTTGAATAGACCTTAGATATAGATAGATAGAATACTCTTACTCTATTTTGTTCATGTATACCTAATATTATTGAGTACAACCAAGCAAGTTTGGTAGCGTGATTGGAATCTGCGCAACGGGTCATGTATAGTATTTCCGCGTGGAACAAATAATATATATATATATTTTTTTTTATAAATTGATATGGACTGCCGTGTAGGCCTTGTAGTAGTTTTCTTGGTGATCTTGAATGTAAAATTTGTTTAAGCCTGAGGTAACGTAACGTTTGTAATATTAAAAGAGAAATTAATGAAATATAGTTCGCTTTTTCGTTAGTAAATATCTTTTGATACTGATTTGAGATTTGTTGGCGGTTTTCTATTTTGTTAAGTACCTGGTAATTGTTGAAAGGCCTACACTGTCCTCCCATACCTATTATCACTGTTATTTAATAATATTGTAAAGCCAATTATTTTTAAAAGAGTAACCGTGGAGTTTCTTGCCGGCTCTTCTCCATAGGAAACGACTAACTCGAACCGTGCACCTAGCTTCTGACGTTTCATAAGTGCCCATGTAGGTTTATGTGAAATAAAATATTTTGATTTTGATTTTTGATTTTGACTGTTGGAAATATACAAAAGTTTATATCATAGACTTTTTATTATTACTCACACAGTCGCGTAAATTAGCCTAACAAAATTATTTGTAGTAATTACTGGTTTTGACGTTATTATTAATTTTATAAACTAAATAAAAAGTAATACGGGCTCAAAGAAAGCATTGATTGGCAATTTATAACGACTGCGTAGGGCACGTTCTTCATTAACTTTTTGTAGCAAAAATTTAATTAACAAAAAAAAAAAAATAGAAAAACAAAATTAAAAAAAAAATTGTAACTAATTTTAGTCTTGTCACAGAATTTGAGTGGCATCAACATATACATAATTACATCATTGTGACTGCGTAGGTGGCGTAGCAAACGGCTTCATCGTAACAAGTGGCTACATCGTAGCAAACAGCTACGATGTAGCAAGCGGCTACGTCGTAGTAAGCGGCTACGTTGTAGTAAGCGGCCACGTCGTAGCTACCGCGTAGCCGTCCAATACGTGGACAATAGTGTCAGTTATCTGGGGCACGGTAGTGCCCCCGCCAAGAGGAGCCAAGCGAAGCGCAAGGGCACTACCTAATTTTTCTCGAAGCGCTTCGTCGTTTTTTTTTTTTTTTTTGAAGTTGAGAACTTGGGTTTGGATTATACCAGATAAACAAAATTCTCGGGATATGATGTCAATAGTAGATTTATTAAACATATAAAGGAGATGGAAAACGGTGGGCCCAAATGTAATATGTTGAGATATGATCTAAAAAATTATTCATATTTTTTTATCTTAGATTATGAAAAACCACCTCAATTCTCAATCTGGAAGCGGAAAAATATGAGAAAGAAGATTTTCGTGAGATTATCGATTGATTAATCGATTACACAGTTACGAAAATAAAACCTTAGCACTAAATAATGAACTCAAAGTAATTAAATGCACTATGTATTATGCAATATAGTGCATAGAATTACAGTCATATTAATAAATAAAATATCAATTAATTATTGAAAAAACAATATTAATGGTTATCTATTTCATATCGATTAAAATCAGTCTTCTATTTTTAGTTTATGTCACTGGCATGAGAGCTGACTGGCATTGACAAGACAGTTGCCGACTGCTCATGTCTGCTCACTCGTTTTGTGTTTTCCGATGCATTTTGAGTGCTTTCCCGATTACTCTTCATTTTTCACGACCACTGCTTTGTATTTTACGGATTCCGACCCTGCCTACCTTGTACGACCCTTGCTTTCACACTGGACACCGAAGATCACTCACACGTTTGACTTAGAATTTTTATTTTGGATTTTACCGCCGGCTTGTGGATTGAATATTGTGCAAACTATGGATCGCTGTGTGAATTGTGGGATAACAATTGGTCACTACAATACACTGGGCCGACGACTCTTACACGATAAAACAATTCTGTCAGTGATTCTATTGTTTTGCCAGAATACATGAGAGCAATTGAAACTGAATGTAGGTGCTTCATATAAGGATATCAGAGAACAGAAAGATACAGAGTTCCACTTTCAACTAGAAAAATGTTGCTTCATCAATATAAATATTACATCCCCGAAAATAACCGTCTTTGTGTGACTCTCGTAGAGGAAGGGAAGCTATAGTAATGCATTACTGTAATTGCATTTTAGGGAGACGAACTGTAGGCTGCTGCGCTCATATACTTAATGTGCATTATATGGCACCTTAGCTGAGCTAGGTACCAAGAGCATAAAGTACCACCTGCACAATTCCTAAACGACATTTTAATTGTAATATAAAACGAATAAAACACTACATAAATTATTTTTTATTTTATTTAAGACATCCTTACCATAATTCCATACCTGTTAGGGTACCTAACCAGACATGAGCAGTCGGCAACTGTCTTGTCAATGCCAGTCAGCTCTCATGCCAGTGACATAAACTAAAAATAGAAGACTGATTTTAATCGATATGAAATAGATAATCATTAATATTGTTTTTTCAGTAATTAATTGATATTTTATTTATTAATATGACTGTAATTCTATGCACTATATTGCATAATACATAGTGCATTTAATTACTTTGAGTTAATTATTTAGTGCTAAGGTTTTATTTTCGTAACTGTGTAATCGATTACTCAATCGATAATCTCACGAAAATCTTCTTTCTCATATTTTTCCGCTTCCAGATTGAGAATTGAGGTGATTTTTCATAATCTAAGATACAAAAATTTGAATAATTTTTTAGATCATATCTCAACTTATTACATTTGGGCCCAAGATTGTATGTAATCGTTTCAGTCTCCTTTTCAATTGCATAGCTCTTATACTTTAGATTTTATTGATATCTAAAAAACCTCGATTTCGTCACTGACTCACTCACTGATAATCATCAAAATTCTTAGGGTACTTCCTGAAGTCCTAAAAAGCTGAAATTTGGTATGTAAGCTAGTGTACACAAACAACAAAAAAAATCTAAAACTTGGAACTTTTACCCCTAAACCCCTTAAACTAGGGGATGGAAGTTTGTATGAGACTTCCACAAATTTTGATGCTAGTCTGAATTTTTTTTTAGGGACTCCTTGTTATAAATAATAAAATACATATTTCAGGATGTTAGTAAACCACACCCCACACTTTAATTTAGGGGGTGGAAGTTTGTATAAGTTTTCCACACACTATGGATGTACACATCCTATGAAATTATCGCTTATTGTAAACAGTAATCTATAAAGAAAAAAGGCAAAGATAGAGAGTGGGCTATCAAAAATGCACCTCTGATGTTCAAGAAATACGCCCCAAAAAAGAAAGATAAAATGAACAAAATATTGTCTTAGGCAACTTACAAAAAGAAGTGAAAACCCACCAAAAACATTTTCATGTAAAATGTTGTCAAGACGAAACCATATGGCTCGCATTGTCAAAAAGTTATCAGGTCTCATGTAGAGCCAAGCTTACCACTATAACCCTATATTATAACCCTACACGTCCTAACTCTACAAGCCCTAACTTCACAAACTTAACACCTTAGTCAAAATATGTGGCTTGTCCATTGAACTACACACACCGTTCTACCCGCAAAACTCACACAAAAAGAATAAAGAAAGCTGTTTCAATACAATACAAAGAATGGAATACAAAGTCACTGTCTTGTACTCAACTTAGATTGAACTTTGAAGATCTTTGTACGCTTGTATCAAATACGATTGCTGGGAATTACTGCCGCAGCCTGGTTGTGACGTGGTAGTGGGGTTAAGCTTTAGATAAGGAAAGTTTGTACACGTGTATTATCATTTTGTTTGTAGTTTAACACAATATATTTGAATAACGGTGTAAGGAGTTGGCTGATATGTGAAGGATATATATAATTACTAGCTTTTTCCCGCGGCTCCGCCCGCGTGGATGTCGGTTATCGCGTAAAAAAGTAGCCTATGTCCTTCTCCATATCCCAGGCTATATTTCATGACGATCGGTTCAGCGGTTTAGGCGTAAAAACGTAACATACAGACAGACAGAGTTACTTTCACATTTATAATATTAGTATGGATGGATAATAAAAAAATAACAAAAATATGTGAGAGAGATGAGGCTGTAAGAACAGACGAACAGAGAGCTTACTTTATAATTGACGATATGATTTCTAAAACTTATTCCATCTCCAATAGTTGAAGATTTCCAGGCAGACCATTATATCTATCTCATGACCAAAAAGTTCACGACCTATTGACATAAAAACCTTCACGATCACATATTACCTAATACGCACGGTTTCTTTCGGCGTGATTTATATGTTAAATTACAGCTTTCTAGGACTAATATTCTCTGAGCGAAACTGCGGACAGACAGACAAACAGACAGACATGGCCAAATTATAAATGATAAATGATTTTATTTCTGTAAGTAGGTTTTTACAAACACTTTTACACGTCAATCATATTTTAAAACTAGATGAGGTCGGCGTTTCGTATCTAACTACTCTGAGAAGAAAGACCGAAACAAACTCAGAGGTCACAGTCTCTTTTAAAGTCCAGACATAATCTTGGTCAAATCATGTGAAGACCATGTAGATTGGTGTCTGAAATGGTCTATAAGGGTTCCTTGTTGACTACAGAATCCTATATGAAGATTCAAGGTGATGGTCCAGTGCAGCAGTGGAACGTAGAACCCACTGATAAAGTAGACAAGACCCTAACTAAGGTTCTTGTTCCTGCGGATGCATATAGCTGCTAAAGACTATTCGATGTGTAAATAAGAAGGGCTAACACAGTAGCTTTCCAGCTACTAAAAAAAAAAAAAAAAAAAAATGATTGGACTTTTAACTACCTATAGCTGGGAATTATCGTTAGTATATGGAAATATACTAATCAATCATTTATTTCATTAGGCCAGTTATAGGTACTTTTAAATGAAATAATTAACAAGAAAGTAGAATAGATTCTAAGCGCCCCTTCCAAGGTGTGGTTTCATATGGAGAAGAATGGGCAAGAAACTCCATACTTACTCTTTCAAAATATTTTACAATATAATTATATTGTAATTGCCAATTCATTTATGAAAATGTTATGTATGTAAGAAAAAATCTACATCTTTTTAATTAAAATAGGTACTAGAAATAAATATAAAATAGATCAACCATTTTTGAGATTATCTAAAGTACATAAATTTTTTATGGGGTACTGTGTTAAATATTACAATAAAATACCTTCTGTTATATTACATTTAAATGAATGAAAACTTAAAACTCATATTAAAGGCACACTTTGTAAATCAAGCATTTTGCAAATTAGAGAATTATATCCAAGATAAGAATGCTTGGTCCTGCTCCATAGGACTATTTAGAGTCTAGAAAAATCAGACTGGTTGCTAATTTAATTGTGTAATTTATAATTTTTATGATATAGTTTTTATTTTCTGTGATTAATACACTGTGAGTTATATATACTTTATCTCACACACTGACCTATTTTAAGTTAAAATTTTAGGAAAATCATCTACGTTTACAATGTTTGTAGATATGTGAGCTCTATCACATAATTAATTTCACTTCACTTTTCATTCTTTTTACCTATGTGGTATCGTATTATAGGTAATTTTATTCTTGGTACATACCAAGAATAAAATTACCTATAATTATTAATTAATGAAACAAAATATTGTTAACATTCGTCTTCACATATAATTATTAATTAATGTATACAAAATATTTTTAACATTTTAAAAGAGTAAGTGTGGAGTTTCTTGCCCATTTTTCTCCATACGTTCCTTTTGGAAGAGGCAACTAGAATCAATTAATTATTTTCGTCAATTTTGATGTTCAAAAGTGCCTTTTATGTGCCTTTTTGAAATAAATGATTTGAATTTGACGATGTATGTACCTAAAATAAAATTACTATACACAATAGGTACAAATTATTAAAAATTTAGCAATGACAGATCAATTATGTTAATAAATACATGGTGCTCACGTTATTTACAAATATTGCAACCGTAGACGATTTTTCCTCACTTTTTAACAAATAACAAATGAGTGTGTGATAGTCATTACAAACCGTCGGTACACGGTATTGAGTGGAACTTCTGCATCTATTTTCTTTTAAAGCAACGACGGCCAGATAAAAGGCATTTAATCCATTTGTGATTGAATAATGAGATTTAGTTGTACTCTTTACACTTACGCTTTTTTTACAGGATGAAAAGAGATAGCGATGTCTGAAAAAGTTATAACGTTATGTAACTATTACAAAGGAAATTGCGAACATTTTAGATCTATTGAAAGATTTTATTTATTTGTATCTTTTACAAGTGCCAAGAGTAAATATTTTCTTCACCTCCAGTAGACCACAAATAAATTCGCAAAATAAATGAACTCTATTACATAAAAATGATAAAGAAAGAAAGAAAGAAAAAGTATTTATTGGGACTCATACAGGAAGTTCACATTTTAAACTAAACACACTCATAGTAACACAAATAAAAACAAAAGTAAAATGAAAACAAAACCTGTACGAGGCCAAAAGGCTCCTATCTCAGCATGATGCTGCGACATTTAAAAATAAGTGTCGCAGCGCTGGTATTTGATTATAAACACATAATCAAAAACACAGTGTATTTCACACACCACATGCAAATAATATAACATGTGTTTAGCCACTGCAATATGAGTTAATTCCACAACGGAGCGTACATTTGCGAAATTACTCGAAATGCGCATTGTTTTAGAGCACTAGGCTTACTGGAATTGTACTTAACACTAGCACAGTCATAGCAATCATGCTTTGACTAACATAATTGGGGTTGAACTGTTATAATACTTTAATAAAGTATTCGCTAATGATCCTTGAAATAACATAAATTGCATCCAATTAATTTGAAATACGTTACTAGGTAATCGAAAGTCGAGACGCGTATCATCAAAATTATTGCATCGACTGCCAACGTATCGTTATACCGATGTTTGATTCACGGAAAACAAAATCATTAAAATACCTTTTCTCGACAACGGATCCATTCATGGTTGGTCTAAATTATTATTTTTATTGCAAGTTGCATCAGTAAGTTTTTAACGTCAAATTGATCGGCTATTCGAGACAAGGCATCATGTTACGAGCTACCGTAGTCATCGAACTTACCTGGGAGATAAGCACTTTCCGGGACACTAAACAGCCATAGACGGCTTAACAAAAAAACTTCTATTGTGCTCCTTTTATTTCATGCAATAACAAAGTGAACCAATCTTAATCTACTACAAAAAAAGGTATTAGTTTGCAAAAACCCCTCCGCAGGTGAAGGCCTCCTCCAAAGAATTCCAGCCCTCTCTATCTTGGGCTATTTGCATCCAGCTTGGGCCAGCCGTTTTACTGATGGCGTCCGCCCATCTTGTAAGTGGTCTTCCTCTGTGGCGTTTCCCACTTGGGCCTCTCCACCATATCACCCTTATGGTCCACCTTGTCTGATAGTCTTACCACATGCCCCACCCATTTCCATTTCAGTTTTTAGGTGTGAAACATCCGCGGGTAAAACCAATTGTTGGCGTGGCGACGCATGCCGTGGTGACGCGATACTTGTACAAAATTATGTCGATGTTTCACATGTGCCAGGCGTCCCGCGACGGCACACTTTTTAATAGTGCTAGTAAACATAAAATAATAACTTGAACTACTAGTAGTGTTAGTAGGTCATGGTAATTATTTTAAACTTTTAGTATCCCAGATATGGGCCAAAACACTTTTCCGTTTTCACTATTTTTAGTTTTACCTATAATAAATAACGTTTAGCTTCATTATTATTTGCCCATCCATACTAATATTATAAATGTGAAAGTTACTCTGTCTGTCTGTCTGTCTGTATGTTACGTTTTCACGCGTAAACCGCTGAACCGATCGTCATGAAATTTGGCAGAAATATAGCCTGGGATATGAAGAAGGACATAGGCTACTTTTTACGCGATAACCAACATCTACGCGGGCGGAGCCGCGGGCAAAAGCTAGTACAGCTATAAAACATAAGTTCATGACCGATTAAAAGCAAAAAGGGAGCTAGCGTAAACACAACCTTTTTAGTGATTATAATTAGGATCCCTGAATATTGTATATTAAGTAGGCATGCGTAATGGCCGACGGTTTAAGCCCTAAACGCTACTAATGCCCGCTGTTGGTACTACAATGTAAGGCAATATGTTATCTGTTTTCATTGCTAATGTGGAGCCCTGGGGTCCTATTGGGTGGGCCACTCGATGTTATGGTTTCAAGACTGTTTCGCTAATATTGTGAATGTGAAAGAGAGAATCTTTGTCTGATTATGCAGCTATACAGATATACCTCACTTTGCATGCGTTGCCAACCGTATGCGAGATGCACACAAAGGAGACATGACTGAACTGGACGTACAACGTACATAAACACGGAAACAGAGTAACCGTGGAGTTTCTTGCCGGGTCTTCTCCACAGGAAACGACTAATTGGAACCGTGCCCCTGGCTTCTGATGTTTCATAAGTACCCATGTAGGTTTATGTGAAATAACACATTAAGAATTAAAATTTAAATTTTATCGATCTCGACGACACCAATAGGTGCAATGGCCCAAAGTTCCGCATGCTCACCTTAAAGGCGATAATCGCATTACGACTCACGACTCGATCGCACAACGCATGTGTTTTGACCAGTAGGATGCAGGAAACGTATTTTAGTCATGTTCGTATTAGTATAATGATGAGGGTTCGCGGGCTTCTTCAGAACACTCTACCAAAGTTTCATCAAAATCTGATCAATGGTTTAGGAACGTATAGAGGACAAACATACAAACATTGATTTTAAGGGTTCCGTAGGCAACAAGGAATCCTTATAATTTTTCCGTCTGTCTGTCTGGCCGTCTGTCCGCGGTTTAGCTCAGAGACTCTTAGTACTAAAAAGATATCATTTGACATGGGAATACATATTAATCACGCCGACAAACTGATAAAATACAATTAAATAAAAAAAAATGGATTCCTTACACCTAAAGTGGGGATGATAAATTTTTGTCTCATCTATCCCATGGTGTGGGGTATCTTTGGAAAGGCCGTTCAAAATATTGCAGGTTTCTAAAAACTATTTTTCGATTCAGGTATTCGTTTGCGTAATATGAAGCTTTAAAGTGCTTATTTTTGTTAGAGTCAAGAGTGTCAGCTAAATGGTTGTATTTGGACATGTGAAAAAAATTTACAGCGTTAGTATAAATAAAGAAGTTAAAAGGAAGACTATCGTAGCGAAGAAGGCTTTACAAGTTATCGAGTAATAGTCGACCAACTTACCTTTACAGTTGAAAAACATGTCCTCCCGTACGGAATGTATTGGAGAACATGTTCGTCACACACACACAACACAATGTTAAGTTGGTTCTTGGGATAAATTCATCCCAACTACGGAACCCTTCATTGTGCGTGGTCCGACACGCACTTGGGCGGTTTTTTATTTACACCACCATATTAAAAAACACTAAGTACTTCATTACAATAATCAGCATACTTATTTTTATACCAGATTAAGCAAAACAAACTACTTACTTTTGCCTGTCGACACGCATTATGTGATTGAACGCGTTCTCTAATCAAAAGGCATTATTCAAACACGCATAAGTTCACAACACGCAATGTTATGTGTTTTGTTTATAAGGCATGTTTATTTATCTGGGTTCTGATTTTGTGAATTGCTATTTCGCATGACATATCCATTCCATATCTAAAGACGCAAGCAGTGTACGACTTGGTGAGGTGACGACGGTGTGGCCTATGTAAACTCAAGGAAATTAATTGTTAAAATCGCCGTATACTCAATACACGACTGTCATTCTTATGGGCATCTATCTGATGTTATATGAGATGTTTTCTATCATTACGGAAATGATAGGAAACATTAAAGTTTTACAATTTTCATGTTTACATAAACAAGAAAGTGAATAAAAAAACTTCAATCAAAGTTACCGCAGCTGCAATACAGATATACACCAAAGGAGCGCACTTTGACGACGTTATTTGCAAACAGAAAAATTAATGTAGGGTCACACTTATAGCTGTATCAAAGCGAAGTTGCAGAATTTTAAATAATAAAAACAACTACTCGTATAAGGATAGATGAATAGAAACTATGGTATTTTTATCAATGGTATGTTTAGACTACAGTTATTATGTATTTGAAAGTTCTTATTTAGATAAGAAGTTTACTCAATAGTGATCTTAATTACAGCAAAAGGAATATGTAGGATGAAATTATAGAGAGAGCCCCAAATACGAATGCTGCAAAATATCGTATTACAAAACGTGTATCACAAAATATCTGTCATCAAAAACAAACAAAGGGTGTGGCCAGAAGATCGTCATTTGTGGCTGAATTTAATTATTTTGTACGGGTCAGTTAGCGTCATATGTGGTGTAAAAGCCTTATTACCTACCTACATAAAACCGAATGCAACCTGATCGCGGCGTTTCAACCTTAATAAACCGGTCAAGGAGCGAGTCGAACTCGCGCACCGAGGGATCCGTACCAGCCCAGAAAAACTACAACTGTGCTTCACCCAAAGCACACATAATAATACTACGTACAGATACCCAATCCCATACAAAGAAATGACACCTCCCTAAGGCTGACTATTGAGCTGGCTATTTTTTTCCCTCGATTTTTTAACACATGGCAGCATCAGCGACTCACTAATTTCCAGAGACTGTAGTTTTACAACGCCATCTAAGAGTCGGCCTAGATACTAGGTGTCATTCTTGTGATTTATGAGTGTAAATACATAAACAAGGAAGTTTTAATTTTTACTAATGTTACTTCAGCCAAAATCAGCCCTAAAACGCTTTTTATTGATTGTTAATATCATAGTTGTTACCTACGCTGCCATCTGTGAATTTTTTTCAAGACTAATTATAATTTGTTTGAGTTGAGACCCCATGCCCAAAGCAACCTGCTACCTGCTAATATGTAGGAAGGAGGACATTTTGGCTGTGAAACGTGAAATGTTTTTAAATTTTCATCAGCGAGGAAAATAAAAAATAAAATAAAAAAAATAAAAAGAAAAAGAGAGAGAGATAATTTCAACACTGCGGTGTAGAATATTGCAGTTTTAGGTCATCGCCATCTCTTGACAGATAAAGGAACTAATGTAACTTTTGTTGATTTCTGAAAAAGTGTGCTATTTAGAGACATAGTTTTATTTTTCCTGTAATCTTTACATAAGCTTCTATCACATAGAATAATTTCAGATTTTTCTCTATGCAAACTTCGGAGATAAGGGGATGGGGACGGTATATATTTTTTTTTTTTTTTTCGAAAAAAAAAACTCTTTTATTTCTTTCTTATTTGAAAATTAGTTGGGCAAACGTCATCTAAAACTATTCTAAATTTCAAGTTGATAGCATCAGTAGTTCTTGAGATATTCAGCTGTGACAGACAGACAGACTGAGTCACACCATAAGGGTTCCTTTTTACCATTTTGGTACGGAACCCTAAAGTAACGGATATCATTATAAAAACTAAAGTAGATTTATCATCTTTATTAATATTTACATAATTTAAAAGCTGTCTTAAAATTATAATTATAGTATTGATGTACAAGTACTGAGTTAGAATTCAAAACAAAGTAGGCAATAAAAATACAACATGACATAAGACCTTATCCTAAATAAACGTAGACTTGACTATGTTACATAAGACCCGCAGAAAAAAACTCCAATACTCGTAGTAAACAGGAAATAACCGCCGGCTCTCTGGCCACACTGTCTAGCCTAAAAGAAATAAATTGGGGCCTCAATAATAACATATGTATGTAATGTCTCTCTCAGAATATGTCTTTTGTTCTAAAAGGGTTTTTATTGTAGACAGGATAGATTCTGCTTTTTTGTTGGTCATTTTAGGCTTCCATAGTCAACAAGGAACCGTTATAGTTTCGCTATATCCGTCTGTCTGTCCGCGGCTTAGCTCAGAGACTATTAGTACTAGAAAGCTGTGTGTGTGTTTGGCATGGGTATATATTTATATACATCACGCTTTTATATTACGCCTTTATTTTGCCTCTCTTGCACCTAAAGTGGCGATGATATTTGTTTCTCGTCTATCCCATGGTATGGAGTATCTTTGGATAGGCTGTCCAAAAATATTACGGGTTTGTAAAAACCACTTTTCGATTTAGGAATCCGTTTGCGTAATATTAAACTTTTGAGTGCTAGTTTTTTTACAGCCAAGTGTCCCCATCCCCTAGCTAGCTAAATGGTTGTTTTTGGATATGTGAAATAAATCACGGCAGTACTATAAATAACGAAGTTAAGAGGAAAACTATAACTCGAGTCCGATCACTATGTATGGCAAGCCGATCCCTTGGGAGCAGCGAGCTAAATACCTAGGTGTAATCCTTGATCAGAATCTCACTTTCAGCAAGCACATAAAGACGGCTCGTTCGCGGGCCTCTTTTGCTCTCGATAGACTCCACCTCCATCATGAACTTCGCTTGCGTCGTCTTCGCACACGCTAAACCACGTTATCTCCACAGGGTGCAGACCCTCCAGAATCGATTTCTACGAAAGTTACAGGTGCCCCTTCTACGCACGTAATTTGGATCTACACATATATCTCAAAATGCTCACTATCCAACATTTCATGAAACGCTTCTCTACGCGTTTCTTTGATTCTGCCATAAAGCACCGCAATCCCCTGATTGCGGCTACCACCTGATACACTCCCCCGCATTAGTAGGATACGCCGGCCGAGGCATACTCTCACCATTCCCGATGATGCTACCATTCTCCTCCAGAAGAGTAAATCCTCCACTAGCACGGTTAGGAAGCACACCCACCGACAGCCGTCCTCCCGTCGTCGCCGATGAGGCCCGCCGTGACGTCCTCGTCATTCGCCGCCCCGACCCTTGCTCAAGCCTGCCCGCGCCGCGGAGCCTGTAGCTTTAAATTCGTTCCCAATTAATCACAATCCGATCCAGTCCGTCCCTTGCTGTCCTCCCTCAGCGACGCCCTAAGCTGAAGTCCGTACCCCTACAGGTTTTTTGCCCTGGCTGGAGGCCTTAATTTATTGCGGCACCCACAAGAAAGTCCGGATAAGCAGACTACAACCTCCTAGGTTGAACTGCTAGAAGCCATTCACAAAAAAAAAACTGTAACAACTGAGCAGGCTTTATAAATTAACGAGTAATAGTTGACCAAATTACATTTGCAGGTTGGAATGTATGGTAGAACATGTTTTTCAACTACAATGTTAAATTTGTTCTTGGGATAAAATTCATCCCAACTACGGTACCCTTCATTGTTCGTGGTCCGACACGCACTTGGCTGGTTTAAGATTTAGTTATCACATTCTACCTACTTCTATAACTACATAGATATAATAATCCTGCTACTAATATTATAAAAATGAAATTTAAAAAAAAGTAGTTATTGAATGAAATTATTAATTTGATAACTTTTTTTTTCATTTTTTTTTTTTCAATATATTTTTACTTGTTTATAAATGTAATATACTCTTGACGAATACTTAGATAACAAATTAATTTAGCTTGGAATGGAACTACTATTTAAGGGTATCTATTCAAACACGAAATATTTTAAGAGATACACATAAAGGTGGAAAAGAAGCTATAGAAACGATTTTTTTTTTACCTGAGTATTTTATTTAAAAATTTAAGTAATTTAAAATTACTTGATATGATGATTAATTATCAAAAGGCACCGCACTCATGCCGCCACCGTCGCCGCATCCGGGCGGGTCATTCATAGAATAAGTAAGTAAAGGTTATTTAGCAAAAAGTCTGAAGCAATTTTAAAATTATAATAATTATATAAAAATAAAAACACCTAGATAATCGCTCTATTTCATCTAAGCTAAGTTCTGTATTTATAAACACTTATGTTAACAAATAAATATTATGATTATGATTACAAATGTAAAAGTTTGAATGTTTGTTATTCAATCACGCAAAAACGGCTAAACGGATTTGGATGCAATTTCGCAAGCAGATAGTTTATAACCTGATTTACACATAGGATACTTTTATCTCAGTAGTGCGTTCCCGAAGGATAATTTCCGACCTCAACGCAGACGTCGGTCGGCCAAAAGCTAGTATGATATAAAGCTTTCAAATTATAAAATGGAACAGTATTTTCGAATAATGGAACAATAAATACTAACTAATAAATAGTCAGTTATAAAAGATTTCTGCAATTTCCTTTGTGATAATGTTTCTCTTGTATACTTATAAGAAGATCAATGGAAAGTTATGACCCAGATTGTTGACCAAATTATATGTTGTTAATTCGAACTACCCATAAAACAGCGGGGTAATTAAGAACACGCCCACAATGGCACTGCCTTCGATTTTGACATTTCAACAACATTTATTGCGTTATTTACATTGTTGATCAGACGAACACCCCGTCATTAACAGTCACCTAATCCTAGATATTTATTTTACTATAACCATAGATGACAGAATAGGCCTAACTTAATTATTTTTCTCTGTAGGTACGTTACTCGAACGATCACATAATAGTGTGGCGGTATCAACAACGTCACATGCGAACTACGGATCAAAGATCTGACGTCACAAATCCTGCATCGCGCTATCAGAGTTTACCACGCGACTAGTATATATACAACATCCAACGACATCAACCGTTGGGCAGTTGGCCACCAGACACAACATCCGTCTGGTCGGAGGATCCTCCCTTTTCTATAGAGCATAAGTGAACTTTACACCTTGTTCCTCATACCTCTATATTATTATTTATTCAAAAGACATTTACTAAGATCATATCGGTACCTGCTTCTCAAACAAACAATATCAAAACACAGTCTAATCAAAATAGCAAACACCTTAAGTTATACAATCAACAGTTCTGTTGTGATTTACATGAAAATGGTAACAATTAGGATACTCCGGCCAGCACCGTCCGTGATCAAACTTTATTCGTGACGTTGTTTGAATAATTCAGTGTTGTCTTAGTTATAATACTCTTAATTACAAACAATTGTAAAGCATAGAGTGTACTGGAAGATATGAGAAGTTATTGCTATGGAATCGTTCAAAGCAAGTGTGAACAAGCATCTATTGGGCACGCTCGTTCCATCATAGACATCATCTATCGCTTTCCATCAGGCGAGATCGAGGTCAAGAGCAGGCCCAATTGCGGCGATAAGTCGCCTCTGAGGAGAGGCAAGAGAGGCGCCACGGCGTCCTCACCATCCGCCTGACGAAGGTCCTCACCGGACACGGTTGTTTCGGGAAGTTCCTGTTTCGGATAAGGCGGGAGGAAACGCCCGGGTGTTACCACTGTGTGGATCGCCCGGAGGAAACGGTGGAGGTCTGCCCGACTTGGGTGGAGCACCGCCGTGTTCCCGCGGATGCGATCGGCGGCGGCATTCTCTCGCGTGCGGCCTTGGTCCAGGCTATGGTACGGAGCGAGAGTGCATGGAAAGCCATCACCTCCTTCTGCGAAGCAGTAATGCTAGCGATGGAGGAGGCGGAACGCATGAGGGAGCGCTAATCTGTGCGACGCCCTGTCGTTGGGCATTTTTTTTTTGGGGTATTAATTATATATGCCCTTAAAAAAAAAATGGCAGTCTTAAGGACTGCCGACAGAAGTGAAAACACAAAACTTTGGAATAACTGTTCTTTTATACATATAGCTCATGGAAAGCGTTCGGTGACGATCGCGAACCCATAAGTTTTTCCTTCACCAAAAAGTGCTCAACGCGCCTAAAGAAGGTTTTACTTCAAAAAAAAAAAAAACAATAAGCTACGTAAACATTTTATATTTATTATGAAATACCAATAATATGAATATGTGCGGATTGAGACTGTTTCCATCCACCAACCCGCACTGGGCCTGCGTGGTGGATTAAGGCCCACTCCCTCTCACAGAGAGGAGGTCTGTGTCCCAACAGTGGGAACATTAGATATAGGCTGATTATGTATTAATATTCAAATTCAAATGTTTATTGCTTGACACAGTGACTCAATATAAGTATAAGTGCCTGTGCTCAATATAAGTGACAGTTTTCATAATCAAAGTGATATTGAAGAAAATGCTAAAACAGTTTTTAATAGGATATAACATTGCTTGAACGCTAAATGAAAATACAGCTTTCAGGAACACAAAACTTAATAAAGAAGCATGCAATAAGTACAACCAAACCTAAGCTATTGAATTTAAAACGAAGAGGTATTTGTTGAAACATTAATAATGAATCCGATAACTTCAATAATAGCCGGCTATTACGGGCGAATCGGATAATATTCCAGTTTTATATTGAAGCCATTTTAAATTTGGGGATCCATGAAACTTTACCGCGAGATATATCGCTTTAAAATGGTAGGATTTTTTATAAAGTGACTCGACTGACTGGTATAATTTTTATTGCTAATGGTTTGTTCACTATGATACAGTTGCATTTGCTGATATCGTGTTTCCTCGGAGATCTTGTACGGACTTACCTGATGAGGTAAGAAGTCATGGCTGCCTAAGCTGCTGAGAACACAGTAATGGTTACTGTATAAATACCTCGGTTTGCTGGTAGTAAGTCCACTAACAAACTCATTCACAAAGAAAATTCCAAACAATTTTGTTAAATTTTCTTGCCTTTTATCAGAAAATTACTTCTGGATTTCACTTCGTGTATTTCAGAGTACCTATTTTTTATTTTAGAATGTATCTACTGACGTCATACGTTCTTAACCAATAGAGAAAGCACCCATAACCATTTTCGGAGAACCATTCCAAACGCGCTGGTAATAACACTTCAAAATCTAGGCACCAGTGGAAACCTCTACAACAAATGAGTCTATTCAATCTAGAACACTTCAAGCAGGGAAAATAAAACCCCCAAAAACCTGATTTACTCGTCAAGTATACCCTGAAAATGCTGAAATAAACCTCGTTTTATTACATAACGTTATGGCTGAAATTCATCGTATACGCACTGCTATTTACGGCACCTACTCACTTACGAGTCGGTAAATCACTGTTGGAACGTGTAGCCATCCATATGGAGATTTTATAGTGTCCGCTATATGTAGCTAGGAATGGGTAATGGATACTGTGTTATGTGCTTATTTCGATCTTTGCGCGTTGTTTCGTGTAAAAATGATATCCCCCATTTCCACGGGTTTTGCAAAAATACAACGTATTAAGAATGCATTCAGCAGAAAATAATATTATTTTGTGACTGAGAAAGAATTATGAAAAACGGCTCAATAAGGAACTAAGTGTTTGGAATTTTCTAATACCACGAAAGGACATCGACGGAAATGGCCCCAGGATCAACAAACATCTGACCTACATAATAATTATAAATATATTTTATTAGACTAATTGCGAATATCTGTATGAAACGGACATTCTGCGTTCCATAATGAACAATTAAAAGGGCGACTATTGACATCATATAAAATATGCCGCCATCTTTGACAATTAGATTAGACATGACAATTAGTGATGTCCAATCTTTCATGACATCAGGTAATATGACTTCCTACCTAGGTATAAATAAAAAAAATCAAAAAACATTACGATAAAGTCGTTTACATTAAAGTTAAATAAATAAGTACTTATTTACCTACCTACTTATTTTAATACAAAAACTAGAAGATTTACCAAATACCTAATAGGTACTTAAGTAAGTACTTGAATGTTTTTCTGATTCTCTTAACTTAACTTATCACATACAGGCAATAGAAATAACAGTGACATGCATTTATTAGCATGAATTTCGAAGTATTGAAAGGATTGATTCTTACTAAATATAACCTCAAAATCTTTGTTTTCTTTTTAAATAAATCCTTTCTGCAAGTTGTCCGTCATTAAACTTTGTCTTCATGGGCATATACTTGTAATTTAGAACACGCAAAGTAATTTTCCTTTGCTGTTGGTTCTGGGGCGAACGATGTATGGATGCAGAACAATCTCCTTTCTAATGTCACGAGATAATATTTGTTTAAAGGAGTGGTGCTAGTGGACCGGTGAGCCCCCTCTTAAGTGAATAGATAATTTTTTCTTATTGGTCGCGTTCTTCATTACTGAAGGTCGTATCCCTGAAAGGCCTTCGTGGCTTTATGTATGATGTTCTTCCACTTCGTTAGTTTCTCCGCTTCTATCAGGTTGGTCGGAACACATACTCCACCGAGGGCGATTACTTGGTCTAACCAGCGGTCAGGGGATCGGCCGCGGTCGATTTTTTTCTACCTTGCTCATCACTACCGACTTTTCATGGTTATCTGGTTCCTAATGTGCAATGTGACCAAAGTAACCGAGAATCCATTGGTAACAGATCGTGGATATTCTACCTCATAAGCGTAGTTGTTCGAGGATAGATTTGTTCGTCCTCTTGGCGGTTCAAAGTATGCGGAGCATTCTTTGCCAATCAACTAACCATAGATATATATGAAATATGAATACCTACATCAATAATTAATTGGCGATATATCCTACAAATAGCAATTTTTTTAGCCTAAGTTATCTAAGCTTGATCTAAACTAAACAAAAATGCATTCCGTAAAGCCCAAAGTGCTAAAACCCCAAATATCACAAATATCACAGTCCAAAAAATAAATATAAAACGTCCTTTGCCGACAACGATCTTTCCAATACAGACTTCAGAACAAAATTAGATATTGAAATACGTGCAATGAAGTACATACACTATAAACATATCCCTGCAAGTTTATCAACAGCCGACAGTCATCCGTAATTCAACTGAAAGACATACTAAAACCTTACAGATACCTATTTTATAAGGTGACCGTCGTAAAGCTGGAGGATTGGAAGGAATTGCGCTGCGTCAAATCTCCTTTTTTATCGTCAAAGAGAACGATCAATCATGCGCCGAAGACAGTTGTAATGTATTTGCATTTTGTCGCTGATGTTCACACAGCCTTATTTTAAATATGAGGATTATCCACGGAATCCGAATGAGGCTTGGAAGGAATAAATAAAATGGGAAATGTATTTGAGGTTGTATAAAATGGAGGCCTGCCTTTGTGGGTTTCAAATTACAGAAGAATAAAAAAGGCACGCGCTGTTATTTTACAAAAATAATTGTGCAGTAATAAAACGTGTTTTTTGTACAAGAGCCGAAATAAAGTTAACTTAAATACACTACCGGCAGGTACAGTAAAGATAATTTCCAGAAAATTTTCAATTTATTTACTTAAAATAAAAATTATAGATTCTCCTGAAAATTCATAATAGTCTAACTCAAAACTATTACAATTGATTCTTTGAAAAAAAAAAAATGGTGCACCGATATTAATTTATTCTAAACATATGTGTATTTCTAACATATATGATTCGATCACGTAGGGAAACTCCAATCATAGCCCTCTCCATTGCCGTTTGGGTGACTTTTAGCCTTCTAATAAGACCCATTTTGAGCGACCACGTTTCAGTGCTATACATCACTGGCAACACGCACTGGTCAAATACTTTCGTCTTGAGACACTGCGGTATGTGGGACGAGAAGATATTGCGTAGCTTCCCGAACGCTGCCCAACCGAGTCGGATTCGACGATTTACCTCTTTCTCGAAGTCGGACCTAAATAACTGGACAGTTTGTCCTAGGTAAACATACTCGTCCACAACTTCGAGTGTAGTGTCTCCGATATTCATGAGAGTGAGTGTGACATGGACATTTGACATGACCTTTGTCTTGTCCATGTTCATCCTAAGGCCTACTGGAAGCTCTACTGAGGTCATCGAGCATTGAGTATAGAATTACTAAACTTAAGTGGCAATGGGCAGGGCACATTGCGCGCAGAACAAATGGCCGTTGGGGCCGAAAGGTTCTGGAGTGGCGACCGCGTACCGGAAGACGTAGCGTTGGAAGGCCTCCCACAAGATGGACCGATGACCTTATGAAAGCCACAGGAATCCGCTGGATGCGGAAAGCACAGAACCGGTCGAAGTGGCGGTCTTATATAAAACGCGCATAAAAACAGACTGTGAATACTTAAAATTAAAAGAAGGCTTTTAAAATATACACAACACACATGCTCTGTTAAATTGTGCCCAGCCAATCAGTCTGCTGGATAAAACAGATCCCTGGACATTGCTTTAAATTAACCGCTCCGTTTTCGCAACTGAGTAATTTTTCAAGCCAAGCCGGGTGTAATTTTATGTATAATTAAAAAGGTATTTTTGCTTCAACCGGACATTCAGTGCTCATTTAATTAAGCTGAGCTGATAAAGTTTGGTTGAATAGTTTACAGTGACCCAATGTTTTGAGGAAACTTAAAACATGTTCATTTTCGGATCAAACAGTTTTATAAAAAAAAAAGAATCTAGAATAGCACAAAGGTGACTAATGAAATAAAGGCTAAGATTTATATATATATTTTTTTTTGTCTTGCCTAATAATTTTAGATCTATGCTAATGCCTAACGATAGTGTCATCTAATTTATTTTTCTTTACTTAGATGAATAAATTGCTTATTCGATTAGATTCTCCCCTTTGAACAAAATTAGGGACAATTAGTTTAGTTCAGGCAAATGATTAAGTAATTGGTGGGAATAATTGATTTCCAATGACATGGTTATCCACTTTAAGAGCACGACTTCACTTTAAGAGACTGTCAACTTCAAGGTTATAGTGGTTACACAAGTTCAAGGTCAATTTCAGAGCAAAATCTTGTAAAATATTTGATGTCAGTAGATAATTCGGGCACGTTATACATAGATCTATCTAATGTTGTCGTAACATATTTCCCATTTTACTTTGTCGAGACTGCTGCGCTGTTATTTATTAATTTGGGATCTCCAACAAAGGATACACATAAACAATATAAATCACAATAATCAAAAAGGTTCTTTTACGTGTGCTCCTTCATTTGCAGGAGACCACAACATGCACATAGAACTAGGTGTAAACAGGATAAAAATAAAAATACAGAAAAAAATGATACATTTGAAAAAAATAAAATAGGTAAGTATACATGTCAAGATTGAGCATTCGTATTACAATTGTTCAGTATAATAATAATTATATCACTATTGGGGGCTTGTGGCCAAGTAATAACAGCCGCACAGGTCGACCGACCAGGTTAAGCTACGCTTGCCGCGGTCCTTGGATGGGTGACCCTCTTTACATATCAAGACCCCTCTGTGCCTCGGAAATTACGTTAAGCCGTTGGTCCCTGCTGTCATACGTGAATCTTTGAGAAATGAAAAAGAAATGTAGACAATAGTGTGTGAGAACATGAAAAGAACAAATAACCTTGTTGGATGTTAAAATATTTGTCGTTGGCAACGACATTTATTTCAACCGAAACATGAAATAAGGGAAGAGTGAGTAAACTTCTACATAATAAATTTGTGACGTAACATAAACAAAAGATAAAGCATGACGTCATCATTTCAAATAAAAGTAATTTCCACCATGAGTATACAGTTTCCTTCAAAAAATGTCGTTCATTTGTCACTTATAACTCATTTTTAATGTATTTTTGGAGGGTGAGTGAGTCGGCACTTTTGTTTGGCAAGTAAAGATAACATCATTATTTTGACAACCCTCTCAGGCAGTTCAATGACTTATACGTATAGTTTGATGTTTTAGATGCTGTTTTGATGTTATTATTTTTTATGCTTTTTGATACGACTGTGGCTACTTTTAAAGTTTCAAAAATCAATTGTGAACGTGACTTGAGTTGCCATCTGAATTGTGACATAATTTTAGTTTAAACCATCATTTAATTGCCTAGCTGGAACTTTTACAAAACATTTAACTTTAGTAAAAGCTACTGCGATCCTGTTGCCCGGGAAAAATATTTTTAATTTCATTTACTAAAATTTAACTGAATGTACTTATGTTATGCTTCTAGGAGTAAGAACTCTCCATAAATTGTCAAAACGGGACAGATTTTATTTGTACTTTATTTTTATAAATTTGATAAACATACACACATAACCTCACGCCTTCTTCCTATGAGAGTAGTCAGAAACTATATAACGCCACCTGCTACGCTCCTTACGTACCTCTCCTTTTGCTTCGTTAACGTTCATACATTTGGTCATACACGCACGCCGATTGCGAGTACTACACACCTGACCTTACTGAAAAACATCACCAATTAGTCACTATAATTATAACCTCTTAAGGCGTCCCTTCCCGGCGTTTCCACTCACATCTGCCTTGTAAATACCTTCTATAAGTCGCCTTTCATTCATCCCCTCAACATGACCAAACCATCTAAGCATACTTACTCTTTTCAATTTTTGGGACTACATCTTCTTTTAAATCGCACCGTTACCTTATCACATCATTTTTTAGCCTATCATTCATAGTCACACTACACATGCTTTGCAAGAAACGCATTTCCACAGCATTAATTCCATTTTCATGCTTATTTGCCACACCCAACATACACTTCCATACATAAGCATAGGCACCAGCGCACCATTGTGAATAGCCAATCGAGCCTTTTAGGGCATCAAATGGTTTAAATAATGAATGATTTTTGGTTATTGGTTATTGTTTGAAAATTCAAGAATACCCGAACCATTTCATTTATAATGACATCATTAACTAATAAACAACCTCTGTTAATATAGAAGCTGGTAACAAAATATACATAGAAATATGTATAAACAAACAAATATCTACCTATTGATACAAATGAGAGGATTGTACCCAAGGGCATCATTAGTATTCAGAGTATTAACGATAATATCTACATATTAAGATGAGAAAAAATGGAAAATACAAGATACATTGTTCACTATTCTGATAATGTAACTGACATGACATGTAGTGATCTTTTTAGGAGCTCGTGGCTAAGTAATAACAGCCGCATGGGTCGATCCATTAGGTTAAGCTACCCTTACCGGAGTTGGTCCGTGGATGGGTGACCATCTTTACATACCGAGACTTCTCCGTGCCTCTGAAAACGCGTTAAGCTGTTGCTCCCGGCTGTGATTCGTGGACCTTTGACAGTCGTTACGGGTCGTTAGAAACCCGAAAGTCTGACAACCAGTATTACCAAGGGGTATTATAGTATTACCCAGTAACTGCGTTTTGGAGGTCAGATAGGCGGTCGCTGTATGTAAAATTCAGGTATTCAGCTTCATCCGGTTAGACTGGAAGCCAACCCCACCTAGTCGGGAAAACGCAAGGCAGATTGATTGATGCGGGTCCATCTTTTATCAGCAGGGAACATTATCAATTTCTGAAAACTAAAGTAAAGCGTAACACACTTTCGAATTCAGCTAAACGAAAGGATGGTAAAACACACATTACATTATTTGTCTATCCCCACACCCCCAATTTTGTTACCACTAAGCCCCCAACACCTTAAGTCCCATAATTCTTTTCTCTTCGGCCCCCATAACTTTCCATAAGTCTTCTCCGGAATATCCATAATTTCCTCAAGACGACAGGTAGACTGGTCACGTAGGGCTGTGCAATCCGTCACGAATCTCATTGGAAGGGGAAGGACTTAGCACGCATTAGAAGATATGAGATCGCTTGTAGATATAGGTATTTTGAAGGGGGAGATAAGTTTAGAAAGACTTCGGCGAATAAGTTATGGCTCTATGGGCTACAGTTAAGGCGATTTTTAATCAAAGATGTTGGTGGACACCTATAACATTTCATTTGTACTGAAACCGATTACCGATTTACCTATCTACAATTCCTCATCAGCATCATTGTAGATAGGTAAATCGGTACGTTAATAAAGTAGTAAGTACCAAGTAACTAATTAAGTAATTTTAGCAAGAAACTTTGCATGCAACTTTAGCTTAACACTATGTTATTTTATTTTTCTGCTGAGCAGCTGTGGACAGTCAAATTTATAAAGTATGTCGTACAATAATATCATACGAGTATCATTTAATTGTCGTCGCTCTTCCAGAGTATTTCATTTGTGGTATCGACAATAGTCCGGGTAATTTGGGATACTAGCTTTACTTTTATGATTTACGGGCTTAATAAATTTGCACTGGATGGATTCAATGAGACCAAGAGAGATACAGAAACCCGCAGGGCAGCATGTGGCGAGCTGTCGGGCAGTTGCGACCCCACGGACCCAAAAAAAAAAAAAAAATATATAGAGAATAGAATAGAATGGAGATAGCTCCCGGGAGAAGTCATGTTCCTCATCTCTAGCTTGCCTTTATTGGCCGGCTGGAGTGAACACTGACGAGGAACTGAGCTCCCACCTCATTCTTGCATTTATTGGCCGGCTTGAGTGGAGATTCGCAAGAGCTAACGTGCTCGGAGGAAGGAAGTATTCCAGTAAGTGCTTGTAGGGATCTTGACCATCTTCCGGGCTCTGGGATTGTTCTGAGAGCCGTGGAATAGCTCTCTACTCCTCGAGCACCTCAGGACATGTTGCCCCCTTGTCGCTACGTCACTATGTGCTAGCGATCGTTTTCGGGGGCCCATTATTGAGCGTGCAAGTCTCCCCCAGCCATTTTATTCGTGTGTAAAAAAACATTGATCAGGCAGGGCCATAGTCCTTCCATAGTTTTAGGTAACCAGTCCATTTTAACCACCCAAACCCATAGTCCAATATCTTTGTTTCCATATCTTGCAATAGTCCTACACCAACCGGGGGTTGTCCTTGGGTGCACTTGCGTAGTGCGTACAGGGATAATCGTCGGTTGGTGCCTCATTTAATTAAAAAGCGTCTAACGGGCCTCTGCGAGTTGGTTTTGGCCCCTCGTACGCCTTCCAAAGGTCCGGGACCCCAGGGTCCCGAGATATGTAAACATTTAAAAATAATAATTAATGAATTTTGCGTCCAGAATCACACCCAAATCCCTGACCTGTGACGTTCGCGATATAATATCGTTACTGATAGGCAATTGTAATTAATATTGTTGCCCCTGGGAAACGCGAAAAGACGACTTGTTGCAATTAAACTGTATTTTTTTTTTAATGTTTCCTATTTCTAATTTGGAACAATGGCAAACAGAAATGATAGTGAGTGACTAGCTTCAAAAACACTTTTTTCTTTTTCTTTTTACTACCATCACGGGACACTGCTCGCTAAACAAACACGTCCACACAATAGGCATAACGGACAATCCTCTGTACAGGGCTTGCATGGAGGCTAAAGAAACCGTCACGCATGAGCTTTTTGATTGCACAGGCGTCACTCAGATTAGAACAGAAACCCTCGGGGCACCCAGATCTTTCACAGATGTTCTAAACAGACTAGGAGACGTAATTAACTTCTGGAGGGAGGTGGGCTGGTTGGAATAACCAGTGATGGCCGCCACGGCCCATCTACAATGGTCCACCTGAAGGACTAAGTGGAAACCAAACCCTTTAACATAGATCATAGAACATGTACATAGATCGTGTACATCGCTTGCTCCCGCGCCACTCCCCGTCACTAGTCCTGACCCTGTGTATATTTTGGCTGCTGTGACCAAAACTACAAACGTAGTATTCGGGGAAGATTTTATTTTTAATTTTGGCTCTTATTTTAGTATAATGTGGTGTTTTACGACTTCCACGCGAACGAAGTCGCGGGCAGAAGCTAGTAGTTACCCAATATTTTTCTTCAATAACCAGTCTTAACATTCCAACAAATATGTAACTCGCACCCAAGTTTTCAATTCTCGCTTTCCCATCACAATAAACCGAATACGAACGTACGTACATAAAACCGCCAATATTCTGCACTACCTCAGTGCAGGTGCATGTCACGTTGGATCGCAATCCGTCACGCACCCGCGGCTACGTGCACGGAGGGCACTACACTAGGTATGCATTGTGAAGGAAGGGGCCATGGGGGCCCGATACTTTGGGGGCCGTGGAATATTGGGCGTCATATGTCAATTTTCGAAATGATACAGTTATGATATTACAAGTGCGGTGTTAGTCAGGAGCGTGTGTGTGAATATTTCTGTTTTGTAATTGATTCGTCGTATGTGCATTGAATAATGTTGTTGTTTTTTCAATATCCTTACAGCACGTAACTCAAAAAAAGCTTTATATGCACAATAAGTGGAACAAAGTTCTCGTTAAATTTAATAATAATAATAATATGTTTGGGATTCGACAATATCAAACAGTCTGTTCGATTGTTGTTGTTTGTTCGGTACTTAAATAAATAAACTTTTCCATCAGTTTCACAGTGGAATTGAATGAATTGCTAGCAAAATTAAAAACAAAAAATAAACAATATTATGCAGCTTGGTTTTATTAAAAAACAAGGAACTTCTGAACATTATCTTTGAAACTTTCTAAACAATTTTCAAACGAAAGCCACTTTTTTATCAGCAGCTGAACCGACAAGACTTTCCGATAAGTAAACCCCTTATTTTACTAACAACTACGTTCGCTTTCAGTATAAAAATTGTGAACTTTATTATTAGCCTTTGAGAGCAGAAGCCTCAATGAAGTAAGCGACCGAAGAAAAAACGTAAATTAGTCTTTAGATGCTTGCTGTCTGCAAACAACGAAAGTTTAATTTATGTTTCTTTTCTTTCAAACTCGTTTCTCCAAAGACTTCATTATGAAACTTGTTAAAAAGTCTAGAAAAAAAAAATGTTTTAATTACAATATCAAAGTGATCGTCATAAATTAATCTTCATGAAAAGTCTCACGATCTTTTCGCGTCTTAGTTGGCTACTTTTGAGCCTTCAGAGCCTTTGAAGTCTACAACTTCCGAAACGGATGCTCGATTTTTCCACCGGGGATTCACCAAGTTCACGATACTTTGGGCTGGCGGAGAACATGAATGATCTTGTCCCCGGAGTGATTATTAAGTAGCTGGCTTTTACGAATTACTTCAGTTAGACACAGGTGTCCTGTTTTAAGAGGCCTCATTGTTTATATTGTATCATTATCGCAAAAAGAAATGTTATTAATTTAAGCAGTTAAAAATGTTAACGATGATTATAGTATAATTTTTTTTGCCATATTTTATCCTATCGTATCAAACTTATGTAGCAGTTTACAAAACAACTATTACTGGAAGGATAACCAAATTAAATAAAACCATATTGTCAATTCAAGTTGATTTTCATCAGTTTGTTGTGTAGATATATGGGAGATTGGAAATTAAAGTTTAATCAGCTTTTTGCAATATTGCCCGTCAGCCAGAATAAAAACTGTTATCGTTTATAAAGCTTTGTAAAATGATGTTTCAGCTCATATAAAAGGAGCTTTTCATAACCATTCGTCGACAATACTACAGCAAATTTTAACCGAGGTCATTTAACCGAAATATTTTTTTTGATAACTGGTTGTTTTCAGCACGAAATTACGTTAAAAGAATTTAAAGACAAAAGCTTAAGTGATGCAAATAATAAAAACCTGATAACATTTTTAAGCTTAATTTTATTTGGGCTTCATCTTTCAAGCTTCCAACTCAGCTTTAGTTTATATCCATCCAATAAAACAATCTTATGTTCGTTCTTTCCCAATATATTGAGATAGGCAATTTTTACAATTCCACTCTGGTAGATAACGTAATAAATCTTCAGAACTCATTTGTTTACGGCCTAAAGTTTTTGAGTGCCCGGAATTGTTGTGACAGCATCTTGAACGAAAACAGCTTGTTTGTCTCCAAGAGGACTATACAGATTATTGTTTAGTAATGAACCTTGGCTTGGTTCGCCTTTGTCTTAATGCAGGGCAAATTCCTCTCCAAATACCAAGAAAGATGGAGCATTAATCATCGTGCTTGGTCTCTGCGTATTGAGGACTACATACCATTCAATTCAGGTTTGCACACAATATATTTCATAAATGTCCAAAATATAGACCAATTAATATATCACGTTAATTTTTGTTAATGCGAATACGTTATCTGTTCAATGAGTATTGGTTAACGCAGATGCAATTTATTATGCTTTCATTTCCAAACAGGTGACATAATATTAATGTTCCGTTCATCGCGTATTGTCATCAACTTTCTGATTTTAGACCATCAAATTTAAAAAAAAAAAACCACATTGCGAAGCCCTCTGACAAAAATTTCATCAGAATCTCAGTCACGTCTGCTCCCAGTTGGATCCAGAATGGTGGATTAGAAGAGGACGTCTGAGTCTCGACTCAGATATTGTACGAAGCTTACCACTATACTTATTCTTTCTCTAAAGTTGATGCTATCGGGGTTTATTCTACGTGTCGAGTTGGTGTCTGCATCTTAATCAGTTGAAATATAGTTATATTTCTGCTGAGTTGTATCGCGTTCTGAGTTTCACAATTTTTTTTTTCTACATTGAATCTCTTTAGTTGAAAGCTTTTTCTTCAGCTGTAGTTACTTATCCACAGTAAATAAAATATTCGCATATCGCATGACATAAAGATATGTGAAGGTTTTATCTCAAATATTAAAAAGTTTCTACTACCCAAACTACCTACGTCTTTTAAATTTATTTAAGAACAATCAGCACCTCTGGTAAAATTTAGTTATGTTTCTTCACAAAGTGGGTTCATTCATATCAAATTAATGATCGTATGAATAAAATAAAAAACTATCAAAAGCAAACTACATTCATATTTTATAAAAATATTAAAACCTACTCATTTGTAAATATCAAATCTTCCAGTGCAGTGAAATTCATTCTAATAACTTAAAATTGAACTAGATTTGCATTGTATTATATTTTGATTTCGTTTGACCTTAAGGTGACCTCCATTTGACCTTATTATGCCATTTAAATTCATGAAATGTACCCAATCTATACAATATCTTGTTCAAAGGTAATTCCCGATGCGAAAATTGATCCTTTTGTATATTATAAATAAATAATTTATTGTATTTGTTTATTAATGTTGTGCTTATGCTTGAACATTTATTTTTACTGGCAATTTATTTAAATCTGTCTGGCTGTACTAGAGAAATATTACATAGCATGAATCTTCACTGTCAGGTTTCATTTTCGTAATTAACTTGAAGGGTTTCACAAAAGTCGTGTTTATCTTGATAAAAACCAATTATTTTTAAGCCTAAAAGTTATAAAACTGTGTAAGTGTACCTAATACCTACACATGTTTTATTAAAATGTGGCTGGTATTTTAGTATATTGTGTCGTCTTACGACTTCCACGCGAACGAAGTCGCGGGCAGTAGCTAGTAATATTATAAATGTGAAAGTAACTCGGTCTGTCTGTCTGCCTGTATGTTACGTTTCTACGCCTAAACCGCTAAACCGATCGTCATGAAATTTAGCAAAGATGTAGTCTGGGATATGGAGAAGGACATAGGCTACTTTTTTACGCGATAACCGACATCTACGCGGGCAGAGCCACGGGCAAAAGCTAGTTACTTATAATGTTATCTATGTCCATCTTACATCTCACTGAATTCTACAAACATTTTTCTATTTTTTAGGTATGAAAACTAAAGTTGGGAGGATTTGCCTCTAACTTCGTAGTGATTTAGTTTAGCTATATGTAAATCGTGATGAACAGTGTCAAATACTGAGCTCAAATCTAAAAATACACCAGCTACTCTGATTTTATTATTTATTTTATTGATTAGTCTCCCGTGCGAACATTTATTTTTTATTTTTATTGTCTTCTATATAAGACTTTGTTCAAGTTAATTTGAAGTACAAGCCGAGATCTGGTAACTTTTTAAATATCAGTTTTTTAAGTATCAATGTTACCAACAATACCAACGCTTTCAAGCGTTGGTATTGTTGGTCACAAAGAGATTGGCCTGTAATTTTTAGGATCGGTCTTTGCGCCTTTTTTTTTTTCTTAATCGGTATGATCTTGGCTACTTTTAGCTGTTCTGGGAAAATCCCTTTATGAATACACTATTAAAGAAGCAAAAAAGCAGTACGGCATGTATATCTAAAGGGTACACTACATTAATACGAAAAACTTAATTCCGACATTCACAAATACGAATTTCAAAGTACCGGTTTTCATAATTCCGAATGGTTCAAAATTCCTAATATTACAACTCCGATTTATCATTCATCCTATTTTTTTAATTCCAAAATTTCAATATTCCTAACGTTTATTTTACTATTCTCAAAATACCGAGTTTCAATAGATCGATTAACAATAAGTCCGACTTAATGATAATTCGAAACATCAAAAATACGAATTCCGATTATTAAAGTACCGATTAATTAGAATTCCGAAATAAAAACGCACAAATTCACCAAAAATAGAGGGGATCTGGCGCTTGGCGGTCGCTGCCGCGGCACGCTCGCTGCGCTCGCTCGCCTTCGCGCTTTAATGGTCACAGTTCTAATCTAACCTAACCCAAATGATTCACCAACAATGGAGGGGATCTGGGGCTCGGCGGCCGCTACCGCGGTACGCTCGCTGCGCTCGCTCGCCTTCGCGCTTTAATGGTCACAGTTCTAACCCAACCTAACCCAAATGATTCACCAACAATAGAGGGGATCTGCAGCATTTTAGCAGTTTATTCGGAGTATTGAAAATCGGAATGTCGTTTTTCGGACCGAAAACCCATCGAGCATTTGATTCTTCGAACGTATGAAAATCGGAAAACAAACAAATCGCATTTACGACCTTCGGTAAATTACGTGATTTTTAATAATAGACATTATAATTCTTAGGTATTATGAAAATCGGACTTTTGAACATCGGAACATCGAAATTCGGAATAAAATATTTCGGAGTATTTGGGTGTTCCCATATTTAAATGCTCATTAATAACAGATTCAGGAATTTCATCATAACCACAAGATCGTTTATTATCCATCTTTCTGACAATATTAGATATTTCATTTGGAGTAAGACTAAAACAAAGTTAGTTTTCGACCCGTTATGTACTCTGCTAGACCACCATAATACTCATTTCAGAAACCGTGTTTGAAAGGTGCAGATGTACCTCATTACAGTCACATCTGACATGTTATCACACTCAAACTCAAAGCATAATGTTCCCACTGCTGGGACACACGCCTCCTCTCTGTGAGAGACAATGGGCCGTAATCCACCACGTGGGCCCTGTGCGGGTTGGTAGGTGTTACATGTCTTCGATTTTTTGGTTCTAGGACATGCTGGTTTTCTCACGATGTTTCCTTCACCGTTTTGAGAGCAGTAATGATTAAATATTATTGTTGTTTATAATTTGTGTTTGTATGTATGTTTGTGACTTAATTAATTTAGTCTAACATAGTTTAAGTAATACTAACAAATTATGGGTACTGTGCCTGAATTAAAGGTGAATAAATAAATAAATAAACTGGGTTGAGCCCACCATAACGAAGAATGACAGTGTACTAAAAATATAAATTTGAAATAAATGCTTTGTGTTTAGTTCTTTGATTATAATCAAAGAACTAAACACAAAGCATTTATTTCAAATTTACAGACACTTTACAAGTACAAGTAACAAGTAATGTGTTACGCATAACGCTAGTAATTTACGCGATGAATCCTATGCAGAAGATTCTTCCATTTTGATAGTCAGTTTACTTATCGTACACATTATTACTTCAAGAAAAGTACCTCAAATCAACTGGTTTGTTTACTAGAAATGGTTTTAGTGTAAAAGCATAAAGATAATATTAAAAGAAATTGCATGAGCGCTCAAACGCAGCTACGAAGTTCTGATTTATATATATTTTCTGCTCCATTAATCAGACATCAGAGGCACTAAACATCAAATAATAATGTCGTTATGTTCTTTCATATTGCTCCAACATGATTTATTTTGAAGTCTAGGTATTAAAGATTAATTGATAGTGAATTTTTGTTGAAACAAAAGTCTTCATTAAAGTAAATAGTGCGAACAGTATTGAGATGTATCATTTATCATTTATCATTTATCAAATTATAAACAACAATAACAATACAACACAGCCTAAAGAACATAACGACGGCTCCTAAGTATACTGAGTCAACTAACAAATTTTGAGATTTGCACTTTTTTGTGTATTAACAACAATTAAATCATTTCCTATTTACCTGTAAAAACAAAAAAATCATATCTCTATAAATAACTTTAAAAAAAAGCGTATACTGGATCAAGTATACTAATTTATTTATTTTGTACTCAGTATACTGAGTCAAGTGTTTGCTACCAATATACGCGGGACGCGAATGCGCTCATTTCGGTGCAAGTTGAAACTGGCTCAGTATACGTCGAAACAGCGCGGTATGCGGACGTTATTGTGTGCTTTTTGCTATCGAGAAATAGTTGCTTTTCTTGTGTTATTTTTATTTAAATTTAGAGTCATAATTGAATAGAAAGTGGTGATGAGTACTAGGTCTCGAAAAATCATTAATTTAGTGAATGAAAAATATGATAATTATGACGTTAATAAAGAAAATACTTCTGAAGCTTGTGATAATGTTCAAAATGAAGCGGAAAGAGGTAAGTGGAGTTAAATTATTATTTATTAGTTTAGAAAAATAGTTAAGTGCATAATTAATTTGATTATTATTCCATTTTGAAAGTAAACCGCGTATACTGGTTTAACTGTAGATAGATCAGTATACGTTGAACAATTTTTACAAGGCATTAACTTGACTCATTCTGCTGATTTATTTAAACAGATTGTACGTTTCAGCATTGGATAAAACATTGTTATTAAGTTAATCAATTAATAATTTTAATTTTTTAATTAATAATATTAAGAATCCTAACTTTTAACCAATATTATAAATGCAAAAGTAACTCTGTCTATCTAACTGGCTATCTGTTTGTTTCGTTTTCACGCCTAAACTGCTAAACTGATTTTAATGAGATTTGGTACAGAGATAGACGGGACCTTGGGGAAATACATATCATACAATTCTTGTCCTGGTAATTCCGTAGGAACGAGAACTACATGGATATAACTGCACAGCTAGTTTTAGTTTTAGATTGTATGAGTTGTAGTTATTACAATGTGTAATTATGTGTGTTTCTCTTTCAGATTCTCCACTGCCTTCAGATGCAAATTTTACCCAAAAAGAATTATCAATATTAGATGACATTGATTTGGAAGATACCGATATCTTATTACAAAATCTGCCATCAAACTCTTCTATTTTTCCGAATGATATACCCGAATTTTCACAGACTCCTGACGATAAACACTTCACTGAAGAACATTGTAATAAAACTGGAAACTTGCTACCTACTAACTCGTCACCGTCATCAGTAATTGAAGATTCTCAGCCAAACACTCCTAATCCACATATTTTGTATGAAAACTCAGAAGCTCTTGAATCGAATATCAAAGAAAAACCTGGCACCAGTAACTATCATGAAAAATCAGACGATGATACTCCAATGCCATCACCCTCTATTGATTTTTGTCCTTCACCCACTTGCGTTGACGTCCTTTGTATTGATAATCCTGTCTCTACGCTAACTAACGTTAACGATACAGACTCTCCAGTAACTACTCCAACTTTTCGGAGACGTAAACGAATTTCTGGAACTAAAAAAAGCAAAGGTAGAGAAAGAGAACGTAGTCTGAAGGACTGGAAGGATGAGGTAAGGAAACGAAATGTCAATAGAGGCTTACAATATATTAGTAGAAATGGAAAAGTGCATAATAAAAAACTACTGAAACCGTCATGTCCTAGAACGTGTAGAAAGAAATGTTATGAAAAAATATCCGAAGAGACTAGATCAAAGATATTTAAAACGTTTTGGCACATTGGAGATCATTCCAGGCAGTGGGACTTTTTGACGAAGTATGCTACCAAAGAAATGAAGAAGAGGATAACAACAGACAAGGAGAATACTAAAAGACTGAGTACAATTTCTTATACTTTACCTATTTATGAAACAGACAACGTTGTTATAAGGAATATTCCTGTATGTAAAACCATGTTTTTAAATACCTTATCTATAAGTTTCAATTTCCTTTATACAGCTTTAGAAAAACTAGAAAAAGGTCGAGGAGCTGTACAGTCTGATCAGCGAGGAAAGCATGTTCACCATCAGAAAAAAATAACTGATGACATGAAACGAAGTGTACTTGATCATGTTGCAAGTTTTTCGCCTGTGGAGTCACACTATATTCGTAAAGATTCCAACAAAAAGTATCTTGACGGATCTCTATCGTTTCCAAAAATGTTTAGATTGTATGAAGAATGGTTTGATTCCAATAAGTACACAAATAAAGTAACTAGTGTGCGGCAATATCGTGATATTATCAACAAAAATATAAACATTAGTTTCCACAAGCCGAAAAAAGATATATGTGAAGAATGTCACATATTTGAAAACAATAAACAACACACAGAACAAGAAGCAGAAAAACAGGTAGAGCACTTGAAACAAAAAGATTTAGCAAGACAGTTGAAAGCAGAAGACAAACAATTAGCGCAACAGAATCCAGAAATACTAACAGCCGTTTACGATCTCCAAAAGTGCTTAAATGTACCCCATGGGAACGTTAGCACATTTTATTATAAACGAAAACTTACCGTTTATAATTTCACTGTATTTAATATAGGACATCGTCAGGGTTATTGCTTTTCCTGGCACCAACAAACTGCTAAAAGAGGAGCAAATGAAATTGCTAGCTGTGTTTTTAAATTTATTGAACAAACGGTTATGGCAGGTATAAAAGATTACCGATTCTGGTCTGATAACTGCGGTGGTCAGAATCGGAACAGAATCGTTTTTTTAATGTATATGATGGCAAGTTATAAATACAAAATACAAATTAGTCATCGTTTTCTGATTGTTGGTCACACCCAAAACGAGGGAGATAGTATGCATGCACTAATAGAAAGACAGACGAAAGACAAAATACTATATTCGCCTGCCCAATGGTACATGGCGTTTCAATTTGCTAAAACCGACGATAAACCTTATAAGGTCACCGAAGTGTCTCAAGATATGGTGATGGACTTCAAAACAATGCTTACAAAGGTCAACAACTGGAGTTTTACCTGTGATGGATCTAAGATGCAATGGAATAAAGTCACTGAAATAAAAATTGAGCCAGAAAATCCTTACAAATTATTTTATAAAACTAGTTACATGGAAGATTCTTATAACTGTATTGACTGTGCTAATAAACCTAAAGCAACACGTAATCAAACCGTCCCTAATATAGATTTTCGTGATCTTCGCCCAGCTTACAACAGGCCAATCCCAATAGATAAAAATAAACACAAAGATTTAATGGACATGTGCAACAAATTAGTGATACCTAAGGAATATCACTTGTTTTATTCTAATTTAATTAAAATTGACAGCAATAGAAATGAAAGCGATTCAGAATAATTAATATTTAGTCTTTTTTCTTTGTCTAGGTTGATTTTTTTCGTAATTATTAAGTACTTACCTCATAAGTTAATTTTTGAGACTGATTAAAGAATTGTTTTTTTTTTTTTTTTTTTTATTAATAAAGATTACTGTTCCTAAATGATTGTGATTTCAAACAATTAATAAATAATTATACTATTTTACAGAAACGTGCAATTGATACAATCAATATTTTGTATTTTTATTACCTAAGACTAGACCTACTTAAGCGTTTGTTTTTATTGGAAGTATTGTTGATTTTTGTTAATTTTATAGATATCCTAAAGTTCTGTTATTGTTAGCAATACCATTTCGAGATTTCTTTGATTAAAATATTAAACATTAAAGCCGTTTTTTATTATTTTAACTATTTTGTACCACACTTGACTCAAATTAGGGATGGTTCACTTTTAAAATTATGTCCATGTATAGTGAGTCAACTTATTATATTTTAACAAAATATGAATTCATGACAGACAGTATAATATATATAAAATCCAATATGTAAATAAAAATATTTTTTGCCACACTTGTAAAGTAATTTTTCCCCAAAACGTAGATTTTAAAATGCGACGTATAAAAATATAAGTGGTAGTTGATCCATTTTTAATAAACAAATAATCGCCGTATACTAGTATATCTACATTATCTCATAAATTAATAAAATAATATGAAATTTATTATGTACAGATGAAAGGCTTTAATATATTGAATTCACTATGATTAGTTATTTTTTCTTGGTTGTATTAACAATTTAAATATAACCATTCGCTCTTCTTATCGCCTTCCTGTAAAGTTATTAGAAGTATAGTTGACTCAGTATACTTAGGAGCCGTCGATAATATCTATTCTGCCATCTTCCGGAGACACCAGGCAACAGTACATGCACTGCGCACAGGTGCCCTTCAGACTTACTGGCAACAATGCTCAGGAGACTGTTGTCGTTGTCTCGCATCCGACGCAGTAGTGATGCAGATCTTTTACGCATGATCGCAAAGAAATCATCTGTACGCGCTGCTGCGAACATCCCTGACGTGCTAAAGAAACGTGGCAGTGACAACAGTATAGTAGTAGTTTAATAACAACCAGTTTTGGGTCTTAATCTGAACCCAATCGGGAGGAATTTTTTTAATGGTCGTAAATGTGTCTTTTTCAATGCCATTTTACTTTTATGCTATTATCTCAGATACAACAAAAAAATGTGAAGCTTTTCTATCCCGTAGATACCTACAGGTCCCAAATTAAGGACCCGATTTAAATGAAAAAAAAGGAAAAACAGGTGTTAGTTTCATTTTAATACAAAATATCTTAGGATGGCCAGATACGTTACAGAAAAATCAGTATGTTGGATCCTAGCAGTGTGAAATAATAAATTCTTTTGATTTTTTAAGCTATTGCATAGCTTCTATGGCGGGCCTTGAGCGCGGGGACCGAATCCAGAAATTCCGTAACGAAAAAACCTCACGCTCCCCACTCCGACGGTTATTTTACTACACCAGTACCCTCTAGTGATCTATTATATTTCTGGCAGTTCCTTTTTCTGTGTACTGCGTATTTTATTCTTATAAATATTAGTTTATAAAATTATGATCTTCACAAAAAGTGACTGTTGATAGTGGGGTTTGAACTCACGACCAGTCGATTACGAGTACATTGAGTTCCCCTGTTGCACCGCAAGGCTACAATGACTTAATAAAAGCTTGCCAAATAGTTGATACCATTCCAGTTGAACAATTTTTAAACTTGACTAGACGGTTGGAAATGACTCATGTACATGGAATTTTTTACAAAATTTTGATACAAAATGCTATGCAATAGCTTTACCGCGGCAGTCCCCGAGTTCCACACGTCTTTTTTTTTAACTCTTCATTTGTTTAGTTAAATACACCATGTTATCTCTTCAAATTTCTAATGTAAACAAAATGTAAATCTTAGTTAATTATTAGGGAATAGTAGTTTGTAACACATGTCCTCACACATGTGTGCCATACGACTTGTTTATGATGCAAACTTAGTTCTCGCGCTGTTTCGTAAATCATCGCACGTTGCAAAATAATTTGATGAGCTCCCCTCCGCTTGGATACCCGTATATCATGTTGATTCTGTTATATTTTTGTAACAATTTTTTTAAATTTAGTTAATGTTACACCACTGCAGGTAGGTACTATCTGCTAGAATGTGGAAACAGAATTTAACAATAGTCTGCAAATACTAGCCAAAATAGGTGCATTCATGATCCTTTGCATTTCAAGAAACTACAGTAAGTCAATCTACAAGATAACTTACTAGTATTTAGTTTACGCCAGAAACATTGCAAAAAAATCACCAATAAGTTCACAGTTTATTGGTGATGTTTTTCAGAAAAGTTAGGTGCGTAGTACTCGTACTCGCAACCGGCGTGCATGTGTGATGAATATAAACAAAGCAAAAGGAGTATGTAAGGAGCGCAGCAGGTTGCAATTTCTTCTTACCCCCATAGGAAGAAGGCGTGAATTTATCATACATAAACTCATATGTAGTTTCATAAATAAATAAAAATATTTTAGGGTAGAGTGATGCTCTGACCATTACAATGTAATTGTATGAACTTTAAGAGACCGTGACCTCCGAGTTTGGTTCGTGGTTTTTTCTCAAGGTAGTTTTTTAGGAAACACCTACAACATATAGTTTTAATTAGAAAAAAATACATGTAAATGTGTTATTTTAACAAATTTACAAAATAAAAAAGTGTTATTTTAACAAATTTTTTATAAACATTGTTAAATGTAATGTTTTGTAAATAACATAATAAAACTGTATCATTTATCAATGTCCTGTGTTTAAACAAAATAAATCCACATAAAAAAATTATACAAAGTCACATAAATCCACATTTAAACTGTAGTGCTTTTTTCCTCTATTCATAATGGTGGAATTTATTATGTTATACCAAAAAATAAATATTTACAGTTAATAGCTCTCTTTCGAATTATATATAATTATATATAATACCTAGGTATTATATATAATTATATATTATATATATAATACTAAATACTAATTATATGTAGGTATAATATCTAGGTATCAATAGTACCTACCTACTGTGAATTTTACGCCTAAACCATTTTCAAAATGGCTTTCGTTACTGTTTTACTAATTCGAGTATCCACATACAACATATTCACTTCAAGTAGGACGGTAATGTTTTCGAGTTAGTGTTGTAAGAGACTCGAGTTTTTCAAGTCGTAGTTTGGAGATAAGGCTCCATTTTGACGACTCATGCCTAAAATGAGTAAGGGCATGATCACGTATACCTATCACAACCACATCAGATCGTAGCGACAAAATGTGCTTCTTGCTGTTCCGTTGTGGTAACTACAACATTTCGATACGACTCCGGCTGTGACAGTGTCGCGTCGACGCAACGTTATGTTTGCGATGTGGCCGGCCACTAGTGCGCGGTTTCGCGGGTGGTTGCGTTGTGGCTGCGACGTGGCCTTGAAATGGTCGGTTTCGCCCACATGGTAAATTTTAACAGCCAAATGTGGTCCGAGTGAACAATTCATTTTTATGCAAATTAGCGCTAGTCCACGTGTTTCCGTTATGGCGAAGTTGTAGTACGCGTGGTCGGGTACTAATTTTTCCCGTACCTGCAATAGTTTCGTGAAATCTGCCACATGGAATGGCCACACTGAGACGAACCCAGCGCGGGATGTGGGACGCAATTGTAGGCGTCGTTGTTATAATAATGATTAGGCATAAGTAACGCGACTATTTGTGTCAGCTTGAACACCTCCATACAAGTTACTTGACAGGAATCATCATCATCATCATCAGCCTATAGCAGTCCACTGCTGGATATAGGCCTCTCCAATTGCACGCCAATCAGCTCGATTTTCGGCAACTCTCATCCAGCTGCTACCAGCCACCCTGCGAAGATCTGCGTCCTAACTTACGTTTGTCGATTCGCGGTCTCCACTCAAGAACACGTCTACCCCAACGGTCATCGGTTCTACGGCTAACATGGCCGGCCCATTGTCACTTCAGCTTGCTTATTCTGTGAGCTATGTCGACAGCTTTGGTTCTCTGCCGGATCACCTCGTTCCAGCAGAATCGGTGGGAGTGAATTTCATCCCGTATCCCGCGCAAGATTCGCCTGAGTTATATATTTAAGCAACGAGAACCCCTTCAGAATACCAACGTTCATCAGGCCCGCCTTCCACTACAACTACGCAAACTACAATTCCTCTCGACGGTCAGTCAAAGGCAATGAATTATGTCCATTGCGCCATCACTAACATTGGCAAGCTTAATGTTTACCGGTGAATTGATGGCCGTTACTCTCCTGGCGATGGTTGGCGATAAGACGTAGCAAGGGTGACAAATATAGCTAGATTGAATTGGTATTTGATTTGAATACTTAGTGTAGAAGTGCACTTTGACTAGATATGAGGAGTACGCCCAGATGATTTGATCATGTAATGATGCAAATAAAATGTGAATAACAAAAGACAAAAACAATATTAAAAACCGGCCAAGTGCGTGACGTACCACGCACAATGAAGGGTTCCGTAGTTGGGACGAATTTATCCTAAGAACAAACTTAACATTGTAGTTGAAAAACATGTTCTCCCATACAGAATGTATCGGAGAACATGTTTTTCAACTACAAATGTAAGTTGGTTGACTATTACTCGGTAACTTGTAAAGCCTACTTAGCTGTGATAGTTTTTCTTAACTTCTATATATATATATATACTACTACCTACTGTGAATTTTTCACATATCCAAATACAACCATTTAGCTATCAGCGGGGACACTTGACTCTAACAAAATGAGCACTTTAAAGCTTAATATAATTTTACGCAAACGGATCCCTGAATCGAAAAATGGTTTAGATAAACTTGCAATATTTTTAAACAGCCTATCTAACGATACCCAACACCATGATATAGACGAGAAAACAAAATATCATTCCCACTATACGCGTAGGGGAGGAATCCTAAAAAAAATATTTTTTAATATTTAATTTTACCACTTTTTCGGCGTGATTAATATCGATGCCTAACAGCCAAAAAGGGATAAGCGACATTTTTTTTTTTGCGAAATCGACTTTTGTTTTATGGTTAGAAACAGCTTTTTTTTCTGCGTCTATTGTTTGTCGATTTCGCAAAATAATGTCGCTTATCCCTTTTTGGCTGTTAGGCATCGATATGTATATCCATACCAAACAACAGCTTTCTAGAACCGCGGATAAACAGACAGGCAAGTAGACAGACAGACAGACGGACATGGCGAAACTATAAGGGTTCTTTGTTTACAACAGAACCCTTTACATACACATATACTGAGTCACTCCTACAACAAATGACCTAACATACACACACACACCCCCACACCACACACAGCCACACCACTCACAAATGTCAGTCACTTTCACATCACACCACATCACTCACATCACATCACATCACACCACTCTCACACTTATACCCCCACACTCCTCCTACTTCACAAGCCAACACACATACTATATCTTTTATAAATCACCTTTTATCCTACCTAAGAAAGAGCGGCGTCTTCTAACATAGGCATTATCTGCTTAAAAGGAGGCGCCATTCACCAACAAAATATAAACAACTATGGTCAAGAAATAAATATTTTTGTATTTTGCAACCCTAAAAAGGTAGTAAGTTTAACACAATTCGCTGATTTTGTCTTGATCAAATGATTAAAATAATTACTACTATATTTATATACCTACCTCCTTACTAATAAACGTTGTATAGCGACTGTATAGTTACACAACGCTTTGTCTTCTTCTATCGAAAGTCAAAATACTGACGAGTGAACGAGAGAAATCGGTGTGTAACTATACAGACGCTATACAACGTTTATTAGTAAGGAGGTTACAATATACTCGAGGCAACCACTCGTGACTTCGCGAGCCTAGTTCAGTCTTAACCTTTCTTTAGTTTTTTTTTTAATATATTTTTGTGATTGTGTGTTTATTAGTTTGTGATCTTCCTGTGCGAGTCACAATAAATACTTTTTCTTTCTTTCAACCCTGCTTTACTATAAAAAACTGAATCTAAAGATTTTTATCACTACATTGATATTGATCCAGCGCCAAGTCGGTTTTGGACTACTTCTATCAGTCTGGGTTACATTTCTTCTCAAAGCTTTGTCTGTCTGCTCAGTAAACCTCTGTACCGATACTATTCGAGTGAATATTGCAACTAAAGAGCAAATAATTGAGATTCTATCATTCCTTTGATTCAAACGTTCCTTTGGAACAAAGACTTAGAATCGAGTGCGAAGATGGGAGTTACCTATGTATGTCCAGTAGTAGGATTTAGTCACCTGATTTGAACGATTCACTGTAACATTTATGCCAATCACGTCTTGATAGCAATTTGGGCGGGTTTTCAGTTATTTAGTACAATTTATGAACCGGCAGCGGACATTAATTTTGAATCGAGGTCAGTGTCGTGGTTGCTAAACGGATAATGATTTATGGAAGCGCAGTTAAACGGTGAGAGTACTACAGTTGATAACCTTCCATTACTCACTAGTGTTGGGCGTGACGTTGGACATGAATAGTGTTGTGTGCTGCGGGTCGGTTTTTCCATACTTTAAACACGAGCATATTATGCTAGTAACATTTTGTTTGTGTGTATACTCGTTGCTTTGGATGTTTTCAACATTTTAAAGAAAAAAAACTTAACAAAAAAAAATGTTACAGATTCTCTAATCCTGCACGGATCAAATAATAATTAGTATCAATTTTTTTTTAAATCCTAATGATAGTTGTTTCCTGCATGAGATTACTTTCTGTTTGTTAACACAACCACGATATAGCACACAATCCTAGTAATGGGATTTTGAATCTTTTTACAAATAAAAAAATAATATCTTCATTCACCGAACCACTCGAAACAGTAATTTCGATAATAGGCTATTAACTCGCTGCACGCTTCCACTTGGGCCGCAGTACAAAGCCTATCAGCTGCTAAAGCTGTAAGTGGAACGAGATGAAAGGATTATCCGGAACCAGCGCTGATCCTCGATTAATCACAATCAGACGAATCAGCTACGGTAGTCTTGGTGATTTTTCATGGCTTCCCCAAAATTAACTAAATTAATCGGACGGCCGTGTTCTAAAAATTGCCTTTGAGCAATTAAAAACGAAATCATGTTTTAATAGATGTATTCAAATGAATGTAGTATGTCGTGATGGCCCGTTGGTTAAGGCCTCGCCTCTCATGCATGAGGTTGTGGGTGTGGGTTCAAATCCGGGCAAGTACCAATGTGACTTTTTCGATTCATATGTACTTTCGGAGTTTATCTTGGACATTACTGACATCGATGAAGGAAAAACATCGTGAGGAAACCTGGACTTATTTTTAATATAAGTCTGAAATCGCCAACCCGTCTTGAGCAAGCGTGGTGATCAATGCTCGTGCCTTCTCTGTATGAGAAGAGGCCTTTGCCCAGAAGTGGGACAGTTATAGACTGGTATTATTAAAATTAAGTGTTGAAAAAGCTTTATTTGAATAATAATTCAAATAAAGCTCATTCGACACTTAATTTTCTGTCATAATACGTAAGGCACATACCGACTTATTTCACAATATTCTATCTTATCAGACAAATAAAGATTTTTTTTTTCGTTGGTGGAAACTGTTATATCTGTGTTATATCTGAAGAAAAAAAGACAATTTAAATGTAATGCACTAAAAAGACCGAAACAAGACAAAGAATAGAAAACAAAATTAAAATAAAATATAAACAAAGTAAACTCTACTTCGTTTTAACAGACTACTCATATATTATGAGCTTAAAGCCTAAATTAAATACCCGCATTAAGTTTAGTTGCAAGCGGAATCCATTAATTTTCTTTCAGCTTATAATATGCAATTGGGTCCCGCCTGCTACTACCCTTCCTTAGCAGTCGGGTAAAAAAGAATACTAAAAAGATTTTTTAAACAATAATTTCTAAATGACCAGTTCGATATCCAAAAAGGCTCGACTCAATCAAAATCAAAATCAAAATATTTTATTTCACATAAACCTACATGGGCACTTATGAAACGTCAGAAGCTAGGTGCACGGTTCCAATTAGTCGTTTCCTATGGAGAAGAGCCGGCAAGAAACTCCACGGTTACTCTTTTAAAAATAATTGGCTTTACAATATTATTAAATAACAGTGATAATAGGTATGGGAGGACAGTGTAGGCCTTTCAACAATTACCAGGTACTTAACAAAATAGAAAAGTGCCAACAAATCTACAATCTACTAGGCCTACTGAATGTTCACAATGGTGTGCTACGCTTGCCTGTTATTTAAGGAAGTGAATGTTGGGTGCGGCAAAAGAGGCATACAAGTAAAATAAATGCTGTGGAAATGCATTCCTTGCGAAGAATGTGTGGTGTAACTATGAATGATAGGGCAACGCGCAATGGTGCGATTTAAAAGATATAGTGATAAATTTTTAAAAGAGTCTTCGTTGATGCTTTGGTCAGGCGACTAACAAAAAGTATTTAGAAGGCAGTGGTGAGTGGGAACGCTGAGAGGGGACGCCCTATACTCCATTTGAAATAAGATTAGAAATTTTAATAAACCTATTTTACAGTCCGTTCCGATTTTGACTTTGATTTGATTTTGCCATTTAATGGCAGCTGCAGTAAAGAGTTGGTACTGTAACCACTTTTTTGCTTTTAATGCCATTCTTATGTCTACGGAATAGAAGTCAAAATCGGTTGAACGGACTGTATAAAAGGTTAATTTAAATGTCTAATCTTATTTCAAACGAAGTTTAGGAGGACATATATTTCATGGAACTAAAATACTAGTTTTACAAAGAAAAAGGTTCATTTTTACATGAAAAACTTCGTTAAAAGGTCCCATTTAAGACCATTAATTTTAATTACCAATTAAACAATCTGTACAAATAAATAAAATTGAAGTGTCTGTTTGTTAAGTTAAAATAACAGCTTTGTACTAAATGCATATGAACGTATTTACGGTACTCAAAACAAAACAAAAAAAAAACTTTTAAAATTGTTGTCTGCCTGTTTGTTCCAGCTAATCTCCGAAACGGCTGGACTGATTTCGACTGGACTTTAATTGGCAGATAGCTGATGTTATAAAGAGTAACGTACTTTAATTTTAGAAAAGCCACGCGGGCGAAGTCGCAGGCAGCAGCTGGTTTTAAATAAAGCCAATTTCATGGAAATACTAAGTTTTATTAATTATTCTAGTTGAAAGGTGAAAATGTTAAAAACTTGGATGATATAAATCAAAGGCTAAGTTGAAGCTTCTAAGAATTAGCCGTCACAACGAATTTGACCTTTTATGTTTTGTACTTGAGGAATATCTACAAAATGTCATCTTTTATATTTTTGTTTTGTTACTTTTATCACTACATATTATAAAACAAAGTCCTACGCCGCGTCTGTCTGTCTGTCTGTCTGTCTGTTCGCGATAAACTCAAAAACTACTGCACCGATTCTCATGTTGTTTTCACCAATAGATAGCTTGATTCTCGAGGAAGGTTTTAGTATATAATTTGTTAAGGTTTTGTATGCATTTTTGTATGAATTAACGATATTTGTTGGAGGTGTCGGAAAAAAATAAGCCGTCTGGGAGCTTTCAACGAAAACGCTGTCTAAACCCTTTGAGATATAACAAAATAATGTATGGTGGAATTATGTATCTTATAAAGGTCTTCAAAAAAGTCCGCGATGGCATATGTCTATCTCTTAAGGATAACATACTATATCCATTTTATTGTCTTTTTGTAGGTATTTGTTTGCCGAATTTTACTCTTGGAAATACGATTACGATAACAATACGCTATAATATCAGTAGCTATTAGCCAAATTATGTTCGTAGATAAATAAGCTAGCTACTTATGTGTATTTTAAACAGTATACAAGTATAATTATCATAAAAACATTACTAAACACGGCAGCCTTATGATCAAAATTTGTGCATTCCAAAACTTCGTTACTTTTTCACTGACATATTTATCACTTTTCGATAAACTAACACTCAATACGAAATCTACACTTATTTCTCAGTAATTCTGTATAACATGCTTAAGATTAAACCGTTTTCTCATTGAATCCATTACTTTACGCACGTATAACCTTGATGGATGTTTACATTACGCACCGCGCCACACCGCCACACGACCACAGAATACAGACGTATTTTGTTTTCTTTTTTTTTTCGTTCGTTTAGTGGTGTTCCCGCTAAAATGTCTACCCGTCAAGTATTAGTCGATTAATCGAATTCTACAGCCAGATCGTGTTGCAAGTACAAAATAAATGTCAAATATTTCGCCCAATTACGAACGTGATCCTGAGAAAAGTTATGCACCAATGGTGTTCATTGGATATTTCGAGCGTTTTATCAGCACAAACGGTGTATTCGGTGTGCATATGGTGTATATGGTGTGCGACATTTCGGAGGATTTTTGTTTTCACGTTGTTGGTACTTACGTGAATTATTTTAGAATTATTATTTGTGTCGCACTTTTATTTCGTGTTGTAATTTGGTACAATTGATTGCTTTATGAATTTGAGTGTAATTTCGTATTTTGATTTTGTGTTTGTTATCTTTAGGTAAAGACTCATTCACGTTCAGTACTTTTATTATATTAAATCATTTGTTTTGGTTTCTATTCACATAGTGAATCACATTAAAATTAATGTTAAGTTAGAATTTTGAGATATAGCCTGGGATATGGAGAAGGACATAGGGTACTTTTCTATGCGATAACCGACATCCTCCAATCTTACTCTACTTAATCTTTGCCGACAAAATCAAAGTCAAATCATTTATTTCAAATAGGCACATAAAAGGCACTTTTGAACGTCAGAAATTACAAAAATAATTAATTGATTCTAGTTGCCCCTTCCAAAAGGTAGTTGACATATAGAAAAGAATGGGCAAGAAACTCCATTCTTACTCTTTAAAATGTTAACAATATTTTGTATATGACGGCGGGAGCGTGGGCGTAGCGATAATAGGGTGACCGTCATCGTTTCTTGGTGCGGGTTCCATGTGGTAGGTGGGTACTCAGGCAAGCCAGTAAAACTTAGGTTGGAGTACAAAATCACAGTCACGTTTATTCGGCAATTTACAGTAGTTGTAAGTAGTATTAAGAAATAAAGGCTTGTACGGTGAACGTGACAGTTTCGATCGTATGATCAGTATTCTATGGCGTCAGCTACAGCAATGTAATTGTCGCGCGTTTTCGATCGACTCTGTCCACGTGTAGGTATGGCGGGAAAATCAAGGCGCCACCTCACGGCGTTCACTGTACTTACCGATCAACCAATCAGAATTAAGTTGCAGTTTGACCAATATTATGAAAATCAACGGGAAGTAATATTTTGATAATGTTGTCGTCTTAGAATCGCTTGCGACGACATATACATTAATTATTAATTATAAGAGAAGACGATGTAGGTACTTACCTAGAATAAAATTACTAAACCACAATAGGTAAAAATATTTAAAAGCTTTTTATCAGCCTGAGGGTTTGTATACTGAAACTTGAACTCCAAAGGGCATGCCTTTACATTATTTCTAAGTAAAGCAGCAGAAAGCGCGGGTGAGGAATTTAAAGTTTCCGTAGTTTTATGGGGAATATTACCAAAAAAGTTAAAAAATTCCTGAGCTATTTCTACATCTTAGTTGATGGGGCCATGTGCAGTCTCTAAATTAAATTCAGTATATCGCTGTTTTTTCCTACCTGTTTCGTTATTTATTATTTGCCAAATAGTTTTTATTTTATGATCAGCTGATTTTATTTTATTATTAATATAAGTTTTTGAATATTTTGCAACTTACTTATGAAAGTTGGTATTATTCATATGTTGCTTTAGGCCATAAAATTCAAATAGTTTTTCACTGCTTTTACGAATACCTGGAGTCGCCCAATCACTAAATAAGAATTTTGTGCAAATACTTTTAGTCTTTAGTGGAAAAGTGTTATTAAATTGCGAGTTTAATATTGAAAAGAATTGACGTAGAACACATTAGGGTCACATATATTATTAAAATTCTGAACACATAATTTACTGGCCAAAGAATTATTTAATTTCTCAAAATTTTTACAATTAGTTGGCTTAAATCTTATTTTAATTTTTTGTAAAGGCATGGAGGAGCAAAATGTAATGTTATCCGGTTAGACTGGAAGCCGACCCGAAAATAGTCGGGAAAGGCTAGTTAGAGGATGTGGTTAGTATAAAACATACAAGTTACATAATTAACAACACTACGTAGCCTATTTCACAGAGATTTATATAAAAAACCAGTAGATATAATAAATAAAATGATTTCAGTACTTGTAAAGTAAATAAGCAGTTACTTTGAGAGCCCTTGCCAAAAAGATTGCGTCTCAGAAATTCATTTGGACAGAACAAATGGTTTTCAGCTAAAAGGAAACGAACTCCATTTGTATTCTTTTCCGTCTATGTCTAAACACTAGGTTGGGAAGGCCATTTATTATTTTTCCGAAAATTTGAGTTGAAATGTCTACTGCCTACAATTTTATATTTTTTATCATAATTATCTTGTTATTTGAGGAATAACGGATGTAAAAACGCTTAACGAAGCCGAAACTCACTTATGCCCGGTTTCTGAAAATCTCAGATAAATTCTCATTAGCTTGAGTGTACCACAGTGTTCTTATCAAATCGATACCTCAATTGAATTCTTCATCCGTCAATATTTCGAAAGGATTTCTTCTACGTCTTAAGTTTTTGGGTACTGAAAAATTAAAAATAAACTCAATTACTTCCAAATCACACACTGATGAGCTGCTCATATTCAATATGCTAACACTCGTTGTTTTCTTTTTTGATTATCTTTAATATTTAGCTTTCAATGGCAAAAACTTAAAAAAAAAAATTTGAATTATAAAAAAAAAATTGAGACCCTCACAGTAGGCCCTTACTTTTGATATGTCTCACGGTACAGTTTGCAAAACTTTTATTTTTATTTTTTATTTGCCCCCAAAACTGACCCCAATATTCTAAATTCATTTATTTACGGTTCACGTCCGTGTTTGGGTCACTCAAATTGATATGTATACCAAAGAACAATGGCGAAAATATTGTTGATGAAATTATTAAGCGTCTACATATATCACCGTGATAGGTACCGACGAAATAATTCACTTAGTTTTATCAAATCAAGCTTATCACCTATTAAACTCTGGAAAAAATTGGCATAATTAAAAACGGAATTGACTAGATTAATGATGATGATAAATAATCATGGCTTCGTTACTTTTTTTCTGGCTTAACTTCATGACTTTTGGCCATAGAGGAAAGTAATATAACGGGTACTTTTGGCTAAGCTGAACGTTTAATGTTGCCATGCAATATAAATCTTGGTCAAGTTACATAAAATGCTTTGCTTTTCCTATTGCATTAATATACTTTTAAAATACATTTCTGCAACAGAAAATAAATGTGAAAATAAAAATAATTGTTTGTGCTAAGAATATAGCGGTCTAAATTGTTTAATTTAATATATACATGACCTCGTAGTGCAATTTATTCGAGTATGGCAACATCGCAAACAAAAGAAATATGTCATTTAAGTTATCAACGTTGCATATTGACATGTACCGTACTGACAACTTGTTGTTTACGCGTGCGTCTCGTTATTTAGTTTTCCATCGATTTTCCGTGATTTTCTACTTCATCAATTGCTTCTGCTTAGGGACTCTGAGATTTACTGTCCCTGTGTGACTAGTGCTTGCCTAAGAATTCTGATTATTTGCCTATACGATGACATTTTTCTGTGACTCTGGATTCCGATTCTGGCTGATACCTTGGATTTTGTTGTGTGTGCATCGATTTGTTTATCACGATGGGTAACCGTGCAAAGCCTACACGCATCATGTGTGTCAACTGCAACATATGTGCCAATAAAATAGGCCGATACCGGGAAAAATACTGTGAAATAAAATAATAACGAACTGTTGGATGTTGCGCTCATACAATGACTGTAGTGTGATATCTAGGATGGGCTAGACATCAACAAAATATCTCAGCACCTGCAGGTTTTCTTGATGACATTGTAATAAGAGAAGATGTGGAATAAATATTTAAAAAACAAGTTTTTTTTTCTATACCCGTGACCTACCTCTACCATGTAATTTACCATATAATATATAATTATATAACTTTCTGAATACGTACTCCGTATCTTATTTTGTCGTAAAAATGCATTTCTATCAATGATATTTTAAGTGAAATGTAGGTATTTCTTTTTCAATTAGTTTGTTGTTGACAAGACATAACCTCTAGAACTTCAAACTGGAATATATTTAATTCCTGACTTCCTATAAAAGTATAACTGAAGACAAAGGAATCAAAATCAGGAATTCAAAATCTATACTTTTACATATTTTTCATAAGCAAACGCAAAAAAAAATGTCAACAAAAATTTGTTCGGGAGTTCGCCTTTGTTCTTTCAACTTAATCGGTCCATTACATTCGGAGCAAATTGGCTGTGACAGACGGACAGACAGACACACAAGTGATCCTATAAGAGTTCCGTTTTGTACCCATATTCGCAAATTAATAAATGATTATGATTATTATGATTATGGTTTTTCCTTTTAAGGTACGGAACCCTCAAAAAATCTTTCCTCTTTATAGTATCGGTAAAGATTGCTCTAATGAAATTTTGTAGGCACTTTACATTGTGTAGAACAAATTATTAAAAAAAAAAATCTAAGTATACCGTGGACGGAATCATAAAACTATTGTGTTATATTGCAAAGTTATACTCGTAATTTAATCCATTAAATAAAGTGAATAATAGCTACAAATGGAAAATACAGTGCATACTTTATAACTAAAAGAGGCAGAATCAAATTAAGTGTGAATGGTTTGGTGCCCCCTCTTCCCTGGCACCATTCCCATGAACAGGTAACGCACCGTTCTTTAGAAAAACAAATTATTGTAACCTACCCTCCAAACACTTTAAACTCGCTTATAAGGCGTAGTCGTGAATGGTTAAAAAAAAAATATAATAAGAACCTAACCTATTCGAGTCGGGGTGCCCTAAGTCCCGAGCTCGCTTCGCTCGCTCTTGCATCCTAAGTTATCCTAGTAACAGTAGTAACATTGCCTTTTGTACACACATACGATCATTGGGGGTACACTAACTTTCTTCTGAGCAGGATTTCTAGGTTGTTACAAAAAACAAATAAAACAACAAAACATTCATATGGAAATTTCTTATGGGTCTGGCTGTTTGTGTATGTGAGTTTAAATGTTTGAAACGCACCCACAATGCAGAACTATATATATATTTATTTTTTAATTTGTCGTTATATCGATTTTGCACTACATTTTACAACACGGACATTATTCTGATACAGATATAGTTGTCAATCGTCGATTTTAATGTTTCGTTTTCGCTTTTTATCTGATTTGAGGTTAGATACATTTTTTATTAATTTCTCGTAAAATATGCATTGCCTTTTAATAAGAGTGGTAGCGTTATAATCGGGGACCCAACCCCTACCAGCTTTTACCCCTTTTACCCCCAACTCCTGCCAAACGATACTAAGTCCAACTTCTGGAACAATAATTTGCAAGAAAATAACACAGAACAACAACAGAGAATTTTGATGACTTTGTGACCTCCGAAATAAGAAAATGAAAAATAATTAGAAAAAAGTAAGCAGCGTATTTTGAAGACGAGAATGTTCAGCTAATTATGCGCTGAACAGATTTTAAAAATAATTCTTTAATACCCTAAAGTAGGTGCACAAACATAACTCGAAATGTTGTTGGGCAGAAAGAGCTGTATTTAACGCTTGATTTACCTAAAATAATCCACCTAGATGAACTTAAAAAAATAACTAGCTAGTACATATATTATGTTTATTTATGTGCAATAATAAACTTTGTTAACTAAAAAAAAAACACAAAGTTGCGCAAATCATTCGCCGCGAGTGAATGCTGACTCTGTTACCCATAGTTACGAAAATAATTAATTATCCAGCCCTAAAAAACCACACAAAAAATACCCTAACTCAATCTAAAGATTCCACCATAGTTTTCATGCCAAATTTGCATCTCAATCTACCCGATACTGTCGGTAATATTAAAAGGTATTCCTTCCATCTTACCTGTCGGGATTCCATTTAAATGTACATAAATTGCAGGAGCTGGCACCGACCACTGTCTCAGATTTCTGCTGGAACTCATGCTGTACTTCTTAGAACATTATTCAACTGTCTTATTCTGCTTTGCTTTAAATATTCTTTGAAAGTGTTTTGAATTTTTGACGAGCTGTTGAGAATTTCTGTGGGTAGTTTTATTCAGTTGTAGTCCGTCTGAAATGTACTGTGGTTTTTGTACATTAATTCATAAGTAGGTATAGAAAGACGCATATTAAGACAAGTGCCTTAATTAGTAATCATTTCAACGTGTTCCTCACAGTGAGGGAGAAGGTTATCAAATTTATGTATCTGACTGTGCCTTTACAAACTGAACGTTTTGAAATATAATTATCCTTTTCAGTTTTGAAGGCAAGGTTATCTATGCTTTCTTACATTAACCTTTTCCATTGGTCTCAAAGTCACTTGAAATAATATTCAAAGTTTTTTACTTACCCATATTCAAGTTTACAGACGATAAAACACATAAAATTTCAATACACAGAGCGATAGTTGTCTATAAAAGCTGAAGAACAATATAGTCTCGTTACAAACGGCTGGCGAAGTGGGTGAGGACGACAATCGAGCCGCCAGGTTTTTTATTAAATAGGTTCTCCAATAGAGATGAAGTTGTGTTTGTAGCAGACGAGCAACTTGTACGCAACTTTGATGCGACATAATATTGTTGTTGACGGCGCTTCATTAGTAAAATAATTGTACCTACTTGCACTATTGCACCCTAAGTATATAAGTAGAATTTCCTATGTAACAGATTTATAGTATGGAGTCCGCTTTAGGAAATCGGTAAAAACTGTTAACATTTTTATGACAAGTGAAAGTAGACTTCGTATTCATAGCGTGTCGAAGTGTCGGTCTAAATTGAGTCGGTCCAGAATTTGAATAAATAAACTAGACTTAGTGAGGAAGTAGTAAAATAATATAGCTTAAAAACAAATAATATTTTTATTTCGAAACAGAAATAGAAATGATGATTGAAGTAATAGTGTCCACTTTCATTATTAGTGGTTTTTTTTTTTTTTAAGTGAAAACTTCTTTAGGCGCGATGAGCACTTTTGGTAGGGGAAAAACTTATGGGTTCGCGATTGTCACCGAACGCTTTCCATGAGCTATATGTATACTGTGTATATATGTGTACTTTTTGGGTGAACAAAAATCATGGAACTCACGTCATCGTCACCAAACGCTTTCCATGAGCTATATGTATACTGTGTATATATGTGTATTTTAAAGAGTAAGTATGGAGTTTCTTGCCCATTCTTCTCCATACATAACTACCTTTTGGAAGGCGCAACTAGAATCTATTAATTATTCATGTAATTTTTGACGTTCAAAAGTGCATCTTCGTGCCTATTTGAAATAAATGATTTGACTTTTGACTTTTTTTGGGTGAACAAAAATCATGGAACTCGCGTCATCGTCACCGGACGCTTTAGTTACTTAGTTTTCACTTTTTTTTTTTTTGTTTCAACTATAATATGAAATACCTATTGCTCGTCTACCTACACTACACTATGGTTAACCGCAAACCGTCCAGCATGAGTCGTACCTATTTAATATTTCAGCTGCTTTTCAAAGCAATGTTCTTTCAAAGCTTTTTGTAGGATTTCTCTAGGCTCGGCACAGTCTGCGGTATTTTTTCAGAAAACAATGTTAGGATTCCATTTGTATTAACATGTTATGTCTGTGTGTGTAAATGTGGGTAGAAGGTAAAAAGCTAATATAATTATAATACGTTTGTTTGAAGATATTTTAAGTTAGAGTAATAATAATACACGGCTATGAATAAAAATTTCGGGGAATTATTTGAAATGTATTTTTATTGTCGATAAAAATAGAATTGTAGAAATTAAAAGATGAATTGATTGTGTAAAAGATGATGTAGCAAAAATAGAATAGCACTGAGATGTCTAATAGAGATTTACTGAAGAAAAAGAACAGAGGATGATCATAATTATTATTTTACCGATTTAAATATATAAACCCACAGTTTTTTTTTTTTCTTCTTAATTCGCAGCTGGATTAGCTTCATTCAAACGAAACCAATTTTATGAATGATGTAGCCTTTTTTGCGTACTCATTTTTGTAGATATTTTATTGAAAAAGCTTTTCATCGTTTGATACGTGGATAGTGGTGACATAACACGATTTCGTAATGAAAAAAGATATTTTTAGGTACCTAAAGTGTCTGCAGGACCTATTCAGCTAACGGTGGGGTGTATTTGGGTACAACAACAGCTGTACAAGTAAACTGAATTCCATTAAAACATGACAGTAATCATATTGTTTGTTCGGAATTGAAATGTATGTACATAAATAAAAATGTATACCTAATCTTCTAAATATATAAAATACAGTTGGGTTATTAACACCATTTACCATTCAAGAACGGCCGGACCGATTTTTATGATCTTTGATTTTTTGGATTTGTGTCCGCCATTATGTACGTAAGAAAAAAATTGCATCTTTTTAGAAAAAGAGGTGAAAGACATAATTGTAGTACTAGAAATAGGGACCTATTCGTTCAACCAGGTTTTAGACTGGCTAAAGTAGACTCGTCTTTCATGGGGTATTGTTTAAAATGTTACAATAAAATTCCTCTCCACATACTTCAACTGAATGAGACTAAATTCAAATCTTGTATATAACGCACACTATGCAGGCAGGCATATTATAAGTTGGGGGATTATATCGCTGATAAAAATGGTTGGCTCAATGCTGGTCCTGCTCCACAACCACAACTAATTGATTAACATTTGAAAATAATGTTGGAGCTTGTATTATATAATTGCATAGCACAGGACGGTGTGAGTAATATGTACTGAAAAGCTACCATTTACTGTATACCGAATACCGGATAATATGTCTTTAATTGACTTGAATATACCCTGGCGGGCGAGTATGTCATGGTCACTCAGATGTCTCGCTGATGGTGACGCATGTGTTAGATCCATTAGATCCCTTCAAAATGGTTGAGCTGGATGATGCTAATCCGTGCGTCATGTTTGTGAACGGACGCCGTCAGGGACTGGTCATCTCTTAACTGCCACGGCTTATTTATATATATATATATATATATATATTGTTTTTTTTTTTTGTTTCTAGTTGTTTAACCTAATCTGGACACTTATATGCTGGGTTCTGGGCTGCAAATGAGTTAACGTGTGCTTTATTTTTTATTTTTACATCGTTCTCACATATAAACTCAACATTAAACATGTAACTAATATTTTTATAACAATTTAATTTAAAAGAGTGTCCATGGAGTTTCTTGCCCGTTTTTCAGTTTTACAGTTCCTTTACTACCTTTACTATTGATAATTCAAAAGCCTGTAAATGGTTTAATGGAAATAAATGTTTTGAGTTTTTTGACATAGTTTTATACTCCTAACGCTATCTAATTACCCCTCCCATTAAAAACGATTTTACTCGTACCATTACTAGGGCAGTATAGGCCCACATAACTGATTACCACAGCCTAACAGTATTACTTATTGATAGCGCCAGCAGCCCAATTGGCATGCTGCCACAAGCCCGGATTATGTTTGTTCTACATCCCCGAGGATGATGGCTCACAATTTACTGAGCCAGATCATATTTGATAAATGTTTGTGGGTTATTCTAATTATTATTATGGTAAATACGTATAATCAGATCTCTTTCATGGTCTGAATATGAATCGTTAGAGCAGGTAAAATCGGTTGATGGTAGATTGATTTAGATACAAAATATCTGTATTAAAGTAATCATTGTTACCTAACTTAGTTAATAAATATGGATATCTAGTAATACAACCACCAAGTGAAAGTCACCATATAGTCTATGGTGACGTGTCATATGCCATAGACACAGGCCTCCTCTCTGTGAGAGGGAGTCCTGTGTCCGTCCTGTGTCACGCAGGCCCAGTGTGGGTTGGTAATTTTTGATTCTATGATATACCGGTTTCCTTACGATGTTTTCCTTCACCGTTTTGGAGAACAGTAGTGATGAAATAATTTACACAAAGTAAAGCCCCTGTCTGGGTTCGAACCTACGACCTACAACTCGTAAGTCGCGGCCAATGCTCTATATGTCAATGGCGTATACATAAAATAATTTGCTGTTTTTATAAATAAAAAAAAACAGCGCCATGTGAACTAAGTGAACTGGATGACTTTCGAGAGCCATAATGTAATTATCCCACAAATACACACACTAAATAGCGTTGTCACTATCAAAAGAAGTGCTTAATAAAATAACCCCTACGAAGAAAAACGCCAGCAAAAGATGAAAGTCTACGCCGAGAAATACATACAGTCACAAAGTTATTAAAAAAGTAAAAATCAGAAGCTAGGCAAACAACACGATATTTTCATAAATTATATTAGACCACGCCTCCTCACTACGCGGCGTACTGAGACTAAACGTGCCGCTTAAAATAAATGGAACGCTTCTATAAATAGGCGGAACCTTTTTCTGTCTGAATATTTGATTATCACGCTAGGTAACATACAAAGAGTTACAGAACAGTGTTACAGAGTCTCCAATTCCAGTCCGAATGTTGAGGCTAGTCTCCATGATGCAAGGAATCCTAGTGAGGAGACTAGTACTATTTGAATTTTTAATATCATCATCATTCTCCTGTTCTTATCCCAATTTATTTGCGGTCGGCGCAACATGTCTTTTTCTTCCATACTTCTCTATTAGCCGTCATCTCGGTAGTCATTCCCTTTCTAGCTGTATCAACTTTCACACAAACCATCCGTCGTTTCTTTGGTCCCCTACTCGTATAGTCATCCACATTTATACTCAAAACTTTACTGACATTTTCCTGTTGTCTCTTTAACTACCTTTAATGCTTAATCCTGGCATCTTCGATGGCAACGCACTTGAAATACTTTTCACATCGTAGATTTCCACAGGCATCTCCTACCATCAGTTGTGTGTTAACTTCTTTGCCACTCATTGAATAATCATTTCTCTCATTCCTCCGCATCACATGTTCATACCATGACAACCAATTTTTTGTAGTACATTAATAAAATAAAAGTAATGCTCCGAACAAAAAGTTTATTTATTATTATGTAAGTATAATAATTAAAATGAATTGCTTTCTACTTCTGGTACAGTCGGCAACGAAATTAGATTAAAACTCTTAACATTTAAATGTCATCTATGCTAAATTCATACGAAATGTTTCGATACATTGCTTTTCTGCATTTTACTAAGATTCAATACTCATAAAATTTCATATTAGCACAGATTTTTTAAGTGATTAAATGTTCCTTATTACATAAGATTTATAAAACTAAACTAATAACCTGCCTTTTGTTGCTGAACTGCTCTAAATAAGGAGAAATTTTTGTACAGCAGGATTGAGGCATTGTTGTTTTCTGTAAGCTCAGATACCTACTCCCATAAATTTTCCAGACTTTTGGTGTAGGCATGTTTTCTCATATTCCAATACCCATCTAGGCGTCTTCCAAGCAAATTCAATTACAGCCTTTCATTTGGCTAAAAGCAGACGAATTCTACTTGCTCTTTTTATTCAAAATCCCAGATCTCAAATTAGGTTCAATTTCAAAATTTGGGTGTTCTCACAGACCGTACCTCTGCTATATCAATTACTTTATCTGTCTGTTATTTCAAGCTTCTGTTTGGTGAGAGTGTAATCAGTCTAATTTTCATTATGAATCTTTTTTTTTATTATTTTTGAGTCTGGTTATGAGCCGTTTTGGTTTGATATTTATCTTCTGGTCTTGCTCAACAAAGTAGGTACCTAGTCTCATTGTAACGAAGTACTAACAAAAAACCAAAAAATTGTTCCAGAACATGTTTTAGAGTATCCATGTTTTTAACACTCACGTAATATCATAACGTATTATTTTGTATAATAAATAAAAAGTTTTAATTTACATCAGTGAAAAGGTCAATAATTTTTCAGTAAAGCAAGACTACCATTAACTATATAATTCCAATAAATAAGTCCCTCTCAAAAATAAATAAGAAAACAATCTTCAACAAATCATAGACTGGTACTGCGAACTAAACTCAATTTGAACATGACAGATCAATTTCACAGAATCCCTTACAAATTGGAAAGAAAATAACGTCTTATTTGAAACTTAAAAAATGTTTTAAAACATCTTAGAATTTTAATGCCGTTTTTTATACAAAATAACCAAGGCCAAGACGTAACAATAAGTAACAATCAAGACCTTGATTTGCTGAAGAAACTTTTTATTCCAATACCATGATTGGCTATTTTGTTGCCAGCATATTTAATGCCAAGCTTTGTGTTATTGACATTCAAAATATGTACTTTTTCATTCCTGTAATGGGGCGCTACACACGTGGCAACGTGGATGGTCTCGCGCCCCTGCTGCCCTGCCGCAGGGCCAATCTAAGAAATTGCCCCTGCTTGCCTATACACATCACAATTAATGTAGCAATTAAGGGTCATCCCTACTTTTACACCCTAGATTGCCCCTGCGGCCCGCTTTATGCTTTAGGTTTTTTTTTTTTTGCTATGTTAATGGGTTTTTCTATCTGGAGTTTTTCTGTAGCAGCCGTAGTTTGGATTTGTGGCCGGTTGATAGCAATAGGCTCGCCCCTATTACATGGGTGAAATATTGGTGTACACCTCTGTCTAACCCTTCGGGGATTACAGGCGTGATGTTACGTATTTGTTTGTTGATGATCTCGCGTTGTCATCTGCAAACTTATCTCCTACTCACTATAGTGTGCTTTCATAATTTGTCTGTATATTATCGTATACTCGTACATGTTGCCATACAGATAGCGCTTCAAACTCATTAGTTATTCTAGTTTCACATTGAGAAAGGATGATGCCACGAAATGTATGGAAGCTCCTACCCGCTCCAATAGGAATACACGATATATCATTACTAAGGTATTAAGATTTAGAACAACAATTCCAATGGCCTTTGTCTCGATTCTTTGTCCGATCGGATTAACTTAGAGTGGAAGTTGAAACGAGGCAGTAAGGGAAGCTACTTTAACCGTTTTAGCTATATAAAAACGTTCTTAGGAGATCGTCCATAACTTAATGAGTAATTGCTAACTGCATTCACAGATTCTATAAAAATGGTACAGTCAGCTAGAAAAACGTCAATTCTATCATTTTTTTTTTTTGATGTCAATCATCATAAAAATTTAATGATAGAATTAAAGTTTTTCTAGCTGACTACCATTTTTATATAATCTGTGAATTCAGTTAAGAATCACTCAATAAGTATAACTGGATGCAGTTTTGTATAAGGATTCAAAGACTCTTTGGATAAACTGAAATTAGAGTAGGTACTAGAAAAGTCACAAAAGGAAAAAACTTTTCCCTTTTCGTAAGTATACTGATCGAAAATCATCTTATATACGATCTTTTACGGCGTTTGCTACTAACTACAACAAGAAAAGCTGTTCAAAAAAGATATTCAACAGCCTATCTAGTAGAACTTAGTAGCAAACGCCGTAAAAGATAGTGTTGTGAATTATTATGAAATATTAAAAAAAAACTTTATTCAGGTATTGTTAAAACTGACACTAACATCATGACAGTACCTTGTCAATAAATCTATGAAAACATTATGTACGTAAGGAAAAATGTAAATATTTTCAGTAAAAGAAGTGAAAGACACAATTATAGTACTAGAAATAAGGACCAATTAGTTCAGCCAGGTTACAGACTGGCTGAAGTAGACTCATCCTTCATGAGGTACAGTTTTAAATGTTACAATAAAATACCTCCCCGCATATTCCAATTGAATTAAACAAAAATTAAATCACTATCACTACATATTATAAAACAAAGTCCTCCGCCGCGTCTGTCTGTCTGTCTGTTCGCGATAAACTCAAAAACTACTGCACCGATTCTCATGCTGTTTTCACCAATGGATAGCTTGGTTCTCGAGGAAGGTTTAAATATATAATTTGTTAAGTTTTGTATGCATTTTTGTATGAATTAACGATATTTGTTGGAGGTGTCGGAAAAAAATAAGGCGTCTGGGAGCTTTCAACGAAAACGCTGTCTAAACCCTTTGAGATATAACAAAATAATGTATGGTGGAATTATGTATCTTATAAAGGTCTTCAAAAAACTCTGGGATGGCATATGTCTATCTCTTAAGCATAACATACTATATCCATTTTATTGTCTTTTTGTAGGTATTTGTTTGCCGAATTTTACTCTTGGAAATACGATTACGATAACAATACGCTATTATATCAGTAGCTATTAGCCAAATTATTTTCGTAGATAAATAAGCTAGCTACTTATGTGTATTTCAAACAGTATACAAGAATATTTATCATAAAAACATTACTAAACGCGGCGGCCTTATGATCAAAATTTGTGCATTCCAAAACTTTCGTTACTTTTTTACTGACATACTTATCACTTTTCGATAAACTAACACTCAATACGAAATCTACACTTATTTCTCAGTAATTTTTTATAAGATTCTTCTAAGATTAAACCGTTTTCTCATTGAATCTATTACTTTACGCACGTATAACCTTGATTAATGTTTACATTAAGCACCGCGCCACACCGCCACACGACCACAGAGTACAGACGTATTTTGTTTTCTTTTTTTTTTCGTTCGTTTAGTGGTGTTCCCGCTAAAATGTCAACCGGTCAAGTATTAGTCGATTAATCGAATTCTACAGCCAGATCGTGTTGCAAGTACAAAATAAATGTCAAATATTTCGTCCAATTGCGAACGTGACCCTGAGAAAAGTTATGCACCAATGGTGTTCATTAGATATTTCGAGCGTTTTATCAGCACAACGGTATCATGCGACATTTCGGAGGATTTCGTTTTGTTTTCACATTGTTGGTACTTACGTGAATTATTTTAAAATGATTATTTGTGTCATACTTATGTTTCGTGTTGTAATTTGGTACAATTGATTGCTTTAAGAATTTGAGTGAAATTTCGTATTTTGATTTTGTGTTTGTTATCTTTAGGTAAAGACTCATTCACGTTCAGAACATAAGTACTTTTATTATATTAAATCATTTGTTTCGATTTCTATTCACATAGTGAATCACATTAAAATTAATATTAACTTAGAATTTTGAGATATAGCCTGGGATATGGAAAAGGGCCTAGGGTACTTTTTTATGCGATAACCGACAAACACGCGGGCGAAGCCGTGGGCAAAAGCTAGTCTTATATAAAAGGCACACTATGCAGCCAAGCATATTATAAGTTGGGGGATTACATCGCTGACAAAAATGCTTGTCTCAATGCTGGTCCTGCTCCACAAGGGCGCATAAACTAATTTATTAGCATTTTAAAATATTATTGGAGCTGCTGAAGATTGTAAGACTATTTTTGCATTGTATAAACTCAATCTCCTTAACTGCATAGCACAAGTGTGAGTACTATGTACTATAGAGCTACCATTTACCGGGTAATATGTCTTTCATTGACTTGAATGTGCTCTGGCGGCTGAGAGTATGTCGTGCTCACTCAAATGTCTCGCTGGTGGTGGCGTGTGTGTTGGATTATCAAATTCCCTTCAAATCGGTTGAGCTAAATGGTGCTGATCCATGCGGCATGTTCGTGAACTGGCGCCGTCAGTTGGGACTGGTCATCTCTTAGCTGCCACGGCTTATTTTAATTGTTTTATTGTTTTTATTACTGACGCTTCTAACGTGCACGTCTTTCTACATTATTCTCACATTTATAATTTCAACATGAATGATGTGATGTAACCAATAATATATTTTGTTTTAAAAGAGTGTCCGTCGAGTTTCTTGCCCGTTCTTCTCCATAAGAACCTACTACGCTTTGGAATGGGCAACTAGCTGTCTGACAGACCCTGCGAAAATTCAAAAGTGCCTGTAATTGGTTTATTTGAAATAAATGCTTTGAGTTTGAGTCTGACATATTTGGTACAGTATAACTCTGAATGGACAAAGATTTGGAATTAGTAACATCTGTTCAGTTTAAAAAGAGCTGCCCAACGATGTATTACAAATGGGTATAGCAAGAGGGTACCAAAATGAGCATCATCCGTTCATAATATTCTTCTTCAATAGCTTTATGCCACTTACTGCTGAGTAGCCAGTGAGTTCGCCATCTTGCCGCGAGTCCTTCTACTGGTTTTATTTCAACATAATACATTACTTTTTAAGAGTATCACTGTACCGACTTCACCCAGTTTCTCTACAATGTGTGGAGCTATTCATTTTTCCAACGGAATCTTTTAGAGACAGGCGCAAGTCTTGAAACCGTGCATGAAGAGAAATGTACGACTACCCGACATTTAGTTCCTTTTTGGAGCTTGCTACATGTTTTAGAGAATTTAGTACGCTTTTATTTCAATGTTCTACGAATATTTAAAGGGATTTTCGAAATGTTGAAGTAATAGGAAAGAAAGGAATTGTTTGAATTCAGCATTGTCTGTCGCTACCTACATAATTTAAAAGAGTATTATTTCATCGCAGCAAGGTTTCCGCAAGGCCTAATATCTTTCGTAGGGTAAAACACGTAGCTTGTCATGAACTTCTTAAATAGCATCGCGTAGAGAGTACCTAAGGAGCAGGACTTGCAAATATAGTTTGTATCCCAAACATTTCAAAGACTTCGTAAAAGAAGAAATATTTTAAAGTCATTGTTTGTAAAACAGGCCTACCCGATATTACGTCCCGTAGTAAAAAAATTCACCAAGATTACAAAGTCGAAACAAAGTAGGTAAAACCAATAAATCCGATTCAAAAACTTCAAACACGAAACGTGATACCAAATAAAGGCGAAACCCAATAACGGCCATCAGAGCTTCCATTACAATTCTTGAACACAGTGCGAGATCAGATCTCCGTAGTCCGTACAAATAGCCGCGAACGAAGCGTGGTCGATGCCCGTACATAATGGAGCAGCATGCATTATGGACGCTGGGATCAACAAATACATTGACATGGCACATTAGTGGTGGATATTTGAGGATATACGGTGTTTATGGTTATGCGCTGATGAGTATGGTGGGTACTGTTGGGGAGTGGTGTTGTTTTTAGTGTTTGAGTTGTATGCCTATTACATATCTTAATACTATTTCATACAGGTTTCATAATTCAGGTTTTATAGACAGGTGCAGGTACGCCAACAGGAAGATTTATGTACCTATTTTCTTTTAATTTTAATGTTTGGGTGATTCTTCGAGTAAGGCATTCTTTGGTGACTTTCGTGGCAATTTTCTAATTCAATTTTTTTTTTAAATTGATATCATAATTTTAAAATATACGTAAAAGTAATATTTTTTTGTAAAATAGGTACCTCAGAGAGAGATAATCGAGGTTAAAAAATGGAGGCCACGCTAATCACAAAACACCTCACGGAAATGAAAATTTTAATTTAACTTTCTCAAATGAGTTACTTATTGTTACTTAAAGAAGTTATTTTATTATAAGGTAAATAAAATAGGTAGGTTACTAAGGCAGCAAAGGTTTTTTTGTAGAATCAGTCTAACATTATTTATTATTTGTTAAAAAAATTACAAAAATATAACACTAATTTAAACATTTCAAAATCTTTAGGTTATATTTTCGGGAACTTCTATTGTTCTATTCTTAATATTATTAGGTACTTATAAAGTCAGAAACCCATCAAATGTGACATTTTAAGTTTGATTTAAACGAATTTACATTTAACTAAAGTAATAAAAATATTTTCATTAATAACTAGTACAAAACTCAAAGTTATTTCATTGATTGGTCAAAAATTGATCTGCGTGGGTCAAAACTACCACGTAAACCACGCAAATCACGACCACGGAAATCAGAATAAATCCTTTATGCTAAAAATATACAAAAACCTGTTAATCAAATAAACTGTGTTTTGGTTATAAGTTACGTTACCTTATATTTGTTCGCTACAATATTTTATTAAATAAATAAATTCACAGACACCGGAAATAATTGTACCACGCAAATCAAAGTTTTGAGAAACAGAACCCCGCAACAAAGTTCTTACCATATTTTTTTTGAAAAATCGACGCACCATCACATAAGCACTCTGTCCAGCCGTCGAAACGCGACTAGTTGTAACTTAAATTAGGATGACGCATCATCGGGCCGCGAATTTAGAGATGTGCTAGTGAAATTATAATAATCCACGCAAATCGGCAATTACCTCGGGACAGTTAGGTACATTGAATCTTTTTTTAGGAAATGTAGTTCTTTTAGAACTATGGTCTAATTTTTCATAGCACTGTAAACTTCTTAGGACTTAGTGGTTTTTTTTTTGGTAAACATGTAGCGTTTAGTTTAAAATATATAATTAACTAAGTGACCAGATCGGGGCTTGGGACACTCCACGAAAATCAAAGAATGGGGGTATTTAAATTTTTAAAGATATTTAATTATAAAGATAATTTAATAATAATCAGTAACCCAGTTAAGAGAGGATTTAAGGTTTGCGCGAAAAAAAAATGGCTTGCTGACTTTTCGATTTCTATTATTTTTAAGTAAAGCCGCTTGAAAAACCTGTCCAAAAGAATGACCCGTTTTATCTCAAGCAGGCTTAAAAAAAAAATATCAATATATATCTCTGAAGTAAAAAAATTGAAATACCTGTGTTTTGTTTTGACAGCCCTTGTTGAGATTCTGCGCCGAAGCTCTCAAAAGATTATATTGTGGTGATTATGTGACGTGGAAAACAATACTATTCTTAAAGAAAATAACCTTTTTTTGTCTAAAAACGTTCAAAGAAACGGTTCATTTCGACAAATTCAAAGACATTACCAAAAAAAACTGTTTATGGGTTGGTTACATAACTTATTCAAACTTTAGCCTGAGGGCATCGCACTACAGTGATAGGCAACACGAATATAAACTATTCCATATTGTATTAATTACTAATACTTGGTCAACCGCAATACCGAACTGGATAACGAAGTAAATATAGTTATTATTAACATAAGCGGGATATTTACCATGTTTATTCATCCCGCTTATGTTAATAATAATGTTAGTGACCATGACAGTTTAAAAACTTATAAATATAGTTAGGCTAGGTTTTAACGTAAAGCACATAATAAAACAGATTGTAGAAATAATTCATAATTGTAATAATAATTTAATAAACACGGTGTAAGGGAAATCGACGCGCAAACTGTTTCTATGAATTCACCTCAATCATGATTCTAGTTGTTTTTTTTTATCTTTTCATTCATAGAAAAGTGCAATAAGAACACGGTCAAAATAGATAGATAAATAGAATACTCTTTATTATGTATACCATAAAATTACAGATCAATGTAGAAGTGTTACATAGGGTGACACAATGGGCAAAATGCAAAAATAGGCAAAATGTATGGAACAACTCTTTTTTTTTTAAATGACCGTCGGTTATTAAAAAGAAGAATCTAGAATCATGTACTGAATTCATTGTAACAGTTTGCGCGTCGATTTCATTTTACAACCTGTATACATACATAGGTATGTAGGTATATAAAGCCTCACAAATGAGAAATAGAAAATGATAGGTAGTTAGTCCTCCGTGTAATGTTTTTTGTACGACTTACAAAAACATCAAACTGAGAACTGGGATCGATCAACAAACAACATTTCGAAGAAATCATATTATTCATCATCATCCCGCGATCTCCATTTTTAGGAAAATCCAGTACCTTTTCTCTGAAAATATTTTGTTACGGAATTATTGAAAGACTTTTCCAATTTATGAATCCCGAGAAAATTGATAATAACTATGAACAGATTGGGCAAATAACTGAAGGTCTGTAGCCATTTCATCTAACGGAAACTAGCAAAATACTTCTCGGAAAAGAAGTTTTAGAAATAGGTAGATAGATAATATAACGATGCCCATATTTCTGCTACTTGAAGTTAGGACCATTTCAACCATACGAGTAATAGATAAGTAATTTTTGGGGCGTGTCGTGACCGAATAACTTACTGTTTGTTGTACCTACCACTTTCAATGAATAACGCCAAGCAGCATGTGACAAAACTGATGCATTGAGAGACATATTTTATGTATCTACAATTTTACATCTTAAGCTCGGCAACGCATTTGAAAACCTTTTGGTGTTGCTGGTAAATATTATAACATGCCAAAATCTTTGTGATACCAAATATATATAAATAATAATAGTTACAATGTATTAATTGGCTGATTACTTTCCAAAAAACAGCGCGGTAAAATGTATGGATTTTTATGACAAATCAAAGCAGTGCATCTCAAATAAAGCAGAACAAAACCGAATTGTTTGTTCAGATTGTTCATAAGCACTGTGGCGGTATCAACAACGCCAAATGCGAACTACGCATCAAAGACCTGACGTCACAAATCCTGCATCGCGCTATCAGAGTTTACCGCGCGACTAGCATATATACAACATCCCGACATCAACCGTTGGGCAGTTGCCCACCAGACACAATACCCGTCTGGTCGGAGGATCCTCCCTTTACTATAGAGTATGATCAAACTGTACACCCTGTTCCTCATACCTCTAAAGCACTAAATTCTACCAACTTTTCAAAAATATCCATCGGCTAGTTTTCGAGTTTTATGGTGGGCCTCAATTCTGACTTTTGAATAAAAGGAGCCACCTTAAACGTCCTATAACTTTTTATGGGTTTTACTACAATTTCCAAGATCGGACCTACAAAGTCTACTTATCGGCTAATTTACTAGTAAATATTGATAGTATCCGCGTATAAATATGAGACATGGCTCCTCAATCCATACAGATACAAATATAAAGACCGCACAACTTGCAATGTCAAAGGTGTCCTAATTTTCCTTAAGCTGCACAAAGAAGGTCACCCCTTTTCATTACTTTGAAATTGAATCGACGAACAAATGGTGCCACGAGAAAGGTTGCATGTGCACTTCGCAAACAGTATAACTAAATGAAACATAACAACAATATTCTGAGCAAAAAGGTACGTAGAATAAAGTGGTTTATGTGATAACTGTAGTAGAAATTTGCCGGTCGTCCGATTGTGAGCGATATAACAGTGAAATGAAAATCTTATTACCTACCTTCAGTTCTAACTGGACTAGGTCAACTCTTGTGTTTTAATAGGTACCAATATTTTAAAACTCATTGTGCGCTTTTATAATTTCTAACCTGACGATATTAACGGAAGACGTCCACGTTTTTGTAAAATATTTAACTGACACTCTAAAAACTTATGGGCCTTACCTAGTTAATAGTTAGTACGGGCTGATGTAACTCCACGTCAATGCGCGTATTTTGCGTACGGATGGGAATATCGATGATTTGATGCATCCCAGCTCCTCTACGCTCAACGCTTTGGTGTTACTGACAATCTTACGGAGGGTACCTGAGTTACCAAAGTACTTTGCCCTGTATGTGGCGACCACCGACTAGTTTAGAAGCACATGAGCTGCTCTCTCGTCGTCCTCCATGCAGGCCCTGCACAGCGGACTGTCTGTGACTCCTATGACAGAGAGGTGTTTATTCAATGACCCATGGCCATTTATAGCAGCTGTGACTGTACACAGCTGTTGTTTAGTTATGGACAATTACCTAATCATGCGTATTGTATAATTATTACTTGCTTAAAAAAGGTGAACATCGTGAGGAAAAGTGGCTGAGAGATATTTCTGGATGGTATGTGTAGCCAATTCAGAGGCCCATTGGGGATATTTTTATATCCCCAATGGGCCACAGGTTAGTCACTAACCACACGAAAAGAAGAAGTCCTAATTATGAAGGCTTTTTGAATTAATGAACCTCTCAAAACTTTTCCTACACCTAAACTAACAATTTGGTCGCAGTTACTATTTAGTATTTTTAAGACCCATAGGAATTATTTGAGGTTCATAAAAAGAGGCGCCAGCACAATATTATAATGTTCATTAATATTTAAACGCCATAATGTTTTGGACAAGATGAAAATCATATACAATTATCACGTCCTGTCAAGTCCATCCACGTCGAAGGATCGTTTCTCGAAGTTGTGAAGGAGTATGTCTTCCTAGGACAAGTCATCCAGCTCGGTCGACACAATTTTGAGAAAGAAGCCACTGATAGTCCACAAATTTAAGGTCGCGCAGCGCGCTATGTAGCGGTATAGCCCGCTCGGAGTTTCTTTGAAGGATAAAATCAGGAATGAAAATTATCCGGAAGAGGTTCCCGACATAGCTTGCAGAGTAAGCAAACTAAAGTGGCATTGGGCTGGCCATCGTTTTTGAAGGACCGATGGCCGGTGGAGCAGACGAGTCCTAGAGTGGAGACCGTGTATCGGCAAGGTGGCTGGGACAGACTGGATGCGGAAAGCGGAGGACAGAGTGTTGTGGCGCAGCCTGAGAGAGGCTTATGTCCAGCATTGGACTGCGATAGGTTGAGTTGATTATAATTTTTAAAATTTACATTCGCTTCTTCTGAAATCCACATTCCGATTTCGCAAAGTGTTCTACTTTATTTCGCTGGCGGTGACTTAATTGTATATTTCAGCAGTTATTGAACATTTACAGCACTTTGAAAGTCTATTACCGCCACTAAAGTTAAAGCTCTATTAATACTAACGCCGTCTATTCGATTAGCTACGATTCTCTATTGCGTTTCAAAAGTTTTTTTTTTTGTATAAAAATGGATTTTATTTGATTTCAGTTTACAGTTAGATTTTCCAGTTTTATTTTAGAAAACTGGACACGGGATTTGAATCGTGAAATGTATTTTGATGGTTTTTTGATGAATGCAGAGTGCAATGATTTTAGGAAAATTAATTGAATAAATTATCAAGCTTTAAATAATAATTGATATTCAATCTCAACTCTAGGACTAATTAAGCTACAATGGAGAAAAACAATCTCCATTTTAACTTTAATCCTGTTGTCTTAATAAAACACCCTCACTCAAAGCAGGTGAATAACTAAACACGTTTTTTATTAGAACGCAGTAAAAAAAACAATTAATTCCTATAAAGGTAAGTGCAAAAGCGAGATATGCTAAACCATTGAATAAATCAATAACTCCTCAAATAAAATGTAACCAGAGAGCGCCAAAACAATATTTTAATTTTAAAACACAATTTTTCGTTACGCGAGCCAATAATTGGTTCTATCAACGGAAATAACGTAAAAAGAAACATTGGGACCCTCGTCAATGTCCGAATGATACCTACTTTTAATTTGCCAGTCCGTTAAATTCGCGATGTCACTAGAACTGTGCAGGGTGGGGGTGGGGGGCAGTGGTTCAATCCCAATTTGTGACTCCTGAACAAAGTGAAAATTTATAGAAAGCATTCGTCTGTGTTGTTATTTGATATCAAGGTATGACTGTCGTATAGTGTCATTCACCGGATGCGAGTGATACAGGATGGAGAATTGTTAATAAAGTCGAAGGTTGAATTTTATTAAGAAGGTATCTAGTGCGGTACAGACTAAAATGAAATTGCCAAATGAAATCCACCAAATACAAAGATTACATTATGTAAAGCGTCAGTGTATATACACGAGGGCGAGCGTATATTTGATAGTTAACAATACATTTTGCTCTCAGAAAATATCTTGATATATAATATATACGAGTACTTAGCTCAATTCATAGGAACTTTGAACTCAATAGTGCGGATAAGAATGAAAAGAGCTTTTGGCTGTAACGTCAGAATGTTATACTAAGGTGTCTACAAAACATGATATTCATTAAAATGTACAAATTGTATGACAAAAACAAAAAACTCTGTTGCTACAACCTGATTTAAAATTATTTTCAACAGAAACAAAACACACATTACGTTCGTTTACAAAAGCCTCTCTCAAAATTTAGCGTCGAATATTTCAGCGAGAAATATTTCCAAAATTGCTTCGTTTGCAAGATACCGTACCAATGTAGTCTTTGCCAAATTCATTAAGCATAATTAAGATAAGAATTTTAATCTATTGTTTCGTTTCTCACTCTGACAAAAAAAGGGAAAAGCTAACTTTTCCATCTTTTAGCCCCTTAAAAGAAGGAAAATTTATCATTTCCCTTTTTTTCGGCCCAAAGATCTGTGAGCCTAGCACGAAAGTGCGGCGGAGTAAACGTAACGTTAATTCAAACGATTTTAAAATTGAAAATACTCGTCGCGCTCACAATAATTTACTTAGTTTTAAGACTGTTCATATCTATGGGCGATACTTATTGTGCTTGTCGCAAAAATTTATATCTTATGTTTATTTGCATTCCATAGTGTTTAAAGGTGTTACAATGGCTTAAAGCTACCTGTAGGGCACAGCAAAATATATTATATATATAATTAACAATAAATATGTATTTAAATTAAAAATAATTATGTTATTAACATTAATTAAGTAAATATAAAATTTATTTTGTTTAGATCAGGTTGTGGTACATTATACATAATTATTGACATTAATAAATATTATATACAAATTCACATGAATATTTACTTTGAAAAGTATTACACATGTTACTTTAATTATTGTGAATGTGAGCACTATGTGGGTCATTTGTTTTCTTTAAGATTATCACTTTTTCCTCTTTCTCACGTACTTTAAATGATGGTTTGGTATTTTGAGTACTTTATGCGGCTTACCCAAATGTCCTTTCTTTGGTATTGTTCGTCGAGTCGTTGAGCTCCTTAAATCCTGAGTTGAGCTACACGTTTACTGACAAATGCTTGCACTGACTGGACAGGTCCACTCAAAATTGTGTGGTTTTTTCCTCAAAAGACCATTTCAGACACGGATCTACATGGTCCTCATATAATCTAACCAAGATTATGTCTGGACTTTAAAAATGACTTTGACCCCTGAGTTTGTTTCGCCATTTCTTCTCAGGGGTAGTCAGATAGGAAATGTCGACTTCACCAAGATAAGATATGATATATTTATTTGTCAAAAACACGTGTAGGTTAACAATCAGTTGCTAAGATTACAAAAAAAAAAAAAAAAATCAACATGTTTTGCCTAGAAAGGCGTACAAATACAATCCATACTATCCATACTAATATTATAAATGTGAAAGTAACTCTGTCTGTCTGTCTGTCTGTATGTTACGTTTTCACGCCTAAACCGCTGAATCGATCGTCATGAAATTTGGCAGAGATATAGCCTGGGATATGGAAAAGGACATAGGCTACTTTTTTACGCGATAACCGACATCCACGCGGGCGGAGCCGCGGGCAAAAGCTAGTAATAATATAATTTAAAGTACAAAAATCATAAAGTTATGTTAAAATGTCTAAAGTACATCATTTAAATAGTCGTCAACATTATAGTAGCATTTATTTGTTAAAAGTTTGTTCATGCTTTTATTAAAACTATTAATATTTAAATCTTTGTATGCCTTTGGTACCCTGTTGTATAATTTTGGAGCCATGCAGAATACACTTTTACGCATGAGAGCTGTTTTAGCACTAGGTAAACGAAGTCTCCGTTGATATCACGTTGACTTCTTTCAGAACCATCTGAAGACTTCGGAAACAGTTGAGCATTCTTTTTAACAAATAATACCGTTTCTAATATATACAAGGAAGGAAGTGAGTCTGTCATTTTAAGACCAAACATAGCTCTTATGCATCATGTTTGCTTTCTAAATATAACATCTTTATGTGTAGAGTTTCCCCAGAAAATAATGCCGTATCTAAGGATCGATGCAACAAGTCCGTGAACGGCAGTAAGCAATGTATCTGTATTTATGGTTGAGGTGAGTTTATGCAATGCGTAGGAAGAACCACAAATTTTCTTACAAATTTCTTCAATGCGATCTTTCCAATTAAGTTTTTTGTCAATGGTTAGTTCAAGAAATTTGGCATTACCAACTCTGCTTATGGTGTGGTCTTTATAGCTTGAGTTAATGTCATTTCTTACTAGTATTCTTTGACTTAAATGCAAGATTTGTGTTTTATTTAAATTGATTTTTAGATTATTATTGTCTAACCAGTCAATTATAGAAGCTAAAGCATTATTAATGTCAAGTTTATAGGTGTCAGTTTTCTTACATGCTATTGTGACTGTGCTATCGTCTGCAAAAAGAGTCATTGGATGCTCAATAGATTTCGGAAAGTCATTTATATATATGATAAATAATAATAGTCCCAGAACGCTTCCTTGGGGTACAGCGAATTTCACTATAAGTTCTTGAGACAAATACGTGGTCACTTTTTTGGTACAATCTATTCTTGAGATTGCTGTGATTTGCTTTCTGTTGGACATATAGGATTAAATTAAATTAAGAACATTGCCTCTAACTCCATATTTGTCAAGTTTATTAATTAAAATAGTGTGGTCAACGTAGTCGAATGCTTGTGTCATATCGCATAGCACAGCGCAAATGGGAGTCTTTTTATCTATCCGTAACACTACAGTGTGTAGAAAATCATAGACTGCCATATTGATTGTCTTATTTTGTCTGAAACCTTTTTGCTCACTACAAAGAATATATGTAATTTTTTTCCATATACGTATATAATTGTTTGTAAATGTATTTTTCAAAAACCTTCGACATAATTTGTATCAGCGCTATTGGTCTATAATTTTCGATTAGGTCACTGTTTCCTTTCTTAAATAGTGGTTTTACTATTGATGTTTTCATACCATCAGGAAACGTTCCCGTACTGATATATAAATTCATGATGTGACTTAAGTGGCTGCTTATATATCACCGATAGATTTAATTATTTTGGTAGAGACACCGTCATAACCCACGCTGTTGGTATTTTTGTTTTATAATACTTAAGATATCACACGGTAAACTTGGGGCCATGAGCATTGATTTTTGTCTGTTTAAAATGCCTGATGTGACGTTTTTTCCCGACTCTGGTATAGGGACAACTATGTCAATGAAATCATTATTGAATTGATTCGCCATTGATTCCGGATTTGTAATTACATTATTATCAACATTAATTTTAGGTAAATAATATCGAGGTACATTTAATTTCTTACTATTTATTACTTGCCACGTCGATTTACTTTTATTCTCGGACGTTTTGATTTTATAATTATTTTGAACCCTTTGGGTACGTCGTATAATTTTTTTAAATAATTTACTGTATTTATTAAAGTTAAATTTATTGATTTCAGATGGTTTACGTCTATATTTCCATAAGAGAAGCCTCTTTTTCTTACTACAAATTTTAACACCACGTGAGATACATTAAGCTTTTTTGCCTATACTAATAGTAATAAGTTTATAAAGAAAGCAAAGTTTATAAAACAATGTAAACTCCTCCATAAATAAATTATATGCGATCTTAGGGTAATAATCGTTCTAGTTTTTTTTTTTTTTTAATATACTCAAATTTGTAACTTTTGGTAAACGATAAATACAAACAATTAAGATGTTATACTTCGTCAGTTCTATTCCACAACATTCAAATGTATTCGCAGTTGACAATTTCGTAACCTCAGGTACTTCTTTCCATAAATGCTTGCAAGCTTGTTTTTTTTTTTTTTTAATTGACGTGTAAAAGTGATTCCGATATCCTATTTACAGAATAAATGATTTAATTTCATTTCCATGCCTGTGATAGTACATATGCATACTAGCGTAGGCCATGCTGAGGCCCATGTTTTTGTAAATAAAAAAAAAACAGTTAAAAACCAGCCGAGGTGGTTTAATTGGTTAAGAAGCAAAAAACAGATGTGGTCATCGTGAGCACGGGGTTTCAAAGTGGTTAGATGTATGGACCATTTAACCACTTTGAAACCCCGTGCGAAAAACATGGGTCTCAGCAAAAATCTAATTCTGCGATGCTATTGGTTGATGAGCGTAGGTAAGCGTGTAACTATAACGCCCGAGTGCTGCAAGCAGGAATAGACCTTTCGGTTGTCAGGTGTCCGTGACCACGATAGTACCACGCGTAAGTCTAGCGGGTACTCTCTTTGATAGCTCTTGGCGCTGCAATAAACTAGTGAAGAGATTTCTCGCCGGCAATGTGAATAGTCAGATCAACTAATATGTAATAGGTATATGTATTTCTTTTACTTACGCGGGACCTATATACACAATCATTCGTACGTTTCTTGAGCTAGAAAATGGTTGATAGCTAGTCGCTTCCTCGTCGGATGTCGGACAAGTGTTATAGGATAGATGTATATTCGATAAAAAAAACGTTCGACTTTACGTTACGTCCGCGCGTTTGTGCTAGGGCCTCCGTAAACGTAATTATAGGACTCATTTCAGTGTCTGTCGTCCTGTCACCTGCTTGACGTGGGAAGAATTTGTTTCTATTCTCTTATAATAGACAAAGGGTATGAATATACTTGGGTTTCATTTTGTTCAAGAAATGTCGTTCTTTTTGTTATTCAACGAAATGAAGTTAATGATTCACTCGTGCGTGAATGATAACGTAAAAAGTGAAAATGTGTGAGGATTTCATTAGGTTGGTAAAGGGTTACTAGATAGGAAAGAATGCAACATTGTTTGTGTGTAATCACAGCGGCCCTATCAGAATACCAGCGCTGCGAATTTTTTTTATTTTATTATCGCAGCATTATGCTAAGATAGGACCCTTTTTGGCCTCGCACTGGTCTTTATTTTTTTATATGAAAAAATTTTGTTTTTATTTTGTTCGTTTGAAATGCACCTTTTTAGGGTTCAGTAGTAAACGAGGAACCTTAAAAAGGTAGTAAACAAGAAACCCTAAAACAGTTTCGCCATATCAGTCTGTCTGTCCGCGATTGAGCACAGAGACTCTTAGTACTAGAAAGCTGTAATCATGGTATGTGTATACATATTAATCACGCCAATATAGTGGTTTTTTTTTTAGCTTGCCCTACATGTAATGTAAGGATGATATTGTTTTTTTCCTGTGCATGTCCCTAATAAAATTTTTTTTTTTTTTTTTTTCAATTAACGTCATATTGCGTTTTACTAAAAAGTGCTTGTAGTACACGTTGCCTACTATAAGTAGGTATTGTACTTACCTACTTAACACCATTTTAGCTCGATTCTTAGGGCCCGATCACACGTACCCCAACCACACCACATCGCAGTGACTAAATGTGAGCAAGCAGTGGTTGCGTGTGAATAGTGTCTCTGCAACTTCTTGCAGTTGCGTTGTGGTTGCGTTGTCGGTAGTCGTTGCGATGTTTTTAGGTCGTGGCTAGTATATGCAGACAGATCGACTCCGTCTGTGACAGTGTTGTCGCGTCGACGCAACGTTGTAGTTGCGTTGTGGCTGCGACGTCACCTTGATGTGGTCGGTATCGCTCACACGGTTGATTTTGACGGCAAAATGTGAATAGACTATTAATTTTCATACAAATTAGCGCCCATCCACGTGATGTCGTTGTGCCCGTAGTTGATTCATTTCAAAGTGCCGTAAGCCAAAGGTTAATTCCAAAAACGAACATAAACGAACTGTCATGGACATTACATTAAGCCAAATTCCACTCGAAACAGCAAACAAACAATTCACGAAAGTCGCACTCACGGTTTTTCCCATTCAAACGAATTTACGGTTTAAATGAAAACATTTCCATTCATTTGCCATGAAGAATCCCCGTCGTTATGAATCACGGCCGACAAACAAGCGGATAGCTCGACAAAATATATTTCACAACAAGAGACTGTAATGGGACCCGAGCCTGTATTCCCATTTATATTGCAAAATGACAAAATTATATTTGCATTCTATTAGAATTAAATATAATATGAACAAACAATGCGAAACGAAATATTACTGAGAAATTAATGACACGAGCGAGCCGATGGAATAACGTATTGCAAATTAATGATCGGTTTTGTTCCATCATTACATTAATTTGTGTTTCTTATTTAAATAATAATTATTACTGCAGTCGAAGTTAAAATTATTGTTTTTTTGTTTCAGATAATGTTTGCTGTCCACACTCGGATGCCTTGAGGCAATATGAATGTCAGAAAGAGTTTGGACGTGAGGCTGATCGCCCTATGCACCACGTGCCTGCTGCTGCCCGCCATCGCCTGCCCCTCGCAATGTATCTGCAAGTGGAAGAATGGGAAACGATACGTCGAGTGCTCAGAAAAAGACCTCAAAACTATCCCAAACACTCTCGATCTAGAAACACAAGTACTAGACTTCACTGGCAACGACCTACAAGTTCTACAAAAAGAAACATTCCACAAACTAAACTTGCTCAATCTTCAGAAAATCTACCTACAACGATGTAGACTGCAGAAAATCGATAACCACGCGTTCAAAGGTCTCGCGAACCTCGTCGAGTTGGATCTCTCTAACAATTATTTGACAGTCATACCGTCGACCAACTTTGTTTTCTTCCCGTCGCTAATGAGGCTCTCGCTCAACAATAACCCAATAACGAGCATAAAAACTCACTGCTTTCAACATTTATCGTATTTGAATACTTTGGAACTGAGCGATTGCAAAATAGAAGCAATAGAGAGAGAGGCTTTTTCCGGCCTCAACCACCTGGAGTGGCTGCGACTGAACGGCAACAGACTATCAAATATTCAAGGTGAAAATTTATTCCCCGATACGCTGCGAGGGATCAACTTGCAAAATAATAATTGGAATTGCGATTGCCATCTCAGGGATTTACATAGTTGGTTGTTGAATTTCAATATGCCGCACGCCGTCGAACCAATTTGCTCCCTCCCTGAACGTTTGAGGAAACAGACGATCACGAGCGTCGCGGAAAACGAGTTGGCATGTTTACCGAAAATGAGCCCTACGTCCGTATTCTTAGAGACGAACACCGGTAACAATGTGACCCTCGAGTGCTTAGTAAAAGCGATACCCGAAGCGAACATAACGTGGTTTTATCAGGGCCAAATCATTCAAAACTCTTCGAGCATGTTACCGGACGCTCGCGACCTGTATTATGTGGAGAACGGCGTTACGGATAAAAAGAGCGAATTATACATATTCAATATCGGGAACGACGGTAATGGCACGTACTCATGCATTGCCGAGAACCCCGCAGGCAGGTCTCGCGCCAACTACACAATACGAATACTAGTGAAAGAGGAGCCCGTCGTTATAGTGGTCACGTTCCCGCAGAGACACTTAGTAGTCATAGTCACAGTAGTCTTTCTTATTATCGTCTTACTTATAGCAATAATAGCCGTAGTATTATTAAAATTTAAAACGGACACGCGGAGCCGTAAGAAAAAGGAGAGCGGCAAGGACGTGGCGTTATGTAATCAAATTCTGCCTTCGAACCGGGGGAACGGAATGCCTAAGAACAACGGCAGTGTCATTGTGAACGCGCACTCTCATCATGCACTGCACTACACTGTACAAACAAACCGTGATTACGAGTCGAGCGACGTGTATCAAAGCAATAACATGAAAGGCTTTGTCGACAGGAACCCTGACCTAATTAACGACGCGGAAACTGTAGCCAACAATGCGCAAAACGAGAACACGGTGTTATCAGTATACAAAGCTCAAACCGCGAGCGGCGACGGTTTTCAAGAGGAAACCGCATTTACCGCGCCGACAATACCCAGACAGGTCACGTGGCAGGACCAACAGACCATCAACATGCCGCAAACCACTATCAACAACATGTACCAGCACTCGGCGGATGTTCACCTGAATCCGGGATGCTTCCTAGATAACGAAGGCTACCCGTACGACTACGGTCTCCCAAAACATCCCTGTCGGCCGCCGATAATGTCCAACTATTCGGTAGTCGGCCCGTTTTATCAGACGTTACCGCACAATCGGCCGAAGGGTCAGAAGCTTGTTTGTAAATTCGCGAAAGACACGGAATTTAACGCGCCCACGCCACCCGCCTGTCCTAATTTTGAAATGCCGTTTGGTCCGGGAAACGTGCGGCGTACTTTGGAAGGGTACCCTGTGCCGAGGAATAGGCAGATAGCGTTTGTTGGTAACGGAACAGTGTATTATAATGAAGAGTTCGTGCCATCTCCACCGGAGGGCTACAAGACGGAGTCGGTGCAGTGTTGCGCGCCGACGGAGGCGTGCAGTTCGTGGGTGAATCCGAAGGGCACGTGTGCAGTGATGGTGCCGATGAGTGTGACGGAGGGGCCGGGTCGGTGCTACCAGGTGGAGACCCGGTGCGTCGACACTCAGACCACGGATGCTCGGATGCCCGGCGAGGGCACCGAGAATGTGCTCAAACCTTTACCCCAAGTGTCTAACGCGAAGTGTGCAGCTGACATATGTTCGGAAAGCCCCGATGAGGGTTACGTAGGTGACGCTAACGATATCTGACGACGACGCCAGACCGATAACGCTTAAACAGGGCAATTTAGACGCTAACAAAGTGATAAAGCGACTGAGTATAAAGTAGTTTTGTAAATATATGAGCTCGCGGCGACGGCGAATGGAGGCGGAATTCCATTACTTAGCGAACGATCCTGTTTGATCCCTATTTTGCAGTTTTGTATATTTTATAGTGTAAGTCCGTTTGATACCGCCTTTGTTCGGCAGTCGTCGATAATGGTTAACCAAATATCATTTCAATCTAATTCTTTTTTAAGGCGACGGTGTTTTTCAATTATGTGAGAGTTATTAATACCACTATACAGAGTAAAAGTGTTAATTTTTCTACATAAAATTCTATAGTATCGTCGATTATTATATATTTTGTATTCACTGGTACTTCATTGTATTTATACACAAATATCAATATTGTTTTATTTCAATAAACGTTGAAAACGTATCCGTTATTTTGTCGGATAGCATTTTGTAACAAAACATTGTAGACTTAACATATTTTATTCATAAATATGTTTAAACATGTGTTATGATAAAATTCAATTTCAATTATTTCTAACAAAATGTCGACTCGTTATTATTAATAATGTTTTGTTGAATAACTTTCGAAGTTATTATTTAACAAAAACATCTGAGTAACACAAAAATTAGTCGAAATCTGCATGATACAAAATGTTATTCAAAAACTGTCTGAATTTCATAAATATTAATATACTTTGGCTCCAGAATGTTTCCAGCAAGTAAGATGTTTTATATTCTAAATAATTAAGCACCCTCTCTGGATCGATGTTAATATTCATAGACGTTTTAAATTCTGTCTGTATGCCAAAATTTCAGAATCTCAGGGATGTGCGACATGTGCAATTTCGTCGCCCGAGTTTGTGTTTGTTTGTCTAGTATGTACCGTCAAGGAAAGTATAAGCAATAAGGTAAGCAAACTGAGCACCTTAAGGTTAATATCTACTTTCACCTTATTAATTTCCGACCTCAGACCAAATACAAAACCAAGACAGAGCGCTGCGAACAATACAGTGAAGCATGCCAAAACTACACCTCCGCGCTGTGCGTACACGCTCACACGCACACATTTACAACCATTTACAATCAAACTACGCCTCACTAAGTGCACGCATGTTTATATTTACGAAACCGGCCTCACGTCACTGTTGACAGCGCTCTGTCTTGGTTTTTTATTAGGCCTGAGTTTCCGACAACGTGTTGAATGACAGTTCGAAAAGATGACATGCGCCCGCCAAGTAGGAAAGGAATTTGTTTGAAAATTGCTTAACATGTTAGCTCCTTTACTGTACAGTGAAAGTTTATACAAAATAATCCGCTACTTGTTATTTTTCAACTTTTCTATAATATGTTTTTATTTGAAGTAAACTTTTACTTCGAATTATGCACATAGTTAAAAGAAATCGGATGGTACAATTAAATCGTTAGGTATTGAAGTCAGGGAAAAATAGCATGTGTGCACGTCCTTAGTTACAAAATTGCAGTGTCAGACAATGCTTATTTTATCTAAAATTCCTGTAAAAACTGAACATGTTTTTAATAATAAAGAAAATATTGAAATAAAGATGTACACACGGCTACATATCAAGCTAAAGGTCCAATATAAGCTGACCTCTCAATGTATGGAAATCCTATACAATGCGAGATCAGGTTATACTAGAAATTTGTAGCTTGATATTATGTAGCCGTGTGTGCAGTGGGCTGCATCAATTGGGTACCCCATTTGTATTAAAATTAGCTTTTCAGGGGGGTACCCACATCGTGACGCTGACTGTACATGGATCTTTTGGCGCGTGGCGAATATTGCGATCACTTTTTTCAATAGAATATCGCAAAATAATTTCACAAATGATGACCAACAGCGCTACTCTATCAATAGTATTCAGCGCCAAGATTCTTGCAGCGCTGTAACTGAATCACTTAAACAAAGTATTATGGCGGAGACTGACTTGCAACGTTTTTTTGTAGTGTATCATTCGAGGCGAGCTTGGTTACAAAACGGCGATACACAAGACGCAACGAACGCTCGCTTCGAGCACATGGTTCAAGCGCGCTCCAATTCTTGATACAAAACGGCGATACACTAAAAGTGCCGAACGTTCGCTTCAAACACTTGACTTAAGCGTGCTCTATTTTTATGGACGTAGAGGTTGTTTTTGGTTCAATAAGGCGAAAGCGTTAAGGCCGCCCGCGAAATTCAAAATTTCTTAATATTGCAGGTCAGTATTAGGTTGTATGTTGATCTAAATATGATTCGCGGCCATACCAAATATTTATTTATAGAAGTATAATCATAAAAATCATCAATACAACTCTCTAAGTTTATATAATTCTATTGAGTGACTATTTCATGAAATCATGACTTTTAGGATTATACTAACTTAAGGAATTGTTTGACTGATTTTAATTATTATAATTCTGTAAATATATATTTGTTACGGTCCCGAATCATAATTTAATCAAAATACACCCAATTGAGCTGCGAATTGAAAAAATCGTAATAAAACTTTAATTTTGCGGGCTACCTTATCGCTTCCCCCTTAATTGTATTTAGTTATTGTTATTGGAAGAAGAAGAAAAAAACAAAACGACTGCACTGACTTATTTGTAAACGTGCGCTCGCAATGCTCGCATCAAGTTGCTCGGCTCGCTGCACTGACTACAGTGACGCGTTACAAAATCTCGATACATTACAGACAAATTTTGCAAATCAGTCTCCACCTTTAAATCTATTTTATTTGACAGTGCAAATCAAACTTAAGTTTGTGATCCCTTAAGTTAATTATCCACTACCAAGATTAAATGATCTGATCTAACATAGGAACATACGAGTAATATAGGTACTTAATAAATAAGAATGTAAATAGATGTAAATATTAGTAGTTAGTTTACTATCTGTAATCTAAGTAGCTGATGTTAAGTATTAAATTGATATCAGGGTATCCCCTACGAATAGAGATGGTGTTTCGATGACTAACGTTTCATAGATAAGATTTAGTTTCTATCATTATTTTATCATTAAATATGTTACTTATTTCTTAAGCTGTTATGATATTGATATTGATTATAATTAATTTATTATTTTTAGTTGATTAACATTCCATGTGTTATTTTATTATTAAGCTGAATGTACACTATGTTACGATGAACTTTAACGGTGGTGAGTAAAAGGCGTAAGATTATCAGAGCATTCTTAATCGTAGAAAAAAATATTCATATAATTTGTATGTGTTTCTTACAATATGGATCTCATAACTACGCAATTATTTCGGAAACACATACACACATTAAAAAAAGTTTGCGATCACTTTGAAAAATCTAAATCTTTTTTGTTAGGTACGGTAGATTATATTATGATTCGGGTCGCCTGACTTAAACCCAATAGGGCACGCGTGGGATGCTCTTAATCGAGCTGTTTGGAACCGTCAGCCACGTCTCCAGACGGTGCCAGAGCTCAGGGAAGCCGCTATTCGAGAATGGGACAGGTTACCCAAGAAATGCTAGATAACTTTGTTCTCAATATGCCCAGGAGGATCACCGCATGTGTTCGAGCCAGGGGAGGAGTTAGTTATATTATAATGAATATAAACCTTTTATTAATAAATTGTTGTTTAAGTTTGGTTAAAGTCTTTTTCTTTCTATCAAACTGTTACAATTACATTATGATTAATTACTCAATTTTTTTTTATATAAAATAAAATATAGTTATATTTTTTAATTTCAAACAGGGTATTTCTATTTAAAGAAAACACACAAAAAATATTTTTTCTTGATAAATTTCAATTTAAAAAATTATATCAATTTATGCTAGTGATAACAAACTTTTTTTGATGTGTGTACGACCGACGCATGTTTTGGTTTTTAATAAAACCGGACAAGTGCGAGTCAGATTCGGACATGAAGGGTCGGAACCATTTGCTAAAATTGTATGGTGGTACGGCTACCTTCGTACAATATTTAGTAAAAAACGCCGAAAAAACACGTTTCTTGTTTTGGGACCCCCTTTATATTTTTACTTTATTTTATTCTTTGTTATACCGGCAATAGAATTACACAATCTGTGAAAATTTTAACTGCCAACCTATTACGGTTCATGAGATACTGCTCGCAGACGGACGAAAGGACGGACAGCGGCAGCGGAGCCTTAGTAATAGGATTCTGTTTGGCAACCTTTGGGTACGGAACCCTAAAAATCTTGTAAAAATATCAATTAAAGGTACTAGAAAACATTATAAGTAAGATAAAAATAAAAGCTAAAACAATAAAAATTGTGAATCACCAATAAACAACTAACAATAATATTCTGAGAATCAGCTTCATTATCTATGACCAATAAACAAAACCATTTAAATATCCTGAAGGTACTGACAAGAACAAACCGATCGAAAATTATGTTCAAGCATTTTATTTTCCTCCTCGGGCCGCCAAGTGAAAAACATGTGTGATACTAGCCTACAAAGTTTATGAGTTTTATGGTATCATATACTGTAAAATATTTACAGCGAGGAGCTCGTGGCTGCACGGGTCGATCCATCAGGTTAAGCTACGCTTGCCGGGGTTGGTCTGTGGATGTGAAGCTCGAAAGTCTGACAACCAGTCTTACCAAGGGGTATCGTATTACCCAATTACTGGGTTGTGGAGGTCAGATAGGCAGTAGCTCCATGTAAAGTACTGGTATTCAGCTGTATCCGGTTAGACTGGAAGCGGACCCCAACATAGTTGGAAAAAGGCTAGAAAGATTGATACTGTAAAATATTCTTTTTGGAATAAATGGTACAGTTCATGTATTTTTGATCGTTCGTACGTAAAAATCCTAGACCACGTTTATCTACGTAAAATATAAGGCCTCCACTATTTGACTTTGATTTTGATGTTGCATACGTGCGTAGCTGACGGATTCACCTATATTTTTATACAAAGCGAAGCTAAGTACACGTATGTAGCTTAGCCGTTGCCAGCTGTGGAGCCGCATCTAAACATGAAAGTAAAAAGGACAGGATAATGCTATTCTGTTGCAATGCTAAACTATTTATTATGCGCACAGCCTAAGTGTACAACTCTCTGCTAGCGTCTGTGTTCCCTTCCACATAAAACCTTTCTGCCTTCAAAGCGAGAGTGAACAGTCATCTTCTGGGTACGCTCGTTCCATCATAGACCTCATATATCACTATCCACCAGGTGAGATCAAGGTCAAGAACAGGCCCTATCAGCAATAAAAATAAAGTTCATCAGACATTAAAAAAAAAACGTTTTTTACAGTCCAAACAACCGATTTTGACTTCTATTCCGTAGACATAAGATGGCATTAAAAGCAGCTGCCGTTTGTCATGCCACCAACGCAATAGAAGTCAAAATCGGTTGAACGGAATGTAAAAAAGGTTTATTTAAATGTCTAATATTATTTCAAATTTTATTATATGTATAAATGGAGTATAAGTGTTTTTAAAGTACCAACCTACTGACTGATGTACGTCATTATTTAAAAATAAAAACCATAATATAATATCGCTTCCTATTATAATCGAAATAATAAATGATGGCACTAAATACAGTTGATGGGAAGTCATCAACTGTGGAAACCTTCCCGGTAATGTTTGGCTTAAACAATTTAATTTGTTTGTGCACCTCCGCGTGTAATATGAAATGAACCAATTTCAATAAGCACGTAGTAACATTAATTACGGAGGTTTGAACTTGCCTAATGACTAATTAAAATTTAATAATTAATGATGGTGGGATTCGAATATTACTAAGCGGTAAGCATTTAAGAAACACTTTCGAAAATTGATGGGAAGCGCAAGGGTTAAGAAAAATCCACCTTGAATGATTATAATATATTTAATAGGCAATACAATTAGCAGTATCGTATTTTAAAAGTTATTTGGCAGAAAGTTTTATGCAAAATCGTTCAGGTTAATATTGTATGAATTTCAGACTCCGGAGTCTGGATCTGTACCCGGTTGATAGCAACAGACTCGCCCCCTATTACATGGGTCTTAAACATAACTGGCAAAATGTGGGTGTACAATATTAAGCACTGCCTAGCTCAAATAAAGGTTATGTTATTATAGTATGTGATACTGTGTAAAAGGGGTACCGTTTTTAAGTACGTAGGTACTTAATTACTGCCCCCTTAGACCGCTTTCACATTTAGGCGATCTTAGCAGCGCGACAGTCGCGCGACAGACGCGCGACTGTCGCGCTGTCAAAATTTCATAGTTTAAACAGAAGCGCTCAGTCGGCGATGAGCCAGTGTTGCAAACGCACGTGATTATAGACTGCACAATGAGCGAGTATGTTACCGAACGATTTATTATTGAAATTCAAATGCGTTTTGTTTTGTGGGACTCAAGAAGCAACAATTACAACAACAGGACCCTAAAAAAGAATAACTAGCAAGAATTATGTGCATTGTTTATTCCTGATTTTGGCTTTTGGCTACTTGAATGTGTGTACATTTTATAATTTTATTTTTGTTAAGTGCGTTTTGTTTGTGCTGAATAAACATTTTTTCTTTCTTTTTTTTTCTTTTCTGATTTCGAAAAATATGAATTTACATATATTCGAATTTTTTAAATGAAGTGCGCCACACTGATCTAAACTGCGGCGCAGCAGCCGCGCTGCTAACGCGCGGCTGTTCTTATAATGTGAAGGAATGAGCTTCTGCCACGCTACTGTTCCGCTGCTAATCTCCTAATGTGAAACCGGCCTTATACACAGTCGCTGAAAAATAATCCAGCAACATTCAAAACCGTATTCAAATCGACACCGAAAACCGGAACTGGCACACAAAGGGCACTCGCAACCCAACCCGCCCAGAAATTAACGATATTTACGACTGCTACGCAAACTTGTTCCCATAACCTTGAGTAATACGGGGTTTGGATGTTAGCCAAACTCATTAATAATACTGCCAACTATTAAAGAGACACTTCAACTTAATTTATTCATTAATTAATAGAGTAACAACCTTAATTACTGGTTTATAAGTTTGATATTTATTTGGCATGTAATCTAAAGAGTTTGAGTGAGACGGCTGGGACAAAGGGACTGTGTTAATATGGTGATGGACGGGAATGTTGTATGGTTCGTTCGTGTGTGTGCTTACTGTCCTAAGCTAGTGTATTGTAATTTCATTAAACCTAGTCACTACAGTGATTGTTTCTCGTTTGTACGGTTCAGTCCATAAATTAAAAATTAAAATAGAACATTTGAAAGATCACTGTTTTGTCCGTCCGTCACAGTTTTTCTTAATAATTAATTATAGCAACCGTCACAGATGAAGAATACTAAAATACGAATAAGAATACTGAAGTAAAATCTGTAACCAGTTTAAAGTTAGGGTATCGATATGTGGGTTTCGACACGGTGCACAGTATTCTGATTTTCATGCACATCTTATTGTTTTTAGTCAGCCTCAATATCGGCCAAGGCTAGGTAGTTGGATTTAGAATATCCGGCGCCCCAAGAGCGCTAAAGGGCAAATCCGGTGCTAAAGGGTTTATAAATACAACTCAATTGTTAGTAAAACTAGTGCAAACCTAAAAATAATTAGTTCAGAATCCATACTAAAATTGATTTGAGTACAGTTTCTCAACTTAAACCAGCGAATATCATTTTATAAAGGACTCTCTCGACTAACACTTTTAGGTGTTTCAACATTCTCTATAAATACAAAAAAAAAAACGTATTTAAAGAGAATGTTGACACTGTCATAACTGCAAAATTTTCTAACGTTATTAAATAAAGTTGCATAAGAGAAAATTTTGCAGGAAAAACTGACAGGTGAATGAAAAATTTAGTTAGAAAAGTTATATTAGGATAAATGAGGACCGGCTCTGTGTAATGGCCAATGATTATTGTAACTTCGGGCTACAGGCCCGAAGTTGCGGAGATAACTGCGACTCTGTAACTCAACGTAGGATCACGTTATGTGATGATAACACTTTTATGAACGTAATTGCTTCTTTTGATGGTGGTCTGAGGAGGTGATTAACATTGATTCGACTTTCAAAGTTACGGGGTATATTTTTTATTCGTATAAAGAATATTATGGGGCTTTTCAATTTTGGGTTTTCTTTTGTTTAAATATAGATCTTTCAAAGTAAGTTTTATTTTTCGTAAAACATTTACAACACGGAAAACATTTTATCTGCTTACCTACTGCAAATGAAAATAATCACAAAAATAGGATAGGCTAGGTTTTAGTCGAGACTGAAGCCGGAATCTTTAGTCTCATTAAATTACGCTGAGATCTACCAAGTCTTGAGACGATCACCGCGGCTGTTGTTTTATTTCTTTTCAGAAAAAAACAACCGGCCAAGTGTGTGTTGGACCACGCACAATGAAGGGTTCCGTAGTCGGGATGAATTTACCCCAAGAATAAACTTAACCCTTCATATGAACATGGATCCACGCGAGACACAATGGTTTTTAATTGTCTGTAATTACGGCATACGAGAGGTTAACTTTGTAGTTGATAAAATGTTCTCACATACATATACATACATATACGTCACGGTCAATTCTCAAACTGTAATTGTAATCGCAAAAAAAAATTACTTGTGCTGTGAGACTTTGCTTTTTGCCAAATTTCATGATTCTACGTCAACGGGGAATACCCTATAGGTTTTAATTTATTTGCGAGTATCAAACTTGTCGCATAAATGACCGTATTTTTTTATTGCCAATGCTATAAATAAAAATCAAGCTTCTAAATCAATATTGGGAAGCTGTATTTTTTTAGAGCTCTAAGGGACGACGTGTTTGATATTAATTTCGACTTGATACCTCCATGCGTTCCTGAGAAAAATTGTCTTGACAGACTGATAGACGGACAACGATGTAATTGTATAAGGGTCCCGTTTTCTTCTTTTGAGGTACGGAACCATAAAAAGATGGAAAAGTCGTCGGTCTGAAAATACTTGCGAAAAAAAGGCATGAATAAAGCATGTAATGAATAACTTGGTACACATTATTATTAATTATGACACAAAATGTTAAATTACATGATACATACAATGCAACAAGGATCTTTAAGTGCCTGAATGACATTGACAGGGGACGTTATTGGTTTACATTTGTGAAGTAGCACAGAAATTCAATCAATCTGCCTAGCCTTGGCCAACTATGCTAGAGTCGGCTGCCAGTCTAACCGGATACAGCTGAATACCAGTACTTTACATTCAGCGATTGCCTATCTGACCTCCACAACCCAGTAACTGGGTAATACGATGCCCCTTGGTGAGACTGGTTGTCAGACTTTCGAGCTTCTCACGACCCGTAACGATTGTCAAAGATCCACGAATGACTGCTGGGACCAACGGCTTAACGTACTTCCCAAGGTACGGAGGAGTCTCAGTATGTAAAGATGGTCACCCATCCATTGACCAACCCCGGCAAGCGTAGCTTAACCTGATGGATCGACCCGTGCGGTTGTTAATACTTAGCCACGAGCTTCTCTAAATCTGGGTATGCTGCGCCATTTTTTCATGTTTTACAAGCACATAACATTGTTAGCTAACCGATTTGAAGGCGTGGCCTAACATTTTTGTCAGCATAAACTTTTACTAACATGTTTTAATAACATGTTTTACTAACATGTTATATCAGACATTTTTTTTATTGGCGCCGCCGGCGCCGACCCGGCTTTAGTGTTACCTACATAAATTGAATTGATAAAAACAATTGGCGGCGTTAGATACAATTTTGGCTGCGCGCCAAATTACTATTCTGTCTATTTAGACAACCGTTTTTGAACTAAACGACATTGCGTTTGAATCGACATTTCTGCACGTTTGTAAGAGCTATGATACAAATGTGGGCTAAGTGCGTGCAAATGAGATCAAGCTGCGAATGTGTTGTTTTCATGTGCTCGTTAAAAAAACTTTGTGTGAATGTGCTCTGAATGGTTTGATATCTCAGCACGAACCATATTGCTACATTTTTTTTATTGTAATGTGATACACATTTACAATAAAAATATAAAAAATATAATATACAAAGTTATTTCCAAATTTTATTTTTAAAATTATTTTTTGTGAATAAAGCATGTACCTACACATGCTTTATTCACAAAAAATAATTTTCATAAGTTTGTAGCTTACATTTCACATGATATAATGTCGTAATTTTCTTACTTTTTTTTTTTTTTTTCAAGACAAATCTACTGTGTATGAAAACAAAAATTGTCTTCTTTTATGATTAGTTGCTCCCAGGACACATCTTTATGTATGTATGTTTACAAAGCCTTGAAATAAATTTTTGTTTCGAGAATGTTTGTGATCAATGTTTCTATACCTAAGGGATAATATTTCCTTAACTCGATTAAGGAACAGTCTGTTATTAATGTATAAATTTTGTATATAATGTGTTAAAAATATTCAATGTTAAAATATAATTTATTTGATGCCAAAAGCTAGATAACTTACAAAAGTTTAAGCGGGTTTAAAATTATGTTTGTGAAAAGTTTGTTTTAATATTAATTTGGAACTACGAAACACAGTCAAAGAAACACCAAGATAGGGACATAATATTATTGTAAATGTAACACTATCTTTTGTAAGACGATTAGTTATAACTTTTTTTTTAATTTGTTGTAATACATAGCAATAAATAAATCTATGCAGTCTATCTTTATGTAATACATACAGTTAATTAATAAGTTGGATTTAAACAATTACAACTATTGTGACTTGTGGTGTAAAGTTTTAGTATTGAATAGAAAATGACAGAAGGTCCACTTCAATAATGCACGAGAAAGTGCATAAATGTCATTCACATGGGTACCACAGGGGCAATTCCCGTATTTTTATGAACGGTCGCATTCTAATTTTAGTCTCAAACTGTCAAAAAACTTCTCTAGATTACCTACATTTTTGACAAGTTTTTTGTCATTTTTTGCGCTGAGATGAGATTGCGACCAGATTTTGAATGGTTTGAAATACAAGAATTGGTGCTCTGATATTCGGTTGTTACCTTTACGTGTATCTAATATTCAGATATTTTCAATTAAACTGATTTATTTCTGTCTTTTTTTATCCCAGTGTGCCTTATTGTTTCACAGGCAGTACTCTTACATCCCACGATGTCAAAAAATATACTATAACGTCCGTAAAATGGAAGTGTGTCTAAGTTAAGCTGTCTTTTATTACTTTTTAGTTCATGAAGGAGACGCTGCATACTCGTACTATCAAATAAACGTAAAAATCGAAAACGGTGAAGTTTGAAAACTGTTTTGTTTTAAATAAATAATAGGACATGGAGTGTCAGCCTTCTGTAATTTTTGTAACTGGCTTGTTATTGGCAAATTGTAATCTGTATTTTAATTTAGCTTTTTTGAAATCATTCTGTAATTTGTTATTATGTTTGAATATTACCACATAATTATTTTCATTATAATTAATGGCCGCAAAAAGCTGGGCTATAGTTATTAATTTAATTTTTTTCTAATCATTGCTTTTATAAACCACAGATACAATCAGGTACGGAGTTATTCAGCAGTTGAAATTGTGTATGTATTGTGTATTGTGGATGTTATTATAATGTTGTAATTGTTGTTCACTTTCATTCAATCGGTGAAATAGAGAATGCGGTAGCCTAGGGAGCTATTGTTAGTTTCGCAATTTAGGTTAACAATGTATTATTATTTTATGCTTGCACACAAATGTTTATTGTACGCGTTTTATGTTGAAAATTCTATTGTATCTTCTCCATTGATAAAACACAAAATAGCAATATGACTGTCAACCACATGTTAAGTTTTAGAGAGTTATTTTGTTCTATAATGTCAATAACTAATTTCTAAAATTATAAACCACTTTACACCACAACTCACGAGATGTAGAAATTTCCACGTTATGTATAAACCAGGTTGGACCCGACAGACTGGATACTGGATAGCTCACGAGTTGACTAGCACAAGATATCACAATGTTACTCTTTAGTGAAAACAAATTGTAGATGTGCATGAAATTGGAATAAAAGTGTATTTTTAGCTTGTTTCTTTTCTTTTTCACCCCTGAATCGTTATACTCACGCACGATTTCCACAAAGAAGTAAGTTTTATTGCGAATGTTGACTTCTGTTAGTTGTATATTGAGAAATAAAATGGGTTAAACTGTATTTACGTACGGTGCGAGTTGGCGCAATAAAACTTGCCAATGGACATGGTGTCTTTTCTTTTTCAACTTGCACTGTCCCAGTGCTGGGAAAAGGCATCCCCCATAATAATATCTTACATGGAAAAAATCATCTGTTTCTATATTTTACCCGACAGGGCTGTGTGTCTATGTACAGCAACTGGAGGGGCTCAATGTGTGGCTGTTACAATGGCTTAATGAAAACAGCTATAATGGGGCAAGAAGAGCGTAGGAAGACCTGGCGAAAATGGTCAAATAGTTGGAGATCTCGCCAAAGCATCTTATTTACACATATCCCTATCACTATGTAAGTCAAACGATTTATCTCGGTACATTCACATTTCGTGACCCAAAACCGTCTCGTGAACGATTCGTTTGTCACTGACAAAAAGGAGATAAAAGTAAGCCTACAAAGTTACAATTTGAGTTGAACCTCTTTGCTCGAAGCCAAGCAATACCAATATTTGTGGCGGAGCGCCCACCTACACGCCCGCTCTGCATGACGGGGTAATGTTCACTGAAGTTTGAAGTGCGTGGTATTGTCAACATAGAGAAAAAAGTTTAACGTTTCAAAATACTGAAATTCAATGAAAAAAAATAGGTAATATCAGGGGCGTTCCTTTCATTAAAGTCGAAAAGCCCGGCTTTCAATCAAAAGTGAGCCTATCAATAAAAAAACTACACCTGTAAACGAACTCAATGTCGCAAGAATTGATACGAATAATAACATTTAACTCTCCGCGTAGTACCGGCCACAAGAATAAAAACGTGGTACCGGCCGCGCGCTAGAAATGTACCTACGATGCAACGTTGCCAGAGTCACATACTCAAGGAATAATATTTAAATTCCGCGCCTCTTTCATCACGCACCGTTGCCAAACTATCTCCGATGCCGCAGTTGCGATCTCGCTCTAACGTTATAGCGCTAAGCAGGAGGCGAGATCGTATCGATGAATGAAGTATAGCTTTCTCGCTCACACAAGGCGGCTTCATATCGGGCTTGTAACCTCTCATTTTTTCGCAAAGAAATGTGTTAACGTCCTTGATATGATAGTATGTACTCATTTTGCAAATGTTCGAATTTTTAAGCCCGGCTTTTGACTTTTTATGAATGAAACGAATCGTAGTAGGAGGTGGTAGGATTGTAGATCCTGAGTATGTCTGTGTTAGTCTCTGCGCAAAGCGTGAATTTTCATGATATAATTTCAAATTAATTGTTATGAGCGGATACTGGCGCCGTTTATGTTTTGATTTTTTTAAATTTTCTGTGTTGTGAGCAGTTTTTGCTATATTTACCTTCTTTTTGAAGTGATGAAAAAGTTTATTATCATTGCAATTGTTCCTTGTGAAGGATTAAAGTGTATAATTGTATATTGGTGTGCAATCGTTACTCGGACTAAGGTAAATACTTTGAGTTTTACAGACAAATATAATCTCGCTGAATACATTATGCGTAATGATCACAATCGCGCTGTTTTTTCAAGATTAGGTTGATGTGTGTCATTTAGCACTTTAAGAACTTCCTTTCCGAGGTCACAATGAGTTTAAAACCTCATTCAATAGGGGCAATTTCTTAGGGCTTGTACCTTTGCTTTCTTTATACGACCTAGTCTTAGAAAAACATATGCAGTAACAAGATGGCAACAAACCGGAGCCCAGTTACTTATCAAATGAATTATATGTAAACAATGTGTAGTTAGAAATCACAAATCAATCAATTATTTATGCGCCATCTAGTAGCCGTATTGTATGAATTAATACAACTCGAAGAGCTCTGTTGTGCCAATAATGTTATAAGATGGCTCACTTATCAAATTTTACACGATACTGATAACTTGTAAATAAAATAGTTGTGATTTTGTAAAGGATTACCAGTACTCTTCGTATTTAAAATTTACCTATATTTAAGCATAACATCACGTCTGTATTCCCCGGAGGGTTAAGCAGAGGTGTACCTACCTAGCCCACATTTTTCCAGTCATGTTTTGTTGTTAATTCATATTTAAATATTTAGGTATATAACCTAGCCACTAATACCACTGATATTTGTTTCATCAAATTTGTTGAAAAACAAACATAGTGGTATTCGTTTTTGGTATTAGAAAGGAATAAATCGCAATTACTTACAATTATGAAAAACGAATATTAGTCAGTTCTTTAACGGCTCAGTCGGTAGGCGCCACTTTGCCAGGCGTTACGGTAGGATGTGTTTTTTTTATCCAAAATATATATTGGCTTGCCCTAATTTTGACCCCTAGGCACGCCACTGGGTAATATAAAAAACTTTTTCAACAAAAAAACAAATAACTTAAATAAAAAAAACACAAAAAAAAGAAATCAAAGGGTAATCCACACAGTGGTAACACCCGGGCGTTTCCTGCCGCCTAATCCGAAACAGGAATCTCCCGATACACCCGTGTCCGGTGAGGACCTGTATCAGGTGGAAGGTAAGGAAAGGACGCCGTGGCGCCTCTCTAGCCACTCCTCAAAGAGGGGACTTATCGCCACAATTGTGGAATGCCCATCTCTGCATCACCCTAAGGTTGGCAGGTAGAAAATGTCTCAGGCATTAAAGTCCGCCTTTGTACAGTATGTTTTTACTTGTGCATTAAGTTACTAATATTATAAATGGGAAAGTAACTCTATTAGTCTGTTACGTTTTCACGCCTAAACCGCTGAACCGATCGTCATGAAATTTGGCAGAGATAAAGAGAAGGACACAGGCTACTTTTTGACGCGATAACCAACATACACGTGAGCGGAGCCGCGGGCAAAAGCTAGTAAATAGGAATTTCATTATTACTTCGCAAAACTGTTCATTTTGCAAGCAATAAACAACGGCAGGGTTAGCGTTGAATCTTTATACTTTCTCTTTAACTTCTGGACATCAATTATTTTCGCATGATATTACTTACACTGGGTATAACTACCTTTTGGAAGGGGCAACTACAATCAATTAATTATTTTTGTAAATTTTGACGTTCAAAAGTGCCTTTTATGTGCCTATTTGAAAAAAATGATTTGACTTTGACTTTGACTTTAAGCCGCTATTTTATTACAACAAAAAATACGACTATGGGACATATTGAATAGTTCAGGCAGTTAAGTAATAGGTGTAGTGATAGGTGTGTTTACGTGAAAATTGTGTACCGGACTGGTTCCACAAGGTTAAAAACGGGAGACAGTGGACCTGAGAGAAAAACTCGATTCAAGTCCATCGTTCTTGACTAAATTATGTCCAAGATTACCAAATTATTATTATTTATAGTCGTTGAATCGTGAATTTTTATTGTTCTAGTTGCAACTGGGTGTTAAAAACTAAATTAGGTCTAACGAGCCATCTAAGGGCACACGCATGTAATTGATGTAAGGGTTGCCGTCATCAAAATCGATAAGGAAGACTAAATAAATAGTCATCAATCAGAATATAATATTCTCTGTGTTTTTATATTTATCATTCGTTCATAGTGTTTAAAATATTTATTTACTTTATTAAATACTCACCTTTATTGAACAGATATTAAAACAAAAAAAAAAAAAACAAAAAAATACAAAATATTGATATAGCGGTGATATTTTTAATAATTATTCGTACTATATCAGAATATAAACTAGTAACATCATCTTCCACGTAATATTAATGTAGTTGGAAGAATTTCCATTCCTCTTATCAAAGGAATTCTATTCCCGATTCGAACACGCCAATTTTATCCCCGTGACCATGGAAACGGGAAATATTCTAAAAATGTTAGCAAGCAGAATTTTTATATATGCCCAAGATATTATTGTAGGGGAATCGAATAGACGGGAATTCTCGAGACCGTAAAAAGGTAAAACTGGATTAAGTATGTATGAGGCCATTAGTGTGCCTCGCCGGTTGTTGGCGGGCTCGCGAAGTGCTGCGATATTGTGCCTATCTTAATAATATGGAAGAGATGTCTCGACTCGTCAGTGGAGAAAGGCTAGGTGGGTGGGTGCTGGAAATATATCTGTGTATGATTTAAACAAAAACCGGCCAATTGCGTATCGGACCACGCACAATTATTTTCTCATTTTCCCATTAATCACAGCACAACACATATACATACATGTATGTCGTAACAATTTATTTGATTTCGTATGAGAATTTTATATCATCTTTAATTTATCTTCATTTATTAAAACGGACACACTTTACCTATGTTTTTATTATTCTAGCGTATGGCATTCAGCTAAAATTCAGCGTCAAGTGGTACACCTTGTGTGTCATCTGGCATTATGCTGAGCTGAGGCCCTTTTGGCATTATAATAATTGTTTTCTGTTTTTTATAGTTTTCAGGTGCATTTTTTGCTATAATGCCAATAAACACAATTTTCTTTCTTTCTTCAAAATGAAGGGTTTCGTAGTTGGGATGAATTTGTCCCAAGAACAAACTTAAGATTTAAAAAATCAAGATTTTATTGTACCACTTTGTTGGCGTAATTAATATGTATACCCATACCAAATTACAGCTTTCTAGTACTAAGAGTCTCTGAGCTAAGCCGCAGACAGACAGAAAGACATACAGATGGACATGGCGAAATTATAAGGGTTCTTTGTTGACTACGGAACCCTAAAAAGAACAGCCGGGTAATTGCGTAATTCACTTGCAATGGCAATGCCTTTAATTTTGACAGTTCAACAATATTCATTGCGTTATTTCTGTCGTTGAGCAGACGAATTTTGCAAATATTTATGAAGCAATGGATTTTCTTCAAAATCATTCAGCTTGAGATTGAAAGTGCAATAATAATAATTATTATTAGGGTGCAGGTTATATTTATTAAGATTACAAAATATTTCTGGTCCGTACATATAACATTGTTTGATGGCTGTTGTGATGCGAAAATTTCCTCAAATAAACCTTGTTTATTTATTCCTTTGCTTCTCGTAGGTACAGTTAAAGCTTCGACTCTAAGATGGGTACGATTCTAAGAAATATATCCTGGAAAGTTACTTCTATTAGAATTCCAATGGTATATCTGTAACCAAGTCAGGTTCCTCTAACAAATGTACGTACCGTTTGACAATTCATTTTACCGAAAATCAGTTGGAATGTTTTCCTATTTTTGTTATTGGATGTACGTTTTGTGGTTTATGTGCTTCAAAGCAAAAATATACCTGACTATCGGAAATTGCTGATAATATAGCCCATCAACTGTTAAGACGCAGATATATGCCAGTGATAGGACTCGCCCATCCAGGAGCGCTGTCCCAATAAGATGCATTATTAATTTATTGTACATAAAACAAAAGGTATATATTTTAATCAATCACGTATACTAAAAGATCTATGGTTAAATTATCTTTAAAAAGGTGAAGATTCAGAAAAAAACGCTTCATAGATTTTGCGTGATTCTCAGTTTTTTATTCGCGTTAGACTTAACTTTCAAAATTAATTTCACTATGTAATATAAACATAATCTAAAAAAAAACATATATTAAGCTATTAAGAAAATGCTCTAATTTAACATACCTATATTTTTTTTATTTTTTTACAAATCATTAACACTACTCTTTTAGACGTGATCTTTAGTATAAAATTATTAAAAGTCGGTTATCGTCGCCTTAAATCGAACCCAGTTAAGCACTTTGTGTAAATTATTTCATCACCACCACCCATTGTTCTGAAAACGGTAAAGGAAATCATCGTGAGGAAACCAGCATGTCCTAGAACCAAAAATTTCAAGACATGTGTCATCCAACAACCCACATTGGTCACTCCTCACAGAGGAGGACTGTGTCCCAGCAGTGGACACAGACACTATGCCATAATAAGCCAAAAAAATATAAATTCTTGGTAATCTGTTAACGGCTCTTTCTTTAAAAAAAAAGTTGTTAAAACATTTCAGATTACCATTAGTTCAACCGTTAAGTACTACTTTAAATATTAAAGTAATTAAGTATAATGAAGATCTTTTACTTACAAATTACTATGGACCAATGAGTGCTCTCCAATAATTCCTTTGAGAATTATAAAAGCCTAATAAAATTTTCCTCGTAACTAAAATTAGCAAATTACATAATGACTCCATATTATATTCAAATATTCTCAAGAAAAATGAAAATCTGTTAAAGACTTTTGCGAAACTTTTTCAATGATTAAAACATAGATCTGATTCTGTCAAGAGATTCTAGGTACAGGTAACAAAAAAAGTTTTGGGTTTCTAGATTTTTATTTTTTGTCTCACCTGATGGAAAGCGATGGATGAGGTCTACGATGGAACGAGCCTGCCCAGAAGATGCCTGTTCACTCTTTAAAATCTGAAGTTATGAAAAGATTACAATAAAAAACATTGCACCAAAATAATAATTATTAAATGAAAACTTAACAAAAGATTCTACAATTCTGTTGAACGAGTCCAAGCACACAAAGGTATCAGTGAACATCACGCTATCTAAAAGTACTTGTCTTGAATTGAAAACGGATAAAACATTACAGAGCCTTCTATCTTTTTACGGCACTCGCGGATATGAAATCGATAGATCCGGAATCCGTCTGCGCAAAACGGAGTTGTGTGTTACGTTTTTTTTTTTTTTTTCGAAGAAAATTAGGGTACTTTGAAATATTTAATCTTTATTTATGATAAGGTTGATGATGATTATTTTGTCCGCGATTATAAACCTAGGTGAGCTGTCAACTTGACTGTAAAATTTATTAAAGTATGCGTAAGTTTCGATTCCGTGGTTTAAAGGCAAAATTTTGCTACTTTGGGTTACATTATTGCAATTTTTTGAAGATCTCAATTTTTTTTTGATAATAAATTATAGCCTTCGTGATAATTTAGCTTTCTATTGGTGATTTTTTTTTATCGGTCTAGTAATTTCGGAGCTTATTCGGTAGAAACAAACAAAAAAAAAAAAAACTTTCCTCTTTATAATTTTAGTTTAGATTATAAGTTGTCATAGAATGTTTTTTCTATTTTACCAAAAACTGGTCTTGTTGCTTGTTTATATCTTACATCACATTAAGCTTAGAGCTACAGGAATGAGGCGTGAAGTTCCTCCGACAAAGATGGAGAAACCATTAAAACCTATTTAATACATATAGCAAAGATTATTGCTACCATAAACTCTTGCTCTTTTTAACATCCTCTAAAACATTTTCATCATCATCAACCACTGAAATAAAGGTATATCCTAGAAGTACACAGACAAATTTTTTTTTTAAAAAAGAGCACGGACCGTGACCAATAACACAAAGGTTTAAGGATTACAATCCTATATATTTTTTACGAGAACCAGAAAAAATAAATCGATTTCCCGATAGCCCGGACAGTAGTAATGTGAACTATGGTCGCAGGTGGCCTTGGGTGCTATTCTGATAAATGTCAATGTCGAATTTATGATCGAAGTCGAGTCGAATGAAGCTTCGCACGCGCGTTCGGCTTATTTCGGCTTTATTCGGTAAGCCGACGACTGGAACCGACTTGCGGCGTGCTTTAGGCCAGATTTGCGAGGTATTTGGAATTGATTGGTTGCTGGATTGAGGGTTTCAAGTATTTTGTAGCTATTGCAGGCTGTGGTGCGTGATTGGATACGGTTTAGTGAAGGAGGTGGGTGGAACTACCTTTAGTATATCATCCCCGTAGAGCGAAAAGTCATTAAGTCGAAAAATCGTGTTTTGAGATAATGAGAGTTATAATTATTGAAAATAAAAATCGTTATAACTTTGGCTTGCCGTTACATATCTTTATGTTTTTAGCTTTAATTTGAAGGAAATAAAATACAATTTATATTATAAGAGTTAAAACACATGAAAACTTCTAATATATGAGAAAATTTAAAAACATCAAACTAATGAATTGTTCTCTTTTGTAGTATTGTACAAATAATCTATCTAAACTTATAATATATAAACCTGAAGAGTGTTTGTTTGTTTGTTTGTTTGAACGCGCTAATCTCAGGAACTACTGGTTGGAATTGAAAAAGTCTTTTTGTGATGGATAGTCCATTTATTGAGGAATATTATAGGCTGTATAACATCACGCTACAACCAAAAGGAGCGGAGCATAAATGAAAATTTTTGCAAAAACGGGAAAAATTATTCCTTTTTGAGAGCTTCCGTTGCGTGCGCTGCGTAAACGGTTTAAGTTACGCAAATATCATGTATGATGGAATTGTTTCTCTTTAAATTTCCAAAAAAAAAGTCCGCGACAGAATATGTCTATCTTTTAAGATTGACTCACTATAACCTTTTTTATGGTAATCAAATTTGTTCGAAATTAATGCATTATTTGCGAAGGAGTTTTCATAAACATGGTATTAATCCTTATCCAAATAAATACGTTATTCATCACAAGTATTTCATTTTGAACAAAGTTGATCTTACATCATTTAATTTCAATGAATATCTTAGGAGATATAACTGTTTTATAATAACTCCGTAGCAAAATAATGATCAACTCTGCGAGGTAGTCTATTCTAAAGCTGATGAGTTAGTTTTTAGGGTTCCGTACCCAAAGGGTAAAATGGGACCCTATTACTAAAACTCCGCTGTCCGTCTGTCTGTCTGTCTGTCTGTCTGTCCGTCTGTCACCAGGCTGTATCTCATGAACCGTGATAGTTAAACAGTTAAAATTTTCACATATGATGTATTTCTGTTGCCGCTATAACAACAAATACTAAAAAACAGAAAAAATAATATTTAAGGGGGGCTCCCATACAACGGGCATGATTTTTTTGCCGTTTTTTTTTTCTCCGCCCGCGTGGATGTCTGTTATCGCGTAAAAAAGTAGCCTATGTCCTTCTCTATATCCCAGGTCGATCGGTTCAGCGGTTTAGGCGTGAAAACGTAACATACAGACAGACAGACAGACAGAGCTACTTTCACATTTATAATATTAGTATGGATAGCTTTTGCCCGCGGCTCCGCCCGCGTGGATGTCGGTTATCGCGTAAAAAAGTAGCCTATGTCCTTCTCCATATCCCAGGCTATATCTTTGCCAAATTTCATGACGATCGGTTCAGCGATTTAGGCGTGAAAACGTAACATACAGACAGACAGATAAATAGACAGACAGACAGAGTTACTTTCACATTTATAATATTAGTAAGGATAAGGATTTGTATGGATGGTACGGAACCCTTCGTGCGCGAGTCCGACTCGCACTTGGCCGGTTTTTTGTTTTTTGAACGTGCTAATCTCTGGAACTGCGAGTTGGATTTGAAAAAATCTTTTTGCATTTTACACCCCAATTCTTGAGGAAGAATTACATTCCTATTAACTAGAAAACCATTTTATTTTTAATGAAAGTTTATGCGAAAACGAAGTAAAAGCACGGGCAGGCAATCTGTTGCGACGGGGTGGGTCGGGGGAACAAGAAATTTAACGCGGACGAAGTCGCGGGCAGAAGCTAGTTTAAAAATAAAGAGTGAGTAGTCACTAAGTCGTTTTAATTTCGGGTGATGTAAATTTTCTATAAATGTATAATAATTTGACTAACTTAGTTATTTCTCCCATTACGCTGTGGGGTACAAAAGGTTGACTTACTTTCTTTTCATATTTCTTAAAACAAAAGCGTGGGCAGCTACAAAAATGACGATTAGACAGATATTTAGAGAAGAAAAAATTTTGATTTTAGTGACATTGATAAGTCATTTTGGGCATTTTTCGACTTAGTGACTTTTCGCTCTACGGGGACGATATACTTATGTTAGTAGGTATTTTGGTGAGATATTAGAGTCGTTTCCTAACTATAATTTTAGTTGTAAGTACCTACATTTCAACATTAATAAGTTACCGACTTGAAATATAAAAACTACAATTAGTATTGTAAAAAGAAAATACTAATCAAGCGTGACGGACAAAAATATATGACTTGACATTGCAAAACAGTAGAAAAACTTCATGCGTTGGCTTTAACAAAAGATGAATGACCCCTAGTAAAACTTGGTTTATCCCTAAAGAAATCCTTGTAATACGAAAAACGAATACGGAGAATAAATCTATCTTACGTATTCGGACAGATAGGCGTAACGTGCCTTTATGTGGACAAATCTGAATAATACAATAAAGAATAAAAAGTCTCTTCATACCGTTGTTCTAGAATAATAAGAGTGAATTCCGTTCGTATAAGTACCAAACGATCATAACATATCGGAATAGGCGCCCTTAGTAACCGCTATGAGTCCAGCACAAAAATAATAATACTTATTAGAATTTTTTCCTCCAACAAGTCCTATATTTCTCTTCAAAAACTTTGTTTTGAGTACTTTATGAAAGTAAATGAGAATAACAAGGGGTAACAAGCTAAAAGAACATTCGGTAATGAAAATATCAGAAAAACAAGTGTCATTAACGGACGAGTTTTATCTCTGAGAAAAAGTTTGTGACAAATTAAGAAAGAGGCGGGTAACTCGAGTTTGGGGCTAATGGAAAATACGTTTTGCTTCGAGATAAAAAGTTTAGAGGCAGAAGTTCCGTTGGTCGTGCTCCGATTCGACAGAAAGCATTGGACTTGAACGATTTATAGAGGACGAACCGTACATTTGTACCGAAGTTGTGAGAGTTCAATAACTTCCGAACATTCGGCTGGATAGAGGGAAATGTGGTGTACATTGTTAATGTTGGTCGTTTGCTTGTTTAGGATCGCGTCTTTTGACGTCTAGTGACATAATGTATGATAAGCGATAATATCAGATGTTGGGTTCGTAACATTTTCAGTCTCTGCTCTTGAGGGTCAAGAATTTACATAATCCTTCAAGAACGTAGTGATCTACATACATATTCCAGCGTAGTTAGAGCAATTCCTTGTTAATAAAAGCAAAAGGAGTAATGTAAGGAACGTAGCAGGTGGCGTTCTGTAGTTTCTGCCTACCCCCATGGGAAAAAAGTGTGAGATTATGTATGTGTATGAATGTCCTTGATAAAACTGGCTCTTTCCTCAAAGGCCATTTTAAACTCACATAATTCTGCCATGTTTCCTGGACTTTATAATATACTATTCAAAGTAATTTGCCTTCTAAAGCCTCGTCCACCCGGTGGCAGAAACACTCCAGTAAATAATAGCCTGCACATATCTCTTGCTACAAAATACGTTCTATTATTCCTAGAAATGTTTGAACAAGTTTGATAACTTGAAAACGTTTGAAACAAACACAACACATGTACTACAAGTTTCAGTCTCATAGGAGTTTATGTAGTTAATGTACCGGCAATCGAGATACAACTTCGCAATATGATTTGTAGTGCTAGTGACAGAGTTATTGTTGAATAAATAGGCAAGTTGGTGATTGTTTTGTTACAACCTACCCTTTTCCCAATTACATGTTGGAGTCGGCTTTCAGTCTGACCGGATGCAACTGAATACCTATTTTACACGGAGCGACTGCTTATCTAACCTCCACAACACACACTAAGTAACACGATACCCCTTGGTAAGATTGCTTGTCAAACTTTCGGGCTTCTGACTACCGGTAACCATTGTCTAAGATCTATGAATGACAGCGGGGACCAACTGCAACGGCTTAACGTGCTTTCTGAGGCACGGAGGAGCAATATATAATATAATGGATGATCACCCATCCCCGGACTGATCTCGGCAATGGATGCGCTTTTAAATAAAAAACAACATATCTAAATGATAAAAATTTAAATCCATTTATTTTCTGTAACACGAGTACATTACAATTACAAAGATAATTTAAATACACATGCAATGGTGAGGTTTTTTTTTAATTTGCCAGGTTTAGTATCCAATAATTATTTTTTTCGATAACCTGGCGCAACACGTCACAAGCATGTCGCGCTTTTCGGTGACGCGAAACCATAGGTTTTCCCCTACAAAAGTCGCTCAACGCTGCTAAAGAAGTTTTCAATTCAAAAACCTTACCAACCAACACATACTTAAAGCGTTTCTCAACAAACCCGCTTCAGAACAATAAATTAACACATTAAAACGAAACAGCTTAGCATAGGTTTCTATTTAACGACTGCAGGTCATTAAGTCCCGTCGGGTCAAATTAGGTAATAGGTTATCAGAAAACCGTCTGATGTGCCCACTCGTAACTCTTGTTAATGCCTTTATTGGTCGTAATATACGGTCCAGACTTTCAGACTATTAAAGGAATGGCAAAAGGATTCGTTTTATTGCCCGCACCCCATTACAATCAGGCACGTAGTACATTGTGTAGAGAAAATCGATGTAATACATAATATTTCTTTGATAAAAAATATTACAAGGTTAGGTACTGACTTTTATATAAAGTTAAAAGTTCTAATTTTGTATAGTAGGTAATACTGGCTGGTGCCGCAACTCCACGTTAATGCGCGAATTTTGTGTACGGATGGGAAAATCGATCATTCGATCCACCCAGCTACACAAGGAAGGCCAGCAACGCCTTGGTGTTACTGACAATCTCACGTAGGGTACCTGGTTTACCGAAGTACTTCGCCCTGTAATTGGCAATCACCAGGCAGTTTAGTAACACATGAGCTTCTGTCTCTTCCTCCTACATGCAGACCCTGCACAGCGGACTGTCTGTGACTCCAATGACAAAGATGTGTTTATTAAATGACCCATGGCCAGTTATAGCTGCTGTAACTGTACACAGCTGTTGTTTCGTTAGTCGGAGAACCTGTTTCGTGAGGCGGCCATCAATTGTAGGACACTCACCATGGTCCGACCATTGTTTGAGATGTTGATCCCTGGTGCATTTCATTACCAGAGTGCGGAAGTACCCGAAGGGGAGTGGTACTTACGATGGGTTCAGGACCCACTGGTGCCATGCTCGATCCCTTTCTGGCAAGCTCATCGGCTGCATCGTTGCCTAGTCTGATGTTAATTTGCAACGTCTCTTTACCCGACACTGTTGACTAAATTTGTCGGTAATACGGTTCTATTCACAAAACATTAAATAACCTTCACATTCTATGGATGTTTACCGGAAAGTTTTTTACGTAACTACAGACACAGAACCTATTGTATCACAAATAGATCTAATAACAGATAAGATCTGCCTATATAACCAAAAATAAACCTAAAAACGTCGCGTCATAAAAATACGTAACTACATACAAACCTACTTCACAATATCAGCCATATCACATAAAAACAGCTCCGTGCTCAAAATGGACGTTCAAACACAAACCCTTTGCAGGACCTCTTAATTTGGCTGATATATAAGGGCTTGGAGAGCTCACATGCGCATATTAAATTCGCTGTACGTGATTGTACCGAATCAATCTATAATGCGACCAGATAGAAATGCTCTTATCGTGATGTCACAAGCGTAATTTATTCCTGGGGGTATAAAAGCTAGATATTGTCACGCAAGCACGATTTGGGGGTCGATATAAGTAGGTGAGTGTGAATTGGTTGAATACAATGCCTTTGTTATACGAGTATACTGTTTAAAAAAGTATCGTGCCTATTGGAATATTTGCATGTATGTATTATAGTACAGAGTTACACCTTTCCTACAGTATCTATGGAGTTTGTTTTGTTTTCAGACTCATTAAAATGTTTTTTATGATACATCGTTATGCAAGGCTGTTTTACTCAGTGTTGGTACTAGAACAGAATAACTAGTGGTGTTAAAACTCCTCAGGAGTTCGCACGACGCTTAAGTACAAAGAGAATAATAATTGATATGACAGTTCAATAATTTGTCTTGTATAGCAAAACTAGCTTCTGCCCGCGGCTTCTCCCGTGTGGTGGCACGAAATTATCCGACGGCAATGTATTAAAGTATACTGTGTCCTAACAGAATACTTTTTATCCCGGCAAGCCTGTAAACAAGTTGATTATATTTCAAAAATAGCTGAAGACTAATTTGTGATTTTTAAATTTCTTGATATGATTTGCTAAATAATAGGAAAAAATAAATAAAATTACTAACGGGGTTTAAAACAAAAAAAGGTTTTTTCAATATTATTTTTCTGCTATATTTTGTATGAAGCTGAAAAACTGGTTCAGGCACATGCAAATAGATCATATAATGATTTTGATGATATTTTTTAATGTTCAAAATCAAAAGTAGTTTCTTGTAGAATGATGATAAAATGTCAGTCTTGCGTCATTTTTCGGAAAACTTATTGCGAATATTAGTGTTTTACCGTGAATACTTAATTTATTTGAAAAATCTCTTTCAAATCATAAATGATTTTGTTTAAATTATTTTTCCCTTTTTCACAAACAATGAACAAATTGATCAAAATCAGCCGATTTCGTGCACAGACCCTTGAGATTATTACATAATCTTATTCATAACAAACTAATTATTCCAATTTATCATCATCTTGATATTACACCTTCTTTAGGAGTTTATTACAATCAATAGAACGTGAGCCTGCAACTAAGACATGGACGCCATCTTTTGGCTTCTTTGTGATCTAGAAACACCTAGTATTGTTTTAAGATTAATATTATTACATTAATTGTGATATTCTCGTTACAACTGTCGTTAAAATTAAAAGGGAACATTTATTTTATAGTCTTTGGGTTATTATTCATATTTACAATTGGTCATTTGACACAGTAAATTTGTTTACGACAGACCACCACTATATAACTAACGTGCCCAAAATGGCGCGGTTTGCGATTTTAATGATCAATAACTGAATGTAATAATTTAATACGAGAGCTAAAGTTTCAATAATAGAATACAAACTATAAAGAAACAAGATTATTTTACACAGCAATTTACTAATGAACCTGTTGTTTGATTAAATTCCTTGAATTAAGTGTCGTCAAATAGTAATAATGAAGTTGAAGAATAAAGCTTCTAATTTAACGTTACTTTTGAAAACGCTTTTGTATTTGTGAATTGGCATTGTTTAATTATAAAAGAATTAACTGATAAGCATCTTAAGTATTGCTTGTAAGCTTTATTCAACTTATTAGTTAATTATTATTAACTTGTTAGTAATGGTGGCCCAGTGGCCCGACTTACGACTTGTAAGGTCGTGAGTTCGAACCCAAGCAGGCGCTTTACTTTGTGTAAATATAATAGTTTCATCATTATTGCTCTCAAAACGGCGAAGGAAAACATCGTGAGGAAACCGGCATGTCCTAGAACTAATTATTCGAAGACATGAGAGATCTACCAACCAGCACTGGGTCCGCGTGGTAGATTACAGAGCCCACTCCCTCTCGAAAAGAGGAGTCTTGGTCCCAGCAGTGGGAACATTACAGGCTGACTTATTCAACTAATTAAGTAATAAGACTAAATATGGTAAAAGTAGCGTTTCCGCCCACTTAGATAGCGACGCAGCAATGTCGTCCGAAAGAATCGTAAAGGAAAGTTGTATTAAAAAAAAACGAATTGAAAACCTCCTCCTTTTTAGAAAGTCGGTTAAAAAGGGTTAAAATTGTAATAGTCTAAAACAAAACCTGCGTAATATAAAGTTAAGATTTAAAAGTGTGTCCATGGAGTTTTTTGCCCGTTCTTCTTCTCCAAAATTGGAACCTACATATTGGAATGGGCAATTACTACAGTCATTTATTAACTCAAACTGAATGACTGCTTGATAAGTGCCTGTAACTGTTTTAGTGAAAATAAATGCTTTGAGTTTGAGGTAAGTGTTGTGTGTGATTGAAATTCAACATATACCTACGATAGGCGAAGAATTACATTGGAGATTGGTCAGAGACGGCTTTCACTGGATATTTCTATAATAATTGTTATTTTATTTTTTTCGAGATGTCGCCAAGCGGTTGGTCGACTCTTCACGTGACCAAAGGGCTGGTCTATTTCTTGGCCAAAGAATCAGTATTGCCATACAACGTGGCCATACTGCCAGCCTTTTGGGCATTGCACTTTTCCTGTTGACAGCGATGCGGACGAATTTTTTGATGCCCTTTGATTCTTTCCCCTGCTTTTTTATATACTTGTACATATTATTATTAATTAACACATAACATATTTAATTTGTAAAAGTAAATGATTTTTCTAAAATTTTAAAATATAATAAGTCAGTGTGTGAGTTAAAGTACAATAATATATTTTATTGAGTGTTAAGTATGGATGAATTTTATTTGGATGCCTTGGCTTCTGTATGGATAAAATCTAATAATTATTAATTCCTATAGTCAATGTGTAAGTTTGCTCAAATAAACCAATTCACTTCTAAATTGCTCAAAAACCGTTCTACAAAATGCGGTGTACGTGTGAGAATTCTGGAGAGAAATCGTTAGGGGTATGAAACGATTAGTATTCCTCTTTGAGTAGACTCTGTGGCCGTGATTCACACGCAAGCCGAATGTCCGGTCACGACAGTATGCCAACTTGAAAACTGTGAAACAGGGGGACACGTGATGCTAGGAAAAAACAATGAATTTATTTACACCTCGATGTTTAGTCACTTTAAAGCTTGGAAGATGTAAGAAAAGTAAAACAATACGAGTGTTTTCTTAAGACTGCGCCGAGCGCACAGTGGCGCCCTCATCGTTATTTCGGTGATTTCTTTTATTTTAGAATGAAAATGCAGAAAATAAGCTTCTCAAGTTGTGCTTCACAAGACTATACGTCATTATTACTACAAACAGTAGTTTTAAATTGTTATGTTTTTTTGTAATCATTAAAACGGATCTTTAACTTAAGATACTATGTTATTTCAAAGGAATTGATCCTTATGAATGACTCTTTCGGTTGGTATCATAAAATACAGGTGTATTTTTTTTTCACGTTCCACCGGCTCTATTGCCGGCTCAAGCAGGTGATTTTTCAAAAATCTTTAAATGCAGTTTTAATTATTTTTGAAAATAAAGGAATGTTTCCTTTCAGTAAAATTTGCCATCATCAATATTAAGGGTACTTTTCCTCCAACCACGGTCTTTTTTTCCAGCTTGTATAATTATGTATACAGGATGTAAAAAGACCCATCACAAAGCCGTCATCTACTTATTCTGTACATCAAACTAAGTACCTTTGTGCAAAAATAATTGCTGGGAAACGACTTTTATTTTTGGTATGAAAATTCGCTGTTTACGTTGGTGTGCAATGTAACGCACGCAAAAATTTGTGCATATGGGTGCAAGCAACGGTACAGGGGCCTAAGTCTATTAATTTACAATCGTTGCAATGGTCTCTTCATGTGAGATTTTGACAGATTTGCCATACAAACACTGTCAAATACTCACAATGGCGAGACCATTGCAACGTTTGTAAATTAGTAGACTTGGCCCCCAGGAGTCGTGGGTGTATTTAAAGTTTAGTTATAACAATTAAAACTTGTTTTTGTAAAAAACCGTCAATATAAGTTGTAACTTTGACCTTCAATATCTCCATAACTAGAAGGTTCCCAGGCATGGTCCAGTACAAAAAAATGATCACAATGACGGGAGGAATTTCGGCTTCGTTGTCTTTTTACACCCGTTATAATTATACGAATTGGACTTTCCAATGTCGATCTTTATCATGGTTTAATTATTCTTTTTAGGGTTCCGTAGTCAACAAGGAATCCTTATAGTTTCGCCATGTCCGTCTGTCTGTCTGTCTGTCCGCAGCTTAGCTCAGAGACTTTTAGTACCAGAAAGCTGTAATTTGGCATAGGTATACATATTAATCACGCCGACGAAGTGGTAAAATACAATCTTGAAATATAAATTACCTTAAATTAAGTTACCTCCCCTACACATAAATTGTGGATGATATTTTTTTTTCTCTTCTGTCCTACGGTGTTCAGAGCGGGTTTGTGAAAACCATTTTTCCATTCAGGGATCCGTTTGCGTAATATTAAGCTTTAAAGTACTAGTTTTTGTTAGATACAAGTGTCTCCCCTCCCCCTGCCAGCTAAATGGTTGATTTTGGATACGTAAAAAAATCACGGCATTAGTATATTTATCGAAGTTACAAGGAACACTTTAGTTAGATAGATAGATAGAATACTCTTTATTATGTACACCATAAAAATTACAGATCACAGAAAGTAGGCTTTAAAAGATAAAGAGTAATAGTCAACCAACTTACATTTGCAATTGGAGAATTGACCGTCACGTATATCGATGTATGGTAGAACATATATTTCAACTACAATGTTAATTTTGTTCTTGGGTAAAATTCTTTCTAACTACGGAACCCTTCATTGTGCGTGGTCCGACACACACTTGGCCCGTTTTTTTTTTTCATTATATATGTTCACACAGTAAAATAGGTAGACATACGACATAAGTATAACATTTGAATACAAAGGTACTGCTTATTTCTTTTCTTTAATTCTGCCAAAAGCAATCTCAACTATCCTTCTCATACCACATACTATCTCCATTAAAAAGCTACCTCCACATCGTCCTACCTCGTTCACAGTCGGCACTGGTCCCGCATGCACCGCACTTGCGACGTCCAATCGTCGGTACATCACTATGCATTACGTCACGACGTCAAATGACGTAATTATGCCGACACGCATGCTTCGAGTGCGGGATTTGCATCGTTGTGCAGACTATGAATTGTGCTGGGGTAGTTTTATGCATCACTTCATGATGCATGTTTGTGGATTTGGATTTGATGGTGTTTACAGGCTATATGAAATGTACAACAGTTTGTGATTGACAGACTGAAGGACAAACAACACACAGTCTTATGGGTAGGATATATAATCCTTAGATGTTGTGGAGTTGACCACTAGGAAAGGATTATTTGAAGTGTCACTTCGAATAGGTCAAGCGAAATGCTTTCCTATGATAGATTGTAGTAAGAGGGTTGGACTGTTTTCTTAATGACTGTGTTACGTGTTTATTTTCTTGCTACGAGATGTTGTTATCAACTACGCCAGCTATAGCACCGGTACGTTGAAGTAGAAAATATGCTATGAACTTTGCTTCGCGACCTGCTACGCTAATATCTTATAATTTTAAGATTAAACAGAAACACACAGGTTTTAATTGGAGTACCAAATATCTGCCTAATCCGGGGATAATATCACTGACATGTTAATATTAAACAGCTTTGTTTGGTAATATTATATCAATTAGTAAACCAATACGCTATAATTAATTAGCTTAAACATACAACAATTACGTATTCAACCATCGGCTAATCAACTGCTTATAACGCCATGTAATTATAAATCCCATGGCGATTTATATGAATCGAACAGAACAATGTGCGACTAACATCCATTTATCAAACACAACCATTGATATTATTTTATTGATAAAGTTTTGTAGAGTGTTCTTAATGACTTTCAAATAGATTTAAGTTGCTAAAGTCTATTCGACTTTAATTAATACTGTGATATTGATTGTTTTGTTTGAGATTTCTTAAAGTAGACTAAAGATACAAAACAGAAAGGCACAGAAGGTCGGCTCCATGCAAAACGAGTGAAAACGAATGCACGTTTTAGATTATTCATATTTATAGGAGAATATCTGATTTTATTAATCACATAAATTGATGATGTACAATAATAAATCACACTAAGAATGTTAGCTGTCAGAATATTAGATGACATTGACGTATGGAAACGTTCCATTTCAACAATATTTTATTAAACCTAAAACTTCCGTTTGTACTCGTAAATAAAAAGGTTATAATTTAAAATATATTATTATGATGTTTGCATTGATATTTCATAGACAGATGTATTTGTTTAACAAACAACGATTCTAGAGTTTCTGAAAAAGGTCATGATTAATGTGGTTTTCAAATCTATACTATAATCACTACATATTATAAAACAAAGTCTTCCGCCGCGTCTGTCTGTCTGTCTGTTCGCGATAAACTCAAAAACTACTGCACCGTTTTTTTATGCTGTTTTCACCAATGGATAGCGTGGTTCTCGAGGAAAGTTTAAGTATATAATTTGTTAAGTTTTTGTATACACTTTTTGTATAAATTAACGATATTGGTTGGAGGTGTCGGAAAAAAATAAGCCGTCTGGGAGCTTTTAATGAAAACGCTGTTTAAACCCTTTGAATTATAACAAAATAATGTATGGTGGAATTGTGTATCATAAATAGGTTTACAGAAAAGTCCGCGATGGTATGTATATATCTCTTAAGGGTAACATACTATATCCATTGTATTGTCTTTTTGTAGGTATTTGTTGTCTTTAGGTATTCGAAACATACTTATACTTTTTATCCCGGTAGTATATTGCCGTGGGAGAATTTCCGACATTCACGCGGGCGAAGCCGCGGGCAAAGGCTAGTATATATTATATTATTACTAGCTTTTGCCCGCGGCTTCGCCCGCGTGGATGTCGGTTATCGCATAAAAAAGTACCCTATGTCCTTCTCCATATCCCAGGCCATATCTCAAATTTATAACTTAATATTAATTTTAATGTGATTCACTATGTGAATAGAAACCGAAACAAATGATTTAATATAATAAAAAGTACTTATGATCTGAACGTCTAATGAGTCTTTACCTAAAGATAACAAACACAAAATCAAAATACGAAATTTCACTCAAATTCTTAAAGCAATCAATTTGTACCAAATTACAACACGAAATAAAAATGCGACACAAATAATAATTTTAAAATAATTCACGTAAGTACCAACAATGTGAAAACAAAACGAAATCCTCCGAAATGTCGCACGATACACTGTTTGTGCTGAGAAAACACTCGAAATCGAATGAACACCATTGGTGCATACCTTTTCTCAGGGTCACGTTCGCAATTGGATGAAATATTTGACATTTATTATGTACTTGCAACATGATCTGGCTGTAGAATTCGATTAATCGACTAATACTTAACCGGTATTAATACATTTTAGCGGGAACACCACTAAACGAACGAAAAAAAAAAAAAGAAAACAAAATACGTCTGTACTCTGTGGTCGCGTGGCGGTGTGGCGCGACGTAAACATTCATCAAGAGAAATTTCATTCAATGAGAAAACGGTTTAATCATAGAAGAATCTTATACAGAATTACTGAGAAATAAATGTAGATTTCGTATTGAGTGTTAGTTTATCGAAAAGTGATAAATATGTCAGTGAAAAAGTAACGAAAGTTTTGGAATGCACAAATTTTGATCATAAGGCCACCGTGTTTAGTAATGTTTTTATGATAAATATTCTTGTATACTGTTTGAAATACACGTAAATAGCTAGCTTATTTATCTGCGAACATAATTTGGCTAATAGCTACTGATATTATAGCGTATTGTTATCGTAATCGTATTTCCAAGAGTAAAATTCGGCAAACAAATACCTACAAAAAGACAATAAAATGGATATAGTATGTTATTCTTAAGAGATAGACATATGCCATCGCAGACTTTTTTGAAGACCTATAAAAGATACACAATTCCACCATACATTATTTTGTTATATCTCAAAGGGTTTAGACAGCGTTTTCGTTGAAAGCTCCCAGACGGCTTATTTTTTTCCGACACCTCCAACAAATATCGTTTATTTATACAAAAATGTATACAAAAACTTAACAAATTATATACTAAAACCTTCCTCGAGAACCAAGCTATCCATTGGTGAAAACAGCATGAGAATCGGTGCAGTAGTTTTTGAGTTTATCGCGAACAGACAGACAGACAGACGCGGCGGAGGACTTTGTTTTATAATATGTAGTGATTATTATGACGTTTATTTATTTTTTATCTATATCAAATACATTTATAAATATTTCTTAAAAAATATATAAAAAACATTTAAAAATATAAAAAATAGTGGTCCGCCGGTGTCGGGAGCAGGGTCCAAGCTACCGGTGGTTAGGGCTGCAGAGACAGGAATCTCCGCACAATGCGAGCCGTATCAAGGAGTACTGCCTTCTGAATCAGGCCCTTGATCCAACCGCCTAACGAAAGCCTCGAGAGATGTTGATCGAGGCTTTTGGCCAGTAGGCCATTGGCCGTCACGACAATCGGCACAATGATAGCTGAGCTCACATTCCATATGTCAACAACCTCGTGTGCTAAGTCGAGATACTTTATTTGTTTCTCTTTCTCAGCTTTCACGAGATTCTGGTCATGTGGAAGGGTAACATCAATTATCATTACGCGGAGCACTAATCGATCTATTACCACTATATCAGGTTTATTGGCAACAATAGCCCTATCAGTAATGATAGACCGATCCCAGTACAACGTGACATGGTCATTTTCGAGAACTAGGTCTCGGGCACATACTTGTAATACGGTACCTCAGAATCCACAAGTTTATATTTCAAAGCAAGTTGCTGGTGAATAATCCTAGCTACTTGATTATGCCTGTGCAAGTACTCGCCGTTAGCCAGACGAGAACAACCAGAGATAATATGTCTGATGGACTCACCCGGACGGTGGCTATTATATTATTATAAAGCTGAAGAGTTTGTTTGTTTGTTTGAACGCGCTAATCTGAGAAACTACTGGTTGGAATTGAAAAGTTATTTTTGTGTTGGATAGTCCATTTATCGAGAAAGGTTATAGGTTATATAACATCACGCTACGACTAATAGGAGCGGAGCATAAATGAAAAAAGTTACCAAAACGGGAAAAATTATTCCTTTTGAGAGCTACCGTTTCGTGCGCTGCGTAAACGGTTTAAGTTACGCAAATATCATGTATGATGGAATTGTTCCTCTTTAAAAGTTCTAAAAAAACTTTATTTCTTTCTTTCTTTCATATGTCTATCTTTTAAGATTGACTCACTATAACCTTTTTATAAGGTAATCAAATTTGTTCGAAATTAATGCATTATTTGCGAAGGAGTTTTATCAACATAATATTTATCCATATCCAAATAAATATGTTACTAATCACAAGTATTTAAATGTTAACAAAATTGTCCTTGACATTACTTGATTTCAATCAACCTCTTAGGAGATATCACAATTTAAAAAGCTAAAGAGTTTGTTTGGTTGAACGCGCTTATCTAAGGAACTCTGGTTCGAATTGTTAGACAATTCTCTCAGTGTTAGATAGCACATTACTTTAGGAAGGTTATAGGATATTTAACATCACGCTACGACCTTAAGGAGCCGAGCAAACGACAAAAAGTCGGAAAGAACCCTAAGCGAAATCGGAGTAATTGCGCGGGCAGGCAATGCAATGCGACGGGGCTGAATTTTACGCGGACGAAGTCGCGGGCAGAAACTAGTAAATAAATATTGTTCTTTAATTAAAGTCTGTGATCATATTCGCAGCCCGCGGATTCAATTTATGAAAGTGAACTTAAGACCTATTATAAGTTAGATACTGGGAGTTTTCAAACTTTAAATAATTTGAATCCTGATGTTTGTACATTTAAGTAAGGTTTTTTGTAAGGCTTACTTTTGGGCTAATGTTTTTTTGCCGTTTTTATCAAAAGAATCATCATGTAAAAGTAAATCCATTATTAACTCAAGGATCTGAAGAACTTTGAAGTAAAATAATCATAATATTCCTTTCGCAGGTCTGCTGGAAGAAATTTCTTAAGAAATAAGCAGTATTATACCTTGTACTTAACATTCTTCTTTCTTTTTTTTTTTGTAAACGTTGCTCCACACTATAAATTTCTACTGTACTGTGGATTTGTTTACAAACATTCAAACTAACATACACAAACAGCCAGCTGGAACAACTACTTGTAGGTCATACAAATATTTGTTCCGTGCGGGAATCGAACCCGCGACATGCAGCGCAGCAGTCAATCGCTTAACCACTGCGCCAACCGTGCCATCAAACATTATAATGATGTCGTATCTCTATGTATTTCACTGTGTACATAAATAATTAAATAAACAAATATTATTAGCCTTAGTACCCATAATTTCCTAGAAAAAAAAAGAAACGAAATGTACATCAGAGTGATTTGAAAAGCATTTCTTTTTGCCAATGTTTTTCCCCAAATGATCAAGTCTTGTGCACAACTACGTGACAAGCCTCTCAACGTCAGCTGTTACAAACACCACTAAACATAACTGGACAAACTTCTCACATCGACTGCTGAGCCGCGAAACTTCCCCACTTCATAGTTTTCACATAAAAATGACTTCGCACTTGTGTGACTATGGCATAGAACAAACTTGTAAGTGTTATTATTTAGTATGAAAGTGGCTGCCATACGAATTTTGGAAGATTCTGTGAAAGGTGAAAGGCCAAGCTTTCTTCTTATACAAGGAATGTGAAGTTTTAATAATGAATTTTATTTATTTACAAGCAAAGATTACGAAATTCCATACAAACTTTCATTCCTTATTTCACCCGTTCAAGGGATGAATTTCGGAAAATTCTGCTTTATGTAAAGAACTCTTGTGCAAAATTTCATGCTTCTATACGCACAACGCTTTCAGGGTATTGGTGGGCCCCGTTTTTGTAGCGCTTCGGGAATGTTCGCGGACGCACATATTAATTGTTTTTACGCAACGATGCGAATTAGGTGTGCATCCCTGGTGCGCAGAGTGCGGGCCAGCTCCAACAATATCCTGAAAATGATCGCTAGCAGGCTCGATTGCATGTATATCAATCACTGCAGTACCATCTCCCATAGGATGAAACAAATTAAATTTTAATTATAATAAAAAACTAACATAGTTCGTAAGTTTAGTAACACAATGAGTCCTTGTTACTTGATCAAATAAATTTATTTATTATTTATTATACCCAGCGGTTTAGGCTTTGCGTTGTCTGTAAAGAAAGAAAGAAAGAAAAAGTACTTATTGTGACTCGCACAGGAAGATCACAAACTAAACTAAACACACAATGATATATGTATATATATATTTTATTTTTTTATTTTCATTTGTACCTACTCCGGACGCTTCTAACGTGTAGGTTTTTTTTTTTACATCGTTCGCACATCATCATTATAATTTCAGCCGAAAGACGTCCACTGCTGGACATAATCTTCCCCCAATTGTATTGTATTGTAACATAGTTATAGTAATAGTAATAGTCCATTTATTTGTCAGAATATTTTTACAGAGTTTTTACATACATTTTTAAAAGTTCATAATATTCTGCCGTTTCCGGCGTACAAATACATTTTCAGGATTTTGGTTGGATTATTAGATATAAAATTGAATAAAATAAAATATGATAAAATTTAAATTGAAAATTAGTCAAATATTAGGTATGGAAATGTCAAAAATATTAAATTAAGTCATAGAGATAATAAGTATTTAAGTCAACTTTTCATTCATAAAATCATCAGTCGAGTAGTAGCATTTAGTTAAGAGATAATTGAATAATTTACATTTAAATGTCCTAAACTCAAGAGTTTTAAAACAATCTGGTAGTTTATTATAAACTTTGGTCGCCATACAGAATACATTGTTAGCAAATAGTTGATTATTTCGTCTAGGTACACGAAGCATGTGAACTTTGCGGCTCAGTCTGGATACAAGATCATTATGCAATTGAAATTAATTCTTATTTTGGTATACAAATATCAAAAATATATAGAGCTGGGAGTGGTAATATTTTTTTTTTTTTAATAATGGAACACAGCTGTCCAGTGGGTGCACTCCACATATTGAGCGGATGCATTTCTTTTGAGCTCGAAACACTCTGTTAAGTTCTACAAAATTATCCCATATTATAATACCATAACGCAAAATTGATGACACAGCCATGGTATGCACATAGTGCCGCATCAACACTAGCCACACGTGTTAATCTGTATAGAACGAAGACGAATCTATCGATCTTTGTGCAGAGTTCGTCAATATGAGGTTTCCAGTTACAGTGTTTGTCTATTGTTATCCCTAGGAATTTTGTACTCTCAACCTCTTCAATTGCGTCATTACCATGCTGTATTTTTAACAGTGGGCACTTACTGTTATATGTTTGGAACTGTATCATTTTGGTTTTGCTAATATTAATATGGAGATTGTTTTGTTTGAGCCATGTGATAATTTTATTTAGTGTCTCGTTTATTTCGGTCTGGTATTCACCTACGTCATAATTGTACATTAAATCAGTTAAATTCAACATTAAAGATGTAACTAATATTTTTGTAACAATTTAATTAAAAGAGTGTCCATGGAGTTTCTTGCACGTTCTTCTCCAAAGGTACCTACTACGCTTTGGAATGGGCAACTAGCTTCATATTTCTGGCTGACCGACCCCTTGACAGTTCAAAAGTGCCTGTAAATGGTTTAATTGAAATAAAATATTTAAGTTTGAGTTAAAAGTATACAAAATAAATTTATATAAAAAGAATAAATACAGAAGGTCCTGTACGAAGCTAAAAGGCTCCTATCTCAGCATAATGCTGCGACATTTAAAAATTAGAATCGCTGCACTGGTATTCTGATAGGGCCCGCTGTGATGTTACCGGCAGATATACAAATACATAAATAATAATCGATACAAAATAGATGTAATTAAGTAAAATTTAAAAAAATAAAAATAATCTACCTGTGTGTACTGAAAATGCAAATCCTAAACAATTTCTCAATAAAAATGGATAAATTGTGAGACTGAGAGTTAGTGTCGGCATTTTTGACTATAACAAATTGCAGTCAAGGTTTTCTCAAGGTTCTTATTGCTCTCGATTTTATTAAATACAATTTTTACTCATTTAATTTTTTTCATCAACCATCGCATAGTATTTCAATAGTTAGACACTGGAAATATACTCATTCAGCAACTTACAAGATTTATCATTTTTTTATATTTTTTTTAACGGTACAATAATACAAATCCTTTTAGAAACTACAACAGTTACTAGATAACAATTTTTCAGCCTCATTACTGTTCTTGGGAAAAGAAAAAAAATATCCTTAGCTTAAGATAGTGGACACTTTTAGATTAATAAGATAATATTATTTTGTAGGTTTATGAAACATATTGTTATATAATACATGTAAAGTAAACAGCTAATTTGTTCAAGAGAAACGTACGTGTTGCTTCAGTTATAATCCAACTCGGTAGATTTCAGGATAAAGTCTGCAAAATTATTTATGTATTTATTTACACACAATTACAGAATCATCAGAGAATAAAGCCAAAGTTATAAATGTTATCTATATAATTATTATTAACATAAACGGGATATAAAAATCAATTGCTGTTCGTTAGTCTCGCTAAAACTCGAAAACGGCTGGGCCGATTTAGCTGATTTTGGTTTTGAAATGTTTGTCGTAGTCCAGGGAAGGTTTAAACGGTGAGAAAATATGGAAAAATTGCGAGGAAGATAGTAAAAACAAAAATTTCATTTTCCCATATAAACTGTTCTACCTACTTTCCTGTCAAACATTTGACGTTCGTCAATGTAACTTTATGGCGTTTGACATAACGTGTCAGTCATCATTTGGTAGGTCTGAGAATAGGTTTTTATCAAAAAAAAATTTTTTTAAGGTTTTATGTAGGTAGGTAGTTAGGGTAGGGTAGGTAGGGTAGGTAGGGTAGATAGGGTAGGTAGGCTAGGTAGGGTAAGTCAAAGTCAAAGTCAAATAATTTATTTCAAATAGGCACGAAGATGCACTTTTGAACGTCAAAAATTACATGAATAGTTAATTGATTCTAGTTGCGCCTTCCAAAATGTAGTTATGTATGGAGAAGAATGGGCAAGAAACTCCATACTTACTCTTTTAAAATGTTAACAATAGTTTGTATACATTAATTAATATTTATAGGTGAAGACTATGTACCTAGAATAAAAAAATAAAAAATATAAAAAAAATCATCAAAATTACTTACCACAATTGGTAAAAAGAATGAAAAGTGAAGTAATAACAGAAAAATTAATAAATGCGATAGGTACATGGTGCTCACATATTTACAAACATTGTATATTTCCCAAAAAAATAAAAAATAAAAACAACATATAATAAGTCAGTGTGTGAGTTAAAATATTAATCACAGAAAATAAAATTAATATCATAAAAATTATGACAGTTAAATTAGCAACCAGTTTGATTTTGTCTAGACTCTAAATTGTCCTATGGAGCAGGACCAGCATGTTTCCAAGCATTCTTATCTTGGATAATTATAATCCTCTAATTTTTAACTAATATTTTTTTTTTTTTTTTGTGTTGTGTTCTTTTTTTTTTGCGTCATGTTTACCGCAAATAAACGTTTTTTCTTTCTTCTTTTTTTTTTTTTCTTTTTGTAATATGCTTGTTTACAAAGTGTACTTTTAATATGAGTTTTAAATTTTCTTTCATTTAATTGTAATATATCAGAAGGTATTTTAACACATTTAACACAGTACCCCATAAAAGATGTATGTACCTTAGATAATCTGAAAAATGGTTTATCTATTTTATCTTTATTTCTAGTATTAAAATTATGCCTATCACTGATTTTATTAAAAAAATGTAGATTTTTTCTTACATACATAATATTTTCATAAATGAATTGGCAAGGTACCGTCATTATATTAATCGTTTTAAATAGTTCTCTAAGAGATTCGCGGCGATGTAGATTATAAATGGCTCTGACAGCCCTCTTTTGTAAAATAAAAATGGATTCAATGTCGGCATCCCGACCCCACAGTAAAATGCCATACGACATAATGCTATGGAAGTAGCTAAAATAAACTAAACGCGCGGTTTCTATATCTGTTAACTGTCTTATCTTTCGAACAGCATACGCGGCCGAGCTTAGCCGCCCCGCAAGAGATGTTATATGAGGTCACCATTGTAATTTCTCATCTAGCGTGATTCCTAGGAAAACCGTTTGATTAATAAATTCCAGTTTTTCTCCGTTCAATATGATGTCACATTCGCTACTTCTAACATTAGGTAACTTAAATCGAATGCATTTGGTTTTTTTATTATTTAGTACCAAATTATTTACAGTAAACCAATTTTGGACCTGAAGAATAGAGTTATTCACGTCGTCAAGTTTTTGTGACCGTCGATCTATTTTAAAAATCAATGATGTGTCATCTGCAAATAACACCATCTGCGGTTGATTTTGAAGTAATTGGGGTAAATCGTTAATGTAAACTAAAAAGAGGAATGGATCCAATATCGAACCTTGAGGAACGCCCATTTTCATTTCAGACCCTAATGAGTTTACGCCGTTTACCTGAACTTTAACCTTTCTTTCCGTCAGGTATGATCTAAGTAAATCAAGAGCGGTATTCTTAATTCCGTAGTGCTCCAGTTTCAGCAGAAGTGTCTCATGGTTTACGCAATCGAACGCCTTAGATAGGTCGCAAAAGATTCCAATGGCATCTTGTGCTTCTTCCCAAGCGTTAAAAATGTTCTTTATTAGGGTGACACCGGCGTCAGTTGTACAACGCCCCTTGGTGAAACCATACTGTTGTTCATGAAAGATGGAGTTTTTATTAAAGTGACGTAACATTTGATTGAGTATCAACTTTTCAAACACCTTACTGAGAACTGGAAGAATTGACACAGGCCTATAGTTGTTAGGTTCCTTACTATCACCGGATTTGAACAATGGAACTACTTTACTGTGTTTCATGAGATCTGGAAAGACTCCTTGGTCTATACTGGTGTTAAATATGAAAGCTAAATAGGGCGCAATGGTTTCGATAATAGACCTACAGACTTTTACAGACATTCCCCAAAGATCTTCTGTTGATTTAATTTTAAGATCTGTAAAAGCTTTTATAACAGCCTGGGGGTTTGTGTGTTGAAACCTGAACTCCAAAGGGCATGCGTTTACATTCTTTCTAAGTAAAGCAGCAGAAAGCGCGGGTGAGGAATTTAAAGTTTCTGTAGTTTTAAAGGGAATATTACCAAAAAAGTTTTCAAATTCCTGAGCTATTTCTACATCGGAGTTGATGGGGCCATGTGCAGTCTCTAAATTAAATTCAGTATTTTGCTGTTTTTTCCTACCTGTTTCATTATTTATTATTTGCCAAGTAGTTTTTATTTTATCATCAGCTGATTTTATTTTATTGCTAATATAAAGAGCTTTAGCTATTTTGCATACATTTTTAAATGTTTTTGAATATTTTTTAACATATTTATGAAAGCTATTATTATTCATATGTTGCTTTAGGCCATAAAGTTCAAATAGCTTTTCCCTGCTTTTACGAATACCTGGAGTTGCCCAATCACTAAATAAGAACTTTGTATAAATACTTTTAGTCTTTAGTGGAAATGTGTCATTAAATTGCGTATTTAATAGTGAAAAGAACTCGGCGTAGAACTCATTTGGGTCACATACATTATTAGAACTCTGAAGACATAATTTACTGGCCAAAGAATTATTTAATTTTTCTAAATTTTTACATGTAATTGGCCTAAACCTTATTTGAATTTTTTGTAAAGGCATGTAAGAGCAAAATGTTATTGTTTGTCCACTGTGATCAGATGGCAACTTATTTACCATTTGTTTGTGTAAGTAATCACAATTACAAAATATATTATCTATACAAGTGGCAGAAGACGCTGTCACTCGGGTTGGTTCAATAAAAACATTTGACAAATCAAATGACCTAAAAAGACTTAACAATCTGACACTATTCAAGTTATTTTCTAATAAATTAATATTAAAATCACCACATACGATTATTGATTTACTACTAATACTAAGTTTCATTAACACATCTTCCATTACAGAATCGAACATAACAAGATTGTGGTAACTTGGAGGTCTGTATACGCATACTATAACATGCTTATCGAGCTCAACACAGGACAATTCAATTGTGTGTTCAACAGACAGTTCAATGATGTCTTTTCGTTCTTTAGATTTAATCGATTTTTTAATCAATATTAATGATCCGCCGTGTATCATACGTTTTCGGCTGAAATGGCTGACTATGCAATAATTTTCATAGTTAATTGACATTACTTGATGATCTTTCAGCCAATGTTCTGTTAAACAGATGACATCAAACTTAGTTTTTTCCAAAAATAATTCAATTTCCAGTAATTTGGAAGAGCAACCTTGGATATTTTGATTAAATAATTTTAAAGTATGTTGCTCTCCCTTTGTTTTTTTATTTTTAAGTGTTACATGGCCAGAAGATACCTTTTTATTATTCACTAATAATAATTGGTTATTTGAAGGAGTAACTTCTGTTGTCTTACTAACTAGTTTAAAGAATTATCCGGAGTGACCTCCACAACTACAAGTGAAGAATCTATAATGCCCGTATGAGTTCCAGCAGGTAGAGAATATCCTATCTGACTGGTAGTGGCCTCCAATGATGTTGGTATTATAGGTGGATCCTCCTTCGTACAACATGATGATACATAATTAATCACTAACTAGACAACACAGACTCGTCTCTAATAATCTGTTATATTAGCTATAACCTCATTAATATTATATGCTATCAACATAGCAATCATATGTCTACATTCCCAAGACAGAGATAAAGTTCTCTGAGTTAACTTAAATCCACTAACAAACTTGTTAGTGTCAAAATACAATAATTTGTCACTATGACAACATGTCAGCCTGTGAATAGTATTATTCAACTTATAAATATAATTATTTTCAGCGTCAGATAAAGAATTAGAGTAGGGAAAAGCACATAACATCAGCTTTCCTACATTTAACTTTAATAAGGTGTCTACACCATCCACTATGTCCTTTCTGGTAATACCAGTACTATTACCTAATAACAAAACCATTGTAGAATAATTCTGTGCGTCCTGTGAAAACTGATACATCTCGAAAATGTCAACTTTACAATATAGTAGTTTTTGTGTGTAAAAAATTATAAAATTTTGTTAGGATAACAATTTTACAAAAATAGTGACATAATTTGTATTTAGTGTCGTATTGTTTACAACCTATTATGTTCCAGCTCAAAAGCGTTACTGCAGTAAGAGATATTTAAAAAAAGCTATATGTTGTATCAAAACACACCAAATGAATGATCGTGTATAATGATTCTAAATGAGTTGTATCGCTTTACACTGTGTGAAGCTTTGGTGAAAGGTGATATTTTTGCAAACGAGATCATATTTAAGTCATCACCTCGCAAATCCGTTTTATATTTAAGGCACGGAAACAACGTCTTGTCAAACCGTAGAAGTTTTACATCGGCCCAAACGAACTTAATGTTGTCTTCATTATATTTTTTCATTATAAAGTTTTGTTTAAAAAAAAAACGTGTAACGTAATAAATATATGTGAATAATGATATGACTTGAGATACATCTTAAAACACAATTATTTATTTCATAACTTGAATATTGTGAACGATACATGTCAATATGTATTTATTTACACAAAAATATTTATCAAAACACGCCATTTCGTCTTAGATGTACCATACGATCTTGAAAACTAATAGACGTATCAAAATGTTAATTAGACAGAATAATAGAGCATTTTTTTCTGATGAAGGTGCAACAATAATATCACATTCGATATAAGTTGACTTATATCACTTTTCACAGGACGCACAGAATTATTTAGGTTTGTGTTTGCAATTCTTTTAATCATTTGCTTAAAACTTATGTTATGATAACAATTATTGGTAAAACTATGGCTAAGGTAATTAAGTAATATTTTTCCAAAGCCTGAACCTAATTCGTCACAAAAAAAAATTGATTTGTTCTGTGTATTAGCACAGATCTCTGCTGGAAGAGCCAACACCGGAGGGGGCAAGTTTGGCTGAGGCTGAGTAGGAAGTGGTTGGTCGGCACAGCTGCATGAAAGGTTATTAGTCAGAGACTCATACCTCTCAGCATTGCACTTCACCAAGTCCAATAGTTCCCCAGCCTCAAACAAGCGGTCACTTAATTGTTGTTGTGAAGTCTCATATTTTTCAAAAATATCCTTCAGCAAGTGCTCCTTGTGTAGTATTTCATTATAGAGGAGCTGGATATCAGTGTCATATTTTTCCCTACATTTATCTAACTCAATAGAAACTGTATTTAAGCTTTTTGATAAGACAACACGTTCCTTTCTAAGTGAAATATTAAATTTTAAGAGATTTTGTTTTTTAATTGTTCTCTTTGACCGTTTAATTAATTTCTTGATTTTAATATATTTCTTTAATTTATTGTGACTCATAACAATAGGACATAATGGTATGGTGTCATCACCAGTCAAATCTATTGTTACAGCTGGCTCACACACTGATTTTGTCTTACTACCTACCAACTCATTAAAAAGCTTACTAGTGCTAGAAACCTGTTTGCTAACCTTGATACACTCGGAGAGAGATAGTGCCTTTTGGGCTTCACACAATTTTTGTTCAAGTTCAGTAATTCGATGCAAAGCCAGTTCGTGGGTGTCACTGCACTCTTGAAATGTGGACACCAGATGTTGTAGTTGGCTGTGCTGGTCAGTTAAGTCCAGGTGTTGTGTATGTAGGTGAGACAGTTCATTTTTGAGGGAGGTGTTTTTAAAAATAATGTTTTCCACTTCCACTTCACTGTCTTCCCTTTCCTGGAGCAGCTGTTTACATGTAGCTTTAGAAGCCTCAAGCTCCTTTAAGGTAGCTCGTAATTTTGCTTCTAATTCCCTGATGGTAGCACTGCGGGTCATCATTTTGCTTTGAACTGTCAGTCACCTGGAATGTGTGAAGATATGCAGCTAAATAACAGTGTAAGAAAAAGATGTTTTAAAATTTAGATTAGTAGGAGGTAGAAGGGGAAAAAAAAAAATTGTATTAAAAATAGGTAATAAATTGTTAACAAAGATATTACAATAAGATGTAGCTAATAAGGAATTAGTTTAGAATGTTAAACAAAAATGAAGTTAAAAGGAATAAGCACTGCTTTTATTATTTAAGACAAAAAAAAAAACTTAATTGACAATATAAGTTTATGACACATTACAGGTTTGATAGGTAAGAACAAAATAGGTACCTAATCAATAAGGCCTAATGAACCTATGTTTTATGTATAGTAAATTATGTAGTGTTTATTGTCTGAGCGAATGTTTTCGTCGTCGATTTTGCTTCCACTAATTGTCAAGCAAAAGGAGACATAAACCGTGCCAGTGTGTTTTGGACGTAGCTCAGAGACCTGAGCAGTATTTTGTGATGTTCTACGGTCTGTAAATATTATGCAGATAACATAAATAAAACAAAATACTCCCCGGGATTGAAGATATGTATTTGAAATCCGTCACCGTTGGTTTGGTCGAGTTGACAGCCGGTTTAAAATCCTTTTTGTGCGAAGTTACCGCGACAAAAAACACTGTATAATCACTGAATATACTACTTACTAACTAGGTACAACTATATTACACTAATTTATCTTTAAAAAAACACTTTTTAATAAATTTCTAAATTAAAGAGATCGTTTTTTTGACGAACGGCGACCAGTGTTGCCAGCCCAAAAAAAAAAAAAGGTAGATAGGGTAGGTAGGCTAGGTAGGGTAGGTAGGGTAGGTAGGGTGGGTAGGGTAGGTAGGGTAGATAGGGTAGGTAGGGTAGTGAGGGTGGGTAGGTAGGGTAGTTAGGGTGGGTAGGTAGGGTAGGGTAGGGTAGGGTAAAGTAGTGGAGTTTATACTATATTTCCTTTGCGCGTAGACAAACTGCCACAGTCAAATACATAGCTTTTGACAGAATGAAGTCTGTCGGGTCAGCTAGTATAAATATAAAAATGAATCGCTGAAATGTGCGCGCATAACTACCGAATGACTGCACCAAATTGTTTTTTTTTTTGTGTTCGTTTTTGTTGGACAAGGTTTGTATAATTTTTTAAATTCTTTTTTTTTAATTATATTTTTATACGTTCAGTTGTTCAGCAAGGAGTTGTTAAATTCAAGCAGATCCGTCATAATGTCAATGCTGTATGCGCCCGGGAAGGTTTTCGGTAGGGACAAAAAACCTAAACTACCTAGCTCTACCTACTTACCTACCTTACCTTTATCTACCCTACCTACCTAGGTAGAGTAGATAGAGTAAGTAAGTACGGAAGGGTAGGTAGAGCTAGGTAGTTTAGGCTTTTTTTTAATTTAGGTACCCAGGTACGGTAAGGTAGGTAGGTAGGGTAAGTAGGGTAGCGGGTTGATAGTTAGTACTACCCGTGCGAAGCCGGACCGGGTAAAGCTAGTAGGCACGTAAAAGGCACTTTTGAACATCAAAAATTACAGCAAAAAAAAATGATTCTAGTTACCCCTTCCAAAAGGTAACTTACGTTTGAAGAAGAATGGGCAAGATACGGGGGTACTTACCCTTTTAAAATGTTAACAATATTTTGTATACATTAATTAATAATTATAGGTGAAGACGATGTACCTAGAATAAAATTACTATATATATATATATATATATATATATATATATATATATATATATATATATATATATATATGATTACTATATATACTTATGACCGACAAAGTAATTATGTGATGGGTACATGGTGCTCACATATTTACAAACATTGTAAAAGTAGGTGAATTTCCTAAACTTTTAACAAATAATAATCAAGCCGAATGCTTTAAATAACCATTACCCACCCTTACTTTGGAAACATTTTTAACATAAACTAATGAACTACCTTTAAACTAAATACCATTAGGTATATACAACAAATAAAACCATGTACATGGTACATAAACAATGTCACCACAGGCTAAGGACTAGTAATAATTCTGCCAATGGGCTGCGATAAATAAATCCGTGGGTAATTTATGGGACGCCCCGTCGATGACAAGCGAGCTTACTATTAGTTTGTCATATTGTATTGTTACACAAAACGCTTCGTAAGCTGACAATATTTCCGATACGGATTTATAGTTACATTCAGCATAAAAGTTGGCTAACATTTTGGTATACAAAATTGATTCCCTAATTCCCTATGTAATTTTCGTAGGCTTAAATGGTGTGTGTACCTATTGTTAAGAGGAGTACCTTCGAATTCATATAAAGGGTGATCCAATCCGAGGTTCCTATATTAGCAACACTATAATTTTGACAGCTGTTAATTATGGCGCGTGTTTGAGACGTCAAATGTTAGTTTGTAACAATACATTTACAAAATGAATCGCTTTACCATTGCTCAACGTGTTCAAATTGTTCTATAGAAGTAACAAAAACTAGTAGTAACTGTGTATCGACTTTTTCGGAAAGATTATGGTCAAGTTAATCGTCCTACTGAGCGAATAATTGGGGAAACTGGAAGCATTGGAGATAGGATTAGCCGTGTGCATCATCGTACCGTACGTTCAGCTGAAAATATTGCTGCTGTGTGTCCGAAAACCCGAAATTATCGATTCGTCGCCATTCGCAAAGTTTGAGCCTTTCCTATGGCTCCCTTTGGCGCATTTGCATAAGAACTTGGACCTTCACCCGTATAAAATTCAGTTAACACAAGAACTGAAGCCCAGAGATCATGAACACCGAAGAATTTACGCAGATTGGGTATTAGAGCAGCATGAAGTTAATCCTGATTTTTCAAAGAATTTTCTAGTAGTCAGCTCCATCCATTTCGACTGGAAGCCGACCCCAACATAGTTGGGTAAAGGCTAAGCAGATTGATTAAATTGCCAAAACGATCTCATACCGGTAGAACAGTCTTGACTCTTGTCCTCTGTCCTGTCCTCCTCTGTACATCCTCTGTCCTGACTGTTGGTAAACATTAGTGAAAATTGTATTTTTAAAAAGAATGGCGGATTTGTACCGATTTTAGCCACGCGTTAAAAGAACCATGTAAGTACAAAAATATATACAGGATGGATTATTGAGATGGGGCAGCAAGGACAAGTACCTTCATCTTTGTCGCTACAAGAAAACGCTTTGGAGACTGTCCTTAACTTTTTGAGATATTTAGATCTGCATTCACAGATATTGAAAAAAATACAGTTAGCTAGGAAATGGGCAGATCTCACAAAAACTTTTTTGATGTCAATCGATCTTGTTTCTTATAAGGATCAAAAAATTCTATTAGACCAACTCTGAAGTTTGAGTACTAGAAAAGTCGAAAATCGCAAAAAACTTTTCCCATAAATTTTGTAGGTAATGAGACTACAACATACGTTTTTACGATGGATAGACTGTCCGAAAATAATAAAAATGAAGCTTAACCTCAAATTTCGAACGAATACGCGTTATAATTTAATTTAGTTTGAGAACAATACTTAGGTAGTTTATTGCTTTTGAAAAACTTTTCCAATACAAAGATCTATTTGCGATTTCTGACTTTTGGAGCGGACTGGCCTTCTCAACGTTTCCAAGAAGATAAGTCTGAGAGTTCTAAATTATTTCAAGTAATTTTCTTCTCTGAATGTCGGAAATCACAAGCAACAAACTATCTTGTCCTTAAAGCAAATAAATTTATAACGCGTATTCGTACGAAGTTTAAATTGTTTTTAGAAGTGAAAACTTCTTTAGGAAGGTTGAGCACTTTTTGGTAGGGGAAAATATTTAGCTTTATTATGTTAAAAGAACAGTTCGTCATAATCGTAGAACAGTGACGGATCGGACATTTATGTTGAACTCTGTCGCCCATGCAATAACAGCAGTAATTATAAGTAAGTATAATTTTTGTCCAAATTTAGTTGAGCATTGATTCGGAATCAGCTCATTGCGCTGATTCCCAATCTATGTTTGACTCTATTTGGACAAAAATTATACTTACTGCTGTTATTGCACGCGCGGCAAAGTTCAACATAAATGTCAGATCCGTTACTGTTCTACGATTATGACGAGTTATTCCAAAGTTTTGTGTTTCACTTCTGTCGGCAGTCCTTATGAGTCCCAATTTTTTTATATGTTTTTTTTCAGCTAATCTGTCCTACACCATAATATAGTGAGTTAGAGCATTTTTCCTACGAAATTTATGAATATAGTTTTTTTCGATATCTGACTTTTCTAGTGCTCAAACTTCAGTTGGTTTGATAGTTTTTGGATCCCTATCAGAAACAGGATCGATTGGCATTAAAAAAAAAGTTTTTGGGAAAACAGCCCATTTTCTTGCTGAAAGTACATTATTATCATATATATATATTTTTTTTTTTCAAAATCTGTGATTGTTAATCAAAATGTCTCAAAATTTAAGAAAAGTCTCCTAAGATCGTTTTTTGTAGCTACACGGTGAAAGTACCTGCCCTTACAGCCCCGTCTCAAAAATCCACCCTGTATTTCTATCCTTTGATCTCTCACTGCCTCAACAATTATAATATTACTCTCCATGTTTTTAAATTATAATATTACTCTACATGTTTCATATTCTTTTATAACATTCTGGAGTCATAAAATGCAGCTGCCGCTAAAAGTTTTTAAAAAAATTCATGCAGCCTCATTCGCCATTCTTCTCCTGATTTAAAACTTGGGTTTTCATGGACATACTTGTTGTCATCTTTGCATTTAGATATTGTAACGTTGAATCCTCGAGATCTTTAGTTATTGTTCAATCCGTTCTTTTGAAATGTCAGTTAGAGCGCACGTTGTGTGCTGATGGGTCTTTAATAACCAGCCATCAGTTGGAGAGAAAATAACGTTTAAATCACTTTTTCACTTTTATTTGTTTAAGCCGTGTACCTGATAGGGTTTTCCATCGGGAAAAGTATCAAACATTCATCCCCTATTGAAATCCTTAAGGGAATTAATTTTCAATAATCTTTCTTCAGTGCTTACTTTCGCTATTTATGGAACTCTTGTACAAAATTTCATACTTCTAGCCCCAGTGGTTTAGGCTATGCGTTATCTGTCAGAACAAGTTAGTGAATTTAAGATTGTTATTAAGTAGATTTATGAATAACCAACGTATATTTACAGTTTGCAACACATATAAAAGTTGCATATCTTCGTCGATATAATGTGTTTCATCCATGCGGAGCGGAGCGGAGATAGATTCTATTAGTGATTATTTCTCCGTTTCTCCGCTCCGCAGCCTCGCACCGCTTCAATGGACAGACAGCCTTAAAGGGAAACTAACCGAATTGATGACACCTAATTTTACTCAAAAGATAGTGTTTTCTTACAGTTAAGTATCGTAGCTGTATTTAGACAGGCGTCGTTCAAAGTGCCTTTTATTTAAATAAAGTAAATAAATTAAGTTTTTATTTATGCTTAAGATTACAAAAAGGGTTTAGTTTTCGAAGCCTCCTTTTAAGCAAACAACGGTGCCGATTCTCTTGTACACCGAACTAAACTAACTAAACTATCACTAAAATTCCTTACTTTTTTTTTGCTATGAAAATCTTAAAGTTATTCTGCAAAAAAACCTCTAAATTTAAAAATAATTTTGACACAATTAAAATCGAATTTGAAAATCGCGACTCCACGTGGTATTTTATTTATTTTTTTCTTTTGGCTTCGCAACGTGTTACTTGTTTGCCTTACCCCGTGAATTTTAAGTTCCAGAAGCACGTATGGGGTCCGGCGGGATCTGATGGTGACATGGAGGGTGCGATTGTCGCAACCCAGCGCTGGGCACGCCACAATTGTGGCGATAAGTCCCCTCTTTGAGGAGTGGCTAGAGAGGCGCCACGACGTCCTCACCTTCCACCTGATACAGGTCCACACCGGACACGGTTGTTTCGGGAGGTTCCTGTTTCGGATTAGGCAGGAGGAAACGCCCGGGTGTACCACTGTGTGGATTGCCCGGAGAACACGGTGGAGCATACGGTGGAGGTCTGCTCGATTTGGGCAGAGCACCGCCGTGTCCTCACGGAGGCGAACGGCGGCGGCGATCTCTCGCGTCCGGCCCTGGTCCAAGCCATGGTCCGGAGTGAGAGTGCATGGGAGGCTGTCACCTCCTTCTGCGAAGCAGTAACGCTTGCGAAGAGGAGGTGGGACGCGTGAGGGAGCGGCAGTCTGTGCGCCCTCACGCTCCTAGTTGCCGCAGGAGATACCCTAGGCAGCGGGAATCGGTAGCCGATTCCCGGCCACCGTAGGCGCGGGCTTGCGAACAGCGAGCTATGGGCAGAACGATAACTATTTTGATGTCGTATCAACTGACACAAGGTTCCGTCAAAACAAGCGTCAAGTTCAACTTTTCGGACGGGCAAAAACGCATCGGGAGTAGGGACAGTTGTCAAATCGTGTTGTCATTCATTCTTCGTCGGGCCCCGAACGAATCGTCCGTCCGTTGGTGATAGGGAGTAGGAAACGCCCGAAACGAAGCCCGAAACGACGGACTTCGTGCTTAGGGAGTAGACCCCCAGGCCCGGGTCGACGGCGCGTTCCACGCGCGCCTTAAAGAGATGACAGCACGCACTGATGGGGTCTGCTAGGACCGGTGCCTGCCAGGGATGCGGGTTTATTCGAAAGGGATACCGTGGCCCTGGCACACAGGCAACTGAAGGAACACGGGTGGGTTTTACTCAGTAAAAGTCTGACACGCCCTTCCGCTCCGCCCAGAGCGGGAGAAATTATTTGATAATAGGGATAATGCCTGGGTAAAAAAAAAGAAAAACTGTGTAGTCCATCAATCAGATAATAAAAAAAAAAAATTGACACGTATTTTTTGGCTTTATCATATTAATAAAAAATGACTTAGATAAAACACATTAAACTTGGGAGTGGGGGCTCGTTACGTCACAGCTCAGTATAAAATCTAATGAGAAGTGACCTCATGCCACATTTGAATTCAATGTATCGCCGTAATGTTTTAATTACGTAAAAAGAGAAAAAATACGTGTCCAATATTTTATAATTATCTACATGACAGACAAAAATATTTTTTAGTCATCATCACTATTTCTCAACCAAAAAAAAAGAGGCGCGTATGGGGGCAGGTCTCGACGTGTTTTATATGGATTATTTCAGTTTTTTATGGAATATATATGAAAATATATTAGGTACCTACATACATGTTGAGTTTTAGGGGTTTATACGCATTATAAAGAGGGGTCGAAATTTTAATTATTTTCAAGATATACATATGAAGACAAAAGAAAAGAAGAAAAATATACAGTACTGTTTTCGCACCTGAAGTCGAGGTGTTGGTGTGAATTTTAGTTCATGACAACAAATTTTATTCCACACCTTTTTTAATCAAGGTGATTAAAAATAGTCAGATTTAGATAGACAATCAAATTTTAGGCGAAGAACGTCAAATTCAGAATTGCAAAATTGCCATTTCCACTAAATTAATAACTCAGTGCCATCTTAGTACTGTCAAACTAAAATATAGTAAAGTTGTGTCACTTTAGTTAATTTCAGAATGGGAAATCGTCGTTTGATAGGAATAAACAATTAAATAATAATATTTTTAGCCTAGTTTAGAGGCATTTGTGACAAGAGAATCGGCACTAATGGATGCGTTTGGAGACTCCGCTCTTCCATAGTACAGCATAATTACATAACCTAGTAACAAAACGGTACTTAGAATATCAAATGAAAATAAGGATATTACTGAGAGTATGATTTTAGTATGCCTGATTTTAGTACCTGTGCGTAGTGAGTCTGAACTACTACTGTAATTCTCCATAGAGAAGAAAAAGCTCGAGTCACCTCGATGGCTGACACCAGTGTATATTCAAATTTAAAGTAATTGTATCCAATTCAAGTATAGAATTTCGAGTATAATAAGCATCATTCATCGCCACGCTTGGCAGGCGGGTTGGCGATCGCAGTATGGTGTTAAAAATGCATAGAGAAAAACAAAACTACTACCACTACTACTACTACTATTACTACTAATAAACTCTTTAGTCGCCTTTTACGACACCCACGGGAGGAAATGGGGTGGTGCTATTCTTTACGTCCGGCACCACACGGCACATGTTATAATAATATGAGTTTCCTTTTTAGGGTTCCGTAGCCAAATGGCAAAAAACGGAATCCTTATGGATTCGTCATGTCTGTCTGTCTGTCCGTCCGTATGTCACAGTCAGTTTTTTCCGAAACTATAAGAACTATACTGTTGAAACTTGGTAAGTAGATGTATTCTGTGAACTGCGAGTTTCACACAAAAATAGAAATAAACTATAAATTTGGGGGGTTCCCCATACTTAGAACTGAAACGCAAAAAAAAAAAAACATCAAATCCATACGTGTGGGGTATCTATGTATAGTTCTTCAAAAATGATATTGAGGTTTCTAATATAATTTTTTTCTAAACTGAACAGTTTGCGCGAGAGACACTTCCAAAGTGGTAAAATGTCCCCCCCCCCTGTAACTTCTAAAATAAGAGAATGACAAAACTAAAAAAAAAAAATATAATGTACCTACATTACCATGTAAACTTCCACTGAAAATTGGTTTGAACGAGATCTAGTAAGTAGTTTTTTTTAATACATCATAAATCGTACACCGCGCTTGCTGCTACCCTTCATGGGCGAGTCCGACTCGCACTTAGCCGCTTTTTTTGTACCTAAAGCCCTGGAACTAACCGTACCTACTTTCCCTCCTCGTAGCGACGTCCCCTGTAGGTACGACATAGAACAACACTTTTAAATAGACAAGGTTCATCCACACTTCATCAACCATTTATAAGTGAAGACTACACGAAATTCTCGCACATTACTCACTTTTTCACGTGTACCTATGCATCTGCGTCCTACCATAATTTATCTCGAGATGGCCGCGGCTGGGTACATAAATCACGTCGCGTTTTTCACGCGCGGGTACGATAGGGGAAGCGGGAGTTACACGGGTTAAGATTTGGGACAGACGCGGCCGGCATTGTCAGGGCTAGATTGTAACAATACTTGGCTAAACAAATACGAGTTGGCAGCAGTTAAAAGGAATTGAAGCAACTTAGAATAGATTGAGTTTGTAACGTTTAGCTATTCTTGATAAAAAATAAGTTTGTGATAGATTTCGTTTCATTCTTTGTACCTAATAATGCCACTTATCCATTTTTAGGGATTCGTAATAAACAAGGAACCCATGTCCGTTTGTCTGTCTGTCCGCATGTCTGTCTGTCCGCGGCTTAGCTCAGAGACTCTTAGTATTAGAAAGCTGTAATTTAGTATGGGTATACATAGAATGTGGTAAAATAAAACCTTGAAAAAAATAATATTTAGGGTACCTTCCGTACATGTAAAGTGGGGACGCAATTTTTTTTTCTCGTCTATCCCATGGTGTGGGGATATCGTATCGTTGGATAGGCCATTCAAAAATGTTGCAGATTTGTGAAAACCGTTTTTCGATTCAGAGATCCGTTTGCGTAATATAAGCTAAGTGCAAATGTTTGTCAACTGCCAACGCCCTCCCTTCTAGCTAAATGGTTGTAATTGGATATTTGAAAAAAAATAGTAGTATATATAACGAAGTTAAAAAGGAAAACTATCACAGCCAAGTAGGCTTGTAAAGCTATCGAGTAATAGTCGATAAGTCGACCAACTTAAATTTGCAGTTGAAACACTGTTCTCCCATACAATGTGTATGGGACAACATGTCATGTTTTAAAACTACAATATTAAGTTTGTTCTTGGGATAAATTCATCCCACCTACGGAACCCTTCATTGTGCTTGGTCCGACACGCACTTTGCCTGTTATTTTTTCTTACTTGTCATTATCACCCAGAAGAATTGCTTAGCACATCCTAGCGTAGCTTAGTTTAGATAAGATTTGATAATGTTTTGCTAAACAACAACATAAAATACATAAAACATCTTTTTAATATACACGTGAATCAAAAACTATTCAAACAATTCTCAAATTCGAGTCTACGCCACCGTTTATCACACAATTATTCCCCATACATTCCATGAAGGACGAACAACAGTCTCCAAAATGCGCACACGTGTAAAAAAGGTACCAATTCGCTTTTATACCGATTTGTTGACCCAAAAATACCAATGACCTACTAAATACATAGATATACCGAATCCACTGAAGAAAAATACCAGTTTCTTTTATAGAGGTTGTAATAACTTATCATTTTCATCATTTCACTCGAAAGACGTCCACTGCTGGACATAGACCTACCCAAAGCACCGCCACTACGACCGGTTCTGTGCTTCTCGCATCCATCGGATTTTTGCGGCCTTCACAAGGTCATCGGTCCATCTTGTGGGGAGGCCTTCCAACACTACGTCTTCCAGTACGCGGTCGCTACTCCAAAACCCTGCTCCTCTCATCTGCTGCACTGCCCTGCCCACTGCCATTTCAGTTTAGCAATTCTTCGAGCTATTTCGGTTACCTTGGTTCTTCTACGGATCTCTTCATTTCTGATTCCATCACTTTTATTAAACTTCAAGCATTGCTTAGTGTACTCGTAGCAACTGTAATAACATATTTTTTATTGAAAACTGCCTCGAATAAAAGATGTAACTCTTTTTTCAACACACTTGCTCGTAAAGTGGCTCTTAATGAACCGCTTTTAGGTCCATAATGCAGTGTATTAAAAACGCTTTTACTTTACATTACCGCGCTAGTGCTGTAACGCCACAGATAACTATTTACTAGTCGGATACTTGCGCTTTTTTTAATCTCATCAAAGAGACTTCCATAATGCTGGAGCCATAATGCCATATTTCACTTTTGTTTTTTTAAAGTCTGAATTGTCCTTGGTCACAAAATGAACTAAAAATGTACCTTAAATTGTCTGTGATCCCTCCCAGAACCAAACGAAAAAGACCCTGACTGGCGTTCTATGATTGCGGATTCTCACTGAACAAATTTATATTTCTCTATGCCAATAGTACTTTCTAATTCCATACTAACTAAACTACAATTTGACAAATGACAACACTATGATCAGTCTAAACATTATTTTGTGTTTTATTTTATTTTTATATAGACTCTTTAGCGGTTTTGCCAGTGCCTTTATTTACACCTGTGCGCGCATCGCTAGCGCGGTGCGCGGAAAAATAAAACCAGCGCCGTTTTCCAAGTTAATAACGATACAAGTCTGGTTTTTTTTTCCTCGCATGTGTGTTTAAAAACGTCGTATGAAACGCGTGTGCATTGATCATTACACTCTCGGCTTCCTTATCGCGCTCGCCTACGTCTCGCGCGAATAATACCGCCTCGAGCGCAATAATCAACATAGCATACATGTATCATAATGTACTATTAAATGAGCCTTTTCTTGAACTCGATCTCGCTTGATGAAAAGCGATGTATGAGGTTTATGCACAGACAACTACTAATGGCAAGGGCTATAGTGAAATTTGTGCAAAGACAACGTCTTGGGAAAGCTACTATGACCAGAGATAATTTAAGAGTCTTACTGGTTTACGGGCTTAAGACAGGGGAGGGCAAAAGTCTGACAACCAGTCTTAACAAGGGGTCTTATCATGTTACCCAGGAAGTGGGTTGTGGAGGTCAGATAGGCAGTAGCTCTATGTAAAATACTGATATTCAGCTACATCTGGTTAGACTGGAAGCTGACCCCAGCATAGTTGGGAAAAGGCGAGGCAGATGATGTAGATGATGACAGGTTTATGGGCTTAACTGTTGATGGTACTGTGGCCAGGAACAGGGTGTAAAGTTCACTCATACTCTATAGTAATGGGAGGATCTTCCGACTAGACGGGTGTTGTGTCTGGTGGGCAACTTCCCAACGCGACGGTTAATGTCGGGAACCCGGGATGTTGTATAATATATATGCTAGGCGCGCGGTAAACTCTGATTGCGCGATGCAGGATTTGTGAGGTCTTTGTGATGCGTAGTTCGCATGCGGCGTTTTTGATACCGCCTCAGTACTCAGGCATAGAAAAAGGTGAACATCAAACGCGACAGTGTGCCGACCCGATAATCATTGTAGCTGTTGCAGAATGCGAAACAACGTGGTATGAGAATATGAAATAGTATTCTGTAGTTTCTTGTTGGCGACTTATGTTGGCGCGACGCAATGCTGTCTTAGTTTTTGTGCTGCGAAGAGGAAACCAATTTGTGTTCATTATTTCTTGGCATGGCAAAAATGATGAAATTCCTTTTATTTACCAGGAATTTTCATGTGAAATACACCCATATATTCTTTTGTTTCTTATTCTGTAATTTTAAAGAATGCGACATTAATTTTAAGTCGCAGTTTTAGTTTTAACCGCGTATAGTTATTCAGCGTTTAGCCACATATCCAGAACGTTCTTATTACGCCTTACTTATCCTTTTGATCGGCCATATGGCGACTAAAGTGAAAAAGATTTTTATTTTCAAGCATGATCGAATCCATGAATGCAACGATACTTTTGTAACTGAACGGGGTATCGTATTTTATTACTTCAATGTCTTTTGATATTCGAATTTACCCACGTGCATATTTCAGGTTGAAATAGAAGTACAATTTCACAGTTGTGTATTCGATCGGAGCTTTGAGGCGACTGAATCATGGGTTCAAATATAACGTCACAAAGAGCGAACTAGGGGTTTTCGAAGCAGGCAGCGTGACGTATTCGTGTATTCCTCATGTCGCACTGTGTAAAACCTAAACCCTAACCTAAACCTAAACTTATCCACTCTTCGCAGGGATTCTCATCCCTGCGAAAAATGACAAGCTTAGGTATCTGTACCACTGGATCTTTCAAGACCTTAAAGATATCGGAGTCATTTAAAGGGAACAAAGATCGCTGGCTGTCCGTTGTAAAATGCTGGCCCGCAGGTTTGCACGATGTACGAGGGCAGTTAAAGTAACGCTTTTCAAAGCCTACTGTCAGTCAGTCAGTCTGGCCTACGCGTTCAATACAATAATGTACTGAGAGTACTGCTGCGACTTCCGCATTTTAGTACGTCAGGGATGTTTGCGGATAACAGCATTCATGGTTTTGCCGCCATTATTAAACAAAGATGTGCATCCCTGATGTCGCGAGTTCGCCGCAGCACCAACAGTATTCTGTGTGTTCGCAGATACGTGGGATTCCTTGATGTTGCGAAGGTGTAAGCAGCTCCACGCTGAATTTTAATTGTTTGTTTATGTGTGTCTGTACTAACACTAGATGTTAAGTAAAATTGTTATATGGACTTGGTCTGAAATTAAAATAGATTGAAATAGAATATTTTTATTTCAGACCAAGTCCATATAACAATTTTCAACCGAATCATTTTCAAAGGTTGCACCTGGTCTTGTGATCCATCTTTTATCGATTATTAAATTTCCTAACTTCACTATTTGCGTAGAACTTAGTGCATCTGCAATGGCTGACCCTAGTGCCATGTGAGATTAAAGCTAGTATAAGGGAGAGGGAGAGAGAGAAATATCGGCAATGAGTTAACTGCTAGTTATTAGGCCGTTGCCAGCTGCTCCTAACGTATCGCATTTCCACCAAACTTAATCCCAAGTAGTAAACTACGAACTCTGCCGAACCACCGAACGCCATTAAGTTCTTGAACGTAATGTACTAACTTTTCCATTACAGTTTCTTTTAGCCACTTTCAGTGAACACAGAAGAGCAAATAAAATTTATTAGCATAATTTTAGCCTCACACTTTCTGATACTTTGAGAGACTTAATAAGGTTTCGCACAGTAGCTTGTTCTAAGTTATTACAAGCCAAGTAATGCCGGTTAAGCAGACATTACGCACAACAAAAGTCTAGCTTCAAACATTATAAAAGCCCATAAATTGAAACGAGCCGTTATTACTTTTAGTCAAAACTCCAGCGGGCGGCGCGCGGCGGGCACTCCGGCTTAATTCAAATTTATTTTTATTGTGAACATGAAATGATTGTTATGCCGAATAGCTTCTAATGTAGCGTGCTAATAACGATGTTAAAAATTTGGAAATTATGATATTATTATGGCTGGTATACGGACTATTAATTTTTAGGGATTGTTGCGGCTCAATTTTTATTTATTTCCATTTGGATAATAAATACCTTTAGATTAATGTCCATAATTGTAGTAATTTTTAGATTAAACTCATGATTCTCTCAGCTTGTTCACAAATGCGAATCCTTACCAAAATTATACCTGTCGTAATATACTGCTTCGCTACATTGAACATGAACCTATATGGCCGCCTGCACATTCAGAAGGCAATGTGGCCGTATGCGTGAAATGTTTTGTAGACAGCGAATCAAAGTTATGAAACGATTCTAAATTGAAAATTAATTTAACATTCATTTCGATTTAGCATGGTTGTCTCTCGACCGTGTGTATACAATTTTAAACGGTTCTTAACATTGATGTATAAAAAGGAAGATAAGGCACCGCACTTATGCCACGTAAACATTGTTGAATTAGAAACAATTACTAAACTACATTTCCCGATGTCGTGAAACAACCGAAATAGAGAGATATGACGCGGGCTGCAGCGAAAACAAGACAGCAATAATTGTCACTGTTAACGTACTCATAACAACTCACGAAACAAATGGTGACCTAGAAAGCAATAATATTCAGGAGAATTTTAAAGAAAATATATTTTTATGTACTTACGAATGGAAAGTAATTCCGTGGAATTTGTTTTTGTTTTGTGAATATTTGTGCACATTTTGAAAACACAGGAAGGCATTGTTACTGCTTATTTGACGATTACGGTAATTGTACTTAACGTGCTACACAAACGCCAGTTCGATTGTGTCTAAGGTCAGTTGTGCCGGTCGGCATAGTTTATACGGTCCACGTCAAGAAGCGCGTACCTAATCTTCCTTTTTTATACATCAATGGTTCTTAAATAAAAAATATATTTACATTTCACGCAAAATTCCATACTACCCTCAAACAATACATACCGCCGCTTGACCAAAACACCCGACCGGATAAAAACATAATAAAAGTATAACCATATTAGAATTCGTGGAATAAAAAAACAAAACGGCAAATAAAAGTATAAATGGGGACAAAAATAATATTCAATTTGGCATGCCACCATAAAGCCGCGTGCATAACGTCGGCCATGTTATTTTGTTATGTTAGTCATTGGGGAATAGGACAAGATGTATGGCAAATCTGTATGATGTGTATATGTTTATGAAAATGGACTGGTGTTGGTGGGATGTGGATTAAAAGGGTGAGCATCAATAATTTAAAAAACATTTCAACAAAAAAAAAATTTGTTAAAAAGTTTTTATTTTTCACTTTTTGGTTATGATACCTACCCCACAACAATTCGATTACCACTACTTGCTACACCGCACAAACAACAGTGACATAAGATACCTATACGAAGTGGATTAAATACGTATTATCGAAGCTAACTCAAAAACCACCCAAGCATAGTTAATAAAAATCGGTTAATAACCATTTATAGCCCGAGTGCATCTCATGACAATTCCAATAAGTCCAAACACGGCTAGGATACATTGTTTTATTACGGAGTTCCGGTGCATACCTTCCGGCTTCATCTTCAGATCAGCTCGCTGGTACCATTTTCATCAGAATTATTTATTTAAATTTGCTTCAAAGTCGCTTAACTATCTTAATCAAAATATTTTATATCAAAACGAATTATTTTATATCAAGGCACAAACGTATGTTAACAACAAGCTTTTGTCAAAATCCTTTCATTATTAAACACAAAAGTCATTACATAACTATAATTATTTTTATTCACATTAATATAACTCATATTTACGTTATAACAGTCGAGTAGCCTTACCCATTGTCACCATATTTCACTCCAAATTACACCGACGCACTACACGTCACTCCCACAAACTTTGCTAAGTGAAAACACATACACACACAATCACAAAACAAACCAACGCAAAGTCCTTTATGGCATTGCCCTTACAAAGTGGGACTCACGCAGATATTATGCAAAAGCCACAAGTAATTATTCTGAGGGTGGTCGGGAACCGAATATGAGGCAACACAGTTATGTACGAACCTTCATACCTAGTATTTGTTTATACGATTATGTACCTGCCATATTTATTGTTTTTTTTTTATGTTCAGATAAAGTTATTTTTGAACAAAATAGGTTCGCGGGAATTATGTGGTCTGTGGATTTATATTAAGTACTAGCTTCTGCCCGCGACTTCGTTCGCGTGGAAGTCGTAAGACACTACAATATACTAAAATACCAGCCACATTTTAATAAAACTTCCCTAAATACTACATTTGTAGTTTTGGTCACAGCAGTCAAAATATACAGAGAGTCAGGACTGGTGACATGGGAGCAAGTGACGTACAGTTCTATGTTACATGGTAAAGGGTTTAGTTTTCGCACTTAGTCTTTCAGGTGGACCATTGTACATGGGCCATGTACAATGATACTTTTTTTATGCAAACAAAACACAACGAAATAACTATTGACTTATGTCAATAGTTATTTCGTTGTGTGTTTTATTGATGATGATCTAATCAAAGCTTTTTGTTCATATAACAGTGACCAAACTCCGATTTTCTCTACTCTCTTTTTCGAATTCGTGAATCGAAATACGGAACAATGGTGATATCCGATTGATGTCTAGTAACTTCAAAACTGCATAAAAACTTTTTCACTGTCTTATCATTATCTTGATGTTTAGGCCTATAAACATAAAAATGCACGGTGGATTGATTTAGGAGTCCGAGAGCGTATTATGCTGTGTAGGTTCTTCGTACTATCAGAATAACAATTAAAAAAATGTAAAAAAAATAAACAAAAAAATATCAATTCTTGGGAATCGAAATCAGATTTGTATTGCTTTGTTGAATCTGGGGGTCTACTCCCTAAGTCCGTCAACGAAGTAACGGGCCCGTCCGTTAGTAGTCCGACACGTCGGACTGAACCCTAGTACCCTAGTAATATCGGATTCATCAGTTTCTAACGGAATCGTAGACAATATTCGTGAACGAAAGACGCATGGCGATTGATGACAATAGAGTTGTGCTATTTTACCGGTTTAATTATTTTGTGGTTTTCAAGCTAAATAAACAAAAATCAATACTTTTTCCTTAGAAAATGACTACATTTTTAACAATATACTTTTTATTATAAAGATTAGAATTATTTTTGACATTTTTGTCCGGAAACCGGCATTATCCTGTTGATACCTTTGCCTTTTTCCTTTTTGACATTTTGACGGAAATTTTCAAATTAATTCAACGATACTAGCCGGGAAGTTTTAAAATTATTTTATTTTAGTTTCTTTCTTATTCATTTCGTAAAATGGCCCCAACCGCTGCAGAAACTCACGGACACGGACTCTGGCCGGAGGCGCGCAGGAGCTGGGCAGCCTCAACGTGCTTTATATAGAATTTTTCACTTTTGGTGTGGAAAAAATAAAAAAAAATATTACTAACATGTCCAATTTTAGGGGTTTGGGGTTTCTAAAAGGGGGTCGAAATTTTCATTATTTTTGCGATAGGACGCACCATTTTCGAGATATAAGCAAAAGAAAAGAAAAAAAAATATACAGTAACAGTACTGATTTTGTACCAGTAGTCGAGATGGTGGTGTGAAGTTTAGTTCATGACAACTAATTGATTTTATTCTACATCTTTTTAATCGCGATTAATCAGTCAGATTTAGTTAGAAAATCTAAATTTTAGTTTAAAAACGTAAAATTCAGAATAGCAAAATTGCCAAATAGCTAACGTCGGGAATACTCGCCAACCTAAATTCTTGGCGTAAATATTGTCGACGTTGCCTCCGCTCTTCCTATATAGCTTCGTCAAGCAATAAAAAAGCAGCCATACTTTGGAATTCCTTACTTTGTCTCTAAATAGTGTAAACAATTATAATCGTTCGTCGACAGAACGATAACTATTTTGATGTCGTATCAACTGACATAAGGTTCCGTCAAAACAAGCGTCAAGTTCAACTTTTCGGACGGGCAAAAACGCATCGGGAGTAGGGACAGTTGTCAAATCATGTTGTCATTCATTCTTCGTCGGGCCCCAAACGAATCATCCGTCCGTTGGTGATAGGGAGTAGGAAACGCCCGAAACGAAGCCCGAAACGACGGACTTCGTGCTTAGGGAGTAGACCCCCTGTAACTATCTGCTATATTCGTTTCCTATTCAACCCAGCGAAGTAATGGAATAATTCGACTGTTGTCATACATTGGCATGTTGTGCTCGTTCTCATCTCCGTATTATTCCTTCGAACTATTGGGAAAAGTTTTTTGCGATTTTTGACTTTTCTAGTATTCAAACCTCTGTTGGTCCAAAAGAGTTTTTGATCCTCGTAAGAAACAGAATCGACTGGCATCAAAAAACTTTTTGGGGAATTTGACCATTTTCTTGCTGACTGTATTTTAATTTTATTTTTTTCATGTGAATGCAGATAATTTTTTTGTTAATATATGTTAATGATAGTCTCTTAAGATCGTTTTCTTGTAGCGACCACGGTTAAGGTACCTGCTCTTATTGACCTATCTCAAAAAAATATGCAATACTGCTCATCCCTCATAGCAAATAGCGTGACAATTTATACCATACATTGACCAGACCTATAGAGAATATATATGCAAAATTTTAACAAAATCTGGTTATTTTTTGCGTGATGGTGGAACACACAAACACAAACATTTCTAAAGACTATATTTTCGGCATCAGAATCGTTCCCAGACCTCGTGGCAATTACTTTTTTTCAAAAATGTTGAATGTACAGTTTTTGACTTTGATATGAATATAAAACTGGCATATTGGATTTTGTTTGAAATCTGAAATTGGAATACTTGAACGCGGATTGTTTGAAATACTAGAAAAACTGTTGTAGTGATATTTTTTAGGAGCATGTAGTAGTTTTAATTTTTATCCAACATTTTCATTTCGATTTTCTGCAACATTTCACTTAGGTTTTTTTTTACAGATTGTGTAGGGCAGATATTTACTGCAGTTATTCAAATGAATTGTTCACTTTCCATTTCTGTAAGTGGAGCTTATAATCAAACTTTCAGACTCCTTTTCTCAAAACCGATAAAATTAATAGTCCCGAAAAGTCCGAGTCCTCGAAAGGCCAATTCACTATACTTTTACTTAAATTCTCTTAGCCAAGAGGGCAATTATTTTACTCTCAAATTAACCGAAAGTACACTCACTTTAATAACTTTTAATTTTGCCCATTAACCCCCTCTTTTATTTGATTCTTGTTCGTTATATTGACAAATCTGAAGAGTTTCCATAATAGTCCCTTAAGTCTTTGAAATTCAAACCAACTTGGTAACAAAAAGTTTTTTAATATCGTTTTGAGAGAAAAGATGTTCATTTAACTTCTAATCAGCGGTCTTAATCTAGATTTGTTGGTATTTTTTTTGTTGGGGTCCAATGTTGAAATTAAACTCAGATTAATTATTTTAGATAAGAAAACAAAAGTTTTGTTTTAATTTATTTATTTGATTTATCTAAGTAGCGGATGGTTCATGCATTCTTGTAAAAACCCTCCATAAATAACGAGATAAAGTATCAACAGTCTGTACCTCCTTTCCGCCTATTATAACAAAGTACTGCTACTAACCTGCTAAGCATGTTGAGTATAAACATGTCTAATCAGTGTGTACATTAAACAATTTTTTTTTATTACATAGTATAGGTATTTTCCGTTACATTCCAAAGTCTAGATTGTGAAGTTGGGAACTAAATGGAGTCAGCCCATAATTCGGCTACGAGTTTGGCGCCATCAGTAGCGTCCATCAGTTCCTGTAACGCGTCAAGAACAGGACACGCAGGACACGATATAAAGGTCCCATTGTTTGAGGAACAGCACCACATTTACACCCCAGGGCGGAGTCGTCTATGAATCTGCACCTGAACAGATTTTCCTTGCTTTAGCCAATCTGGGTCCGGAGTCCATTTAAAGACTTTTTTTTGTATTTATTTCTTTTAATCAAACGTATAAGTAACTTATAAACTAAGCCCCACAAAACCGCAATGGTTTGACTTTGATGGTCGATAAGTCACTAGACACTCATACTTAAAAAAAAAGGTTATATCGTTTTGTTAGTATTAAGTTTAGTAACAATGGTGCTAGCCAAGGCAACTCGTGTCCAGGTGGGAGATATTCAACAGGTGGAAAGTGGTTACAAGAAATAAATACTTAGATGACGAAGTCGTCATCTGTGGTGATGCAACAATTATTTAGAAAGAAAGAAAGAAAAAACGTTTATTTGCGGTAAACATGACGCAAAAAAAAAACACAACACAAAAAAAAAATAGTTTGGGGTAAATATGCGTCACATCCACGCAAAACGGCCATCGCTCAGCATAATGCTGCGACCCTATGCGAGACAGAGCCCCAGCGCTGGTTTTCAGCGACAGCCGGCGTTGACGTGATGACGTCGACCTGTGTCCGGTGTAGCATACAATGAGATAAAAAATAACATAAATACACAATACATAATTATTACTAATAGTTTTTATAAAAAATAATATTTTAACATTTAAAAAATGGCAACATTCCATTCCGTCGGCAGCGGCGTACGCGCAGCCGCCTAAAGGTCTCTGCACACAGCGGGCGCGGCGCGACGGGACGGGACGCCGACGCGACGCTGAGCAGTTGTAATGTACTAGATATTACGGACGACGCCACACAGAGCAGAGAAAAATATAATCTATATATATATAAAAATGAATCCCTATTTCCCTTGGTCACGGCATCACGCGTGAACGGCTGGACCGATTTCGCTAATTATTTTTTTGTTGTGTTTGTTATTGTCAGGAGAAGGTTCTTATGTAAGAAAAATTTAAGAAAGTTAAAAAAAAAATTGTAAGAAAACGACCATATTTACATTTTTATTGTAATAATAAGTAGGTAACTCTATCTTCTAATGTAACTTTATGGCGTTTGACATAACGTGTCAGTCATCATTTGGTAGGTCTGAGAATAGATTTTATCAAAAAAAAAAAAAAAATTGATGGTTTTAGTTAGGTAGGGTAGGGTAGGTAGGGTTGGTAGGGTAGGGTAGGGTAGGGTAGGGTAGGTAGGTGGGTAGGGTAGGGTAGGGTAGAATAGGGTAGGGTAGGTAGGTAGGGTAGGGTAGGGTAGATAGGTAGGTAGGGTAGGGTAGGATAGGGTAAGGTAGGGTAGGGTAGGGTAGGTAGGTAGTTTCCTTTGCGCGTAGACAAACTGCCACAGTCAAATAGCTTTTGACAGAACGAAGTCTGTCGGGTCAGCTAGTATTATATATTTTTAATGATACAGTGTGGTTTTATACATACTTACTACGCTAAAAATAATATACGAAATATTGTAAAACATAATGCCGCATTTTTCAGATTAGAGATTCCACGCGAATAGTATTCATGCTACTCGTAGACGGTAATGAGCATGATAGGTTTGCTAGTGTACAAAAAAAGTGTGCATTCCATCGAGTAAAACTTATTTTTTTAACAATGATTAAAATAATGACAAAAATATTAAAAAAATGCAGCAGACGTAACCAAGTCTGAATTACAAATATGCAATATATAAACATTTTACAGTATTCATAAGCCTTACCATTTTATTCGGTGGGAACGACATTATACTCATATTTTCACAAATAATTATTTTTTTATGACAAAACTAAAGTAGAATAATGTGTGCAATTTATTTATAAGCGTAACCAAATCACAACTTCAACTTACTAAGTTGTGTGTCTTACACAGTTTCAAACAGTACTAGTTAGTTTCAAGTAAGGAGAACATCCAGTTGATTCTCAAGGGTGTCATAAGTGGCAACTAAGGGATTATTCTCGTGGAACATACTCATCACTATGTGAAAACGTCCCTGCAGATACCTGAGTATTAACAACGATATCATCTTAGTTCCAATGTCGGGCAGTTTCGATTGAATTGTATCCTGAAATTTAACTACATCATTGGATTTCTGAAGGCCAGTATACTGGTACCTACTTAAAAAATGTTCAAATTCATCTCAGAGACAATCAATGTTCTCATCACCATCATTTCAGCCGGAAGACGTCCACTGCTGGACACAGGCCTCCCCCAAGCATCGCCACCTCGACCGGTTCCATGCTTCCCAATATATCAATGTATGTTCCCGTGTATCAATGTTCTATTCTATTTTTTATGAATGGCAAGCAGTGCCGATGTCGACTGTTTTGTTTTATTGATTCTGTCAATGTTTAAAGTGAGCTAGAAGAAAAAGTGTGCAAATAAAAAGAAAGTTGTAAGATTCTTCGATGTATAAAGTTGAACACAATGTAGATCTTATTGGATTAGTACGGGACTGAAACAAACAAAAAATATAAATTAATTAATCATATAATTGTTAAAACATAAAATATACGCATACCACACCCACACAGACAAAATATTTCATAACTTTACGTTATTGTGACGGATGAAGGTCATCAGCGCCACAAGTAGTTCTGGAGAAGAGTATGTTAGTAAGGAGCGGAAATTAGCCGGATGAGGGATCTTAAATTTTGGGAGACGTCTCTATACGTAAATCTAAAGGTGGAACGTTGTTCGAGCATTCAAAGAAGATGTAGTCCAGAGTGGCCTCGTCCAACCCGCACTCATAGAGAAAATTGTATGTCTCGTAAACGATTTTTTTTTTCAAAAATACGGGAGTACAAATGAAACCCAACTGGATTCGACAAAGGACGGATACAATTGTTTTGGTGACTTTTTTGTAGCCGTAGAACCAAGATTTTGGTTTTATTACGGGTTGTACTGCATAATAAAACCTGCCCTTTTTCCTTCCAGTGATAAAGATATCCACTGTTCCTGCCATGAGGATTGGAGCTTGGCCTTTGGAAAACTCAGCAAGTCATATCCCTGATAAGTATTGTGGGTCAGATCAGCTGTTGCCCAAGCTGTTGAAGCCAAAGCATCAGCGCAGTCACTGCCTTTAATGCCACAATGACTAGCTGTCCATAATAACTGGACCGCTTTTTGACTACAAGCACAAGATAATAAACATTTTTTAATTTTTAGAACAAGGGCACTGTGCAATTTACTTTTGAAGGGTTTCTGTACTAAAGCTTGCAGTCAGCTAAGAGAGTCTGTGAAAATAACGGCTTTGACGATATTGTGGTGTGACTCTATGAAAAAACGAGCTGCAAGTGTTCACGGGCGAGTGTGTGACTTTGTTGGTGTTGGCTCGCCCGTGAACAGAGAAGCCTCCTCAGGGCATTTGTACTGTAAAATAATTCTGGAGCTTTGGTAATAAACCATGCTGAAATCATTAAATTTTGAAGCATCTGTAAAAAACTTTTAAAACCCAGTCCAGCTATCTCCCACCGCCGCAATGAAGGCTGAATTCGCTCATGAGGACTTTTTGGAATACCAATGTCAAAAACAATTTTTGGAATGAATCATAAGACTTCATAGGGAAAGTTAAAAAGAGGTAATCGGGGATTATGTTCTATTGGACATTCTAAATTATGAATTTGACGAAATTCTTTTAGGATTAGGGGAATTTCTTTGTTATACCAGTAATTTGGGCTTCTGCATATGGCACCTAACTGATTCAATCTTGATAAGAGGGGATGGAAATATCTAGATATTATTAACCTAGCCAAAAAACGGGAGGCCGGATAGTGCCGTTTTAGGGCCAAGGGAAGTTCAGCACAATCATCGTGTAATGCGTTAACGGGAGAAGACTTTATACAGCCAGAGATGATCCGAAGGCATTTTGACTGTAACCTATCCAGCCCAGCCAAAGCATCCTTAATGCATGGAACTAGATGGAACGTACCATAGTCTGGAATACTACGTATTAAGACATTATATACCAATTTTATAGTATAAGAGTGGGCACCCCACCAGACAACCGCGAGAGCTTTTAAAATAGAAAAACTCTTTCACATTTTTTAATTAATACATTTATATGATATTTACCATTTAATTTTGAATCTAGAATAACGCCTAAAAATTTTACTTTATTAACCATCCGAATATTATGACGTAAAATGTGCACTGAGATGTTCGGAATCAGGCTTTCGCGAGTGAAATTATGAGGTGTGGATAACGAAAGACCATAGCTTAAAAGTCACTGGTTCAAAGAGTCCAGAGAGAGGCAGAGAGATGACGCCGCGTCTACAATGGAGGAATCTGTCACATACAAGACTAAGTCGTCGGCATATTGAAGGATGTGACAGTTGTTATTTAGACTAGAGCCAATGTCCACCGTATATATCATAAATTATAAAGAATGGGGCTGAGAACGAAACCTTGCGGGAGTCCCTTCCAAGTCTGCCTTTCACCGAAATCGTCTGCCTGGACTCTCAGAACCAAAGAACGAGAAAAAAGAAGTGCACAGATGCATTCGATCATCATAACCGGGAGAATCAACTATTGCAATTTCTGCCTGAGTAAGGGAAGAAAAACGCTGTCGTATGCACAGGAGATATCTAGGAACGTGGCAACAACAGATTCGTTTTTGGAAAACGGTAAGCGAATATCCGGAACTAGTACGCCAACACTATCCATTGTGCCGAGCCCGTTTCTAAAACTAAATTGGTAATTCGGCAGTAAATCTCTCGATTCGATTAAGTGTATTCTCCTTGTGTTAGTAACTAGGTTTGTTTTGTCAATGTCTTATTTTTTACTCTTTTTTCCAATATGGATGTAAATAAACCCCCCAATCCTGACATTCCAAGACCCTTAACTCCTTTTTCCCCGAATCCATTATCCCAATTTGCGGGCGTTGTCTGTAGCATTACAGAGATGGATGTTTCCCAATTCCAACAAACCTCACGCAAACGTCCCAGTGACGAGGAAGTTCTCCTCCAAAAAAGCAACAAAAAACCAAATTGGTCATGTCAAGTATTTAGTGAAGGACAAGGCCCCATATATTCTTCACGTCTCTCGCGTAGAAACCCAACCAAATACAGGCACCACTGTTCATCCTGTTATTTTTGGCAAGTTTCTACTAAATAACATCATTGCGAGCATTGTCCGTGGTGGTGTTAATAGAGTTGGCAGAAACCGTGTGTCCGTAGAGTTTGCTTCCCCTGAGGATGCTTACTTTTTCTTGATTAACACTTTGTTACTTAAATACAGCTACACTGCTTCAATCCCCACATTTAACATAACTAGGATGGGTGTAATTATCGGGGTCCCCTCTGATATTACAGAAGAAGAGGCTTTATCTTATTTGTCTCAAATACTCAAAGTCCGCCGTATTAACAAAAACAATCACTAGGGAAACAGCTGAACTTTTCTTTGACAAAATTGCTCCACCGTACGTTCCTCTCTCTTCCGAATTTTTCAATATGACCCTGCAAAATGTTTCAGGGGATAATTTTAATGTGCCATTTACTTTGGAAGAACTGAATGTGGTGCTCAGGCATGTCCGGGACTCAGCCCCCGGTATTGAAGGTATGCCATATTATTTTGTCACTCATTCTGGAAACAAGGTAAACTCTAAACTCTACTTCCTCGATATTATTAATTTTTGCTATAGTAATGGTTGGGTTCCAGGGCCTCAAGTCTGCTTTTACAGTAGTGTCAGAATGGTCTCTTCATTGTGAGTTTTTGACAGATTTGCCATACAAACACTGTCAAATACTCAGAATGGCGAGACCATTCTGACACTATTGTAATAGCAGACTTGAGGCCCAGATCAGTGGAAGTTACAAATCATTATTCCACTATTGAAGCCAGGCATACATGTAGATAATCCGAACGGCCTTAGACCAATTGCTATATCCTCAGTCTTAGCCAAATTATTGGAACACCTGATTATCGGAAAACTGACTTGAATGGTTAAACAAGAACAAGTCAGAAAGTATCAACAAACACTCAGAAACAGCTTAAAATTCTAAACACACATGCTAACTAAGAACACCGTGGCGAGAATCTCTGCAATTTACGACAATCAATGTTAAAAACTTGTCAAAAAGTTAGGTTATATTAGAGGCTTTTTGACAGAAACTCAGTGACTAAAATTAGAATGCGAACGTTCATAAAAAACGGGAATTGCCCCTCTAAAAGAATTTAACTAAAGGCTATTTTCTAAATAGAATCAGTTCTATTTTTCTGTAAATTTTGACGTTCTAATGTGCCTTTTATATGCCTATTTGAAATAAATGTTTTGACTTCGACTTAGTCTTTGACCAAATGTCATTTGTCAAATTTTCATAATTTATGTTGCAAAAGTCGGATAAGAGTTGAGTAAGAGGATAAGCGTAGAAACACCACCCCACCGTTGCGCTTCGACGTAACTTGTACAACTTTAAACATCACTCACTTTAAATACTATTCCTACTAATGGCAAAATTCTGGCGCCTTTTATATCATACCATATTGCACTAGGGTCAACACCTTAACGTAATGTTATATGTAATGGCATCCCTATAAGTTCGTTCACGCGAAGGAGACGTATCGCAGCTATAAAACACGGCTGGCGAGGCGTTAGAACATATTTACTTTTTAAAACATGGAGGAGGTAGGACATGGAGATTTAATCATCAGATTAAATTACTGGTCATACATAAATGTATGCCCAATGCAAAAACGGAATAAATTATGCCATGTGATATCGTAGTATGATACACTATATAGTTTGAAGTAACATTGTTTATAAGATGGTGAAAGTGTTTTTTTGGATGTAAGCCGATAATGGTTCACAGTACAGTCGCCAGCACATCAGGTTATACGAAACTGTCAAATTTCTCCAAACGATTTAAACCTTAAAATGTTGATGATTAAGTTCAAAATCGAATGAGAAAATTTGAGTTTGTGGTAGCTTGATGTGCTGGCGACATACATTCTGTGGTTGTGATTGTGAGCGTATTATGTGAACAATTAAATAATAACGTGCTAGTAAGAGAACCTGAGAACCAAAATGCTAAAGCTACGACCTGGAAACTCGGTAATTACGTGAGTTACAGACTAGGTAAAAATATTATAAGAAAGAAAGAAAAAAAGAAAGAAAAAACGTTTATTTGCGGTAAACATGACGCAATAAAGAACATAAACACAAAAAAAAAATATTTTAGAACTATGGGGAAAAATGCGTCACATCCACGCAAAACGGCTATCGCTCAGCATTATGCTGCAACCCTATGCAATACAGAGCCCCAGCGCTGGTTTTCAGAGACAGCCGGCGTTGACGTAATGACGTCGTCCGGTGCAGCAAACAATTATTAAGACGCTGTACCAGCACAGCGTACTTAAAGAAAATAAGTATAATTTATTTTAATTTAAAATGTGATTGAATAAAAAAAGAATATAAGAAAAAAAGAAAAAGGAATTGTACATGCTATGAGAATATCATCCTCAACAAAACGTGTTCCGCTTTATATTTAATATTATATCTGTGCGCTTTATGAAGTGGCAACATTTCGGAGCGTCCTATTTGACGTTCGTACACCCAAAATGCACCAAAGAAACTATGATGCAAGGAATTACAAAATGGCCAATGATGTAATGTGTTACTATTATGCAATTGTGTCACTATTATGCGTTTGTGAGCAAATGTGAAAGATGCGATGGACCCAATAAAAAGACAAAACCTTGGAGACTGGAGGGTGACCCGACATGTTAAACACTAATCCTCTCATTGTTGGAAAGTAAAGATTTCGTACAATTTATATCTAATTGTGTCTCAAATTAGCCACAGGTGAGCTCCTAAACGAGCTTTGGAGCTTCAAACCAGGATGGTATGAACAAAAGTGGAAGTCAAGAGTCAAAAATAGAAAAACAAAATAGAACAACACAAGTAAATAATACGATTATTGATTATTGGAATTGGAATTAAATTTTAAATTAGATTCGAAATGGATGATATTAAAAGTAAATATTTAGCAATAAACATGGACAAGTGATATGATCAAAATGTATTTTGAATAACTAAGTTGTCAACATAGAATGAATGCGGACAGAGGAAAAGCTGCCAGAAGTCCTGGCAAATAAGGACTCCATTTACTTCTTATTCCGTGTTTGAACCGCGTATGGCTTCCGATCAACGTGTAACTTTATATTAATTACCGGCGAGGCTAAGTGGTGTAATATTTTAATGGGCAATTACAGAATAGCTTTCCATGTTTATCCGGGATTAATAGTAGCTACTGTGTTATTTTCCAAGCTGTAACAATCATTCTGTGATTTACTGCTTTTAAGATATTAATAGATTAGCAAGCATGTTTGGGCGTCGTTTTTCCGTATTAACTTTTTTTTTTTTTCTATCAAATCAGGACCTAAGTGTAAGAACTAAGTTTATTATTACCATTTTTTTTTTTTTTTTAACTTAGCTTTGTATTAAACTATCTATCCTAATAATTGCTTTAATCTTTCAGTGTGCTGATTGACGAAGCAACGTTGATTACTTAAAATTAATAATGGATTCAGTGGAAGTATGTATTCTCAGAATTATCTAGAGTCAGTTTACAAGGGATGGAAAGATTGATGAAGATGTAGAAAGCAGAGTAAATGCGGGAAATTAAGTGAATGGTGTTAGACATCCCATTGTGACCAACGTGAAGTGAATGTTGGGTGTGGCAAAAGAAGCATGAAAGTAGAATAAGTGCTGTGGAAATACGTTCCTTGCGAAGCATGTGTGGCGTGACTATGAAAAAAAGGCTGAAAATTGACGTGATTAAGGCAACGGTGCGGTTTCGAAGCAGGTGTAATGACAAAAATTGAAAAGAGTATGCTTATACAGTTTAGTCATATTGAGAGGATAAATGAAAGACGACTAACAAAACACAGATGTGAGTGGAAAATCCGGGACGGGACGCCCTAGGAGAACACTTAGTGACCTAATTGGTGATGTTCTCCAGAAAGGTCAAGTGCATAGGCACTTGCAACCGGCGTGCGTGTATGACCAGATGTATGAACGTAAATTAAGCAAAAGGAGTATGAAGGGAGCGTAGCAGGTGGCGTTCGGTAATAGATAATAGGTAGGTAATAGGTAATACGGGCTGGTGTCCGCAACTCCACGTTAATGCGCGTATTTTGCGTACGAATGGGAATATCGATTATTCGATCCTCCCCAGCTCCTCAAGGAAGGCTAGCAACGCCTTGGTGTTACTGACAATCTCACATAGGTCACCTGGGTTACCGGAAGTACTTGGCGAACACCGGGCTGTTTAGTAGCACATGAGCTGCTGTCTTGTCGTCCTCCATGCAGGCCCTGCACAGCGGACTGTCTGTGAATCCTATAACAAAGAGGTGTTTATTCAATAACCCATGGCCAGTTATAGTTGCTAAGCTCGTAGCTAAGTAATAACAGCCGCATTTACATACCGAGACTCCTCCGTGCCTCGGAAAGCACGTTAAGCCGTTGGTCCCGGCTGTCATTCGTGGATCTTTGACAGTCGTTACGGGTCGTCAGAAGCCCAAAAGTCTGACAGCCAGTCTTACCAAGGGGTATCGTGTTACCCAGTTACTGGGTTGTTGAGGTCAGATAGGCAGTCGCTCCATGTAAAATACTGGTATTCAGTTGCATCTGGTTAGACTGGAAGCCGACCCCAACATAGTTGGGAATAGACTGAGACTGACTGGCCAGTTATAGTTGCTGTTACTGTACGCAGCTGTTGTTTCGTTAGTCGGAGAACCTGTTTCGTGAAGCGGCCATCAATTGTAGGGAGAGCTACCTTCGCCTGCCTGCACTTACCTTGGTCCGACCATAGTTTGTCGTGTTGGTCCCTGGTGCGTTTCCTTACCAGAGTGCGTAAATACCCGAAAGGGAGTGGTACGATGAGTTCAGGACCCACTGGTGCCATGCTCGATCTCCTTCTGGCAAGCTCATCGGCTGCATCGTTGCCTCGCGAATCGCTGTGTCGCGTTCTATAGTTTCTGCCTATCCCCCACGGGAATAAGGCCTGAGTTTATACAGTATGTATGTATATATCTGGACAGTGAAATGATCGGTCTCCAGCAACTGCCATTCAGACAAAAAACAAGTTATTGATCATCATGTTTACACAGTAAGTCTTCATTCTACATTTTGTGCCAAAAATATATTTCAAATTACTGAGGAAAGTTAACCATATAGGGCCTTACAAATAAACACGGAATAAAGTTATGACAAGCATAAACGTCAAAAAATGTATGGTTATACCGAAGTTATACCTAGCATAAATTTATTCTGTGTTTATTTGTAAGGCCCTATCATTTTTTGACGTTTATGCTTGCCATAACTTTATTTGTCACTGTGTCACTCATCATGTATATCTTGAATACTATAATCTATTTTAATGATCAATAGACTTTTAGGGTTTTAATAACCTTCTAGATAGTCCATATAAGCATCGCATAAGGTAAATGCAGATGAAAAGAACCGGAGTAACCGACAAAACTTGCAAAGTAAGCAAGCTGAAGTGGCAGTGGGCTGGCCATATTTGTCGAAGGACCGTTATGATTCCCGTGCTTCACCCAGGTGGAGCACCTAGGTGAAGCACGGGTCCGGACCCCGATGGCCGATGAGCAGACGAGTCCTGGAGTCGAGACCGCGTATAGGCAAGCGTAGTGTGGGACCCCAGCTATCCACCTTGACTTAAGGTGGCTGGGACAGACTGGATACGGAAGGCGGAGGACAGAATATTGTGGCGCAGCCTGGGAGAGGCTTATGTCCATCAATGGACTGCGATAGGCTGAGTTGATAGAAGGTAAGTACGAAAAACCCTCATTAAGTAAATAGTAAAAGGTGACTAAAAATCCATCTAAAGGACGTATTCATTCATACGGTAATATACAACCAACGCTATTTTTAATAATGAATAATATAATGTACATATATTCGCATAAGAGTCTTCAACCCCAAGGAGCCAAAATGATGAACTCGCTAATCCACCACACATGATACATAGAAGCAAAACAAAATTAATGAAACCACCTCAAAACACATCTGTTTTCACCCCCCGAGCCAAGACACCAAGAAATCAACTAAATGAAACATCATCTAATCTGGCAAACAAGTCATAAAGCGACTACATTTAATTAATCAAACATAAATTACGTGAACCATTGCCGGTTGTGACGGCAATAAAGAGAATGATTCATTGTGTGTGGCGCGCAATGTAGCAGGAACATTGCTAATGTTACGACCGCGGTATTACGCTGAGGCCGCGATTTTGGCTACTTAGAACTGCCGTTAAAGTTAATGGTGGTGTAACAGTGCAAGATGTTCGAGTCTAACGGTGGTTTGAGGTGTTTTACGTTTGTGGAGAGCGAAATTAAAGCTCTTGAAGGTAATGGGGCCGCTTAACGTTGTTTAATTGTGTTAGGACAACTTTTAAGAAGGTATTTTAAATGATCATCAAAGTCGTAAGTGTTCTTGGCACCTGCATCGGCCTAGAACTTGCTAACTGTCCTGCTATAGGGTGTACCTAGAGTATGAAAGAATTATAGGAGTTGTGAGTAATGAATAAACTGTTCCACCGAACCGGACTTATTTATTTATTTAATACTTTAAGCACAAAAAAATGTGCAGAAGCGAAAAAATAAATATATATATATATATTTCAGTGCGGTTAGGTGCCGTTCGGTCAAGTACTCAAGTGCCGTTGAAATCAGTGCTGCGAGTGGATTATCTCCTATAAATTATAGCATTTATGCTTCAGGTCGGTTCTTCGGCCTTCTACAGAAGCCATCAAGCTAACTTTGTTGGCAGATGATAGTAAACGTAAACATTAATTATTATGATAGTGTTGCCTCAGGAAAGGAGCTTAACCTACAATTACTCCTGTAATTGACTGCGCACCATCAGAAGCAGCAAGTACAGGCTGCTCAAGGGATTCAAGGTTAGAATGACATTGAGAAGTACTATCAACTATCTTCTAAATATTTCTCAAAAAAAGGTTGTTCGTCTTTCATTGACTTGAACGTGCCCTGGCGACTGAGAGTATGTCATGCTCACTCAAATGTCTCGCTGGTGGTGGCGTATGTAATAATATTATAATAATAATAATAAAATTTATTCAAAAATAAAAATTGGAAATATACAGTATAAATCTTAGAAATAATGTAGGTATTACAAAGTATGATGCCTGTACTAGGTTAAACCTGTATCACAGGCGACATGAGTTCTTACAATTACTATTAGGACAACTGATTTCTTAACAAATATTTGACATAAGTTTTATGAATAGTGCAATAGTTAGTTAATTATGTTAATATATACTTAAATACTAATAATTAAGGTCTTAAACATGTAGTTAATTTCTATATTATTTACGGAAAAAGTTGTTAGCACTTAGTTACACGATTATGATTGCGTCTGCAGTATTAATAATTATAATAGGTTGAAACAAATATTGCATAAATAACTTTAAAGGCATTTTTTGAAGCGTCAGCTAATTTGATTAACCAGCAACAAATCGATGGTAAGTAGGACATCGCAGTGGTCAAGTATATTGTTGAGTCAGCAACAAGCAAAACGGAAGTCTGGCCTCGAGTATGACGCACTAGGTGCCCTCATAATCGATGGAGTTATACCTGTACTCTGCTATTTTCCTTGCAGGGCATTCAGCGTCTCCCGTTTTGTGATCACTGGGCTTTTTAAAGCGTGAGCAACTTGCACATTTTGGAATATCGGCTTTCTTCGCACATTCGGACACTGAATGGCCTGTGTCACCACAGTGACCACACGTAGAAATGACCTCTCGGCAAGTTTTTGCTGCATGGCCATATTGCTGGCATTTATAACACCTTGTTACTAATGTAAAGTCCCTGACAGGACAGGACGTCCAATTAACAAAAAGCCTTGATTGAGGGATAAGGACTTTACGTATATTGGCTGAAACTTCAACAACGTAGTTACAGGTCGTAGCATCTCTCTTCCCCGATTTGTGGCTAAGTTTTATCAAGGTCAAGAAGGATTCCAAGGACATCGCTGGTAACTTGTCGGCTACGTTTTGTTCGAAAATGCACCTGAACACCTCGTTTTCAGACAAGGCAGTCGGCACTCCTACAACCACGATCCGAGGTCTGCGCTTGCTGGGTTCGTCAGCGGTAAGTCCAGATGTGGAGAGCTGGACTACGTGCTTCAGTTTATCAGCGTCATGTTTTGTCTCGATACTGATAATTACACCTCCATTTTTGGTTTTCCGGACACCACGAACGTGCAGCTTCATTTGCTCGGGCCGTATGATCTTTTGGACGAGTTCTTTCGTTTCGTCACTTGATTTAAATTTATCATTAGGATAAATGGCAACAGAGCTTAGGTTATTGGGTCGTACAAAATCATTTGATCCCTTTTTCACCATATCGGCAAAAGAAGCATTTCCCGCAGAACCAGAGTCCTTTATCGTCTGCTTGAGGTCTGAAATATGTTCCGTCAGGTCGCGTTTTTCTTGGAGTTCATCAACCATATTATATGCATGAATAGCTTTCTGCTTGAGCGACTGATATAGGACTGCCATTTGTGAGGTGCCAGAACCTACTTTACGGCATAGGGTAGACATTTTCAATTTCTGCTCCGAGTTCAGTTTTCCTTCCTCGGCAATAGAGCAAACTTCGTGTAGGTGCTGCTCGATGGCCGACATCCATTTTTTGAATCTTGGGCGTCGAAATAACATCAGCCGTGGCCGGCTTGAGGGCTGGGTTCGGCGTCGTCGTCTTCGATGGTGAGGCGGAGGGTTGCACTGGGCCCCTTGGATTAAATGGGCTGTTATCCATTTTGTTTTATTTCAAGTTCACTATGTTATGTCCATTATTAACAAAACTACACACTAAGCAAAATTTTACATATGCATTACGACAGTAATGCACTAAAGGAGGTTACTATTATTAAATAAATTATTGATTAAATATTGCTAACGAACACGTCTGTGCGCTGCAAGTGCAAGTGCAAGTCATTGTACAGCAATCTGCAATCTACAGCAATATGTGTTGGGTTATTAAGTTCCCTTCAAAATGGTTGAGCTGAATGGTGCTAATCCATGCGTCATGTTCGTGAACGGGCGCCGTCAGTTGGGACTGGTCATCTCTTAGCTGCCACGGGTTATTTTATTTTATTTTATTTTGTTTCTATTTGTTGTACCTACGCTTGACGCTTTTAACGTGTAAGTTTTTATTATTTTTATTTTAACATCTTTGTCACTTTTAGTTACAAATTCAACATTATAGATGTAACGAATACTTTTGTAACAATTTAATTTAAAAGAGTGTCCATGGAGTTTCTTGCCCGTTCTTCTCCATAGGTACCTACGCTTTGGAATGGGAATGTAACTTCATTTTTCTTACTGACCGACTCCTTGACAATTCAAAAGTGCCTGTAAATAGTTTAATTGAAATAAATGATTTGAGTTTGAGTTTGAGTTAATATTATTATTTTTTAATTATTTTATATTAATATTTTTTATAAATAATATTTTGTTTTAAAAGAGTGTCCGTGGAGTTTCCTGCCCGTTCTTCTCCATAGGAACCTACTTCGCTTTGGAACGGGCAACTATCTTCATCTTTCTGTCTGTTCGGCCCCTTGACAATTCAAAAGAGATGTAATTGGTTTATTTGAAATAAATGCTTTGAGATTGAGTTTGCAATCTAAAGTGTTTAAAAATCTGCCTCATGAAAGATTTTCCGAGTAACGTTGTACTTAATTAATTTCTTCAATTTTGAATCTTCACAAAAAATCTTGGAAGTGTCTCAGCTACCGGCGCCGTCTCCCAAATTGACTACAGGCGAAGGTTGCTGAATTAACTGCCAGCGCCAGTTACTGAACTAGCTGCCGGCGCTGTTACTACTGTTACCAAGAGAACTTAGAATGCAAGAGGGACCAAAGCAAGCTTGGGATTTGGGGTACCCCGACTCGGAGAGGTTAGGTTCAAAGTTGTTATTTTTATTTTTTATTGTTTAACTACTGGCGCTTCGTCGACCAAGAATTATTAATATGACTTGGAAACCAATTTATATCCGCCAAGTGATTTATAGTCTAGCCAAGTGCGTAAATAATCTCACACTTCGAGAGGTTATGGCTCATTTTTGTCATATTTACCAGCTTTGGAATCTAGTCTTTTGCGCTGGAGGAACTTTTACCGCTGGCGCTCGATTGCCGGCAGCAATGTACACATACTACCTGTTCCCAACGGTGTTATTTTTGGTTGCCAACGTCGGCAGTGGAGTCACTCCCAAAAAACTTTAATATTTAGTTGATTGTTTTTTTTTTTTTCGCTAGATTAATAAATAACGTTACGTTAAAAAGAAACTACATCAAAAGATTTACTAAAATTAAAATGTAGACAGACTTATTTCCCCTTTCGAAGTCCTTACAAAATGTTCTAATAACCTAATCCTCAAAACATGCTCAGTTCTCACGCGAAGAAACATGTACAATATAGCCGTCGCCTTTTGATCCTCCAGGATAAGCTCTTTTGTCTCGTGTGGTGAAATGGATAGATACATAAAATGTTTATACTTAAAATACATTAATTTAAAAATGTATCTTTAATTTTAGAAGGACTTACTACGGTGGTGTAATGGTTTGTAAATAAACAATATTGCTTTTGATTCTAAATAGGTTATTCACCCTCTATTACATGTGACTTAAAACATAACCGACGAAATGTACGTACTCCTCTGCCTACCCCTCCGGGGATTACATGCGTGATGTTATGTTATGGGTTTTAAATGAAAGTAAGTAAACTTAAGTAACTTAAGTAAGTAACTTAAGTAACTTAACTTAAGTAACTTAAGTAAGTAAATTTAAATGAAAGTAAGTAAACTAAATAGAAAAACCGGCCAAGTGCGTGTCGGACCACGCACAATAAAGGTTTCCGTAGTTGGGATGAATTTATCCCAAGAACAAACTTAACATTGTAGTTGAAAAACATGTTCTCCCATACAGAATGTATGCGAGAACATGTTTAAAACACCAAATGTAAGTTGGTCGACTATTACTCGGTAACTTGTAAAGCCTACTTAGCTGTAATAGTTTGCCTATTACTACACCATTACCATTATTATTTTACATATCTCGGGACCCTCGGGTCCCGGACCTTTGGAAGGCGTACGAGGGGCCGAAGCCAACTCGCAGAGGCCCGTTTGACGCTAAAATGAGGCACCAACTGACGATTAGCCCTGTACGCACTATGCAAGTGCACCCAAGGACAACCTCCGGTTGGTGTAGGACTATTGTAAGATATTGGACTATGGGTTTGGGTGGTTAAAATGGGTCGGTTACCTAAAACTATAGAAGGAGTATGGCCCCTGCCTGATCAATGTTTTATTATACACGGATAAAATCGCAGGGGGTGACTTGCACACTCAATAATGGGCCCCCGAAAACGGTCGCTAGCACATAGCGACGTAGCGACAAGGGGGCAACATATCCTGAGGTGCTCGAAAAGTGGAGAGGTATTCCACGGCTCTAGAGGTATTCCACGGCTCTCTTATTATTATTGTTGTTACTTATTTATTTGACTTCAAAGCGTAATATTACGCAATCAGATCCCTGACTCAAAAAATGGTTTGCACAAACCCGCAATATTTTTGTACGGCCTATCTAACGATACCGCATACTATGGGATATACGAGAAAAAATACTCTTTACCACTTTTGGTGTAGGGGAGATACACTAAAAAAAAAAACAAGATTTTATTTTACCACTTGGTCGGGGTAGTGATTAATATGTATACACATACTAAATTACAGCTTTCTAGTACTAAGATTCTCAGAGCTAAGCCGTGGACAGACAGACAGAATGACAGACGGACGGACATGACGAAACTATAAGGGTTCCTTGTCGACTACAGAACCTTAAAAAGCTGACCAAATATTTTCACCACTGCAAAACGCTAGCCACATTCAGTCCAAGAAAAACATTTAAAGTCCTACGTACCAAAACAAAACGGTCTAAGTACACTTTCATAAAATCGGCCCAGCTTAACGACTTTTGCAAGTTAAACCGTTTCACTAATACGAACAGTTACTAACTCCGACTCGATATTTAAGTGCTTTGGTATCGATTATTGCCCGGCCTGTGCTTTTTAGAGCTCTCACCCAATTTGAATCGGTTGTAATAAAATATGATTTATGCACAAATTAATTGTGAAATTTATTAGCCAATTTGTGAGCTTTAGTGACTGATGCGAAGCTGGTGCGAGACGGAATCTGGATGGTGAGAATGTATGGGATTAGTATAAGTAAGAGTGGTAGGAAATAGGGCAGGAATGAGAAGTTATGGATATTTAAGATAGGTTCGTGAGAGATTTCAAAATACTGGTAAGTATCCTTTGAAAACTGCCTCTTGGTGATAGCCACTCATTCTTCCACCAGATCTGGAACGTCAGCCCATTTGTCCAACTATTAAAGAAAGTAAAACACAACATAAAAATAGATAAACTTGTTTCAGAATTGAATGTAATGTACCCTGAATGCAAATAAATAAAAAACAAAAAATTAGGAAAAGCGCATCCTGCACTTCTTAGCATTCCAATCTCGAGTATCGCTGTTAAGGGCCAACCGCCCCTTCGCGTCGTGTCGCCTAACTGCGAAGTCACATTTTTTAGTCTCGCTCCATTATCTGAAAGAGTCACACACGTTCTAATTCATAATTTTGTAATTCTTATTTTCTTTATTTTTCAAATATACTTTTATTTTTTAAGTAAAATATTTTATGTTACTTTAAAAACCTCCCGAGAATGCACGAAAAACAGTAAAAAAAAGTTGGTTGTCTATAAAGTTGGTTTATGGACGATAGTTTAACGTGACAACGTCATAACAAAACATTGATGCGGCGCAAGCGTACAATGAGCGTAATGGTACAATGAGCGTAACGGGGCATTTTCGTGCATGCAGCCGGCGTTCATCGATTTATTAGACGTTGTCACGTTAAAAATTAGTATAGGTACATTATGTAAACTATATTATACTAGCTGACGCGACTGACGTGGTCCTGTGTCCAAATTTCAATAATTCTGACAAATAAGGACGTTCAGTTTTTGCTGAGATTGAAGATTTTCCAAGAAAAAAAAAAATATATTTTCGTAAGAACCTGACTCGAACTATTACGAACATTAAAAAAAAATTGATAAACTGGTCCAGCCTTTCTAGAGTTATGCGCCGAACACCGAACAGCATTTTACTTCTATTATACAGATTGGCGATTTGGTTATCACATTAAATAGTATAGCGGTTAACATACATATATCTGTTCAAGTAATAAAATTAATATTTAACCAAAAAAAAAAGTTTTTAAAACATATTTTATAGAACAGATAAGCGGTGATTATTAGTGATTATTGGATAAAACAATACCTAATATAAAGTTTGTGTTAAATTGTTACCGTTGTTTGTTATACCACTGCCCCGCACGTCCCTATACTGCCCACTTGCGCGACGTTGCCGCTTATACAGGTTAGTAAACTAATATTATCAAGGGTTTATTTCGTGACAATTCTTACGCTATTATTTTTTTAAAGTTAAATGTATAATTTATAATTTGAATAGACATTTATTATCGCACCCTTACAGGTAAAACCGATTATCTGTTAGGTTAGGTTCATATCATTAGCGTTATATAAACTTGTGTTAACCGCTGTACTATTTAATGTGATAACCAAATCCCTACTCTGTAAAGATTTATTTTGCAGTCATTACACAAGTAGACCGTACTTATCGTTTGTTCGCGTTTGCACATGCTTACAAATACAGACGAGACCTAAACAAAACAGTATCGAGTATTGTAAGCAAATATTATTTTTGTCAACTCAAACATTCACAAAAAGAAAAGAAAGCACTAACTATCTCTGAAAATGAAACAAAGATCTTAATGTTTCCAATAAACCGATTTCCAACCAATTGACCAAAAATAAAAGGGGACCTATACGATTTCCAGTTTCAACGGAATTATTCGAGAGAAATTGCTCTGTCTCACATAAATAATCCTTTGATCCCCTCTTACTTCATTGTTCCAAAAAATAACATAAATTAGTATTTTTTGTGACCAAAATTGTTAAAAGTCGATCAACATTTCTTTAAAAAAAAAAAAATCCGTTGATAATTTTGGGATAAAGTGAATTTTTATAAGACTTGAAATGTAACGTGCTTCGATCAAGGTTTCGTTTGATAAAAGGTTTATTATTTTGCAGATAGATTTTAAAAAACCAAAGAATTATCCAATAAATTTGTAATTTAAGAAGTTATTTTAAAAAGAATAAACTTTTATAGTAATACTGATAAAATGCTATAATATTAATTCCACAGGTGCAATAGCACATTCAATTTGAATCAGCCGGAGATATTTTTTTGACTAATTCACTTGCACTTTTTGGGTGTTTGTGAAAGTAATTCTCTTTCTCTAGCGGCCATCATCACTAGTTACCTAGCAGCATAACTCTTAAAACAGCTAAATCGAACCAAACTCTAAACTACAATAAATCAAGATAAACGCCGTAAATACGTAGAAACAATAACAAACGACGCATAACTTCTGAACGAAGGGGGACTTTAAGGCATTACACGTAAAGACAAAAGAAAGCCCATAAAACTCAGTCCCCCAAAAGTTGGGGACGTTGGGGCACGAAGATTGAAGGTAACAATTGGCTGGGGGCCGGTTGAACCCGATTCGATTGGGCACATTCATCTATGTGAGTCGCTAATACCTTGTAATCATTCATTTGGGATACTGCGAGACTCTAGATCCAAATGAATTGATATTAAACGGTGCGTAGTTAGGTGGGATAGGGAGGTGTGAGGTAATGTCGAGAAATTGAGTTTTCAAGCGTGGGAAAAGTGTTTTTCTCTGTTTTGCCTGTGTGTAAGCAAGTTGTGGTAACCTTCAAGTAAACGAAAACTTTTAGATTAAAAAATAATACAAAATTAACACGTGGGAGTTCTAGTCGTGCATTTATAATGAACTATTGAGTAGAAATATTTAATAAAAAGCTGATGTCACTATTTTGGGGCAAAAAAACACTGCAATGTTAAAATCGGAGTATTATGGTACTTCTAGAGCTTCATCAATCGATTGAGTAATGAATATGGCGGTATTTTATTCCTCAGTTAAAAGTTACCAGACGGTAAAAAATGGGCCCTTAGTCTATTAAAAACAGATCTATCATGAACAAAGAATGTTCAAAAATATTTTCAATAATTTTTATATTCATTTTTATACATAATTATTTACAATCATTCTACTTTGTGATTTAAAAAAAAAAAAAACATGAAAACAATTCCAGACTTCTTATTTTACTTGCGATGAATTCTATTAACAAATATTTTTTCTTTTTTTTTTTATTCAGACTACAATGGTCTATAGTGTTAGTAACAAAATGGCTTAGCCTATGTTAGAACTTAATAACTAAAACAGAACGGGTTCGGTTTGCAAGCGCCCACACTAGCGGGCTGTCTGCCCGGGCGGCTATTGATTGCAGGATAATGTTAGGACTGCCACGCAGCCTGCGGAGTAGCGAGGCAGATTTCTTACGCCACATATAATATACGAGTATGAACGAGTAAAATTGCATGAATGATTTTCAATTTTATTAAATATCTATACGAGTATCGGCACACTTCGTGGAGTTCTGAGAATTCAATTCCGATAACTTGAATTTTCATTAAACTATATTCGAAAACTGTAGAAGTGAAAGTTTTTTGCAGAGTTTGATTTCATTTTATAAAAGAGGTTTTTTTCTCTACAGAGTTATGAATCTGAATTTCTAATGAGGGTATCGGTTGGTAAAGGGTCCATTTTGACTAGATAATCTAAGAGGGATTTGTTTTGATGTGGAATAATAATTATTTATGTCTTTTCCATTATAATGTCAAAAAACGTACTTGGAAAAAAAAAACGAAATACATTTTTACTTGCAGAAATGTGAGAACTGTTTCGCGTATCTTCATCATGTTTAAAGTAATGGTCCAATCAGTCAGAGACGTGGAATACTTTAACACGGATTACTGCAACGGTGGATTTCTTGCAATGAGATCAGGACGGTTCGGATTTAAAAGAGTTATGTAAATAATATTCTTAACGTTTTTGTGTTTACTTTTATGATTGTGAAATGTCACAGTTAAGGAACAGTTAATATTTATGTATGTAAAGAACTATACTGCATATACAGATCCATACGGATAAAAAATTCAAAATTTTCAAATTTCTATCCTTTACGGCCACACTGATACAAGGAATCCCCAAGTGAAAAAGCTTTTTAATTATTACTTTGAACGACAATCCACTGCAGTACGCGGCTTCATAAGTAGGTATATTTACGCGTATAATTTCCCTGTGGAGTAATCAGTATTCCTGATTACTATATCATGTAAGTATTCATTACCAGTTCCTTCTGGGAATTGGCGTACTCGATCCGCGTACAAAACGGCCCAGAATTATGGCACATCACCAAACACCTCAATAAGAATATTATGTTATACCTAATCATAAAAAAATATATTAATTAAATAAAATAAAAAATCGTAACGTTGTTTATTTATTAAATTAGTTATACTGATTGTGGGAGAAAAATGTGGTCACATTACAAATCTAGGCACACACACAGTAGCGTAGTAGGTTCTTCGACCATTTTGGTTTGTTTTGTCTATACAGCGGAAAAAATTACATATATTAAAATGTTAGATGTCGATTCAGTAAACGATTCTAAAGAAGAAAGTACTTTCATATTGTGCATTAATTCAGTTGCACATATACAATGTCTAGGCTGCAATTCATTAAAATCTGCAGCTTTGATTAAACTTTATATCAATATTATTTAAGCTCTGTAGTGTATGATGAGCATAGGTTAACTGTTTTACAAAGATTAATGTTTAAAATGACCTAAATGACCATTAATTAAGTTAAAAAAAACTCCAAAATAAAAATAGATTAAATTCAGGTAAATGGACGTGAAGACACTTGCACAGACCAGCAGGTTAGTTGTATAGAACACTATCAGTAGCAATAGGCAGGACTTTAAATACCGGTAAAATTTCATAACGTTACCTTTTATTGGCCGAGTTAACGTTATTATATTAGAATAACGGTAATCAATTTAACGTTATTTATGCTACATTTTATTTTATCGTTATTTAAAACGGGTGAGATGTAAGTAGTGGGGCCTGAGGCGCGAGGCGCGGCGGTAGCCCGCCCTCGCGCTTCGCTGATGCCGTGCCGATCAAAACGTTGCCTGAATCTGCCTAATTCTTACCTACAGAACGGCAACGTAGCTAAATTAACGTTAGCTGTCGCATTTTGTTAATGTTAATTAACGTTATATTACTGGTAATGTTATCAAGTAACGTTAATTTTTTGTAACGTTAGTAAAGTATAACATTGAAATTTAACGTTACGTAACGGTTATTATTTTGTTATTTGGTAACGTAAGCCCTGGCTATTGCCAGAGCTTGTTATCATTTTGACAGTTCAACAACATTCATTGCGTTATTTACGGTGTTGAGCAGACAATTTTTCGAACATATGAAGCAATGGATTAGCAATATGCTTCAAAATCATTCAGATTGTGATTGATTGTGTGTTACGTAATTGGGTGCAGGACAAAAGGGAGGAGGCCTATACTCAAGAGTGAGTGGAATAAGGCTGTCAATGATAATGGCGATCGCGGGTGATTAATTCATCTATACAAATAAATAAAATTGAAGTGTCTGTTTATAATATCAAAATAATATCTTTTTACTAAATGCATATCAAGTATATACAGCACATAAAACAATTTTTGAAGTGAAAACTTCTTTAGGCGCGTTGAGCATTTTTTGGGTGAGCAAAAATCATGGAACTCGCATCATCGTCACGGCACGCTTTCCATGAGTTATAATATGTATGTATAAAAGAACAGTTATTCCAAAGTTTTGTGTTTTCACTTCTGTCGGCAGTCCTTATGACTGCCAATTTTTTTTTTATATTTCTGTCTGTCTGTTTGTTCCGGCTAATTTCCGAAACCACGGACTTTCACTGGCAGATAGCTGATACTTTTATTTTAGACTAGCTGCTACTTGCGGCTTCGCCGGCATTTTTCTTAAATGAAAGACAAGTCACGCGGGCGAAGCCGCGGACACTAATAATCAACCACACCGCACCACAGACCGATATTTACTAATTCCAATTAGCAAATAGTGATTAATTATTTAAAACAGTGAAATATTTGACAGCTACACTTGCGACGTTGCCAACTTTCAGAGTGCACAGCCTTAAGAGAAGATAAAATACGTAAACTCATTCTTCAGTCATAACAAAACATTAGAACCCTTTGCTTTTTCTAGCTTTTATCGTAAGGTACTCGTAATACTATTCATTTGTTAGAAAATCATAATATTTATTCTGTCGAAGTAATATTTTATTAACCTTCAGCATTTTGGTTAGAACTGTTTCGAGAAACGGCAATAAACCGTTCAGGCCATGAGTTCGAACCTCACCCGTTCATTTTGAGCTTAAACTTTCTTTTTTTTCTTTATTTACGTTAATAAGCACTATGTATAAAGCCATGTCCTCTCACAGAGAGGAGGCCTGTGTCCCAGTAGAGGGAGCCAATACTGGGTGGCTGATAATACTATATAGCCATGTAATCTTGTAAGAATATTACTAAGTAATTGTATAAATATTTGTATATGTGTAGGTATTTGTAAAATTATTATCTTGTAGAAAAATTTAAGTATCAAATGTTAGTTGTGAATGTAGGTATCACTTAAATAGGGACCTGAATGACACATCACGCATAATATAATTTTTTATTTTTGTTTTTTACATCTATTAAAGAATATTGTTTATCTTTTCTTTTTTTTTTTTCTTTCTTTTAACTTATTTTTAATTAAGTTATTCCTGCTACAGTTAACGTTTGCTAACTTTTATTATATTATATAGTAATCTGCGGAAAATGTCGTGGGTAGTATATTTGTTAAGTTTAATTTTAAGACAACATTGTTTATGCTTAATATGTTTTCTGTTTGTTTTCCCAAATGTAATAAATAAATAAAATGTTTGAGTTAGTGGTGCGGGATTTGACACCTACGCAAACCTATCCTTCTCCTGTTGAATACCGAAACCTTTGAACCAAGTTTCGTTAAGGAAGTTAACAAGAAACTTATGAACTTCTTAATGAGTGAGGCAACAGCCTAGCAATTTCGAAGTAATACATTATGCAAAAATATTCTTTGAGTGAGTTTCAACGCTCGTCGCCCACACATTCCACTTACTTCTACTATTTCTTCTAAGATGTGATGAAAGTAAATCTATCTATGGATTTCAATGTACATATACATCTCAAGAACTTGTGAACAAAACGTGAAGTATATTTGAAGTATTTTCGTGAAGTATGAAATCATCATAGCGGATAAACTTTTAAATTAAACTTTTTTTACTAAATACTGCAAGTATATACGGAACTTATAACAAAAAAAATTTTTTTTTTTGTTTTCTATGTTTCGGTTTGTTCCGGCTAATCTCTAAAATGGCTAGAATGATTTTGTTTTGACGGGGTTTTGACTGGCAGGTAGCTGATGTTATAATGTGTAACTTAGGCTACTTTTATTTTAGAAAAAGTATGTAATTTTAATACAAATACAAGATCCATATACTCCGACGGGTTTTGCAAAGGTGCCTAGTAGAGCCATTTTATCTGGTGAGATGGGTTTTAAATAATATTAGATCACGCCTGTTGTCCCCAAGCTTTAGGCACAGGTGTATAAGTACACCTGTGCTTTACACAAGGTGTGCCTTAGGTAAGCCTTTACAGTATATCAGATTTTAATTTATCAGATTTTCATACAAAAATAAAAATATTTAAATTCAACGCTTTAAATGTTAGGAACTTTATGCGTAGTAAAAGAGACTGTCGGTAGGTACAATAAAATACACAATTCAAATGTGTTAGTTAGAACAACGAAATCTTGGAGGTTTATTTTTGGTAAATTTACTAAGTGTTGTTTAAAGTCATAAAAGAAAATGTATTGTATATGATGTTAATAATACATACACTACACAGCTACCGCTACTACACACTACCTAATATACTACTAACATCATAAACACTAACTTTTGTTCTATGACTTTTAATAATTCATCAGATTTTAATTTATCAGATTTTCATACAAAAATAAAAATATTTAAATTCAACGCACTTTATGCGTACCAAAACAAACTGCCGTGTCTTACGAGTGACAGTGCACGGGAGGCGTAGGTAGCTACAACAACATAGGAATATATGTTCAGACAGTAAGAGTGCCTTATATCATATAGCTCGATGCGCTTCTGGTCGCAGAGGTACACCGATAGCATATGAGATACATTCTAAAATAGAGAAATAAGCGGAGAAAGGAGTGGATCTGAGGTTGCAGTGGGTTCCTTCGCACATTAGGATACGTGGTAATGAGGAGGCAGATAGATTGGCAAAAGTTGGAAGTAGAGAAGGACAAGAAATTTATGTAAAACCATATTATTCAGAAATATTAAGGAAATATAATGGACAGTGTTATGATTTATGGAAAAATATTTCAATCAGAGATCATTGGAAAAGGGCATATGGTATAATACTATCCAATGTCAGCCTCCTCGTATACCTTGGTGTACATATAGTCGGTCAAGTAGGAAACTGATTATTAAAGCGCACAGAATCAGATCCGGACATATTCCATCAAACAATTTTGCCTTTTAATGGGAAAGGTTTCTTCCACTAAATGTCGAAGAATACTTGTGGAGTAATTGATGACGTATACCATTAGTTGATGGAATGTGTTCAATTTCATGCAGAGACAGAAGAATTATTGGAAAAACTAGATCTGGACAAATTGCAGGTCGGAATCATGAATACTATACTCTCAAACCCTAACAGTGAAGGAGCTTGTCTTTTGTTTAACCTATTATCATCTTAAGTTAAACTAGTAATGGACTAGTGAATAAGATTAATCGGCTTGACATATACATGTAGTATAAAAGTCCAAAAAAAAAAGAAAAAAAAATAACAACATAGGACAAGACTGTTCCTGCAAGGTTTACCAATAACCCTGTAAACAAAACAAATAAACTGTGTAAACTACGATGTAAGAAATTAGGAGGAAAGTGTATGTGTGTCTGTGCTGTGTATAACTACTAAAACCATTCACTAATATAAAGTTTTAGAAATAAGCCTCCAGGTTTCTAGAATCAGCAAACACCAAGTTTGTTAATACGTCTAATCATTTATCAAGAACTCTGTACGAGTATGAAAACAAATCAACATCAAGATCATAATAATTTATGAAGTTTCACTGACAACATCTTGCCGAGCTAATCATGCGCTGCAGTTACTTGATATTTATACGAAACTACGAACGAAAATGCGAATCCCAGGAAAACTAAGTTTGCGGAATATTGCGTTCCTTTGTTTGAAATTTACATACATTTGTACAGTTTTAATTTTGCTCTGTTCTCGGCTGAGCCCATTTCCATACTAATTTCGGGATTAAAAATAAGCTGTGAAATTTTAATGGTTTCAGCCTTGGAGTTCTGTATGGTATGATGGGATTTATTCAGTAAGAACGTTAGAGGAAAGCCATTATGTGGGGAAATATCGATGCTCTTTGGCACATGGATAATTTTTAAATAAGCGTAATGTTCATGATCCATAATATTAATAATATGAATGTCGACAAAAGCATGGTAAATAATAGCTACAGAATGATTTAATTATAAATCTAAAGTAAAGATACTTTCAAGATATTATCTTGAAAATATTATTTAATATTATTTTAGATTTATGTCATTACGTCTATATCATTTGATACCTCTCTTTACGTCTATATCATTTGATCTTTACGTAGTAGCTTAGGTAGATATGTATACAATACGTACATATATAAAAGGACTGAGCTATTCAGTTGTCCTGAACGTTCCACTTGACAGGCTATTTAGTTTCAGGCAGCTATATTGTAAAGCTGAAAAATATGCTCCTTTGATCAGTCTCACAGATTGGGGTTAGTATGTGATTTTGTTAAGCCCATCGACACTTCAAATGTACACACTCTATCTTAAAATTAATTGCTATATATATATATATATAGTGCATCATCATCTTCCTGTCCTTGTCCCATGTTACTTGAGGTCGGCGCAACACGTTTTCTTTTTCCATTCCCCCCTGTCAACCGTCACCACTCTCTTCTCTTTCATATCATTCTTCACACAATCCATCCATATTTTTTTGGGCGTTCCTCTCCCTCTCCATCCATCCACATTTATCATCATCACTCTCCTCGTCACATGCGTTTCCTCCCTCCTCATCACATGCCCATACCATGCCAAACGACGTCCTTTCAACTTTTCTGTCACCGGCGCCACTTTCAAACTTCCCCTCCATGTTTTTTACAAAGATAACGTTGTTAGTAGTACACACTTAAATAAAAGTTATGATAGACTGAGTTAAAATACACCATAAGAATAGTTTTACCTTAACTTAAACTAAATAAACAGAACCGTTTAAAAGCTCAAATAATAAAATCCGATTTCACTCCAAAAATCCTTTAAACTATTAAAACCTTTACAAACTGAAATTGTTTCAAAACCATTTCGCTATATTTTACGCTACTGAGTACAAAACAGTATAAAAATGATAAACGACGGAGCGGGGACACAGATACATGCGCTGAAAAAACAGCGCTTTATTTTATAAAAAGCGTAATTTAAGGAACACTTGTACTCTGAAAAAGTATTCAGCAAGATTTATTTTTCAATTTGTCTTGTTTGTTAAAATTTTGTTTTTCGCGATGATTTATAAATTGTATATTAGATAGTAGATTTATTTTTGTGAATTTATCACTAGTTAGATAACTAGATCCCATCGTGGGCATAGTAAAATGTTAAAGACGCGTTTTATTACGCTATTTTCATTTGATCACTGATCCTAAGTTCATTGATGTCTTCTGGGTTTCTGATTTCTTTAAAGAATAACTATGAACGATTTTTAACTAGCTTTTGACTGCGGCTCCGCCCGCGTCGATGTCGGTTATCACGTAAAAAGGAGCCTATGTCCTTGTCTATATTCCAGGCTATATTTCTGCCAAATTTCATGACGATCGGTTCAGCGGTTTAGGCGTGAAAATGTAACACATGGACAGACCAACACAGAGAGTTACTTTCACATTTATAATATTAGTATGGATAAGGTCCGACATTTGACCTTCAAAAGTGCCTTTTATGTTCTTATTTGAAATAATGATTTGACTTTGACTTTGACATTTATTCGGCCCTTATTGTACTTTTTTTTTTAAGCGTTGTCCCACACTAGGAATTTCTCCTGTATTGTGGGTGCGTTTACAAACACATAATCTCACTTACACATACAGCCAGACCCGGAACAACTACTTGTAGGTCATACAAATATTTGTTCCGTGCGGGAATCGAACCCGTGACATGCAGCGCAGCATTCAATCACTTAACCACCGCGCCAACCGTGCCGCCAAAATTCTGCTCTTAAGCGTCAAGTTGAGATTGGATCATTATTACCAGACATACCTACGTTTTATATCTACAGAATCGTCTCTTTAATAATAATCAGAATAACAACCAACTGCTGTCACGACCTTTCTCGATTCTTAGAAGTATTACCGTTATTTTTGGCGAAATAGTTATGTCAAAAGAATGGAAGTTCGGTCGACAGGACTGCAAATAACAAACGCCGATCTGAATCACTCTACCAAGCGTGTAGTGGTTATGGCCATTTTCCGTTTGACCGTTCATTGGAAGGCTCTATTTTCAGATGTTTACAGCATAATCAGCATTTAATGTTCCCACTGCTAGGACACAGACCCAGGCTCCCACTCTGTGAGAGTTATGTCACATGTCTTCGAATTTATTTATTTATTGATATTTATATATATGTCGGAGAACGGAAGGTTTGTCTCGTTAGCATCAGCCATATTTTAAATACTGTGGGCGTACTGTGGGTAGTGTTGGTTATTGCGCAATAGAAAAACCGAATTAAACTCAAAAGTCATTTACTCAAACTAAGCTGAGAATCAAAATTACATAAGACAGTCCCCCAAAACGCCCATGCCTTCACCACTTCCTAGTGCTTTAGCTGGGAAGAAGAAGTAGAGGAACAAACTCCCCAGCAGCACATCTGTCTGTTCAGTTAGAAGAACTTGATTCTATACAGTAATGGGTATGTAAAGCAATTAATGTAGGAACATGATACAACTATGCCGAACGCGCAACAGTTTCTAGACGTCTTCACTACTTGACCGTCACCGATGAACTTCACTTGTCCTCTGTGCGGTGGACACAAGTCGCCGGTTGAACGTTGTTGGTAAACTCTGTTATGCGTCGCTAAACAGCACTGGCGATGGCGTCCCAATTAGTCAAGACTCGTTGGCGCGAACTCCAATAACTCCATCGAACGCGACTAGATGGCGCTGGCGTACCGGATACAACTCGTCTCCGACATAAATCATACTTTATTGTAGAACGTATGTATACGTTTTTGAGTAAGAAAAGAAAAACTTATACACTATAAAATATACAACGGGCGGCCTTATCGCATACTGCGATCCCTTCCAGGCAATCTTGGCATGGACAGTGAATTTCTGGACATAAAATGGGGTTGTCATTGGAGCAAATAAAAAGTATAACAGTACAATATCCTATAATATATACACAGATATATGCTATATAATAGATACATATATACTAACTATATAAGCAAAGAAAATAAATGAAGACTATAGATTATTACAGCTAACAACGAGAACAAAATTTAATCACAACGACGAGTAATGTTTCTTCGCGAGTCTTTTAAACACAGGCAACGACACTCAATACTCAATACTCAATATCTTTATTGCTTTTCCATAATGTGTACTTAGGTGGTAACTATGTAATTTAGATTATTATGGACCCTGTAGGGCACATCAAAAGGGTAGGAGAGAGGAAGCCTTGTTTTAGGTATAAGAACAAGTTTTAACTTACAATCAAAGTCAGGAGATCGAGAATAAGATACTAACATTTCACTAATCTATTTTTTATGTATTATTTTATCTGCAAATGTACCTATATATTTTAGATTATTTTTATATACCTACCTGTTTATATGTATTATAATTCTCTTTATTCATTTGTATAAATTGTTTTTCTTTGATTAAATATTACTTCTTATTTATTTATTATAATTTTTATATTATTTGCGCGGGTTTTATTGGATCTAGCAATGCATTCCACAAACGAGCGGCCTGGACCGTAAAGGATTTATTTGTCAAGGAAAGTTGTGGAATGCATGGGCATTTTAAGCTTCAAGTTATCTGATGACCTTTAAAATTTCGTCGTTTTTCGAATTTTCGGTTTTAGGACATGCCGGTTTCCTCACAATGTTTTCCTTCACCGTTTTCAGAGCAATGGTAATGAAATAAATTATACGAATAAAGTGCGATGTTTACAGGCTGATGTAAAAAAGTAAAGTCCGCTCAATTCATGGTTCTATAAATAATATCTGTATTTGAATCTAATCTTCCTTAAACTTTAACCTTCACCTAACCTACCTAGACCTAACCTAGATGAAAGACTTTTTTCGCAATAAATTACAAACACCAGGTAGAATGGTTGGCTACCTCATCTAATCCCCTTATTCGGTTCTTTCGACACTTACAGGAAAAGATGTCGGCTTATCTACCGGGGCCGCGGCATAACCACTTCCTATTGACTTAAAATATCGTTTGTCTTGTAATCCAATATTCGAGAAAAACATTCTAATGCGAAAAGGACCCAATTCTTAGATCTCCCTTTTTCCTTTTAAGTGGAGGTATAAGTTATTCAGTTGTACGATATTTTTGCCGCTTCGATTCTCAGATAAAATAAAGTTCCCTTTGTGGAACAACTGATTAACTCCGACAGACACGACACGGGTATTTTTGATCCGTTTTTGCGTAATCGCGTATTTTCGGTCAAAGGAAATTAATTCATTCCATTTTCAGGGTAGGCTCATTTAAAAATGCTTAAGTCAGTTTTATCTACCGGTTTAATTAATCTTTGTGACGTGTTGATGCTGAATATAGACACGCAATTAGTAATATTTAACAATTATTTCTCGTGTATGTTTTTCAGTTTTTAAGAAATCCGAAATAAATACTGTAACTATCAGTACAAATACATACCTACACGAGTAACTTGAACATTATTTATAATGAAAAAATGTATGTGTCTCTCAAAAATTTGGTACATTCAGGTACGTTTTATTGTAACTGCGTATAATTTAAAGTGTCGTTTCAATAAAATATCTAGTTTCAACGTCACTGAAATTCAATCAGAAACCTCGCAAGCTTCAAGACAGAGATTACCGTGAAACTTGCTACATGAACGAAGTATTTATGTAAAGGAACACTGCCGAATAGTGTACGCGGCTATAAGCTCGTTCTAATTCCACCATAATTCACTGAACTTAACCTTAACCATTTGATCATCCACGGATTAACAAAAAGACGGTTACGAGTAGTGATGTGCGATTGCTGTCATTGTGTCGATAAAAATTATAGAATACAATATTGTTATTGTTTATTAATCGACAAACCTTACCAAAATAGGGAAATTGTTGTTTTGTAATCGAAATTGTTTGTTTAAAATTATCATGTGACTACAAGAAACATAATATTGGTTTAAACGTTTTTAATCTGTTTGTATGCTTTGTGCATACAAACAGATAAAAAAAAACACGTTAAATATACGGCAACTTATTTATATTGTTTGTTGTTTGCTTGTTTGTTTTGTGTTAAGTATTTACCTTCACGTAAGAAAAGACACTTTTTCAAAACCATAACACCTCGAGCGTTTTACGGACACTGCCTACTTAAGTGCCTAACACCAACTACTTAGCTTAAATGATCCCAAGACTTTAAGTCGCACTTGGACTATAATAGGGCTCTCAGTATTCAAAAATCTACTAAGAAAATTTTAGTACCCACAAAAGTCCCATATTCTTAAGCAGTTAAAAAGCGGGAAAATTGTTTTATGTTAATCGAGACAAAAGTATATAACAAAGTCATGTTTCCAGAACAAAATTCAAGAAGTTAAATACTGTAAAACGTTAAAGCCTATTTTCTTTACAGAAGATTTTATTTGATATTGAATTAGAATGAAACATTCTGCTAATTTATAGTTTTATTTTTATTTTTATTAATCAAAAAATCTTTTTACATACATTTGTTGAGGTTTAAACATACTACACAAACCATCGCAGGTTTAACAGCGGTATGGCCAGACACGGCAACTCGGTGCCACTAAATATTAATTATAAATTAATTAACCAGTAGGTAGGTAGGTTTGTACGGTGGCCAGCACATCAGGCCACACGAAACCGCCTAATCTCTCCAAACGATAGTTCGTAGTGTATGTAAAAGGATAAACAGAAGCATACCTATAAAGTTGTATTTCCAAGATATTCACTAAGTAATTCATTTAGCAAGCTTGTTTTAATAATTTTATCCGGTCCACTAAGTGTATCTATGGTTTAATGTCTGTATTCTTTACTCTTTACCTACTTAAATATTCCCAACATAAATCAAATAAAATTATCGACCCTCAAACCTAAAACATGATGCATCACATCCCTACATTCGGGAGCTCCCAGCAAGAATCTTTCCTATGTAAATTTATTGCAATAGTCGGCGCGCCCCGCGGGGTTGGTCGCCGCACAAACACGCCAGACGTTCCCTCTGATATTTAAATCAGACAAAATAGGGACACTTGCTGTATTCTACGTCTCAATTGTGGTTTACTTTATTGAGCTCACGACATTTTTGCGTAGTTGTTTTACAGATCATGTCTCTTGAGATAGCTGTTTGGTTGAATTGAAAGTCTGATCTCGCCTTAGCAGTTGAATGTACTGCGAATGAATGTGGTTGAAGATGTACACTGTTGGCAAGTCCCTTGAGGGATCCCAAGATCTAAATTAATGTAGATACATACATTTATTAGGACCACAAAATACGTTAACAATACAAAATGTGCATACATTAACAGACATAAATTGGAATTTTATAATACAGGAAAAGTTTTTAATCAGTGCGTAAATTTTTACAAATTATACTTAAACGTGTTTTATTATACTCGTACACCTATTTCTTATTTTGATATGTCTTACTACAAAGAATGAAATTATCGTTAACGAAAGATGTTTATTTGGAACTGGTATAATGGATACTCGTCGCGCAACGCGCCGGTGCAGTGAAGCGGAACGCAGTAGTAAGTACCTATCAGCTGTGCGCTTGCCCATTGATACGAATACATGGTATCCATATTTTGCTGATTTCAAGTAGGACAAAAAAAAAGTATTGAACAAATAATAAAAATAAAATTCATTTAATTCAGGCCATACAACCCATATCACATAAAATAAAATTTCACCATACTGCAACAGAATAGAATAAAATGACAATACAATTAAAAAAATAAATAAAACATATATAAATGAATGAATGGGTAACAATTATAAAGGTCATAGAATTAAAATTAAAATAAAATGCCAATAATGGAAATATGTTGTATCCAGTAGTTCAGCTGTGTAAAAACTGAAGAAGTGCCGAAAAAAGTTCGCGACCGGACACAGTGAGTTTCGTGTGTCGGGAACAGAATCGAGTTGCGGGTGACAGTGGTAGCGGTACTGAGTGCAAAAAACGAACAAGAAAGAGGGTAGACCGTTTTGTCTGCTCGTAAACATCCACCCGCAATGACTTTAGTTTATCCGTGATCATCGTGCTTGCAACAGCGCTGAAATATCGGGAACTCACAACAAATAATAAACATGGTAAATATCCCGTTCGTGTTAATAATAATGAAATATGTTTTATTACTGATACTGAACCACCAAAAAAAAATGCGCACTAGTTAAAAAGTAATCCCGTAGATAGTAGTCGTCATTCACAAGAAGCACAAAATTCATCCAAAGCTGATGCTTTTAGCAACACTTACACGAGAGGCAATTACTAGTCAGGCAAAATTCGAAACAAACACAAATAAACTTACGAATATAGGTCGGATCCGGTCATTCGTACGCACACGAAGCGAATCGCAAGCGTGCCACTGACTGGCGACATCATGTGATACGTACACCTTTAGCGCGCTTCTGCAGAGTCGTGATGTTTTAAGCCCTCGGTGAGGAGGACATTCAGTATCTGATCGCATCAGAGTTAAGACGACGATAAACGACTTTTAATGATTTTATACTGAAGATCACGCCGAAACGAGTAGTGTTAATGATTTGGAAAAAATATACGTTAAATTAGAGCATGTTCTTAATAACTTAATATATGAATATTTTATATTAACTGTATAATTTATAATTTTTATGATATTAATTTTATTTTCTGTGATTAATATTTTAACTCACACACTGACTTATTATATGTTGTTTTTATTTTTTATTTTTTTGGGAAATCATATACAATGTTTGTAAATATGTGAGCACCATGTACCTATCGCATTTATTAATTTTTCTGTTATTACTTCACTTTTCATTCTTTTTACCAATTGTGGTAAGTAATTTTGATGAATTTTTTTATATTTTTTATTTTTTTATTCTAGGTACATAGTCTTCACCTATAAATATTAATTAATAAATAATAATAATAATAATAAAATAATAAAATTTATTCAAAAATAAAAATTGGAAAAATACAGTATAAATCTTAGAAATAATGTAGGTATTACAAAGTATGATGCCTGTACTAGGATAAACCTGTATCACAGGCGGCATGAGTTCTTCCAATTACTATTAGGACAACTGATTTCTTAACAAATATTTAACATAAGTTTTATGAGTAGTGCAATAGTTAGTTAATTATGTTAATATATACTTAAATACTAATAAGTAAGGTCTTAAACATGTAGATTATTTATATATTATTTACGGAAAACAGTTTTTAGCACTTAGTTACACGAATATGTAAAAAAACACATACATGTTAATGTATACAAACTATTGTTAACATTTTAAAAGAGTAAGTATGGAGTTTCTTGCCCATTCTTCTCCATACATAAATACATTTTGGAAGGCGCAACTAGAATCAATTAATTATTCATGTAATTTTTGACGTTCAAAAGTGCATCTTCGTGCCTATTTGAAATAAATTATTTGACTTTGACTTTGACTTTATTATGTTCGTAGTGAAATTAATTTGTAAAGTTATGTCTAACGCGGATAAAAAACTGAGAATCCCGCAAAATCTATCAAGCGTATTTTTCTAAAACCTGCACCGTTTTTAAACATAATTTAATTATTTTCTCTCGTTCTACTTTTTGATCCATCCAAAGGTTGTCTGTAAAAGATCGCTTTTAGCAATAAGACCGCCCATTGTGTCACCCTATGTAACAGTTCTACATTTATATCTGTAATTTTTATGGTGTACATAATAAAGAGTATTCTATCTATCTATCTATTGATCTTTTAGTATACGTGTTTTATTAAAATGCCAATTGCCAATATAATAATAAATTCATAATTCGTCCTATTTGGAACAGCGCTACTGGATGGGCGAGTCCTATTACTGGCTGGACGTACGAAGTATTGCGTGAGCTCAGTACAGAACACGCAAGCTAACCACTCAAGGTCACTGGCATATCTGGGCCTCAAGACGTCGCGGAACTATACTCGATTCGTTGTGTTTTTAGATAATTGTAATTTTAAGATAATGTGTTAATTTGTGATTTGATTAAACGCCGCGTATCGCATCCAATTGTTTTCATGCTCAAAACCCATCTTCTGCCCTCATGATGTCCAAATCTAACGGAGTAAATCCTGACGATACTACCAATAGAATATTCCCAGAAATACGCAATCTGTGTAATTCACGTCAAGTATTATTTAATCTATCGTCAAGATATTTAGATTGACAATATAAACATGAAATAAACTGGTTAAAACTCGTAAAAGGATAAAACTGAAATCAAATTCAAAATGTGTCGCCGGGGAATAATCCTTCGCTTTTAAAACAGACACTATCGCCGGAGCCGGTGGGACATTCCACAATTTATTTCTTTACAGACAACGATTTTGTTCGGATTTGCTCGTGGATTTATTTTAATTCTTGCAGAATGGTTGTGTTTATAGAGTTTTGCGTTAAACTAAGGTGTTTTTTTTTAATGTGAAATCTTCGTAAAGTAACCTGTTACAAAGTACGACCAGTAACATGTAAGTTAAAGCACAAGAGCGACACAATACAAACACAATAAGTCTGAGCGATTCTCATTTATTTGAGAAGATGAGAAATGATGATAAACTTTTAAAGCTCTGACAAACAAATAAGTTTAACTATGTTTACCTACTTAACACCACAAATCCAGCACAACTACAATTTTATAATAAAAATACATGTATTCTTCATCTCGTGCTGAATTTAAAGCACTTAACTCAGTGATAACAATGTCCCTCTTAAGAATTTAAAGAGCTACTTAAGAAATAAAAGCTTTTCTAAATTACTTCATTTGTGATTGTGTAAGGGGCTCGTTACGTTTAAGAATAGCCCTAGCCGTGATCTGGGCAAATAAAAGATATTAAGGTAATTTTGAACAGAACGGTTCAAGATAATGGAGATGTTTGAAAAGTTGAGGATCGCGAGACTTGTTGTCGAGGTATGTTAGCCTGGTACATTTTTGTTTTATTTTTGCATTATTTTTCCTTATTCGGTGAGTTGTCTTTGTTTTGGCAATAATATACATATGTCGCAGATGGATTGTCGAATCGACTGTTTTACATAACCGGTAGCTGCTTTACAAAACAGCTTCGTTATGTAAAACAGCTCAACGACATCTAGCGGTTTTTAATAATTACTGAACTTTAACACGCAATATTAATGCGATGCAGCGGGACAACCATTAGAGGTAAAACAACTTGAAATGAAACGTCAAATTTTAGATTTTAGTTCTAAATTTTGCCGCTAGTAGCTCTGTGTGTCATAGCAACAATATTGGCGACCGAAACAGAAATAAAAAAATATATTTTGAATGAAAACGACAAGGAAGGATTTTAAGGACAATTTTAATTAAAAAATTATCAGAGTTTTATGAAAGTCAGTCCTACAAATACTTAATAGCCAAGTAACTGCGACCAACTTGGAAGTAGTTGGTCACAGTTCTAACCTAACCTTAACCAATTGGTCAGAGTGCCTTAGCTTATTTCCTGCGACTCAAACTCAAAACTCAAACTCAAATCATTTATTTCAATTAAACCATTTATTTACAAGCACTTTTGAATTAGCAAGGAGTCGAATTTGGCATTAGAAGCCACACCAAACGCTTATTGTGACTGCATTCTGCATTACTTTTATACGTGGGTAGCAGTTTTGTCAAACATAGCACAATGCAAATCCAGCTGAAAGTTGTTCAGCTGTTTTACGCAACGGAGCTCTTTTGCAAAACAGCTAATTAAGCAATCCATCTGCGACACATAGGTACTTACATTTTTAATTGTCGATTCCGATCATCATTCCGATAGTCGGAATTTATTTGGCAATGAATAGAAAAAGCAAATAATAATAATTTGTCCTTACCTTCCTACTGACCGTTTTCGGATTAAAATGTAACTTATATACTTGAAATTTTGACATGAAATGAAATTGACTCTGAATTATAATAAAATCTCATTTGCATGCATGCGCTAATAAAATAAATAGGTACTCAAATACTTATTATATATTGTAATAAATTTATCAGTAATTTAATAGTACTCATTTAATCGTTCTTAATAATATTTTCATTATTGAATTTTCAATATTTTTATCACCATTTATATGTCAATATTTGCAAAACGTAGCATATTACTTAATTTTTAAGATCGTTGTATATACCTAATTAGGTACCTAGATTCCACAAACAAATTATTCTTATTAAAAATAAATTATTTCAATTATTATTGTCACTTAATGAAGTCTACTAAACACAATTATGAACCAAACCTATGTAACATTTGGTATGTCAGCGGTTTTCCCAAATAAAATTAGCTGTCGAATCCGTTTGCCGGTATGATAAACAAAACAATTTGTTGTTGGACATAAGAGACATAACAATATAAGCCGATTAATATTAAAGAACCGGAAAAAAGCTTAGGTACAGTAGTACCTACATTCATATTTGTATGAGAATAACAGTATGATAAAATTTGAATATAGGTAATAGACGTAGGTTTAAAAAAATCTCTTCAGTTATAAACTCTAACTTCAAAATCTAGTTATCGTAGTTAATACTCAAGCAGAAAATTATTAATCCAAGTAGATTTACTAGACGATGAATAGAATTTCTAAGCTGATATGAGATTAGCTTCTAAAGCAGTTATTATCGCGTGAAGTTGTGGAAGGTAGTGGAGGAGACGTGTAGCCAGAATGTTGACTAGAAGTTCTAGACTTATGCATATAAGAGTAGCATCCTAGTAAGATAAGGCAAGAGATTACCTATTATCCGATTCTAAGTCTTATTTAGAATACTAGTGTTATTTTTATAACTCTGCAGGACAAAGGCTTCGTGTCATCAGTATTGTTCTTCATTATGGTGCCTTCAGCGGGCTTCTTTTTTACACATTATCTTCAATGTTCTCTATGTAAACCGACTAAATTATTTATTTATTTTATTATGTGTACATACACAGAGTACAATAGATTCAGATACGACATATAAGTATCGAATAAAAAGGTACCTACTGCTTATTTCTTTAAAAAAAATCTTCCAGCGGACTTGCGAAAGCAGGAATGAAAAAGAAATGTATTAAATCCAGTTATGAACATTTGTCACTTTATAATAAACTAATGACACTATTTTCTCACAATTTGATACTATTTTATTGGTAGCTTTATTATAGAATCCGCACTATCGGTAATCAGTGCTGAACGTTTTGAACAAACGGAAACATAAATACAACAACCACTGGTGTTAGTAATGACAAAACTTTTCCTGCTTTGTATTCTCTAGTAAGAAAACTCTTTATAGAAATCTCGTATTTTCTACACACAGTTTCTACATAGAACAACCCCAGTAACTTCAACTAGCCCAGCCAACATAACTTCTGTTCTATCGTCCATTATATAAATTGCATTAGGTCCACAAGAATCTAACAAAGAAATAAGAAAATGTGAGCAGTCAGTATGCAAAAAGGTCGACCGTTGGCTGCAACGAGATGATATTTTATTACCATCTACATTATTATAGTTTAGTTTTAGGGTTCCTTAGGTAAGCGCAACAGCTGAAATCTAAAATATTTCGCGTCGTTTAATTTTGCAAATTTAGTTTTTAACCACTTTTTACTACCGGAGAAGCCAACACTATAATTTTAACAATATTTGTAGTATTTTTAGGATTCCGTACCAAAATGGTAAAAAGGAACCCTTATGGTGTGTCTGTCCCAGCAGAATATCTCAACAACTACTAATGCTATCAATTTGAAATTAAGAGTACTTTTAGATGACGTTTACCAAACTATTTTGCAAATAAGAAAGATTTTTGCAACAGGGACTGAACACGTGTCTTAAAAGTTCTAAATGGGGCTACTAGGGCATGTAGGGTATCATATAAAAGAGCGCTATTTGCACATTCACAAACTTTTTTTTAGGCCCTAACCTAACCTAACCTAACAAAAAAAAAAACCTAAGTACCTCCGAAGTTTGCATAGATAATAATCTGAAATTATTCTATGTGATAGAAGTTTATGTAAAGATTACAGGAAAAATAAAACGATGTCTCTAAATAGCACACTTTTTCAGAAATCATCAACAAAAATTACATTAGTTCCACTATCGGTTAAGAGATGGCGCTGACCTAAAACTACAATATTCTATACCGCAGTGTTAAATTCTCTTACGAATATAGGCCACGCCGATTTAAATATAAAAACATTTCATGGTTCACACACAACCAAAATGTCTTACTTCGTACCTAGTGGCAGGTTGCTTTGGGATGGGCACGCCACGATTGTGGCGATAAGTCCCCTCTTTGAGGAGTGGCTAGAGAGGCGCCACGGCGTCCTCACCTTTCACCTGACACAGGTCCTCACCGGACACGGGTGTTTCGGGAGGTTCCTATTTCGGATTAGGCGGGAGGAAACGCCCGGGTGTTACCACTGTGTGAATCGCTCGGAGGACACGGTGGTGCATACGGTGGAGGTCTGCCCGGCTTGGGCAGAGCACCGCCATGTCCTCACGGAGGCGATTGGCGGCGGTGATCTCTCGCGGCCGGCCCTGATCCAGGCCATGGTCCGGAGCGAGAGTGCATGGGAGGCAGTCACCTCCTTCTGCGAAGCAGTAATGCTCGCAAAGGAGGAGCCGGAACGCGTGAGAGAGCGGCAGTCTGTACGCCCCCACGTCCCTAGTCGCCGCAGGAGACGCCCTGGACGGCGGGAATCGATACCCGATTCCCGGCCACCGTAGGCGCGGGCTTGCGGACGGCGAGCTATGGGCAGCTCGCCGTCCGGTAAGGACCAGGCCCGGATCAACGGCACGTTGTGTTCCACGCGCGCCTCAAGAGATGTCAGCACGCACTGACGGGGTCCGTTAGGACCGGTGCCTGCCAGGGTTGCGGGTATGTCCGAAAGGGGTACCGTCACAGGCAACTGAAGGAACACGGGTGGGTCTTAGTCAGGAGAAGTCTGACACACCCTCCCGCTCCGCCCAGAGCGGGAGAAGTTATTTGATAATTTCCCACCCAAAAAAAAAAAGGTTGCTTGGGTGAAGAACAGTTATAGTTTTTTTCTGGGCAAAGAACTATGTAGGTACCTATACGAATGAAGCTTTATATGATGGTACGGAATCCTCAGTGTGCGAGTACGACTCGCTTTTGACCGGTTTTCTCCGAACAAACCGGGACTGCGCAACACTGCGGCATGCTCGATTTTTTTTATAATTTAGGAATCCTTGGGAAGTTGTTATGTATCCATCTAAACTTGGTGAAGCGTATTTATAAATATATTATTATGCTTGAAGGATACTGCTAATTCATTGCTTCATATGTTCGAAAAATTTGTCGGCACAACAACGTAAACAACGCAATGAATGTTGTTGAACTGTCAAAATTAAACCCATTGCTACTGTGTGTTAGGCAATTACCCTGCTGATTCTTTAACCTAATTAATAACAGACTTGGTATGATTTACCTATGTTTATTTTTCGTAAATAAATAATATTTAATTATTATTCTCATTTATTGCGGATCACACATAAAAATACACACAATCCATATAGTATTAGTAACAACAACTTAAAAAACTATGTTAGTAAAACTCACAAACTAATAACACCGTGGCTCAACACATGTTGGCATGTGCCTCCGCACCCAGTGCCTAATAAAGAGGCTATCCACGTTGTCGTATAATGATCTTAGGATACTGTTGGAGCTTCCGCGCAACTTACCCATAATTGACGCTGCCCTCTTTCTCATTATGGCATGAAAATCGTCGACATGGGCTTCCGCGAACATCCGCGAAGCGCTGCAGAAGCGCGGAAGCCCCATCAACATCCTAAAACCATTATTATACTGAACGCGCAGGACGTTGTAGGCCCTCTGCGTATACTTCACCCACAGGCTGCACGTGTAAAAGGTTTGGGAGTAGGCCTTAAAAAGATACAGCTTCACATTCTTACTACAGCGCGCAAACCTGCGGGCTAACATATTGCACCGAACCGCCAACGCCCTGCGCTCTCTCTCCGAATCTGCATCATCAGATAAGTCCTCCGACTAACCTTTGTTTATAGCAAATAACGAAAACGGGAGGACTAATACTTACAGGCAAGCGGGACAACAAACTGTACTTCACTTTTAAAAGTAAGATAGTATACGGAACCTTTAAACTTAATAAATCTGGAACTTAACCTCCTTACAACAGCCCGAACGTTCTGCAATATCGTGGAGCAGATTTTAGATAAAATTGATTTTAGCTTTAAAATAAAACCTACGAGATACATCGCGGAATATTGCTGGTACGCTCTATTCAAAACGGCTCAAATATTAATATTGTTATTGGTTCTTTGTAATCCGGGTAAACGTCTATGTACCTACGCAAGCAATTCATTATAAGGGCTCCTACAAACAGGAACGACACGCGACGCGACCTATACTATGCTTCAAATGTTTGTTCGTAAGGGTTTTGTCTAAATAATTTTATAGTCTAAGGTTTTATATATTTTTTTACCTTCCAAATCTTTGACAAATGTTGACAACCAAGAAAGCATTCCGTAGAATGACATTCATCATCTGTAACATTGATTGAAGCAGCAAGCTTCATGCTTATTATTTGTTTGTTACGGACGGCGTGTGTTTTTATGTAATTGCAAAAAAAGAGTGAGAGAGAGAGAGTGTTATGTTTTATTCAAGTAACGCAAGAGGTAAAAATGGAACCTCCGAACTTCACTTAAACTTGTGACTAAAATTCATGGCACACTATACCGGCACCGCAACGGCACCGCTTTAACCCAGCTGATAATTTGTCATTCAAATTAGAGCATTAAATCATGTGTCGTTTATCATATTTTTTACTGTCAATATGACACACGCATGCATGCGTATGCATGCAGTTGCCGTTACCATACAACCGACTCGCAGCAGTTGCAGCCCACGCGCTGCATGCGAACATAACCTAACCTTTAAACCTTTTATTCTAATTGCATTATACTAGCATGGGGTGAACACAAAATAAAAATAATAATAATTATTAATAATTATAATACAAATACATTACCAACACCATACACCATACATGCGGCAACAAATTGTGGGCATAAAATACAAAACCAAAATGATCAAATGTCTCGGTAGTAATAAAAAACGATGATATTTTGTAATAATTATTTCAATAATACTCATTTCTCTTTTCTTTCTGTGGGTCCTCCGTAACACAGCATGATATCGAGTGGAAGCCTTTTTGTCACAGTCACGGCATGCAGCTGCCAACTATAATATTTATGATCTGTGCTCATAAGTATGTCGCAGACGGGGTGTATCCGGTACGCCAGTACCATCTAGTGGCGTTCGATGGAGTTGGTGAGGTTCACGCCAGCGATTCTTGACTAATCGCGATGCCAGTGCTGCCTAGCGGCGCATGACAGAGTCTACAATATAACGCTTGACCGGCGGCAAGTGATCGCCGCACATTGGACAAGTGAAGTTGGTCGATGGCGGTCAAGCAGTGAATACGTCTAGAAACTATCGTGCGTTCGGTATAGTTGTGTCGTGTACCTACTTGCATACCCACTACTGTATAAAATCAAGTTTTTCTAACTAAACAGACAGCTGTGCTGCCGGGGAGTTTGTTGCGCCAGTTCTTCTTCCCAGCTAAAGCTCTAGGAAGTGGTGAAGGGCGGGCGTTTTGGGGAACTGTCTTATGTAATGAAGTGCTGATTATCGGCCTAAGTTGAGTAAATGACTTTTGAATTGGTTTTTCTATTGCGCAATAACCATCACTACCCACAGTACGCTCACAGTAGTTAAAATATGGCTGATGCTAACGAGAGAGACCTACCGTTCTCCGTCTGCTTTGTTTTTATGTTTTACTAGCTTTTGCCCGCGCCTCCGCCCGCGTGGATATCGGTTATCGCGTAAAAAAGTAGCCTATGTCCTTCTCCATATCATAGGCTATATCTCTGCCGAATTTCATGACGATCGGTTTAGGCGTGAAAACGTAACATACAGACAACAATCTTCTCCTACTCTGTCCTTCTCATACTTCTGACTTTTTTCATTCTTCCTTTCATATTCAGTCCATTCTTCTTTGGAATGCGCTTCCTCTGGATATCAGGACGGCTACCAGCCGGTATGCATTTAAGCGGAAATTGCGGAGTTATTTTCACAACAAATAGTGTAGAGTCATCTCAATCATCTCTTCTCCTTGAATTTTGATATATGTATATATATATAATAGGTCGGTATTTATATATTAAAGTAATTTATATGTATGTCTATTATAAGTTTATAACATATTTATGTACTTGTGTATCTATTTTATTTGTTATCTTTTTAATATTTTTATTATTATTATTATCTCCTCTTAAATAGAGCACCTGCCATCTTATCTCTTCACTACCCTTGGTTGACTGGTAGAGAATGCCTATGGCATTAAATTCGCCTTTGTACCTTATTGTGTGTGAGAAGTTTAAATAAATAAATAAATGAATAGACAGAGTTACTTTCACATTTATAATATTAGTATGGATATTAGAGCTATCCTATATTTTGTATGCACGTGTTTTTGTGACAAATTGTTTTTTTTATTTTTTTTTCTTATAAAAAAAACAATTATTATCATAAATGCAGTTAGTTGCTGCAGTTATTTTCTCGGACCGGTTAGATTTCATGGCCATTTTTTTCCTTTTTTGAAATTAAATTCCAACCTTGAAAGTTTCGCGATCATTGTACCAGGGCACGATAACTATCAGGAAGGTATTACGTGAGTTTGCGAGGCGCGTGACGTAACACTGTGTTGTTCAAGTAAACATGTCGCGACGAGGATTGAGCAGTAATTCAGCTCCGTGCTGAGGGGATTGAAGATATAGTGGGAAGGTGGAAAACGGTTTTTTGAGTATTTTTTTTGTAGCTGGGAGGTTAAGCCTCTTTCAATTGTCAGTGTGTTTTGTTAGACAGTACCTATTTGTACTTTGAAGCTTACACTTATAATACGCTTACTGGATTAGAATGTTCCGATGAATATAAAAATAAGTTAAAATATCGTCGACGTCCAAACAAGTATACTGAATCCATGGTAACAGGTTGTGCATCAAAGACCCTGCCACTCTGTATGTGACGACAGAAAAAAGCCGATTTTTAGGGTTCCGTAGCCAAGTGGCAAAAAATGGAACCCTTATGGATTCGTCATGTCTGTCTGTCTGTCCGTCCGTATGTCACAGCCACTTTTTTTCGAAACTATAAGAACTATATGTTGAAACTTGGTAAGCAGATTTATTCTGTGAACTGCATTTAGATTTTCACAAAAAATAGAAAAAAAAAACAATAAATTTTGGTACCCATACTTAGAACTGAAACTAAAAAAAAAATGTTTTTTCATCAAACCCTAACGTGTGGGGTATCTATGAATAGGTCTTCAAAAATGATATTGAGGTTTCTAATATATTTTTTTTCTAAACTGAATAGTTTGCGCGAGAGACACATCCAAAGTGGTAAAATGTGTGTCCCCCCGTAACTTCTAAAAGAGAACGATAAAACAAAAAAAATGTATGATGTACATTAGCATGTGAACTTACACCGAAAATTGGTTTGAACGAGATCTAGTAATTAGTTTTTTTTTTAATACGTCATAAATCGTAAACCGCAATTTACCTTTCATTCATTATAGATACGGAACCCTTCGCGCGCGAGTCCGACTCTCACTTGGCCGGTATTTTCTAAAATTTATTCTGCCATATTTACACTTGGGAACACTGTTCTAGGTAGACATAAATACACGTGGCCCTTCTGCCTCCATGCCAACCTACAGCTAGGCTAGGCTGACGGAATGACAAGGGTCACCCGATATTCCGTAATCTACTTATCTAGTAGATATGACGCGGATTTGAATTAAATTCAAGATCCACGGCATCTTGTACCTACGTGATGTTTTGATAACATTCGATACGGATGGCACGTATGACCTGTAATGAGATTAAGTTAATATGAACTTATAGAGGTAGAGGAACAGAATCAAAGTTCACTCATCCTCCATAGAAAAGGGAGAACCCTCCGACCAGACGGGTGTCGTGTCTGGTGGGCAACTGCCCAACGGTTCATGTCGGGATGTTGTATATACGCTAGTCGCGCGGTAAACTCTGATTTCGCGATGCAGGATTTGTGACGTCAGGTCTTTGATGCGTAGTTCGCATGTGGCGTTTTAGATGTCGCCACAAACTTATGGGAAACTATACATGTTGTTTGTATGTAAGAAAAGATAACAAACTAGTCAGCTTTTCGTAGGAGTGTTTTCAAGTTTTCAAGCCACCACGAAATCTTCCTCCCTCCGTATCCGCCCTCACGTGGGGCAACAAAGAGCATTAATAAATGATAAATTATATTTATTTATGTAAATTGTAATATAAATCCGCCAGAGTTCAAAATTATAGACCTTTCTCGATCAAATACATTCGAAATAAACATGTTTTGGTAAGGACATTACCAGCCGCACTACCAGTAGTGTCGTTTACAATTAACGACACTACCAAGCCGATTTTGGATGAAATTGTACAGTCAAAACGTTTTGGACCACTATCCCACAAAATTAAAGCAAGGTTTTTCAAGTTAACATCTAGGAAATGTAATTTTAAAGTCATTTTATTTAGAAACGGTAATGATTAAACACGTGAAAAAATTATATGTTGCTTTTGAAACCTTTTTGTAGGTACGTCGGGTACTCGTTATATAATTGGATGAAGAATGTAGGAAGCTGATATAAGCGAATCAGTTTTACAATTTTTTCCGACGAATGGTGGAATTGCTTTTTTTTTTTGCACATTATTTGTTACCATTTCTGAAGTTTGCTGTTTCTTTAATTTCATGATTGACTTAGTAATAAACAAATAATTATATTTCTGAATTTTGCTGTGTTGACTGTACAATTTAATCCAAAATAGGCTTGGTAGTGTCGTTAATTGTAAACGACACTACTGGTAATACGGCTAGTAGTGTCCTTGCCAATAAATGTAAATAAATACGGATACAATGCGCCCCTTTCCTACATCCCCAGAAGATGCAATGACTTTTTCCACAGTTGCAATCTTGATGTTTTTGGTGGTAAATTGTGTTTATTTAAGAAAAATATATTTTATGAAATGTAATGTGTTATTATTGGAGGAGCTCGTGGCTAAGTAATATCAGCCGCACGGGTCGATTCATCTGGTTGAGCTACGCTTCCCGAGGTTGGTCCGTGGATGGGTGACCACTTTTACACACCATATGCCCTCCGCGCCTCGGAAAGCACGTTAAGCCGTTGGTCTCAGCTGTCATTCGTGTATCTTTAACAGTCGTTACGGGTCGTCAGAAGCCCTAAAATCTGACAACCAGTCTTACCAAGGGGTATCGTATTACCCAGTTACTGGGTTGTGGAGGTCAGAGAGGCAGTCGCTCCATGTAAAATACTGATATTCAGCTGCATCCGGTTAGACTGGAAGCCGACCCCAACATTGTTGGATAGGCAGATTGTAAAGTGTTATTTTTTTTTTTAATAAACCATTTTTAAGTTATAACGTAATATTCAACTTTTATATTTTTTTATATTATTGGTTTTATTATTATTTAATGTTCATAAAATTTTGTAATTTTAATTTTAATTTTTGTATAATTTTCTAGTACGCTAATTGATAGTGCCGTGCTTTCCTATAATTTAGATACATGCGAAATCTATATTATGATAAAGAATTGGGGTTAATGTTGTGTATGTGTTTAGTTGGTAAACCTTAACTTATATAAATAAAATAAAAAAATAAATGTCAAAATTAATTCTTTTAAAAGACGTCTGTTTCATAAACGACTACTCTGAGGAAAAACACCGAAATAAACACAGAGGTCACAGTCTCATTTCAAGTGAAATAAAATAAAATGAAAATTCAAAAAATTCATTTAATTACGTTAATATTGTTAATTCTGGAAATAGGATAACAGAATCACTTTTACACATAAAAAAAAGAAATAAGCTAGACGGAGTCGACATTTTTTAAGTGACTACCCCTGAGAAGAATTAGCGAAACAAACCTAGGGGTGCGCAGTCTCTTTTAAAGTCCAGACATAATATTCGTCAGGCCATATGAGGACCATGTAGAGTAGTGTCTGAGATGGTCTTTTGAGCCCAGTAGTAACGGGGACGTAATAGTTGTTTTTCAGGTATGGTCACACCATGCTAAGACCGCTAAGGTCTTCTATCATGTCATTGACCCCAGGTTACACAGCAAAGTTATAAATAATTAATGTAGAAGCAATTTGTCGCTCAATTAAACACTTTTCACTTTCAAACGAACTTGACAAAATTTCAATAAAAAAATGGTTAGCAAAAAAATTTATTAATCTCCCTCCCACTTTCCTTTTTTAGTAAAATTGTTTTTTGTTTTTGTAAATAAATTATTATTACTAAATTAATGAACAGGTACAGTTTATGATTATTCAAAAGCAATGGCATAAAAATATTCAGTTAAAAAACTGATGTTTTATTTTGCCTTATGAAGCAAATCGTTAAAACATTGGAGGGTTAGAATTAATCATGAAAATAACAGCTTGAATAATTTTGACATGGAAAGAAATGGGTCGTTGATTATCGTATTCATAGTCAGAATCAACTAAGGGATAGGTTCGCACGATCGTGGGAAATCGTGCGGCACTATTGAACGGTTACGTGAATAGGTGTTTATTTTTTAACAAACCGTGCGCCCGATTGGATTTCCCATCGGCAAAAATGACGAACTTCCATCGAAATTTTCATCCACTATTTAGCCCATTATGGCGATGAATTTTCAAAAATACTTATTTAGTGCTCACTTTCGTTATAAGGAACTCTTGTGCAAAATTTCATGCTACTAGACCCAGCGGTTTAGACTGTGCGTTGTCAGTCCGTGAATAAATGAATGAATTCAAAAGTATGTATTAAGTATATATCGAGCAGTGCAATTGGTTGCGACCGTGTGTAAAGTTCCTTGTGACATTTTCCAAGTACCAAGGAGACCAAAATAAGATCAGTTCGGTCTTGCAACAAATACGTACCAAGCAGACACACTCACTTTCAGCTTAAATAGCCAATGTTAGTCGCAGCAACAATTTTAATCACAAAATCTATATTTTTTTGTTTTAAAATGTTTCCACTTGATTATCGAGCAATTATCTCCTTTATCATTATTTCAGCCGAAAGACGTCCACTGCTGGACATAAGCCTCCTCCAATTGGGGGGTTTGCCATAATTGCGCATGGCAGGCGGGTTGGCGATCGCAGAATGGTGTTAAAAGTGCATAGAGAACGCTGCTGCCCATTCTCTAGTAAGTTAGTCCCTAAGTCGCCTTTTACGATACCCACGGAGTAAATGGAGTAGTGCTATTCTTTACATCCGGCACCACACGGTACACCTCCTTTATAAAAAAAAAAAAAAAAAGATAGAATCTTGAACTTACGAGCAGACATTATCGACTGTCCAATCGTTCATTGGACAGTTGTCAATATGACCGCTATCAAACCTCAAGGATGAAGAATTTTCTCCAATTTATAAGCTAAGTAGTTTCAAGTATAATTCGTTATTATGTTTTTATGTGGCGCTTGAAAAATTCTATCCTTAATTTTTGATGTCAAAAAACAATCCTTCTTCTTTACATAGGTAGGTATAGGTATATGTATCTAGGTATTGTATCATCAATTTATGTAGTTTAATCTCCATAATTAAACAAGATCTAGCTTCTTTTTTCGTTAGAGTAAACACAAAAACCATCTTAGAGATATGATGCCTGAAAAACTTTAGGTAATGGTTATTTTTCATATTTTTTTATTAAAATGGCGAAGTCCATTTAGCGTTGTGTGCGAAACTTGAGCTTTATCATCAATCACTATTGTGAAGTGTGTAAGATCACGGGGAGACTGCGCTAAAATCAAGATTAACGTTGAAATTAAAGCGTCAGATAAGCTAGTACAAAAATACATTTTAAATGTCAGTAACGTTTTTTATTTATTTTTATTCTACGATGGGTTTGCTCTTGACTCTAGTCTAGGTCAGAGGTGACAAAGTCGACGATGGAGTGAGCTTACCCAGAAGAAGCCTATTCACTCTCACTTTGAATAGATTAGGGTTGTATGCGTTCGGAAACACAGTCGCAGGCAGAGAGTTCCACTCCTTTGCTGTGCGCATTATAAAAGACGTTTGAAAACGCTTAGTGCGAGTTGGTGGAATATCAACTAGGTAGGGGTGGTAACTTGCAGTGCGTCTAGATGTCCGATAGTAGAAGGGGGCCGGTGGAATGAGGTCGTGGAGTTTATGGGCACACTCCACTTGCACAAAACATGACATAAACTCACGCCTGTATTCCTTGAAAGGTTAGACGGAGGTGTATCTACAGTACACCTGTGTCTGATGAAACCCTGCGAAGAGTGGACAAGTTTAGGTATCTGAGCCACTGAATCTCTGAAGACCTTAAGCCCGCGTGCCAAACTGTATCGAAAGCCTTTTCGATGTCTAACAGCACCATACCTGTGTATTTGTTATGGTTGAGGTTGTCAACAATGTGGTCGGTAAATCTAGCTAGCTGTTGGACTGTGGAGTCCTACTTCACAGTCCAACAGCTAGTTAGAGTAGCTTTAAGGCGGCTGATTGGTATATGTGAATGTTATGCGGTGAATCACGGGTTCAAATATAACGTCACAAAGAGCGAAATAATGGTTTTCAAAGCAGGTAGCGTGACATAATCGTGTATTCCTCATGTCGCATTGTGTGGGGAAGATTGGACAAGTTTAGGTATCTGGGCTACTGGATCTCTCAAGACCTTAAAGATATCGGAGACATTTAAAGGGAACGTAGGTCGCTGGCTATCCGTTGTATCATGCTGGCCTGCAGGTTTTCAGGATATACTTGGGCAGTTAAAGTAACGCTTTTCAAAGCTTACTGTCAGCCCCGTGAGCCCTGTGTTACACGTGCAGCTTGTGAGTCAAATTAACTCAGCAGGCATACAGCGACCTGCGTGTTCAATACAATAACGCACTGAGAGTACTGCTGCGGCTGCCGTGTCGTTGTGTGCAACAGGGATAGGGATGTTATCGAATAAGAACATTGATGGTTTTGCCGCCATTATTAGAAAAAGATGTACATCTCTGATGTTCACGGCAGCACCAACAGTATTCTCACTTTGTTCGCAGATCGGTGGGGTTCCCTGTTGTTGCGCGTTGTGAGGTGTATGCAGCTCCAGGCTGAATTTTAATTGTATGTTTATGTGTCTGTACTAACACTAGATGTTAAGTAAAATTGTTACTAATCCTATGGACTTTACCTGAAATAAAAATATTCTATTCTATTCTATTGTATAGTACTCACATTTCGTCAGTAATATTTAAGCCCTATGTAAAAGGGGGCGAGCCTATTGCCATCAACGGGGCACAAATCCAGAGTCCGGGCTGCTATTGATAAATTCATAAATAGAAAAATAACACTTCGCCCAACCCGGGAATCGAACCCAGGACCTAGAGTTCAGCAGTAAAGCTTGCGACCATTAAGCCAACGAAGCATTCAGAAAAGTATGCCAGTTACTCAGCCATTGTAACAGTTATCAAATCAAAAGTTGGTATAGCTCAATGGCAAGTAAGGTGGACTTTTATGCAAGAACTTGGCATGTGTATTTCTGGCTTTAGTGTAAGCAAAATGGCGTGGAATAAAAAATAATATGGGAGTGTTGAACGTCTGAAAGAAAACCAGATGCCGTAGGAGTAAGCTAGGTATGTGAACTCTAATCAGTTAAAAGGTACAATTGATTTGAATAGAGTAGTATTTAATTAAGGTCCTTGTGAACAAACTCGTCGAGAAAAGTACTGCATCAAAACACAGAATGCGTCAGCAAAATCATATCGTTACTTAGGCTTTAGCTCTGCGAATTACCCAATTCTCAAAAAGTGCATACCTAAACAAATGAGCGCTAATCTAAGTAAACTATGTCTGTAAGTCCGAAATGTCGCCCATTGGTTGGCGTGTTTGTAAGTAGTCTTGTTACAACGCTTTGGATTATACCTGCATTCTTACGTGAAAACGTTTTGAATTAAATGATTGTATAATTAGTACCCGACTGCCCCAGAAGGAAGGTAACGTTTTTTGAGAGTATGTATATATGTATGTCTATTTCTTTGTCACGCTGTATATAGCCTAAACGGCTTGATGTATTTTTCAACATATGAGGTGTCGTTAGATTCGTCTTAATTGTGGAAGTGACATAGGCTTTAAAATATGCATATACTAGCTTCTGCCCGCGGCTTCGTCCGCGTGGATGTCGGTTATATCGCGTAAAAAAGTAGCCTATGTCCTTCTCCGTATCCCAGGCTATATCTCTGCCAAATTTCATGACGATCGGTCCAGCGGTTTAGGCGTGAAAACGTAACATACAGACAGACATATTAGTATGGAGTATGGATTGCATCTGCATATACAAAAAAAGGGAGGCGAAGATTAAAAAATATAAATATATAACCATTTTGGCATCAAGTAAAAGCTAGTAATGAGACTATTACAAATATAAGTTTATTGTTTATAATTAATAAAACTAAAAAGTGTGAAAGAAGGAAATTATTTAATAAAAACAAAAACAAAACTCGACTTCAAAAACACATAACTGAAAATAAAAAAACAATCAATAATATCTTTAGAATTTTGGTATTGCAGGCGGTGACAAACCAATAACCTGAAATATGGTGTAACTTTTGTACAAACAAAAGTCTGCAATACCAAAATTCTATATACCCAAAGTCGCTAATTCAGATAATTTATGTAAACAAAGTAATGTCAACAAATGTCACTGTCAAAATGACAGGACAGTGGTACAAAACATTTTATCATATTTCTTTTTGTAAATAGTCATCGCTAAAATTTAAGTGAATTAATTATAAGAACTATGCAAACAAAATACCGTTGCCAAACAATGTTTTGTGTAGCATGTCGGAGACACGACATATGATCGTCATAATCAGTCCTTTTAAGTCCAGTGCTAGACGTAGGCCTCCCAAAATCGATTTCCACTCGAAACAGTTTACAGCCGTTTTCATCCAAAATGTGGCTAGATATGCTACTTACAATATGAATCTATGAATGATAGTTATAATATTACAACTTATTAGTGTTGTTGAAGATGTAAAAAAATTGAAAATGTTTGTATCTCCTGCATTGTTACCAGTATCATAAAATATTTTATACCAGAAAATCTCCTTTTTTTAATAACTTAGTTTAAAACCGAAAATTTATAAAAATAATTACGATATGATTATTTTTTAATTATTATTTCTTAAAATTAGTACTCAAAAGAAAATGAAACCTCTTTTTTCGCCATTTTATGTGAATTATCATTACGAAGATATTTTTTTGTTATATTGTTTTTGGTTACATAAATTATCGGAATTTGAAACTTTGGGTACAGATTATAATATAATTTTGTTTTTCTGTTTTCAGTTGTGTTTTTGCAGTTGGATTTTTTGTTTTGTTAAATAATTTGCTTCTTTGTTTCTCTTATCAATAAACATTATATAGAAATGCATTCGTGAAACCGAAACAATCTTTCTTCTCATTCTGGTTCACCTTTTTTTATATTCTCATGTTTACCCTCGTCTGGGGAGAACGAAGACATAATAATATGTAATAATCGGACTTCTTCCGACTGAAACGCCGTCGGTTGCTCCTGCTACCATTTACTTCTTTATGAAACCAAAAACCTCTTCTACCTCTCTGCTTACCACATTACCACTCTTGTCTGAACTATTTGCCAGCCTAGTAGATGCACACTGCAGAAACAAATGGGACACATTAGTAACGAGTAATCTTGTCGCAACCTCCGCGATGTTTGTGCTGCAACTTTGCGACATGTCTCACCGTTGCCGCGGCTGATGTCAAGCGACAAATTGTTTGTACTTTGTATGTGGAGCTGAGTAGTTTATACTAGTGGTTTTATTGTTATACTAGAATCCTTTTATTAATTTGAATTTAACCAATTGTTAACCAAATGCTATTTACGCAATGCTCAGGTTTGCTCGTTGTTCAGTAAGCGTTAAAATTATTCTACGTTTTACACGAGCAGCCTGTGGGCTAGATATACTCAAAAATCCTACAGTGCCCTCCGCGTCCAATACAACAACGCGTTTAGAGTGCTGTTGAGGCTGCCCCGCTACTGCAGCGCATCAGGGATGTTCACGGACGTACATGTGGACTTTTTCTTTGCCACAATGCGTAACCGCTGTGCATCCTTGGTACGTGGGGTGTGAGGCAGTAACAACAGTATCCTGTCTCTAATTTCGAGCAGGCTGGACTGATCGTACGTGATCGCTACTGCGCCATTTCCCATGGAATGGTGTAGCCGCGGTGTTGCGTCGGACTTTTTCCACCGCTGTGTATATTATACAGGATTTTATATATGATGCACCTAGATAAAATTATCTTAATTACTAGCATAGGATAAGTTACTAACAAATGAGTCATGGTTACTTGAATAAATAAATATTGAAATATATACATATATTGAATGTAAAAAATTAACTACCGTTGAGAATAATCGTGATAAGCAAAAATGAAACTCGTGTTGTTGGTGTTAAAAACACTGTTTTAACACAACTTAATACCTCGATTTCGACGATCTTACTGAGCCCAAACCGTAAAGACAAATATTGTACCTAGCGTCGAAAAAAGCAGTACAAGTTCCCGTTTCTTTCCAATTCCGTTTTTTTTTTTTTTTGTATGTTTACTCGTAAGTTTCAAGAAAAGCCGGTATATACTTCATGCTTTTTTTTTTCAAATTCGTAGGTACTTAGTATATCTATGCTTTAACTCTTACCTTATTACCTAGGATTTACCATCGACTTCTGCTTCTGTAGAATGTTTTTTTTTTTCAACTTTTAAAATATTAAGCGAAAAATTCGAAAAAATCCTGTTTCTTTCCAAAATATTCTTTCTGTTAATTTTTCTATGTAACAAACGAAAAAACACAATCTTTAAAAAAAAATTGTGAAAAGAGCAAAAACAAAAATTTGCATTTTCAACGCTAATTGTACCAGAGACTACGCTCCATACAATCGAGCTGTGATAGGAACACTTGCACCATTCGCACCATGATAATTATGTAGGTAAGTACTAGCGCAGGGGCATGGAAATTGGCTCAAGCAAAGAGAGGGCTATATACTGAGTAGTTGTAGAGTTAAGTTAAGCTGTTAATGAGTTTGGCGTAATTACCAACCCATTCACGTAAGAGCCACGAGTGGACACAATACATGGATTTATCGCAACTTACTTCTCGTATGGAATTGGCTCTATGTAAGATACCTACTCCTGTGCCCTGCACGCCGTATTAAGCCGAAACTCTCACATTCGCAAATGGTCCGATTATGGCTTGTTTAGTCTAATTGCGGCCAAACAGCGACGTTACAGTCATAACCTCATATTGTTATGATCTCATTTTCGTCTGTAGCTAATTGTATTGCTAGCACTCACATTGGGAGGTAAGAGAGAGATAATGGGTTAAGTGTATGTGTTTATAATGTGTTGAAAGTTTTAATCGTTGCTTAGTATACTGTATCTTTTTAATTTTTCACGACTTGTTCCATTCATGGGTTATTATTTTGTCCGACATTGACAATAGAGACAAGAATACATTCAAATCATAACGATTTTTTTTTTTTTTTTAACTTAATATGAAATATTTTTGTGTTGAACTAACCGAAGTTCATATCACAAAAGTAAGTAAACGTAAACATAAGTACCTTCATCAATATTGTAAAGAATAGGATTTAAAGTCACCATCGTATGCTCGCCCCTCTGAAACATTAGGCAATGGGCAATTGCCGTGAAAAATATGGGAATTCACAATAAGCTTGCCCCCATAACATGAGTCCTAATACATTCTGGTAAACTGAAGGCTTAGCACCCATGACCTACAGGCAATCCGTAAAGTACTGATGACATACTATCCATATCCATCAATTAGTGAAATTGACAGGTTTTGTAATATACTCACGAAATAAACATGGGTTTTGTAGAGAGTGCTAATTGATTAATGGATGCCTCTAATGTTGACACTTTGTTTTATTAACTAATTAAATTAACTGTATGAAGAAACGGTAAAGGCTTTAAAGTTTAATATAAACAAAAAACCGGCCAAATGCGTGCGGACCACTTACAATGAAGGGTTACAAAGGGGAACAAACTTAACTTTGTAGTTGAAAAACAAGTTCTCCTATACATTCCAACCGCAAATGTAAGTTCGTACACACAATATTGAGAGATTTACCGTGTTATATTAAGACCATATTCACTTCTTATAAGTTCTCCTGTAATCTATAAGTAAAAAACATTTTTTTTTTTTAAATTTTTTTCAACTTTTGGGCTCAGTAATTTCGGAGAAAGGAATGGTCAGTTTCATTCGAAAATTTCCCTTCACATTTTATACTGACTACTATAATTTCATCGGATATAATTTCTGTTAAACACGGCTACGTTTCGGCACCTCTAAAACAAACGCCATACAATATTGAACCTGTGGAGTTTTTGTGTAATTTTAGACTACTAAAGAACTCCATCGTTATACTTTTAGCTTATGAAAATTTACTTAATGAAAACTTAGTCTTTAAACCAATCAAACTGTGCACCCAATATCGAATATTACTAGAACACATTTATTTTTTCTTTGGGAAATTCGAATGAGTATTTAGTGTTTTTTTTTTTTTTTTTGATTTTTACATATTGCATACAGCAGTGCGGACAAAGCTTTACCGGAATAAGAGATGACTAATTGCAAAGTTACGTTATTGCAAATAAACGACATTGTTTCAACTTATGTATTAACTAGCTTTGGAATGTCGGTTATCGCGTAAAAAAGTAGCCATGTCCTTCTCCAAATCCCAGGCTATATCTCTGCCAAATTTCATAACGATCGGTTCAGCGATTTAGGCGTGAAAACGTAACATACAGACAGATAGACAGACAGAGTTACTTTCGAATTTATAATATTAGTATGGATTTTTCTGTAGGTGGAGACCCTTTTCAATTAATAAAGATGGCTAGCGTATTTCCGTCAAGAGTGGCTCTGTCCAAGGTCGCTTTATACTTCAAGGTTAGGATAGTCCCCACCCCTGAAAGTAAAACCGAGCAACAAACTCTTTCGTTAATATCTGGTCTAACGCGTCCTCGTATCAATCCTTTCAGTTTCATTCCAGTTGAACCGGGAGAGATCAGAAAGATTCTCATTCTCTCCATCAAATCGAAAGCGGTGGGATGTGACAATATCACCCGTTGTATGATCATAACTATTCTGGATCATCTCCTACCCGCGATTACCCATATGGTAAATTTTTCCCTGTACACCGGAGTTTTCCCTTCCCTGTGGCGCAAAGCCTATGTTCGTCCACTACCTAAGATATCTAATCCCTCTCTTCTTACCGACTTCCGACCAATATCTATACTTCCTTTCCTATCCAAAGTGCTCGAGGCCTGTGTCCACAAACAATTCTCCAATTTTGTTCATCGGAACTCACTAATTAGCCCTCTTCAATCTGGGTTCAGGCCTGGGCACAGCACTGTTTCCGCCCTTCTTAAAGTGACTGGCGATATACGGGCAGGACTGGAACATACCAAGGTTACTGCTTTAGTTTTGGTTGATTTCTCGAATGCCTTTAATACCGTCAGTCACGATATCCTATTATCTATTCTGTCCCATGTTATGGTCTCTCCCGAAGCACTGGAATGGTTCTCCTCTTACCTTCAGGAACGTCAGCAGTTCGTTCGTGTTGGGGATTCTTCATCTTGCTGGTGTGATTTGGAGTCTGGCGTTCCTCAAGGCGGTATTCTTTCTCCTCTTCTGTTTTCTATTTTTATTAATCTTATAACTTCCGAGCTTCAGTGTGCGTATCATCTGTATGCAGATGACTTGCAGTTGTACTGTCACGGCAGGGTTGATGAACTATCTGACGCTATCGACAAGTTAAATAGGGACTTGAAAGCTATTAAAACCTGGGCTGATCGATTTGGTGTTGCAGTAAACCCTAATAAGTGTCAGGCGATAATCATTGGGAGTCCTCGTAGTATTGGTAAGGTGGATTGTTCAACTTTGCCACCAGTTCTCTTCAATGGTGCGATCGTTCCATTTAGCACTGAAGTGAAGGACCTAGGCTTGCTCGTCGATTGTACCTTGAACTGGCGTACTCAAGTCGCTAGGGTCAGCCAGAAGGTCACTGGAACGCTGCGGGCTCTATACCGACTGAAAAATTTGTTACCATCAAGTACCAAGACAATGCTTGTGCAGTCCTTAATTTTCCCTATCATCGATTATGGTGATGTGTGCTACTATGACCTGAATGCAGATCTCCTCGACAAACTCGACCGTCTTCTCAATAACTGCATTCGATTCGTTTTCAATTTGCGTAAATATGATCATGTCTCTGCGCATCGGTCGCTTCTAAAGTGGTTGCCCATACGCCAGCGTAGAGAGCAAAGGGCGCTGACCACTTTGTTTTCATTTCTTGACTCTCCCTCTTCCCCTAGTTATCTAGCTCCCCATTTTCAGTACATTTGCGCCAACCACAATAGAAATCTACGTTCATAACACAATCGTCTTCTTCAATGTCCTACACACCGCACTGACTTCATTCACTCTTCTTTCTTCATTCAATCTATCTCTCTGTGGAATGCGCTCCCCCAGGAAATCAGGATGGTAACCAACCGATTATCCTTTAAGGTTAAAGTTCGCGAGCACATTCGTAAGAAGCTGGCAGTATCATAACAACGGAAATGTTATCCCATTGTTTGTTTAATTAGTTTTAGTATATTTGTGTATTTATATGTATTTATTTGTTCTTATATTTATATATAATTAGGTATATTTATCTTATTTATAGTTATGGTATAGGTATATCTAAGGATATTCCTATATGTATACAATTATTCCTCCAATTTCATAATTGCACCTACCTCTGTTTGTCTCTGCTCCACCCAAAGGTTGACTGGTAGAAAATGCCTATGGCATTAAGTCCGCCTCTGTACATTTTTTTTTTGTGCTAAAGTATTAAATAAATAAATAAATAAATAAAACACGTAAGTCAGAAATAATTAACGTCAAAAAAATTGGTTCATCACAATTTATTTCCCTTTTCAATTTCATATATTAAAACTAGTTTTACAATGTATTCAAATTATTAAAGGTTTAGACATCGGAAATGTCTAGATTGCTGTGTTATTTAGCATAGGCCTCCCCCAGGCTTTTCAATAACTCACGGTTGTGAGTTTTTCTTCTCCAAAGCCCTCCCGCAGTAGTTTTTAAGACATCTTCCCATATTTGAAATGGTCTTCCTCTTTTCCTCTTTCCTTCTCTGCCTTCCGTTTTTAGTTCTGATAACATGACCTGCCCACGTCCATTTTAGTTCTTTTTAAATTGTGTAAATCACGTCTGCTACGTTTTTTTTTTTTACCGACTTCGAAAAAGGAGGAGGTACACCGATTTCTCCGTCAATTGTGAACCGATTTTGAAAATTCTTCTTTTATTTGGTAGGAGAAGCTTTCACAGTGGTCGCATATAAATTGTATTAACTTTGATTAGACAGTTTTTATGTTAACTTCGATAATACTGTCTATCTTGATGATGTTATGATACTTCCTGTGACTGTTGTTTACATAGCAAGTAGTGGAACACGAATTGGTGTGGGGTTGTAAGAATAACTAAAAAGTGAAAAATAAAAAGCTTTTTTGCAAAATATATAACACTAGCTTCTGCCCGCGACTTCGTCCGCGTTAAATTTCTTGTTCCCCCGACCCACCCCGTCGCAACACATTGCCTGCCCGTGATTTTACTTCATTTTCGGATAAACTTTCATTTAAAAAAAATTGTGTCCTAGTTAATAGGAATGTTATTCTTCCTCAAGAATTGGGCTGTAAAATGCAAAAAGATTTTAACAAATCCAACTCGCAGTTCCAGAGATTAGCGCGTTCAAAAAACAAAAAACCGGCCAAGTGCGAGTCGGACTCGCGCACGAAGGGTTTCGTACCATCCATACAAATCCTTACTAATATTATAAATGTGAAAGTAACTCTGTCTGTCTGTCTGTCTGTCTGTCTGTATGTAACGTTTTCACGCCTAAACCGCTGAGATACCGCCGATAGACCGCCTGGGATATAGAGAAGGACATAGGCTACTTTTTTACGCGATAACCGACATCCACGCGGGCGGGGCAAAAAAAACGGCAAAAAAAATCATGTCCGTTGTATGGGAGCCCCCCTTAAATATATTTTTTTTCTGTTTTTTAGTATTTGTTGTTATAGCGGCAACATAAATACATCATCTGTGAAAATTTCAACTGTCTAACTATCACGGTTCATGAGATACAGCCTGGTGACAGACGGACAGACAGACAGACAGACAGACAGACAGACAGACGGACAGCGGAGTTTTAGTAATAGGGTCCCATTTTACCCTTTGGGTACGGAACCCTAAACACTAACTCTTCAACTTTAGAATAGACTACCTCGCAGAGTTGATCATTATTTTGCTGCGGAGTTATTATAAAACAGTTATATCTCCTAAGATATTCATTGAAATTAAATGATGTAAACTTTGTTCAAAATTAAATACTTGTGATGAATAACGTATTTATTTGGATAAGGATTAATACCATGTTTATGAAAACTCCTTCGCAAATAATGCATTAATTTCGAACAAATTTGATTACCATAAAAAAGGTTATAGCGAGTTAATCTTAAAAGATAGACATATGCTGTCGCGGACTTTTTTTTAGAACATTTAAAGAGGAACAATTCCATCATACATGATATTTGCGTAACTTAAACCGTTTACGCAGCGCACGCAACGGAAGCTCCCAAAAAGGAATATTTTTTCCCGTTTTTGCAACATTTTTCATTTATGCTCCGCTCCTATTGGTCGTAGCGTAATGTTATATAGCCTATAACATTCCTCAATAAATGGACTATCCAACACAAAAAGAATTTTTCAATTCCAACCAGTAGTTCCTGAGATTAGCGCGTTCAAACAAACAAACAAACAAACAAACAAACTCTTCAGCTTTATATATTAGTATAGATAAAAAACAACTGACTTCCAAAAAAACACTACAAAACGTGAAAAATACAATAATAATAATAAATTAAGATTCACTTTGTCTTCTTTGTACATATTTACGAGTAGCATGCTCCTTTCCTTGTTCTGTTGACATGTTTCCAATCTTTTTATTATGTTTTCTTTTGTTAGGGTCCACGTTTCGCAACCGTAGATCATACTACGAAGAATGCAGGAATTCAATATGCGTTTTTCAGTTTAAGTGGCGTTGATGGGTTTTAGTCTTTTCTTTCCCTTATCCCAATTTATTGGGTTAATGCTTGTCTAAAAGAAACAGAGAAGAAAAATGCATATATCTGCACTAAATGTGAGAAATAAAGAATTTAACACGTTAACAGTACTATTACCAAATGGGAAAGGAAGCCGTCACGTGTAAATATGTTTTGTCAAAATATTATGATGGTGTTCATACATGTACGCATAAAAAAAACAAGTCATACGTGTGTAAACTTTAAGAGGGTTTCAAATTAGTACGTCATCGTGAGTCAACTGTGGAGCACGCACGTCTCAAAAGGACCACAAAATGTACAACATGTGGTGCACAAATTATGAATGTGTTAAAAAAAATCACAATATGAATTAATTGGGGGAAAATATGCATAACGGCCATGGCTAAGCATAATGCTGTGAAACTATTTATTTATTTATTTATTTATTTATTTATAATAAGCACACCAACAGTACAGTCACTTACAATTCAAATAAAAATAACATCTTAAATTGTCGTTTTAGTAACCATGCAAATAACAGGTATGCATGACATCAGTATATGAATATTAGAGACAAAAAAGAAAAATAAAAAGTGTTTATATTAGACCTAAATCTAGAATCTAGAACACTACAAACCAAAACAATTTGAGGTACAAAGAAGTGCGCTCGTCGTGCTATTTATATAGGGAGCGTCTGTATGAAGCGAAACTCATGGAGAAAATATCAATAGGGTAATCTGTCAAGTTGGACCTTTCATTATATTGCCTGGCCATACGTGTTAAGGGGCTATTAAATGTGGAATTTAAGGTGGATGTAGGCAATTCAAAAATACGATGATGACGCTTACTACGTTGGCAATACCTAAAGTTAAAATAGTTAATCAATTGTGCATCTATGGAACCGTTTATAATCTTATGAAGTATCAGTAAGTCAGAATGGTTACGTCTTTCTTTTAAGGTAATCAATTTAAAGTGCCTCAACCTCTCATTGTAATCAGGTATAGCTTTACGGATCCCATTCTTGATACATAAATACCTAACAAAACGGGACTGAACAGATTCAACATTATTAGTATAAGTTGAATAATAGGGAGACCAAATAGTGGAACAATATTCCAAGGAGCTCCTTACTAGTGCGTTGTAAAGTAAAATAATGCTACTACAATTACGAAAAGGTTTCGACATACGGATTATAAAGCCAAGCATTCTTTTAGCCTTAGCTACGATACTATCTATATGATCGCGGAAAGATAGGGATGTATCGAAGAGTACCCCTAGGTCGCGGATTACCGACACCCTATTCAGTACTGATCCATCAATATGATAATCAAATTTAATGTAATTTACTTTATTCGTGAATAAAAATGAATAAAAATGCCAGACTATTACAGTCTGGCATTTCTTAACATTGAGAGTCATTCTGTTGTTCTATGTGAGGGAAAGCCTCAGTCTTCTGCCTTGCGCCTTTATTAGTCACCGCCTTTCTAGCCATGATTGTTCACGCAATCTATCGCTTAAAAAATATCGATCCAAGCCCAAGGGATGATTACATCCCTGAAGTAAATTACTGCATATTTACCTTTGTATTAAAGTCTCCAAAAATAAATAATGAGAGAGGATTTATAAGTAAAAACACCGTGATTAGGTATTTATATTGCCTAATGGAGGGATGAACAGTCCCCCGGGGGTACGCCACCCCACCTGGAGCACTGATTGCGCTAATATTGACACGTGATTAACGAATTTAGAATGCTTTTTGGAAATAAAACACGTACAGATTCCATTAAGTATTTTAGGAGAGAATATAAGACTGACAGGACAAAAAGAAAACAACGCACTCTCACACACAGGACATATTGGTGATGTTCTTCAAAGAGGGCAGGTGCGTAGAGATAGCAAAAAAAAAGTAAATGAAGAAAAAAGTTTACAAAGTAAACGAATCATGTATGTAAGGATTGTAGCTGGTGCGTTCTGTAGTTTCTAGCCTTGTCCATGGGAACAATGCGTGAGTTTATGTATGTATGTGTATAAGAAAGCGTCTTGAACAGTATTTAACTTATTTTTGCCAAAAACAGCATTGCGTGTACCAAAAGGATGAAATATCTAAGTGCCACCAAAATTTAAGCCACTTGGTGCTAGCTTGATCTCTGCCACTACTGCCCACGAGCTGCGGTAAAATCTTTGCATTTTGTACTCGGTGCACACTCGACAGAGTTACTGGTTACTAATTGTCATTTCAGAGTTTGCGACGATGTTTATGTTCATCATTCATCATCATTTCAGCCGAAAGACGTCCACTGCTGGACATAGGCCTCCCCCAAAAGGGGGGGAGGAGCCATAATCGCCACGCTTGGCAGGCGGGTTGGCGGTCGCAGTATGATGTTAAAAATGCATAGAGAACGCTGCTGCCCATTCTCTAGTAAGTCCCTTAGTCGCTTTTTACGACATCCTCGGGAGGAAATGGGGTGGTGCTATCCTTTACGTCCGGCAACACATGGTACATGCTAATGGTGTTTATGTTATCGTAAAATAAATAGTTACGCAATTACAAAACATAATATTTCCTCTAAATTAAAGTGTAGTTATTGTGGCTGTGTGACATCCACCAACCCGCATTTTGTGAATTACAGCCCACTCCCTCTCACAGACAGAAGGCCCTGTGTCCCACTAGTGGAATCATTTTAGGCTGATTATTCAACTGTCTCTGTTATTGTTATTGGTTGTCCCTTGGTTTCTAAAAGCCTAATCAAATAACTGATCATGTGCTGCGTTTGATTGACCAAAATATCAAAATCCAACCATATAAACTGGAATGGGATATAATAAGAGATTAAATTGAATACACTTTCAGTAGAGGCAAAAACTGTTTTTATAAGTATAAGATCAATATACTACTACTACTAAGGTTGACTGGTAGAAAATGCCTATGGCATTAAGTCCGCCTCTGTACATTTGTGTGAGAAAGTGTTAAATAAATAAATAAATACACAACGGTTAAATAATTCAATGATTACTTAATCTGCTTTTTGTTTAAATACTTATGAATATTTGATCAACTTATTATTCAAAGAGCGCTTACTTATAAGCGTGTATTTCTTGGTAAGTACTACAGTACCTTGTAACTTAGGCTTTTATCTTGTTACTTAGGTAAATATTTTGGTAATTGGATACGAATTTTAATGAAGTAGATAATAATACGTAATATTGTTGATTTTGTTAACCAAAGAAAACAAGACAAGCGTGTACCTTGTTGTTTCTATGTCTCAAGTATGTTTTATAGATACTATTATTACTTTACAATATCTCTTAGTACGGTTATGGAATGCCTTGCCCGTGTCGATATGGCGTGCTCAAGCTTTGTCCTGTTATACATTTATATAGATGAGTATAATATGTATGTTATATGTATGTATTTAATTTATATATGTGAATGGTACACCATAAACCACCAAAGGTTGTCTGTAAAAGATCGGTTTGAGCAGTAAGACTGCCCATTGTGTCACCCTATGTAAACTACATTTATATCTGAAATTTATATGCCGTACATAACAAAGAGTATTCTATATATCTACCTCAGTTACATGTCAATTTATTTCATGTGAAGGTAATTAGGCAGGTCCAGTTTTAATCTGTTAAGCATTTTTTTCATGCATTTCTGATAGATTGATTACTTTGGTTTAGTGGGTAGTTTGTTAGCAGTTTTAATTGTTTAAGACAGCATAGACATACTAAATTGATCTTAAAACAAACAATAAAAAAACTACATAAAACATTAATGAAATACTAAGCATCAGCATCAAAATCCAGACATTAATAAAAACCCTGAAGTTACCTAAGTCTTCCAAATGTCCATCCTCTTGCACGGTAACCAGAATTGATAGGTGTCGGGCCTGGGCGGGTATTGTCGGCCCGCCGCCTAACTTCCTAATTGTGACCGACGCACTCACCCCGATGACACTAACTACTTATTGTACTCAAACTTATTGAGCACTTTCCAACTTTTTCTCTGAACCTCCAAATGGCCGTAATTTAGATTAATGGCTACTTTTGTTTTTGCTTTCAGACATTTTGGAAATAGATTGTCAAATGATATAACATAACATCACGCCTGTTAGTGTTCCCCAAAGGGATATACTGTCGTGCACAATAGGTATATGACCTGACCAAATCGTCTTAATACACCGAACTCATGTAATTACAAAACATCATTTAATTTTTGGCGTATAAAAGTATTTTTTGGACCAATTTACAGAAATAAATATAATTTATCTGAAGCTACGGGTGTGCGATTTCTTTCGCAAAGCAAAAATTGCAGTTTTATGTTTGTTAGCATTTCAATGTGGATAGGTATTGGTCGATTTCTGCACGGATCAAATAGTTTTATATCTTACAAAGATAGTCCGGAATTCCGGATGTTTGTGCATGTGTTTGTGTCTATAAAAACCTTTAATACAGGACTCGTTTCGTAGGATTTCCAACTCGGTCGGGCAAAGTGTTATTAGGTTTTACATTCGGAATTTCTCAGTAGCAGTCCGGAGTCTGGATTTGTGCCCGGTTGATGGCAAAAGGCTGACATGGAACCTAAATATAACTGGCTAAATGTGCGTTGTAACGTAACATTTTTCCGGGAGGGGAATAATGTAAAGCTGCTTTCAGACTACACTATAATATAACAGCATTATAGTATATAGCTCATAGCATAACAATATCGAGCACTATACATTGTTATGGACACGTTCACGTAAAATCTTTAGGCAGGAAAATTTATATAATAGAAAGTATAAAACTTTTGGGGGTACAAATTGATTATTTGCATTAAGAACCATACTTCGTTTAAATCAGACAGAATCATGTAAGGAGTATTTTATTAAACTTAGAATTTTAATGGTACCATGTCTTTATATTTTTGTTTTCCTTACACATTTAAACAAAAACTTAAAGACTTTGAAATAGACGATGAAAGAAAAAATAGACTAAATACTCACAGAAAAGATTTTCTTACTATTCTGCAGGCTAAGCTTAATGTTGTCAAACACTCATCACGCGTGCAGTCTGTCAATCTGTAGTGGCGCCCTCATCGTTATTTCGGTGATTTCTTTTATTTTAGAATGAAGTACAGTAGTTTTAAATTGTTATGTTTTATTGTAATTCTTAAAACGGAAAATAGTGGCCACTAAGCTCCGTTTTAATGATTACAATAAAAACATAACAATTTAAAACTATTGTTTGTAGTAATAATGACGTATAGTCTTGTGAAGCACAACTTGACGAGCTTATTTTCTGCATTTTCATTCTAAAATAAAAGAAATCACCGAAATAACGATGAGGGCGCCACTGTGCGCTCGGTAGCCTCTTAACAAATTACCAGCAGCATTGAAGAATATTCAGAATGTGAACATGTTTAAAAATAAACTCAGGTCTTTGTTAATCAATAAAGCCTATTACAGCATTGACGAATTTCGTAATGACAAAAATCTTAAAACTAGTATTAAATTAAACTTGAATTAAATATGTATACCCATTGTCCTTTGACTTTGTTATAAATGTTGCTTCTTTAAAAAAAAAAAAAAAACGATAATAATTCGACATTAAATGTATGTAATGTAGCATTTTGCTAGGGACTTTGTTAAATCAAATCATTTATTTCTTTGCCAACATGGGTAGGGGTGTAGCTGATGCTACACATGTTTTGATAATGGTTTCCATGCTCTGCCGTCACTTGGGCATGCGAAATTTACACATACTTTACAATCAAAATACCATGCTGAATATCAATAAATATTACAAAATTATTATTGAAAAATCATTTCAAGTATCTGAAGTAGTCAATAATTGAATGAGTGTCATAGTAAATAGTGATAAATAAATAAAATTCCTACTTAAATAATAATTGTGAGTTAACATGTCATTTCTATTAGTGTCCTGTGTCAATAAGAATAATAATGTTTGTAAAGTAACCTCCTTACTAATAAACGTTGTATAGCGTCTGTATAGTTACACAACGCTTTGTCTTCTTCTTTCGAAAGTCAAATTACTGACGAGTGAAAGAGAGAAATCGGTGTGTACGAGTAACTATACAGACGCTATACAACGTTTATTAGTAAGGAGGTTAGTGTTTTTTTTTTAATTTGGATAGACGTTCTTATTTCGATGATGGGTGAGGGACGAGGTTACCTATATTATAATTGTTTATGTTGCTTCTTTTTGTGTACCTACTGTGCAAAAATTTCGACACAAATGTATTTTTGTTATGGAATAAATAACTTGAACATGAACTTAATATATGAAGATTATCCATGGTGCTACTATTATTGTTAATTTGTGACAAACAAAAAAACTACTGTTATTTTGGCATTATAAACAGACACTTTAATTTTAGTTATTTGTATAGATACTCTGTTACTATGTTACTTGTGACTTAGTAATAACAGCTAAACGGGTCGATCGATCAGGTTAAGCTACGCTTGTCACGGTTGGTCCGTGGATGGGTGACCCTCTTTACATACCAAGACCCCTCCGTGCCTCTGAAAGCATGTAAAGCCGTTGGTCTCGGCTCTCATTCGTGGCTCTTTGACAGTCGTTACGGGCCGTCATGAAGCACGAAAGTCTAACAACCAGTCTTAGCAAAGGGTATCGTATTAGGTACCAAGATACTGTGTTGTGGAGGTCAGATAGGCAGTCGCTCCATGTAAAATACTGGTATTCAGCTGCATCGGGTTAGACTGGAAGCCGACCCCAACATAGTTGGGCAAAGGCTAGGCAGATAATGATGTCTCTGTTACTATGTTGAAGGTTTAACAAGTAAGGGCGAATTTCTCCTCGAACTCTGGACGCGCACTTTTGAACCGCTTTCAAGAGCTGTCAATATCAATATTCCACAATACTGATGACACGATTCTGATTGCATTCATTTCTTCTTTGGTGAAATTCGCCCAAAATTAACGACATTTTCTATTAGCATGTGATGAAATAATGTTCCTTTTTGTCCATATTTGAATTAGAGGCCATCATAACAAAAGTGTTCCACATTTTCAGCTAGTAGTTACCATCATTTCCAAATTCCCTTCTTCATGCAAAGAAAACAAGAAAATGAGTCCACGTGACACGCGAAATAGTTCTTGGAAAATCTATTCAGGCAATATCAGGAAAACGCACGTCCGTCGTATATGATTTATCACGAATTTAACTTAGGATGTGCCTTTTTCAAATAAAGAAAAAAGTAAATGATTTTCCCAACCAAAAGCGCTAAAATCCTCGGAACTGTCCATTAATTAAACGAACACGCACAACTGACCCTACAGATAATTATCGGAGCCAGAATAAGCATTTTCACAATACTAAATGAGATTTTTTTTCCTTAACATTTTTTTTCAATAATGAGATTGTAACAGAAGCTTTGTTTCGATTCTAATTACGCTTTTCGGGCCTTTTACAAGTCAAACAAAGGTACGATTAATTTATTAGGGCTCCGTATACATTATAGAAATGTTTCGAGGGCTATGTTGAAATCGGAGTTTTGTCAAATGCTTTAAAGTTTTATGAAAATCAGTTATAAAACGTAATAAATGGAATCCCATAAAATTTTTGTTTTATATGTTTTATTATACAGGGGGTGCCCATAGCGCGCAGTCGTTTAGCTTATAAGTACGCCCTGGCTGAAGGCATTAAGTTTTTAGGAGCTTAAGGCACTACAGGATAGCCCGGTTAAAGAGTCTCAACCCCTCGTGGTTAACTCTGAGATGACTTTAAAAAAAAAAGGTGTAGTGGAAAGATTACGAAAGCTGGCCACGATTATCATAGTAGTTGGGTAGACAGAGAGAGAGATACTTAATTAATTAATGCCGACTCACAATATAACTTTCCTCACTCAAACATTTTCTAATACAAATTAATGTATTCACTTCTTGTAATTTATTCAAATACTAGCTTTTGCCCGCGGCTCCGCCCGAGTGGATGTTGGTTATCGAAAAAGTAGCCTATGTCCTTCTCCATATCCCAGGCTATATCTCTGCCAAAGAACAAAGGCGAACTCCCGAACAAATTTTGTTGACATTTTTTTTTGCGTTTGCTTATGAAAAATGTGTAAAGGTATAGATTTTGAATTCCTGAACAGTTTTGTCTTCAGTTATACTTTTATAGGAAGTCAGGAATTAAAGATATTCCAGTTTGAAGTTCTAGAGGTTATATGTCTTGTCAACATCAAACTAATCGAAAAAGAAATCACCGCTTAAACGGCTTAAAATATCATTGATAGAAATGCATTTTTACGACAAAATAAGATACGGAGTACGTATTCAGAAAGTTATAGATATATTATATGGTAAATTATATGGTAGAGGTAGGTTACGGGTATAGAAAAAAAAAACTTGTTTTTAAATATTGATTCCTCATCTTATTTTACTACATTGCCATCAAGAAAACCTGCAGTTACTGAGATATTTTGTTGATGTCTAGCCCATCTTAGATACCACACTACAGTCATTGTATGAGCGCAACATCCAACAGTTTGTTATTATTTTATTTCACATTATTTTTTTCCGGTATCGGCGCATTTTATTGACACATAATATGAGTGTAGACTTTACATTGTTACCCATTGTGATAAGCACACACAACAAAATCCAAGGTATCAGCCAAAATAGGAATCCAGAGTCACAGAAAAATGCCATCGTATAGGCAAACAATCAGAATTCTTAGGCAAGCATTAGTCACACAGGGAACATTAAATCTCAGAGTCCATAAGCAGAAGCAATTGATGAAGTAGAAAATCACGGAAAATTGATGGAAAATTAACTAACTAAATAACGAGACGCACGCGTAAACAACAAGTTGTCAGTACGGTACATGTCAATATGCGGCGTTGACAACTTTAATGTCATATTTCTTTTTTCTTTTGCAATGTTGCCTTACTCGAATAAATTGCACTATGAGGTCATGTATGTATTAAATTAAACAATTATGACCGCTATATTCTTAGCACATACAATTATTTTTATTTTCACATTTATTTTCTGTTGCAGAAATGTATTTTAAAAGTATATTAATGCAATAGGAAAAGCAAAGCATTTTATGTAACTTGACCAAGATTTATATTGCATGGCAACATTAAACGTTCAGCTTAGCCAAAAGTACCCGTTATATTACTTTCCTCTATGGCCAAAAGTCATGAAGTTAAGCCAGAAAAAAAGTAACGAAGCCATGATTATTTATCATCATCATTAATCTAGTCAATTCAGTTTTCAATTATGACGACTTTTTTTCCAGACTTTAATAGGTCATAAGCTTGATTTGATAAAACTTAGTGAATTATTTCGTCGGTACCTATCACGGTGATATATGTAGACGCTTAATAATTTCATCAACAATTTTCTCGCCATTGTTCTTTCATGACGATCAGGTCAGCGGTTTAGGCGTGAAAACGTAACATACAGACAGACAGAGTTACTTTCACATTTATAATATTAGTATGGATTAGTATGGATGAATACTACAATAGCATTGAATGTCAAGTTTACACTTATCCCGTTACCAGAGAGGCTTTCCTTTTGTGGCAACGACACGTTGGACCAGCCTGAATACCTCGTCGCTTTGACGAACACATGTTGTGTCGCTGAACTGAATGAAGTGTTGCTGTTTACATTGGAAATATAAATACATATAAAATATAATAGTTATGTATAGTCTGTTGACTCATTTTCAGCACAAACTAGTTGGACGTCAAGCGATTTGCATGTGCACTGAAGGGTTACGGGCTACGGAATTTGCTACGAATTCCGTAGCGTCTGCTACGCAGCTCGTAGCTTGCTACGCGGGTATTCGATTCATTGTTATATTTGAAGATGAGATTTATGTAATTGGAATAATGACTAAAATATATTTTTTTTCTCCGTCGTGTAGATTATTAAAAAATATTAGACACGTATTTTTTCTTTTTTTACGTAATCAAAACATTACGGCGATACATTGAGTTCAAATGTGGCATGACTTCACTTCTCAGTAGATTTTATACGTAGCTGTGACGTGACGAGCCCCCACTCCCCAAGTTTAATGTGTTTTATATAAGTACTTTTTTATTAATATAACAAAGCAAAAAATACGTGTCTAATATTTTTTTATTATCTGACTGACGGACTGAACAGTTTTTTTTTTTACCCAGGACACATCCCTATTATTATAATTTTACCTACTGATTGAGCGGAGCTTATTTAAAGGCACGTGTGTCTGGCTTTTGGCAACGTTAAATGCTTGTTAGTTATTATATAAACGTAGAATTTACTAACGCTAAACACAAAGAGCACATGCACGCTACACACGCTAATACACTAATGAAGTTTTGTTTAAATAATATCCGAACATAAATATCGTTACAAATTATTTGATCAACTGTGTAACCGCCACATCAACAGTGCGTGTTTTTTTTTTAACAATGTTCATTAGTGTTAAATTCAGCTTTAAATTGTTAAATTGATACTACAGGTTTTGCACTTTCTATTTTATGATTGGCGTTTATTATAAAATCAAGCAAAAGCTGTATGTAGGTATAGTCGGGGAAATTTTCTAATAATTAATTAATTAAAATTAACAATAATTAATTAATGAAATTAAATAAATTAATAAAATTAATTAAATAATTAATAATTAATTATTAAAAAATAATTTATTAATTAATTATTTTTTATTAAATTAATTAATTAGTTAATTTATCAAATTAACTACCGAAATAAATGTTTCGTATGTTTAAATCACTACTGTCATTCTTTGATAGTTAGGTACCTATATGAAATGGCTTTAACACTTCAAATTGACGTACTGCGTTTAATTTACTTAACAGCTAACTGCTGCCCGCGGCTTTGCCCGCGTGACTTTTTATCAAATAAAGTAGCCTTAATTACTCATTATAATATTAGCTACCCGCCAGTGAAAGTCTCGTCAAAATCGGTCCAGCCGTTTCGGAGATTAGCGTGAAGAATGGGCCAAAATTTAAAAAAAGTTATTTTTATGTTATAATTAGGTATCGCATATAATTTCATATGCATTTAGTAAAAAGCTGCTATTTTGACATTTCAAACAGACACTTAAATTTTATCTATTTGGTTGTATGTATATACAGGAAAAGTTTTAACCAGTGTGCAAATTCTAACAAATTAAACTTAAACGAGTTTTATTAACCACCTATTTCTTAATTTGATACGTCTTAGTACAAAAAAAAAAATAAGTTAAAGTTAACAAAAGATGTTTATTTTGAAACTTGTTTATTGGATACACGCCGCGCGACGGCGCGTGCAGTGAAGCGGAACGCAATTGTAGGTACCTATCAGCTGTGTGCCCGCGCAATTCGCCGATGTAGGTATTTAAGCAGGTTATTAATCGCAATTTTAATATTTCTATTATTAAAAAGAAGTATTGAACAAATATTGGAAATGTATTCTATTACAGATGCTGATCCACCAAAAAAAAATTGTGCACCGGTTAAAAACTTAGCCTGTATACGTATAGAAGACTAATTTCCCAGTATAATCAAGCTATTATGTTCCCACTGCTAGGAGACAGGCCTCCTCTCTGTGAGAGGGAGTCAGCTGTGAATCTGAGAACCACCACGCGGGCCTAGTGCGGGTCTTACATGAATTTTCGGTTCTAGGACATACCGGTTTCCTCACAATGTTTTCCTTCACCGTTTTGAGAGCAATGGTGACAAAATAATGTACACAAAGTATAAGTTTGCATGTATAGTAAGCATGTTTTATATTTTACTTATCCTAGTTAAACAGGGAAACCTATTATTAACCATACAATCTGTAATATACATACTTTGTACCATACTGTATATGTATTGCTGTTGGTTGCCTAAATAAAGTGCCTGGCTGAGTTCGAACCTACGACCTACAACTCGTAAGTGGCGGTCGTATTTACTGGGCCACCACTGCTTCTGTTACCAATGTCAAACCCTGACTGTATACCAAAATTTTGCACAAACAACTTCAACTACATACATTATAAACATATCAATAGACTAATAGATGTACTAAACTAAACGGGCGCTAGTCTGTACAGCGACCGATCAAAACTTGGTTAGTACACTTGTAAACTAATGCTAACTAGGTTCTGGCTCCACTAATTACTAACTGACTAATTAGAGCACCGCACCGCTTGCACGGACACTGTGATCTATGGCCGATATGAAACGTCCCTTTGAGATATTTGAAACTGAGCTGATGACACCACGACACGGTACGACGTCATTACGTCAACGCCGGCTGTCGCTGAAAACCAGCGCTGGGGCTCTGTCTTGCATAGGGTCGCAGCATAATGCTGAGCGATAGCCGTTTTGCGTGGTTGTGACGCATTTTTCCCGCATAGTTTTCTTATATTTTTTTTGTATTTATGATCTTTATTGCGTCAAGATTACCGCTGTTTACCGCAAATAAACGTATTTTTCTTTCTCTTCTTTCAGGTGGGACAATTAATTACAGCTGCATGCATCTGCTTAGCCATTTCCCAACTATGTTGGGATCGACTTCCAGTCTAACCGGGTGCAGCTGAATACCAGTATTTTTCATGCAGCGACTGCCTATCTGACCTCTACGACTCAGTTCCTGGGTAACGCGATACCCCTTGATGGTAAGACTGGTTGTCAGACTTTCGGGCTTCTGACGACGCGTAAAAATTGTCAAAGATCTACAAATGACAGCCAGTATCAACGTAATCGGCTTAACGTACTTTCCGACGCACGGAGGGGTATTGGTAAGTAAATATGGTCACCCATCCACGGACCAACCGCGGCAAGCGTAGCTTAACCTGATCGATCGACCCGTGCGGCTGCTATTACCAGCCACAAGCCCCACTGCGATTACAGCTGCACATGATGTTATCAATTTCATATTTTTAGTAAAAAGTTACGTTTTTTTGGGACAGTGTTCCACCTTTTATAAAATCTATACTAATATTATAAAGCTGCAGAGTTTGTTTGTTTGAACACGCTAATCTCAGGAACTACTGGTATTCTTTTTGTGTTGGATAGTCCATTTATCGAGGAAGGTTTTAAGCTATATAAAATCACGCTACAATCCTTAGGAGCCAAGCGCAAAGAACAAAGTCAGAAAGAACGCTAAGCGATAAGGAAGTTATAGCGCGGGCGAGAGACGGGTTGCGACGCGATGGGTGGGCCGAAATTTTCGCGCGGACGAAGTCGCAGGCAGAAGCTAGTCTTCTATAATAGTACAAACATTGTCTTTAACTACATTCGCATGGTGAGTTATTGTAGTAACTACAGTAACTCACCATGCGAATGATAAAATTGACTAGACATAAATATTAGAAAGATTGAACGGGCCTCCACCACATTCATCAATCATAAGTAAATCCAATTATCTAGTAACAGGGAGTCGGTCCCTGATAATTAGATAAAACAGCAAAAACATAAATAAGAGAAAGTTCCCTATTTTTTGTATTTAAGTTTGCTAACAATGTTCAGCCCATAATATACATTACACCAATAGTTTACTATTTCAATTTAAAACCCGAAAAATACTTTCGAAAGATGTCCAAAAAGCCCCCGTCTAACCTTCCAGCACGATTAAAAAACCGCACCGCACTTTAAAACCGTCAGCTTTAACTTTCCTCCGCCATAAATTAACGAAAATGTCAATGCATACGGCTACCTAGTTAAAATCTCGGACAGGGAAATGTGGACGAGAAAAATTGCCGGACACTTTGCTAAATCGTAAACATACCCTTTAAATCCCGACCGGTACCATAAACTTGGACACCGTAGCGTTTTCCAAACGAGTGTCTGCTTCTCTTTCTATCCTATTTAGGAGGAAAGAGATGGAGATATAAAGGAGGAGCTGAGTGGATTTCGTGGCAAACTCACATGGACAAGTCAGTTTGTTTTGTGGTAGATGGTAGCTTAGTGGTCACGATCCGTTCGATAACGAAGCTTTTGGACGCCTGAGACTGGTCGGTTTTTTTTACTTTGCAGACAATTAAGCAAGTTTGTTAAATTCTCAGAATTCATGCCGCAAAAAATGGCTTCAATATAACTTTTATGATTTATTTTCAGTATTCAAGATCTTGATGGACTAGCTTTAATAGTTTAGAGACAATGAAAGAAAAAACTCTATAAGCACTTAAGGGGACTTAAGTTTTTTCTTTCATTCACGCAAGTTCTCAATTCACGTTAACCTCTCCAAATGTCCTGGATGTCCTTGTGCACCATAATAACATCAAGGGTCGGATTTGAACCTTGACTCCCGATCTCTCGACCTGTCTAGAGAGGTCGTCGATGCCGCGAATGTCTATTAGCTCCCTTTATCACATGCATAATTCACAATGTGTTGGAGAACTTAATATAACTTTTAACAAAGCGATGAATACTTAGAAAGGTATTATACTTAGGTAATTTATATGCACACATTGAAGTTGGATGAAGTTTTTAACATACTTAAGAGGGAGACATGTCTTTATTTTGAAAATAAATAGATCTACGCTTCTCTAAGAGAGATGATCCTATGGTTCTAGTGCAGCTCAGCAAGCAACTCCTGTACCGTTTTGCTGACTGGCAAATCTTTTCCCCACTGAAAGAAAGAAAGAAAGAAAGAAAAATCCGTTTATTGGCATTACAGCAAAAAATACACGTTAAAACTATAACTTAAAAAAAAACAGAAAACAATGATTAAAATGCCAAAAGGGCCTCAACTCAGCTTAGTGTCAGATGACAACACAAGGCACACACCACCTGACGCTGATTTTCAGCTAACACCCACAAGTGCCATATGCTGGAATAATAAACACAAAGGTATGTAAGTGTGTCCGTTCTAATAAAATAAGAGAATAAATTAAAGGTGATAATATTAAAAAAAAACTCATACGTAATCAGATAAAATGTTTTGACATATACATATGTGTGAGTGTGTGAGTTGTGCTGTGAGTAATGGAAAACTTAAATAAATACCCAATATCTGTGTAGACACCGCATGAGCTGTTTCAAATACAGTCAAGGAAATTATTATATATCAAACTGACAAAACATTTCAATTTGCTGTATTGCGACACAGCGAAATCCACTTCATAGAACTGGCAAAGAATGATAGTTGTGATTTAAATATACGGACAATTTAAGTTGGTAGCCAATTTTATAAACAGCTAGCTGCTGCCCGTGACTTCGCCCGCGTTGCTTTTCCTAAATTAAAAAATAATTAGCCTTCGTTACTCCTATCTATTACAGCTATCTGCCAGTAAAAGTTTCGTCAAAATCCGTCCAGCCGTTTCGGAGATTAGCCAGACTGACAAAAATTTTAAGCATTGTGCATTTGTTATAAGTACCGTATATATACTTTCATATGCATCTAGTAAAATGCTGTTATTTTGACATTACAAACAGACACTTTTATTTATTTGTAGATTAATTTCCCTGACCTAAACTCTAAAAGTCAAAGTCATATCATTTATTTCAAATAGGAACATAAAAAGCACTTTAGAAACTAACTCGTGGAATACCGAATCGTCGACGTAGATATTTTTTTTTTTTAATACAGTGCTCTCTTGATTTCCAATTCGCTTTAGACATTGGCAGAATAGTCGTTATCGTCTTTGCTTGCCATAATAAAAAATAGAACTCGTGGAATAACCGTGATATTATGACAAACACAGCTTATTGTAGTGAGACGAGAAACAAATGAAAACATCATGTTTTCGTTGTTCAAAAACCCCTTTTTCCACAAATAGTGCAAAATCCTTTGATCAGCGTTGGTATTATGCTTTCAGCCAGTTCGTGTGAGTTGTTACGTCTACAGCAATCAGTAGGAAATGCAAAACTTTTATTTATTTCTGCTTATACATGCGGATTCCATCTTCTTTGCAGTTGCGTCGTTGCCTCGCTCTGCAATTTTTGAATGAAGTTTTGGCGTTCGCTGTTTCGTTGCACTTACTTTGCTGCATTAATTTATTATACAAGGTGTTTTTTTTATTTTTCTATAATTTTTATTCAAAATAATACAAAAAGTCCTAGAATATGTGGTCTATAAATGCATAGTTTCGAAGATAATTATCACCAATCATATTAATATAGGTTAAAAATTGTTACCCGTATGACGAATTGTTACTTTTGCGACATTGCCAAACTGAGGCCCTCGATGTATGTAGGTAAGTGGCATTGATAAATGCGAGTAATTCATTTTCATTCAAACCAATCGTTCATATTTAAAGCTAAGAAAATGCGACGTTGTCATATTTCACGTAGGGGTGTTTTACAATAATACATCGTGACTTTGTCGAATTAAAATGTATGTTTTTTTTTTTTATTAAAAAATAATTTATATGCCAGTTGATTCTTTGATATGGTCTCATTCATACCCTAGAGTTATCTACACTTCTACACTAATATTATAAAGAGGAAAGATTTGTACCTATTTTTGTATGTTTGTATGTTTATAATGAATAGGCTCAAAAAGTACTGGGCCGATTTAAAAAATTCTTTCACCAATAGAATGCTACATTCTTCCAATTTGACATAGGCTACATTTCATTTTGAAAAAAATTAGGGATCCTTGGTAAAATTTGAACAATGTAACCGAAGGTGAAGAAAAATGAGTCTTAAAATGTCTTTCGTCGAATGCGCTGCCGTGCGAAGCCGGGACGGGCTGCTAGTGGGATATAAAAAAACACCTTGTATATAGTTTTGGACAAACGATGTGCTTAATTTATATATTTTATTAACTTAATACTACTCAACATCTATGAAGACAATCTTACTGAAATATTATATGATGATTTCTTAATAATTATGAAAACACCGCAAGAAATGTGCATTACTGTTTTCAATGAGAAAATGGAAACAAAATAATCAATTCATTCTGGTCTTCTGTAAAAATATTGAACAATTTAAAATAAATATCAGGAAAAAATGATTAAACAGTCGTTGCTTAATTAACTACCTTTTGTTCACAACTCGCTGAATGAGAGGAAAATAACAAAACGAGCAATGTAACTGTTTTCTGTTGCTACAAGGAAATATCTACGACCATTCATTCTCTAATAAATATTTATGTTGAAGAAACTTTGAGAGCATTATTCTGTACTTTTTGCTAAATGCACAATGTCTATTTGCACAAAAGATTGCACAAGATGACGTCCGCAACTTGCACGACAGTAGTAAACTTCGTGTAATTATTTCATAGAAGACGCTTATATTATTGTTATTGAATAAAATTATTTAACCAAAGTATAATCCCAGCAGTCATTCGGTAATTACATTTACAGAACCGGAGTTTCCGAGAAAATCTGTTTCTCTATGATTTTCTGCTATAATGTCTCTCGTTTTAATATTAATGGCTAAAATCTGCATTCAATGCGACGGCCAAATCTGAGCAGCTGCAGTAGCCACATGGTTATACAAAGTTACTAAGCATATTCTTAGCATGCTGTATGTTAATAGTGTGGGGATTTCTTACAGGACAATTGGCAATAACAACGTTGGCAATCTCCTGAAATTCGATATAGGATATTCAATGGCATGCTAAAGAATGAAGTTTTATCAGAATAAACAACTACTGTTGTTACCAGAGATCGGAATAGGTAGAGTTTATTAACCTAAACTCCGAGGAAAATACATAGAGTGGTTAATACCTCCTCTAAAATCCCGGAATAATTATAATGATGTTTAAATCCCAGGATTTAAAAACCACGAATTATTCATTGGACTTTATTTATAGAAACAAATAATTGATTTGAAGAATCATATATAACATTTTTGAGGTTTCCGCAATAAAACTATTACATTAAAGAGCTGTGTTTTACATATTATAGGAAAGTAAATTCTTGAAAAGTTTTTGATTATAGTTTCTGGTTAATGTGTGTATAATGCGATAAAAGGGGTATCATCCACTCTATGTTACTTCCTTCCTCGAAGTTTAAGTAAAAAAACTCTACCTATTCCGATCTCTGGTTATTACAAATCAAAGCAAAACAAAAACAGCATCCAATAAAAAAAAAACATTCGTTCAGTTCAATCATTGTTTTACATTCTTTATTTAACAATAACTCATTTCCATTTCAGCCGTGACTAATTACGGCAGTAAACAGCCTTGCAACTGTTTGAAGAAAAACTTCCCAAGTACCTATTTTTCCCCTGAACCCTGAAGCTGAGGAGCAAGTTTAAACAAGTTCTCCCAGTTATATTAACTACCTCTACTAATAATAAAGAAAGAAGTCGCATTAGAGCGTTTAGTGCAAAAATCTGCATGATTTAGTGCTTCAATTAAAGTTGGCCAAGTTTTTATTGAGTGCTGAAGATTGGTCGCTGCGACCGCTTTTAGGCACCTCTAGGCTTTTGAAATTTTTAATCGAATTTACGTCGGAATGTTTTTGGCGAGAATTTTTTAAAGTTCTCGTTTCTCTCGGAGCTAAAGCATGAAGCGGTGATTATTAGCGCCTTTGACGGATAATCAATCGTAGCGTCGTGGTGAACGCTGTTAATTAACTTTCAACGTTCGTTGATTTCTTTCTTGGTTCTTTAATTGATTTTTGCTTGGATAGCGTATAGAATAGTTATGTTTTTGCAAAGAAAAGTTTCTCGGATTGATAAAGACTCATTCGTAAGGAACAATGAAAATTCAAAGTGCTTCTCTGGGATTAAATGGTCCAAAAAAAAACAAATTTCACGAAATTTTTGGATAAGTATCTAACAAATCCATTTAGTCAGAGACTAAGTAATAAAACTGTTTTTCTTACTAAGATTTATGCGTAGGCACCTATACAGCAGACGCCGTACTTTCACAATGTTTTATTACGAGATAAAATAACAAATGCCAAGTTTTATGATCTGTTACATTTATGTGTTTCTGAATTGCATAGGCATATTACGTATCATGGATCATTAATAAGATATTAGGTGTAGGAAAGTGAAGAAGAGACTGATTGTTTTTGTCTTTGGTAGTTGATAAGGTTCCGTTCCTTTTTAGAGTTCCGTACCCAAAGGGTGCAAACGGGATCCTATTACTAATGATCTGCTATCCGTCCGTCCGTCTGTCACGGGGCTACAGCCCCGTGACAGACGGACGGACGGATAACTTTTGAACCGCATTAGGTAGAAACTTGAAATTTTCACAGAGTGTGTACTACTTATCATCTGCCTAGCCTTTTCCCAACTATGTTGCGGTCGGCTTCCAGTCTAACCGGACGCAGCTGAATACCAGTATTTTATATGGAGCAACTACCTATCTGACCTCCACAACGACCACAACCCAGTAACTGGGTAATACGATACGACTTTCGGGCTTCTGACGACTCTTAACGACTGTCAAAGATCAAAAAATAGCAGCCGAAACCAACAGCTTAACGTGATTTCCGAGGCACGGAGGGCATATGGTGTGTAAAGATGGTCACCCATCCACGGACCGATCGCAGCAGGCGTAGCTTAACCTGATCGATAGACCCGTGCGACTGTTATTACTCAGTCACAAGCCCCCACAGAATATGTACTACTATGGCCACGATTACAACTAATAATATTATTATAAACACGAACGGGATATATACCAAGTTTATTATTTGTTGTGAGTTTCTGATATTTCGGCGCTGTTGCAAGCACAACAAATAATAAACATGGTAAATATCCCGTTCGTGTTAATAATAATATTAGTGACCATTGCAGTTTAAAAACTTATAACAAATAATATGTAATGTTAAATATTGTATAGGTACGGAAACCTTCGTGTGCGAGTTTGACTCGCACTTAGCCGCTTTTAAAAAAATTTAAACTTGTTATAGAACATATTTTAACATTCACCGTAGTTCTGTTGTGGCGCAGTGAGATGTTTGACTTTTTGTCTTATGCATTGTCTATGTCGGTATAGCTACGTCCTGGCTGAACCTCCCCCCCCCCCCTGAAACATCTGATAGATCTTAATCTGTGCTTATACCTATACTTCACTGACAACCGGTAGGTACGGAAAAACGCTGTTTGACGTCATATACCTCATAGTTAGGGAAATTCCTGCCAGGTATAGTATCTGTTTATTACAGATATGATTAATATATCACTCTACTTACGTTTTTCTTTCCATTCATCATACTTTTTATTAGTTTTTCATCATATTACACAATTTTATTCTTTAAACGACATTTACGTCAAAAGTGTCAAACTGAAGTCTACTTATTTCATAGATTTTCTTACCAGCCTATTCAATGAAGGTTGCACTAAGTTTGTATTTTCTAAAAATCATTTACTTATATAATTGTGGATATTCTAAATTTCTTTTATACTTAAATACGTTGTCTACTAAATAACTAAATTCTAAATTATTATAATTATAAGTTTCTTAAACGCACTCTCAGAATTTGATCAGGAGGTTTTATACATCTTGGCCTACTACACCTGGCTGGTTAGATAACTGGCAGGACAGAGGACAGCATAAACTTGAAATCGAAAATGGATTTTTCGAAGAGAACAAAATATTCAAGAACGTCCAGATTTTCCTATAAAAGGGGCCTGGAGATGCAATCAGTTCAGTTTACGTTTACGTCTCGGTTGTGAGTGAACTATCTTCACTGCAGAAAGTACTGCCTGATTCCTGGAGATTTATCACATATATATATCTCGTGTTTGTACTACTAAAGTTGGGGTCGCCGACACTCTGACGCGCCCCTACAATTCTTCTCGACACTGCGGAGTCTGCACTTACGATTTTTGTTCCTGGGAGCTGCCTGCCCTCAAGACGTCCTGACGTGGAGCTGGGAGTTACTTCAAGTAATTTAATTTTACCTCCTTTCTTGCCTTGAGAGTGCATAATAGGTAGGTTTTATATTCATAATTCTAAATATTGTTTTTTTTTACCTTTTCATTAAATTGTTCAGTCTACTTTTTTATCTTTTATTTTGTTAGGAATAAGTAGACTTGACACAGGGAGGGGGGGGGTTTACCCGAAAGGGATATTTATTTATTTAATACTTTAAGCACAAAAAAATGTACAGAGGCGGACTTAATGCCATAGGCATTTTCTACCAGTCAACCTTTGGGTGATGCAGAAACAAACAGTACTCGTAGTAGGTGCAATAGCGAGAATTGAGGAATAAATATTCATTAAAATATAAAGATATACATAAACCGTGGTTCCCGCCCGTCGAAGACCCTGAGTATCCTCTGGCTCCCGTCACACCGGCGGAAGTGCACGAGCTCATAAAGGGTCTGAAACCTCGTAAAGCCCCTGGCTCTGATGGTATCACCAATAGGGTGGTCCAATTGTTCCCCGCCCACCTGATAATGCTCTTGGCCACCATCTTCAATGGAGCCATGAACAATAATGTCTTCCCGCAAGTGTGGAAAGAGGCCACAGTAATCGGTATTGCCAAACCCGGTAAACCCAAGAAGGAGCCCGCGAGCTACCGCCCCATTAGCCTGCTCACAGTCATGGGCAAACTCTACGAGAGGCTTATTTATAAGCGTCTCAGAGACTACGCCGAGACTAAGGGCCTTATCCCCCACGAACAGTTTGGATTCCGTACCAAACATTCGTCGACCCATCAGGTCTACCGTATAGTCGAGGACATAAGCGCCGGCTTTCAACGCGGCCTTATGACAGGAGCTATCTTCTTTGACATAGCGAAAGCGTTCGACAAAGTCTGGCACAACGGCTTGATTTACAAGCTGTACCAACTCGGTGTGCCCGAGCGTCTCGTGCTCATCTTACGAGACTTTTTGTCGAATCGCACCTTTCGCTATCGCATAGAGGGAGCCCTCTCCTCCTCCCATCCCATACGCGCAGGAGTCCCTCAGGGCTCTGTGATATCCCCCCTGGCTTTTACGCTTTACACCAGCGACATCCCGAAGTTTAAAAAGGCTCAGTTGGCTCTGTTCGCAGACGATACGGCCGTTTACTACAGAGGGAAGAGTCATAATGTCATCACCAGCACTCTCCAGACTGCAGCCGACAAGCTCGGTGCGTGGTTTAGAAAGTGGCGGATCGAAGTCAATCCTGACAAAAGCCAAGCGGTTCTCTTCATAAAACCGAGAAAAATCCCCCCAAAGCCCAAACCTGTCACCATGTTCGGCAAGCCTATCCCTTGGGAGAAGCGAGCCAAATATCTAGGTGTCATTCTCGATCAACGCCTCTCCTTTTCTGAGCATGTAAGTAAGGTGCGTTCGCGCGCCGCCTTCGCTCTCTCTAGGCTTCACTCCCTTGTCCACGAAAAAAGCAAATTGTCACTCAAGTGCAAATTGCGATTGTACACCGCGTGCATCCGCCCCATCATGACCTATGCGAGTCCGGTCTTTGCCCAAGCAAAATCACATGTCATCCATAAGATGCAAATCATTCAAAATAGTTTCCTCCGTAAATGCACGGGAGCCCCCTGGTTCGTTCGGAACACAAACCTCCATGTAGAGCTTAGAATGCCTACAATAGCCCAATTTCTGAAACGCTCTTCCAAGCGATTCTTCGACTCTGCCGCCACCCACCGCAACACTCTCGTTGTGCAGGCCGCCAATTATACCCCCTCCCGCATTAGTACGATCCGCCGTCCAAGGCACGCACTGACCGACCCAGACGACCCCACCACTCTCATTCAGGAGAGCCGTAGGGAAACTAGTACAGCTCGAAGAGTACACACAACACGAACACGATCACAATTCCGACCTCGCTTTAGAGGTCCCGCGCGAAACCGACGACCCCGATTAATAAGCCCTCCCCGTCCCTTGACGACGACGCTTAACGATGTGCCAGCATGTGGTTTAGCTGAGCCTGTAATCCAAACTCCCCCGATTAATAATCAGAACCCTGATATTATCCAGCCACCGACGGTCCCTTGCCACCCTCCCTCCGACACTGCCCTAAGCCGAGGTTCGAGCCCCACCTGGGGTGCCCTTAGCGAGCAGTCGTCTAGCTTAAGTAGATTTTAGTGTAAACCCCCTGGCTGGAGGCGTAAACTTCGTTAGGAGCTTGCGGCACCACAGGAAAGCCCGGTTAAGGAGCAGGAACCCCCAGTGGTTATACCTCCGAGATGCCATTACAAAAAAAAAAAAAAAAAAAAAAAAAAAAAAAAAAAAAAAAAAAAAAAAAAAAAAAAAAAACCGTGGCCCTGGCACACAGGCAACTGAAGGAACACGGGTGGGTTTTAGTCAGTAAACGTTTGACACGCCCTCCCACTCCGCCCAGAGCGGGAGAAGTTATTTGATAATTTCCCAGCCAAAAAAATAAAATTGGTAAATTGAAAAAAAAAAGACTTCATTATTCCTTCATTGTCTCCACGACACAGGGAATCCTAGTGTGGAGTCTAGTGCTATTTGAATTCTTAATGCTCTCATTTAGAATTCAAATAGCACTAGCCTCCACACTATAGGATTCCCTATTTCGTGGAGACTAGTCTCCTTCGTCTACAAGATTATAAGGTAAATAGTGGGTAGGTACATACATAGCATCGTTCGATAACATTTCTGAGGCGACAATAATCGAATGTCTTCCAAATCAATAACTTTATCTAAATATAAATGTAATTAACTTAGGTGTATTAAATTTAAACGTGTGTAGTGTATTGTATACATGTGAGGTGTGGGTGTGTGATGAATGTGTGAAAGGCCGAGTCCGTTTTAGAGTTCCCCCAAGGAACCCCATATAATTTCGCCATGTCCGTCTGTCTGTCTTTCTATCTGACTGTCTGTCCGCAGCTTAGCTCAGAGACCCTAAGTACTAGAAAGCTGTAATTTGGCATGGTTATGCATAATTAATTACGCCGACAAAGTGGTCAAATAAAATCTTGAAAGTTATTTTTAAGATGCTTCCACTACACGTAAAGTGGAGATGATATTTTTTTTTTCTCGTCTATTCCAGTGTAGGGTATCGTTGGATAGACCGTTCAAAAGTATTATGGGTCTGTGAAAATCATTTTTCGATTCAGAGATCCATTTGCGTAATATTTTAAAGCTTATCATTTTTGTTATAGTGAAGTGCCAAGTGTCAAGTGGAGGACTTGACACTGCCAGCTGCCAGTGGTTATACTTGGATATGTGAAAAAAATCACAGCAGTATATATAAAGAAGTTAAAAGGCAAAGTATCACAGCTAAGTAAGCTTTACAAGTTACCGAGCAATAGTCGACCAACTTACATTTACAATTGAAAAACATGTTCTCCCAGATATTCCGTGTGGAAGAACATGTTTTTCAACTACAATGTTAAGTTTGTTCTTTGGATAAATTCATACCAACTACGGAACCCTTCATTGTGCGTGGTCTGACACGAATTTGGCCGGTTTTCAATGATGGGTAAGTAGTTAAGTACAACAGCTAAAGAACTCTGCCAGTATGTTTGCACATGGTAAACTTTCATCAAGATCCACGAACCCTGTCTAAATTTAGAGCCGATAGTCAACATCTTCACCGCTGGGGGCAGATTACCCGGTTGGCCTAGATTAACCAATCGCTGTGCAAACCGTTGGCTTGTTTGAGTAGCTCGGCTTATTCCTTAGCAACTGAAGATTATCGATTGTAGTCCTTTAATTCGGTGCCACCACTGTCCTGGCACTGGGAAGGGCTGATATTGATTAAACAGTAGGAAGGTTCAGTTATTGGTGTTAAAGTAAGGGCTCAGTAGGCTCTTGCATCGTCAATTGTTACCGTAGGCTTAACGTTAAATTAACTACAGAAAAGCATTATGAATGACGCTAACGAGCATGACGCATGAGCATGTAGGTAAACTTTTTGCTTCTTAAAGGTATGGAATCTAAAGCAAGAAAAAACTTTTATTTATCACAGACAAAAAGGCATACAAAGTATTTTACAAAATTATCTAACTTATTTACCAAAACTAAAAGGAATTGATGAACTACACTTTTGAGTCAACGAGCGGGGTCGAACTTATAACCCCTCGCTTGCAAGTCCCTGGTTCTTGCATTCCTATTTACTTCTTAACGTAACGTAAGACATTTCCCGTACCTATTCAAGATTTTAGAGATTTAGCAGTATCTCAAAAATTACCTCTAATCTCCGAATTCAAGCTACACAGATAACCAAATTGGGAATTGTAAGAAAACAAAACTTTTATAATTCCTATCAACTTCATATTGCTGGCTTGCAGTTTTCCTTATAATTCAGCTAGAACTTCAGTCACTTGTATGACGGTCATTCCAGTTCCAAGTAACATACTCCAAAACTATGTCGGAACAAGTTCGGCTCCAGTTTGGAACTATTAATTACAAGTTGGAAGTCGCTGTCGCGCGATTGGAGGCACGTCACTAGTTCGCATTAGTTACCAGTTCCCACTTCCAAGTTCGGTTACATCAGCGATCAGCTGACTCATTCGCTTATTGGCCAAGTATCGGTTACCGTGACGTCACGAAACTAATGTGGTGTTTGAATGACGTCAGTGAACCACTTATGTGATTTGAACCTACGCCAATAGGTATTACATACTGACAATATAGTGTCGTGATGGCCTCTCGCCTCTCATGCATGAGGTTGTTTGTGGGTTCAAATCCGGCCAAGTACCAATGTGACTTTTTAAATTCATAAGTCCTTTTTTAATTTGAGGAGCTTGTGGCTAAGAAACATCGATCGATCAGGTTAAGCTACGCTGTCCGCAGTTGGACCGTGGATGGGTTACTTTTTACATACCGAGACCCGTCCGTGCCTCGGAAAGCACGTTAAGTCGTTAGACCCGGCCGTCATTCGTGGATCTTTGACAGTCGTTACGGGTCGTTAGAAGCCCGAAAGTCTGACAGCCAGTTTAACCAAGGGGTGTCGTATTACCCAATATATGAGTTGTGGAGGTCAGATAGGCAGTAGCTCCATGTAAAGTACTGGCATGCAGCTGCATCCGGTTAGACTGGAAGCCGACCCCAACATAGTTGGGAAAAGGCAGGCAGATGATGTCCTTTCTGAGTTTATCTTGGACTTTACTGACATAGGTGAAGGAAAAACATCGTGAGGAAACCTGGACTTATAGTAATTAGTGTTTAGTATTACCATACTAATTTATATTCACATCTTCCATCCCATTCTCATTTTTCTCTCGCTCTCTCTCTGGTACAGCCATTCGTTATACACGCGTTCTGTACAATTATATTTAAAACTGTGTAATTAAGCACCCAATACCATTGTGAAGTGTAATAATAAAATGGTAATAAACAGTTTGTGTTGGTGATTATTTGTTTCTATCAAACAAACTGCTGACATCAACAATCCTCAACATAAAATTAGTCCTTCGAGCCGGATATTCTAAAATTGCCAAATCATCATGAGCAAGCGTGGTGGCAATGGTCGAGTCTTCTCTGCATGAAAAGAGGCCTTTGACCTGGGACAGTAATAAGTGGTATTATAGAACAGTTTTGCTATACAAGTCTAGATGATGAAAATATTAATTAGATGAAAAACATGAATGTCTTATGAAGAAAAACCGGCCAAATGCGTGTTAAACCATGCACAATGAAAGCTTCCGTAGTTAGGATAAATTTATCCCAAGAACAAACTTAACTTTGTAGTTAAAAAACAATATAGTTCTCCCATACGTTCCAACTACAAATGTAAGTTTGTACGCTAAATATTAAGATATTTAAAGAACTATTTATTTAAAAAAGAAATCCTGTTATAAAGTAACTATATATATTTATTTTTTATTGTCAGTGGTTTTGGAGATAAGGGTGAATGATCAAATTTCATCTAGTTTCTTAAATAACTTTAAAAGTATTTATTTTAAAATTATAAAATAAATATTTATCTGAAATCCTTACAATAAGCTCTTTCATTTTATTTCATACGGTACAGTTAGAATTTTTTTTTTAAATTTTCTAGTTTTTCCTCCAAAAGTGACCATATTCAAAGTTCATTTATTTACGTTACACCTCCGTGTTTGGGGCACAGGAATTCATAGACTGAAACTCAAACTAAAATCATTTATATCAATTAAACCATTTACAGGCACTTTTGAAATGTCAAGGAGTCGGTCAGAAAAAAAAAATTAAGATAGATGCCCATTCCAAAGCGTAGAAGGTACCTTTGGAGAAAAACGGGCAAGAAATTCCATGAATATATATACAAACTTAAACATTATGTGTTCTTACCAAATTTCAACTTAATCGGTCCAGTAGATTCGGAGTAACGTGTGGTGCTGGTGTACCGTGTGGTGCCGGACGTAAAGAATAGCACCACCCCATTTCCTCTCGTGGGTATCGTAAAAGGCGACTAAGGGACTTACTAGAGAATGGGCAGCAGCGTTCTCTATGCGTTTTTAACACCATACTGCCATCGCCAACCCGCCTGCCAAGCGTGGCGATTATGGCAAACCCCGTCTTTCGGCTGAAATGAATGAAATGATGACATATTTGGGCTTTCTGACTCGTTCGCTTATTGGTGAAGTATCGTAATGGGTAGGTGCAGTAATAGTAATGTAGTATACTCCATTTACTATAGCCTTAAACAAATAACGGCTAAATAACGACATTTATTGTGCAATATTGTTGAAATATTACTGCACTTTACAGTTATTTTTTTAATGTAAATGGTAAATAGATTACAGTGCTTTGTATTTATCGTGAAATAACGGAGTTTATTAAATGTTTACATCGAAATAACGAAAGGGTGAGAACAGTTATTTGTCTAATATTATAATAAATGGAGTATAGGTAAAATAATGTTGTGTTTGAATGACGTCAGAGTGGGTATGTGTGATATGATGACGTAAATAAGAATGTTTCCAATGCATGTCGAGATGAAAACAGGAATATAACAGTTAATTGGATGCAGAACGTAAACGTCTTTTGAGGAACAGAACGGTTGGCCTTTCATTCTTGTGTATTTATTTACTATAACTAACTAATAAAGCGGTACGTTCTGAAGACATCCATCTTCCTACCGTCAACCTCATCTGCTAGGCTCACCTAACTATAAAACCAAGCTGTAATTACCGTCAGATGGCGTGATAATCAGCCTCGGGATAGTGTCAACTTTCCAGCGTGCAACCTTCTTAGCGTGTTATTGACGATTTTCTTTCCTTTTACTTTTCAGGCGTGGGAACTGTTGTCTAATCTCACATTTTCCGTAAACTATAATGGGGCAAAGTATAATAAAACTGTTGTAAAGGTCGGCACTCATCGCGAGCATTCGCTTCGTTAATTTGTTTTGCAAACATTCACTTGCTAACGTTTGTTACGCAACGAACATTCCTGCGAGCACAGCGATTAGAATTTCTTTCTGGTGTTTGGATTCACTTATTCAGTTATATCGTTTTTTTTTAAGTTATATTCACTTATATCAGTTTGTTTCGCGAATGAATGTTCTTTGCATAACAAAAGCACGTGCCACGAAAGTTTGAAAAACTAACTCGCGAAGCGAATGCTCGCGATGACTATAGTCCTAAAAATGAATCCTAATGGGAAACCATGTTTTTAGAAATATATGATCGTCATTTCTATCCTTTAACACCACACATAGTAACATCATGCAGCACGCATGCCTAAGCACGAAATAACGACATCTCGTTACTTAAATCTGTCACATTGATTTGATGTAGGAGCCAGTCTTCCGTGAAGCTCGAGCAAAATTATCATTACTTACCTTCATTTTCATGGATTTTACGAGTGATTAGCAATATTTACTCGTGCAAAATGTATATGAAAAACAATAATGACAGCATGTTTTACTTTAAAAGCTAACAAAGTGAAACAAACTTTGTATTTAATATGTAGTTCTAAAAAAGTTGTTTAATTTGTCAATAAATCTTGAACATAAGACAAAAGATCTGTTCTCCTAGGTTAATGTAAGGACTCTTAGCAAAACATTTTCAATGTAAACCGGCTTCAACAAGAAAATTTAATTAAGTCATAGCAAGTGGGCTTTGTACTTCAGCCACGAAAAGTACAAAGACAACATTTCCATATTTAATAACCACAGAACACTAACCGCTTTCCCATTATAAGTCGAGCTCATCTCAGTATATCTATTACCTACAGCTTAGCCTAAATTTAAATGTCGTAGAACGGCGATCTAGCTTAGAAACCTTTGTCACTTCGAAATTAAAGCTTATCTTAGTGACATAAAGTTGTAATTTGAATAGGGGTGTACAACAATACCAAAATCCCTATTTTATAGTCTGTAATCGCTGGGAGACGTGTGACACGTTTAAGCGATGTTTTGCGCGTTATCTCGTCTTGAAATCTCTCGCTATAATAAGTACCTATAGCGTGTTTCATATGTCGGTCTGATTGCGTCTGTGTCATGAGTGTATGTTATTTCATCGTATTGTTTGAGCTATTTATCGAAATACGTTATTACGTATTTTCAAGAAATCTTATAGCAGGCATGTATTTAACCGATCGTCTAATATTCCCATTTTGCGCTCCTAAAAATATTATTTAATACTCTAATACGTCTTTACGTATGAAATATAACCATATTTTAAAAATAAATATAATTTGAACTTAGAATTTTTAGCAAAAAAAGAAAAAAATGGACTTGAAATAGCCAGTACGGCAGATTATTATTATGATTGCGCCTCTTTTTGTGAACCTTAAATAATTCACATTTTTTTCCAAAATAGAAATTCTATATTTATATTACTTGGGTGTAGCGCGGTTGGTTCTAACCTAACCTAACCCATTTGGTCGAGGTATACTATACGAGCTTAGTTACTGCAACCAACTGTGAGAAAAGGCCAGAAAGTTAAAAAGTGGCTCAATTATTTAAATAGGTGTGCTTCATTAGAAGCGCACAAAGATTTTAGAGGTTCATAAATTAAAAAAATATTGTCTATCACTAGAAGTTAATAAACAATAAGTTTTTAGATGATTAGTAAATTTTCCCTTTTATAAATTCTCAACATTCAGTTTCCACAACCAACATCTTGTAGCAACAAAAATTCGCTCCAACAGCGAATAAAAGCCAAAGTTCTTCACGTAAAAGCCCAGCGATTTACGGTAAAGAGTACATTTATTTAGGAACAATCTCATTTACTTAGTTCGGGCTCACGTTAAGTAGAACACGCGGCAGATTAATCGGTCGGTCGACAAGACCCGCTGCAGCAGTTTGGGGTTAAAATATTTAGTTCTGCACTTATATTATGGTGGCGTGCTGATGAGAGTAAGTAATCGTTTTATATGTAGTTGGTTTAACGTGTTAAAAAAATAATAGTGCTGATAAAAAAACGAAAATTGGGTTGAGTATAGTAGCAAACTATATAGACGTGTACAAGTTTAGTTTAGTCTTATATTTTGTCAAATTATTCACACGGGTCGACCCATCAGTTTAAGTTAAGCTCACCGAGGTTGGTCCGTGGATGGGTAATCATCATTACATACAGAGACTCCTCCGTGCCTCGGAAAGCATGTTAAACCGTTGTTCCCTGCTGTCATTTGTGGATCTGACAGTCGTTACGGGTTGTCAGAAACTCGAAAGTCTGAGAACCAGTCTTACCAAGGGATATTGTATAATAAATAATAATAATATAAGTTTATTGTACAAATAATAAAAATTTAAAAAAAACACATACGGTTAAACATACACTAAACATGATTGTACAATACCAGTATTACCCAGTTACTGGGTTGTGGAGGTCAGATAGGCAGTCGATCCATATAAAATACTGGTATTCAGCTGTATCCGGTTAGACTGGAAGCCGACCGCAACATTGCTAGGAAAAGGCTCGGCAGATTGATTGGTTTAATGATTTACCTATACTCCATTTGAAATAAGATTAGACATTTAAAAAAACCTTTTATATAGTCCGTTCAACCGATTTTGACTTCTATTCCGTAGGCATAAGGATGGTATTAAAAGCACAAAAGTGCTTACAATACCAACTGTTTACTGCAGCTGCCATTTGTCAAACCAATAATGCAATAGAAATCAAAATACGTTGAACGCACTGTAAAAAAGGATTATTTAAATGTCTAATCTTATTTCAAATCGAGTATAGATACTTTATTTTGAGTTTGAAGAGAGTCTTATTAGTATACTTTGATAATAATTTAAGATGGCTGACATAATTTTAGATATTAATAACCAAGAAATTGAGAACAACATTAAATATTAAGTTTAAGTGCAAGTATAATTCATTTTGCAAGAACAAAAATTATGCGGTAATAGTCATTCGGAACTAAGTTCGACGCTTCCAATTAATTACCGGAAAAGGGTAAAAGGAAAAGTCTCTTTTGCCACAGATAGCGTACGAAATATACACAGCAAGCCAAAAACCTTTCAATATACCAGAGTACCTGCAAAACTGTACCTATCGTTAGCCGAACCCCTTGCCAGGCCGGCGGCGAAAAGTGCACTTTTTGATAGCCTAAAAAACAAACGATGTCCAGGGCTGCTACAAAGAAGGCTGTCATGTCGAACGCGTCGGTCGCATCGTGTCAAGCGCTTGGCTTGCCACCAGCCGACGCGACACAACCGTTCAATAATTCGCTAGTGCCAACCTAGAAGCATAGTGCAGTAAGGATCACGGTATTTGGTTTATAAATATAAACGCTTAAGGCCCACTATTTATTTCATATAAATTAAATGATTATATCTAAATATATAAAACAAAGTCGGGTAAGTACATTTATAATACAAGAACGGTTGGACCAATTTGTATGATCTTTGATTTGTTGGATTGGATTTGTCACCGCCCCGAATAGCAAAATAAACATTCGAAAAATTCATCAAATATTTGAATGGAACGGCTTTTAGACTGCTACAAACAGGCGCGACACGCCACGCGACACAAAAAGACCGCTAGTCGCGCGGCACGCGGTGTCCATGTGTCGCGTCGCGTGTCGTACCTGTTTGTAGGAGCCTTTTTTGTTGATATCTCGAAAACAGATTGGGGAACGAGGGAACAAGAGAGAACAAGACACGGGCAGAAGCTAGTAATATAACACAACTAACTATTTACTAGTGAAAATAGTTAGTACCTAGTGGTGCCGCTGTATCTGCGCACTGTCATCTGGAAAAGTGCCTAGAAGACTGGCAGCATTGCCATGTTGAATGGTAAAGGCTCCTTCAAACAGGCGCGACACACGACGCGAAACAAAGAGACCGCTCGTCGCGCGGCATGCGGTGTCTTTATGTCGCGTCGCGTATCGCGCTTGTTTGATCCTACAAACAAGCGTTATACGCGACGCGACACAAAGACACCCTGAAAGCTAATTCTTTCAATAATGAAAAAAAAAACTGGTAAAATGAAGCTGTGATTTATTGTTGTGGTCCACATTTAAAAATTAAAGAATTAAGATCGTTTTCTTAAAATTTTGTGGTCGTATTTGTGGAGTACCTACCTACAAATATATGAAATACGACCACATTTTTTTTTTTTTTTTTTGTAGGTAACGTGCCGTAATTAATAAAGAGAATATATTGAAGTAAAAAGTTAGGTGCCGTGTGGTGCCACACGTAAAGAATAGCACCACCCCATTTCCTCCCGTGGGTGTCGTAAAAGGCGACTAAGGGACTTACTAAAGAATGGACAGCAGAAGCTCTCTATGCATTTTTCAACACCATACTGCGATCGCCAACCCGCCTGCCAAGCGTGGCGATTATGGTAAACCGGGGGGGGTTTACCATAATCGCGACGCTTGGCAGGCGGGTTGGCGATCGCAGTTGGGGGAGGCCTATATCCAACAGTGGACATATTTCGGCTGAAATGATGAACAAATTACGTGACTTAATCAAGTGGGTTTGCACTCGATCGGATTAAGATAAAGGTGACTACCACGTAAGGATTAAGATTATCCTTTATATTTTAGGTAAAGTCCGCAAGGTATCGAAAGTTTGTACTGCACCGAATAGAATAAATTTTTTATGACAGCTGCATCCACAGATTACAATAAAGGTTCCTACAAACAGGCGCGATTCGCGACACGACACAAAGAAACCGCTCGGCGCGCGACGAGCGGTGTCTTTAAAGTTTCATATTGAGACACGAAGCAACAAAATACGATCTAGAGGAATGTGGCCGTTTTTCTTGAGATCGAATTTTGTTGCTTCGTTTCTCAATATGAAACTTTATAAAAGGTATTAGAAAATTCTAGACACACTTACCGACGCAGCTGATTGAGCCGTTTTTCATAATTCCTTCTCAGTAACGAGATAATATTTTTTTAAAGGAGTGGCGCTAGTGGACCCGAGACAGCCTTCTTAAGCCAGCGTCGCACGACTTGTATAAAACGCACACTATGCAGCCAAGCATATTATAAGTTGGGGGATTACATCGCTGACAAAAATGCTTGGCTCAATGCTGGTCCTGCTCCACAAGGGCGCATAAACCAATTTATTAGCATTTGAAAATATTATTGGAGCTGCTGAAGATTGTAAGACTATTTTTGCATTGTATAAACTCAATCTCCTTGAATTATATAATTGCATAGCACAGGTGTGAGTACTATGTACTAAAGAGCTACCATTTACCGGGTAATATGTCTTTTATTAACTTGAATGTGACCAGGCGGCTGAGAGTATGTCATGCTCACTCAAATGTCTCGCTGGTGGTGGCGTGTGTGTTGGATCATTAAGTTCCCTTCAAAATGTTTGAGCTAAATGGTGCTGATCCATGCGTCATGTTCGTGAACGGGCGCCGTCAGTTGGGACTGGTCATCTCTTAGCCGCCACGACTTATTTTAATTTACTTTAATTTTTGAATTGTTTTTATTACGGACGCTTCTAACGTGCACGTCTCTCTACATTGCTCTCACATGTATAACTTCAACATGAATGATGTAACCCATATTTTGTAACAATATTTTGTTTTAAAATAGTGTCCGTGGAGTTTCTTGTCCGTTCTTCTCCATAGGAACCTACTACGCTTTGGAATGGGCAACTAGCTTCATCTTTCTGACTGACCGACCCCTTGACAATTCAAAAGTGCCTGTAGTTGGTTTATTTGAAATAAATGCTTTGAGTTTGAGTTGTTAAGTCGTTATCGACGGAAAGGAATGTTGCCATTGTAAATCTAATCACAACAGCGCCGGCTGTCGCTGAAAACCAGCGCTGGGGCTCTGTCTCGCATAAGGTCGCAGCATTATGCTGAGCGATGGCAGTTTTACCTATATGTGAAGCATATTTTCCCCCAACTTGTTCTTTTCGTGTTTGTGTTCTTTCTTTTTGCCATGTATACCGCAGATAAACGTATTTTCTTTCTTTCTTTCTTTCAGAATACTCTTTATTATGTACTTGTACACCATATGAATTCAAAACATAAATGTAGACATTTTACATGGGGTGACACAATGGGCGGTCTTATCGCTAAAAGCGATATTTTAAAGATAACTTTTACATGGATTAAACGGAGAGAGAGATAATACTGCAGCTTTTGGATGAGTTTGAAACTATATTATACATTATTAGCAGTGTGTGGTCAACCCCGTTAAACTAGCAGCAGATAATATTTTCAATTTCAATTAGCCTTTATTAGCAATTATAAAATTAGTTTTACAATTTATTAATGATTAAAATGATTAAATGTCAATGCAATCAGAAATATCTAGATTGCTTTGCTCTTTTTTTTATTCTTTACATTTTATTTTTTTAGCATAGGCCTCACCCAGGCTTTTCAATAACTCACGGTCGTCAGTTTTTCTCCTCCATTTCCCTCCCGCAGTAGTTTTCAATTCGTCTTCCCAACCGTTAAATGTTCTTCCTCTTTTCCTCATTCCTTCTCTGGGATACCATTCTGTTACTTCTCTGGCCCATCTTCCGTTTTTAGTCCTGATGACATGACCTGCCCACTTCCATTGTGGTTTTTTAATTGTGTAACACACGTCTGCTACGTTAGTTTTTCTTCTTATTATTAAGAAAGAAAGAAAGAAAAAACGTTTATTTGCGGTAAACATGACGCAATAAAGAACATAAACACAAAAAAATAATTTGAGAACTATGGGGGGAAAATGCGTCACATCCACGCAAAACGGCTATCGTTCAGCATTATGCTGCAACCCTATGCAAGACAGAGCCCCAGCGATGGTTTTCAGCGACAGCCAGCGTTGACGTAATGACGTCGTCCGGTGCAGCAAACAATTATTAAGACGCTGTACCAGCACAGCGTACTTAAAGAAAATAAGTATAATTTAATTTAATTTAAAATGTGATTGAATAAAAAAAAAATATAAGAAAAAAGAAAAAGGAGATACATTACATGCTATGAGAATATCATCCTCAACAATGCGTGTTCCGCTTTATATTTAATATTATATCTGTGCGCTTTATGAAGTGGCAACATTTCGAAGCGTCCTATTTGACGTTCGTACACCCAAAATGCACCAAAGAAACTATGATGCGAGGCATTACAAAATGGCCAATGACGTAATGTGTTACTATTATGCAATTGTGTCACTATTATGCGTTTGTGAGTAAATGTGAAAGATGCGATGGACCCAATAAAAAGACAAAACCTTGGAGACTGGAGAGTGACCCGACATGTCAAACACTAATCCTCCTACGAATTTAAAATACATTTGCTCTTTTCTATGTTGTGTTGGCAGGTGATATTAAATTATTTTTCGCAATTTCGTTAGTTTCTTTCTGCCTGGTAGTGGTGCACCGAGTCGTCCAGCCTCCAAGAGTTGAGCCATAGAGCATACCGTGCCGTCAGTTGTGAAAACTAGAACCAAACTATTCTACCACAGTCCAAACTTTATCCTACATTATTATCGTTTCATGTTATTTTGTTTATGCGATAAAGTACAGAACTTTCGAAGAGACCTTGACCCCTGAATTTGTTTGTAACAACTCGTAGGAAACGCTGGCTCCAACTTTTATAAAGTGATATGTAGTCGTAACTGAGTTTCACAACACCTTTTTACAAAATAAACAATATCATTATTTTGTTTTTGTTCTTTACGAAGTAAAGTTGCGAGTATTTTAGGGTTCCGTACCGCAAAAGAAAAAAAAATGGAACCCATATAGGATCACTCGTGTGACTGTCTGTCTGTCCGTCTGTCACAGCCAATTAGATCCGAAAAAAAAGTTACGCGAGAAATGTTTTGTTTCGACCGTATGACACATCAATTAAGGATTCCAGTTTTTTTTTGGCACCGCTTCCCTCTGTCATATGGTTTTTATGGGTATCTCTGGATTGCTCTAGAGAAGCCCTTTCCAACCATATATGATATCTATATTTTCATTTGGCTTTTTGATGAATATATTTTTTTTTTTTTTTTTTTAAAGACGTTGCCCCACACTAGGAATTTCTCCTGTATTGTGGGTGCGTTTACAAACATTTAAAGTCACGTACACAAACAGCCAGACCCGGAACAACTAATTGTAGGTCATACAAATATTTGTTCCGTGCGGGAATCGAACCCGCGACACGCAGCGCAGCAGTCAATCGCTTAACCACTGCGCCAACCGTGCCGAATTCAAATTCATTTATTGTTTGTCAGAGGTGAAATATCAGTTCTTACGAGTATGATTATTATAAAGGATCGCTGTAATATACCTATAAAGTTTACAATATTTAATGTTGATTCCATATTCATTTAACCTTAAAATCATTATTCGTCCTAAGTCAACGTCCATCATTCATCATGCATTAATATAGTTGTTCATTCACACAGACAGATTTAAAAATTAAGTAATAGATACATTGATTTCATATTCATTGGTTTCTTTAAAATTAAAATTAAATTACTCATTGAGACATTAGCATAGCTTATCAATAGGTGTAGTCACCAGTATTTTTGTCATTAAAAAAGTCATTGATTGAATAGTAGGCTTTACTTATCAAGAATTCCTTTAATTTGTTTTTAAAACCATGTAAGGTTACACTGTTTTTTACATAATTTGGAAGTTTGTTAAAATTTTTACTCCTATCCTAAATATAGGCAGACATAGCATTTTTTTTTTTTTTTTTACTTTAACACCGTATACTTTCACTATTACTACTTCACACTATTTTTTGTATACCCAAACGATAGATCTTGACGAGAGCTGACAATTGAAACTTAAACGAAGGTCGTAGCTTCTCCGAGACAAAAAGTAAACGGAAATTATGCGTGACGCAGCGAAACGACCCCAAAATGGCGACACTTCCCTTCGTTGAACTATTTTCCAACAGAGCTAAGCCAAGCTACGCTATGAAAATCAAACTATCCTACTACACAACTTAGCACATCTCTGGTGGAAAAACAGCCTAAGAAACGTAGCTTGTGGTAGCACGTTCTATTGTTTCTGCACACCTCTATATGAAAGCAATATCGTAAGTATGTGTTTGTATTAGTTTGTATTATTTACAACAACGTTGTTACTTGTTCTCCAGTGTTAGTTGTAAGTACCTCGTTAATATTCCGCTGTTTATTGTAGCCATGAATAAATGTATGAGCCGGGAAGTTTCCTGGCGCCTGTATCGATGTAATGGATGTTATCGGTGTAAAGAACATCGAAGATGAAGAGTTTTCTACATAATTTTAAAGTTTCGTTTACTTAATATTTTGGTTGAAACAGGTTTAAAGGGGTTGTTATTAATAATAAACATGGTAGTTTTTTTGTTTTTTTTTAGTTTCTATTAAATGTACTTATAGCAGATAGGTTTTAAATAGTTATAACCAAAGCAATGACTATTTAAAGTCTTCGTGAGTATTTATGAACTATGAATTTCTCACAAACACTAAGGTAAAATGGCCTTGCTCTGATTGAGAGGATATAATAATAATATATAATATCAAAACATAACATAATGAATTATTATAATTTAAATAGATACACATAAATATGTTATAAACTTATAATACACATACATACATATCGACGATTAAAAGGTAATAGGTATGGCGCTCTGGCTTGCATTTTTTTCGAAAATGAGTCATGAATTCCATCCCACTTAAAGTCTTAGTTTGAGTAGGATGGCATTCATGACACATTTTCGAAAAAAATGCCTTTTAACCGTCGATATTAACTATAATGAATACCTGCATTACCTGTATTGTTTTAGCTGTAATATTTTTGTAGGGAGAAGTAGTGAAAATGCCAATTTGTGAGAATAGTTGTTAAATCACTCTCCTGGTTTTCAACATTAAAAATAAATCAGCTTATAAATCCTAACTAATATTATAATTGCGAAAGTGAGTTTGTTACGGTTTCACGCTAAAACGGCTGAACGGATCGTTATGCGATTTGACAGAGAGGTAGCCTGGAAACTGGAGAACCGCAGACGAAGTCACGGGCTATTGTTATTGGTTCACCACCACCATCGCAAATTAGCGTTTTCACATCTAGTGTCCAAATCCAAGTTTCCTCACGATATACCGTAATTCAGTGGTGTTCAAATGAATGATTCTTCCCTTCTTAATTCCACCTATAAGTCGTGCCCATGGGAAGAGTTCATGCTCATTTTTAACGTGACCTCTTTGAACGGGCTCACCTCTTCATCCGTTATGCGGCCTGCAAGTGACTTCGCACATATTTCAGAGGGCACGCATCATGACCTCATTTTCTGCAAGGAGGTTGGTTATAACTAAAAGTTTTATATCTGTATTTGAGTTTGAGATGTTTATAATAAGTACCTAATATTCAAAGTCTTGAATGTTTAAGCTGTAATTACACTTTGATCCAAGATTCAATTTACATAATGTACATAATTAGTCATTTGTGTAGCTTTCATGACTTAGATCTGGAACCGTACAAAATAATAAGATGCGTAATTTACATTTCACTTATTTTATTTTATTCGGGAAACTTACACCTAAACTTTTACAGTATTCTTAAACAATATGAAAATGAGGGCCATTTACTTTCCACTGACAATAATAATAACATGTGGTATAGTAATTTTATTCTAGGTCTTCACATATAATTAATAATTACTGTATACAAATATTGTTAACATTTTATAAGAGTATTATTGTCAGTTTTGAGGGGTCTGGCGCTGTATGCTGAGATACAGGACTCGTCCTAGTTCGGCTACAGATGCTCCCATGTTATATAATCCCATGTACTAGCCTATAAGTATATGTAATCCGTTGTATTATGTTTGATGAATTAAATTAAATTAATAAAATTATTATTATACATTTTTAAAAGAGTAAGTATGGAGTATCTTGCCCATTCTTCTCCATACGTAACTACCTTTTGGAAGGGGCAACTAGAATCAATTAATTATTTTTGTAAATTTTGACGTTCAAAAGTGCCTTTTATGTGCCTATTTGAAATAAATGATTTGAATTTGTCTTTGACTTTTAACCCCACCCACCGATGTATTTCTACGTTGACGTCGTGGTGGGGCTTGCGCGCTCCGAACTCTAGGTCTGTGCCGGTAGAGTTTACTTAGCCGGAACATGTCTAGGGTGAGGAGCCAGACCAAGATAGATACAGAAACCCGCAGGGCAGCATGTGGTGAGCTGTTGGGCAGTGGCGACCCCACGGTACCCTATCTCCCGGGAGAAGTCATGTTCCTCATCTCTGGCTTGCCTTGATTGGCCGGCTGGAGTGAATACTGACGAGGAACTGAGCTCCCACCCCATTCTTGCCTTTATTGGCCGGTTTGAGTGGAGAATCGCAAGAGCAAACGTGCTCGGAGGAAGGAAGTATTCCAGTAAGTGCTGGTATATTGACCATCTTCCGGGCTCTGGGATTGTTCTGTTTTGTTTCTGAAATACCTCTCCAATCCTCAAGCACCTCAGGATATGTTGTCCCTTTGTTGCTACAGCACTAAGTGCTAGCGAACGTTTCCGGGAGCCCATTATTGAGTGTGAAAGTCACCCCCTGCCACTTTATCCGTGTACAATAAAACATTGATCAGGCAGGGGCCATAGTCCTCCCATAATTTAAGGTAACCAGTCCTTTTTTTTTTTTTTTTTTTGACAAGAAATAAATAAAGAAAATACGTTTATTTGCGGTAAACATGACGCAAAAAAAAACATAAACACATAAGAAATAAAACTATGGGGGAAAAATGCGTCACATCCACGCAAAATGGCTATCGCTTAGCACTATGCAGAGCCCGAGCGCTGGTTATATCTTTGTTTCCATATTATGCAATAGTCCTACACCAACCGGGGGTTGTTCTTGGGTGCACTTGATAGTGCGTACAGGGATATTCGTCGGTTGGTGCCTCATTTAATTAAAAAGCACCTAACGGGCCTCTGTGAGTTGGCTTCGGCCCCTCGTACGCCTTCCAAAAGTCCGGGACCCCACGGTCCCGAGATATGTAAGAAACACTTTAAATATTAATAATAATAAATACTTTATTTCAAATAACCAAGGTCTATAAATAATATGATAAACACTAATAATAAAAACGAAAAGAAAATGTCGTTACAAAAAATATCTTTAACATAGATTATGAAATAAATAGTAACCATAGTACTAGTGAATGTTTATGAATAAACTGAGGTATTTTAATTTTAATCTGAGACATTTTTCATAGCATCACCGTTGAACGGAGTTGCGACTGTATACCTCTGTAGGCCAATGCTTAATCCATATTAAGCATTGCATACTACAAGGGTCAAATCAAAATCAAATCAAAATATTTTATTTCACATAAACCTACATGGGCACTTATGAAACGTCAGAAGCTAGGTGCACGGTTCCAATTAGTCGTTTCCTATGGAGAAGAGCCGGCAAGAAACTCCACGGTTACTCTTTTAAAAATAATTGGCTTTACAATATTATTAAATAACAGTGATAATAGGTATGGGAGGACAGTGTAGGCCTTTCAACAATTACCATTAGGTCTTGTCGGCATTCTGGCAATTAATATAATCAGCCCACTCTAGTGTATACTCTCAAGTAACGGCTAAATTCGCTCGTACACTGCTCACAACACAATCTAGTGCTAACACTAAACCAAACCATAATGAACAAGCTAAGGCCAGTGCTGCACTTGCCAAGAATGCCTCGCAATGTAAGCCTACTTAATGTATTCGTGAACGATTCATTCGGGTCGTGTGAACAAGGCATGCTCGAGAGGCCTACGGGCAGACTAAATTATGGAAACAATAAATTGGTGCTCTAGGTTAAGGCGTTTTAAAACTATTGTGAGGTTAAATGAACATGTTTAAGGCAGTAATTAATTTAATGATAAGAGAACAATGTCACGATTATAACTTATTTACCCCATTATTATTTATTTATTATATTATTTTTACCCCATTAATAAACGCAAAGTAAGTCACAAGCAGAGTAACTGTAACCTTCAGATTAACTACATTTTTCGAGGATTAAGATTGGCATAAATTTAAGCTTCGCAGCTGTAGTAAAATTCATTGGCATGACTATGCTTAGCTGACGCGATTAAGAGAGTGAGTTCAAATCCCGTGTTAAATAAAAATCTTTATGAGTAATAAGATAAAAAATTAAAAATAACTTTAATTTTGGAAGTCGGTGTCTTTAGTTCCGAATATTGTTTTTTTTTTTTTTTTGTTTGTCATTTTTAGTTGTGATACCAACCCCACACCAATTCGTATACCACAACAAACAGTGACAGAAAATCTTATAGCATCATGAACATACATCGAGTGGATTAAATACCAGCTAAATTAAATTAATTAATAAAAAAAGCTGTTCCATACTAAACTTATCTACTGTTCTAAACTTTATGAGACAGCTATTAAGTTTTTGCGATTTCAAAGCTGGTCCCATAGTAAAAGTTATTCAGTTCGATGGTTTAACTAAAGCACCTCTTAAAGTTTTTTAACACCTTATACAATGAATTGAGAAAATCCTCCTTTTTTTTGAAGTCGGTTTAAAATCATTTATAGCCAGAGTGCATCTCATGACAATTCCAATAAGCCCAAACACGGCTAGGATACAGTGTTTTATTACGGAATTCCGTTGCCTACCTTCCGGCTTCATCATCAGATCAGTTTGATGGTACCATTTTGATCAGATTTTTTTTAAATTTGCTTCATCATGGTCGCTTAACTATCTTAATCGAGATACCTTATCGCTACCCGTGAAATACGTATCGTTGACGAGTTCCGGTGGCCATCTGTGGTCTTCTTCATCAGTTCCGGTTCACCAAATGATACTTTCTCAATGCAAATGCTTGATACGTTGATGAAAAAATAAAAATTGCTATATGTTTGCCTATAAAATTTGTGGAGTTCCCTCAATTCCTCATAGATCCCATCATCAGAACTGGATTTTGAAAACAAATGGGACCAATCTGGAAGTGTATCCTTTCAAATAAAAAAGAATTTTCCAAATTGATTCATAAACGACGGAGTTCTGAGGTAACAATAAAAAAAATACAACTGAATTGAGAACCTCCTCCTTTTTGTGAAGTCGGTTAAAAAGAGGAGAAACCCTACAGACGTACCTAAAGTGTAAATATGATCGGTTTCTGAACAATTATTTTCAGAACAAAATGTATGGGTAGGTACATTACCATGTACCTACCCATACATTTTGTTCTGAAACACAATTACAATTATTAATAATTGTAATTGTGTTATTGTAATTATTGTATTGTACAGCTATTATGACTTACAAACACACCACACAAAATTCTAAGGCCAGAGTTACACTGGGCAAGAATCCTCGTAATGTAAACATGGCATACAACTTGACGAGTTACCGAGTATATTCGTAAACAATTCATCTGGGCCGCTGCCTCCGGTACACAATATGGACAAGGTCGGAAGGTAGGAAGGTCGAGTCATATCATAATATTACATCGTGTGTGCTTCGCTTAATATACACTATACAAATATGCAAGCTTGCAGTATTTTTTGAAAAGTTACGTTATAAATTCTTCTTTTCTAACAGCCGCACGGGTCGATCCGTCAGGTTAAGCTACGCTTGCCGGGGTTGGTCCGTGGATGGGTGACCATCTGCACATACCGAGACTTCTCCGTGCCTCGGAAAGCACGTTAAGCCGTTGGTCCCGGCTGTCATTCGTGGATCTTTGACAGTCGTTACGGGTCGTCAGAAGTCCAAAAAGTCTGACAACCAGTCTTTCCAAGGGGTATCGTGTTACCCAGTTACTGGGTTGTGGAGGTCAGATAGGCAGTCGCTCCATGTAAAATACTGGTATTCAGCTGCATCCGGTTAGACTGGAAGCCGACCCCAAGATAGTTGGGAAAAGGCTAGGCAGATTTTGTATCCTCCTCGAAGTTTAGGTAAATAAGCTCTACCTATTCTGATCTCTGGTTGTTACTTAGAAACAAACCCCAGCAACAAGCACCAGCGCTGGGGCTCTGTCTTGCATAGGGTCGCAGCATAATGCTGAGCGATAGCCGTTTTGCTATGGATGTGACGCATTTTTTTAGTTTTCTTATTTCTTTTGTGTTTGTTCTTTTTTTTTTGCGACATGTTTACCGCAAATAAACGTATTTTCTTTCTTTCTTTTTCTTTCTAAGTGACTTCAATTTAGTGAGTGTAATTTTCCTGATGCAAATTTTTGTTTATATATTTATTTATTTTTCGAAATAGGCCTGCTTTTAACCTCGATCTCTTCTAAGGGAAGGCGATAGGTCAGATCTATTAAGGTATTGTACAGCACATTCCTTAGTGGGTAGGTGCCTACAATAAAGGTAGCGCTTGCAATAACTCTCCTCAAGTAAACACGTATTATGCTTGAGAGCATAGAACTATTATTAGTACTTTTATCTCAGTGCTTGTGAGCAATTTAATTGCGTTGCTAAACCACCTTGTTTTTTATGCTAAACTCAATAGTCAAGGATTTTCTTTCACTAGAAATCTCTTGTAGCTTTGAAAAGAGATTTTTTAAATTTCTACTAAAGAAAGTTTTTAAGAAAAACTTGATGTTGTTTTTCGGGTTCCGTACCCAAAGGGTAAATGGGAACCTATTAACTAAGACGGGACTAAGACTCCGCTGTCCGTCTGTCTGTCCGTCTGTCTGTCTGTCTGTCTGTCTGTCTGTCTGTCTGTCCGTCTGTCTGTCACCAGGCTGTTTCTCATGAACCGTAATAGTTAGACAGTTGAAATTTCCACAGATGATGTATTTCTGTTGCCGCTATAACAACAAATACTAAAAACAGAATAAAATAAATATTTAAGGGGGCTCCCATACAACAAACATGATTTTTTTTTTGCCGTTTTTATAGATAATGGTACGGAACCCTTCGTACGTGAGTCCAACTCGCACTTGGCTGATTTTTTGCTTGATGTTGTTGTTTTTTTTTTTTTTTTGTAACTTTATTCCGTTCAAACGCCTCATACTCACGCGAGAGGTAATCGCTAGCAAAATATTTGAACAAAATGTCGATGTCAAACACTGATAAACAGCTATTTTCAACATTCTACAATATTTTCGTTAATTTGAGTTCACGTATACCTTCACTAAGAACTATAAAACCGTCATTCTAACACCTATCAAACTCGAAAAGCCTGTTACACATTGCTAAGAATGCAAAGACCAAGCATGCTGCGATTTATTCATTTGGGATGTGCGAACGAGGTGGTCACTGGTCGAACCAACTATGCAGATGTTACAGAAGGCAAATTCTAAACAACGAGCGAAACGCACGTACACGTAGACACGTATTTACGTACAGCAAGTACAAGTGCACTCGCAACTGGCATTTCTTTGAGATTGCCGTAGGGACAGACAGTCACCGAACACAAATACTTTACACTTACGTAAGATTCAAAAGCGATTTTCTTCTTCTTCTTTTTCGTGTGACTAACCTGGTGTCAGAGTTTTTATGCCGCCCATGGGGATCTGACTAGGCTTCACATGCCGTCGACATATATCTGTCCTAAAGTTTTGATAGAAATTCTATTTCTTTTGCGTGACTGTAATGTATTTTTGCGCATGACTGTACGCATCTGTGTGTTCGCGACTATTTTCGCTCGTTGTATGGATCTAGCCTTCTGTACCTATCTAGTTTGTATTGGCTTGGTGGGAGATGTGCAGTTGTGCACTCGCTAACTGACGAAATATTTATATTTCCAATGCTTTGTAAGCTACGAGTAATAAATGAGTTTCTTGTCGGTTCGCGGCTGTTTCGCAGCTGTAATGAGAATTCAGCCGGAAAACAAACATGCGGAAAGGATTTTATATAGATTTTGCTTCGTGTTTCCATGATTTTTTGGTGGCTGCAATTTTAGTCGCGAATTTTAAATTGCTTTGTTTGTGATTTTTATGACTATACACTCGCGTGTGTAAGTTAATTTTGGAATATTTAGTTACGGATTCTATCTTCTGGTTTGTGTAACAAAATAACTATTTAAATTTGACTACGGTTTTATGTCCACATAAACTTCTATCGTCATAAAAAGGAAGATAAGACACGAAGATAAGCAATTAGATTCAAAGTTTAGGTCTTACACAAGAACTTTCTCAGGACAAAGAAACAAGCTAGTCGCAGTCGACAAAAGACCAACAAACGTATAGAAAAAAGAGAGTTTTATAGAAAGTTTTAATAAATTCTTTAACCAACACAATTAAACATTTAATTAAAAATCTCAATTACACTCACCCACTGTACCTGGCCACGAAGTTGTGGTTCAGTTCCGCATGACCACCGGTACTGCACATAAATCGCACCCGGCTTCGACTGGACACGGAGGTATTTGCTAATAGAATGCTAATATCCGTATTTCATTAATTAATGAAATAATGATATTAACTTTCATCTAACCGAAAGCAACAGTCACGTGAATACGCGATCGTTTATCTGAAAAATGACGTACACACGCAACTTGATTGGTCGCGCGAGTATGTCATATTCATATAAACTGGCGCGACGATCGCGTACTCGCGCGACAGCCGCTTTAGGAAGTTAAGTTAGTCTTAAAAAAATATTTGCTGTTTCTGAAGTCGCATAATCAAGGGTCGTAAAGGCATTTTTCTCTCATCAGTTACTAAGCCACACCTTTAAAGGGCTCCCGGCTAAGTAATAACGGTCGTATAAATAAAGGTCGATCGATTAGGCTAAGCTAAGCTTGCCAACCATCTTTACATACTTATTGTCAAACTGTTACGTCTACTTATTCCTAACAAATAAAAGGTAAAAGTAGACTGAACAATTATATTAATAAATTTGAGGAAGATGACCTACCTAACACGCTCTCTCTGGAGGCAAGAAAGAGGAAGATGAGATTTATAATACTTGGAAGGCACTCCGAGCTCTGCGTCAGGAAAGCTCCGCAATTCAGTAGTCAGGGCAGCTCCGAAAAACAGGCGTCAGGGCAGCTCCGAAGAAAAGATGTCAGCGTGATCTCCGCAGTGTCGAGAAGGAAACTCCAAGAAGTGTGGGGCGACGCGTCAGAGCGTCGGCGACCCCAACACTCTTCACTTTCCAGTTATCGTGAACTTGATGGTTCTCAAGGAATCAAGCAGTAGACCCTCCGCAGTGGAGATAGTTCTCTATCAGAATCAACAAGATAACACCCCTTCGTGCCTCGGAAAGCACGTTAAGCCGTTGGTCTCGGCTATCATTCGTGGATCTTCGACAGTCGTTATGGGTCGTCAGCAGCCCGAAAGTCTGACAACCACTCTTACTGAGGGGTATCATATTTCCCAGTAACTGAGTTGTGAAGGTCAAATAAGCAGGCACTCCATGTAAAATACTGGTATATACCGCATGCAGTTGCATCCAGTTAGACTGGAAGCCATATCGATTGTATATAGTAATATAATCATAGTTATATAAGAACAAAGCGTGATCTCTTCTTTAATTACCTTAAATAGAGACGGAAACCGTCTCATAAAATGAGCTCATTTGGCATAAATTATTATTTTAAATAAACAGAATATATTATATATTTTTATATATTTCATTGCATAGCTATCAGCCTAGTTGTCTGACGACACACAGTTCGCCAGTGTACTACTCCATTTGCTCATTACTCTATGGCAGTGGACCACAAATGGCTGCAGCACATAACTGCTGCCGGCTCCACTGCATCGGTGCAGAACATTGACTGCTCGGCCCAATAGCTATTGATTTGTTTCGCAGTAATTATTGCCTATTTAATTAGTTTGGTTTAAATGAACAACATGTGTGTGCGTCATCTTAGCGTATTAGTCTACCTAATGTATTGTTATGATTTTACACACTCTGAAGCGGAAACGAAATGAAATGAAATGATGTTTATTTCTTTATGTACCTAGATCTTATAAGACACTTTGACACGCCAATTTTTTGGTCCATATTTGAAAACTAGATGGCTCTGGAATTTCCTAGCTGACTGATCCTTGAGAAGAAATGCCGAAACAAACTCAGAGGTCTTGGTCTCTTCTAAAGTCCAAACATTAAATCAAAAATTTGATTAAATCAAATCAAATCATTTATTTGCGTGTTTTTACGTGTGCGGATTTAAATGTGAGTCTAACAATGCTAAAAGCGAAGTGAAGAAAATCTGTGGCGACTTAACAGTATTCGTTAAGTCGCCACCGATTTTCTTCCCTTCGAGCCACTATACAGTAATAATAAAAAATAAAATATTTTTTTATCCACAATAATACATAGACACAGGTTGAGCACAGTGGTAGATATACTAAAATGACACAATTTGTTTGTACAAAAGTTAAAAAGCTAAATGGGTGTGTATGTGTGCGTACACACACGCACATATAGCTAGATAAGAAGAATGTTATTACATAAACATAATATATTGAATAAAATAATAAGAGTATAATCTCGAAATTAACTTCACCAAAACCAAATTAATAGCTTTTCATCCTCAACAAAAAAGCCGAATAAATACAAACTTTACATTCACTCCACATAAATTAGAAACAGTTAACGATTTCACTCTCCTGGGTTTGACAATAGATTTATATAAACTGGAAGATACACATACAGATGATTATTTCAAAAAAAATCAAAATTTTCATATGCCCTTCGCGAAATTAATAAAAAATACCAACTTACAAACCGCACTAATCACATACTAAACGTATGCCCACGCTTGGTTCAGCTATGGCAAAATAGCACAGATGCTCCTTCGCTATTCACCCTACAAAAAAGCTGATACGAATAATTGTAATTATTATAATTACGACAAACCACAGCCGTATTTGCGCGCACCTAACACCGCACATAACATAACATCTCTATCAAATCAGTAACTATTACCAGTATCCGTGGTCCCCTATTAATACGACCACAGACTACATAATAATCTGCCGCAGCAATAAAACAGAACACCACTCCGGAATCCGACTGAGTAATATTGAAGGAAAGTCTTGTTTTAATCTAGCTAAAAGCTTACACTGTGTACTCAGACTGAATTTAGACAAGACTAAAGTTGAATAAAGAAGTACGAAGCAACTTTGTTAAAGGCTTTTTGAGAATGAGTAACTCAACAAATGTATGGTTCTCTTTATGCCAGAAATAGATTGATCTGGGTCCAAAAGTTAAAAGAGGTAGATCAACTACTTACTTTTTGTACTTGCATTATATAAATTCAATATCATAGTGTTACGTGTATATAATTGCATAACACATGTGTGAGCACTATGTACCTACTATAAAGCAACGATTTACCGGGAAATGTCTTTCATTTACTTGAATGTGCCCTGGCGACTGAGAGTATAATGTCATGCTTACTGAAATGTCTCGCTGATGGTGGCGTGTGTTCGATCATTAAGTTCTCTTCAAAATTTCTTTAAAATAATAATTAAATAGATATGTAAAATTTGCACGACGACATTAAAGGCATAATAAAAGATCGATATAATTTGTTTTACAAACTTTCTGTTTCTGTTTCTGTATCTTTCTTATTTATGCAAATAAATGTTTTTTTTTTTATGTAGTGTTGAATGGTGCTGATCCATACTTCATGTTCGTGAATGGAAGCCAGTAGGGACTGGTCATGTCTTTGCTGCCACGGCTTATTTTTAGAATATTAGAATTCCGTAATTAAACAAGGAACCCTTATAGTTTTGCCATGTCTGTCTATCTGTCTGTCCGCGGCTTAACTCAAAGACTCGTAGTGCTAAGAAGCTGTGAGTATATTAGCTATGAGTATATTAATCACGCCGACAAAGTGGTACAAAAAATTTTTTTTTTTTTTTTTAGGGTATCTCCCCTGCACATAAAGTGTGGATGATATTTTTTTCTCGTGTGTCCCATGGTGTGGGGTATCATAGAATAGGTCGTTCAAACATATTGTGGGTTTGTGAAAACCATTTTTCTATTCAGGGATCCGTTTGCGTAAAATTTAGCTTTAAAGTGATAATTTTTGTTAGAGTCAAGAGTCCCACCCCTCTGCCAGCTAAATAGTTGTATTGATATATGTAAAAAAAAAACACAGCAGTAGTGTATATAACGAAGTTGAAAGGAAAACTATCACAGCACACAGTAGGCTTCACAAGTTACCGAGTAATAGTTGACCAACTTACATTTACAGTTGAAAAACATGCATACATTCCGTATGAAAGAACATGTTTTTCAACCACAATGTTAAGTTTGTTCATGGGATAAATTCATACCAACTACGGAACCCTTCATTGTGCGTAGTATGACATACACTTGGCTGGTTTTTTTTAAACCTTTTTATTACGAACGCCTTTAACGTGCATAAATTCAACATGATACACAGATATCACTGATATTTTGTCACAAGTTTTTAAACTACTACAACAACATCCAGCTTCATCTTTCTGACTGACCGACCCTTTGACAATTCAAAAGTGCCTGTAATTGGTCTATTTGAAATAAATGCTCTGGGTAGTTCTTCGAGGTCCCTCAAAACGCGGTCACACGGTCTTAATTCGTAACCTATTAAATATTCAGTCTTAGGACCAAATACAGATTAATCTTTATTTATATGTGTACATAATTTAAACATTAAACATCTAAAATTATTTATAATGTTTATTAAAAAAAAAAAACTAATGTCGAAAACGGGAGCAAAATCGGTGTTCTTCGCGCGTCACACTCTGTTCGCGCTCACGGCAAACTTTGATAACTTTTGTATTCAGTTCATAAGCATATAATGTAATACATCAAATTAATCGTATTTAACTATGCATCATAATTATCAAAGAACATTAATTTTATTTCTTAAGTTACAATAGTTAATAGGCATTATGTCTCTGTCACACGATTTTGTTAGTTTCGAGAGCGCGCAACAAAACTGCACCTATTTTCCAAAAGCGCCAACTTGTCGCTACACGTTTTAGCTGCGCGGACGCTCAGTAGTATCCCGGCTTCAGTGGGGGAGACACGTACGTTCATCGCTTCTAAACAAAAAAATACGAGGCGAGTTATTCTTTGAATATTTTCAAGTAGCCTTGGTCTAAAAACTTTCATGCGCATATTTTGAAGGATAATGCTTATAATTTTCCAACTAATTTTGGATTAAGGAATAATATAGATCTTCGAGATTATTCCCAAGTACTTTGTTTGTTTATTTACCTATAAGTTTAATCGTAATTCTCAAAAATGTGAAATTTTCGTAACTTTCGTGGCACAACTTTCGTGGTTATTTGTCCACGAAAGTTAGCTAGCGCACCACGAAAGTTATATATCTCCATTGAATGATAACTTTAGATTACTTGTGACGCTGCAGATGCATTTACTCGATTATTGCGAAGCTCAAAAAAGGGGGTCATGTATTTGTATAAGTGTTTATGCATGTATGTGTTTCAATTTTTTTCTTTTAAAGACTCGTAGTAGGTATGTTTTTCTGTTTGTAGGTTTTCTCGTAGCCAATTTAACTATTATTCCCACCCCAAACTGGGCTGTTTTACCAATTGTAAAAAAACCCCAACGTCAGCGTCATACTTTCTGATTGTCTTGTACTTTACCTACATTAATTACTCACAGCAGTCGTGTTAATTTTTTCCGGTTAAAATTATTTTCAGATTACGTTCAAAGCGAAACTATGGCACCGCAAAGTGCAAAGGAGCGACGGGAGAAAAAGCGTCTAGCAGAGATAAGAAGACGAGGAAGAATAAAAAATGAAAGAGTTACACAATGCAGTAAAAATGAAGGCAAGAGAAAGGTACTACAAAAGAAAAGCAAAAGGGAATGTCATCCCAGTTAGTGAAATGAGTAGTAGAAGGAAAAGAGCCGTGCGAGAGCAAAACCGCATAAAAAGCCGACTTTTTCGTCAAAGAATGAAAGAGCGACAGAACGTTGCTCTTCAGGAAAATATGATCTAGTGCCCCGAATCTCCAAATTAAGTTGAAGACCTACTGTACTCTCCTAAATCACCTACTCCTCAACTAGTGCCAGCTTCATAGCCTGGATCTAAAAAAAAAAACTTCATTTCAAGACGGGTAACTAGACAGTATAAACAACACATTGAAGCTTCATGTTCTTCTGAAGAAGTTTCATTGGGTTCTCCCACTGGGTTTTTCCCTGCATTGCAAGAACCAACGTCTTCTTTGGCTCTTGCGTCGCAACCAACGCCTGCTGCCAAATGTGACACACCTGCATGTGCAAGACCTCTTAAAATGCGCCCGACAAATACAGCTTCCCCGCACTACGATGATGACTACGATAGTTCAACTTTTTCGCATTCCTTAAATAGTAATTCAATCATTTCAAGCTGTACTTCTTCCGAATTAAGTAGTCCCACCAATTTAAAACGCGCTACACAGTATGTAAAGTCAAATCTTGTGAAAAATGTAGTCAAACATATATTGATAAAGAAAGAAAATTGATGCCTAAAAGAATCTATGAGCTTAAAATATTAAATAATAAATAACGAAATCAGTTAACACTATAATTGTTGATCTCAAATACAAGTTGATTCATAAATAATAAGTCTTTTATTTTATAAACTGGAAATTTGAGAAAAAATAAGGATATGAAACTATATTTTGCCTGTAGAAAATACGTCTGTAACTTTCGTCCCGTGTTTCGTAACTTTCGTGGGCACAGAAATTTAAAAACAGAATATCTCTGTAATTTATGCACCGATTTACATAAAATAAAAAAAATAAGTATTATTTTTACATCATCTTAAATGTGTGTACATTTATATGTAGATTATTCCAAAAGAAAAATTCGCCATGAAAGTTACGCGGAGAATACTTTTTGAAGAACTACCCCTCTAAGTTTGTGTTTAAATTGTATGCTATTTAGGTGCTTAAAATATCTGGTTAAATGAAAGTAGCAAAATATTCTAAACAAGCTTGGCAGTATAATTTTAATACAATGATATTAGGGTTGATCGCCGAATAAATTGTTATGAAAGTATGTTTAAGGCTTGCTATAACCTTATAATAAAAATGATTTACCAATCTATAACCTTTTCTAAACTTCTTTTTGTTTATTAGCTAGCAACAGCTGGTTTAGTCGAATAAGGGTTAATTTTTCAATAGTCAGATAACTTAAGATTCAAGATTATTTATTTGTGGAAACATGAGTACACATACAGAGCATGCAAGTTATTAAATTACATTATAGTTTAAGATCAGTCATGTTTGGCCTTAGTGGCGTACAAATATTTACATTTCAGTTATTGGATAAAGTATTAAATTACATCATAAGAAAAAGATAGCAAATGTCAATTTTGAAAACAAATAAATTAAATATATGGTCATAGTTACGTAACAATTATTAAATGTCAATTAAAATTATCATCATAGCAACAATATGTTGCTTTATGTAGATTATGTCAAAGATGTATTGATAATATTGGTTACTACACGGTATTAAATGTTGTCATTAAGAAATTGTATAACACTGTAGTATGCTTTCTAGCATTTTCTTTAATTTATTTTTCAATTGACGGACATTAAGCTCCTTCCAACTATTTGGGAATTTATTGAAAATTTTAGAGGCCATACAGAAAACACTCTTGTACATAAATGCTGTTTTCGATCTATGTAGACAAAGAATACTGTCATCGCGTCTACTATAGTTGCGATCGACCACTTCTGATTGACGTGGGAATAAGTGTCGATTTGATTTTACAAACATGACAATGTCTAAAATGTAAAGGTAAGGCAGAGTTAATATTTTTTATTTTTTTAAGTAGGGCTTACAACTTTCGGTTGACTGTAACTTAAACATACTCCTAATGCACCTTTTTTGGGCTTTAAAGGGTATTCCTTATCGGTTGAGTTGCCCCAGAAAATGATCCCATATCTTAAAGGTGAGGAAACCAAACCGTGATAAGCCGTGAGCAATGATTCAGTGTTAAGCACTGGGACCAGTTTGAACAACGCGTAACAAGAATTACTATTTTTTTTACTGAGTTCTTCTATGTGTGCTTTCCAGTTTAGTTTTTTTGTCAATCGTCACTCCAAGGAATTTAATGTTGTCAACTTCTGTCATAATTCTAATGATAGAGTACTGGCATACTGGCAATATGCCTTAAAAAGTGTTACTTTCACGAGAAAGTAACATTTTTAAAGCATACTGCCAGTGCTTTTACACGGGGAATCTTTGGGTCAACTATACCAAAAGAACGCTGAATGACCTACGCGTACAATATAACAATATTTTTAGGATGCTGTTGGGGCTGCCGCGATGGTGCAGCGCTTCAATTATGTTTGCGCAAAATCGAACTGACGGCTTCCACGCCGTCATTCGCAAAAAAACTGCGTCGCTGTTGTCAAGGTTGCGGGCGAGTAACAACCGCATTCTAAAAACTGTTGCGTTTTGTGAGAAGGACAATCCCTACACATTGATTTAGGGATGTCCTTTTCACAATACTGCTTTTTTCTTCGTTGTATTTTAACTACTAACACTAGTAATAAGTTATAATATTGTCTACTAACATGTTGGATCATTATTGTCTGAAAATAAAGAATATTATTATTATCTTTTATTTCATTAATACTTACATATAAATTACATTTTTAAATATTTGAATATAAAAAATATAAAAACATTTAAAAATATAAAAAATAGTGGCCCATCGGCATCAGGAACAGGGTCCAAGCTGCCGATGGGTAGGGCTCTAGAGAGAGGAACCTCCTCACTATGCGTGCCGTGTCTAGGAGTACTGCTCTTTGAATCAAGCCCTTGATCCAGCCGCGCAATGAGAGCCTCCTGAGGTGGTGGTCGAAGCTCTCCGCTATTAGGCCATTAACCGTAACAATTATCGGTACAATGATTGCAGAGTTGACATCCCACATGTCAACAACCTCGTGTGCTAAGTCAAGATACTTGATTTTTTTATCTTTCTCAGCTGTCACGAGATTCTCGTCATGAGGGACAGCGATATCAACAATCATTGCACGGCGCTCTCGTCGATCTATCACCACAATATCAGGCTTATTGGCTACAATAGTCCTGTCTGTGATGATAGATCGATCCCAGTACAATGTGGCATGACCATTCTCGAGAACTGGGTCGGGCACATACCTGTAGTATGGTACTGCGGAGTCCACAAGGTTGTACTGCAAGGCTAGTTGCTGGTGAATAATCCCAGCCACTAGATTGTGTCTGTGCAAATATTCGCCGTTAGCAAGACGAGAACAACCGGAAACAATATGTCGAATTGATTCACCGGGACGGTGGCATGCCCGACAGATGTCAACCGTACCATCCTTCACAATGTATTTCCGATAATTATTCGTCATGATAACTTCAGCCATAATCGCACAGACAAAACCTTCGGTTTCCCCAAAGAGGTCGCCGAAACGCAGCCAGGATATAGACGCTAAAAAGTCTACATCAGGCCCATGGAGGGCCCGGAAAAACCGTCCGTGAAGCTCTTTGCCTTGCCATACCATATTATTATTAATTTCATATGTTTACATATCTCGGGACCCTGGGGTCCCGGACCTTTGGATGGCGTATGAGGGGCCGAAGCCAACTCACAGAGGCCCGTTGGAGCTTTTTAATTAAATGAGTATGAGGCACCAACCGACGATTATCCCTGTACGCACTATGCAAGTGCACCCAAGGACAACCCCCGGTTGGTGTAGGACTATTGCAGGATATGGAAACAAAGATATTGGACTATGGGTTTGGGTGGTTAAAATGGACTGGTTACCTAAAACTATGGAAGGACTATGGCCCCTGCCTGATCAATATTTTATTCACGGATAAAATGGCAGGGGGTGACTTGCACACTCAATAATGGGCCCCCGAAAACGGTCGCTAGCACATAGTGACGTAGCGACAAGGGGGCAACATGTCCTGAGGTGCTCGAGGAGTGGAGAGGTATTCCACGGCTCTCAGAACAATCCCAGAGCCCGGAAGATGGTCAAGATCCCTACAAGCACTTACTGGAATACTTCCTTCCTCCGAGCACGTTTGCTCTTGCGAATCTCCACTCAAGCCGGCCAATAAAGGCAAGAATGAGGTGGGAGCTCAGTTCCTCGTCAGTGTTCACTCCAGCCGGCCAATAAAGGCAAGCTAGAGATGAGGAACATGACTTCTCCCGGGAGATAGGGTCCGTGGGGTCGCAACTGCCCAACAGCTCGCCACATGCTGCCCTGCGGGTTTCTGTATCTCTCTTGGTCTGGCTCCTCACCCTAGACATGTTCCGGTAAAGTAAACTCTACCGACACAGACCCAGAGTTCGGAGCGCGCAAGCCCCACCACGACGTCAACGTAGAGATACGACGGTGGGGTTATTATTATTATTATTGGACATTAAGATCAGTCATAGTTGATAAACGTTGACTGAAGTGCATTACGTTAGTTTTATTAAGATTCATTTTTAGATTATTATTAATATGACATATTTTCTATACAAAAGCTGTCAAATCGAAATATCTATACATAATATATAATAAAATCGTAGCGAAGTCAAAACTGTACCTTGAATATTTTTGAAAAAAGTAATTGCCGGTCTGGGAACGATACTGATGCCGAAAATATAGTTTTTTTGAAATTTTTGTCTGTTTATCTGTTTGTCTGTTAGTCTGAATGTATGTTCCAGCTAAACGCAAAAACTACCGGACAGATATTGTTAAAATTTTGCATAGATATTCCCTATAGGTCTAGTCAAATTACTACGTATAAATTATCGCGCTATTTGCTATGGGGGATGAGCAGCATTGCATTATGTTTTGAGATGGGTCCATAAGGGCAGGTACCTTAACCGTGGTCGCTACAAGAAAATGGTCTTAAGAGACTATCCTTAACTTTTAGAAAAAAATTGATCTGCATTCACAGATTTTGAAAAAAATGTACAGTCAGCAAGAAAATGGGCAATTTTCACAAAAAAAATTTTTGATGCCAATCGATCCTGTTTCTTACGAGGATCAAAAAACTCTATGTGACCAACTGAGGTTTGAGTACTAGAAAAGTCAGAAATCGAAAAATGTTTTCCCATACAGGGCCTCAAGTCTGCTATTACAATAGTGTCAGAATGGTCTCGCCATTGTGAGTATTTGACAGTGTTTGTATGGCAAATCTGTCAAAATCTCACAATGAAGAGACCATTGCAACGTTTGTACATTAGTAGACTTGGCCCCCTGGTCGTAAGACTGAGAAGAGAACGAACACAATGTATCAGTTTATGCCAACAGTCGAATTTCCATTACTACTTCGCTGTGTTGAATAGGAAATGAATTTATCAGATAGTTACAGATTTAATCTTTTAAATGATTATCATACCTTATGGATCTAAGCAGTCAATTATGACATATTATTATGCTATTTCAGTCAACTTTCAACAAAGCAATGCAAATCTGATTTCGATTCCAGAGAATTGATATTTATGTGCTTCTTTTAAGGGATCCGTACCAAATTGGTAAAAAAGAACCCTTATGGTGCGACTCTGTCTCTGTCTGTCCGTCTCTCTGTCACAGCTATATATCTCAAGAACTACTAATGATATCAACTTGACATTTGGAATAATTTTAGATGACGTTTGCCCAACTATGTTGCAAATAAGAAAGTTTTTTTTTTGCAACTGGGACTTAACTGGGTGTCTAAAAAATCGAAGTGGGACTACTAGGGTATGTGGAGTATCGTATGAAAGAGTGCTATTTGCTATTTACTCATAATTTTTTTTTGGCCCCATTTTTTCGACTTTTGACCAAAAAAATAACCTTTTCCCCCCCTTATCTCCGTTGTTTGCATAGAAAAATCTGAAATTATTTTATGTGATAATAGTTTATGTAAAGATTACAGGAAAAATACAACGATTTCTCTAACTAACACACTTTTCAGAAATCATCAACAAAAATTACATTAGTTCCATTATCGGTCAAGAAATGGCGCTGACCTAAAACTGCAATATTGTACACCGCAGTGTTTTAAAAATTCTCTGATGAATATTGACCTCGCCGATGAAAATTTAAAAACATTTCACGGTTCACAACCAAAATGTCCTCCTTCCTACCTACTCGCAGATTGCTTTGGGTTAAGCACAGTAAGTTGAAGTATTTTTCTGGGCACATAACTATTTAGGTACGAATAAAGCTATACAATTATGATGGTACGGAACCCTCGGTGCGCTAGTCCGACTCGCCTTTGACCGGCTTTTTTTACATTTTGTTACTGTAATTGTGATAGTTCGAAGAACTTTTTAGGACTTTTTTTTTGGGTTGGAAATTATCAAACAACTTCTCCCGCTCTGGGGGGAGCGGGAGGGCGTGTCAGACTTTTACTGACTAAAACCCACCTGTGTTACTTCAGTTGCCTTTGTGCCAGGGCCACGGTATCCCTTTCGGAAAACCCGAAACCCTGGCAGGCATTGGTCCTAGCAGACCCCGTCACAGGTCATGCTGACATCTATTTGTGGCACGCGTAGAGCACAACGCGCCGTCAACCTGGGCCTGGTCCTTACCAGACGGCGAGCTGCCCATTGCTCGCCGTCCGCAAGCGCGCACCTACGGTGGCCGGGAATCGCCAATTGGTTCCCGCCACCCAGGGTGTCTTCTGCGGCGACTAGGGGCGTGAGGGCGCACAGACTACCTCTCCCTCACGCGTTCCGCCTTCTCCTTCGCAAGCATTACTGCTTCGCAGAAGGAGGTGACGGCCTCCCATGCACTCTCGCTCCGTACCATGGACCATTACGGGACACTGCACGCTAAGCAAACAATTCCACACAATAGACATATCGGACAATCCTCTGTGCAGAGCTTGCATGGCGGCTGAGGAAACCGTCGCGCATGTGCTCTTTGAATGCACAGGTGTCATCCAAATTAGAACAGAGACCCTCGCGGCACCCTGATCTTTCACAGATGTTCTAAACATACCGGGATACGTAATTAACTTCTGGAGGGGGGTGGGCTGGTTGGAATAACCATTGATGGCCGCCATGGCCCATATCCACCTGAAGGACTAAGTGCGGAAACCAAACCCTTTACTATAAAACATAGAACTGTACGTCGCTTGCTCCCGCGTCACCACCTGACTGTCTGTATATTTTGACTGCTGTGACTAAAACTACAAACGTAGTGTTCAGGGAAGTTTTATTAAAATGTGGCTGGTATTTTAGTATATTATGGTGTTTAACGACTTCCACGCGAACGAAGTCGTGGGCAGAAGCTAGTATTATATAATCATCAGATATGAGTTAACTGACTATTGAAAAATCAGTCCTTAGTCTGTTATATTATAATTTTTTACTAACTGTGCAACCTTTTTAGTTCCAAAGTTCGCGATACGTGACAACCATATAATTTCAATGCCATTAAGATTTTCTTTTAACGATTGTTTTTTTTTTTTATAGGTCATGGCTGGTGTCATTATGATTACACCTAAATATAATTTAAAAATCGATTGTAACCTCCTTTGTAAAAACTAAATTGTTCTGTAAACGTGTGTTTTTTTTTGTTGCAATTCTATTCTACAATTCTTATATAAAATCACTACATATGAGACGCGTCTGTCTGTTTGTCTGTCTGTCTGTTCGCGATAAACTCAAAAACGACTGCACAGATTTTCATGCTGTTTTCACCAATGGATAGCGTGATTCTCGAGAAAGGTTTTAGTATATAAAATTTGTTAAGTTTGTGTATACATTTTCGTATACATTAACGATATTTGTTGGTGGTGTCTAAAAAAAATAAGCCGTCTGGTAGCTTTCAACGAAAACGTTGTCTAAACCCTTTGAGATATAGCAAAATAATGTATGGTGGAATTGTGTCTCTTACATAGGTCTACAGAAAAGTCCACGATGGCATATGTCTTTGTGTAGGTATTTGTTGTCTTTAGGTAGTCGGAACATACTTATTCTTTTTATTATGGTAGTATATTTCCGTGGGAGAATTTCCGATATTCACGCGGACGAAGCCGCGGGAAAAGGCTAGTCTTGAAATATATAAAACAAAGTCAGGTTAGTTACACCATTTATAACTCAAGAACGGCTAGACCGATTTATATGATGTTTGATTTGTTGGATTTGTCCCTGCCCCGAATATCATAATAACTATTAAAACATGTGAAAAATTCACGAAAAAAAATCTTTTTTCATACGTTTTGTATGGAATTACTTTTTTGATGATATCTCGAGAACGGATTGACTGATAAAATGAAATAATACCGCGAGTAGGCAATGCGATGAAGTGGGTCGGAGGAACAAAAAACTTCACGTGGACGAAGTCGCGGGCAGAAGCTAGTCTTAAATAAATTTAGGTACATACATTAGAAAAACTCATTACCGAAATGTTTTAGATTGTATTTACATAGTAACAGCAAATATCCTACTTCTACTGATAAAGCAATCTACAAAACAAATACTAAGTAATGTAAAACGCTTTTAAAAGTCTTTGAACATTCTAGAATAAAAGAAGAAGGGTAACGGAGATAAACGAAGGGTCGAATGTCGCACGTAAGCGATCTATCACAGGCAGCTTGGGGATTTTAAACATTATTGATGTATTATGTAAAAAGGGTTTAGGCATATGAGGTGTGAGGGAAATTAGTATTAGAATTCCGAGGGGCATTATTTTTAAATTGGTCCTTTTGTGACGTGAATACGTCTTTAAATTCGCTTCCATAGTGGGACCATTCAGAAAACGAATGATAACATAATCCGGGGATACAGTTTGGTATTGCAGCTACATTTATCTATCATCTACATCCAAAATTTAATTACACCAAAAAAAAAAACAAATTTTATTACCTAAGAGACAAAAAAAATCGTTACGTTGAGTGGGGACTATGACGCATCGCGCGCGTTGAAGGCGGAAGCGCCGCCATTTTGAGTTCGTTTCGCTGCGTCATAAAATTTCCTTTTAGTATTTCTTTTGTCTCGCAGAAGCTACGACTTTCGTTCGTTTCAATGTTTGCGTATATAAAACATTAGTGTGAAGTAGTTATAGTGAAAATATACTGTGTTAAGACTCCGTGCACGAAAAAAACTCTTTTTTGACAGTTAGTTATCTAATTGTGAGAAACCTTGAAATAATCGAAACATTAAGTCTGTGTAACTATAAAAGTATAGTTTTCATGGTGCTTGCTAAACCATTCGTGTCAGTCACAGCAGCTGTTAATAGTTTCATAATTTATGTGCTCTCCAAAATATAGTTTATTTCGCCGTTGATTTACTTAATGAAGATATTGTATAATCATTAAATAAAATTTTGATTATATTTTAAGGATGGCTGAGGACTAATTCGTGATATTTAAATTTCTTGATATGATTTTCTAAATAATAGGAAAAAATATATTACTGACGGGGTTTAAAATAAAATAAAAGTTTTTTTCAATATTATTTTTCTGCTATATTTTGTATGGAAGTTGAAAAAAGTGGTTCAGCCACATGCAAGTAGACAATGATGTTGATGAAATTTTTTAATGTTCAAAATCAAAAGCTGTTTCTTGTAGAATGATGATTAAATGTCAGTCTCGCGTCATTTTTTGGAAAACTTGTTGTGAATATTAGTGATTTACCGTGAATACTTAATTTATTTGAAAGATCCCTTTCAGCCACATACAAAACAAAGAACACAACTTTTCAAATAACAAATAATTATGTTCATATAATTTTTCCCTTTCTCACAAACAATGAACAAAATTGATCAAAATCAGTCAATTTCGTGCACGGCCCTTAAAGTATATATATATTTTTTAAATGCAGTGTCGGCCGAAACTAGTCAAAAGCCAAATCAAAATATAGATATCGTATACGGTTGAAGAGGGCTTCACAAGAACAATCTATTAATATCCATAAAACGGAGCAGTGCCGGGAACGTATGAGAATGAAGGTGTCCGAACGGATCAACAACGGCGCCAGTACATACATCTGGCCAAAAATATAGCCCGTAAAACACACGGCCGTGTCTACGTCACAGCCACACCCCATTATTAGGGTTCTGTACCTCAAAAAGATAAAACAGAACCCTTAGGGGATCACTCGCGTGTCTGTCTGTCCGTCCCTCTGTCACAACCGATTTGATCCGAAGCTACTGAGCCGATTAAGTTGAAATTTGGTACTCATACGAACTTCTGTAACCCAAACACGGACGTCTAATGTAAATAAATGAATTTTGAATGTGGGGTCACTTTTGGACATAAATTAGAAAATTACAAAAAAAAAAAAACAAAAAAATTACAAAAAAAAAATACAAATGAAAGGGCTTGTTGTAAAGATTTCAGTTATTTTTTTAAATAAAATACACATACTTTTAAAGTTATTTAAGAAAATAGATGAAAATTTACCCCCTTATCTCCGAAACTACTGATCCTAAAATTTTGAAATATTACAGAAATAGAAAAAATTGTATTTATTTGCTTATAACATGGTGTACAAAGTTGTTTTAAAAATACATTAGAGAGCATACATATTTTGCTTATATGCAAATATTACATTGTTACCTACATTACGAAATGTTTCCCGTCAGTAAATTCTTTCAAGCTGTAAAAATTACTAGTGTTAACCACTTCAGAATATTTTTTTAAGATCTAAAGTTTTTAAATCACTTGGCATTTTATTATATACCCGAACACACATGGTTAAACAGCTTTTACTATATTTAGCCGGTCTTGATAAGTCACTTAATCTAAGCCAGTGAGGATCTCTCCGGTTTCGAGGATATACATCTTCTGCCCTTTTAAATAATAATCTTTATGCTTCTTAACAAATATGCACACTTCATAGACATAGAGAGAGAGAGAGGGTAGCGGTAATAATATAAAATAGTTCTTTACTTATATATTACAGGAAAACCTATAAGAAGACTATGGTTATGGGCTATTAATATAATATGGTAAATTTCTCAATATTGTGCGTACAAACTTACATTTGCAGTTGGAATGTATGGGAGAACTTGTTTTTCAACTACAATATTATGTTTGTTGTTGGGATAAATTATCTTGGGATAAAAAACATCTTTGATAACATATTCATCGTACAGAACCCTCACCACACGAGTTCAACTCGCACTTGTCCGGTATACCCTTGAACCATGTAAAATGGATTACCTTATACTAATTTAAAATACATCGAAAACAACACCCTACTAGCTCGATCATAAAACACTAATTTAAAAGAATAAAGTCTTATAAAAGTATTCTACGCTTCGCTCTACACTCTATAGCAAAGGAATTCAGTCTCGCAGGGAACGCCTATTATAGACCCGTTATACAGCCGTTATAGAGTTTATCGATGCCCGGGAGTCGACTCTTCTATAATAGAGCTGTGCTAGAGTCCTCGGAATTGTGCACAAGGTTATGTGAAGCCGGGTATGTATATTGTTGCAGTATGTGCAGTAAATATTAGGAAACGACAGAATTCTACTATGTGTTTAGTGAATTCTTTGTTGAGTTAGATAACTTTTAGAAATTGTAAGGACAATGTTATGAAAAGATTAAAGAAATTCAAATCAAATCATTTTATTCTTAGGGGCATATACATATAATAAATCTACACTAATATTATAAAGAGAAAAGATTTGTATGTTTGTATGTTATGAATAAACTCAAAGATTACTGGACCGATTTTAAAATTTTTTCACCAGTAGAATGCTATATTATCACTCAGTAACATAGGCTATAATTTATAAAGATATCACACCGGCGAAGCCGCTAGCGGAAGCTAGTAAGTAAAAAATTGTTTATTTGCACCTTCAAAACTAAATAAAAATAGGCCTTAAGGTTAGTAAAGTTGCGGGTTTGTCCGAAAGGGATACCGTGGCCCTGGCACACAGGCAACTGATGTAACACAGGTGGGTTTTAGTCAGTAAAAGTCTGACACGCCCTTCTGCTCCACCTGGAGCGGGAGAAGTTATTAGAAAATACCCACCCAAAAAAAAATTTTTGAAGTTGCATGTTATATTTGCAGCCAATACCTAAGCTAAGATAACTTAATATCTTGTAATTATAAGTGACAGGTACATGAATTTATATTAAGAGGATCCTTATCATCGTTATATCCTACTCATCGTTATTAGTATCATCATCTGCCTAGCTTTTTCCCAACTACGTTGGGGTCAGCTGCTTCCAGTCTAACAGGATGCAGCTGACTACCAGAATTTCACATGGAGCGACTGCTTATCTGACCTTCACAACCCAGTTACTAGGTAATACGATACTCCTTGGTAAGACTGATTGTCAGACTTTCGTGCTTCTGACGACCCGTAACAACTGTCTAAGATCTACAAATGATGGCAGAGATCAACGGCTTAACGTGCTTTCCGAGGCACGGAGGAGTCTTGGTATGCAAACATGGTCACCCATCCACTGATCAACCGCGGCTAGCGTAGCTTAACCTGATCAATCGACACGTGCGGCTGTTACTACTTAGCGACGAGCCCATCGTTATGATGACGTGATGGTTTGTTTACTATTGTTGGTATACGAAACTTAAATATCGTATTAATATTTTAGTATAATAATAATAATAATACCATTTATTTCAGGCAACATAGGCCCATAGAAGATGAGTATTGCAACACATCTTGTTTAAATCATCCAGTTCTCTTAGAATCTGAGACTCAACTGATATTGAACCAAGAACGAGCATAATATTTCCTTTCAATAAAACCTAAAATAATAATAATAATAACCCCACCGCCGTATCTCTACGTTGACGTCGTGGTGGGGCTTGCGCGCTCCGAACTTTAGGTCTGTGCCGGTAGAGTTTACTTTCCCGGAACATGTCTAGGGTGAGGAGCCAGACCAAGAGAGATACAGAAACCCGCAGGGCAGCATGTGGCGAGCTGTTGGGCAGTTGCGATCCCACGGACCCTATCTCCCGGGAGAAGTCATATTCCTCACCTCTGGCTTGCCTTTATTGGCCGGCTGGAGTGAACACTGACGAGGAACTGAGCTCCCACCTCATTCTTGCCTTTATTGGCCGGCTTGAGTGGAGATTCGCAAGAGCAAACGTGCTCGGAGGAAGGAAGTATTCCAGTAAGTGCTTGTAGGGATCTTGACCATCTTCCGGGCTCTGGGATTGTTCTGAGAGCCTTGGAATACCTCTCCACTCCTCGAGTACCTCAGGACATGTAGCCCCCTTGTCGCTACGTCACTATGTGCTAGCGACCGTTTTCGGGGGCCCATTATTGAGTGTGCAAGTCACCCCCTGCCATTTTATCCGTGTATATTAAAACATTGATCAGGCAGGGGCCATAGTCCTTCCATAGTTTTTGGTAACCAGTCCATTTTAACCACCCAAACCCATAGTCCAATATCTTTGGTTCCATATCCTGCAATAGTCCTACACCAACCGGGGGTTGTCCTTGGGTGCACTTGCATAGTGGGTACAGGGATAATCGTCGGTTGGTGCCTCATTTAATTAAAAAGCGTCTAACGGGCCTCTGCGAATTGGCTTCGGCTCCTCGTACACCTTCCAAAGGTCCGGGACCCCAGGGTCTCGAGATATGTAAATATATAAAAATAAAAATAATAATAATAAAACCCTAAAAATGTGGGAAAGTTCGTCAAAGAAAAAGCCTTTGAAGCTATTCTTGCCAAACCGAGTTGTAACAGCATGGAATAAGCTCCCGGAAAATGTTGTGACGGCTTCCACACTAAACTGCTTCTAGAACCGATTGGACAGATTAAATATCTCCAAGCTATTTGAAACACACGCATCAGCTAATTAGTTGCTAGTGAGTCTTGCAAATAATAATAAGTATAGTTTCCAATTTTTCCACAATTTTTGAGTGTCATCTCTCCGAATCGATATCAAAACAAGTCTCAACCCACAATGTTATGACTGACATTTAATTTATTTATCTCGAGAGCACGTAGCATTCTCATTTCTTTTCGAAATAAAGCTTTTTTTGTTTCCTTTTGAAGTCAAACTGTAACAAATGAGTGATGGATAGTTATGAAAGACATAGCGCCATCTTGTCTCGCTGTAGGTACCTAAGGTATCCCGTTAAAGGTCAATGCGAAAAAACAGACATCTATTGGCTAAGCAGACCTATGGGTTGAGATGAAATCATCCGGATTATTTTTAATTATCATATCTGAGATGATTTATCTTAGGCATTGCTGTGTAATTTTCCAAAACCCGCGGAAAAAAACCGCGAGGCTATAAAAGTGACAGTGTAGTCAAGGAAACGTATTATTTCACACTGACGTACGTTCTTACTGTAATTGAAATAAAGTTAAAATTCAAATTCGAAAGAACACGTTTTCTTAACTACGCAGTCATTTGTAAAATGATGCATCAATGCCTAGTGTAAGTTTTGTAGTCGCTTTTATAAATTGAAACAAAAAGGTCGCGTGCGTCTTTGCAACATAAACCATGATGTCAACCATTGACAATTCCACCACTAAAATAGATTGAATCATCAGATGGCTTGGCAGACTGAGTGTGGGCATGTACCTAAACCTCGCTTCCAAATAACTAAGTTTAATTTAATCAATAAAAAAATTAAAATCTCTAAAAACATATAGCTGCACCCCACACTGAACTACCTCATATTTGTTCGCTTGCAAGCATTGGTTTGAAGCTCGAATGTTTGTTTAATTTATTGGCAATTGGCACCCACAACACAGAAAACCCAATCAACGGTAATTATCAGTCGGAGGTCAGTTTCACGATAAAATAAACTGGATTTAACAGAGAAATAATTGGGAGCAGAACACAGCAGGAATTGAGTCAATGTGTGGTGAAGATAAACTGTCTGAATTTCAGTTTATGCTGAAATGAACCCAGAGATCACAGATATTGGCATGTTTTGCACGATGCACACCTAACGGTACGTTTGAAGGCTCATCGGCGTGTCAAGTTCCTTTAATGGCGATTAAAGGAATTTGTGTCTGTTATGATTGTGGTTCATATTTGAATGTTATTTAGACATCTATTACTGAGCGGTATGTGCTAAGTCAAAGCCCATCATTACCCCTTGCTAAGACTGGTCATCAGAGTTTCGGGCTTCTGACGACCCGTAACAACTGTCAAAGATTTACAAATGACAGCCGGGACCAACGGCTTAACGTGCTTTCCGCGGCATGGAGGGGTCTTGGTATGTAAAGATGGCCACCCATTCACGGACCAACCGCGGCAAGGGTAGCTTAACCTAATCGTTCGACCCGTGCAGCTGTTATTACATAGCCACAAGCCCCTCTTAGTCAAAGCCCATTATTATAAATTTAATGAGTGCCGAAAACAGAGATGAGGATGAACAAGAGGGTTTTATTTCACGTAAAGGCTTAAAAGGAAGAAACATAAAAATGTAAATCATATTATTCCTTGCCGGGCTTTGAACCCACATCCAGTACGGGTTCTTAAACCTCCAATCCAAGGGTTACCGACCGATAAATTCAAAAACTATCAAATCCCTACTGAGAAAATATTATCATTTGTCCCCAAAATATTACAAAAGGATTTTTTTATCTTTATAAAGGGTTAATCTGGTCATTCCCCTTGGTAAACATTCACAAACTCCATAAGTAACATTTTATTTTACCAATACCTGTATTAAACACAACGTACCTATTGTATAGTAAACATTTGAACAAAATATATTCAAACGCGTTGTTTGAATATCGTGTCATTTAATTATATTAACCTCAATGTCACCTGCAAATACTGACGTAAATAATTAACTTCCAAATAATTGATAAATAATAATAATCATCATTTATTCAAGCAACAAGACTCAAAGTGTTAGTAACAATATACTTACAAACTATATTAGTAAAGATTAACAGACACAATTTGTGACAGCTGATAGATACCCTGCAGCAGTGGTTCACAAACGCACAATCCAGCCTACTTGCTACCATAGATATAGGATATAGGATTCATTAGGTATTAGTTCAATATGTGGACCCATAATTATAATATTACTAGCTTTTGCCCGCGGCTCCGCCCGCGTGGATGTCGGTTATCGCGTAAAAAAGTAGTCTATGTCCTTCTCCATATCCCAGGCTATATCTCTGCCAAATTTCATTACGATCGGTTCAGCGGTTTAGGCGTTAAAACGTAACATACAGACAGACAGACAGACAGATAGACAGACAGAGTTACTTTCACATTTATAATATTAATATGGATAGCCATATCATTAGCCACATAAAATTAAAAATCAATTATGATTGCCGCGTATCGGCAAGCGTAGGGTGGGACGCCCCCAGCATGATGGACCGACGACCTTAAAAGGAGGAAGGGACAGACCGGATACTGTAGGACAGGGTGTTGTGGTGCCACCTGGGAGGCTCCTATGTCCAGCAGTAGGCTGCGATAGGCTGAGTTGATTGATGATTAGGGTGGATACCCGTGTGAATCGATTCACATTTTATCGCTCGTCAAAACTGACCACAAAGGGATGATCGAAAAAAGAAGGGTTTGTGGTGAGGGTGCGGTCATAAAGACGCTATTTATTGGATTTGAAAGTTGTATTAAACGCCGTCAATATTCATAATATTTTAATTAATTAAAAATATAGACTTTCGACAGGTTTTTATTTTTATAGTACAGTTGTCAATAATATATAAAAAACAGGCATTAGCATTTGTTTTTTTTTTTTTAAAGATATTATGCTGGCCCCCTTTGTCTACGGAGTTTTGTTATATTGCTTTATCGCGTCATGGAATTGTAAATTAAAAAGTTTAGAAGCAATGCACGGTGGTCACGTAGTAGGTCAATGGCCTCCAATAGGCCTCCAATGGCAATGATTGAGCTAAGCCGTGATATCTGGTTCATTTACCCACTAATTGTCATACTACCTGAGGGTATAAAAGGTTTTGCAATCTATTGTTCGCAACATTCCTTTTTTGGCATCGGAAGTAAACACATGTAATAAGTCATCAACCGTGTTATCACCAAGCGCTAATTAGCCTAAGACTCGACGCTTGTTTTCAAGTTCGATCTTGTTCGTGACCTGTTATTTTGCAATGGACATTCAAGTTACAGGTATGTATTAATAATTTACTTTACTATTTTGCATTTTCAATCCACCATTTTTTTTTTAATAGCGTGCTACGCCGCAGCATTTCTTACGTATTTATTTCTGTATTTTGTTTTATTTTGAAGCTTTTACTCATGTTTGTATCTACTTGTGCCATTGAGTTAGGTATAAAAATGTCGCTTAAAATCTCTACTACTAGACTTGAAAAAATGTATTTGCGGCATGCTGCAGCTGTAAAGTGCAGCCAGGGTCTACGCTGAGCGCCTGGGCGCGTAGCACTTGCTACGAAATATGTATTGTTTTTGATCCGCGTTTAACTGTTTTTTATTTTGTTTAAGGTACTAGTATTAAGTGTTCTTTCAAAAGAATGTTTGTACAAGATACTTGGCTGTCTATTAAGGACAGCAATTCTGAACTGCAACGCTGGCGTCGAGTTTTTCAAGCCCTGATACAGTTGCTGCCTGATGTTGAGAATTTGATTACTGATTACTTAGAAAAAGGAGTTGCTTCCAAATAGCTACAAATCTAGTACAAAGATGTACTAGATTTGTAGCTATTTGGAAGCAAGTCTCTCGTACGACCTCTAAGAAGGAAACTGGCTGAAAGAAATTGAGGAAAATGTTCCGGGTTGTCACAAACACCGACTTGATCTTAATCGACTCCTTCACTTCGACTCTCGACTTCTTCTTAATTCGGATCCTTATATTTCTGGTTTAAGAAGGTTACCACGGAAGAAGTCTATTCTATCTAAAGAGGTGTTGAATTTGTTGTTGGTATAGATTAAAATATATATAGTTATATAATAAACACTAAATTTACATTATTTTAGATACAGCTCCTATTATGTAACTATTAACATGTAAATAATATACTTTTGTCCATTTCTGTGTTTGTAGTTAGCTAATAATTAGGTATTTATATTTATTATAAAAATGTATATATTTAAGTTTATTAGTTATTAAGTTCCAATTCTTTTATTGTATTTTAGTATGTATTTCGTCAAGTATATGTATATAATGCATTATTTATTCTAATAAAATATATTTTTTAACATTAATTCGGCATTTTCATTTTATTATAACATAAAGTATTACAAAAAATCATAATGATAATATTTAGTATTGATAACGACAGTCATTACCTTCGCGAAACCCTATGACCGCCTCTCTTAGGGCGTGGAACCACTGTGCAATGTCTTAAACTGAACGTTGAAATTAGGGAACAAATTTTGAGTGAGATAATAGTATTCGCAGTTTATAAGAAAAAAAAATCTATACTAAAATCATGCTACCAATATGCGTGAAATGTGATAAAAATATTAGGTAAGTACCTTGTAATTACTTGCGCACAACATGAAGAACCAATTTTTTAACGCATCACACAAAACTCTAACCGACCGTAACTGTCCAAATTAAAACCCTATCGCCTAAAAAAATAATAATGGAAACATAATATAGCTCCCTGTTATCAGAATTCACGTTTCGACAATTTGTAAATGGCGGGCGCTGGGACGGCGCGACCCAGACTATTTATCACCCACCTCTCTGGCACCAATGAAATGGATATCAGACGCTAATTTACGCACCGATGTACCATAGAACAAAAAGAGAGAAGAAAACCACTGAAAAAAGATGAAAACCTTCAAATTAAAAAATGGCTACGATATTATTGGTGTAGTCAACCTCGTTTGCTTTACTACCGTAGATTTAAAACCCTAAGTTTGAATGTCACTTGCATGTCTTAAAACACAATTATACATATTATCATATCCACTTCATATCATACTCCCTACTCACTCTATAGCATATCGTACTCCGACCCACAAGATACAAAGCCCTGCTTAGTTTGGGGGTCAAAGGCCAAACTAAAATATTTTGATGTACATACTTAATTGTGTTTATGTTAGATCATTGTCTATCATCCTGTCATCACCTTTTCTTTTTTCCAATAAACCATGTACTTTTGTTTTTTTTTTTTCGTTTGTTTGTAAAAAAGAAAAGACTGGAAAAACGTTTACGTTCACAGAAAGAACACAAACAGAAAAGAACAAGTTGGGCGAAAATATGCGTCACATCCACGCAAAACGGTCATCGCTCAGTATTGCAACTCTACGTGAGACAGAGCCCCAGCGCTGTCGACGTGATGACGTCGACCGGCGCGGCGTACAATGAGATATAAATAAGGAATACAAAATAAAATAAATACACAATACTTAATTCTAAATGTTTATATAAAAATAATATTTAAAAATGGCAATATTCCGTTCTGGCAGCAATAAACAAGGCGTATTTGTCTATGAGACAGTTAAAATCTAACTGTCTCATAGACAAATACGCCTTGTTTATGGTAAAGCAAATACGAGGTCGGCCATACGAGGTCGATGATTTCGAAGTAAGGCGTTCCATGAAGTTTTAGAGTGGAGCTTATAACTAGGATGCTTAACGTTTTGGAACGAAGTTCTTTAACGCGGCTTGCGGTAGAGGTTGACTGGTAGAAATCGGCACATAAGGAAAAAAAGCGTTATATAGCCCGCTCCAGTCGACTTTCTCTCTCTGTCTGTTTCTATTATATAAAATAGAAAAAGACAAAGAGATAATGTAAGTGTGAATTTAATACGCGTTTTTTTTTTTTTTTAATACAGAGTCATCTAGTATAAGTTTTTAGAAGCTCTGTGTGGTAACTTTGATAGAGCTTCTGAAAACGTATACTAGATGACTCTGTATGCAAAACGCGTCTGTGGGTGGGCAAAACAGTATATACGAGCTAAAAGAAACTTCGAAAAAAGTCCGTTTCAAGATCTGAAGTGTCAAGTGTCAAAAGTTTTTGTTTTAAATCATACGTGAGAAGGAACTTCGTTCCGTTCGGGGATCCCCCAACCGCACTGTTTTTTTTCTCTTCTTTATTTAAAACTGCTTTTCTCACAGAAAGAGAGACTTCATTTTGTATCTGGTATCTTTCATTTAATGTGAATTCATTATCATGTCAGCCTTCGGAATCCTTTTATTTGCGGTGGTTCCGCATTGCCGGACCATCGTACAAAAGCTTTTTTTTTTCCATTTTCAATGCCGAGAAAATTTCAGGTCCATGTTCAGTGTGGGCTTTTTTAGACAGAATGTACCTTTGTTATTTTTAAGGTCGGCTTGACCGTGTAATTTCTGGGAAAGAAGAGTACGGTATCTTATTTATATCCTCGTAGGTATGCTTTAAGGGTCCGTGCACGAAAAAAACTCTCTTTTGGCAATTTCTTATCTAATTGTGAGAAAACTTGAAATAATCGAAACATTAAGTCTGTGTAACTATAAAAGTACTGTTTTCATGGTGCTAAACCAGTCGTGTCAGTCACAGCAGCTTTTAATAGTTTCATAATTTTTGTGCTCTCCAAAATATAGTTTATTTTGCCATTGATTTACTTAATGAAGATATTGTATAATCATTAAATGAAATTTTGATTATATTTCAAGGATAGCTGAAGACTAATTTGTGATTTTTAAATTTCTTGATATGATTTGCTAAATAATAGGAAAAATATATATTACTGACGACGTTTAAAACAAAAAAAGGTTTTTTCAATATTATTTTTCTGCTATATTTTGTATGGAAGTTGAAAATAATGGTTCCGCCACATGCAAGTAGACCATATAATTAAGTTGATGATATTTTTTAATGTTCAAAATCAAAAGTAGTTTCTTGTAGAATGATGATCAAATGTCAGTTTCGCGTCATTTTTCGGAATACTTGTTGCAAATATTAGTGATTTACCGTGAATACTTAATTTATTTGAAAAATTCCTTTCAGCCACATGCAAAACAAAGAACACGAATTTTCAAATCTCAAATAATTTTGTTTAAATTATTGTTCCCTTTCTCACAAACAATGAACAAAATTGATCAAAATCAGTCGATTTCGTGCACGGCCTCTTAAAGTAAAAAAATCTCACGATTGTCTCTCCTTAGCTGCAGAACTATTTACCTTTGATTATTTTTATACTGGCTCATAATAGTTTTGGAGTTCAATGGATAAGCATAATCAGCTTAAAATGTTCCCACTGCTGGGACGAAGGCCTCACCTCTTGGTGAAAGGGTTGGTGGATGTCATATATCTTCGATTTTTTGGTTCTAGGACATGCCGGTTTCCTCACGATGTTTTCCTGCACCGTTATGAGTAGTGATGATGAAATAACTTACACAAAGTGCCTACTGCGGTTCGAACCCCCGACCTATAGCAACTCTCTGTTGGGATTCAATAATATTGTTTAATTTACGGACTGAAATGGCATGTGGTGAGGCCAACCTACTGGCTTTTAGGTCATTAAACATTGTGTTGATTCATCAACAAAATAAATTAACAGTTTTCAATTAAGTAGGTACACACGGCTACATATCCAGCTATACAAATCTAGTTTACGCTGGTCTCGCATTGTATAGGATTTCCGTATGATGAGAGATCAGCTTATTCTGGAAATGTATAGCTTGATATGTAGTCGTGTGTACCTATTGTTACGAGAAATTCAATTACTTTTAGTTCAGTTCAAAAGGCCCTGTAGTAGTCCTTAAATAAAAATATATTTTAATAATGGATTATAAATAATTTTAACACATACATAACTAGATGTCTCCTTAATAATCGTGAAATATTAAATTTATTCATGAATACGCATAAAATATTCAATTTCTTTTGCATCTTATTCCAAACTTTAAGCCAACCTTAAATTTTACCCAAAAATACATTCGACAAAGTTATTACTTGCTACGTGTCTAAAGAATAAGATATAAAAGTGGTGTGAAATCTACAGGCTGTGCTCTAAAACCTTTTGTTTGATTTAAATTTATGTACATTACATATTTTTACCGACGGATTTTCGTAGAGGCATCAAATTGAATCCAGCTATGAGTTGCGAAAGGCATAATTTATATATATCTACAATTCTACGCTAATGTTACAAAGAGAAAAGATTTGTATTATTGTATGTTTTTATTTTTGTTTATATGGAATAAATTCAAAAACTACTGGACCGATTTAAAAAATCCTTTCACCAATAAAATGCTATATAAAAAAGTAAAAATAAAAATCTATCGGAACTATTATAAACATTACATCTTGTCTGTATACCTATATTATAAGCAATTAAATGATTTCTATTTCTATTTCCAAAACGCGTCTTATTTTCATACAGATATAAATAAGTTTTAAACCAAGTGAAGAGTTCTGCTGGAATTTCACGGTATAAATTGCACACCCTGTACATAGAGGTTGTTCTACTAGATAAGACGATATATGGTACTTGGACTATAATATATTCTTATTGAAAACACCTCATCACATATTCATACAATATATCTTTGGAATAAGACAATATAACCAAGATATCACTGTGCTTTGGTGCCACATTGCCAATTCTTGGCTAAGTTTTCACTATTTTTACATAGGGCAAAAAATAATACTTAAGGATACGAACGGATGCGGTGACAGCCGATCGCGTCCGGCAGGATGTCGACGCATACGATCGGCTCCGTACCGTCGCTTGCGAACGTATCCGTTTCTGCGCCTAGTCAAATAGTTTCATTCCTACCGTGTTGACGTATCTAATTTTTGAAGATGGTTGAAGTTAACGTAGTATTGTTGCATTAGAAGAAGAGGAAAATAATCATAAAATAAAGAAGAGAGGTAAGACTGGTTGTCAGACTTTCGGGCTTCTGACTACTCGTAACGACTGTCCACGAACGACAGATGGGATCAACGGCTTAACGTGCTTTCCGAGGCGTCTTGATAGGCGATGGAGGGGTCTTGGTATTTAAAGATGGTCACCCATCCACGGACCAACCGCGGCAAGCGTAGCTTAAACTGATTAATCGACCCGTGCGGCTGTTGTTACCTAGCCACAAGCCGGTATTGACTATTATGTATAATAACTTAAATATAAGCTAACGAAAAACTTAAGTGGTGGTGGGTAGGGCACATTGCTCGCAGAACAGATGGCCGATGGGGCCGAAAAGTTCTGGAGTGACAACCGCAAACCAGAAGACGTAGCGTTGGAAGCCCTCCCACAAGGTAAACCGATGGCCTTGTGAAGGCCGCAGGAATCCGCTGCATGCTGGAAACATAGAACCGGTTGAATCGGCTGTGTTTGGGGTAGGCCTATGTCCAGCAAAGGATGTCTTTCGGCTGAAATGTTAAAGCTACGACTCAAATCATCAAAAAGAAGAACGTGACTGTAAAACAGTTACCTATGTATATCAAGTTCAAAAGTTCGATTCTCTGTCACTCATACTTATGTGCCAGTCTCTCTATAAAGCTCAACGTGTCAAATCATTACGCCGGGTACTGTGTCTAACTGATCAAGGTAGGTGTGTCTAACCAATAAAAAAAACTCCTAATTAGCCAGGAAAAGGCTGTTTGTTCATCGTGGTGTGTGTCATCTGGGGATAAATAACTACGGGTAAAGATCGAATTTACCGTGGTTACGAGTAATAGGGGTCTTCTTTCCTATAATTATGCGGCTCAGTATTTGTATTTTACACGCAATTATTTCTTCTGGCCTCCAAGATTCAGTTACTGGGTGTTACTGATATCCCGTAAATATTCAGCAAAGCGTGTAACGCAGGAATACTTTGTCTTTATTATAGCAATACATATTGTTAATGTAAATACGAACGCTATTGTTTTTTTTACAATCCAACAGAAATATTAGGCAGAAAAAATATTTTGGTTCATCAAAGAATTCCTTTGAACCGTAATAAAAATAATTAATTAGCCAAATTATAGAAGTTTGTAACTGAAGCGAGATTTTAATTACCAGCTTTAAATCAGCCTGAATTGAATTCGAGCAAAATTGTACATATTGGCACAATTAATATTGGTTAATGACTTATTAATGGGTTTCAAAATACAAACCAATGTGTCGCTAAATGGTTCTGAAACAAAAAAAAAACTTTATTTATCGTGCTTACAAACGGATTGTATAGATAAGAATTCGTATAATAACTATGATAGTGTTACGAGCTTGGGGTTCTCGACAATAAAACTACCGATTTAAAAACCAAAAATTACACTTTAATTAAACAACACTGATAACAACTCAAACACACTAAGGCCTGTATTCACCAACATTTAAATCAACTGTTTAGATATTTAATCAGTTGTTTACTCAAAATTTCTTAGGAAATTTGACATAAACCAACTGTTTAAATACCTAACCGGTGGTTTGAATGTTGATGGCCTAATTATAAAACACAACTGCACTACTGATCACTCTAAAGCCGCACTCGAAGATCGCTTGTATCATACTTGTCGCTTGATCGCTTCTTTTTCGACTGTGTCCGGGTCGGGGTCCATACCGGCCTTATATAGTACTTAGTTAGATCCACAACCTTCTACTGTAGAAACATCTAGAATGTTCGAGTACATACCGGCCCCGACTGACCAGATGTCGACAGTTCTAGAAAGTTCTAGCATCGAACTTTCTGGAAGCATCTAGTTCTGCTATTTGATACTAGATGGCGCTAGTGCTCTACTAGTTTTGCTACTCGATACTAGATGGCGCTAGTGGTACGGTACCAGGCATTAAATGTGGCGAGCAACAAAAGTACCTACCTACCTACTCATAATGTAACTAACGAACTCGATTTGGTTACGTTCATCAAGTTTATATTTTGATTTTATGAAAATTCACTGAATAAACATGTAAAATTAAACTAAACTGACATTATCCACGATCACTCAAATCAATTACAACTTGTTTAGGAGATAACAACCTCAAATTGTGCAAAATAAACACCATTACAGGGTGTGCAATCAAATATGTAACGCGCCATTGTCACCGATCTAATCACGATTCCTTTGACGCGCGATGCGATCGACTTGATAATGTCTAGCGTTGGGATGCTAAATATGGATGCTGTGTTACCATACTGATCTCTGAACATAACGTTTTAAAGGGGACATGTACTCGTAGTGGTTGGTTAAAAGAAATTTATGGGCAAAGCGCAACATTTCGGAAGTCAGTGCCTTCAGTTTTGTATGTCCGTATCTCCTCAATAATGTTTCCATTGCCATTGTTTGTTCGCCTTGCCTATCAATTATTGTTAACCAACCACTACATGTCCCCGTAAATCCTTATGCCCCAAGATCAGTCCTCCTTCGTAGGGTTCCGTACGTCCGAATGAAAAAACGGAACCGAAACCGAACGGAAATTAAATGAAATTTATTTATTTGCCAGAATATAGGTACATACATAATAACACTGGTAAAATATTTTTTTGTCTCACTATATTCGACTTATTAGTCGTGCAAATGTTTTTAATAGGTACATGCAGTATTATGAAATGACATCAATATACGTATCATTAGTCATTAGTCACACACATCATAATCATAATAACATTTACAGTCTTGCTTCATTATTAATTAATTAGCCACATTAACATTATAAAAAAATATAAAAAATAAACAATAATTGAATTGAGCTAAAATCTAATAAACTAGTGTAAAATTTAATATTAAACTAGTTTATTAGATTTTAGCTCATAGTCAAGACAGTTCATCAATTCATTGATTAGATTCATAAATAATGTCAATAATTATAATTTAAACAAGTGATCGTAAAATAAAGTTATACATCATATCTGTTTAAAATTTAAATAATCATCTATTGAATAAAAATATCTGTCACAAAGCCAATTGTTTCAAGTTTTATTAAATTCTAAATTATTCATTTTTCTTATATTTTCCGGTAGTTTGTTATAAAATTTCACCGCCATGGTATAGCAGTTCCTGTTACATAACTTTAATCTGCTTCGAGTGTACTACCAGAGGTTTTTGGACTATTTTCCTTTTAAATTGGGCCTTATCATCCTGTTCAAAAAGTGATAGGTGGTTTCTAACGAATTTACACATTTCAAAAACGTATAGGGATGAAAATGTCAGTAAAGGTTTATCAGTGAATATTAGTCGGCACGAATCAGGACTGATTCGTGCCGACTAATATTCACTGATAAACCTTCCAAAAAATGTATAAGGTCAATTTATAGTCTAAAGTGGACACTTTAGACTATAAATTGACCTTATACATTTTTTCTGGGCTATAAAAGCTCTCTGGACGTCTGTAGAGTTTCCCCACATGATTATCCCATACCTCAAAACTGAACATACATACATGACTGTGGTGGCTTATTCCACAAATCCCCCCTGTAAAATCCCCCTTAGGAGGAAAGGTGGAATATATAAAAACCAGTCTAGAATTCACCCCTGCTTATTTTACTAATCCCCCAGAGAACCCTAATGTAAAATCACTTTCAATTCTAGTTTTCCCCCCTAAGCGGGATTATCAGGAGTGAATTCTAGACTGTTTTTTTATAGATTCCACTTTTCCTCCTAAGTGGGATTTTCAGGGGGGATTTGTGGAATAAGCCGACTGTTGTATACCATTAATAATGTTTCTGTATTTGTATTTTTTTATTTTTATTTTTCCGAAGTGCGTATTAATATAGTTTTAAAGTTGCTTAAGAAAACAGATGAAAATTTACCATTTCCCCCTCTTATCTCCGACACTAATGAGCCAATTTTTTTTTTTTAATTCAGATTTTTTTTTTAATTTATTTATTTACCTTCTTACATCTTCCATTACAGGATAACCCAATGCGCAATAGCGAGTTCTATACATATAGATTATAGGAAAACCTATAAGAAGTCAATGGTCTTAAAAAACAAATTTCAAAGTTCTCGCAAATCTCTGGATATTGTCCGTGCCAACTTACATTTGGAGTTGAAATGTATGGGAAAACATGTTTTTCAACTAGGTACAATGTTAAGTTTATTCGTGGGATAAATTCATCCCAACTACGGAACCCTTCAGTGTGCATAGCCCGAGAGGCATTTGGCCGATAAAAAAAAGAATACTTTTACAACGATGTTATTAAATCAAATCAAAAATCAAATCATTTTTATTTCAGGAATACGCCCATATAAAATTTACACCAGATTACAAAATTACAAAATTCCTAAATTAAATTATTAAAATGACACAAATATTTTTTTCGTCTAATAGGTAGCAGGTATTTAGCTAAATAAAGCTTACTTTATGTAACCGGAATATAGGTAGCTATATGAACATGAACCATTAGTAATGTGAATGTGGATTGAAAGCAATCTAAAATGGAACGTTTGTACAAAGTAAAAAGCAAACATTGATACTCTCTACTATAAAATTCGAATACCAATACGTTACTCCTAACGTAGAAAATACCTACTATGAAAATACTATTACCCTATTCAAAATATTGAAATGAAATATTTTATTCGAAGTTTAATTTAGCAAATTCACTGAAAATAGTACCCCAGATACCTCGTGCAAGTATTTCGCAATCTGATAGATTGAAAAATAAACTGAATTGAAAGTTTTTGATATTCCTGATTTTATTGGAGCGTATTCAGTTTCAGTTAAGGTCAAAATGCTCACACGCACTCAAACTATACAGAGCCACGTTTGGATGCGTGTGTGCTCAATTAAAAATACGAAGCATGTGTTGGTGTGAGGGTGTGTGTTTGAGTGTGTGTTCATGCCGATACGAACAATGTACAAAAATCAGCAATATTAAAGCTGAATGTTGAGTTCTCTCAGAAATGTTAGCTGTTTTTGTTTTCGATAGATTCTGTTAGCTTGGAAAATTACAAAAATTGTGATTTATATTGGCACTGAATGTCTAGCATAGTGTTCGTTTTACAGTGTGATACTCGTATTTTTTTAACGCCAGGCATGAAACTGGTTTTAATAGTAAACATACATATGATAAAAAGTACAATTAAACACTATGTAAACAAACTCAGCATCTAAATATTTTGCATATACTATGTCAACTATCACATCTACCTTTATGTTACAAAAATCAAGATTTATGTTATGTTTTTTTAATGTTTACCTTCCTTAAATTAACTTCTGCTGTTTTGCTTTGTTGCTCTGTTTTTAATAACAAAAATTCTTTATGCTACTACGAGTACAATAATGATTTTGTCACAAGTCTACTACTATAAGTTTTACAGAAAACGAGGAAAACTGTTCCACCGTAGTACAGTTTATACTAGTACGGGGAACAGAGTGAATCAGTTCCGTTTTAGCAACCATTATAAGTACCGATACATACTAAACGAAAAAAAAAACCTACATTCATTTACTGCTTATTTATTACTTACTGCTTATTTATTTATTATTATGTGATTGATTTACTGCTTATTTATTACTTACATGAATTGTGCAAGGTTGTTAAATTTATTTTTGCAAATAAAGTTTTTTTTTTTAACTCTTAAAGTAGGCATTTGCGCTGCGCATTAAGTTTATTTAATGAGTCTGGACAAAATTGAATTTGTCACACATATTTTCACTGGCAGTGCGGTGAATGTACAAGTATCTCCCGGAACCCCGACTCTGGTAATAGAAGGAACGGTGGGGTTTTAGTCGGTAGAAGTTCGTCATAGCCCTCTATTCTCCCCAGATGGAGGGTATCCATGAGGATATCCACGGAAACAAAGTGTGGTAATCCACTGCATGCATGGTGAGGATACCCGTTGAAGCCGTGGGAGCTGGCTAGCTGTGTGACTCGCCGCTCGAAAGCTTGAGGAAGTGATGATGATGACGTCACGCTGAGGTAGATTCACGAAGGCTGCACTGACATTCATTCTTGGGGTCACCAGTACAGAGGTATGAGGAACAGGGTGTAAAGTTTACTCATCCTCCATAGAAAAGGGAGGATCCTCCGACCAGACGGGTGTCGTGTCTGGTGGGCAATTGCCCGACGGTTGATATCAGCATATTGTATATATGCTAGTCACGCGGTACACTGATTGCGCGATGCAGGATTTGTATACCGTCAGGTTTTTGATTCATAGTTTGCATGCGGCGTTGTAGATACCGCCACAAGCTGCTCTTGAATAGCAAGGAAAATATGTACATAATGTTTGTACATAATGTACATACTTTAATTTTTTTAAACATAAACTTTTGACTTTGACTTTGTAGTCAAAGTCAAATCATTTATTTCAAATAGGCACATAAAAGGCACTTAAAAGGCACATTTGAAAGTAAAACTTTTCAAAAATAATTAATTGATTTTAGTTGCCCCTTCCAAAAGGTAATTACGTATGGAGAAGATTGGGCAAGAAACTCCACACTTACTCTTTTAAAATGTTAACAATATTTTGTATACATTAATTATTCATTATATGTGAAGACGATGCACTTACCTAGAATAAAATTACTATACCTACCACAATAGGTAAAAAGAATTAAAAGTGAAGCAATGACAGACAAATTAATTATGCGATCGATACACAAAGATTTTCCTGAGGTTTTCAATGTAGTATTTTGAGAATATCTGCGTATCTTCTCTACTTAATAAAAATTCAACGCCTAGCTTAAACTGCTGGGTAGCTTCATACCAGTATTTTATATGCGACTTCCTATCTGAACTAATAAACTAATACCCTAGTAACTGGGTAATATACTATACCCTTGGTAAAGTCTTACCAAGGGGTATAGTATTACCCAGTTACTGGACAACCAGTCGGTTGTTAGTTTTTCGGGCTTCTGACGACCCGTAACGACTGTCAAAGATCCACGAATGATAGCAGAGACCAACGGCTTAACGTGCTTTCCGAGGCACGGAAGAGTCGCTGTATGTAAAGATGGACGATGGACTATGGTTGGTCCACGTACCAATCCCGGTGAGCTTAACTTAACCTGATGGGTCGACCCGTGTGCCGATTACTTAGCCACGAGCTCCTCAATAGCCAGCCTTAGGGAGGTGTCATTTCTTTGTATGAGATTGGGTATCTGTACGAAGTATTATATAATGTGTGCTTTGAGTGAAGCACAGTTGTAGTTTATCTGGGCTGGTACGGAACCCTCGGTGCGCGAGTTCGACTCGCTCCTTGACCGGTTTTTAATCATGTGCCGCTACCCCGCGCCACCACCGCCGCTGCGCCGCACCCGTTGACTTCGTGTCCGTAGCCTGAGATTAGAATGCGAACGGTCCTTAAAATACGGAAATTGCCCCTCTGAACCGGTCACATGTTGTCAGGTGCTACAGAAATGCACGTGTGTTCAGAGTCTAGACAGACTAACACAAAGTTGACTTTGTGTTAGACCTAGCTAGAATGTAACCTCAATGGATAGACGTCACACGTGACTAGGTCTTAGCACAGCTGTGCTTGACTGTGATTGAAGCGTGGGCGTCTGTCAGTGCCCAACATTACACAAATATTCACGCTTCATGAGATACACTATTATTAACAACAGTACGAGCTTCTTATGAAAAGGTTCGTCTATAATAGTATTTAAGTATTACAGTAACAACAATTTTAGTGGTTTTAACTTGGCGTTTAGCAGCTGTATTCGTTGTAACTGTGATATTAGATTGAATGAGAGTCAGTGACATAAGGGACCTGCTTTTTAACTTTTTCTCCATGAGCGTTCACATTGAAATATACAATCCCAAAGTGATATCGAAATAAAATGATACGAAACTAATGCAGATTCATAAATTCTGTTATCGTAATTCAGTTTACTGTCGGACATCAGAAACCATTGTTTTTTACCCTAAAAACTAAGCCCCCTTCCTGAAAGAAAATAAAACGAAAAAAATACAAATCTAAAAGCATAAACTTACCATGAGGAAAGAGAACTCAATCGAAGTAAGGCCGTAGTTGGAACATTCAAATACATAAATCTTTGGGGCGACGTTAAGTTTTTTATGCCCGACCCGATAAGTAGCCTGCTCCCTCGGGCATACTTACACATTCAGAATATCTTACAGAGCGCGCACTTGCGACTAGTCGGACGACAGTTTGTCTGCGACGTAATATCTATATCTATACATGTAATAAAATCGTAGCAATGTCAAAACTGTACATTGTTTTTTTTTTTTTTTTAAGTAATTTCCACGACGTCTCGGAACGATTCTGATGCCAAAAATATAGTTTTTAGAATTTTTGTCTGTTTCATTCAAATTTTGCATAGTTATTACCACGCTATTTGCTATGGAGGGAGAGCACTGTTATATTTGTTTCGAAATGGGTCAATAAGGGCAGGTACCTTAACCATGGTCACTACAAGAAAACGGTCCTATGAGACTATCCTTAACTTTTAGAAAAAATTAGATCTGCATTCACAGTATTTAAAAAAAAATACGGTCAGCAAGAAAATGGGTAATTTTCATAAAAATCTTTTGATGCCAATCGATTCTGTTTTTTACAAGGATCAAAAAACTTTATTGGACCCACTGTGAGGTTTTAGTACTAGAAAAGTCAGAAATCGGAAAAAAAAATCCCCATACAGTTCGTAGGAATGATACTGAGATGAGAGCGGACACAATATACCAGTTTATGACAACAATCGAATTATACCATTACTTCACTGGGCTGAATAGGAAACGAATATAGTAGATAGTTACAGATTTAATATTTCAAATGATTTTATCATACCATTATGGATCTAAGCAGTCAATCATGACCTATTAGGCAATTTCAGTCAACCTGATTTCGATTCCCAAGAATTGATATTTTTTGGGTTTTTTTTTTTTCATTCTGTTACTGTAATTGTGATAGTTCGAAGAACGTACACAGAATAATACACTCCCGGCATCCTAAATTAATCCTCCGTGCATTTTTATGTTTATAGGCCTAAAACATCAAAATAATGTTATCATCAGCGAAAAAGTTTTTATGCAATTTTGAAGTTCGCATACTGGCCATCACCATTTTTACATATTTGAATTCACGTATACGAAAAAGAGCAGAAAATCGGAGTTTAGTCGCTCTTAAAAGAACAACAAGCTTTGATTAGAGCATCTATAATGTCAATATATAGTTATTTCGTTATGTGTTTTGTTTTGCATAGAGTATCAAAATTGTTTTACTTTATTGACGTGAATTCGTCTTAAAATTTGCTTCCATAGTGGGAGGCAATTCAAATAACTGATGATAACAAAATCGGGGGATACAGTTTGGTATTGCAGCTACATATCCATCATCTACATCTAAAATTTAATTACACTACTCGATAGCTAAAGGACAAATAAATCGCTCAAATAAAATATTACCCGTTACGTATACGTGTTCACGTAAAACACACGGCCACACCCCGATTTTTTTAATCCATTCTGGCGTATCATATTATGGACACTGCACCTGAAGTAGCCGCGCAAGCTTTCTCTTTTTCAGTCTGGACTTATTCAGCGAAACGTAAGCGCAGCAAGAACTTCACATAAATCGTCAAAGAATTTACCATCAATAACTGGAGACTGGCGGCTTTGTGCGTCGTCTAGAAGTACCACGAAACCGGGTCACTACAGCAAGACATAATTGGTTTATCTTTACCACCAGCCTGCGTAATCGTCATCTGACCTCCAAGAACAGCTTCAGGTCAAATCAAATACAATCAGGTCCAAGAACAGCTTCGATACTTTCATGTACCAACTGTTAGAAGGAGATTAAAAAAAACGAGTACTGAAACTTCATAAGCCAGCCAATGGTCCCAAACTAACACGAGCCCACAGAATGGCGCGCCTACAGTTTGCAGGCGACCATTTGCATTGGACTCAACGTTATTATTATTTATTATTTTAATGGAGCCAGGTTCTTTTTACGGACGAAACCAAGATTATGCTATGATTATGTGTGTGTGTTTTATTTTATTTTATTTATTTGCGAAAATAAACAGTTACACATTACAGAATTACAAAAAAAAATATTTGCTATAGAATGAGTAAATATATAAACCCACGACATTTTCCACATATTATAAAAACAAATTATAAAATTAATGTGATGTGCGCTTACAATTTGATAAGTACAATAAAATTACATAATGATTTTAATTCCATGCCAAATCGTATGACGGCCATTGTAAATATTCTTGGAGGTAACATAAATAAACGTTTTCTCTATGTATACCAAAAAAATCAAAACTTATTTTACCCCTGAGAAACGCGAAAAGACGACTTATTGCAATTAAAGATTTTTTTTTTGTTTCCGATTTTAAAATTTGGAACAATGACAAACGGAAATGATAGTGAGTGTTTTTTTTTTTTCTGTTTACACAATTTTTTTAAGTAGCTATCTTTCAACAAAAATATGTAGGGTGGTTCGATTCAAGTGGCCGGGAGTGTAACTAAGTGTACCTCTTCTGTGGTGGATGGTTATAAATTTATAATAAACATAAATATCTATGATTGTTAGGCGACTGTTAATGAGAAATCCCGAGTGTTTACAATTACAATGTACTGTTTATATTATTTTAGTGATAGGTGTTCGTCAGGAATAATCTGTAAGAATGACAATGAGAAACATTCAGTGAATAATAAATTGTTGTGCCATTTTGATGTTGATTTTAATTTTGTTTTAATTTTACTTTGATTTTGTTAAAAAAAAAAAAATGTAATTTTAATATTTAATTGTGATTTTAATTGTGATGCTTATTTTAATTGTGTTAATGATTTTATAATTCTGTACCTATGATCCAAAGTTGATTGAAGTAAATAAATAATAATAATAATAATAATTAGTGCATATGCAGGAACTTATGCAAGCCTTCATTAATTCACTAGAAAAGAGCTGGTGGACCTCGAAATCGGGCTGCAGACAGTCCAGGGAGCTTTGCTATGCTTAGATGGCAGAATAACCAGGCGTTTATTATGCCTGGACAGGACCGGCCTGCGCCTGGTTACGAGACACTCATCGCTAAACAAACACTTCCACACAATAGACAGAGCGGACAATCTTCTGTGCAGGGCTTGCATGGAGGCTGAAGAAACCGTCGCGCATGTGCTCTTTGAATGCACAGGCCTGTCACCCAGATTAAAACAGAAACCCTCAGGGCAGCCAGATCTTTCACAGATGTTCTAAACGACGTTATTAACTTCTGGAGGGAGGTGGGCTGGTTGGAATAACCTCTGATGGCCACCAAACGCGGAAACTAAACCCTTTACCATAGAACTGTACGTCGCTTGCCCCCGCGTCACCAGTCCTGACCCTATGTATATTTTGGCTTCTGTAACCAAAACTACAAACGTAGTATTCAAGGAAGTTTTATTAAACGTGGCTGTTATTTTAGTATATTGTGGTGTCTTACGACTTCCACGCAAAATAAATCGCGGGTAGAAGCTAGTGATCTAATATTTTAACATACAACCATTTATACATGTTGTTATGATGTCTGCGCGTTGGTAGGAATAGGCATGCATGGAATCATTTTTGGAGTTTTTGTGTTTTTTTTTTTCTCATCGGTTTTTTTGGTTAACTAATATTGTACTTATTGTTTAAATATTACGTATTTCGTTTATGTTTAATGCTTTAAATTCGATAGTAGCAGCATCAACGAAAAGTCGGGCGCTAATTGAAGTCGTAAGTGTTTGCAATGCCTACCTAACCACTGCAGATTTCACCGTAGTATTTGGTTTTACGACCAAGAGTAGAAGTAGTCCTAGATTTTACAGCTTCCGATTGTTAGACCAGTCATTCTACATTTGCAAACTTATGTAAGTTAGTTAATCTTTGTTATAAAATTAGAATGTAATCCAGCTGTTATTGCCAGATAAACTTACCTAAAGTTCCATCAGTACTTACCTAGCGATTGAGAGAAGTTTTTTTCAGAAATCTTAGAACCTAAATAATGGAATTGTGCACTATTATCAAATGCAGTACCTATGCAACTATGCATGCAGGCCCCATACTAATAAACTCGCACTAACTGTTGCGAAACAATCTCATCTTTCAAATCAGCACCTTTGAAAGCGAGTAAACACAACTCCGAGCTAGTTTAATTCTCATTCCAAAGTGTAGAGCGACGCAAAACAAGAGTAAAAGCATAGTTATTGATTCTCTAATTTAGTTTGTGCGAACGAATGGAACGAATCTCAAATAGGGGCGACTCGGGGCGCCATCCACCGCCAGCGCCGTCGGGTGGCTGATGTTCATCTTGATTTGCCCGGTTAAAACGAACCTCACTGCTTTATCTGTGGAACTGACTGTACAGGTAATAAGATACAGCGAATGATACTTATAATTTATTGGTAGTTGTTCATAAATTACCAGAACCTTAAATTATTAAAATATATTTAAGAAGTGATTTACAGTTCATAGAATCTGTCTAGGCATTATCCGCTTAGACAGATTCTCTAATCAAGGAGGCGCTTTTTAAATTTAACACATAGATATTATAATTCCGAAACATAAGGTTTAAGACTCGTTTCTGTTGTAACAAGCCATTCGCACAATGGGATTTCCCATTGGCAAAAATTTCGAACTTCCATACAAACTTTCATCCCGTATTTAACCTCTTTAGGGGATGAATTTTCATGTCATGCTTCTAAATAGGACCAGCGGTTTTAGGCTGTGCGCTGTCAGTCAGTGAATCTATTGAATTTTATTAAGTAGACTAGCTTCTGCCCGCGACTTCGTCCGCGTAAAATCCAGCCCCGTCGCATCGCATTGCCCGCCCGCGCAATTATCCGATTTCACTTAGCGTTCTTTCCGACTTTTTGTCGTTTGCTCAGCTCCTTAAGGTCATAGCGTAATTTTATATAATCGTCCTCGATAAATTGACTATCTAACACAAAAATAATTTTTCAATTCCAACCAGTAGTTCCTAAGATTCGCCAATCTTAGGAACTACTGGTTGGAATTGAAAAATTATTGTTTGAATTGAAGCAAACAAACAAATCAACTCTTCAGCTTTATTATATTAGTATAGATTAGAATTTTATTAGAATTTTATTAAGTTCTAATAAATTAATTAAAAACTTTTTACACTTTGATAAGTTAAAATGTTGACTATAACTTGAGTCGTTTAAAATGATTTAAAAATGTTAAGAATTTCGATTGCTTAGGTACTTCTTACTATTGTAAGAAGCGGTTGTGGTTGTTGTTCTTAGCGGTATTCCTTAAGTACCCATTGTAATACTTACGTCACTGAACATTCAACGTAGTTTAGTCTTAAGTATATTTGTAGACATTTTCAACAAAGTGTTTGAACGCTACTTATGAACGCTGTGTTATAATATTTGAAGTGTAAAATATCAATAAAACTAAGTAATTCGTGTCAGGGCTGTGAGTCTGGGAGTCCTCACGTTCACAACTATATTTTACAGCTCCGACAGAATACGATATCAAATAGAATTTCTATTGATATTTTCATTCAGTCAAGACGTCTCGAGACTTCTCGAGGATATTTTTAAATGTCAAAGTTTCTAAAGCAATTTCTGTGAAAACTTTTAAGTGGAACGAAAGGTTCAGATCCGTGCAAGTGACGCCCCTTGAGCATTTGTTACGAATAGGCAACATTTTATAAAAGCTTTGGTATATTTGCAAAAATCGCCGTCGGCAGGGATAGCGGGGTCGCGGGATGGCGGGACGACAGATATCTGTCGGAACATTTGTTGGTTTGAGTCGAGTTTTGCGCGTAATTTTGAGGGTAGTTAGGAATGTAAGTACTTTTATTTGTTTGTGGTTTTACTGTGACAGGGGCGATGTGTGTTTGTGAATGTGGATGTCAGAATTAATTGTAAGTCAGCTCTTTATGGGTACAAACTAAATATTACTAAGTAATAACAAACGAATAGAAATACTGATTCCATTTTTAGTGAAGTTTAATTGAGCATGCAATTTAAATTACCTACTTACCTACTTATAGTTTTAAGTGCTCTTTTCGTTCAAGAAGGCATCGCCTTCAGAAGGTAGAGCAGTTTAATAAAAAATATATAAAATTAGAAACGGCAGCTCGGCCTATCATGATTTCAAGTCAGTGGAAATTGGTATGTCACAAAATTGTGATGATCGCCATTCGTTTTTTTTAGTGGACTGGAGAAAATTACTACTTACAATCCGCCCTTCGACCAAGAATTTCTTGATCCACCCATCAACGCTTTATAACTTTTCAAACACATTAAAATTTGGTAATAATTGCGAGATCTAGTGTTAATATTCCAAGCTACAATCAAATCTGCCTTACCTACATGGCGCAGAACCGTAAGGCGTTATCCCAATTAGGGTGTGCCATTTTGCTCACAGCCTCCATATTGCAATGTAGCACCAACATTGTGATCTCCTAAAAACCCTTATTACCAAGTCTCTAGTCGTTAAGGGCCCTAAGGCTCTAAGGCTAATGTTATACATGACCGATTTATCGGTGACCGAATTAATTTAAGTCCAAAATTAATCGAAGTCCGATAACTGCCAACTGTCGGGATTCGAATATTCACGACAACACGCGACGGGCGCCGCACCTCCGACTGGAATGACGTTTAGCACCCGGTACCAGTCCGGTACCAGCACGGGACGGAGCTGGAAATGTCTCGTGGAAAAACGATCATGAATGCTGCCCAACCAACCCCGATTCAGAACCGAAAACAGAATTTGATATATATGGAACCGAATCGATTGAGATTATTTTACTGTCGTTATTATAGTAAGCACTCAAAGGTTTTCATTTTAATTTGTAATGTTTCTCATTCATTGTCTATTAAGTACCAAGCTACACTAGAATATCAGCTCATGCACGGTGAAAATATTAGCCAGCAAAATATGTTGCCAACCTGATCTTGGAAGTGCGACTCACCGCCCACCGTGCATTACCACTAGTAAGATAATTCTCCCGACAAGTGTGAATTCAAATAAATGACAAACTACGATGCATGAGCAAATCAAACGTGAACTGTCCTATCCCAACTTTCGTTAACATTTCGTTTCCAACAAAAGTCGATATGAACGCGCACAGCTCCGGTTTTTATTAGATTTCATACAGTTCCATCACCTGACTCACTAATGATTTTGCTAAGAGTCGAACAATCAAAACCAATTGAGTATTCACTCCTGTGTGGTACATAGGTACCTACCTACCGATGATCATACAATATTATTATGGTCTAGTACATCGAATCGAATGAGGAAGACAACGTGGCCGGTAAATTCAATATTTTAATAACGTATTTTAAGACTACTTTTAGAGCTTCATTAATAACTTTTTTCTCAACGTTATTTTTAATTCGCCGTCTGCGTAAAGCCTAAGTCGCACGGTTTATACATCGCCCGAACGAAATTTAATCTACCTTTTAGCATGCAAATATCCGCAATATTCCTTGAAGCGGTTTTAAGAAAGACATAAATGATGTAATTTAGAGATTTTGCTCTGTTTTCCCGTGGTTATGGCCGCCGGTGGTTTATCTAACGACGCCTTGTATTCACGGACTTGATCATTTAATAAGTTAATGAGCATCATTTGTATTTCCTTTTGTGTTTTTATTTTTATACTTTTGCTTTACCGCAGATGCGTTTGCGGTTGACCTTTTTTTGAATTTAATCGTTGTTTTAGATGTTATTAAGCTACGTCATTTTTTTCTTTTCATTTATATTCGAGGCATTTGAGAAAGTAATCGTACATAATGTCTATTTGACCATTTAATTTAATAATATTTATTTTCCCTGATCTGTAGAATCCTGAAGACTGTAAGTAGCTGATAGGACGTCATCCCCGCTTTGGAGGTCCTTGGTGAAGTCATCATCTAATCTGAAATTCCATTTTTTATATTGTATTTTTGGTAAAATGTATGGATCATGAACTCTGTTTTTTTTTTTTTAATGCTTTATGCTTTCCAAAATTTGAAACGTTGCCCGTATTTAGAATTCTAAGAGTTCATTTCGAATCTAATAAGTTATACTCTGCTGCTGACGCCATGCAATGATGCAACTAAGGAGATACTGTTGGTAGTATTAATGTAAACAAACATAACAAACATAAAACTTGTTCCAAACATAAGTGATGAAAGTATAAACAAACCCTGTTTAGGTTAAATTCTTTCGCAATCACTCATTAAAATGAAATCAGTAACATTCATGTGTATTTAGAAGATTTCAACTTTATATCTCATCACTTTTACCACATTAATAATTATTGTTTGAATAACAATATTACATTGTGATTGAAAAATAATAGAAGGAAATTGAAGTCAGGGCACGTGCCGGCCGTAAAGAATAACACCACCCCATTTCATCCCGTGGGTGTCGTAAAAGGCGACTAAGGGACTTAATAGAGAACGGGCAGAAGCGTTTTCTATCCATTTTTAACACCATACTGCAATCGCCAACCCGCCTGCCAAGCGTGGCGATTATGGCAAATCCCCCCCCTCCCCTCCCGCCAAAATGACAAGCACAAATAAAAAATGGTTCTGGAGTGGTGACCGCGTACCGGAAGACGCAGCGTTGGACGGCCTCCCACAAGGTGGACCGATGACCTTATGAAAACCGCAGGAATCCGCTGGATGCGGGAAGCACAGAACCGGTTGAAGTGGCGGTGCTTGGGAGGCCTATGTCCAGCAGTGGACGTCTTTCGACTGAAATGATGATGATGAGGTCATCATCATTTCAGTCGAAATATTGTCAAATGCAAAACAACTTCATGGTGATTTAAAATTTTTTTTTTTGGATTAAGTATTCAAGTAGAACAGTGGTGGTCTTGTGGTAACGGCCGCGACTAACGAGTTGTAGTTCGCAGGTTCGAACCCAGGCAGGCGCTTTACTTTGTGTAAATTATTTCAACACCACTGCTCTCAAAACGGTGAAGGGAAACATCGTGAGGAAACTGGCATATCCTAGAAAAAAAAATATCGAAGACATGTGACATCTACCAACCCGCACTGGCGCGTGGTGGATTACGGCCCACTCCCTCTCACCGAGAGCAAGCAGTGAGAACATTAAAGACTAATTACGTATAGCACTCATTTTGTAAGTGGCACTACAAATTGGCATCCACAGGTGCGTTTTTTGATCCATTTGTTTACATTTTCAGCAGATACTTTTGGAACGAACCATAATACACGCAAGTCACTCCTAGAAAACCTGAGACATTGCTTAGAACAAACTGAATGTCAACAGAGAACGCACAGTGCCTTGGAATGCCACTTATTTTTTATTAAAAAATTCTGCGATGCCATTTGCAAACTTCGCAAGGGAGAAAAACAGGTCGACGATCTTAAAGTTTCTAGAAAAAACACATTCGCACTGTTTAGTTTAAAATTAAACAGTTAAAAAATTATAAAGAACTTATTCTTTGCGCATTTGAACAAGGCACGCTGCTTGAAATCTAAGTTTTTCGATATTAGGATCATGCGAAGACGATATCATATATACGAAAGAGATAGGATTCTGAATGTAAGTCGTGTTTATTGGCTGTAATCTAGGAATGAAAGAATAAAGTGTTTCGGTTTATGACCGGAGCTTATTCCAATATTGATAAGACTAGAAGTTACAATGCTTACGAACTCAAATGCGGAGGACTTCTGAAAGCCGCTGTCCTAATAGAACTTAATTATGTTCTGTGAGACGAACAAATGTTGAATGGATCCAGTACATCACGCGAATGTAATAAGGACACATACTAAACAGCCGTACGTTTGATCTCTTGTGTTCGTATTTCCAAAGTTATGTTAGGACAGCGCCTCAGGACATAACTGAAACTCAAACCCAAAGCATTTATTTCAAATAAACCAATTACAGGCACTTTTGAATTGTTAAGGGGTCGGTCAGAAGATATAGCTAGTTGCCCATTCCAAAGCGTAGTAGGTTAACGTAACGTAACGTAGGGGAACGGCAAACGGAGAAACTCCCGTGGAGTTTCTTGCCCACTTGTCTCTCGTCACTTGTCACTCATTTAAAACAAAATATTGAATATTGTTACATAATAAAGACCATGGGTAGCTAAGGAATTCGAACCGTGCTTGTACTTTATGTAATTTTAGTCGACACACGAGGCTTCTCCAGATAGACCACGTCCATCTGATATTGCTATAATGCTATATCTGATATTGCTATATTCCAACTGTTGTTAAGAATGAACACCACAAAAGTTGTGTTACTGCTTTAGGAGTGGTGCTAACCACTTTAACTGGGTACCAAAAATTCGTCTATGCACTTTCAAGAAGTCCTGTGAGTCGTATCAAAACCCAACGATCAAACATAAAATATATTCTACAACTATTCAATTTTTCTTCTGCGCCATTAAAATTCCAAGCACTTTCATAGTTCGTTAGTCTTCACATACAATCGAATATAATATTTTCGTTATTTAAATGTCTAAAGTTCGAATCTCTGAGTTTAAAGATCTATGTCATTGCCCGGTTGATCGATGACAGTTTCTAAGGCTTAATCGAGGATCCAAACAAGATATTAATTGATACTAGGATCTTCCATATTCCTTTACATCGTTAAATTCGGATTTGCAAGTTACTGCCGAAGTGAAGTTATTGTACTCGAGAAATTCGACAACTACTCTCCGGGGAGGTTCGGGGAATCCGTTTATTGTTTTATGTAGATACTTAGATTGAATCAGACTGAAATGTTCTTGAGGAAACGTCGCCACATTGTGTAGATAGATATATGTAGTTACATGAATAAATTGCTACATTTTGTTTACTTGTCATGCCAACTTATTTACGGATTATTGCACAATATGATACTAAGGTGTGCTTTTCGAACATAAGGAGAAAGAAAATTGTTTGCCGAAAATTGCGCACATAAAATTAGGTACGAAACAGCTTCAATAAAAACGACAAAATATAATACGCGACAGAATATCCAAAGATAACGCTGCTCTTAACCCTCTAGTTTATTACGCTGCCAAGATTCACAAAAGAAAACAACTACATAAACCCAATAAATAATAGAAAAATAACAAAAACGAATCTCTCTAGCGATTACAATCAGCACGCTCGAACTGTTACATAAACAACGTGGATAAATCATACATTCATTCGTTCACGAATGGGATCGGACGTGATTCGTTCATTTGGACAACGTATGAGTTGGTGGCGCCTGTTAAACAAGTCACCGGGGACGATTCAAATATTTTACTGCACATCACATGACTCGTTAATATCTGAAATTGTGAACAGACATAACGTACGAGATTGTAGATATTTTTTTTTTTTATTGGCACCCTGTGGGTGAAACATTAATTCGACATAGGTATGAGTTAGCTAGGTGAGAATGAATGTTGATCTAATAATTTTAGTAGTCTCAGAATATTTTGTGATAGACTTAAATGCATGTCAGGTATGGCTATTCTTCACAGAATATTATTTTATAAAAAGTTACTTTCATGTACCTACGTAGGCATTCAACGATGTGTAAAACATGAATGACCTGCCTACATGTGTAGATATCTCCTTACAATGAATTTCAATTCACAAAAAGACCCCCAGTTCCACATAGCCTGTCAGTCAAATCCATTGTGGCAGGTGTCACATTTCACAAAAGCCTCGATTCTGAACATCGCGGAAATTAAAACACTTCGGGCCACACTGTGGGAGTTTCTCAAGTCGTTTTTAATATAATCCCAGGCGTGCCTATCAGAGTAGGTAATCCTTATACATACTTCAAACATTATCTACTCAGAAATGTATAAGGAAACGCTTACCTTGAACAATTTTGAGGGAAGACTTTTCCTTTTGATCTCATTTTTCGGTTTATCGTTATGTGGTAATCTGGAGATTGGAAGTAAATCAGGGAAAGAGGCCTCAGACTCTGCATAATGAAAATTCAGGATCAGGTTAATGCTATTTTGACTAAGTTATAAAGTCAGTTACCAAAATCAAATAAAAAGTCATTAATTTAAATTAGGCTGAGAATCAGCACTTTTCGAACGCCAAAATTACATAAGATATTCCCCAAAAACGCCGGGCGCCCTCTAATAAAATATATATTAATAATATACACTACATATTTTGTATACATTCGAAATATGCGAATGTTATTAATTAATAATCAGAATAAAATAACTGTAAATATCATCGAACTCAATTTGGTTATGGCAATTGCGCTCCACCGGAAATACAAAAACTGTTTGAATTTAATCATCTCATTCCTAAATTCCTATCTAATTTGGTAGGTAATCAATATTCCACAATTTGAACCACACTAGTATCGTATAAATATGGACAGTACAGAAAATAGGCCTATTTCTAGAAATAATTACCTACACTCCATTGGAGCGGCACCCTTAATGTTTGTAAAATTGAAGTGTTTTATTGGAACGAAGTTCTTTTAACGCGGCTTGCGGTAGGCGTTGATAGGTAGAAATCGTCACGCGAAAATGCGTTCCTACATGTTACGCGACACTGCCCTCCATGCGATTTTCTTCTTTGGTCAAAATATAAATCTAAGGTGGCGGCTGCGAAAATTTTCATATTTATCATCATGGGCGTCGTTTTCATGGTTTTCGAGGGTGCTAAAACCGATAGTGAGGTCAAAATTTAAATCCAAGATGTCTTTAATACCCGCTAAAACCATGAAAATGACACTCATGACGAAAAATTTAAAAATTTTCGCAGCCACCATCTTGGATTTACAAATAAATTCACGAATTTTTTATGATCGATCACATGGACCATAATTTTCTGATTATTATGACAATATAATTATCTTTCTTACCTTTCAATATCAGCAGGGAGTTTAATAAACGAAAGCTCCGGTTTTGAAGAAGTAGAGTTCAAACAGCCGTATACTACGCAATACATTCGTGGCATTTTTTAAAGATTGCGGACGGTCCGTGGCGAAAAAGATTATGTATAATACGACCACTTGTCTCGACACGGCACCCGCGACTGACAGCACTGCCACGCGCCCTTTTATCTCTCTTACATACGCGCGTCTGTGTGAGTGAGCCGTTTAGAACGTTTCTCCGTCTCTACTGTCCATTTATATATTGTGACGCTAGTCCCTGATTCCTAAATCATGACAATACATCGAATATTTATGAACGACCCCAATTTATCATTAATACCTAATTCGAGTTACATATTATAATTATGATTTGTTTATCCGTTCTATTAATTTGATGCGCCATTAATATGCTCAACGTTAAATACGAAATAGCAGTATACAAATATTGGTACCTACCTATAGGTATCTCCGTTTTGTGATGAAATCAAATATTAAATTAAATATTGATTTGTTAACCAATTCCGTTCGCAGTGTTGCTTTTTCAACGATGAAAGCAATGTGGATAAGAAAACAACAAAGTTTTAAATGTTTTTTAACAATAAAGTTTATTATTCATATCGTAGACAGATAATATCGCACATCGGCAACAAGAGAGTCACAACACATAAAAATTCGAAGTTTACGGGTCACAAATATCTTTAGATTTTAATTTCAATAAAAAATATAATAGAGCATTACTTAACTATATTATTATCTTAAGTTCTCCGATATGCTCTCCCATAAAATTTTTAATGGACATTTAGGAAATAACAAAATAAAAAAGAGGTTTCCCAAAAACTCCATTTATTGTGTTGTGACACTCTCATTGCCGATGTGCAATATGTAAGAATAAGATAAAATTGCGATACGATATAATATAATAAAATACTTTGACAATTAAAATGCAGTGATTAAGCGATTGACTGCTACGCTGCGTGTCGCGGGTTGGATTCCCGCACGTAACAAATATTTGTATGGCCTACAAGTAGTTATTCCGGGTCTGGCTGTTGGTGTATGTGAGTTTAAATGTTTGTAAACGTACCCAGAATACAGGAGAAATTCCTAGTATGGGGCAACGTTTAAAAAAAATACCGGAGAAATTTCAAGAGTGGGACAACGTTTAAAACCATACCGTACCATTTCAAGGATTTCCAAAAACTTTTCTTCCCCACTTCCCAGTTTATTTTAAGCTCGGGAAGAAGCACCGAAACAGTTAATTTCCCAGGTGCACGTCAATAATAATTTATCAAACTTTAGAGGTATGAGAAACTGGGTGTAAAGTTCACTCATACTATATAGTAAAGGGAGGATCCTCCGACCGGGTGTTGTGTCTGGTGGGCAACTGCCCAACGGTTGATATCGGGATGTTGTATATATGCTAGTCGCGTGGTAAATTCTGATAGCGCGATGCAGGATTTGTGACGTCAGGTCTTTGATTCGTAATTTGTATGTGGCGTGGTTGATAACCGCCACATTACTACCCTCCGGAGACCGGAGGTCGATAGTGGGCTGAGTCAGTGCATATGATGCTTGCCAGGGCCAGTTTTGATTCCAGGGATTCGGAACCGGGTGCCGCATAGTTCACGGTGAGTCGGAATTATCTGCGGTGATTCCCCAGTGAGTCGGGGTGGCGCTGCGTTTTGTTGATCCAGTAAGTCGGACGTCGTACAACGCCGGGTTGAGGCTGTCTGCTGGCGTCGACAAGGAGAGCGTTGAAGGGCTCTGCTTGTGGACCGGCCGAAAGTGCAGTGTGCTGTGCCAAGGTTGCTGATGAGGCTGAGGGTGATGACCAGGTATGCGCGTTCGCTGCATGCTGGTGGTCAGGATACCCGTTAAAGCCGTGGGTGCTGGCTGGTTGTGTGACTCGCCGCTCGAAAGCTTGAGGAAGTGATGGATGACATCACGCTGAAGTAGTTGCACGAAGGCTGCGCTAATGTCCATGTTCGGAGTCACCAATTTAGAGGTATGAGGAACAGGGTGTAAAGTTCACTCATACTCCATAGTAAAGGGAGGATCCTCCGACCAGACGGGTATTGTGTCTGGTGGGCAACTGCCCAACGGTTGATGTCGGGAAGTTGTATACCGGATGACTTCATTTACCGTCTCGAAAAAAATTGGGTATACTAGGTGAACGGAGTAGAAGCCTATGGCATAGCAATTTTTTTTTTTTTTTCAGAAATAAAACTAAAATAAAAGATAAAAATATTGAAATTTGGGTGCGTATGATTTAAATTTAAATATAATTTATCGTATTTATTTATTGAATTATGTTTTTTGTTAAATTTCTGTGTTTATTGTTATAGTATGATAAGTTTACTTCAAATGTGTGGTATTTATCCATAGATCAATTTCTTTCTAGGTTAAAGAAAAAATAATAAAAACTATGCCATAGGCTTCTACTCCGTTCACCTAGTATACCCAAATTTTTACGAGACGGTAAAAAATGTCATCCGGTATATGCTAATCGCGTGGTAAACTCTGATAGCGCGATGCAGGATTTGAGACGTCAGGTCTTTGATGCGTAGTTCGAATGTGGCGTTGTTCATACCGCCACAAAACTATAAAACCGTTCGTCAAAAAAAGTACCTGATACACAGACACACGCATATCCTACACATCTTAGTCACAATACTGTGTCTTAGTACTTGTAATTCCACCCCAGTGGGAGTTACGAAGTCAACTGCAAACTAAAGGAAAAGGCTACACCGCCGCGCTGGCAACAACCTCGCACCTGTTTAATTACCTTTTCTAGCAAAGTTAGGTGTTGAGAACTAAGCTTAACTATACTTTGGATAGCAACTTTACATCCGGATATAGCACGTCTTGCACTGGGGTGCATTAAAAGAGACAAACACATGAATGACGAATATGAAAGTGTGACTAGCGCTCCCTGGCTATCCGTTCACCTCGGTTTAAGCTTTGTGTGAAAGGAGAGAACACTTAGTAATAATTACACTGTACTGTAGTGTTCATTAAAGGTTGAGAAATAAAGGAGTTGCCTATTAATAATTAGCTGTTAGTATTGATGAGCTGGCTGAGTAGCCTAGGATTGAATTAAATTTCGTGTGACTGGAGAAGGTTTTTTTTTACTTTTTACTTTGCCCAGAAGTGGGACAAAATATAGGCTACCAAAAAAAAAAATTGTTTTGATTTTCAATCCAGTATCTTTATGGAATCCAAGCACACACTGAAATATAATTAAATCACCTACGTTTCAGGGATTCTACCTGAAAACATAATTACTTGGAAGAGTTTGTTCGTTGGCACCCAATGAGCTTAATATTTCCTACAATGTTCGCCGACCGATAGGAAATACAGTGTATTCGATTCAAATCGAATTACTTTCCATCAAAATGAAAATTAAATTCAGGTTCACGATTTCACCGTTTTGAATTAAACCGCAGACAGACAGTCAGACAGACTAGCTTGGCGAAACTATAAGGTAGTAGTGATGATGTGCATCGACTTTTGCTGCCGAAAGTTTCTACATTGCTTTCTGAAACTTATGGTGCCTCCACACATCTTTTCTGACAACCGAGGCTCGAATTGCGACCTCTTTACTACTGAAGTACGCCGGGCAGACAGAAATCTCTACATCACTTAGACCTGGAGCGATGCGAGTTGCGTCAAGCGCCACGCGCGCGTTTCACCTGTTCCCGTCCGTTGTTTCGAAAGTCGCGTCGCTGTGACTCGTGGCATTTAGGAGTCGCTGTCGCAAGACGCGTGGCGCTTGAGCGTGCACCTCGCAGCCACGGGGTTACGAGTCATTAAACATTACCTCAAGCTCACACCCTGTATGTGGAGAATATTGGTAAACAATGTGAAATGTATTAATTGTTTTGCTACACGGGTTTGTAATTAGCGAGGCGTGTTCCTATGAATATAGTTGTGAACGAGTTGCCAACTGTCTAAGGAACTATTAGGATCTGTTTGGGAACTAGATAATGGTACTTTTGGTTACGTGGGGGAGGTTAGACAGTTGCATCCAAATAGTAGTAGTTGTATCAACAATTTTAATGTTACATTTTCATGTGTCGACGGTAAAGTAGAACACACACATAAATAAGAAACGATGACCTTTCTTCCTTTCTATTTTTTTTTCATTCATTCTTTTTTCTTTCTTGTTTTTTTGCCTTTGGTTTTAAAATGAGAAAAGAAAACTCAACTACACTAAAGCCTGATTCATTCGGTGTGATTTAATTGCCTGTGACATTTCATAAGTTGAAGCAACAATAAAAGCCGCACCATCTAAACAGTGTTTAAGTATATTTTTGCTTTCATTTTATTATATGTCACAGGCAAATGGGGCTTTACAGAGTAAACTTTTCCTTGGAAACAATAATCAGCTGCCTGATTACGGTCAGACACCACACGTCAGTTCCAAACAGAAACCATAAGCGAATGAAATATTCATGAGCTCGTACCAGCGTAACCGAAAGGGAATATGCAAAGACCCGGCGCCCTTCACTCACAGGGACGAGGGTCCTAGCATAGACTATAGATATCCAACAGATCCAAGCTTCATACCTAACACCAAGATAGTTATATTAAAAACCGGCCAAGTGCGTGTCGAACCATGCAAAATGAAGGGTCCCGTAGTTGGGATAAATTTATCCCAAGAACAAACTTCACATTGTAGTTGCAAATGTAAGTTGGTCGACTATTACTCGGTAACTTATTGAGCCTACTTAGCTGTGAAAGTTTTCTTTTTAACTTCGTTACATACACTGGTGCTGTGATTTTTTTCACATATCTAAATACAACCATTTAGCTTGCAAGCCCCCCCCCCTCCCCCTCTTGCAAGCTAAATGGTTGTATTTAGATATGTGAAAAAAATATGTGATATACACTAACAAAAACTTAGGGGCACTTGACTCTAACAACAATTAGCACTTTAAAGCTTAATATTACGCAAACGGATCCCTGAATCGAAAAATGATTTTCCCAAACCCGTAATATTTTTAAACAGACTAGCCAACGACACATGCCATGGTACAACGGCACATCCCACACAATGGGAAAGACGAGAAAAAATAAATATCATCCCCACATTGACATTGACAGAGTACTATAAACTATACTCTGCACGCACAGATAACTTTAGACGGCGGCGCGTACGCCGCTGCCGACGGAATGGAATGTTGCCATTTTTTTTATTGTTAAAATATTATTTTTTATAAAAACTATTAGTAATAATTATGTATTGTGTATTTATGTTATTTTTTATCTCATTGTATGCTGCACCGGGCACTGGTCGACGTCATCACGTCAACGCCGGCTGTCGCTGAAAACCAGCGCTGGGGCTCTGTCTCGCATAGGGTCGCAGCATTATGCTGAGCGATGGCCGTTTTGCGTGGATGTGACGCATATTTACCCCAAACAATTTTTTTTTTTGTGTTGTGTTCTTTTTTTTTGCGTCATGTTTACCGCAAATAAACGTTTTTTCTTTCTTTTCTTTTTTACATTACGTGTACCGAGTATGAGGTACCCTAAAATAAAATCTATTTATATATTTTTATATAAAATTTATTTTACCATTTTGTCGGCGTGAATAATAATGTATACTCATAGTATAATTACAGCTTTCTAGTACTAAGGGTCTCTGAGGTAAGCCGCGGACAGACGGATAGACAGACAGATGGACATTGCGAAACTATAAAGGTTCCTTGTTTACTACAGAACCCTAAAAACTAGCTTTTGCCCACGACCCGCGTGCTGGTCGAAAATTATAACACGGGAACGTACCACCGTGATAAAAAGTATATCTACTATGTCTCAACCCAGGACATGATCTATTCGTGTACCAAACATCCAAATCCGCTCAGCCGTCTAGGCGTGAAAATCTAACATGCCCACATACCGACAAATAGACAGAGCTATCCTTTCTTTTTCCTTGCTGAAATCCTTACCTATGGATACCCTCCGTCTGGGAAGAAGGTTATGTCGGACTCCTACCATCCGGGGCCCGGAAGATACTTGTACATTCGCCGCACCCCCGACTGATACCAGCCTGCCATACCTAGCGGGCCCCATCAAAAGAAGCAGCCGGTTCCACGACCGCCTTCCATTGAGGCACGCATATAATACTGCGTGCCACCATTTTGAGCTTGACTGCTCGAGCAACGACTCAGCCCCAACGATACCGCCCGCAGGCCCCTCGTTATGGTCGCCGGAGATTGTTAATCGCCCTTCGAAAACCTCGCCTTCTGTAATTGTTATGGTGTACATAATAAAGAATATTCTATCTATCTATCTATCTTTGACACCCGGCTGCTCTTCTGATGCAAATGCAATGAGAGGAATGCTCTCTCTCCCTCTCCGCCGCCTCCTTTGCATGCATCACCTCCTCGCAAAAGGAGGTGACACGTGTTTTCGCAGACAGAGCTATCCTCGCACCTATTTCGATCTAGTTCAGTAATACGAGAAAAGAGGATGCTCTATAATGTGAAGAAAACTTACTTCTGCATCTCAACACACATACAATAGACAATCTGTCACACTTGGCTGGGTTCGAGCTACTTCGGTCTCCTACCAGTTAAAATCAGACGGTGGCGGATCTCTGCAGTTTTGGAACTCGAACGTGAAACCGTGCTGGTGTATATCGATAGCACATCCCATGAGTAAATGTGCTTACTTCCCTCTACACCATCCCGGTATACGGCTGCACGTGACCGCTACATAATACCACCATCCTCCCTAAGGACGTTAGAGATGCCGCAAGTCCCCAATCATAATGTAGTTTTGTTCTTATCGCGACAAGATTGTTCGAAACTTCATATCTTGTGTGTTATTTATAGTCTGTGATGTTAGGATACACTGCCGCAGGCTTAGCACGAGCACCGTTTTGTCGACGGAAGAGTAGACAAAAATGACGTTCCGTGTAGACAGTACGACGGCGGCAAAGTAGAAAGAGTCAACTGCACTTCAGGTGCAAAAACAGTACTGTATCTTTTTTCTTTTCTTTTGCTTATATCTCGAAAATGGTGTGTCCTATCGCAAAAATAATGTAAATTTCGACCTCCTTTACAAAAAAGAAGATGCCTTAAACCCATAAAACTCAACATGTAGGTAATAATTTTTCATATTTTCCATACAAAAACTCCATATAAAACACGTCGAGATAGCCCCCGTGCGCGCCTCCAGCTCTAAAAAAATACGTTGCAAAGCCAAAAAAACATGATTTTGTAGATAACCGTATATACTTTGTGGCCGTCGAGTAGAAAGTTTTCTACTGTCTTTAGCATGGCGATTACAAAATCAAATTGTCTTCACTACCTTAGACAACTGTCCGTTGTCAGTGTGATTTGGACAGTTTGGTATACATAGAAATCTTTCTTCTGAAATAGTCTACGTATAAAAGAACCTAGACAAAGATCGTAGACAAAATGACAGATTGTAGATTTGTTTGTATGATTTGATTGTACTCGTATGTCAAAAATTGAGAAACGAAATGTCACTTTGCATAGAAAGAGCCGATGTGTCTTGTCTTCGTAGACATAGAAAGCGTCATCCTAAACTTGCTGCAAGGATCTTTTTCGCTCCAATGACGTTGACAAGGGGCGCTGTTGGTAAAAAATTGTGCAATTGTTTTGTATTTCAAAAACAAGATGGCGGCATTACTTCCTATTTTTGCCGCGCGCCAAAATAACCTTGTAGCGGTATATAACTGCCTGTATAGAGTGACGTCAATACATGTGAACGAAGTAGTAGGTGTTTTAATATTGTCTTAATAAAGCTGAAAGAAATAAAATTAATAAAAAAAAATGGATTGGATTAATAAAATTTTAAATAACCCTCTTCCTACACATGGCCGCGTGGGTGGTGGCCCTGAAAATATATATCAGTCATTTTATTATTTTCATACTGTAAACTAAGCCGCTGTCTGTTCTTAATCAAAGTTTGAACGAGTTTTATTTGGTACACAAGTTTGGTTTCAGAAATCGGGAGATAAGTTGATGGTAAACAAAATTATTTAAAATATATAGTCTATTTTTGGGAGAATTTTCCTCTGATATAATTATTACCGAGCTTACATAAATTAAGCCATCATCAGGTAATGCCTCTCCACTGACCCGGCACGGTCAGTTCGTGGAACCAAAAAGTCACCAACTGAGGTATTACGAGTAACAGCGTATTCCCGTGAAAATCGTGAAATTAGCGATCCATTAAAGTATCGGCCCATTTCCGTCGGAATGGGCTGATAAATGGGATTTATTGAGCAACAGGGCTATATGCAATTTGTGAAATACTTATTTGTGATTATTTTGAGCAGTAGATTGATTTGACTGATTTTTTGGTATCACTTTCATAAATTTCAGATTCCTAAAGACCATTTGCCTAACCCTCGTAAAATTTTATTCGTATCATTTTTACGGACAAAAGAGGAGATATAATCCAACCGAAATCGTTTCATGCACCATACATACTCGTATTTCTAAAGTAACATTAGGTTTTGCATAACATCCTTACATCATAGGCATATTTTGAAAATTCTAAAATAGCCAGGTCACACAGGTATCCCCAAACTCAACTCATATATTTTAAGCCAGAAACTACAGTGAACAACCAGAAAAGCGTCGTGATAATAAAGCCCCAGGAAAATAATGCCAGTGCGTTAAAAAACCCCCAATTTTTTTTTAATAAAAACCGACCAAGTACGTGTCGGACCACGCAAAATGGAGGGTTCTGTAGTTGGTATGAATTTATCCCAAAAACAAACTTAATATCGTACTACTATAATAACTGTAATGTACTATCATAACTCCCAAACATTCCGTATGGAAGAACATGTTTTTCAACTGTAAATATAAGTTGGTTGACTATTACTCGGTAACTTGTGACGCCTACTTGGCTGTGATAGTTTTCCTTTGAACTTCGTTATATATACTACTGCTGTGATTTTCTCCACCAAACAATACCCCACACAATAGGGTAGGCAAAACATCCCCCCTTCACATATACAGGATACCTCCTGTAGTGGTAAAATAACATCATGAAAAAATTGTTATTTAGGGTACATAAATAATAACAAATAACTATTTTTTTCATGATTTTATTTTACCACTTTGTTAGCGTGATTAATATGTATATACATGCCAAATTATAGCTTTCTAGTATTAGTAGTCTCTGAGCTAAGCTGGGGACGGACAGACGGATGGACATGGCGAAACTATAAGGGTTCCTTGTTGACTACGGAACCCTAAAAATGAAGCAGGAACTGTGAATAAAATTGCTAGAGGAACGAAAAGTGACCGATAATTGAAATAAATGAAAACGCCATATGGGATCATTATACATATATAGTCATATTACATATAATAAAATAGTATCAATTTTTGTTCGTTTGTCGGTTTGTCTTTTTATTTATAAATTTTTTTGGGTGGGAAATTATCAAATAACTTCTCCCGCTCTGGGCGGAGCGGGAGGGGGCGTGTGAGACTTTTACTGACAAAAACCCACCCGTGTTCCTTCAGTTGCCTGTGTGCCAGAGCCACGATATCCCTCGGATTGTCTGTTTATCTGGATATATGTTCTAGTTTGGCGCAAAAACGGCTGAATGGATTTTGATGAAATATGGCACACAAATATTTTATAACCTGGGGTACTTATAAGTAGTACGTTCCTGTGCGATATTTCACGACATCCACGAGGGTGAAGCTCAAACTCAAACTCAAAGCATTTATTTCAAATAAACCAATGACAGGCACTTTTGAATTGTGAAGGGGTCGGTCAGTCAGAAAGATGAAGCTAGTTGCCAATTCCAAAGGGTAGTAGGTTCCTATGGAGAAGAACGGACAAGAAACTCCACGGACACTCTTTTAAAACAAAATATTGTTACAAAAAATGGGTTACATCGTTCATGTTGAAGTTATACATGTGAGAACAATGTAGAAAGACGTGCACGTTAGAAGCGTCCGTAATAAAAACAATTCAAAAATTAAAGTAAATTTAAATAAGCCGTGGCAGCTAAGAGATGACCAGTCCCAACTGACGGCGCCCGTTCACGAACATGACGCATGGATTAGCACCATTTAGCTCAACCATTTTGAAGGGAACTTAATGATCAACACACACGCCACCACCAGCGAGACATTTGAGTGGGCATGACATACTCTCAGCCGCCAGAGCACATTCAAGTCAATAAAAGACATATTACCCGGTAAATGGTAGCTCTATAGTACATAGTACTCACACCTGTGCTATGCAATTATATAGTTCAAGGAGATTGAGTTTATGCAATGCAAAGGTAGTCTTCAGCAGCTCCAATAATATTTTCAAATGCTAATCAATTAGTTTATGCGCCCTTATGGAGCAGGACCAGCATTGAGCCAAGCATTTTTGTCAGCGATATAATCCCCCAACTTATAATATAATGTGCTTACCTGCTTTTCTATAATTTATGCTTCCCAAAAATAAAAGTCAAAGTTAAAACGAATCAAAAGAAACAAAACTGGATAAGCAAAGGACTGAAACAAAGTTACAAAACCAAACGGTCTGTACGCTTTCAATATTATAGAAATAAAAATATAGGAAATAAAAGTAAATATATGCAATATTCAAAAATCTTACATAAATGTATCTCCATATCAAGAAAGAACGCAAATATTAAGTTTATTAACGAAAATGAAAATAAATGCAAAGCCGTATGGAAAGTCATTAGGGACGAAATCATGAACAATAACTTGAAGGACAATATAGAAAATATTAAAATTGATAACACAGTAGTCACGGATCCTATAGAAATAGCAACTGCCTTCAATGACCATTACATTAATATGGCGCATACTTCTAGTACGGATATAAAAACAAGCCCTAAGAAAAATTAAGCACCTCATTCGATGTTCCTCAAACCTGTGTCTGAAAATGAAGTTAGAACGGAGATATTAGCATTAAAAAACTCAAATTCTGAAGGATATGATGAAATTAATACGAAGATTATAAAAGCATGCACTACTGTGCTAAGTGCAATTGTAACACATTTAGTTAGTTTATCTTTCTCACTTGGTACTTTTCCTGAAGCATTAAAAGTATCAATTGTTAAACCAATTTAAAAAAAAGGAGTAAAATTTGATGTTAATAATTGTCGCTCGATAACATTAATACCTATTTTATCAAAGATATTTGAAAAGTGCATGTACAAACGATTGATCGAATTCTGTAATAAATTTAACATAATTAAAAAAGAACAGTTCGGCTTCCAAAAAACAAATCCACAACACTAGCTATCTCCACTCTTATAAAAAATATATTGACGAATATTAATCAAAACCGTCTTACTACAGGTTTGTTCTTCGATTTATCTAAAGCCTTTGACCTGGTGTCTCATGACCTGTTACTTCAGAAACTGGAGGCAATTGGAATTAGAGGCATAGTGCTTCAGTGGATATCGACATACCTAAATAACAGACGACAGCAGGTTACCGTTACAAAAGTGGATAGAAATAACGACATGATACCACACTCATCCGAACTCAAGTTCAACAGATATGGCGTCCCACAAGGAAGTGTGTTAGGCCCAATTTTATTCCTTTTATACAAAAATTCTATAATTAATATAAACAACCATAAATGTATATTGTTTGCCGATGACATTTCTATTATTATAACAACTGATAGGAAAAATAATACGATTGACGATCATGAGACTGATATTAATAACACTATTGAAAGACTAATCGAATATCTAAACAGGAATAATTTATCAATAAATCTTAATAAATCAGCTTATATACAATTTAATAAATCTAATAATGCTAAATACAATGTTAAAATGAATATACATAAAATTGATGAAGTGACGCAAACAAAATTTCTAGGCATAACTTTAGATCAAGACATAAACTGGAAAGCAAATATTAATACCTTCTCCAAACGAATAAATAAGTTCGTATATGCATTAAAACGGCAATAACTTCCTACCATGCATACGTTGAATCAGTGCTCCGCTATGGCTTGATAATGTGGGGTAATAGCACAGATCAAAATAGAGCATTTATTGCTCAAAAGAAATGCATTAGAGCAATAAACGGGCTTCGACCTGATGAATCCTGTAGGCCGATATTTAAAAAGCTTGGCTTGTTGCCGCAACCGTCTCTTTACTTATATGAAGCATGTATGTTTGTGTGGAAGCATAAGGAATTGTTTAGTTATGCAGATGATTTATATCCTCGTAACCGACGAGACCCCCACAGGCTCGTACTGGATGTCCTTCCGAGACTAGCCAAATATAATAAAAGTTGTATATCTATATGTGTACGTATATAATAAGATACCAAGTAATCTCAAAACTTTAAATATGAGATTATTCAAAAATAAATTGCATGAATGGTTGTGTTCTTTTCCCTGCTGTTATACGACTGTAAAAAAGCAATAACCGAATGGTTGAGATCCCTAACATATGAAGAAACAGAAAACATTCTAACAAGAATAAGCTAAAAAAAAAAAAACTTACACCCACACGCAACTCATGTACACATACACATATACATACACACACATACACACCCTCACACATGCATACATTCACGTGCAAATCTCATACACCGAGAGCTGCTAAATTAATGTTTTATTTCATTTTTATTTTTATTTTTTCTATGAATTCTTACTAGCTTCCTCATTGTAAAGCTACCACCTAAGGGAAGAGCGAGACAGCTCCGACACAAGTACTATTGTAACTTAATGGGGCTGCCTCAATTTATGTATGACACAATGCTTAAGTTGAAATAAATATTTTTGTATTTTTTGTATTTGTAGTCATAGTTTCTATAGTGTCAAAGACTTCTTTGACAATAAATGTTAAATATGCTTGTGAAAATTTGTACGCTTATAACTGTTAAGCAAAACATGTATGCTCTTCTTATTTTGTATTTTTACCATGTTTTTAAACAAATAAATATTATTCTTATTCTTATAGTGTGCGTTTTATATAAGATTTAAATTTAGATTCGTTCAATTGGAGTATGTGGGGAGGTATTTTATTGTAACATTTTAAACAGTACCCCATGAAGGATGAGTCTACTTTAGCCAGTCTGAAACCTGGTTGAACTCGAAGCCGCGTGCAAAAGCTAGTTATGAATAGGTAATCATCTATTGAACCAAACCTGAAATCGTTTCAAAATGTAGGCAACAAATGTTATTTTTATTTCGCAAAAATTTAATAGTTGTTCATTATTATGAGTATTATGACCCCCATGAAGTATTCAGTTATATAGGTTTCATATTGTATTTAAATGAACAGTTCAAGGTCGTTAAGTGACCTTAACGACCTTGAACTGTACCTGAACTGTGTGTAACTTGCGTAACTGATTAACACCAAAACCTCTTACTGTATCAAGTCGTCGACCCAATTAACTTACAAATGTCTCGAATTACATGATCCTACTCGATCGGAGAAGTTAATTGGGAGTTGTTTTACCTTGAAGTTAAACCTTAATGATACTGACCCGAAATAGGGCCCGTTGGATGATGGACGGCAATATAACTAATGAACTCGGGCCGTGGCTAATATTGATAGAAATTGCCTTTGGAAATGTTTCTTTCACAGATGACCTGGAATATGATTCTCGCGTTTACACTCGTAGCATGACGCATTAGTCATTGCCATGTCACGAACATCTGACAAAATTCATGAAGACTGGGCGAGCGGTGAAATGGTCCGGCGATTCCTAAGCTCGCGGACAGCGCGCGATACATGACGCCGACTGTTCATGTAAACTAGTGATTATTATAATGTATTGTTTATGTGTAGTATTTTTAGTAGTTCAATTTTACCGGTGTGCAATATGTACAGTGGTGTCGATGGAAAACTTAATATATCATTTCGAGAGCCCCCGGACGGCCCCGCACGTGCCTTCGCGACGGATTCCAACTCACGGTGGCGGAGCCCGTTGCGCGGGCGCGGGTCTGTCTCCCCGACGATCGCCCTTACGGATCACCGCGACGGAGCACTTTTGTATGAATTCGCGTGGGCGTCTGCTTCACGCAATTTCAGGACTTACATGCTCCATGCGCCTCATCTTACAGACTCACTAATAAATCTATACTAATATTATAAAGCTGAAGAGTTTGTTTGTTTGTTTGAACGCGCTAATCTCAGGAACTGCAGGTTGGAATTGAAAAATTATTTTTGCGTTGGATAGTACATTTGTCGAGGAAGGTTATACGCTATATAACATCACGCTACAACCAATAGGAGCGGAGCTTAAATGAAAAATGTTGAACAAGTTATTCCTTTTTAACCGACTTCAAAAAGGAGGAGGTCTTTGTGAACCGATTTGGAAAATTCTTTTTTTGTTTGAAAGGATATACTTCCAGATTGGTCCCATTATCAAAATCCAGTTCTGATGATGGGATCCATGAGGAATTGAGGGAACTCCTCAAATTTTATAGGCATTTATATAGGAATTTTTATATTTTCATCAACAAATCAAGCATTTGCATTCAGAAAGTATAATTTGGTGAACCGAAACTGATGAAGAAGACCACAGATAGCCACCGGAACTCGTCAATGATACGTATTTCACAGGTAGCAATAAGATATCTCGATTAAGATAGTTAAGCGACTATGATGAAGCAAATTTAAATAAATGCTGATCAAAATGGTACCATCAAACTGATCTGATGATGAAGCCGGAAGGTAGGCAATGGAACTCCGTAATAAAACAATGTATCCTAGCCGTGTTCGGGCTTATTGGATTTGTCATGAGATGCACTCTTGCTATAAAATTATGTTTAACCGATTACAAAAAAAAAAAGAGGAGGTTCTCAATTCGTGTATATGTATAAGGTGTTAAAAATTTACTCTACAAACTTTAAGAGGTGCTTTCGACCAATCAATCTGCCTAGCCTTTTCCCAACTATGTTGGGGTCGGCTTCCAGTCTAACCGGATGCAGCTGAATACCAGTATTTTACATGGAGCGACTGCCTATATCTGAACTCCACAACCCAGTAACTGGGTAACACAATACCCCTGGGTAAGACTGGCTGTCAGACTTTTGGGCTTCTGACGACCCGTAACGACTGTCAAAGATCCACGAATGACAGCCGGGACCAACGGCTTAACGTGCTTTCCGAGGCACGGAGGAGTCTCGGTATGTAAAGATGGTCACCCATCCACGGACCAACCCCGGCAAGCGTAGCTTAACCTGACGGATCGACCCGTGCGGCTGTTATTACTTAGCCACGAGCTCCTCAGAGGTGCTTTAGACCATCGAACTGAATAACTTTTACTATGGGACCAGTTTGAAATCGCGAAAAAATAAACAGCTGTACCATACAGTTTAGAACACTAGGTAAACATTACTATGGAACAGCTGTTTTTTATTAATTAATTTAATTTAGCTGGTATTTAATGAACTCGGTTCATGATGTTATAAGATTTCCTGTCACTATTGTGGTAAACGAATGGGTGTGGGGTAGGTACCACAACTAAAAAGTGAAAAATAAAAAACTTTTTACAAAAAAAAAAACAACCGACTTCAAAAAAAAAACACAAAAAAATGGAAAAATAACTTTAATTTTGGAAGTCGGTGGCAAAAAACGAAAACACGAAACCTTAGACACCGACTTACAAAATTAAAGTTATTTTTCCATTTTTTTGTGTTTTTTTTTTTTGAAGTCGGTTGTTTTTTTTTTGTAAAAAGTTTTTTTGAAAGCTTCCTTTGCGTGCGCTGCGTAAACGGTTTAAGTTACGCAAATATCATGTATGGTGGAATTGTTCCTCTTTAAAAGTTCTAAAAAAAGTCCGCAGCATGTGTCTATCTTTTAAGATTGACTCACTATAACCTTTTTTCATGGTAATCAAATTTGTTCGAAATTAATGCATTATTTGCGAAGGAGATTTATCAACATAATATAAATCCTAATCCAAATAAATATGTTATTGATTACAAGTATTTAAATGTAAACAAAAATGTCCTTGACATCACTTGATTTCAATCAACATCTTAGGAGATATCATGATTTTAAAATAACTCCGCAACAAACACACTTTCAAACACAATCTGAATGATTTTGAAGGATATTAATTTGTAAGATATTATGGTGCAGGGTGGATTACCCTACAGAATCTATACTTATACCAGTATACTTATCTATACTATATACATAATTTTATAAAGCTGAAGAGTTTGTTTGTTTGAACGCGCTAATCTCAGGAACTACTGGTTCGAATTGAAAAATTATTTTAGTGTTGAATAGCCCATTTATCGAGGGAGGCTATAGGCTATATAACATCACGCTACGATTCTTAGGAGCCAAGCAAAAACAACAAAAGTCAGAAAGAACGCTAAGCGATAACGAAGTCATAGCGCAGGCGAGCGACGGGATTCAATGCGACGCGATAGGTGGACCGAAATTCCACGCGGACGAAGTCGCGGGCTGAAGCTAGTTAAGTATAAACCACATAAACATAAAATTATTATCACATGGGAGTTTATTTTTGGTCTTGCTTCTCTGTAACATCTATTCACAACTCCAGCTGGCCAAAATTCTAGGCTGAGGATGACAGCCTTTTGCAGCGCGGAAACTTGAAGGATGTAGGAATTAAATTTGTAGCCTTGCTCGACTGCATTCGTGACAGCTTCAGCAACGTCCTTGCTTCGGCACTGATTAGACCTTGGCTCCTTTCTTGAGTCTGGGAATCCAACCGGGGGATGCCATCATCATCATTTCAGCTGAAAGACGTCCACTGCTGGACATAGGCCTCCCCCAAGCACCGCCACCTCGACTGGTTTTGTGCTTCCTGCATCCAGCGGGTTCCTGTGGCTTTCATAAGGTCATCGGTCCACCTTGTGGGAGGCCTTCCAACGCTCCGTCTTCCGGTACGCGGTCGCCACTCCAGAACCTTTCGGCCCCAACGGCCATCTGTTCTGCGCGCAATGTTCTGTGCCCATTGCCACTTAAGTTTGGCAATTCTTCGAGCTATGTCGGTTACCTTGGTTCTTCTGCGGATCTCTTCATTTCTGATTCGATCACGTAGGTAAACTCCAAGCACCAAGCTCCAGGCACTGCAGCTCGAAAATCTTTACTTGCGTGAGCGGTACCGTATTTGTAGCGGTTGCATCGTGATCGACCCTACTTGCCCTCAGCCAAATAAAACCCTCCTCGTCTACTTAGTTAGTTTAGGAGCCGGTTAGTGTCTCGCAGAAGGAAGCTGCAGATAGGGAAAGGGAGATTATGAGTGCTCTCCCGTCTCGCAGCAGGCGCACTGGGCATCGGCGGAGGGCGACAATCACGAATGCAAGATGCGCGAGAATTGCCTTGCTGACCTGTTGCCTGCCTCCACTAACACTGTTTCAAGTGGTGATCACAACAGGATCAGTTATTTATTTTTACTGTACCGATGGGTACAGGAAGCTTAAAATTGATTTAACACGTTGCAGCATTCAAATGGAAGATATTTGTTAATTTAATACAATCCCAAGTGATAGCCTAGTGGTGTGATCGGCGAAGTTATGTGCGTATTGTACAATTTTCACTTGCTTTAACAACGGTGAAGGAAAACATCGTGACAAAACGCCCTATGCCTGAGAGATATTTTTCGACGACATGTGTAGCCAAGTCAGAGACTCATGAGCGGCATAAAAACTCTGACACCAGGTTAGTCACTAACCACACGGAAAGAAGAATAAAAAGCAAAATCAATAATATCCTTTCAATCAATCATTAATCCTTTTTACTTCCCTGTATGAGAAGAGGCTGTTTTATTAATTACACGTTCCTATAACTATTACAGGCAGTATTATTAATAAATATTATCACAACTACACAAGTCTCTAACACTATTACATTTTATTTGTCCGCATACACTCGACCACAGAGTACACAGATGTGTCGGTAGCTGCGTGTGGCCGGGGAGTTAAAATGTCGCCGAGCGCGCTCTGATATAATCATTGCTCTGCGGCCGCGGGCAATGCGAGGTCGGTTCACCGATATTCGGAGAAAACTAGATGTGATAATTAGCGGGAGAAAATATTTTTAGTGGTGCTGGTGTCAACCAGCTGGCTCGATCGTTAAAGATTAAAATAAAACTTAACTTTTTAAATCTTCAAATAAGAGCGTTAAATCAAAGCAGCGTAGAAAGCTTGTTTACGAAACCGCTACCAATACTTGAAACATCCGATGTCATTTTGTAATAAGATTGCTTATCGTTTGTACAGACCGAACAACAACTTCCCTGTTCATTAAACCCTGATTCATAAAATCATTATTTTTAGAGAAATTGAGGAGGCCATTTACAATAATGTGAAACCATAAAAAAACGTATGCGAAGTTCCCTCTCGTATGCTTTAAAATAAAATCAAAAACTTTTGACATTTGAAACTTGAGACCTTGAAACATTTTTTTTTTTTTCTTTCATATTTCAAAAAGAAAGCCACATTGAGGAGGCATAACGCTTTTTCCTTACGTGACGATTTCTTCCAGGCAACTCCAACCGCAAGCCGCGTTAAAGAACTTCGTTCCAACAAGTTATAAGTAGATCAATTTAATAAACTTTATTGCAAACATAAATTGTAACACAGCTCTTATCGTTAAGATATTTAGTAATGAGACGTAATAAAACTAGACGCTTCCAGCAGCTCTACAGCTCTGTTTGTAAGACGGAATCATCCCCTGGGGAATCCTTCCGATAGTATTAAGAGCTCTCCTCCTGCTAATGTTCGCTCCGGTATCGCAGGAAACTTCTCCTCGGCCACAGAACAAGTAAGATGCAAGAGTATCACTTTGTGCAGTTTATTGCTTACCATTCAAAAGATTTCATCACCGCTGCTCTCAAAGGGTGAAGGAAAATATCTTGAGGAAAGCGCCATATCCTAGAATCAAAAATTACCAACCCGCACTCGGCCCGCCTGGTGGATTATGGCCCAGTCCTTCTCTCAGGGAAGCATGTATCTCAGAAGTGGGAACGTTGTAGGCACTATGATATATTCAAAAGATTGGATTTAAACATCATTTTCATGTGGTTAAAACAAGCAAATAAGTTTGGACAAGACTTTCATTGCAGCACCACATTAGCAATATCTAGTGTATTGTTAGTCCTCGGTTGCACTCTACAAAGAACCATACAGAAATCCAACAGAACAAATTAGTGTTCTGCATAATGAAAACAAATCATTAGCGCTTGTAGTACTACAAGAACGTAATCTTCTCACGATGGACTGTTCCACTTAGTCTTGTTTATATATTTATTTATTTATATGGCACTGCAGCGACTTATAACTTACTAACAAACAAAAATCACACACAGCTTTAGGTATTTTGAATATGGCACTTACAGAAATGCATAGCACATAGGACTTGAAGGTTAAACGACGTGTAAGATACCATTAGTTGAATCCGTCACAGGTTAAAAAATATAGCGAAAATTATTATCTACCACTACAATATTGATCAACCAGTGGTAAAGGCACACAATGAACTTGAGGCTCATGTGGCACAAACTCAAATCATCATTCAATCATGAAATAATTGATTGTTGATTTGAATTTGTGACACACTTTATTGTAATTTTTGACGTTCCAGAGTGCCTTTTATTTGCAATAAATGATTTGAGTTTGACTTTGACTTTGAGTAGCCAGAATGTCACAGCACTGTAATAATTGTGCTGTAATATTGGCTACTCAATCATAATTTGAGTCTATAGCCGGTTACTTTTGAGTAGCGCGGTAGACGACAGGCCTCACTCCACAGTCAAAAAAATGTCAGATGTTTCAGTCAGTTTAGTAAACAACAGGCCTCACAAAATCTCACCTTACACGTAACTTTTAACTACCGTTAATTATTTTACCCTCATTTAATACCTGCTAATTAGCAGTTTTTAATTACAAAGTAAGACTGATGCCAGCGCGAACTCCGTACAATACGTATTGTTGTGCCGCATAACTTTGTTTACTGAGTTCCAACTTTACTGTGCACGTGTTACTTACGTAAATATCGAATTTTCATATGCTTACCTTGTTTTTTGTTTGGGTTTTTGGCGTTTCAGATGTAGGCATTTATTTTGTCATTATGTTTTCAGGTTGAATAAAAATATATATTAAACATCATATGTTCAACATTATACACACAGAATATTATTGTAATCCTAAACATTAAAAGCGATTTTTTCATAAGAAAGTTATCTGCAACTACATTTTATTAGCTACACCGTCGTCGGCAAGTAACCACAAGTATATTTTTTTTTGTGTTTAGTTTGATTTTTCACAAATTAAGGCAATTTTTTTTTTAGAAACGAGTTATTTGAAAATTCTCATATTTCAATGTTATTTAAAGACGTTTTTTTTAAATATAGTTAACCTTGACAACGTAAAACACCTTAGGTATAGCAAAACTATGTATCTACTTTCATTGAGTTATTTGGCCTCATGCTGTCTCATGCTTTGCATACAATAATAATTTATAATAATAGTTAAAATAGTATTAATAATAGTTCTTTAATAGTTTTAATTATTGTTATAGTCATCATTAAACAATAATGAAACTCATAGCAATAGGGTTACAATTTTGCTGTTCTAGTTTATAGCAAAGACTCCTTCATTACTTAGCTATTAAAGTTTTGAGTAGAACATGCAGTTAACTTGAAAGTTGGGAGTAGTCGGAGGAAGTTGTCTTGTAATGGTCGAATTAACCGCCCCGAACTACTTGCTGAACTTTTATATTACTTTCTTTATGTGCCATGTTTAATTGCTAAGTAGTGGATTCGTTACAAGTAGGTAGTGGTTATTACTGTTAAGATCGATGCTTTCGAGATGTGGTATTGGCGGAGGCTACTTCCTGTATCATAGACCGCCATGAAAACGAATGCATCCATACTAGAGGAATTCAACATTACCAAGCGGCTATCTGCATTATGCCAGGAGCGTTCCCTCAGCTTTTTCGGATATATTATGCGTTTACCTAACCATGATCTGGAAAGGCTTACGATACTGGGCCGGGTGAAAGGAAAACGCGCTCAGGGCAGAGCACTGGCAAGATGGTCAGACGCGATCAAGAAGGCTGTTGGAGGCAGCATGTACCGAGTGGTCCACACTGTAGAAGTCTCGAAGAATTTGGAGACGTGTCGTATGTGGTCGCGATCCTCAGCACTGAGGGAACGAAAAAGAAGTGGTTATTACTAATTATCTGCCTAGACTTTTCCCAACTATGTTGGGATCGACTTCCAGTCTAACCAACTGCAGCTGAATACCAGTATTTTACATGGAGCGACTGCCTATCTGACCTCCACAACCCAGATACTGGGTAATACGATACCCCTTTGTAAAACTGGTTGTTAAACTTTCAGACTTTTGACGACCCGTAACGACTGTCAAAGATCCACGAATGACAACCGGAACCAACAGATGTACCTACTTTCCGAGGCACGGAGAAGTCTTGGTATGTAAAGATGGTCACCTATCGACGGACCAACCGTGGCAAGCGTAGCTTAACCTGATCGATCGGCTGTTATTACGTAGCCACAATCCCCTCAGAAATGGTTATTACTATATCTTGCATTTGTATTGAACAAAGGAGTGGCTAGCGACTGCAGTTGCTGAGAAGCGCGTATAGGCCTAAGGCCAGATATACAGGGTTATTTTAAATTGGTTAGCTAAACTCCGCAGACACAATGATTATGGATATGTAAACACATTTTTTTTAAATAGATTATATGTTTTTAGGGTTCCGTAGCCAAATGGCAAAAAACGGAACCCTTATAGATTCGTCATGTCTGTCTGTCTGTCTATCCGTCCGTATGTCACAACCACTTTTTCCGAAACTATAAGAACTATACTGTTCAAACTTGGTAAGTAGATGTATTCTGTGAAACGCATTAAGATTTTCACAAACAAAAAAAAAAACAATAAATTTTGGGGGTTCCCCATACTTAGAACTGACACTCACTTTTTTTCATCAAACCCATACGTGTGGGGTATCTATGGACAGGTCTTTAAAAATGATATTGAGGTTTCTAATATAATTTTTTTCTAAACTGAATAGTTTGCGCGAGAGACACTTCCAAAGTGGTAAAATGTGTGTGTCCTCCCTGTAACTTCTAGAATAAGAGAATGATAAAACTAAAAAAAAATATATGATGTACATTACCATGTAAACTTCGACCGAAAATTGGTTTGAACGAGATCTAGTAAGTAGTTTTTTTTTAATACGTCATATACCGTAAACCGCAACTTACCTTTCATTCAATCAACTCAAATATAAAAAATATTTCATAAACATAAATCTTATGCTGTTCACCTATCACAAGCCTATATGGGCTCGCATATAGTTAGATCTAAATCCCATCATTTAGGGACCTTATTATAATGTTTACTTATCAATAACTTAATTTTTTTTAAATACACTATTATTAAAACATCGATCAAAGTTACAACGAACTACAAGAACTTTTATATTATGTTACGTGCTGCTACGGAACCTTTCATGGGCGAGTCCGATTCGCACTTGGCCGCTTTTTTTTTTGAGTGTTTATCGACCGCCGTTAGTGTTGTTACTTGAAGTATGAGTTGAGAAAAATTTTGTTTTCTTATGTTTTATCGTGTTTCGATATCGATACCTATCAAATCTCTGAAATGTATTAAAAAATAAACTGATATTTCGAGTGACTACAATAACTGCGGTCGATGATCCCACAAAAAAATCATCAAAATTAATTGTTTTTTGTTTTATCATGTTTAGATATAGATACCCATCGCGTCGTGCTTAGTTTAGCTAGCCAATTTAAAATAACCCTGTATGTGTAAGTCAGTTGAAAATAATGAAAATGGTTTCAGGTTACTTAAAAATACTTTGGTCATAGAATAAGCATTAACTAAAGCAAGCATTTACTAAAGCTACTAACATCACTCTTATACTGTTATCAGCAAGTAATCATTGTTTCGGATCACCAAATCCTGTAGCAAAAAGCCGATTTTCGACAAAAACAGAATCTTGATTCCTTCGAGATTACTTTGAGGTCTTAGATGACAGATAAGAGTTGATTACGACAGAAATTAGAGTTTTCTAGACTAGGCCTTATCAAGTAATCTAAGTTTTAAACGGAAATTCAGTCTCTATTTTGGAGAAGGCCTAACTTCTAATCCCTCGCAAGTTAAGGAGCCACGCGTTTATTTTGTTGGTCGGTTGAGTTGTAAGGTCAAGTGTTATAAAGATAAAAGATTATTGGCGGGCTTTAAAACAAAATTCAGGGCAAATTTCACCAATGAAACTGAACGCGATCGGCACATCTAATTCGCGTTCAAGAACTCTCAGTGTCATCACTGTTGTGGAATTGACACACAGAACCTACATATACCGGACGACTTTTTTTACCGTCTCGAAAAAAATTGGGTATACTAGGTGAACGGAGTAGAAGCCTATGGCATAGCAATTTTTTTTTTTTTTTTCAGAAATAAAACTAAAATAAAAGATAAAAATATTGAAATTTGGATGCGTATGATTTAAATTTAAATATTATTTATCGTATTTATTTATTGAATTATGTTTTTTGTTAAATTTCTGTGTTTATTGTTATAGTATGATAAGTTTACTTCAAATGTGTGGTATTTATCCATAGATCAATTTCTTTCTAGGTTAAAGAAAAAATAATAAAAACTATGCCATAGGCTTCTACTCCGTTCACCTAGTATACCCAAATTTTTACGAGACGGTAAAAAATGTCATCCGGTATAATATTACACTAACACAGTGCAGGTTTACTTTATAACACAATGTTACCATGCAGTTTTTCAAATCTTGAATGTTCTTCAACGCCAATAATGCTGTCTTGCGGGAGGACAGTTATAGGCTCGTGTTATAACCATCTTTATTAACTTACTTTCATTTCAGTCATTCTAATCATGACAAACTTCGTCTGCCACTTCATGATCCAAATTATAAGCTTATGTAGGTAGACATAATTGTCACAGATAAAGACGGTTATTTTAACCGCAAAGCAAGATCGTGTCTCTCGAAGGGTGAAAGATGTCGCGATTATATCCCAAAGAGACGGAGTTGACGACGACTTAAGCAGACAACTACGGTAGCTTGCTCCAGGGGCTTGCGAGCGGCTTGCGGTGTCTAGCAGTACCTAAGGATTCCAGAGTCTCACTTTATAAGATTTATCTTGTGAATGAATTATTTAAATGCAATGTTTGCGACAGTTTTATTTTAGTATAAAGGCTGGGCTATTTGAATTTGCAGTTTTTGAACAGTGTTTATCTTCACAAACACTGTTCAAAAACTGCAAATTCATTTTTATTAGAACACTTTATTATTTATAAAATTTGCATTAGAACAATTTAACTTGCGGGCTACGCCGATCTACCCAAGTTGAGCTCGTACTTTATAATTTTCAATCGGAAGGGCCACCGCATAGGTACACACAGCATCATAATGTGCTAACCCCTCAAGTTTTAAAATGTTACACTGCTGCAACATTGAATTCGTTACGAATAATCTAAAGAATACTTCAAAAAGAGTTCATTATTTCGACTTGGATTCAAAACATCGCATCACCGAAAGTCGTCATAATCATAGTTTGACGAACTAGCCAGCGAGGCCATACGGATTGCGATGAAATTGTTAGCTACTATCGTCCGAGTCTTTTTATCTTTAGGTCTCTGTTTAATCGATAGATGTTATAATTTGAGTACCTGTATCCATTCATTTTACTTACGTTTTCTTTATAAAATTAATTCATACCCTCAAGTTATAACTACAACGTTTGCGTGAATAGGATGTCACTTGTCTAGGGACCCGTTTGTGTCAGTTGGCAAAATATTAATATTATAACAGCTGTAAATTATCAAATCAAATTTTTAAATATAAATCAGTATCTATACTAATATTATAAAGCTGAAGAGTTTGTTTGTTTGAACGCGCTAATCTCAGAAATGAATTTCATCGGTTGGAATTGAAAAATTATTTTTGGGTTGGCTCCATTTGTCGAGGTATATTTTAGACTATATAACATCACGCTAAAACTAATAGGAGAGGAGCATAAATGAAAAATGTTGCAAATACGGGAAAAAATATACCTTTTTGAGAGCTTCCGTTGCGTGCGCTGCGTAAACGGTTTAAGTTACGCAACTATCATGTATGATGGAATTGTTCCTCTTTAAAAGTTCAAAAAAAAAATCCGCGTCAGCATATGTCTATCCTTTAAGATTGACTCACTATAACCTTTTTTTATGGTAATCAAATTTGTTCGAAATTAATGCATTATTTGCGAAGGAGTTTTATCGACATAATATTAATCCTTAACCAAATAAATATGTTATTAATAACAAGTATTTAAATGTAAACAAAATTGTCCTGACGTCACTTGATTTCAATCAACATCTTAGGAGATATCATAATTTTAAAATAATTCCATAACAAAATAAGTAAAAAATTCATTAATTAACTCTCTCTCTTAAGTGACGCAGACGAAGTTGCGCGGGTCAGCTATATTATATAGCTGAAGGGTTTGTTTGTTTGGTTAAACGCGCTAATCTCAGGAACAAGATACTGGTACCAGTATCTTGTTCCTGAGATTAGCGCGTTTCAACGCTAAAATAATTTTTCTATTCGTACGAATAGAAAAATTATTTTAGCGTTGAATAGCCCATTTATCGAGGCAGGCTATAGGCTATATAACATCACACTATGATCCTTAGGAGCCAAGCGAAAAGAAAAAAGTCAGAAAGAACGCTAAGCGATAAGGAAGTTATAGCGCGGGCGAGCGACGGGAAGCGACTCGATGGGTGGGCTGAAATTTCACGCGGACGAAGTCGCAGGCAGAAGCTAGTAGTAAAATAAGATCTAAGTTTTGTTAAATAATAGCAATAATAAATATTATTAAATGATGATTATTAAAGTATTTTATTTTTCTTGATTTTTAAATTGTTTAAAAATATTATAAAAACAAAATAAAAAAAATACTTTATATTAAAAAAATATATAATGCATGACAAAAAGCACATTTCGTGCCTAGGATTTGAACCTCCAATCTTATGCACGGCAAGCGGTCTTGAAACCTCCGGTCTCTATTTAGACGTTGAAGAACCCTTCGTAAATCTTAACAATGGGGTTAACATTTACGAGGGGTTATTCATCGTCTAAATAGAGACCGGAGGGATTGGAGGTTCACTAAAACAATACATTAATTATAATAAAATGTTTCTGTAAAATACAAAAACCAACTTGGGCCCATCACGGATTTGAACTCACATTTCTTTTGTAACCACTTAATGGAGCTGTGTGTACCTACACCTGTTTAAATAAATAGGAATTTTCTATTGGAATTCATCCAAAAATACTTTGAAATGCCAGCAAATTTCTTTCCAGGAATTTCCAACTTTTTAGTCCAAGCCAAATTTTTACCGGGTCATTTTGCCGAAGTACGGAACAGGATTCTTTTCATCGATTCTTAAAATCACGCGGTTACTTAGCGGGTGAATGCGATCGGCTCATGGGCCTGAGAGTGGACTCACATGAGTGGCGTGCCGTGAGTGCTTTCTGGTTTGAGAGTTGTTACACACGAGAAGGAATCTTGGACTTGTAAAAAATTGTGTACGATGATAAATGATTTTATATCTGTAAGCAAGGTTTGTTTTTTTTTAACTGATGTCGTAGGTTTGGAAGGCCTCCCACCAGATGGACCGATGGCCTTGAAGGCCGCAGGAATCTGCTGGATGCGGGAAACACAGAACCGGTCGAAGTGGCGGTGCTTGGGGGAGGCCTATGTTCAGCAGTGGACGTCTTTGGGCTGAAATGATGATGATGAAGTAGGTTTGTACACGTCAATCATATTTAAAAAAAACCGGTCTAGAGCGAGTCGGACTGGCGCATGGCGCTCCGAGGGTTCCGTACCATCATATATAGCTTCATTCGTACCTAAATAGTGCTGTGCCCAGAAAAAACTGCAACTCTGCTTCACCCAAAGCAACCTGCAAGTAGGTAGGAAGGAGGACATTTTTGTTGTGAAATGTTTTTAAATTTTCATCGACGAGGCATATAGAATATTACAGTTTTAGGTCAGCGCCATCTCTTGACCGATAGTGGAACTAACGTAATTTTTGTTGATGATTTCTGAAAAAGTGTGCTATTTAGAGAGATCGACGGGTAATCAAAAAAAAAAATATAAAAAAAAAATGTTTTATTTTTCCTATAATCTTTACATAAACTTCTATCACATAGAATAATTTCAGATTTTTATCTATGCAAACTTTGGAGATAAACGGATGAATGGTATTTTTTTTTTTACATTTTTCGTCAAAACCCGAAAACTTTGCGGCTAAAAAAAAATTTTTTTGAGAATGTGCAAATAGCGCTCTTTTATATGATACCCTACATGCCCTAGTAGCCCCACTTTGGTTTTTTAAGACCCCCGTTCAGTCCCTGTTCCAAAAAATTATATATCTGTCGGAGACGAGTAGTATCCGGTACACCAGCGCCATCTGTTGGCGTTCGATGGAGTTGGTGGATTCTCGCCATCGGTTCTTGACTAATCGCGACGCTAGCGCTGCCGAGCGGCGCGTGGCAGAGTCTACAACATAACGTTCGACCGGCGACTAGTGGTCGTCGCACAGTCGACAAGTGAAGTTCATCGGTGGCGGTCAAGCGGTGAAGACGTCTAGAAACTGTCGCGCGTTCGGTATAGTTGTGTCGTGTACCAACATTAATTACTTTGCATACCCATTACTATATAGAATCAAGTTCTTCTAACTGAACAGACAGATGTGCTGCTGGGGAGTTTGTTCCGCTACTTCTTCTTCCCAGGTAACGTGAAGGGCAGGGCGATTTGGGGGACTGTCTTATGTAAACTTTAAAGTGCTATCTCAGGTTGAGTAAATGACTTTTGAGTTTAATTCAGCTTTTCTATTGCGCAATAACCAACAGTACCCACAGTACGCCCACAGTAGTTAAAATATGGCTGATGATAACGATAGTTTTTTATTTTTTTATTGTTGGTCAAACTTCATCTAAAACTCCAAACAAGTTTATAGCATTAGTAGTTCTTGAGATATCCAGCCGTGACAAACAGATGGACAGACAGACTGAGTCGCACCATAAGGGTTCCTTTTTACCATTTTGGTATGGAACCCTAACTAGATGAGATTGGCGTTTCCATCTGAATACTCTGAGAAGAAAGGCCAATACAAACTCAGAGGTCACAGACTCTTTTAAAGTCCAGACATAATCTTGGTCAGATCATGTGAAGGCCATGTAGATTGGTGTCTGAAATGGTCTTTTGAAGAAAGAACCACACAGACTGAGGGGACCTCCAGTCAGTACACGCATTTGTCATATTACAATATCATTCAGCGAAAATGCAGGCTAACGCAGCAACGCAATGCAGTTAACGTCTTTCGGCTGAATTACCACATGAACGTCTTTCGGCTGAATTACCACATAAGCCGTGCTTTCCGCGATCTTCATCAGTTCAACGGTCTATCTTAAATTACCAAACTTATATAGCAATGTTACCGGCGCACTGCCACATAGCGTCATTGCGGTGCCATCTAGTTTAAGATATTGAGTTGTAAAAGTGTCTTAGAAGATCCACTAATACAGAAACAAACACCATTTCGTAATCATTTTATCATTATGCAAACAGTTAATTTAACCATTAAATCACATGTCTTTCAACAAATGCGATTTATATAAGACAAACCTAACGCTAAAATCGATAGTCTTTTGAGACTAAAACCCGCCGTAGCCCCGCTACAAACCCCATCCCGTATGTTTCCATGAAATGCGCCTCTTTCGTCCAATCCGTACTTGGGTCACGCGCGCTTGGAGTACAGACTCCTTTTTATCCGCCTGACTGATATAGCGTCATAATAACTTATACAGGGTGCTGGTTTATTTGATGTCGAACCCGCTTTTTGCGGCACCACTATTATAGTAATTGCTTGGGGTATGAGCGTTTTGTAATACTTTCTTTTAATATTAGTAGGGGTTTCAAGGTTCTGATTTCTTTGTTGATACAATTTTGGATTGGTTTTTGGTATATTTTAATTCAACAGGCTCGCTTGTCCACTATTGGGACTAATGTATCTAAAAGTTAGTTATACTCATTTCAATATAACTTCAATTATTCGATTAGCAAAGAGACATCACCGTTATAGCACTCTGCTTAATTTTTCTAACTATTAAGCTTTAGGTTTACTGCCTAAGAGCTTAGAGTGCAATGGACATAGATAAACATGAAATATACAAATAGTATTGAACAAAGTCGGTTTTCGTATTAGAGTGTGTTCCCTTAGTAAGTTCCTCTAAGGGCCCGATCACACGTACATCTTGCCATTTACAACTACACCAAAATCTCACCACAACGACAACAAATGGACGGGCGCTAATTTGTATGAAAATGAATATTTTATTCACACGGATCACAGTTTTGCTTCAAAATCAACCGCAGCCACAACGCAACCATCAGCGAGACCGCAAACTAGCGGCTGGTCATATCGAAAACACGTTGAGTCGACCATTGATTTAGTTTTGTAGTTACCATAACACAACTGCAAGAAGCTGCAGCGACACTATTTACATGTGAGAAGAGTGGTGTAAAGACTATAAGTTTAAATACAGATATTACAAAAATGGCAAGCTTTGAATGTCAGATTGGTAACTGGTTAATTACTGTGTATGTTCTTATGAACAAGGTTTGTAGGGAAATAAAGTAAAGCACAGAACGACAAGGCTAGATATTTATTTAGTCAGTATTTAATCAGAAAGCTATAGCTGTCCATTCGAAAAATAAGTCTTCATGGAGAAGAAGGACAAGAAACTCCATGGAAAAAGTTTCACAGTATTCTATCAACATATTTTTTACATTTCCATAAATATTGGTACCTCGAAAACAGTTAATTCTATCTCTTGGACCATTACTTAGAATAATACCAACATTAAACAATAACAAGGAAAAGAACATGAATATTCTATTATGAAATTTAACATTATTGGCAATAATATACATTACACATCAACATACTCATATAGCAATAATTAAGGTATAATATCAAATTACATATATATTATATTATACATATTGAAACAATCACAGATCTCATACAATTTGGCTTTATAACTTATAACCTGATGTGGCCAGCACATCAGGTTATAAGAAACTGTCACATTTCTCCAAAAGATTTTAAACCTTAAAATATTCATAGTTAAATTCAAAATCAAATGAGAAAATTTGACAGTTTGTGGTAACTTGATGTACTGGCGACTGTACATATTAATATCTCTATCGATCACTAGTTAGGTCTCAATTAGAATATGCAGTACCTTTGTAGAACCCCTATTACAATAAATACATTGAGTGTATAGAAAGCATACAACATAATTTTTTTAAGTCTATGCAGTATCGCTGCTTAAAAAAATGTTATCTCTCTTATAGTGAGTTACTAAAAAATAGAATCTGCTTTCTTTGAGTTCAAGGCGTATTCTTGAAACTAAATTTTTATATGACTTATGCAATAACTCGTATGATTGTATAGTCATTGGGAACAAGTTGTGTTATATAGTTCCCAGAACATGCCAGGTACGCGAGGTGTGCACAAGACCTGTATTCGCCACTACCACTACTACCCGTCGTACAAATGCTGGCTTGCGTGCACCTCTTCGTCGCCGGCGCCTTACGAGCAATTTTAATAAGAATTTCTGCAGTTTGGATCTGTTTTCTTTACCGCAGGGAAAGTTTAGACTCATGTTAATTAACATATTGAAAAATGAATACGACACTGTTGTTCCACTTATACAGCACTATTGGTAACTATGTTTTGTTGTTACTTTACTATTAATATTGATATCCCATACATTCTGTATAGGAGAACATGTTTTTCAACCACAATGTTAAGTTTATTCTTAGGATAAATTCATCCCAACTACGGAACCCTTCATTGTGCGTGGTCCGACACGCACTTGGCTAGTTTTTTAATGTAAAACCTCGCCAGTCCAGGGGTCGCAAATAATACTGTTGAGCATGAGGTCCTGAGTTCGATTCTCGGGTTGGGCAAAGTGTCATTGAGTCACAGAAAGTGAAAGTCTGACAACCAGTCATACCAAGTAGTATCGTGTCATCCAGTAATTGGGTTGTGGAGGTCAGATAAGCAGTCGCTCCATGTAAAATACCAGTATTCAGCTGCAACCGGTTAGACTGGAAGCCAACCCCAACATAGTTGGGAAAAGGCAGGCAGATGATGCTGACATGCAATTTTACTTAGAAAGCCTTCTCTGTATGAGAAGAGGCCTTTGCCCAGCAGTGGGACGGATATAGGCTGGTATTATTATTATATATATTATATCATGCCTCTATTCACTGAAGGGTTAGGCACAGGTGTACTTAGATAGTACAGCATAGAAGTCCCCACATCAGTAGATTGTACCCGAAGCAGGGGTCGGTCGCTAGTGACGTAAATAGGCTCTTTATTAAGACTCGCTCCTCAATCTTCCCACAAAACACAAAGATATCGAATGAAGGTTTGCACCGGGTGAGAGAGCATCATCAAAGGGTTTGTAATTATAAAGCAGTAATTAATGGCCGACGTCTTGTTTCTCAAGAACCTGACCAGTGAGCCCAAGGTTATGTGAGATTGAGTTAATTTGGTGTAACGGTTCGGTAAGTTTTGATGTTAGTGAGTTTTCATGATAATAGTACACATATAATAAATAATATAATTCTACACCTTTCTGTCATGATAGTTTTAGACTGTCAAAATAATGGCCAATCAATCAAAATATAGCTTTTTCCTACTATGTTGGCTTCTAGTCTAACCAGATGCGGCTGAATACCAATATCTGAATACAAAATCTTAACGCTCCCTTGCTCCGAATGTGTAGAAATTACAAGTCTTTGTAAATTATCAGAAACAGATTTACACGGTGTATCACTCATCATGTTTAGAAGATTAATCTCTGAGGTACGGGAGTGCATAAATTCACCAATAAATAAATAAATATTTTTTGTTAATTCAAGTTAAATATTAGTAACTACAAGTAGTTAACCTGCAAACCCATATTAAACCTTTGTTTTTATCATTCACGCTCGTAAATAATCACACTCTTATCGTCATAATTGTAATTTTTTTTTATGAAGATTGCAAATATCATTTTTTTTTTTTTTGTGTTGTCAATTATTTTTATATTATACTTTCTTAGATAATAACGTTGTTGTCTTTATTGTGAATGCTGCGTATACCTGTAATAGGCATACATCCCAGCACTTTCATTTTGTCTTGTTTAATTTTACTGCTGTGGCGTATACCAAATAAATAAATAAATACCAGTATTTTACATTGAACGACTGCCTATTAACACGATACTCGATACCTGTCAATAATAATACCTGTCTCGTTTCGAATTAATGTCATACTTTTTTCCCCTTATTGTCCTACTCCTGAGCAAAGGCCTCCCCCAAATCCTTCCAGGCATCCTTTTCTAGAGCCACCTCGGTCCAGCCCTTGCGGTTCGCGTCTAGGTCATCTCGCCACCTCTTCCTGGGCCGTCCTCGGCGGCGCCGTCCATCCTCAGCCACCACCGTGTGGAGACTTGCTCAGCGGTCACTGTGCGTGCGCCTGATGTGACCCGCCTAATCCCATCTCAGCTTGGCTGCCTTTTTGCCTACGTCTAGGATCCCCGTTTTGGAGCACAGTGTAGTGTTTCGTATTCTGTCTGATCGTTTAACGCCCAAGATGCTGCGCTCCATTGCTCTTTGGCAAACCCCAAGGCGGAACTTTTGGGACTCGGTGAGCGCCCAGGTCTGAGCACCGTAGGTTAGGACGGGCAGGATACACATATCGATGAGTTTTCGTTTCAGAGAATTCGGTAGATCGCCCTTCATTAGCGTCTTCATGGACCAGTAACTTTTCCAGGATCGATGCGGCGATCGATTCCCTTCTTTTGTCTGTTTTCGAAAGAAACTAACTGGCCCAAGTACTCATCAACATAATGTTTTCCCTGCCCATCTACCTCGACCCTACGCTTAGTGCTGTTGGTCATGACTTTTGTTTTAGACCGATTTATCGCGAGTCCAACATTGAGGCTTGCCGTCCAACTTAGGTCTTGAAGCATAGTCTGTAGTTCCAGAGCTGTGGGGGCAAAAAGGACTATGCTGTCGGCAAATGATACGATAATGTGATACGTTACATTCATAATATTGAAGTAAAAAAAAAATCGTTTGTTCTCATTGTTTGTCTTCGTAAGATGATTACCTACTATAATTGTTTTATTATTAAACGTAATGTAAATATATAAACTTATTGTTATTGTGCATACATCGAACAACAATTCGACTTGTTTCATCTTACTACCGACAACAAAACCGTGTTTATCAGTTGCAACTTTACTGATAAACACAGATTTGTAGAAGTAAGGTTAGAATCAAAACAAAACCGATGCAATGTTTCTCATCAAAATAAACCATTATATCAGAATTTCCTAATTAGCCAACTTAGTAGCACTGCAAGTCAAACTTCGGAGTAGTGCAGTAATAAATTCAGTAAAACTAACTTTAAACCAACTTGAAACTTCAAACCTTATTGAAAGTAAGGACGTCCAATTTGGTCGTACGAGTGCGGTGAACCACTGTCCAGCGGTGGGCTTATATAAACTGACGCTATCGCCACTAAATAGATAGGAACAGAAGGCCAGCTTTAAGCACAGATCAAACTGAGGCGAATCCCGCTCGGGAAACGGGACGCAACTATGCCTGTCAATTATTTTAATGATAAAGAAGTCACGAGACTATTCGTGCCAGTTTGTACAGCTCCAAATTAGTTGACACCATCGGCGCGCGTGCGAATTTTGTCCCGCATTTCGTCTGAGTTTCGCCTCAGTTTGTCGTGTGAGATTCGCCTCAGTTTGTCGTGTGAGATTCGCCTCAGTTTGAGCAGAGCTTTATACAACTCGCGAAAAACCACTTAAACATGCGTCAACGTACAGCGAGTGCTAGTGCACTCGTGAGTGGCATTTATTTGAGATCGCATTGATCGATGCACGTACGCGTCTATATGTGCGTGCTCCTGTTTTTACTCGTTTGGAGTCGGTCTTCCGTACCTCTATATTTTGTGTAGCAATACCAGCTATTATATTAAGTTGAAAGGCTAAACTTTTGGAAACTATACCCTGAGTTGTTGCAGGGTTGGCGGGTTGAATCGGATTTGGTCAACTTTTTTTCGGTTGGATGTAAATTAGAGAGTAATGTTGTCAACGAATTCTCAATAATCTTTTTAGAGTTCCATAGTCAACAAGGAACCCTTATAGTTTCGCCATGTCCGTCCGTCGCGACTTAGCTCATAGACTCAAAGCTCATAGAGCCATGTCAAATTACAGAATTCTAGTACCTTAGTACTAGAATGCTGTAATTTGATGGCTATATTAATCACGTCGACAAATTGGTAAATATATATATATTTTTATTTTTTTCTTACTTCACGTGTATTGTAGGTGATAACCATTTTTTGAATCAAGTATCCGTTAGCGAAATATTAAGCTTTAAAGTAATTTTAGAGTCAAGTGGGGACACTCGACTGTCCTCCTGATAACTAAATGGTTGTTTTGCATATGTCAAAAAAATCACGGCAGTACTATATGTATAGATACAAAGCGAAGTTAAACGGAAAACTATCACAGCTAACCAACTTACATTTGCAGTTCGAATGTAAGAGAGAACATTTTGTTCAACTACAATGTTCAGTTTGTTCTTGGGATAAATTCATCCTACGGAACCACGGAACCCTTCAGTGTGCGTGGTCTGACACACGCTTGGTCGTTTTTTTTTTAAATTAGATTTAGGTTTTAACTTGATACGCGTTTATTTATTGACTGTGAAATTGATTCGTTTCTAACGCGATTCAAAGCAGATCTTTTTGAAACCGAAGTAATGCCAAATTCATACCATTAATGATTTTCTTTGAGCAATTAGGCGATAATTAGTACCTAATCAGGTACATTATGTAGGTCACCTATCGCATAAAGGCTCGGGATTTTGAAATTTGATGTTGTGTTATATAATACCTAGTAGGAATGTATCATAGGATCGTTGCACTAAAAGTCAAAGTCAAAGTATTTATTACTGCGATTTTTGGTGAAATATTATAATTATAGATACTCAAAAATCTATCCTTTAGATACACTATTAATTTAACAATATTAGAAATTACAGACATTATAAACGATACAATTCTAGCAAATTCAATACAATTCTAATAAATCTTTAGATAGGAATATTTTACATTATAAATCTATACATATAATAAAATCGTAGCGAAGTCAAAACTGTACATTGAATATTTTTGAAAAAAAAATATTTCCACTAGGTCTAAAACTATTATTTTCGGCATCAGAATCGTTGGGAACGATTCCGATGCCGAAAATAATAGTTTTGTTACCGTCCTTGTCTTCGAAGTTTGCATAGAGAAAAATCTGAAGTTATTCTATGTGATAGAAGTTTATGTAAAGATAACAGGAAAAAAAACGATGTCTCTAAATAGCACGCTTTTTCTAATATTGCAGTTTCAGGTCAGTGCCATCTCTTGACCGATAGTGGAACTAATGTATTTTTTTTAATGAGTTTTGGTGGTAGGTATGGAACCCTCGGCGCGCGAATCCGACTCGCTCTTGACTGGTTTTTTTTAAACATTTTTTTACTGTAATTGTGATAGTTCGAAGAACGTACACAGCAAAATACACTCTTGGACTCCTAAATCGATCCACAGTGAATTTTTATGTTAATAGGCCTAAAACGTGAAAATAATGATAAGACAGCGAAAAAGTTTTTATGCAGTTTTGAAGTTGACATACTGGCCATCAATTGGATATCACTATTGTTCCATAATTGAATTCACGAATTCGAAAACGAGAAGAAACTCGGAGTTTGGTCGCTGTTAAAGGAACAACAAGCTTTAATATAAAATATTACCCTTTACGTACACGTGTTCACACTTATGACTTCCACGCGAACAAAGTCGCGGGCAGAAGTAAGTCACTAATAAAGATAAAAACTTAAGATAATTCATTTCTCGCAGGCTCAACAAGACACCTTCGTCAAGTGTAACTAACAATAAAAATCTTAAATCATTCATTAAAATCACTAGGTATCCGTCAAAGCCAATCTTAGGAAGCCCCCACACTTTCTCGCCACACTTTCTCGATAATAAACCCTTAAATTGAGAAAAATATCTTTAAAATCTGCCAAAGGTAAGGAAGTTAGGTAACGTTGTGACGTCACCACCCGAGTGTGAAGCAGCGCTGTTAACGAAATAGGATTACCGATTACCTATTTTGAAGCGCTTAAACTTTTCGCTTCTTGGTACTATGAAGTATAGTTTCGGTATTAAACAGAGGTGTAGAAGAATTTGTATCTTTCCATATTGACCAATGGAATAAAAGACCGTTCAAAGAAACATAGGCAAATTCTTGTTCATCCATTGTCCAATGATTGAATTTCCATTTATACTCACGTATTTGCTTACTGGTTTTCAGCTGCGTCCAGTTAGATTGGAAGCCGACCCCAACATACTTGGAGAAAGGCTAGGTATTTGCTTGTTCCTGTGCTTCTCGCATTCAGCGGATTCCTGCGGTCTTCAAAAGGTCACCGGTCCACCTGTCCTGGTCGATGTGGTGACGTTTGAAGGAGGCCTGTGCCCAGCTTTGGACATATTTCGGCTAAAATGATGGTGATGGTGATTAACTTAGTAGTTATACGCATGAAGGACAACACAGATCGCCAAATAAAACACAACAGAACCAAAAAATTTACTATAAAATCTGGCAGACTAGTCGTCCGATGTCGGGTGTCCTTTGGGGGCAAATGACAGAGTTTTTGTGTGGTCGAGACTACAGCGCACAAAAATTGTACGAGACGTACCTAGTAACTTTTTATGCGTCGTGTGTGCTATTTCATTTCATCATATTGATCTCGCTTCTGACGCCTAGGGCAAACTAGAAACGAATGTAGGTTTCTGTTTTATAATTTGGCAACTATTTTGTATGTCTACCGCTTTCTATACTCTTACTATACGGAGGCAACAAGTTAAGCGTACTTGGAGATAAAGATGAAAAGTCTCATGTGTCTGCAATTTCGGTATCCATATCCTTCAATCTATTTGGTGGTATAAATGGTTGTGGTACTACATCCTCTTTTTTTTTAAACTTTCCTTACCAAAACTATTAAATATAAGACCTACCAATTTTAGTACGTAACCCTAAAAAATGTTATTATTTTTCAAATCAATAATTTGTAACTATACCTAAATAAAGTCCAATAAATAATTCGTGGTTTTTAAATCCCGGGATTTAAACGTCATTATAATTATTCCAGGATTTTAAAGGAGGTATTATCCACTCTATGTTACATCCTTCCTCGAAGTTTAGGTAAATTAGCTATACCTATTCAGATCTCCGTTAATGACGCAAACAAGTTATTTCAGGGAAAAGGTAATGAAAGCCTCAGTCAACACATTTTTAACAATGTTTACCCAGAGCAAACATCAAAGCAGCGTATTTTTAGCTGCCGTCAATTATTTTTGAGATACGTATCAGTTGATCAAGCCAATGTTGTATGTTTTTCCGCCTGACTACGGTCTGTTGGTAGCTAATCTTTCGGAGTTCATGAAACGAATATTTGAGTAGTCAACAAGTAGCTATTGAAGAAAACAAAGAGATCTGAATTCTCGATGCTAATAAAGTCGAGGATCGGTGAATGTGGTGATGCTTGCGGGACGCCATGTCCAGCAGTGGACATCTTTCAGCTTAATTATGATGATGTTGATGATACCGTCGCGGCTATAATAAATGCCTTTAACGGCCTTCCTTACAGACTCCATTAATTAGCGCGTGAGACATTTCTCCTGCAAAAGTTTTAACTAAGAGTCCAGCAAGTACGTAATCATTTTTTTTTCTTTTTTTTTCTTTAATCCACGGAAGTAAGCTCTTGACTATTGTCTCTTTAGCTCTTCGTTCTACTAAGACTGTACAGGGTAGTTTGGAATACTTTCATCGCAACAGGCGGCCATTACACCTAAAAAAATACTAGCACATAGAATAATGTTACGGGTAATTATGAAATTTCCTATTTATATTGCAAAATTAAAACTGGTTTTTATCCAAGATGTAACATATTTATTTAATTAAAATATCTACCCTCATTATCTATTAATTGTTGCCATATAATCGGAAGTTCATTTATGCCTTTGCGATAGAACTCTGGGGATCTAGATTCGACAAACTGTGTGAAAGCATTTTGTACTGCCTCTTAAAGAAAATTATCTAAATCATGAAAAAAAATGGTAGTCAGTTGGAGTAAGGTCTGGCGAGTACGGAGGATGTCTTATGGTTTCAACTGCATCTCCTGTAGAGTTACAACGGTGTCACGTGCAGAGTGAGATTTGTTTCGCCATTTCTTCTCAGGGGTAGTCAGATAGGAAATGTTAACTCCATCTAGTTATTTTTTTTTTATATTACATGTAAATGTGATTCCGATATCCTATTTACAGAATAAACGATTTCATTTCATTTTGCGTCATCATAGAGCAATAATGGTGAAATCGATTCACGAGTCGGGGCTGTTTCACTGCCAGTTTCGCCATCATTGTACAAAGTTCGGCACCGAAAACATCTGCTGATATTACTTGACCAGACCTGAGAAAGCTATAGTGAATAACAACATGAAGAGACCACCAAACAGTTACCATTACCTTTTTATTGGTAAGCTTTGCTTTAGGGCACTGTTGCGGCGTTTGACCTGGGGTCAACCATTGCATTTTTCGCTTACGGTCATCGTAAAGAATCCACTTTCCGTCACATGTCACCATTCGATCCAATGTTCCTTCATTTCTGTACCGATTCAACAAGGCAGCACAAATTTCAACACGCGTTTCTTCCTGCAGATCAGTCAAATCATGAGACACACATTTTTCATACTTTTTTATCTTATTGATTTGATGCAAATGAGTCAATATTGTAGGTAAGGTAACTTTAAACCATGCTGCTAATTCCTGGGTAGTTTGTATTAACCTATGTGGGCGGTCTTCCACATGGTTCGTTCTTCAAGACGAAGTTTCCCTTACGAAAGCGATGAAACCAAAAACGCACGGTGCGTTCATTAACAGTCTCCTCTCCAAATGCAGCATTGATAATGCGAGCCGTTTCTGCCGCGTTAGTTCCGCGTCGGAACTCATATTCAAAATTTACTTACTTTTCCGTCTAAGATGGATAAAAAAACAATATTAATATTATTTTTTTATTATATTAATACTTTACTTTAATATATTACATTCACAAAAGTGAATGTAATATAGTTTGTAATTAGACACCCACAAGGGAGTCGAGAGCGGTGGCGTAGAAAGACATGACAGCGTCATGCCGTTTGCCGTCACGGCATATGCGCGCCAGTAGATATTTCACATCAAAAAAAATACTTGAAAACCCAGGCCTAAAAACCACGAGCACACACGTCAATATGACGTAAACGCGCTTACAATGTCCGCTTGCGGGCACCTTCGCTCCATAATCATTGGCCTAATTACCAATCCCGAGTTAATTACACAGCATTAATCCAGTGGCAGCACACTAGAAATTATGCTAATTATACATATATTATCATTGGTTTTCCTGCGGTCTGGGAATTCGGTTGATTAGGATTTTGTGTAGTGGTCGGGAAATATGTTTTGAATATAATTATTACGATGATTGCTATTGCCGTCTCTCGTCTAACAGCTTAAACACTAACATAACACCACGACTACTTCCCCGAAGGGTAAGTCAGGTACCTAGGGGTCAAAATTAGGACAAGCCGACATATTTTTTGATAAAAAAACATCCTACCGTATTGCCTGGAAAAACGGCACCTACAGACTGTAGCGTTTAAGAATTAACTAATATTCGTATTTCATAATTGTAAGTAATTACTAGGTTACATAAAGGTAAATAAATATTTAATTAGGAATTAACAACAAAACACAACTTGAAAAATGTGGGTATAGCCAGGTAGGTATACCTCTGCTTAACCGTCCGAGGAATACAGACGTGATACTTATTATGCTTAAATATAAATTACATACGGAGAGTATTAGTAATCCTTTACAAATTCACAACTAAGTGTTAATTTTCAAGTTAATCAGTATCGTATAAACTATGATACGTATATGAGCCATCTATTAACATTATTGGTACAACAGAGCTCTTCGAGTTTATTCATATTTCAGACGTTCGCAAATTCGCAGCAGTCACTATGTACAAAATATTACAATCCGGCTACTAGATGGGGCACAAATAATTGATTGATTTGTGATTTCTAACTACACATTTTTTACATTTCTTTTAGTTGATAAGTAACTGGGCTCCAGATTGTTGCCATCCTGTTGCTGCGAATGCTTCTCTAAGAAATTGCCTCTTTTTAAGCTCCTTGTGACCTCTGAAAGAAAAATCCCTCGCTGTGTTTAATGCCACACAACATCAACTAACCTTTGAAAAACAGCGCAATTGTGATCGACACGCATGTATTCCGAAATTTAGATATTAAAGGACATTGACCAAATGACTAAGGAACCTAGTATCGGTATGAAACATGCGGTGACTCAAAGATTTATGGTTTAATTTAAAGAATGATTTTAGGGCTTTCAAATGTTATTTACTATTTTATCATAATTCTCAGCATTACACAGTAATTAGCTGTATAAAAATCTAAGTTTCGAATCGAATCTCTTAGTGACTTTTTGTCACAATGTATGCTGGTAAATTAAAAATAAGAATTAGTCAAAATGACGATTGAGCATTTTCATTACTCGTTAATTAATCTAGTTTTGTCAAAAGAAATAAGATGCATACCAAAGTGAGGAGATATCCAACTAAGAATCGTGTTCCTTTCTTCACCATTTGGAGGCATTCTTATTGCACGTACGCGTAACTAGTATAGATTTGCCACACGCAAAGCATACACTTCGATGGCTAAATGAAGGACAAACAAAGCAGTCAATGCAAATAGTCTGCATTGACTGCTTTGTTTGTCCTTCATTTCATCACGTAAAATCTATTAAACCAAATAATTAAATTAGATGAATTGTGTCCTGGTTAACCCAACTTCTCCAACTCAATAACAGTAATTACGTTCAACGCTACTGTTTTATTGATCTCGTTGGTGTAGTGGTCGCAAGCGCAACTGCTGAGCGTGGGGCCTTAGGTTCAATTCCCAGGTCAGACAGTGCTATTGGTCTATTCCAAAAGGTTTTTTTCAGTAGCAACCCGGAGTCCTGGATTCGTGCCCTCTTGATGGCAATAGGCTCACCCCCTATTACATGAGACTAAACGTAACTGCCAAAATGTGGGAGTAGGTGTATCTAACACACCTCTGACTAACCCTTTGGAGAATAATACAGACGCGATTATGTTATTTCCCAATCATATTCCAATCGGCTTTATAGTAATATTGCGATGAGAAAATACGGCGTCCGTACCTACGCGGTGGCAATATCAACGTTAATAAACATGTAGAAAGAATAGCTAAGAAGTTATTAAACATAATTAAGATCATAATAATAATTACCTATGTAGCTGCCGCCCGCTTTATTTCCGTTCAACCTAGTGCGGTGGCCCGCTACTTTTAATTATTTGACTTACCGGTATCATACACATTTTCACTAACTTCTCTCAACGACTGCCACCGTAAATACCGCAGTAGAATCGAACAGTTAATACACCGACGAACTGAGTCCTCCATATTGAACAACTTACTAATGTAACGCAAATAAAATGTTATTATTACATAAATCAAAACGAATAATTCAAAAAATTAAAATATTCTCAAAAAAAAAAAAACAAGCGGTAGAAAGTATACAAGAAATCACAGTAGCAACCCGCGCATTAAAAAATTGGCGCCGAAAATGGGCGCATGTACAGTCGCTTAAAAAACGCAATCGATGTTTTTTCTACCACATATTCGTTTCTGCCCGCGGAATCACCCGCACCCAATTTATTTTAATTGGTATATGTACTTGCTTGCGGTTATGTACCGACATATACAGATACTAATCCAGACCAGACCTTATCTTTATGCAAAATGTCATCACGTAAGTTATTTCTTTATGTGGTTATTTAAACCGAAATGGTTTTACAATATTTAATTACTTGTTTTTATAAGCACAAAGTTAAGCGAATCAGAATGTAGGTACATTTTTTTGCCGTAAATCTTGTCACTATTTCAGTCTTCACTTCAATTAATTTATGTGACTTAAAACATAAATATAGTTAATTAAATTAACTCCAAATTGCAAAATAATAATGGCCTAGTAAGATTAATGTATTAAAACAAAAAATATAAATGAAATAATTCAATTAATTGCACAATAATAAACTAATAATAAAAGTAAATACCTACCGTTCAAGACTGTACTTAAAACAAAACGAATGGGACGTGCTTATAAGCTAGAAAGAGAACGCCCGCTGTTCGGTCGCCAGCTTATTCGGTTCGGGATGCGCGCGCATTGAATGTTTTCAAAGAGTTTTTAATGATGAATGAAACAGGCAAAGGTCTCGAAAACATTCTGCCTTTCGATTAACCAAAAGTTTTGCTTAGCTACTTTTAACACCTTATCAGATTGTTATTACAATGTAATTAATAAATAATTAGTTAGTTGTTATTAATATCTGTTGTTACTAAGTATTCAACTATATTTTCAATAATCGGCGTAATTTAATTATTTTGCGTAAGACAAGGTTTCATGGTTAACATACTCTTTGAATGCCATTCCAATGACATGTGAAAATAATTGCGGGGAAAAAAAAATACTATGTATGGGTGAAATAGGAAATCGAAATAAAAACTAATAGTTTATGAAGTTTTTTATGCGGAGAATTTAAGGATTCGCGTTACTAGATAAAATCATTATATTTATAAACAAGAATTATCAACATTATAAACTTAAGTCACCGCAGAACAAATAACGATACTGCTTCCGGTCAATCTCCTTTGTCTGTAAAACTCTAACCGCCTTACTTATAAATGCGGAATAAAGTTATACTAGGTATAAATGTCAAAAATGTATGGTTATACATAAGTTATTCATACTATAACTTTATTTCGCATTAATAAGTAAGGCGGACAGTATTTACCTTTCCGAGTAACGATTGCACACACTTTTATCCTTCACAAGGAACAATTGCATGCGTTTCCGAATTCATTTTAATGTTAAGAAACTTTTTAATCACTTCACAAAGATAATCAGAGCAAAAACGAATCACAAAACTTCATTATATTCACAGAAAATAAAAAAATATCAAAACAAAAAAATGCGCCAGTTAACTAATTTGAAATTGTATCATGCATTCTATAGAAATTTACGCTTTGCGCAGTATCTTGCGTAGACTTGCTGCTACTACGATTCGATTCATTCATAAAAAAAGGCGAAAGCCATTGCCCTATTCATTTTAAGTTTTCAGTTTAACTTCATATTAATTTACTCTATCTATTTCACACTAATATTTTATGCGCAATCAATAGATCTTGACGAGAGCTGACGATTGAAACTAAAACGAACGTCGTAACTTCTCCGAGAAAAAAAATTATACTTAACGGAAATTATGTGACGCAGCAAAAGGACCACAAAATGGCGGCGCCTCCCCCTCCGCCGCAAGCGCGATATGTCACAGAATCAAAAGATCCTACAGATATCAAATGGTGTAATTAAATTTTGTATGTAGATAATAGATATATAGCAATACCAACCTGTATCCCCCGATTTTGTTATCATGAGGTTTCTGAATTGCCTCCCTTTATAAAAACAAATTTATAGACGTATTCAAAACATAAAACAAATATTCATTTAATTCGAGAGTGTCAACTTTCCTTTGTAACAGAAAACCCATAATTGTGTTTAATGTAGCATTTAAGAGAGCGCTCAACGGTCTACTAGCGCCACTCCTTTAAAAAAATATTATCTCGTGAGTGAGAATGAATTATGAAAACGGCTCAAAAAGGAACCTCGTTAAATGTGTATATAATTTTCTAATACCTTTTATAATGTTTATTATTGATAGACGAAACAACAAAATTTGATCTAAAGAAAAGCGGTCACATTCCTCTAGATCGTATTTAGTTGCTTGGTTTTTTTTTTTTTAAACTGCTGCGCTTTTGGACCATTGAACGCCCTCTTAATAACAAATTTTTTATTGTTTCAAAATGACACTGACAGCTATAATCTCTTTATGAAAACATTTACTGTGAACACAATATGAAAACCGCTCTCAATGAATTCATTTGAAAACATTAAGTGTTTATTGAATAGATGTAATTTATCACCGTGACGAGGTATTACTCGTTACTTATGTAATTGCTCATTGTATTTATTTACACTAATAAAAAGTTTCTACATCAACAATAAATTAAATGTAAGTAGTTTAATAGTTTTACAAGTGAAGGGGGAATTAAGGAGTGCCAAATAACATAATTATGTGCACTGTATTGAATATCATAAAAACCGGCCAAGTGCGTGTTGGACCACGCACAATGAAGGATTCCCTAGTTGTGAACATTGTAGTTAAAAAACATGCTCTACCATACATTTCAACTTCAAATAGAAGTTGGTCGAATATTACTCCTTAACATGTAAAAGCTACTTAGCTATGATAGTTTTCCTTTTAACTTCGTTATATATAAATATACTATACTATATAGTTATATATAGTACTGCCGTGAGTAGCTCGTGACTAAGTAATAACAGCCGCACGGGTCGATCCGTCAGGTTAAGCTACGCTTGCCGGGGTTGGTCCGTGGATGGGTGACCATCTTTACATACCGAGACTCCTCCGTGCCTCGGAAAGCACGTTAAGCCGTTGGTCCTGGCTGTCATTCGTGGATATTTGACAGTCGTTGCGGGTCGTCAGAAGCCCAAAAAGTCTGACAACCAGTCTTACCAAGGGGTATCGTGTTACCCAGTTACTGGGTTGTGGAGGTCAGATAGGCAGTCGCGCCATGTAAAATACTGGTATTCAGCTGCATCCAGTTAAACTGGAAGTCGACCCCATCATAGTTGGGAAAAGGCTAGGCAGATTGAAACAGATTTTACAAAGTCATAATCGCAAACTGTTCAAATGCTAACTTCATTAGAAGCACTCAAAATCCCGTTCGCAAAATTGCCATGTGCAGTAAAATACAAATAATTTTGATATGCGACCAGCGCGAGACATTAAAGTCATTTGAGCTATCTTCGTGGACTAACTTCCTTTGATTCACTCCGTATAGTTCTGGTTTCATTACCGTTTCTAGCTTTACTGAGTTTAAAACCTGCTTAGTTTCTAAGGCGTTCGTTTCCACTATTGAAAAGGCAGAATGCTAAGTAAGTGGTTATTTGTTCTGCAATTGGTCACGACTGTAATTACTGGCAGCGATATTTTCTTGTGTCATGTTTTTTTAGTTAGTTTTTTCCATAGACGGGTTTAAGATTATTAATTATAACTTGAAAAAATCAATACCTGCATTAACCTACTAAAGTCTTAATAACTTTTAAGTTAATATACCAATAATATAGTCCTTTCAAAATCATCTGCAGTGCATCTCTCAAAACAGAAACCTACATGGGCACTTGTGAAACGACAGAAGCTAGGTGCACGGCTCAAATTGGTCGTTTCCTTTGGAGAAGATGCGGCAAGAAACTCCACGGTTAACTCTTTAAAAAATTATTGTCTTTTACAATAGGGATGAGAAGACAGTGTAGGCCCTCTGTTAAACTATAAGTAACTATAAGTTTTTCTTTTCTTTTGTAATGTGTATATGTAATTTAATTTAATTTATTGTGATGTAATATTTCAACAACAATACATTGTAATATGGATATGGGTTAATACCTGAAATAAACGATAATAATAATAATAATAATAACCCCACCGCCGTATCTCTACGTTGACGTCGTGGTGGGGCTTGCGCGCTCCGAACTCTAGGTCTGTGCCGGTAGAGTTTACTTTACCGGAACATGCCTAGGGTGAGGAGCCAGACCAAGAGAGATACAGAAATCCGCAGGGCAGGATGTGGCGACCTGATGGGCAGTAGCGACCCTACGGACTCTATCTCCCGGGAGAAATCGTTCCTCATCTCTGGCTTACCTTTATTGGCCGGCTTGAGTGGAGATTCGCAAGAGCAAACGTGCTCGGAGGTAGGAAGTATTCCAGTAAGTGCTGGTAGGGATCTTGACCAGATGGTCAAGATCCCTACCAGCACTTACTGGAATACGGGCTCTGGGATTATTCTGATAGTCGTGGAATACCTCTCCAGTCCTCAAGCACCTCAGGATATGTTGCCCTCTTGTTGCTACGACACTAAGTGCTAGCGACGGTTTCCGGGGGCCCAATAATGAGTGTGCAAGTCACCCCTGCAATTTTATCCGTGTACTTAAAACATTGATCAGGCAGGGACCATAGTCCTTCCATAGTTTTAGGTAACCAGTCCATTTTAACCACGTAACCCATAGTCCAATATCTTTGTTTCCATATCCTACAACAGTCTTAAACAAACCGGGGGATGTCTTTGGGTGCACTTACATAGTGCGTACAGGGATAATCGTCGGTTGGTGCCTCATTTAATTAAAAGCGTCTAGCGGGCCTCTGCGAATCGGCTTCGACCCCTCGTACGACTTCCAAAGGCCCGGGACCCCAGGGTCCCGAGATAAGTCAAAGACATTTAAAAATAATATATAAATATATATATAACCACAAAAACTCAAAGAGTTGACAAGGTACTACCAAAGTGAATTAATGCTGTAAAACTCAAGCTATTTAGCTAATTCGGTGTCTGAAGAGTGATATAAATCATAATGTCGTGAACAATGGCGTCCGCGTTGGGACCTATCCGGCCTGAGACGGGGCTTAAAGACGAATAGGGACCCGACGGGAAAGGGCACTATTTGAATGTCAGTTTGATATTTGATCTTGGTTCTATTTTTAAACATTTTGGTTCTCTGCGTTTTAGTGAGAGCGGAAGTCCAATTCAAAATCCTGGAAAAAATGGTTGGTAAAATTAGAAGTAAGTATTTATGACAGATTGAATCTAAAATTAAAATGCGAACGGTATTAAAAATATGGGAGTTAATACTCTGTGAACATAATTCCCTTAATGAAACTATGATTAAGTCTTTGAGGCACTTAATTATTTTAATTTGTACCATTATAAATGCAAGAGCCGTTAAAAGTTTTTGTACGGTATGTTTAACGTTTCGCAAAAATAAAAATAATAATAATAATGAAAACTACTTTTTGCTTATTTTTTTCCGTTTTTTAGGGTTCCGTAGTCAACAAGGAACCCTTATAGTTTCGCCATGTCCGTCTGTCTGTCTGTCGCCCGTGGCTTAGCTCAGACACTCTCTTAGTACTAGAAAGCTGTAATTTGGCATTAGTATACATATTAATCACGCCGACGAAGTGGTAAAATATATTTTTTTAGTCTACCTCCCCTACACGCAAAGTAGGGATGACATTTTTTTCTCGTCTATCCCATGGTGTGGGATATCGTTGGATAGGCCGTTAGAAATTATTTCGGGTATATGAGAACCATTTTTCGATTCAGGGACCCGTTTGCGTAAAACTAAGCTTTAAAGTGCTAATTTTTGTTACTCTAAACTGTCCTGCCAGCTAAATGATTGATCTCGGCTATGTGTTAAAATTCTCGGCAGTACTTATCTAATCGTTGGCAAGAGACGGTAGAAGGAGCGTTGGCAGACCAATAGCCAGATGGGTGCACGACCTACAGAAGATAGCGATAAAAACCTGTGGGTAATAGCGTAGTACATATCAAATGACAATTCCTATCATTTTGACAGTTCAGCCACGTTCATTATATTATTTACGTTGAGTAGACGAGTTTTTCCAACGTATGAAGTAATGGATTAGGAATTTCATTCAAAACCCTTGGATTGTAATTGAAAGTCAATTTTCTTTTATACAGATTCTTTTCGATTTTGTGAATGTGAGAACGTTGTAGGCCTAGTAGACTGTAGAATAGTTGACAATTCTCCATAGGAAACGACCGATTGGAACAGTGCACCTAGCTTCTGATGTTTTATGTGTTGTATAAGTGCTCCTGGCTAAGTAATAACAGCCGCACGGGTCGATCCGTCAGGTTAAGCTAAGCTTGCCGGGGTTGGTCCGTGGATGGGTGACCATCTTTATATACCGTGCCTCGGAAAGCACGTTAAGCCGTTGATCCCGACTGTCATTCGTGGATCTTTGACAGTCGTTATGGGTCGTCAGAAGCCCAAAAAAAGTCTGACAACCAGTCTTTCCAAGGGGTATCGTGTTCCCCAGTTACTGGGGTGTGGAGGTCAGATAGGCAGTCGCTCCATGAAAAATACTGGTATTCAGCTGCATCCGGTTAAGACTGGAAGCCGACCCCAACATAGTTGGGAAAAGGCTAGGCAGATTGATTGAATGTGCCCATGTAGGTTTATGTGAATTAAAATATTTTGATTTTGATTTTGATTGAGTTACGCTATTAAAGTGCTGGATGGTCTTCGCACAGACCAGGGAAGCATTCAACAAAAGGGAGGAGGCCCACACTCAGGAACAAGGCTGCCAACGAAGATTATTAAACATCTTTTTCTATTACTATTATTGACAAGCTGTGTGCCCAATGGGGATTTCCCATCGGCAAAAACGACAAACTTCCATACAAACTTTTAGCCCCTAACCCCTTTTAGTGGATAATTTTTATGGTTCCGTAGTCAGCTAGGAACCTTTATAGTTTCGCCATGTCCGTTTATCTGTCTGTTTGCGGCTTAGCTCAGAGACTCTTAGTACTAGAAAGTTGTAATTTAGCATGGGTATTCACTGAATATCAACCACACTGACAAGTAAAGTGGGGCATGATATGTTTTTTCTCATCTATCCTTTAGTGGAGGGGGGGGGGGTATCATTGATTGTTCAAAAATATTGCGGGTCTGTGAAAACCATTTTCGATTCATTCAGATTACGCAAATGGTTTCCGTTTAATTAACTGAACGCGATCTAAACAAAAATCATTCTTTTTCTTACTTCAGTTAACAAAGATAAATGGCACACCTCATGCATGTAATTACTGTTTAGTATTGCAATACTAATTTATATTCACATCTATCCATCCCTTTCTCACTATCTCTCTCTCTCTGGTACAGCCATTCGTCATACACGCGCTCTGTACAATTATATGTAAAACTGTGAAATTAATCACCCAATACAATTGTGAAGTGTGTAATATGAGTAATAAAGTACTAATAAACAGTTTGTGTTTTTTGCATATTTGTTTGTATCAAACAACCTGCTGACTTCAACAATCCTCAACAATTACTGTACAAAGAGCGTATATAAACTGAAAATTAATCTTTACAAGTGTCATTTTCACAAACAAAAATTGTACTGTTCATTTAAAATAAATGTTCATTTCATTCACCGACTACACTAATAAATAGAGAAAACCGAACTGCCCTGAAAAACATTTCATAACCTCATAACGATAATTAAAACAATAGCTAACCAAGAGCCCAGTCCACTAATATTACTAAATAAATAAATTACGTTATGAGCACGTATAAAGTTTAATAGGTCCCGATATAATTAAGTTACAAACGTACGAACAGTTATAGCTTTTGTTTGCAAATTAGAATTAGCATTTTATTGTGTTTGATCACCTCGTTATTTTCACCCTTTGTTATAATGTCGTTATAGTGATAATTGATAATAGGGGTGTTCGTTCATATCGATTTGAGTGTAACATTCGGGTTATCCGGTCAACGGTTCAATTTTGTGAAAAGAGTTATTTTAGTAAACGGTAAAGTTTTTGAAGTTAACTGGGTTTATTTCGATAATGTTAGTTTCTATTTTAATGTGAAGTTCCGTTATGAAACAAGTTGTGTGAATCATTTTATGGTCTTGGATTGACCTAAATTTATATCTCTCTTCTCTTTTTCTTTTCTCTGTCTTTTTCTAGCTCTGTCTTGCATAGGGTCGCAGCATAATGCTGAGCGATAGCCATTTTGCGTGGGTGTGACGCATTTTTACCCCATAGTTTTCTTATTATTGAATGTGTTTACGTTCTTTATTGCGTCATGTTTACCGCAAATAAAAGTATTTTCTTTCTTTCTTTTTTTTCTTTACTTGTACAGGGTTACTGGTAAAACACTAACAACCTCTCAGGACTGAATACACACTAACAACAACTAACATCATAAACATTAGAGTCATTCGTCATTAGAGGGTACTAAAGTAGGATAAAGAAAAATAGCTAATTTTTTTTTTTTAACTTTTCCCCACACTAGGAATTTCTCCTGTATTGTGGGTGCGTTTACAAAAATTTAAACTCACATACACAAACAGCCAGACCCGGAACAACTACTTGTAGGTCATACAAAAATATGTTCCGTGCGGGAATCGAACCCGCGACACGCAGCGCAGCATTCAATCCTTTAACCACTGCGCCAACCGTGCCGTTGAAAAACTAAGTTAACGTCGAAAGACACTTGGAAAGCAGGTACATAAAACTGAAAAAAACACATTGGTATAAACTCGTCTTACTTCGAACCCTCAACTTAGTTCTTAATACTCCGATCTTCTAACCTTTCAATTCCTTCATAAGGGCCGATTCACACCGGAACGGCAGAGCCGGCAGCGGCCCGCAGCGATTCGACGAAGCCGGCAGATCTTTTCTTGGCTAACAAGACCGGCGTGGCCGCGAGGCCGCTCAAGGCGACGCGGGCGTCCTCTCGGCACCGCGAGCGGCCGCGCGTCCTTTACTGATCTTCTAAGTAGATAAAGTTTAAAATTATTTCACACTTAAAGTGCTCGCCGTACCGCTGCCGGCCGCTGCTTTCCCGGTGTTTATCGGCCCTAAATCTCAAAAAGAAATCTTAGAAGAGATCTAATCAGAAAAAATCAATGCCCTAACAGATAATCTAAATTAGGGCCAAGTAACATCTTGTTAAGCCACTTATCTGCCGGATCAAAGTTACTGGTACCGTCGAGCACAGCCGCTATCGGTGCCTCAGGGATTAGCATCGCTGTGCCTGACTGTACCTACGGATAATGGAAGCTGTTCGAGAGATCCTTTGATAGGATCAAATAATTGGAGTTTCCTTTTTTTTGTAAACAAGAAGGATAGCTGTTATTTCTTCTTTGATTTAGGCCTTTCGGTAAAACAATGTAGGTATGTCAAGACTTTTTCTCTATGAAATGAGAAAAGTTCCGTTCTAGTGAAGATGTTGAAATTTGCACCCAACGCATCGTGGATAATTAGCAAATCATCATCTAGCACTAGCACCTTAATGACTAGTCATAAGAACATGACCAGTGGGACTATGGGCGCCTGCTTAAGTGCGAAAATCAATGTGCAGTAAATTTTATTAATTTTTGCAATTATTTTATTCTATAGTTCACAGATAAAAAGTTACACGGGTCTTAAAGGTCAGGACAGGAAAAGTTTTCACTCAATAACTCTGCTTTTCGATATGAGACTGCTTTTCACTAAAATCGCAATTCGTTGAATTGATATTAGATAACAATTCAAACGTAGAACCAATTTTTCACTCAATTAACTTACTTTAGTACAGAATTAATTAGGCAATATAAATATAAAAGTGAGAGGTCACTTTTACAACTAAAATAATAAAATGTCGACTTCATCGATTCAAAATAAATCTTCACATTTACATAACTATAAATAAACCTATACTTAATATGAACACAGTTAAAAACGGTAAAATAAAATATCAACTCAAAAATCCATTTGAATCTTGATTTTTCGTGTATTTTTTTTTTTGTGCTTTGACTCGAATCAATTGAATTATCGATTTTATGAAAAAGATTGCTGCCCTTTTAGTCCCTACCACAGGTGTCCGCCACTTATGTCAGATGCATTGTCAAAGAAATAACACTCCTAAATACGCAGTTTTTTTTTTTTTTTGTCTTCCCCAATCACCGCTACTTCGACCGGTTCTGTGCTTCCCGCATCCAGCGGATTCCTGCGGCCTTCACAAGGTAATCGGTAATCAGTCCACCTTGTGGGAAGCCTTCCAACGCTACGTCTTCCGGTATGCGCAGCAGGCTTGTGATCATATAAATAACTTACTTCTGTCCTCGACTTCGTTCGCAAGTCTTAACATAAAACATACCCAATAGCATTCGGTAATAGCGTACGTAGCTTTCTATCATGCAGGGAAAGTTTTTTTTTAAATCAGTTTAGTAGTTTCGAAAATTATCTCCTCTTTATATGAGATGAGTCTTGAAGATGTATAATTCAGATCCCATTTGCCAGTTAAATCAAATGAATCAGTATTACGTCCTACAACTAGACCATGTTTGTTCCGCTACGTGTTATGCCAATTTATGTCGGATTAAGTCATCTCGCTATTAGTTACGTTAAGCCAGTGTTCTAGCTCGCAGGCCAAATATTTTGATCATTTGTCTTACTTTGACGAGTTATGTTAACTTTGAACGGTTTATGCAAATCTTTTCTTAATCTTGTGTTACAGCATCTACAATGCCACATGCGAACTACGCATCAAAGACCTGACGTCACACAAATCCTGCATCGCGCAGTCAGAGTTTACCGCGCGACTGGCATACCCACTTTGTGATAACTGTTACATGTACTGTACATGTAACAGTCATCACAAAGTGGGTAGAATTTCATCTCTGGCAATCAAGTGGGTGACGTGCTGCTCTCCTTGCTGTAATAGGCTGTATTAAGGAATAACAGTGCCGATCCCCTCTAATTGTATTACTACAATTTTATATTATTTTTACAAGTAATTTATTTTTTACATTTAATCACAGGTAAAAATTGTACTGTATGGTGTCGGACGTAAAGAATAGCATCACCTCATTTCCTCCCATGGGTGTCGTAAAAGTCGACTAAGGGACTTACTAAAGAATGGGCAGCAGCGTTCTCTATGCATTTTTAACACCATACTGCGATCGCCAACCCGCCTGCCAAGCGTGGCGATTATGGCAAACCCCCCCGATTGGGGGAGGCTTATATCCAGCAGTGGACGTCTCTTGGCTGAAATGATGATGATGATGATTAGTAAAAAAATGCGAGCGCATTTGTGTGTGTGTTGATGTATGTGTGAGTGTGTGATATACAACATCCCAACATCAACCGTTGTCGGCTCCCCCGACCCTTGCTCGACGAAGCGCCAACCCGCGCCGCAGCTGAGCCTGTAGCTTTAAATTACCCAGTTAATAATAACTATTCAGATTTCATCCAGCCTGTCCCACCTTGCTGTCCTCCCCAAGCGACGCCCTATGCCGAGGTCCGTACCCCACAGGGGGCGCCCTCAACGTGCAGTCGTTTAGTTTATAAGTTTTATGCCCTGGCTGGAGGCTTTAAGTTCGCTTAAGGCAGCCACAAAAACGTCCGGTTAAGTAGTCGCGACCTCTCAAGGTCAACTGCGAAATACCATTACAAAAAACAATCTTCGGGCAGTTGCCCATTAGACACACCACCCGTCTGGTCGGAGGATCCTCCCTTTTCAGTAGAGGATGAGTGAACTTTACACCCTGTTTCTCATACCCCTATACATGTATTGGTATTAGCGTCGATTTTATACAAGACAAAATATTTCCGCCATAACACGAAATGTTATTAAACTGATGCATGGTTTCCTGTCGGGGTTTAACATTACAGTGTCAAAATATACTTTATGGGCCTAACAAATAAACACGGAATAAAAATAAAGTTATCCTAGGAATAACTTCGGTATAAGCATACATTTTTGACGTTTATATGTACTTCCGCGTTTATTTGTGTTAGGGTTTCTATTTCATTCCTACTTATAACGTTTCATGCGAACTCCATTGCAATTTTGAGTAATTATACTCCATTTACATCATATAGCATTAGACAAATAACGGCTAAATAACGACAGTTATTGTGTAATATTGTTGAAATTACTGCACTTTAGAGTAATTATTTTTTATGTAATTAATAAATAATTCTTTATTAGTGGCTTTTGTGGACATGATATTTATTCAGATTTGTTACTGTAGTTGTGATTGCAATCATGTCATTAATATTTTATATACTTAGATTATTTTATATTTTGTGAATGTGAGAACGTTGTAGGCCTAGTAGAGTGTAGATTTGTTGGCGGTTTTCTATTTTGTTAAGGACCTGGTAATTGTTGAAAGGCCTACACTGTCCTCCCATACCTATTATCACTGTTATTTAATAATATTGTAAAGCCAATTATTTTTAAAAGAGTAACCGTGGAGTTTCTTGCCGGCTCTTCTCCATAGGAAACGACTAATTGGAACCTTGCACCTAGCTTCTGACGTTTCATAAGTGCCCATGTAGGTTTATGTGAAATAAAATATTTTGATTTTGAATGTAAATAAATGGTAAATAAATTACAGTGCTTTGTATTTATCGCGAAATAACGGAGTTTATCAAACGTTTACATCGAAATAACGAAAGGATGAGAACAGTTATTTGTCTAATGTTATAATAAATGGAGAATAAATTAAGAAAAAAAACTGAAGAAACAATAGGATAAGTAAGAAAATATTTAATTATTTATCGCACCGAACCCTTCCTGTATCTAACTTAGCAAACACAATGTTAGAAAAAGGCATTGCAAGGCCACTTTAAGTCGAAACAATTTAATTTAATTTCCGAGCTTAACTTTAAAAATGTAAACAGTATACTTATTTATGTAAATGTGCTCTTATCCGGATAACTACTGCCATAAATTAGGAAAATAGGTTTCTTTATTATTTGAGTACTAACGTTTAAGCATGTTTAAAATAAAATATGTGCCGAGGGTAATCTGTAGTACCTATGTACCTAAGTTCATAATAAAAGTGTCTAATAATATTTTATTTATTTATATATGCTTTATTGTACACTCACCTGCAAAATTACATGAATACCTTAGTGTCTATTTTCCAGTGAACGTTTGAGTTCAAATTTTCGCAAATAGAACTAGCTTTCGCTTTTCGCTTCACACGATTTTGTTTCTGTACTGTCCATGGATTTTTGCAGTCGGCCGTACATCAGGTTACACATTACAAAAGAAAAGGAAAACTTATACACTATAAAATATACAATGGGCGGCCTTATCGCATACTGCGATCTCTTCCAGGCAACCTTGGCATGGACAGTGAATTTATGGACATAAAATGGGGTTGTCATTGGTGCAAATAAAAAGTATAACAGTACAATATCCTATAATAGATACACAGATATATGCTATATAATAGATACATACATACTAACTATATAAATAAAGAAAATAAATGAAGTGTATAGTTTATCACAGCTAACAACGAGAACAAAATCACAACGACAAGTAATGTTCCTTCACGAGTCTTTTGAACACAGGCAACGATTGCGCGCGTCTTATTGGATCTGGCAATGCATTCTACAAACAAGCGGCCTGGACCGTAAAGGATTTGTCAAGGAAAGTTGTGGAATGCATAGGCATTTTATCCTTCAAGTTATCTGATGACCTTAAAAATATTATTATTTTAACGAGGTTTAAAAGCTTTTAGTACGGAAAAAAATCTAATTTTTATGGTAAAACTACATACATTTTAATAAAACCCGTCTCATTTTTTACACCAAATTTTCACTGTAGAAAAACATGTTGGATAATTTATTAATTACTCTTACCCCTATAATTAAATTATTATACAATCTATCTTATCTTCTAAAGTTCTAAATGTACCATTAAGCAGCATTTGCAGGTATTCCATATTGCAAACCTCCGCCCGATTATCAATAACCTAATAATTTCACGAACGTGTCAGTATCGTAGCTCTCGCTACGGCGTAGCAAATGCGTTTGCGTAGCTGCGGTGCTACGAGCGTAGCAGAGATTGTTTGCGAGATAATCGTGGCTAAGCGTTATCTAAGCTAGACATTGATTTACACGTTTGCCGATTCCGTAGATATGTAACTATTATTTCTATTTTCTATTAATAATATTCCATTCAGTTTTGTTTTTAGGGTTCCGTACGTTCAAATGAGAAAACGGAACCCTTATAAGATCACTCGTGTGTCTGTCTATCTGTCTGTCTGTCCGTCTGTCACAGCCAGTTTGCTATGAATCTACTGAACCGATTAAGTTGAAATTTGGTACACATAATTATATGAATTTCTGTGACCCAAACACGGACGTGTAACGTAAATAAACCAAATTTTGAATATGATGGTCACTTACGGGGGACAAATAAGAAAAAATAAAAGTTTTGCAAACTGTACTGTTTGATATATTAAATGAAAGGGTGACTATAAAGGTTTCAAACATCTTTTTTTATAATTTTAAAATACAATATAAGTTTTAAAGTTATCTAAGAAAATTTGTAAAAATGTATCATTCCCCCGCCTTTATCTCTGAAATTACTGAGCCTAAAGGAGATTGTTCTGCATCCATACAGCGTTCGCCCCAAAACCAACAGCAAAGGAAAATTACTTTGCGTGTTCTAAATTACAAGTATATACCCATGAAGACAAAGTTTAATGACGGACAACTTGCAGAAAGGATTTATTTCAAAAGAAAACAAAGATTTTGAGGTTATATTTAGTAAGAACCAATCCTTTCAATACTTCGAAGTACATGCTAATAAATGCATGTCACTGTTATTTCTATTGCCTGTATGTGGTTAGTTTAGCTAAGAGAATCAGAAAAACATTTACATACTTACCTAAGTACCTATTAGGTATATGGTAAATCTTCGAGTTTTTATATTAAAATAGGTAGGTAGGTAAATAAGTACTTATTTATTTAACTTCAATGCACTTTATCCTAATGTTTTTTTGATTTTATTTATTTATACTAAGGTAGCAAGTCGTAGTCGTATTACCTCATTTATGTTTGTCATGTTATTGATTGATTGGAAATCACTAGTTGTTATTCCTAATCTAAGGTTGCATTCCGAATTGCGCTGTAATCGATGTAAGCGTGCTTACACCCGTTCCGAATTAGCGTGAGTGTGATAACTATGTCTCGTGAATCGTCATAGATGACGTCATGATATACGCCATCTTGCGATAACGCCGACCATGCCCTAAATTATTAACACCGTGAACGCTGTCAAAAATGACAGTTGCGCAGTTTGTTTTGAGTCCCACCATAAATAGCTTACCTGAAATGAGTGTTAAACCCATGCGCATTATATTTAATTATTGTTGCGTCTATGTAATTTGTTATTCGTGGTATTTTTCTTCGAGGTGTTGAGCGAGTACTGTAAGCGCGTTCACGAGCATTCCGAATTGTCGACAGCTCTCAGCTGTCATAATCGTGTTATCTAAATCGGAACGCAAACTATTGATGTGAGCGCTATGAGCGATTATGACTTATTTCGTAATGTAGCCTAATTGTCAACGATGGCGGCATATTTTATGTGATGTCGATAGTCGTTCTTTTAATTTTTCATTATAGAACGCAGAATGTCCGTTTCATACAGATATTCGCAATTAGTCTAATAAAATATACTTATAATTATAATGTAGGTCAGATGTTTATTGGTCCTGAAGGCCAATTCTACTAATTAAAAAACGTTCAAATTCAAGTCGCAGTGCCGCAAAAGTTCCAAAATGTCACAAAAGGTATTCTACTAAACCAGAAAAGTAAGTTATACGTGTCGTTTACTGCAATGAGATTGCGACTAGATCGAAGAAAAATAATGTACCAAAACGGTATTCTGCTAAAGTTTCGAATTGACATTGTAAAAAACATTGGTATTCCACTATAAATAAGAATGTCAAAACTGACGTAAACATGAGATTATTGGTTGACCGTACTGTGACAAATAATTTTAGCTTCTGCTAGTTAGATATATAATTATAAACAATATATAGCTGAATAGTTATAAGCGTACTGTATAAACAAATTATTTCACGCCCCTTTTGCATAGTAGGATATATTTTTTGGACAGACGTTTTGTGTATTATTTTATTTGTGAAGTGTTTGGATATTCTTGGATAGTTGGATATTTATTTTAAAATGAGTGGTTTTGGTTACTTTATTTAACCCTGGCGCAACGAGCAGACAATGCAGCGGCGTCAGAAAGACGGAGAGAACGCCGTCGTTCTGACCGTCGCCGTCGCCTTGCAACGGATGCATTTTCCATGAGCGACCGTGAGTTTGTGAAGACCTACAGGCTCACTAAGTTGCTCGTGGCAAATTTAATAACGGAGCTGACACTGCACATCCCTCGGGAAAGGCGCAGAGATGGACTCGATGCTGCCGCCAAGGTTAGTCTTAGTTACTTTAACACATATTATTTATTGACAAGCAACAAGGCAGCCAAATTCCAAACATTAAATTATCTACTTTTTCTAGGTACTGATAACCCTGGCGTTTTACGCCAGCGGGTCCTATCAGACCTTGGTAGGGCAGCACTGCTCCCATTCGGTTTCCCAGCCGAGCGTTTCTAGGGCGTTTCTATATACAAAGCATGTGACTTTCCCTTTGACAAGGGGGGCCCGAGAAAGGGTTAGAAGTGGGTAAGTCTAAAGACTGGCGCCTATATTATTGCCACATACAACGGAATACAATCAAGTTAGTTATCCGTCGACATCGCTTCCAACAACTTAACAAAACATCAATATTTCTTTACTATATCTACGTAATTTTAATCCATACTATCCATACTAATATTATAAATGTGAAAGTAACTCTGTCTGTCTGTCCGTCTGTCTGTCTGTCTGTCTGTATGTTACGTTTTCACGCCTAAACCGCTGAACCGATCGTCATGAAATTTGGCAGAGATATAGCCTGGGATATGGAGACGGACATAGGCTACTTTTTTACACGATAACCGACATCCACGCGGGCGGAGCCGCGGGCAAAAGCTAGTTTTAAATAAATTCTTTAAATGATGGTTGAAACCGTATTAAAATCCGTTGCGTAGTTTAAATGAACAACGCGGTCTGTAATGTAATGATTTTGCACGGCAATATTGCCAATACAATATTATACCTAATATCTGCATTTTAGATTCTACGCTAAAATTGGATTTCCGGGGGTGTTGGCTGCATTGATGGTACTCATGTCTGCATCATAAAACCATCAGACCACGAAGAAGCCTATTACTGCCGGAAAGGCTACCACTCGCTGAACGTGATGATAGTAAGTGTTAAGATTGATGTAGCTATTTAGTACCTACTACTCAGCGACTACAATAGCGGGGCCTATTCTGTCAGAGCGCCTATTACCTTGTGAAGTCAAAAATATTTAAAATCACGATCGCAAACGGCATGATTTTTGCACTGTTCCACTCAAATTCCCATATCTAAGTATTTTCTGCGTTTTGTATTGTGTGGACGATTATATTGTTTTTTATGCCGCAAAACTTTATTTCATTTGATTCAACCTACAATAATAATTTTAAGATATGTGATGCAGAGATGAACATACTACATCCATCTAGCCCCGGGAGTTCAGACGACTCGACAATTTGGAGGGATCACCCTCTTAATAATTATCTTGAAGGGCTTAATGAGGCTGGGGAAAGAATTTTCCTCTTAGATATCAAAATACAATTAATATAATTTTCAAGTACTCTCATGAAATTAAAAAAAATCTGTCAGCGTTTATAAAAGAATAACATTCTTACAGGTGATAGTGGGTATCCACTCAGGAGGAACCTAGTCACTCCCCCTTCTTAACACCGAAGAGGGTAGCCCTGAGCACTGGTTCTACAGCCAACATGTAAGGACGAGAAACGTAGTGGAACGGACAATAGGTGTTAGATTTAGGTTAGTCGGTAAAGAAATGGTTAAATGATAACAATTGTGTACATACAAATATTTATGGATCAATTTTACGCAGGTGTCTCTTGGTTGCGCGGTAACTACACTACCGGCCAAAGATGGCCGCAAAAATTGTTAATGCTTGCTGTGTGCTGCACAACTTGGCCAAGGCTTCACGTACCGGAGCTGGCGGCACGTGAGCGCGAAGACGAGCAGCGGCTGCAGGAACAGCAACACCACGTGGAGGCAGCGTTGCGGTCCGCTGCGCAAGCCGCAGCCGCTGCTATCTCCGAGCCTGCTCGCCGTCTCAACCAAGCTTTGGTGCAAGGCAGGGCCTTGCAACAGAGCCAGGTCCAATGTTTGTGGGCCAACAGATATTAAAATCCCCTATAAATTAATTTACTTAATGTCCCCCTCATCCCCTTTTTTTAAAGCAAATCTACTGATGGTCGTTTTTTTACTTTACCAATCGATGGACCCGCGCGGCTGTTACATAGGCCTCGTTTACGGAGACGCGGGGCGTCGCGCGTCGCGTGCGGCGTTGCGTTTCGCGGCGCGTCGAACATATTTTCAGTTTACAGACAGGCGGCGCGTGCAGCGGCCCGCGTCATCACACGCGCAAACACAAACATATGGCAATATACGATGCTGTTTATGAAGATGCGGGGCGTGACGCGGCGCGTGGTATGCCGCGTGCCCCGCCGCGGCTATTGCGGCGTATTACCGTGAAGGGAGAATTGCAGGAATTGCTGGCCGCAATGCTGCGTGTGCCGCCGCGATAAACGTCGCGTGAGACGCGCCGATGCCATCCGCGGGCTCCGCTTGCATTACAAGCAAACGCGTGTTAAATCGCTTCTCCGTAAACGCTCTCATACAACGCCATATGTTTGAATTTAGTGCGGGCCGCGCCGCCCAACGCGACACGCGACGCCCCGCGTTTCCGTAAATGAGGCCTTAGGCTCGAGCCCCTCATAGGGAATGTTTAATAAATAAGATTGTTTTGTTTATGCATATTGTTTATTAATTAACAAAACAAAAGTAAAAATAAAAAAATCGCGTTGGCGCGTCGCTTGCGTGGAGCACGGCGCCGCAGTGTCAACAAAGCCCTGAAAGGAAACACAATTTAGTTTTTCATTTTGTACATATTATTTATTAAATAAGATTTTGTTTTAAACTCGGCGTTTTATTTATAAACCAACAAATGGTAGTGGAAGACCACAGGATTTTCCGGAAAGTATAGGTATTCAGAACGACATATACGTTATGAATATGCTTGCTGAAAAATCCTAACAAAAGTGTTCGACAGAAATGTCTAATTCTAGTAATACGTTCACAAATTCCATTTACATACCTTGGCCATTATTGGCTACTCGGCAATTCTGATGCTGCTGTCGCTTGAATTCTAAAAACAATCAATTTCTTACAATAAAATCCTATTGCGAGTATGATTGTCTGATTTATTATTATTCGCCTAAATACTTACCCTTGCGTTACGTCGTCGCAGCCGAAGAGTTTCCTCATAGAGGCCGACAATATGGTTTGCAGCCCCTGCTATTTCCTCCATAGCAGAGGCATGCCTGTTCATGGCTCGTGCCAACTCTTTGGCTCAGAAAATCATAGTTATAAATAAAATGTAATCAATCTACACAGAATACTTTCGGACAAAAATAAATTATTTAAAATTTAATTAAAGTTTGACATTAGTAAAAAAAATTATGACGTCTCTTTTTGACATATTTAATCATTCGCTTAGCGCTTGCGCGTCGCGATTACCAATACGTTCCATGTTAGCTTTTTAGCCGATTATTTATTTTAATGATTTTGTATTCTCAAAGATATAAAATAACAAACGGGAAACGAAAATACTATGAATATGCATTTAATCAACCAAACTAATAAAGACATTAAAAAAATCTGAAAATAAGGTTACTAAAAATTAAAGTATCACTAAGTATCACAATATCGTCTGCGTACATTGAACCAGCATGAAAATATGTTTAATTTCGTAAACGAGAACAAAGTTGACCGCTATGAGACTAGACTGCAATGATATTGCGACCAGAATGTGAACAAACCGAATTTTGAGATTAGCAGAATACCATTTTTTGGTCTATTCACAATGTCATCGCATTCTGGTCTCATGTTTTTCATATTGTACGTTAATTAGTAGAATTGACTTTCAGGGGGTCATTTCCGACGATGTCCTTTGGAAAAATATACAGAAAATAGTTCTGTACTTATACATTACTGGAAAACCTATATGAAGGCTCTGGTTTTAAAATAACATGGTAATTCGTAATATTCTTCAATAACAAAATTACATTTGCAATTGGTATGTATGAGAGAACATGTTTTTCAACTACAATGTTAATTTAGTATTTGTATAACTACTTACCATTAGTGAAAATAATAGTCAAGTATTTGGTTTTTCAAATAAAGCAAACAAATAAACTCAAACTCAAACTCAACTCAAACTCAAACTCAAACTCAAACTCAAACTCAAAGCATTTATTTCAAATAAACCAATTACAGGTACTTTTGAATTGTCAAGCAAGGGGTCGGTCAGTCAGAAAGATGAAGCTAGTTGCCCATTCCAAAGCGTAGTAGGTTCCTATGGAGAAGAACGGACAAGAAACTCCATGGACACTCTTTTAAAATATTGTTACAAAATATGGGTTACATCATTCATGTTGAAGTTATACATGTGAGAACAATGTAGAAAGACGTGCACGTTAGAAGCGTCCGTAATAGAAACAATTCACAAAAATTAAAATAAGCCGTGGCAGCTAAGAGATGACCAGTCCCAACTGACGGCGCCCGTTCACGAACATGACGCATGGATCAGCACCATTTAGCTCAACCATTTTGAAGGGAACTTAATGATCCAACACACACGCCACCACCAGCGAGACATTTGAGTGAGCATGACATACTCTCAGCCTCCAGGGCACATTCAAGTCAATAAAAGACATATTACCCGGTAAATGGTAGCTCTATAGTACATAGTACTCACACCTGTGCTATGCAATTATATAATTCAAGGACATTGAGTTTATACAATGCAAAAATAGTTTACAATCTTCAGCAGCTCCAATAATATTTTCAAATGCTAATCAATTAGTTTATGCGCCCTTATGGAGCAGGACCAGCAATGAGCCAAGCATTTTTGTCAGCGATGTAATCCCCCAATTTATAATATGCTTGGCTGCATAGTGTGCGTTTTATACAAGTTTTAAATTTTGTTTCGTTCAATTGGAGTATGTGGGGAGGTATTTTATTGTAACATTTTAAACAGTACCCCATGAAGGATGAGTCTACTTTAGCCAGTCTGAAACCTGGTTGAACTAATTGGTCCCTATTTCTGGTACTATAATTGTGTCTTTCACCTCTTTTACTGAAAATATTTACATTTTTCCTTACGTACATGATGTTTTCATAGATGTATTGACAAGGTACCGTCATGACGTTAATATCTTTAAACAGTTCCCTTAGAGAATCGCGCCTGCGGAGGCCATATATTGCTCTGATGGCTCTTTTCATAAATATGCTGCAGTGACTACAAACCATAATTAAAATAAATTGCTGAACATCTATTTAATTAATAATAATAATAATAAAAATAGGCAGTCTTATGTACTGCCGACAGAAGTAAAACTCAAAACTTTGGAATATCTGTGAATCAATAAAAATGTTTATTTTTTATTTTTAAATCGCTTTGCGCTACACGTCGCCAGTCTGCCGGAATATTTAATGAGCATGTCGCGAATTTCGGTGACGCAAACCCACACGTTTTCCCCTATCAAAAATCGCACACCGCGGCTAAAGAAGTTTTCGCTTCAATAAATTATTTGTTGGCATAAAAATGTGTACATACAAAGTGAAGCCCTGACTCCTGCGCTAAGTAACTGTTACAGGAGCCAAATTGGGACATTGAAGCAATTACTATTTTGCGATATGATGTTACCAAGCTAGATTTGGAAATGTAGACGACTGCCAAATTGTAAATCCTTCTCTCGAGTCCTTACTCACTTGTGAGTGTGACGTATCAATGCTGCTATGGACACCGTTTAGATCTTAAGGGTGCAAATAGACTGGCCAATATTACTTATCGGTAAGAGAGATCTTTAGATTCTGAGAGTTATAGTGGCCTACAAATACACTTTGTGTTGATGAAAGAGTGTATACCCGTGGACAAAAGTGTTATTTTATATAAAAATAAATACAATTTAAGTGTCTGTTTGTAATGACAAAATTACGGCTGTTTACCTAATGTATATTAAGTATATACGGTACTTATAACAATTCTTTTTTTGTTTTTAATTTTGGCTCTCTGTCTGGCTGTTTGTTCGGGCCAATCTCTGAAATGGCTGAACTGATTTTGACGAGACTTTCATTGGCAGTTAGCTGATGTTATAAGGAGTAACTTAGGCTTACTTTTATTATCGACTAGCTGCTGCCCGCAGGATCGTACGCGTGGATTAAAAACACTTCAATTTTATTTATTTGTATAGAAAGCGCCACGCGAGCGAAGCCGCGGACAGCAACTAGTAATTTAAAAAATATTAACATTATTCATTGTAAGGTCCTGATCATTTAACTTATAAATTAAAGTGCTATTAAATTTATTTAAATTAACTGTTGTTAATGGCCTGAACTGTATCTGCACTGTTTGTATTGGTATGTTGGACTCAAAAGTTACGGTTTGACCGCTGTGATCAGAAGGGAGATAATTAACGATGGCTTTCTCTAAATAGTCACAGCAACAAAAAACATTATCAATACATGTAACAGTAGTCGTAATTATTCGAGTTGGTTCTATAAACACATTTGACAAATTATTTAAACAAATTTAATAATCTACTGAATTATATATATATATTTGAATTATTTTATAAAATATTAATGTTAAAGTCACCACCGATAATTACTGATTTATTACCAGTCGCAAGTTTTGCCAAAACATTTTCCATAACAAACTCAAGATTAACTTGTATCTTCATTCTTGGTCCCCATTATTGACAGAATTAACCTTAGCGGTGGTAAAATGAAGCAATGAACACGAAATCTTAACCATCTCGGGGCGTGTGTGGGTTGATTAACGAAAAATTCTTCAATTAAGTTCCGTCGGAGAAACGTGCGGGAATTTTATTGGAGTAAAGAATGAAGTATGGTGTTATACGAGGTAAATAATGATTGTTAGGTTGAAAGTATTGAAGATAAAGTCTTTACTGTCAAGTCTGAAACACTAGTAGGGAATATTGGTGTAACTTATTGCAGAAACAACATGTAATATATCGCAGAACGCATGGTTGAAGGATCGAAAGTGAATGTGCTAGATTCATAATTATAACAACTAGTTTAAATACACACTTAAACTCACAGATTCTTCCTGTGGGAGTAGGCAGAAACTACAGAAAACCACCGCACAGTATTTCGTCTAGTACAAGCCAGCGGGACAAAATCCATGACGTAGTTTCCAAGAACTGGTAACAACTTGTAAAGAATCCTCCCCAGGTACCAGATTCCAAGAACTAATTACGTTAATCATCTCATCAAGTTACGTTATCGGAGCGAAAGTTAATTTATTATGGAATTAGAATTGTAGTTGCAAATCAGTTGCATTTTTAGCACACTTCTGACAACCTTTCTTAAAATTGGTGGAAAAGTGATACAAGTTTTTTGTGATGGAATATTCTGTTAATAAAAATTGTATATTTTTTATGTATTACGAGTTTGGAAATGCATAAATAAATTTTATATCTTTCTCGTAATTGTAAACTTTAAAAAGTTGCACCTTTTTGTATCCAAAAGTATCCATCTTAGATTCTTCTGTATGTCATATTTATAACATTCAGGCATATACTACATACATATTTTAGACCTCGAAAAGATCCGCGAGTAAAATTATTGTCTTTGTTTCAGAACTAGTCATAACTATGATGAAAGTGGATTTTTTCGAAGAATGGTTGAAACCTGAGAGAAGTGAAAGAACCAGTCGCATTTTTTATTATTTATATGAAAAATATAATATAACTCTCTGATGAATCCATACTAATATTATAAATATGAAAGTAACTCTGTCTGTCTGTCTATCTGTCTGTCTCTCTGTCTGTATGTTACGTTTTCACGCCTAAACCGCTGAACCGATCGTCATGAAATTTGGCAGAGGTATAGCCTGGGATATGGAGAAGGACATAGGCTACTTTTTTACGCAATAGCTGACATCCACGCGAGCGAAGCCGCGGGCAAAAGCTAGTCTAATATATATCAGTAATTAATCAAAGTTTTGCGTTGTAACAAGAAAATGATACCTTGATCTGTATTCGTGGTACTCCATGCCCGCACAAGATACTACTACTACTGTACTAATAATGTATATCAAATGCAATCTAATAACTCCTCACCCACATCCTCCTACACACGCACGCCCACATATACACACTCTCAGCCATACACACACGAAACACATCTACTTACTCATGATCTCACTACAAATGTCTACTAACAATATTAACACTACACCTAACCATATTATTTAATGTTTAAACTTTAAAAAAAAAACTTTATTTTTAAACACCTTATGTTGAGCTGCAGACTCCAAAAGCAATACAACTTCCAACTCAAAATTGTTAAAGCACTTTTAGTTTTTATTATTATTAATGTATCGAACTGCTAGAGGGTGGAGACCTAGTGACCTGAAACACAGGCCCTTAAAGCCTAGCTTGGGTACCAGTCTCCCACAGTAAACCAATCATTCATGTACCATAATTGTAACCAATGTCTGTAATGTTTTATTGTGGTGAGAAAATAAAACACTTATTATTATTATTATTACTATGCATAAGATTCATGTACACAGTGCTAAAGTCTATTGCTTTCTTCCAATTAGGCAGATTTCCGAAGAAGCCCAGGAGGCAAGAAATAATGATTCCGTGAGCGACACACTAGGAAGCGGTCACGGATTGCCACAAACACAGATCTTTTGAGAATTATTTTGTTACCTCCGATCCTATATTCAACACATTTCAAAAATTACCGCAAAAAGTTTACTGCTTTGCCAGCGCAGGTTCTGAAGTTGATTGTCCCACCTTCATTACCATCCGAACCATTGTCAGTTCATGAATTTAATGACGAGGATTATTCGTTGTCAGACTCTACCGAATGGAAGAGTCTGACCGAATGGTGAGGAATCATCTGGTGATGACGACAACGATTAGATTCTTTTGTAATTATTTTTTTTATTATTGTAATTAATTATCATACCTAATTTTATTATACAGTTGTAGTTAAGTATAGTTTTTATTTTTTGTGTTTATTTTTATTATTATTATATTTATTGAACATTTAATATTGTAAATAATTGTTCTTATAGTATTATTGATTGATCTTATTGAAATAAATAAAATAAATAAATAAAGAAATTTTAAATAAATAAGTACCAGAACTCTTCTTTGGTATGTAATAAATATTTATGATTTTTTATGTCCTAAGTTTTGATGTCCACTTTTCTCTTAAAATAGCGTAATACTTCCAATGTACATAAAGAATCAAATAAGATAAATTTAATTTAGTTAAATTAAATAAGTCAATTTGTCTCGGTAGCTTGTACTAGCCGAGACGCTGTGCACCGGGTATGATACTAACTACAGGTTAAGATCTTGAATATTACATAAAAAATATAAAGATACAAACAGACGTATGAATATTGCAAGCCTATTGAATTTTCCTCAGAACCTCCTAAATGAAGGAAAAATGTGAAATTAACAAGTGGTGGAGGAGCTGAGGGGGCGAGGAGATGAGGAGGCGGTGCGTGACGCGGTGGAGGTGATAACATTCCTCGTTACGTCGGCCGCGCAGACCACATTCAACCCGTTACGTGACTGCGGCCTGTTCCGCGGTGGAGGGTTACACCGAACTGTAATGTTATCGTTTAGTACTATTTTGTGTAGGTTTATAATGGTCCCATTTCAGGGCTAAGGCGTTTTTACAAAGATAGAACAAATATTGATTACCTACGACTGTTTGGTTATTGGTTATTTAGAAAGCATTGAGAACAGGTCAAATGCCCTCGACAGGTCCAGAAAACAACCATATATAAGCGTCTTCCTTGTAACATAGTACTGGACAGTATGCTTGAGTCGCAATATCGCAGTTTCAGTCGATTGCCCAGCCCTGAAACCAAACTGGGTTATATACGTTAGTCTTTTGTTTGTGTTTTTGTCAGTGTGGACCAATGGTTGTCTGTTAAATAAATAAATTATCATCATTATTAATACCTACTAGGTATCTGATGAATGAATACTGAATTTGTACCGAAGGACGTACAACTTCAGTGCCGGACGTCGGTTTCGTTACCGGACAACGTTTTAGTGGACAATACACGTCGTAATCCCACAGTGATTCTATTTACGGAACATATTGGACGGTCCTAGATTCGGTACAACATAGGACGCTAGTTCCTTACTCCGGAACACCGGTAACGAAATAATTTGCCACAAACTCCGAGCGAGTTGTACCGTTTCCAAATTGTTCAAAACATGTAACTCGTTTAGCTTATGTAATTATGTAAGGGTTTTGATAAAGATAAATGTTATGAAGTCCATAAAAAAGTAGAATAAATTCGGTGATTTGTTGTTATTCTACCTAGATGGAATTATACTCTAGCCTCGTCCGAAGAGATTAGCGTGGAGTTACAAGTGTACAAATCAGTATAATACTAATCTCTTCGGGCGCGGCTATCATATTTTAATTATGATATAGCTTCACTTACAGGTTAGTTCGTTTAATCACTAATAATACAACACTTTTACTCCTCGTGCGTATTTTCATAGCCAAAAAGTTTTACAATCGTTGATATTCCCACGCAAATTGATACGCAAAATTGTTTGTTTAAAAAAAAAATACTCCAGAAGGAGGGTAATGTTTTTTCGAGGGTATGTATGTCTATTTCTTTGGCATGCTCTGTAGCCTAAACGGCTTGATGGATTTTAACATATGAGGTGTCATTACATTCGTCTTAATAGTGGAAGTGACATACGCTATATAATATTTATATATTGCATCTACAAATAAAGAAAGAAAGTGGAAGAATCTAAAAAAAAAAATTATAATATTGGTAATAAATAAAAGCTAGTAATGAGATAATTCGAAATATTAATAAATCTAAAAAGCTTGAAAAAATCTAATTATTTATAAAACAAACAAAAGTTACACCATAATTCAGGTTATTGGTTTGTCTCCGCCTGCAATACCAAAATTCTATAGATTATAATGCTTGTTTTTCTCTTTTAAGTTATCTTTTTGCAGACGGGTTTTTTATTTTTATAAATAATTTGCATAAGGAAAAAAAGCAAATTATTTATAAAAACAAAAAACCCGAACCGAAATTCCCGAAATTCTATTCTATTATATAGAGAACTAGCTTTTGCCCGCGGCTTCGCCCGCGTGGATGTCGGTTATCGCATAAAAAAGTACCCTATGTACTACCCTCTCCATATCCCAGGCTATATCTCAAAATTCTAACTTAATATTAATTTTAATGTGACTCACTATGTGTTTATTACCGAGCTGGTAATGAGTTGAACTATCGAACTAATGTGCACACTAATAGGGTTGAAAATAAAACCACAATTGTGTACTGATCTAAGCTGGTATTTTTAATTAAAATTGCGAGACCCCAACCAAATCGCGGTAACGAAACCATAGCGAGATCTATTTCGACGTCAACGCCATCTATCGAGCTTGACATCAAACTTTTAACATTTCACAATAATAACTATGGTTTTATGGTTTCTTCATGAACACTATGTGAATAGAAACCGAAACAAATGATTTAATATAGTAAAAGTACTTATGTTCTGAACGTGAATGAGTCTTTACCTAAAGATAACAAACACAAAATCAAAATACGAAATTTCACTCAAATTCTTAAAGCAATCAATTGTACCAAATACAACACGAAATAAAATTGCGACACAAATAATAATTTTAGAATAATTCACGTAAGTACTAACTTTTCTCAGGGTCACGTTCGCAATTGGACGAAATATTAGACATTTATTTTGTACTTGCAACACGATCTGGATGTAGAATTCGATTAATCGACTAATAATTGACCGGTTGACATTTTAGCGGGAACACCACTAAACGAACGAAAAAAGAAAACAAAATACGTCTATACTCTGTGGTCGTGTGGCGGTGTGACGCGATGCTTAATGTAAACATTCATCAAGATTATACGTGCGTAAAGTAATGAGAAAACGGTTTAATCTTAGAAGAATCTTATACAGAATTACTGAGAAATAAGTGTAGATTTCGTATTGAGTGTTAGTTTATCGAAAAGTGATAAATATGTCAGTGAAAAAGTAACGAAAGTTTTGGAATGCACAAATTTTGATCATAAGGCCGCCGTGTTTAGTAATGTTTTTATGATAAATATTCTTGTATACTGTTTGAAATACACGTAAGTAGCTAGCTTATTTATCTACGAACATAATTTGGCTAATAGCTACTGATATTATAGCGTATTGTTATCGTAATCGTATTTCCAAGAGTAAAATTCGGTAAACAAATACCTACAAAAAGTCAATAAAATGGATATAGTATGTTATCCTTAAGAGATAGACATATGCCATCGCGGACTTTTTTGAAGACCTTTTTATGATACACAATTCCACCATACATTATTTTGTTATATCTCAAAGGGTTTAGACAGCGTTTTCGTTGAAAGCTCCCAGACGGCTTATTTTTTTCCGACACCTCCAACAAATATCGTTAATTCATACAAAAATGCATACAAAAACATAACAAATTATATACTAAAACCTTCCTCGAGAACCAAGCTATCCATTGGTGAAAACAGCATGAGAATCGGTGCAGTAGTATTTGAGTTTATCGCGAACAGACAGACAGACAGACAGACAGACAGACGCGGCGGAGGACTTTGTTTTATAATATGTAGTGAAGTGATAGTGATGTACCAATATGCTTTTTCTCATAGTTGCTAACAGATTATTTTATATCAGATTAACTTTAAATAGTGTTCCAATTTAATTCAAATGTAAAGTGATGGCCTGAAACACAGGTTTAAATTAACCTAGATCGGGCAGTCTAGTAATCCCAACAGTTTTATTGTCACAATTCAGTAATATCCAACGCATGGTCTTGTCGAGAATACAGATTTACAGATATATCAAAATCATGATCTACAGTCTCTTGAACTGATTGTCATTAAATTGTCTTTCAATGTTTGTTCATGTTCATTATACTGAGTTCGTATTCACACCGAATTTTATTCCGTTTGGTGTGAGTAGCAGCCGGTAATCCTCCGGCCCTTAATAAACTCACAGGTAAACATTAACACGGGCTATATAAATTATGAAGATAATATTTGGCGCGTACTATAGCCCGGTGGCGTGGCTATTACTTTTGGCTCATTTTGGACTTGTTTTCTCTCATGTCCGGTTGAAAATTGCCTGTTAATGAAAGGGTAATGTTACAAGAGTATCACTTAAAATAAATTCAAAACAGAGTAATAGAGTTAAATATCAGAAATAATTTCGACCTTCAGGCTACTTACTATTCACACCTCGCTGGATATAGGGCCCATTTTTTTAATCGTTTTTTACGTGTCTGCCTAGCCTTTTCTCAGCTATGTTGGGGTCGGCTTCCAGTCTAACCGGGTGCAGCTGAATACCAGTATTTGGAGCGACTGTAATCGTCATTTATCTGAAGAATAAGTACGGTGGTTTGACATCATGTTCTATACAACGGCTGTCGAACCGTCATTTATTCTTCAGATAAAAATGTATCTGATGACTGAAAACCGGCCAAGTGCTTGTCAAACCACGCACAAGGAAGGGTTCCGTAGTTGGGATGAGTTTATCCCAAGAACAAACTTCATTTTGGAGTTGAAATTAGATTCTCCCATACATCCGATATATAATACATATGTACGTCACAGTTAATTCTCCACCTACAAATGTAAGTTACTAATCGCATTTTTTATGTGGTAAAATTATAAATTAACCATTTTCGGACTTTTTCCTTTACTTGAGCTGTGAGACCTTGCTGCTTGCCAAATTTCATGATTCTAGGTCAACGGAAAGTACCCTGTAGGTTTTTACTTAATTACGAGTCATAAATTTTCAACAAAAAAAAATAAGGAGAAGGAGAGGAGAAGATTGATTTTTTTAGAGCTAAATGAGACCATAGACCTTCGCAATTGATATTAACTTGATACCTTCACGCGTTCCTTAGAAAAAGGGTCTTCACAGACAGAAAGACGGACGGACAAGTAATCTTACAAGGGTTCGGTTTTTTTCCTTTTGAAGTAAAACCCTAAAAACCAGCCTTTTGAGTTAAAAAGCAGGAACCGCTGTACTTGGCACTAGTCATGTTATTTCTGCAGTAAATTCACGAATCCTGTTAGAGGAGTGTTAATAAAATATATAATAGTAACCAATCCTATAAGCTGGTATCACAAACTGTTTTGGAGCAAATTAACACACGGATCGCGGCGGTCTGTTGCGGCCACTGAGGATCCACAGATTCATATTTATAACTCACATTTATGCAAGCATTTACCACAGTAAATACCACCAAACGAAACATACCACAATGTTTTGTGAAAATATTTCAAGTCTTTGGAAAAATACACACAGAGACATATCATACACACACACCCTTTCATACTGTTTGTTTTGCTGTATTATGCAAGCAAAAAAGGCAACGTCCTTCCTAATCAAAAGCGACTATCTAAAGTGGTAACTTTTATAGGGACACAATAAAATACCAAAATGTAATTACTTATCTAGAAGGACTTATAGTAAACTTATTAATGATGTTCTTCAGAAAAGTCAGTTGCGCAGTACTCGCAACGGGCGTGCGTGTATGATCAGATGGACCAGATGTATGAACGTAAATGAAACAAAAGCAGTTTGTAAGGATAGATCGATAGATAGAAATACTCTTTATTGCACACAATAAAAATTACAGATTTATATTTACTAACTAGCTGACTCGACAGACTTCGTTCTGTCAAAAGCTATAGTATAGACTCCACTACTCTACCCTACCCTACCAACTCTACCTACCTACCTACCCTACCCTACCCTACATACCTACGTAAAACTTAAAAAAAAATTAATAGTAGCCGATTCTCAGACCTACTGATTATGCATATAAAATTTCATAAAAATCGGTCAAGCCGTTTCGGAGGAGTATGGTAACTAACATTTTGACACGAGAATTTATATTTATATAAGACTAGCTTCTGCCTGCGACTTTGTCCGCGTGAAATTTCTTGTTTATATAAGACTAGCTTTTGCCCGCGGCTTCGCCCGCGTCGATGTTGGTTATCGCATAAAAAAGTACCCTATATCCTTCTCCATATCCCAGGCTATATCTCAAAATTCTAACTTCATATAAAAAAAAAAGAAACCCAAACAAATGATTTAATATAATAAAAGTACTTATGTTCTGAACTAAGGTTCTGAACGTGAATGAGTCTTTACCTAAAGATAACAAACACAAAATCAAAATACGAAATTTCACTCAAATTGTTAAAGCAATCAATTGTATCAAATTACAACACGAAATAAAAGTGCGACACAAATGATAATTTTAAACTAATTCACCAGTACCACTACAGTACCAACAATGTGAAAACAAAACGAAATCCTCCGAAATGTCGCATGATACACCATTTGTGCTGATAAAACGCTCGAAATATATAATGGACACCATTGGTGCATAACTTTTCTCAGGGTCACGTTCGCAATTGGACGAAATATTTGACATTTATTTTGTACTTGCAACACGATCTGGCTGTAGTATTCGATTAATCGACTAATACTTGACCGGTTGACATTTTAGCGGGAACACCACTAAACAAACGAAAAAAAAGAAAACAAAATACGTCTGTACTCTGTGGTCATGTGGCGGTGCGGCGCGTTGCTTAATGTAAACATTCATCAAGGTTATACGTGCGTAAAGTAATGGATTCAATGACAAAACGGTTTAATCTTAAAAGAATATTTTACAGAATTACTGAGAAATAAGTGTAGATTTCGTATTGAGTGTTAGTTTATCGAAAAGTGATAAATATGTCAGTGAAAAAGTAACGAAAGTTTTGGAATGCACAAATTTTGATCATAAGGCCACCGTGTTTAGTAATGTTTTCATGATAAATATTCTTGTACACTGTTTGAAATACACATAAGTTGCTAGCTTATTTATCTACGAACATAATTTGGCTAATAGCTACTGATATTATAGCGTATTGTTATCGTAATCGTACTTCCAAGAGTAAAATTCGGCAAACGAATACCTACAAAAAGACAATAAAATGGGTATAGTATGTTATCCTTAAGAGATAGACATATGCCATCGCGGACTTTTTTGAAGACCTTTATATGATACACAATTCCACCATTCATTGTTTTGTTATATCTCAAAGGGTTTAGACAGCGTTTTCGTTGAAAGCTCCCAGACGGCTTATTTTTTTCCGACACCTCCAACAAATCATCAATTCGTCGTTAATTCATACAAAAATGCATACAAAAACTTAACAAATTATACACTAAAACCTTCCTCAAGAACCAAGCTATCCATTGGTGAAAACAGCATAAGAATCGGTGCAGTAGTTTTTGAGTTTATCGCGAACAGACAGACAGACAGACGCGGCGGATGACTTTGTTTTATAATATGTAGTGATAGTGATAGTGATTTTACAAGGAGTGACGCAATGGGCGGTCAAACTCATTTGAAACGTAATAAAGCGATAAAAAAGAACTTATTATTATTTTATTTATTTTAATCAACTTTGGATCATAGGTACAATTAAACAGAATTAAAAATTATAAAATCATTAACACAATTAAAATCAACATCAAAATTTAAATTTAAATTTTAACAAAATTAGATCTAATTAAAATCAAATCAAATTAAAATCAACATCACAATTTAAATTAAATCAAATTAAAACAGTATCTTAACTTATGGTGCACGATGGACAGTCTGCCTCACTCACAACCTTACTGATATGCAAATCTAATCCTGACGCAAATAAAGAAGGATATTTAATCCCCATTTCTAAACTCTAACCACAAAATCATCCATCAAAACTTAGATCACGCGTTAAAACAGTTATTATTCGTTGCGCGCGCGTCAGAGCACGTAGAGTAATTCTGTTGGGCGTCTTTGTCGCGGAGACAAGGAAGTTTGCAAGCGACAAACTCTCAAATAATACGTGCCCCAGTTGCCGTCTGCTTGCGATTCCGCCGGCGACTGTCGTATCATCTCGCGTTACCCAAACTTGTAAGTTGTTCGGAGTTGTCGCGTGTTGAATGGGAAGCTTTAGCTAGGTTTTTGTTTTGTTTGTTTTTGTTGAATACTGTGTTCGTTATGTTTGAGTTTGAAGAAGTAAAGTGTCGAGCTATGCCTGCGTAGTTTATTAAGGACCTTGAATTTAACTTCGGATTTCAATAAGTTGTCAGTAATCGTGTACAGGTTGTGTCCGATGGAATTTCCCATCGGAAAAAATGGCGATCTCCCAGATAAACTCTTATTTAAGTCCTTTAGGGGGTGAACTTACAAATATACTTCCTTCATGCTCATGCTCAGTTCTGTGCTCATTTTCGTTATACTCGTATAAAAAGATCTTGTGCAACATTTCATACTTCTAGACCCAGTGGCATGGTGTAATTAATTCATTCATTCAATGAATGAATGCAAGTGCAAACCAATTATACTTTTTTATCACATCGGTATATAGAGGTATGAGGAAGAGGGTGTAAAGTTCACTCATCCTCTATAGAAAAGGAAGGATCCTCTGACGAGACGGGTGTTGTGTCTGGTGGGCAACTGGCCGTCGGTTGATGTCGGGATGTTGCATATGCTAGTCGGACGCGGTAAACTGTCATTGCGCGATGCAGGATTTGTGTGACGTCAGGTCTTTGATGCATATTTTGATGTGGCGTTGTAGATACCGTCACAGGTATTAGGTACCTAGAGGGCCTAGAGCAACTAACTAACTAGCTATTAATTTCTAAGTGTAGGTAAATAGGGCGCAAACATCGAATCGAGTGGAGGAAGTATAATATTATCCAATCAACATAAAAGATGTCCAGGAATTATTCGTTAATTCCTGGACATCTTTTATGTTGATTGGATCACTTCCAAACAATAGAATATTATGTTATAATCATAATATATACAGATTTTTCTTTGTTTATTACACTGATTGTGGAAGAGGAAGAAAATTGTGGTCACATTACAAATCTACGCACGCACGTAATCGCATACATATAAGGGTCTAGCATAATAGGCACTTCGTCCATTTTAGTTTTATTTAACTATAGAGCGGAAGTGGGACTGTAATTTACGTAGTTTTAATTATTTGTGGGATAAAAACATATCTTTCTTAAAAATAACAGAAATCGATTCAATAAACGATTCTGACATTTCACAATGTGCACTAATTCAATTATACACGTATTGTATATACAAGAATCTGCCGAACAGTGATTAAGTTAATTAATGTATTTGCTTGTGGGTAGCCTCACAGGTGCGTCCGAATTTAAGCTGGTTTTAGGATTCCAAACCTCAAGAAACTTTTAAGTAGAGGAGACAAAATACTGTCAGGTAATATTTAATATTATTAAATTTTATAAATAATATACATATATGTTATTATTATTACTTATTAATAATATACATATATAAGTTAGAAATTAATACCTTCGACCAAAGCCTGATGAATGGGATTAATTTGGAATAATTTAGTATATTGGTTGTGGAAGTAAGTTTAATGCTACATACACGTCGGCTCTTAGCAATCGTTTATTAATTTACATGCGTGGGTGTGTGGCCTTTCAAAATAATATTTAATCTGTCCTTCAGAGACGTAACGAGTAATTAATTAACGTAGATAGATAATTATATTAAATTGTAGGAGGTACCAGTGGTAGACTTTGCCACTAGTCTTCAATAATTCTACAGAAATTATGATGTTTCACGCTTAAAAATTGAATCTAGTTATATGTTGCAGAAGTCAGAAAACAATTATTGTACATTGCGTTTCGAAAAACTCTCAAGCAATTCTTTATTAGATATAATAATAAAAACTTCATTCAGTTCAGATAAAATACGGTACAATATTAAAAAAACTAGTAACTGATTATCATTTATAATAAATTACCTAAGCAATGGAAAGAATTGCCGCTGTCATTGTTCAAAAACAGGCTTCGAAGCTTTTTAACGCATAAAGCATACTATAATGTCAGCGAATTCCTTGCTGAGAAATAATTTTGTATTAGTATTGTGTAGTGTTTTTGCTAAGATTTTTTTTTTTGTAAATTGTGTGGTAGTGATTTAAAACTCTTCAATGTATCATAAAATTGCCTTTATTGTTTTAGCGTCAAACTATAATTTTTGCATGCCTATTGGTAAAATAAGGCTGAACCTATCTGTTATCAATTTATCACAAATTAAAAACATATTTGCCATATTTGCAAAATAAATGACTTACTTACTTACATAATCTTTAGGTGCTAGATTTTTACAAAAGCCTACACTAGGATTTCCTGTGTCATGGGGTGATTATAACTGAGCATATTGTTGTATGCACTCTGAAAGCAGAGTTTTGCCACTTTCAGTGAAAATACTAACAGTGCGAATACGCCAGTTAGCTCAAAGAGAGAGTTATAACAAAATATCCATGAAGTAACCATCACAAATTTCCTAATTAGCTCATAACGAGTGGACGTACAAACTTAAACAAAGCACAGCAATAACAAAGCACGCCAAAAACAAAACACTATCAAAAACCCTCCTAATTATAACCAAGTCAAAGTGTTTGCTTTCGAAAACGTTTGCCTGTTCCGTTGCAATCATCCGCCCGGTAGCCGCCCGGTCGCCGGTCGCGGTGACCGCGGTCCGCTGCGCGCTTATGTGCACTTGACACTGACGCGACACTGGCTAAGCGTGCAATGGAAGGTACAAATGACCTTAAATAGCTCAGCTGCTTTGTTGCTGCAGAGTGATTGATTACGCTGATTGAAGTGGCTGGAAATGTTTGTGGTGGAGTTTTGTGTGTCTTGATGAATGAAGTGAATGATTTTGGTGAATTGGACGAATTGTAGGGAGAAAAGTATGTTGTTCTCTTCAAAGGACAGATAACATTATAGGTATACCTTTGAGTTATATTTCACTAATTCCTTAATTCAAACTCCAATTCCTGGTAACGAGATTGGGAAAACTCATTTACATCAAGAGTCTTAAACACGTAGCCGACCTTCGTACCATAAAGATGGTCTACTATGCCTTATTTCAGTCGCTTATTGACTACTGCATCATCTCCTGGGAAGGTGCTGCCGCACTCACTAGATAGAGGTGGAAAGAGCTCAACCCACAGACACCGCTTAACCCTTAACCCTTCCGCTTTCCTACAGCCGACTTACACAAAAAGTACAAGACAAACTTTCGTTCTACATAGTCCTCAAAAAGTACTCGCAGCTAGTTTATGATTCGGATCTATTGAAAGATCAACGAAGAAAGTGAAATGTGTTCAGTACTAAATTTTTCCGATCAAGCCTGTCCCATAAGTATTTCTGTTACCTAGGGGCTGTTATCCAGTCTAAATATCCACAATACAAACCCAGTAGTAAGCAAAAAGGAACTGAAATTGCTCTAAATAACACTCGTATTCAAATAATTACCTACACATTCACCTCCATTCTTGTACACATTCACCATCATTCACCTCTAATCACTTAAACACACTCACCTCTATTCACCTACACATTCACCTCCATTCACCTACACATTCACCTCCATTCTCTACACATACCCGTTGACTGCTTTTATTGTGTTATTTTAAGCCGCCGCCAAGCCGCCAAGACGACCCAAGCGAAGCGCAAGAGCACTACCTACCTTTTCTCGAAGCGCTTCGTCGTTTTTTTGAACACTCATAACTTAGGTTTCAATTACACCAGATTAACAAAGTTCTCGGGATATGATGTCAATAGCAAACTTATTAAACATACAGTTTCAATTTCGTAGCTCTTATACTTTAAATTTTATTGAAATCTAAAAAACCCCGATTTCTTTTTTCACTGACTCTCACTGATGATCATCAAAATTCTGAGGGTACTTCCTGAAGTCTTAAAAAGCTGAAATTTGGTATATAACTTAGTATTAGTACACAAACAACAAAAAAGTTCTAAAACTTGGAACTTTTACCCCCCCCCCCCCCCTTTAAACTAGGGGATGGAAGTTTGTACAAGACTTCCGCAAATTCCGCTGCTACAAGAACTATTGTATAACAGAAAAGTAATGAACAGTGAATACATTTTACACCTTGAAAAATAGTGAAAAAACAATATGTGACGGTAACGCTATATTCGCTACTACAAGAACTATTGTATAACAGAAAAGTAATGAACAGTGAATCTAGACGAAATAAAACTGGTTGCTAATTTGATTGTATAATTTATAATTTTCATGATGTTAATTTTATTTTCTGTGATTATACATATATTTTTTATATACTTTAACTCATATTATACATTGACTTATGTTATTAAATGTTAAAATTTTAGGAAAATCATCTACTTTTACAATGTTTGTAAATATGTGAGCACCATGTTTCTAGCGCATGTTTATTTTGTCACCATGTTTATTTTGTCTGTCATTACTTCACTTTTTATTCCTTTTACTAGTTGTGGTATATTAATTTTATTCTAGGTAAGTATCGTCTTCACATATAAATAATAATTAATGTATACAAACTATTGTTAACATTTCAAAAGAGTAAGTATGGAGTTTCTTGCCCATTCTTGTCCATGCGTAACTTTGTACCTTCCTACCTTCTTGTAATTTTTTGACGTTCAAAAGTGCCTTTTATGTGCCTATTTAAGATGCGTGTGAAATAAATTATTTGACTTTGACTTTGAACAAATTTTTCGAAACGAAACCGCCAAATCCACATATAATATTTTGACAATAAGGTGTATAATTTGTGAAGTTAGGGCTTGTAGAGTTAGGGCGTGTAGGGTTTCAAGCTTGGTTCTACATGAGATCTGGTAACTTTTTCACAGTGCGAGCCATATGGTCATGTCTTGGCAACATTTTACATGAAAATGTTTTTGGTGGGATTTTTCTTTCCATTTATTTATATTTTGTTCAGTAGAACCACTAATTGGTAACCTGTAATACAGATATTTTCTGAAACTTACTTCAGGCACCAGCTCTCACAATGTGATTTTTTTATAGTTTTATTATTATTATTTATTATTTATCATAAATAATATTATTATTATATTATTTTAGTTCAAAACGATTAAGTGCTACAAAACCATTTTGAAAGAAAATAAATAAACTTAATTATTATCATTATGCCGTTTATTCATTTACATTCTTATCTAATACATTTTCAAATATTTCAAAAAATAAAAGTATAAAAACATTTAAAAATATAAATAATAGTGGTCCGCTGGTGTCGCCGGTGTCCAAGCTACCGGGGCTGCAGAGACAGGAACCTCCACACAAGCCGTATAAATGAGTACTGCACTTATTATTTCCTTTATTCAAATAAATGTACATATAAATTATATTTTTAAATATTAGAATATAAAAGATATAAAAACATTTAAAAATATAAAAAATAGTAGCCCACCGGTATCGGGAACAGGGTCCAAGCTACCGGCGGTCAGGGCTCCAGAGAGAGGAACCTCCTAACAATGCGAGCCGTGTCCAGAAGTACCGCTCTCTGAATCAAGCCCTTGATCCAGCCGCCCAACGAGAGCCTCCTTAGATGTTGGTCGAGGCTCTTGGCAATTAAGCCATTGGCTGATACGACTATCGGCACAATGATCGCTGAATCCACATCCCACATGTCGACAACCTCGCGAGCCAAGTCAAGATACTTGATTTGTTTATCTTTCTCGGCTTTCACGAGGTTCTCGTCATGTGGGACTGTTATGTCAATAATCATTGCGCGCCGCTCTATACGATCCACCACCACTATATCAGGCTTATTGGCAACAATAGTCCTGTCAGTGATGATGGATCGATCCCAGTACAATGTGATATGTCCATTTTCGAGAACTGGGTCGGGCACATACCTGTAGTACGGCACTTCCGATTCCACTAGGTTGTATTTCAGAGCAAGTTGCTGATGGATAATCCTGGCTACAAGGTTGTGTCTATGCAAGTATTCTTCGTTAGCTAGACGAGGACACCCGGAGATAATGTGTCGGATTGATTCTCCCGGACGGTGGCATGCCCGACAAATGTCAACCGTACTGCACTTATTATTATTATTATATTATTATTCACTATCTATTAGTTATCAGCAAAAAATACCCCGTATTAGTCTGTAAGGGCTTCATACAAAGCAAACAGGATAAAAAAGGAATAAAGGTCCCAATAAACTAGTAACAGCCGAAGACGCCACCACCATTCATGCTCAGAGGCCCTAGTGTGAGTTTCTTTTAACCATCTCGATTTTACGCATCGAGCGCGTTCGGCGCTCCGACTGGTCTCCGATTAGCCCTTCACCAATCGGAGTGCTGAACGCGCTCGATAAATTCGAGATGGTTAAAATAAACACACACTAGGACCTCTGTTGTCAAAATAATGTCGAAGAGAAGTTCACGAGATGAAATGCGGCCAATGAGCACACTTTATAGACGTCACATGGCGTGGCGAAGACATGTCAGTTCCTGCTATTAGCGCTGGATAGTTGGTGAATAAATTGGTAACAGTAAAGTCTAAGTTTTCAACCATTTTTCAGAACCCGAAACCTTCCTATAATCCTCCTAACTACCACGACCAATCCTGATGCAGTTATTTTTCGTAGAACTAAAGCGTCACTTCCTTCCTCTCTATATCAGAACCTCAGTAACAACGAACGCCACCGAACCATTGAACCGTGCAATCTGCGACCCGGACATTTTTATTTTTATTTCACAGTTTTCATACAACTTAATCGGACCGAATCTGTGCTGTGACTGACGTCCAATTATTTTGCCATTTGTATACACTTGCTAGCCAGTGCGTAGGGTTTTAAAGTTCGTTGCAAAGTGACAGGATTTATAATTGGTTTCTTTATACGAAAATTAATCGGTTTCTTTAATATTGTGTTGTTATTTTAAATTAATTTATTGGAAAAATGTGTCTTAATAATATTACAGCTGTGTTTGTAGCTACAAGGTTTGACCATTATTTAGAGTCATTGTCGATTTAGGGGTTGCATTTCAGCATACCCCATAGAGCATTTTCACCATTTACTCATCCTGAATTATAAATAATTCTCTGAACGTTTAATTTATAACAAAATTAAATAATTTGCCTTCTATTTGTCTGCTTAATTAGTCAGTACGTTCGTTAGTTAATGCGTTTAACATGTTTTTTTAAAATTAATTATGAAACAAAGGTTTATAGAGCCAATGGATGCGTTTTTATTATTAATCTATTACATAACGCGAGTATTATGGCTTGCGGCTATATAGTGTTGTCACAAAGGTTCATTTTTCAGGTTTATTTAGGTATTTATTTATTTAGCCTGTATACATTTGTGTGCTAAAAGTATTACTTTTAGCACACAAATTTACACAGGCGGACTTAATTCCATAGGTATTTATTTGACGTTGGAATACCAACAGCAATTTTATGCAAATATTAATTAAATAATAAATATATAAATATTTTAATAGAATATATTTTAATATTTATTTTTAAGCTTTACAATCATAATAGGAATTTTACACTCATAACTTTCAGCCAGTTAGTTATAAGTTAAGCAGTTTGTAAGTTTAACATTATTTGATACCTTTACAGTACAAACTGGGTACCAGCTATTTATTTTGAAGTACAGAACGCTAGGAAAAACTAATATCATAGGTAAACGCGAATACGTCAGAGAAATACGTATGATATTTCCAACTTAATGAGAACCTGACTTCAAAAACTAGCACTTATCAAAGAGCAGTTTTACAATTTTAGCTCACAAACTAGCCCCGTGTTTTAGTCCTTAAGGAGCACGTAACAAAGGCCAAAGTTCCGTACAAAAACGGGAGTTATTGTAAAACGCGGTGGAAGACGGAATGATCTCATTTTCTATTCCATTCGTTTCACACAAACCACACAAATCACTGTAGCTTTGCCGCGACTCGAATTCCTGATGTTCAAGTTATGAGCGAGTAAAGGGGAAGAAGGAGCTTACTAGGTAACGTCGTGAGACATCAACACACTATTTATGTATGTTTTTTTTATTACTGATGTGGCCTGCTCTTGAGCTCGATCTCGCTCGTTATATATGAACAATAACATAAAAACAGTACCTAATACCGTAATGTGCTTCTAACCTAACCTAACCTACCCAAAACTCAGTGTCTGTGACCCAGTTAGTAATAGAAGCTGACACTGGGTTTAGGTTCGACAATTTTGGAAACCACTGATGAAAAACAACATTTCAGTTGATGTATTTACAAATAACGAAAATTAAGTAAACGTGACGAGTGTATGAACATTGCTAGCACATTTTTTTATACACATACATAAACTCACGCCATTTTCCCACGGGGGTAGGCAGAAACTACAGAAGCCCACCTGCTACGAGCCTTACATACTTATTTTGACTCGTTTACGTTCATACATCTAGTCATACACACACGTCGGTTGCGAGTACTACGCTGACCTTTGAACTTTTTTGATTGACGTATTAAAATTGAGAGGTTAAACTCTCTTAAACACATAATCGTTTGGCTTAACGGTACTATTTCACAAAGAGCTCTACTGCACACTAAACCTATGTAATCTGAAATCTATTAAAACCAGAACCTTAATACCATCGCAGCTTTTGTTAGTTTAGTGTGTGGGTAAAGTTAAAGGCGATTATGGGAAACGACGTATAACTAGTAGGACTAAAGTTACTAATCCCTTGGTTAAATAAATAGTTAAGGACTAAAGATCATCTGACTCCCTGTCAAGATCGGCGTACACAGAGTGTATCAGAAAGGTTTGCTCATATTTAGGAGTGTGGTACAGACTATCAAACTGAACAACTTCCTCCATGGGACCAACACCGTAATCGCGGAACAATATTATCAGCGGTCTCATACATTTGAGTCGAGCAGGTAAGGCCTATCCGGAAAAGGTACCGAATACGGCAGATAATGATGAGGGTTTCGTGATGGTGCAAAGGAGGAAGCGCCGATCGCAAACTAACAAGAACCGATGCGGCTAAGCTCATACGGGGCCCGAAGTGACTCTGCGTGCCGCAATGCCGAACAGCCCGGTGTACATCTCCCGCCTGCACTACACCACTAAGGCGAAGGACATCGTGGAGTACGTGCGCTAGAAGACACGGTACACGCCGAGGGTACAGTTACTGGAGTCGCGCCCCAACGTCAACTTTAAGGCGTTTGTGGTGGGCGAACCGAATTGTTATCTCTGCCCCTCGTCATGGAAGAAGACTTTTGGCCGCAGGACGTGGTGTTCCGTTGCTTCCACGGACAAGTTCCACTGACAGCACATAGTCAAAGTAGTGCAAAGTGAAGTGCTACTAACATAGACTTAAGTCTTATTTACTAACACAAGTTTTTGTTTACAATAAAAATATGTATGTTTAGGTTAAGGTATTTATGTATGGGCCTGCGTCGCCTGAAAATAAATGGATTTATTGCAGTTTTGTATGGGACAGTTGATAATTTATTTGGTCTGTATCACACCCATAAGATATGACCACATCTTTCTGATACATGCTGTATTTAGATACGAGAAAATAATAAAAGAATGTCCATGGAGTTTCTTGCCCGTTCTTTTCCAGATGCACCTAATATGCTTTGGAATAGGTAAAAAGCTTCATATTTCTGACTTCCACGATTCAAAAGTGCCTGTCTATGGTTTAATTGAAATAAATGCTTTGAGTATTGAGTTTGGGTTTGTAATAAGAATCATCGGGATCATACGCGTAGAGTTTTCTTGACTTTTTTGGCGTCGGGTTCCAGACTAACTAGAAGATACTGAAGAATAATGAATAATAAATTGTTTATGATAGGTATGAGATTTCAATATTATCATAATTACATAGATATACTCAGTCGGATAAATAATTGTTCATCAGATTATTACGTGTAATAGCCATTTCATGCAACAGCTGTCGAAGCATGACAGTTTTGTGATTAAAACGGACGTAGTCAATTCGGTAAACTATTTATTTCCCTGACTTTACATAGAGCGAATGCCATCTATGTATTCTCCTAAACCAACTTCCTGGGCTTTTTTCTTCGAAGCTCAGCGCATATATGATTTTGCTTTCAAATTCGTATCAAAGAAGAACAATTAGCATGGCTAGTTAACCAGCTTCTCGCTGCTGACACCACAATCTAAACAAATTCCTACGGGATTGGTTCTGTATCTATTTTTAGAGTAAGGGGTGTTACAGCCTGCCCCATTACTATTCAGCTCGTTCCCATGTACCCATGGGAAGAGCCGGGCTTAGCCAGGGCAAGATGATTAATGATGTAACACTCTAGATCAATCATTTGATATCATTAATAACTGTTTTTGTTGTAAAATACTTGGGTTGTTCACAGCAAATGATGAGATTGGAAATATGCGTAAGACTCTATAAGTGGCTTACAAAATTTACTAAACTTAGTGTTTTTATTGAATGTGAGTTTAAAAAATAAAATTTTGTACTAAAATAATTAAGAAAGTAAAAGAAGTTTATTAACTATCGAATAATATCTTCAAATGACATAAAACACATATCATGGAATAGGATGAAATAATACATATAAATAACTGTTTATTTATATCAAGCTGTTGATATTGTCCGACTAGTGGGATATCTGTTGTAAGGCAGCTTCACGACCTATTTTTCATACCATGATATTAAGTTTACCATGTTGAAGTTTTCAACAGCAGAGGGGCAATACATTAGGAAAAATATTATGTCAATGGGGCCTGCGATATACAATTAAATTCCGCACTATATTAAAGAATACCCTCTACGAATATTTAAATCTAAGCTGACCGCATTATTATTAGAAGAATGTTATTATTGTATAAAAGACTTTTTAAATGATAAAAATATATAACAGCCAGCTTTTGCCCGCGCCTCCGCCCGCGTGGATGTCGGTTATCACGTAAAAAAGTAACTTATGTCCTTCTGCCAAATTTCATGACGATCGGTTCAGCGATTTAGGCGTGAAAACGTAACATACAGACAGACAGACAGAGTTACTTTCACATTTATATAGTATGGATTAAAAAAATTACATGACATATACGAGAATTCATATTATATCAGAATGACTTAAACATTAATTGTTAATTTAAATGAAAATTGTATCGTTAGTTTTTACGACTGCATGATTTATATGAAAATTGTATTTTTTTTTTTGGGTTTACTACTTTGCATGCCGTAAGGTAGAATGTAACGGAAACAGTGATCTACCATCTTATACCTATACCTACTTTGTTGGCAAATAAATAAATCTGAATCTGAATCTGAACACCCTCCCACAGTAATGAATGAATGTACCAATGCCTTATCTCCGTCTCAATCTTTCTCAAAAATCGACATAAAATTTCCCTACAAGTTTTTGACATCGATTGGCTAAGAGATAAGATTGCGACTAGAATTTGAACGGTTTTTAAGTGCCTATGAGATTTGGCCTTCAGTTAAAGAACTAACAACGTTGCAAGAGTTTTAAACTTTTATTCGGCACCATGTATCTCGCTACCCGCTCCTCCCATACACTCTTACTCTTACTTTATACAGTCGCCAAACAACAATACAATCGCGTCTATTTAAATAATCAGTAAGGGGGAGCTCCCTTCCTACTGTTGACATCATTGCCGAAGCGTAAAGGATTTGACGAACGTTTGACGTTAAGTACTTAGAGTGGTTTCAATAGACTTGAGTGAAGACACGTTGAATTCCGCAAAGCAGACTAAAGGAATAAGATGAGGAAGGCTGTGTCATCTTGAGAGATTACCAGTCAGAACGAAAGAGAGCAGAACACTTAAGACGCAGATACATGATTTTAGTGACTATTAAACCTGTTATTACGCGTTCAAATAATGTAAGGAAGTTATGCAATAAATGTATGTTAAACTAGAACATTAAACTGTGAATATTAAAGTATTGTGGTTAAATACTTTATGAAACAAATTTAGGAAGTAATGTCTACCCAAAACATTAAAACAATATTACTTTCAAACTACATATGATATTTTCATTTTTTTTTTTTTGTATGAATATACTTTTTTATTATCTATAATAAATTGTACTTATCTGTGGTTTTTTCAAATATTCATATTTTCGTTACTCAAATTAAATATGGGTGGATATTATAGTGATCACCAGCACTTACCGCCCCCTTAAAATGTGACGTACAGATGGGTTTTTTATTTTATTATAAACATATTCGTAACTATCTTATTAAAAAATCAAGTCTCAAATAACGTTGAAAAGAGTCGGAGATGAACAAAGTAAAAAAAAACCCATCTGTACGTCACATTTTAAGGGGGCGGTAAGTGCTGGTGATCACTATAATATCCACCCATATTTAATTCAAGTTTATTTCCATGCGAACTGTTTCGCCGTAACTAAATCACAAGTAAAACATATTTCGATCAGTATAGTTACAGAAAGAACAACTGCACTGCTAACTTCTCCATCCATAATGCGGCTAGTTTATGGTTTTGTGCGGAACCAGTGCAGCTAACCTGCTGAATCCTCAGGGAAATCACATTTCTATACCGAATCACTGAACAGTTTGATGTTTCTAACCATGCAACTGTTCTTATAGTTTACAACTGATAACCTACATGCCTGTGGTATAACATAAAGTTGAAGCAACGGTGTTTAGACGATGCAAGCCATTTCGACAATTTTATTATAATCCCCGGGCAAGACACGTGCATCGTGTAAATGGGGTTTATAGTTAATAATAACAACTAACATCTCGTATAGTTCGCGTCACGAAAATGACCGCTGGCCAGCGAACAAATGTAACGTTGTATAGATCGGGTCACGTAATAAGAGCGCTGGCCAACCGTACAACCATACCATACCATTTTTACGTGACGAACTAATACAATGTATGGTTTTTCGGTTGGCCAGCGCGCTTTTTATGTAACGCGTATTGTATCTGTTGTTCGTGAATACAATAAAAAATAAATAAAAAACCCTTTTTATCCGACGGCGAAGCAAAAAGGAGGGTTATGGTTTTGACCGGTATGTATGTATGTAGGTATGTATGTTTATCTGTTCCCTCATAACATCTAAACTGCTTGTCATAATTTGACAAATGAGGTGTTGTTGGAAGCGTCTTGATTGTCCGCTAGTTATAGGCTATGTGAAGTCACATTAAATTATATATGGCGCCCTCTAGCGGACATAAAGTCATGACCAAAAAAAAGACGTGTGGCACTCGGGGACTGCCGCGGTAAAGCTATTGCATAGCATTTTGTATCAACTTATGCAATTATAATTATTTATTTATTTTATTTATGCAGTATTTCTTTTTCTTTGATATTAATTCAAGTTACACTTTTTGAGCGTGGTGACCGATAAGAAAGTAAGGTCAATCCATAATCGGCCCAGAACTTTGGAGAACCGTTTAAAAGTGGTTTTTATAAGCTATGAAGAACGTTAATGTTTAATGTTAATTATAGCTAGATTTATAAATAAATTGCTCACATACCTCAACAACCTTTCAAAAACTTTTGAATTACGATGCCTGCCATCTAGTGGATAAAACCGACAACAAAACACAACTGAGACCACCAACAGAGCAACGCTTGTCTCGATTACGAATCACAAGCCACGCCAATGTCACCTCTATTTAGTTAGTTCTACCTGCGATTACTAGATGGCGTTGCGTTGTGCGGTAAATCCACCACAGAGTTTCGTAGAGTCGTACAATACATCTAATCGCACGCACACAACGCCGTGTCGAAGACTGCCGAACTGAAACGACGTTAGACGATGCACGGCCTTCAAGCCACACCTCCGTGCCCGTCGGAGTGGGGAGCGCGAGGTTTTTTCGTTACGGAATTTCTGGATTTGGTCCCCGCGCTCAAGGCCCGCGATAGAAGCTATGCAATAGCTTAAAAACAAAATAAATAAGTGCTGAACGTCGTAAAAGTGTATAACTACGTAAACAAAGTCAAATACTATTCAAATATAAGCATAATAACAACTTTAAAATAGACGAAAGTGTTGAACCTAAAGTAATTTTAAATAAAAAAAGAGTGATAAACTGTTTTGACAGCGAAAAAATTCCTAAGTACATGAGTCATTTCCAACCGTCTAGTCAAGTTTAAAAATTGTTCAACTGGAATGGTATCAACTATTTGGCAAGTTTTAATTAAGTCATTGTAGCCTTGCGGTGCAACAGGGGAACTGAATGTACTCGTAATCGACTGGTCGTGAGTTCAAACCCCACTATCAACAATCACTTTTTGTGAAGATCATAATTTTATAAACTAATATTTATAAGAATAAAATACGCAGTACACAGAAAAAAGGAACTGCCAGAAATTATTAGATCACTAGAGGGTACTGGTGTAGTAAAAAAACAAAAACAGCGCTTTGTTGACAAAGTTCTTGACAACTAACAAGACAAGAATATGGCGGCCGGTAGCTATGGCGGCTGAGTAGCGTAGTGCGATAGAGTCGGATAGATGTTAAAGCGAGACAGCGGTAGCGTGAGGTTTTTTCGTAACGGAATTTCTGGATTCGGTCCCCGCGCTCAAGGCCCGCGATAGAAGCTATGCAATAGCTTAAAAAAAATTTTTTTATTCATGCCGTGTAAGGTATCAAATGAAAGAACTTATGTAGCACATTTCAAAAATATATATATTGTCAGTTGTTGCTCACGGCTTTGCTTGCATGCACCCGATGATTAGGAATAATTTCTATAACATCATGCCTCATATTTGAGCCAAACATATTTTCTCTCCAAACCTACCCAAATTACATATAATAATAAATACGTTATTTTAATGTCCACCATATAAAAAAAATACGTGTGACGTGTGTAATGACATAAGCTGGGAGTACCTCCACGCGGTGAAGGCGGTAACAGTAATATTACTGGCTAAAACTCTCATTTAATTAATAAGAATGCCTTCGGGCATCGAGTTATAATAGACGAGATACTCTACTCTAAGGAATATTAACATTATCATTATATATTGCTTTAAGAGCTCAAGCAGAACACCCTTATCTTCGGAGGACCTATTAGTTTTCGGTGACTTGATGCAGTTACCACCCGTATCAGCAACTCGTGGTGGCGCTTATTGCTTTAAACAACCAGAAATTCTTGCAGCCGAACCACATTTATGGGGAATGTTCAGTTTCTGAGAATTACCGATATAGATAATACATTTTTAACTGTGTCAAAGACATGTGACGTTGAGGATTGCAGACAATATCTTTCCGATTATCAAAAGTCACTAACCGTACTGACCCAAAACATTCGTAGTATTTATAAGAACATAGATAGCTTTAAAATTTTCCTACACAGACTAAACTTTGATTGTGATATAATGGTATTAACCGAGTGCTGGCTAGGTAACCGCATCGATTACCTTCCAGTAATACCTGGGTACAACTTAATGCATACCAAAATAAACCACAGTCAAAATGATGGTGTGGTAGTCTTTACAAAACAATCACTTAAGGTCACAGTCGAGGAACCTCCTCTACAAGACTGCATGAGTAATTGTTTAGTTATTAAAATTGGTACAACCACAGCGATAATCGCTATGTATAGGTCTCCTTCCGCTAGAAACTTGGATTCTTTTCACAATTCCTTAAACCAAATTTTTCAAGGGCTAAGCTCGTTCAAGAATGTAATACTAACAGGTGATTTAAATATAAATATTGGCTCTGAAAACTGCGATGCTGGGACCCAAGATTACCTTAATATCTGTTCGTACCATGGATTTCTCCCCGCTCACACGATGCCTACTCATCAGAGCGGTTCCTGCCTCGATCATATGATGATCAAAACCAGTCTATCATATATTACGCTTGTTACTAACGCAACAATTACTGACCATCACGCTGTCCTACTCACCGTAAATTTAACGCTGCCTAAGCTAAATCGTCCCCAGACCAAAAGCAAATTAAACACAAATAAACTCGAATATGAATTATGCAACCTTGATTTTAGCCTAGTTTACAATACTGCTGACGCTAATTTGGCTTTATCGTACTTAATAAAACATGTCCAACAAGCAATTTTACGTAGCACGATAGTTTCTACAGTGAATAAGAAACTTTATAATATTAAACCTTGGATTACTCCTGGACTAATTCGGTGTATAAGACACAGAGATAAACTTCATCAGAGAACTAAGAGATACCCAGATAATCTAATAATTCAGACTACCTATAAAAGATACAGGAATTTCTGCAACAATCTTCTAAAGAATTTAAAAAATAACTACGATAAAAATGAATTAAAAACAGCAGGTAACAATAGTAAGCAACTTTGGAAACATATTAAAAACGTCAGCAATATGTCTAAACAGCGTGAAGCAAATTCGAGTTTACTGCTTACTAATCCTTCACCAGTCTTGTCAGCTAACGACGTTAATAACTTTTTTGTCAATATTGGGAAAACTCTTGCCGAACAGATTCCGAAACATTATTGTGACCAACCTTTTCAAAAATCAATCAATATCTGTAACCTGAAATCTTTTGTTATGCTTGACACTGACGAAGACGAAATTACTCGAATCATTTCTGGGCTAAAAGATGACTGTGCAGTTGGATTGGATAACATAAGCAATAAGATCCTTAAACTTTTTAAGCATATATTGGTACCTCCTTTAACGTATATTTTTCGAATCTGTATTTCCAAAGGAATTTTCCCTACTTGTCTAAAAAAGGCAGTTGTAATCCCTGTCTTTAAATCTGGAACTAAAGACTTAGTTAATAATTATAGGCCAATATCGTTACTCCCCTCAATATCAAAAATATTAGAGAAAATTGTAAACAGTAGACTGGTTAACTATCTCGAAAAAAATAACTTTTTGTCCTCTGCGCAATTTGGTTTTAGAGCAAAATTATCTACAGCCGATGCGGTGCATAGCCTGACCAATTATATTTCAGAAGAACTCGGCAAAGGGAACCAGACCCTGGGAGTCTTCCTTGATTTAGCCAAGGCCTTCGACACGGTGTCTGTTTCTGTTCTTCTAAACAAATTACAGGCCATTGGAATAAGGGGAACGCCACTGAAACTATTCGCTGACTACTTAGATGACCGATACCAATGTGTTAGAATAGATAATATCACGAGCGCTGAGCAGAAAAGTACTGGTTTTGGTGTTCCTCAGGGAAGTATTCTGGGCCCCACGCTATTCCTGATTTATATTAACGACTTGTGCAATCTTAATATTAAAGACGGCAAAATTATATCATATGCCGACGACACTGCATTAATATTTACCGCTAAAACCAGTAGCGAACTGTTCCAAGTCGCTCAATTAGGTTTTAATAATGTGACTAACTGGCTTCAAAGCAATTTACTTACACTAAATGCTGACAAGACAAAATATATTCACTTCTCCATGCGCAAGCCTCAACTTAACATTGCTAACCCTCAGTTATATGCCCATCAATGTGGTATCCGTTCAGTCAACATGTGTAATTGCCCTTTTATCTTCGAAACGAGCAACATAAAATACCTCGGAGTAATAATGGACGACACACTGTCTTTCAGAAAACATATTGATAGTTTAGTTAAAAGAGTACGCAAATTAATATATGTTTTTAAAAAATTGCGAACATTTGCAGATTCAAAACTAATAACACAAGTTTATTTAGCCCTATGTCAATCTATAATTCAATACTGCATTACTTCATGGGGTGGCGCAGCAAAAACCAATTTACTTCCTCTTGAAAGAGCTCAGAGAGCAATTTTAAAGGTAGCAAACTTCCATCCCTTTTTCTTTCCCACTGATCTGCTTTATAAATCCTGCAACGTGCTGACTGTTCGCCAACTTTTCATTATGCACTTAGTATTAAAACAGCACACCATGCTTACCTACACTGCTGACATTACTAACAAGAGACGGAATGATATAGTATGCGCATCAAATTTTACCTCAAAACATGTCTTTGTGGAAAGATTTTTTACATTCTTAGGCCCATTTCTGTACAATAGATTAAATAGAAAACTAAGTATCTATAAATTGAATTATTTTAGCTGTAAAAAAATTATACTTAAATATTTACTAACCATCGCCTATGCACAGACAGAAGAGCTACTTGTTGTCTGCAAATAGAAACGCTTACATGCAATTTTACTGTTACTAACCTAAATTAGATTTAGTTTTCACTTTATACTCATTGTTAATTTATTACATTAAGTATTTATGCACTTCCTAGCCTGAAGCACAGGTTCAACCTAGTTCAGGCAAATAAGCAATTGTGTTCTATTTTAATTGTTAAGGAACTTATTGTAAATGTGCCCTTTTTATAAATAAACGATTATTATTATTATATTATTATAATTGAGTCAAAATATGCGTCAGGCTAACAGTTTTGTCGATCTGTTAAATAGCATCAGAGGGAAAGTTAAAAATGGAACAACTAGCAATATTAGATAGGTACCAGAAGAATTGTCAACGACACAAATCAGTATGATGAAATAGTTCATATATTTCCCACTTTGAAACAGGTAGACAAATATAACACAAAGATGTCGGAACGTTTGGCATTGCGAACTAAAATGTATACCTACTATAAAAGCAATAGATACATCTACTGAATCTAAAACATACGGTAAAGTTCCAAAACAAGAACATATACCAAGCGATCCCAACCGAACAGGAGGTATAATACGCAGTATCGATATCGGTATTGGCACCCGTGTAATGCTACGCAGGAATTTGAACATTAATCGAGGCTTAGTGAGCGGTGCGATGGCTATGGTGAGGAACTTGATATGGCCTGCTCTTCGTCGTGACCAGCTGGAGCATGGGGAATAGCCAAGCGCAGTTCTCACAAAATTCGATGATTCCACTATAAATGCAGATGAAGATGGGCTTGTTAGAATTGAACCTTGTCTGACTGAATTTGACGGATTAAGAGGATCAGGAAAAATTAAATGCAAAATGTTACCGATAATCCTTACTTGGGCAGTTACTGTGCACAAGTTGCAAGGGTGCACTCTAGCTAAAGTAGTAATTGATTTAGGGAAGTCATTATTCGCTAAGGGACAGGCCTATGTGGCCCTCAGAAGACTCAGATCCTTAGACGGATTATTTATTAGTTCATTGGATCATAACAAATTTCTGAAAAATCCTCATGACTCACGATCTCTTGAGGAATTGGAAAGGCTAAGAAGTCTTTCCAATTTCGAAACATAAACCTATGTATAAGTTTGGTATATTACCTAGGAAATTATAACCCCAGAATAATTTAAATAAAAAATAAGTTCAAAAACTAAAACCCGACTACTGAAAAATCACGCCCTAAAAAATATGAAACAAGAAAATATTCTCACCTGAAACTGTTATGTACAAACTATTCAATATTTATCGTCTATTAAATAAACAACTTTTACGTAATATTACATTTTAATGTATTTAATACATACATATTCATAGTGATGTTCAGAGGATAGCCACCTACCCTAACAAAACAATACATTCTAACAGTAGTAAGCGACCATAAGCTAACAATGTGGCATACGACCACGATTAACATCACTATGAATAAATAAGTACATTAAAATATATTACGTGTAAGTTGTTTATTTTATAGACGATAAATATTAAATAGTTTGTACATAACAATTTCAGGTGAGAATATTTTCTTGTTTCATACTTTTTAGAGCGTGATTTTTCAGTAGTCGGGTTTTAGTTTTAAAACTTATTTTTTTAACTGAAGATGTTTTTTTATTTTTTTTTAATGAGGGTGTTCCTTCTATGGGTACACCTCTGCCTAACCTTTCGGGGAAACAAGACGTGATGTAATGTTATGTTGAACCATTATGACTAAATAAAAAATAAAAGTTACTTCTATGCGATCTTATTTTGATAGCCGAATAAAACGCCTGAACAGTCCAAGAACAAATCTTTCTCATTTATTCTAAAATACTTGCTGATGGCAAGAAAATTAACTTGAATGAGCGTTGTGTTAACTTTTATGACCCTTATCACTGTCTTGTCCTAGACCAAGTAATAGGGACCCGCTAGTTAGGCAGCTCATTAATGTTCTTTATTGGGATCTCGGTAAACGTACATTAATTTAGTGGAATTTACAAAACCTAATTGTTACCAACGGGGTATTTTTTTCTGGAGACATTTTCTTGAATGTATTTTCTTTTAACTATTTGGTAAGTATTTAATTGTGTTTCACACACTATAAAACTGATTTATACATCCTCGTAACATAAAGTCCAGCTGAAAACCAGCGTCAGGCACCATTTGTCGGCATTTATGCCGCCGAACTGGGAATCTCAGTCAAATATCTTCTTCTTTCCTTTCTTTTCTTTTAACATTAAAAGGTCAAATTCAAAGTCATATCATTCATCACTTTTATATGCTTATACTTTTATATTTTAACGTCAAAATTTACAAAAAAATAATAAAATACTGATTTTAGTTGCCCCTTCCAAAAAGTAGTTGCATATGGAGAAGAATGGGCAAGAAACTCCACACTTACTCTTTTAAAACGTTAACAATATTTTGTAAACATTAATTATATAAATATTATGTGAAGATCGATGATGTAAAAGGTAAAGGTCATTGGAATTCCTAATAATTTTCGATAACAAATGTTGTTCCAAGAAAACGCCTTTACACACAGATCAAACAAAGTAACCTTTATTGATTGAAAATCCTGTATCATTCTGAAAACTTATTACCTTTTTATTTACCTGTATCTAAACAAAGAACTGATTTATAAAACAAATAATGGTAACTACGCAGTTGGATCCAATTCCAGTTATTCGTGTAGTGAGAGGCAAAACCTAAATGGGATCTGTAATTACAGGAAAACAAATAGCTGGAACCATCCCTGTTTATTTCTGGGTATTCGCCAAAAAGTCTATGAAATAATGAATCTACGAGGGCTGGGCGAAAAGGAGAGTGAGCCATAACATTATGAAGAACGTGTTATTGTTGATATAAAGGTATATTATGACTTTATTCCCTAACTCCCGATTTCATGAACGACACCAAGGGCAAGATGGCTATAATAGTAGGGGAAGACCAAAGAAACGACGGATGGTTTGTGTGAAAGATGATATGGCTAGAAAAGGAGTGACTACCGAGATGACGACTGATAGAGAAGTATGGAAGAAAGAGACATGTTGCGCCGACCACAAATACATTTAGGATAAAGGCAGGAGAATAATAATAATGATGAATTAAGGTGCCAATATAATGTGCCATGACCTTTAGGGGAAGATTCACAGAGCGCACTTTGACTTGTTCTCAAAGTTTTTTTGTCGGGACAATATCCTGAGTTGCGTTTGAGAATTTAGCCGCATGTTTTACCAAACTATTCATATTGGCCGTAAAATTCAGGATGTACTAAATAAAGCGGTCACTTTGATAAAATGATGTAACGAACAGCGTTAGAAGGACGTAGTTCGGTTGAATTCTCGATTTTGCCAATCAGTGCAGTCACTGTGGACTGGCAGCAATGTTGGTTCAGCAAACAATCATAGCGCCCGGTGTTCAACGCGTTAGTTGTTCGCGGTGCTAGGTGTGCATAGGGGGATGAAATCATGTGCTTTTTGATGAACTTACTATCGTATACTCAATACTCAATAATATTTATTGTATTCCACAATGTGAACGTAGGTGATAGGTTAATTAAGACATGACCATGGTGGATCCTGACGGGTACAGCAAAGTAGGAAAGAGGAAGAGGTAATTAGTTGGTAATACTATACATTATTTTAGTACTTATTTAATAAAATTGTTTATTTAAAATTTGTCATTTAGATATTCATTGATACTAACATTTATATAATAAAACAAATATTCTTCGTTTCAATTAACAATTTTTTTAAATATATATTTATCATTAAGGCAAGATAAGTGAAAGAAAGAAAGAAAATACATTTATTTAGCACAGACTAAAAGACACACGGACTGTGTGTCTTTTAGTCTGTGCTAAATAAATGTATTTTCTTTATTTATTTTTTTACTAATACTTTAAATGTGAAAGTAACACTGTCTGTCTGTTACATTTTCACGCCTAAACCGCTGAACCGATCGTCATGAAATTTGGCAAGTGTATAGCCTGGGATATGGAGAAGGACATAGGCTACTTTTTTATGCGATAACTGACATCCACGCAGACCGAGCCGCAGATAAAATCTCTAAATTAGCAGGACAGTGTGCCTGCGCCAAAAAGGCTCCTTGGAGTAGGCACCTAGGTGCTTCTACAACAGAGCAGCATTGCTTAGGTTCTACTTGCAAACAAAAGGTGCAAATAACAGTCACATGAGACTCAGCTTCCTCTGTGGTTGGTCAAACGACACAGATAGCCCGTCGCCTTTGAACAACATCATTTCATATGAAGATAGCCATGTTAATCAAGCTATCTGTCGAATAATAGAGGAACTTGTCTTTCGGAGAAGTTAGGTTCGTTCTAATTTCTCCAATGATTAAAATAAATTATTTTAGACAACATTTAAAACTTCATTGCTTCTGAGAATCTTTTTAAAAAAAGCTTTCGATTGGGTATCGAAGGCTATAAGGTATTTCATGCATTCAGCAAAATATCCAAAAATCATTATTTCGTTTTGAATTGATTCTAGTTACTATTATTGTAGCTGTTTTGCAATATTTATGTCAATCACAACAGTGCTCGGCAAACTTCAAATCACAAACAGTAAATAGGCACAGATATTACAAACACAGTTAAAATTTTTGCAATCGGGACAATCACAAGGGTGTTCAATGGCTGTTGGTTCACAAACAGCGATGCAGCGCTGGATACAGCGCGTTGGTCCCTGTTTGTTGTATGAAAACAACCGCAGCGCTGCGGCTATGCGCCTCCGCGGGCTACGCCATTGCACAAGAAAATGTAGAAGAATAGGTTCATAATATTATAATATTCTGAAACTTTTCAGTGTTATAATTTAAGTAAGTTGCCTGTTATTTTATTAAGCCTGCGTACTAAACCCTAACATACCATGACCGTGCTATGAAAGTATCAGGAGGCCATCTCTATAAGTCCTTCAAAGAAGTTAAAGGCCCTTCCGAAAGTAGTTCGAAAGTTTGGAGTGAACCCTACACCCGAATGATTAACTTTTTCGAACGAACAAAAAACTTATCGGGAGTAGGGAATAACAGACTATCAAATCGTGGTGTCATTTATTCTTAGTTCGGGCTCCAAACGAATCTTATGTCCATAGATGATACGGGGTAGGAATCGCCGGTAACTTCAGCCGAATCTACGGATTTCGTGCTTAGGGAGAAAGGCACGCACGGAAAGAAACATGACCACTATAACGTATCAACAGCGTATCATACCCGTGTGTGCCGGTTTTAGTGAGTGTAGCGTCCGCGTCATCCCTACGGTTCCCGTTCTCTCGGTTGTAGTAGTTCACCTGTGTTTTCGCGTGAAGTAGACGCGTCAGGAAGAGCGAGTGAGTATTTATTTCTATTGAGATTTGTTTTTTCCTATACCTATACGATGGCTATTAGAAAATTGTCCGTTTATAACGAGTTTACAACGGACATCAAGGTCATGGTATGATATGGTGTAGTGAGCAGACTCCTATACTTACATATCACGTGTTGAGTAACAAAATTCAAAAACACTTTATCTATTGCAGTACTGCCGTCACCGGCTAAAATGTTGGAGTGCACTATTCATAACAGCATTTTTATGGAAGTGGGAACTCAACTCTCAGATGTACAGTACGGGTTTAGACCAAAGAGGAGCACCACCAGTAATTTACTGAGTTACATGGCTCATGTGTTGCCGATTGTAGACAGTGGGGTGCAAGCTGACGCTGCATACTGCGATTTCAAAAAAGCATTTGACCTGGTCGATAATGACGTGTTGTTCAAGAAGTTAGCAGCCATTGGTTTCGCTCCGCATCTACTTCATCTCTTCGCCAGTTACATGAGAGATAGGCAGCAATACGTAGAGTACGAGGGACACAAGTCAGAGCCATACTTTACGTGGTCCGGTGCAAGCCAAGAGACTAATCTCGGACCTCTGCAATTTATAATTATGGTAAACGATTTGGCCAAAGTCGTTAAGGATACAAATGGCCCTCCAAATTGGGAACAGCACCCCAGCCGCGTCCAACAACTTGGGCGCCAGCCGCCGGAAGTGAGGGCTGAAATCCCACTGGCTGTCGAGCACCAATATCAGGTACTTCATGGTAGGCTCGACAGCGATTCGAACCCCCCCGACCAATGTTTGATCCGGCGGTGGCGCCCGTTAGAAACCATGAAATACCATGACCCGGGCCCCGACTTATTGAGGGCTACCTCCAGGCCTAGGCGCCGTATGGGGCTCACCGCCTGTCAGACCACAACCGTCGCTAGCAACGCTACCTCCCTGTACGAACTCCCCCGGACCGTAAGCAGCGTGTCGTACGCGTAGCATGTCAGGTCTACGCCCGGTTTGAGTTCACCCCTCAGCGCCCAGTCGTACCCGATGTTCAAGGAGTAGGCCTACGACCGAGCCCTGCGGATCACCGCACGACATGTGGCGCTGGTTTTCGCCATCATGTTCCATATAGGTAACACACCTCTCCGCCAAATAAGCCCAAACGCGGGCTAATAATTGGCCGTGGACCCCGTCGGGCCCTGGAGCCACGTTCTTGGCCCGGAGCCGCATCACAGCCGCCTCCAGTTCTGCCTGTGCCACCTCTGGGATGCAAATAGCGTTCTCCCCTCACAGACAGTTCTACCCTAACCTAGCCCTTTTGGTCGGGGTGCTCTGGCTTAGTTGCTACGACCACCACTAAAAAGTGAAACATAAAAAACTTTTTTACAAAAAAAAAAACAACCAACTTCAAAAAAAAACAAACTAGAAGTCGTTGGCAAAAAAAACTAAAAGACAGATCCAAAGACGCCGACTTCCGAAATTAAAGTTATTTTTCACATTGTATTTTATTTTTTTATTTTTTTAAGTTTTATTAATGACTAGCTTCTGCCCGCGACTTCGTCCGCGTTAAATTTCTTGTTCCCCCGACCCACCCGATCGCAACATATTGCCTGCCCGTGCTTTTACTTCGTCTTCGCATAAACTTTCATTTAAAAAAATGGTGTTCTAGTTAATAGGAATGTATTCTTCCTCAAGAATTGGGCTGTAAAATGCAAAAAGATTTTTTCAAATCCAACTCGCAGTTCCAGAGATTAGCGTGTTCAAAAAAAAAAAACCGGCCAAGTGCGAGTCGGACTCGCGCGCGAAGGGTTCCGTACCATCCATATAAATCCTTATCCTTACTAATATTATAAATGTGAAAGTAACTCTGTCTGTATGTCTATTTGTCTGTCTGTCTGTCTGTATGTTACTTTTCACGCCTAAACCGCTGAACCGATCGTCATGAAATTTGTCAAAGATATAGCCTGGGATATGAAGAAGGACATAGGCTACTTTTTTACGCGATAACCGACATCCACGCGGGCGGAGCCGCGGGCAAAAGCTATCCATACTAATATTATAAATGTGAAAGTAGCTCTGTCTGTATGTCTGTCTGTCTGCATGTTACGTTTTCACGCCTAAGCCGCTGAACCGATCGACCTGGGATATAGCGAAGGACATAGGCTACTTTTTTACGCGATTACCGACATCCACGCGCGCGGAGCAAAAAAAACGTCAAAAAAATCATTTCCGTTGTATGGGAGCCCCCTTAAATATTTTTTTTTCTGTTTTTTAGTATTTGTTGTTATAGCGGCAACAGAAATACATCATATGTGAAAATTTCAAACGTTTAACTATCATGGTTCATGAGATACAGCCTGGTGACAGACGGACAGACAGACAGACGGACAGCGGAGTTTTAGTAATAGGGTCCCATTTTACCATTTGGGTACGGAACCCTAAAAACTAACTCTTCAGCTTTAGAATAGACTACCTCGCAGAGTTGATCATTATTTTGCTGCGGAGTTATTATAAAACAGTTATATCTCCTAAGATATTCATTGAAATTAAATGATGTAAGAGCAACTTTGTTCAAAATTAAATACTTGTGATGAATAACATATTTATTTGGATAAGGATTAATACCATGTTGATGAAAACTGCTTCGCAAATAATGCATTAATTTCGAACAAACTTGATTACCATAAAAAAGGTTATAGTGAGTCAATCTTAAAAGATATGCTGAAAGATATGCTGCTAAGACATATGCTGTCACGGACTTTTTTTTATAAAATTTAAAGAGGAACAATTCCATCATACATGATATTTGCGTGACTTAAACCATTTACGCAGCGCACGCAACGGAAGCTCTCAAAAAGGAATAATTTTTCCCGTTTTTGCAACATTTTTCATTTATGCTCCGCTCCTTTTGGTTGTAACGTAATGTTATATAGCCTATAATATTTCTCAATAAATAGACTATCCAACACAAAAAGAATTTTTCAATTCCAACCAGTAGTTCTTGAGATTAGCGCGTTCAAACAAACAAACAAACAAACTCTTCAGTTTTATATATTAAGTATAGATATAGATTATTGATTAATTATTAGATCACACTAATAAACCAAATGCCGAAAAATAAAATGACTGCCCTTAATTTTTTTCAGCGGATCATATTTACCTCCCTGATGTTTAAATAACCGTTGTAAAAATTATTATTTATATTCAAACCTTCCAGACTTATTTGTGTATCATAAAATTCATCGCGTCGTGCACTCAGCTAGTTCTAAACTTGCAGACTCTTCTGGTGTGTTGGGAAGGTAGAATTTATTCGAACTTTGTGTAAGATAGCAACTTGCTCGAGTTCAGTTTGTACTTGTATACTTCAAGCTATCCAATAGTTATAACGTGAGTGCAACGGATTCAATTTGCATTCGTATAGTTTAAGAGTTTGGAAGTAACTTTGGATTTAAAGTTAGATCAATGCTAAGGTGAGTATACACAAGAGCGTTTTCTGGAGCATTTCCATGTAATGTTCTTACGCATCATGATAAAATATAATCAAAAGCTAAATTAAAAAAAATGCATGTAATGTAATGTAACATTCTTGCGAATGCTCGACACAGTATTCGACGTACGGCGAGTGAGCATGTACTGTAACATTCCTTTCTATTTTGCGTTTACTCTTCGTTGAAATGTCGGATAAGAAGGCTCGATGAAATGCTAGACAAATTCGTTCGTTTATTTGCAAAATCAAGTTGTAGCGAAGCATCGAGCGTTGTGGTCATTGTTCGTTTCCTGAAAGGGCGACACATTAGAGCGGCTCGATATTTTGTTACAAGTAAATGTTCTAGTCTATACTCACCATTATGGTTTGCTTTACCTTGATCGCAGTAAATACAAAAAAATTCTATTACAAACTCTGTTCACGCGACTTTCCCGTGATTTTTGTATGATTATGTATGCATATTATGATACGCGTATGATGAATGCGTATAATAATAATTAGTTGTTAAATCATTGTGGTAAAAAATAATGAAACCACTCTATAGGAAAACTACTTGTAAGAACTAACTTTTTTCATGCAGAAGATTCTTTTGAAACAATTGTTTTTTTTTTTGTTTTGTTTTATGTTAAACTTCTGCACTGCCCTCGGCAACTGACGCCGTCCACTCGCCCGCTGTACTTGCCAACTAATTAGCTGCCTACGCATAGCATTCCTAAAAACATGAATACACGGACCGAGCCGGCTGAAAACGTATGTATTACATTCAGAAAGAGCATTCATGAAAACGTGGGTTGTTTACATATAAAAGTAAGTTATAAAGAAGGAATTATAAAGGTTTTTTTATACAACTTTTACCAAGCTTTTACCCTCACCAACTAAGCTAAATAAGCTTATAACAGTAACGGGTTCCCGACAAAAATTCGTGGAGGGTTCGATCTCTTATATATTTCAGTTCACTACAAAATGTATGATATCTAAAATGGACCGAACCCCTAACAAGTACCTATACTTAACGTTAAGTAGTATTGACGAAAGTTGTTCGGAAAAGGAAAAAAACGATGACCTAAATATTATCGGTCACATTGCTCCATTACATGCTGAAGAGCAGTAAGATGTTTACTCTCTAGACTACGGCAAAGGAGGCGTAAAATTACACACACGGTCGACGTCTTGAATAAACTTGTAACTATTGCCTCAATGTCTGTTTGCACGCCCCGCAAACTAGAACAAAAATAAAACGAGGCGTTACGGAATTCTCCGATGATTCACGACTAGAGTTTTTTCTCAACCCTCTGCAAGTAGGTGATATATAACGTCCATTCCCAGCATCCCTTCTGAGCTATGACTCCAGATTAAGCGTCCTCCTGTATTAAAACGATAAAGAGTCACCCTGTTTCTTCAAGAGACGGACAAAAAAACACTTTAAACTTTTATAATTGCCAAAGTTTAGGGATGTCCACGGGGTAAAGCTAGATTTAATTTGGACTGGCAACTTGAGGGTGAAACAAGGGACGGTTTAATTGGCGTTGATGTGCCGACAGGTCGCGCCGTGGTGCGTAGAGGCCGTCCAGTCTTTATTTATGTATGTCGACAAGTCTGGGCCGAGGAAACTCAGGAAACTAAATGCTAAACATGTTTTTAGGGCTCCGTAGTAAACAATATAGTTCCCTTATAGTTTCGCCATGTCTGTCTGTCTGTCCGCGGCTTTGCTCAGTTAGTCCTAGAAAGCTGTATTTGGTATGGGACATATTAATCACGCCAACCAAAGTAAAATAAAATCTTGAAAAAATAATAATTGAGTGTAGTACCTCCCGTACACGTAAAGTGGGGATGATATATTTTTTTCTTGTCTCTCCCATGTTGTCGGGTATCGTTGGATAGGCCGTTTAAAAATATTGCGGGTTTATGAATACCATTTTTCGATTCAGGTATCCGTTTGCGTGTCTCAAGTGTCTCCCCCCCATCCGCCAGCTAAATGGGTGTATTTAGATACGTAAAAAAAAACACAGCAGAAGTATATATAACGAAGTTAAAAGGGAAACTATCACAGCTAAGTAGGCTTTACAAGTTACCAAGTAATAGTCGACCAACTTATATTTACAGTGGAAAAACCTGTTCTCCCTTAACGAATGTATGTAGAACATGTTTTTCAAGCACAATGTTAAGTTTGTTCTTGGGATAAATTCATCCCACCTACGGAACCCTTCATTGTGCGTGGTCCGACCATAAAGACCGGCCAAGCTCGTGCTTGGCCGGTTTTTTGGAAGTAGAGTTGCAGTTTGTCAAATTAACATGAAGAACTCTTTTTCGTTTACTGAAAGTAGGTACTTACTTATTCCTTTGGAAAGGAAATAAAACACGAAATGCCTCTGTGTAAGTATTTCCGTTTTCATTGACGAATGCTTAGCCGAAGGTATTATGTACCGCTACAAAAAACCTTGTAAAGGTTTGGAAATATAAACGCCTTATTGAACTAGACAGGTAGATTTAGCAGTACCTATATTATTTTTGGCTTACTACCCACGCGCGTGCAAAATCAATTTATTTGGCTAAAATATTGAGAATTATGGATTGTTGAGTTTCACACAATAATAACAAAATTTCCTACGACAAATACATAATAAATCCGTAATTCTAAGAATAATTTGCTTTTTATTTCGACTCTGTGACCTTTTCCTTTTTCCTTGAAAATAAATTCGCTGTCGTTTATTCAGAGCAATTTTATGGTCGAAGCTTAGTCTAATTAGAAATCGAACTCCAACACAATAGTTCCCAATGAAATGCTGCTAATTAGTTGATAACTTGATATTTATGGTAATAAAGGCTTGACTGCGAATATGGAATCGATTATTCTTTTCGTCTCTTCTTCTTGTCGTGTGGTTAGTACTAACCTGGTGTCAATTTTGTATGCCGCCCATGGTTATGGCTTGATTATTTTCGTGAGTAAATTATATAAATGCTTGGAAACTTGCATTTCATTATCTATCTATATAATAGGAGTTCGTGCATATGTAAGCGGGCACACCCTTTTTGCCTGGAGACTTTTATTTAGGATTTAAGTTTTGTTTACTTTTTTTTTTAGTTTTTGGCTTGAGTATAGTTTTCATTGTATCTTCTGGTATATTGGCGTGTGCTAGCTGATATATGGTAAATAATTTAATTTACTGTTCTGTCTCGTAATTTTAATAATTTTGCATACCTACAATTGCACACAGACAGCTGTGCTGCTGAGGAGTTTGTTGCGCCACTTCTTCCCAGCTAAAGCACTAGGAAGTAGTGAAGGGCGGACATTTTAGGGGACTGTCTTATGTAATTTTATCGTTCGAAAAGTGTTGATTCTCAGCCTAATTTGAATAAATGAGTTTTGATTTTGATTTTGTCTGACTATGTGACCGCGTTGTTTTTCTAATCTCAGCAACGGATTTTGATGTGGTTTTCACTATCATTTAAACATTTATCATTTATATAGAATATAATATATGATTTATACCACAAAAACCGATTGATTTAAACCGTCCGACACCGTCCATAACCGTCCGTAAACTTAACAAAACATTGAGATTTCTTTATTATTATTTCCTTCATTTCAATAAATCCATATAAATTATATTTTTTAAATATTAGAATATAAAAAATATAAAAACATTAAAAAAATCTCGATGTTATGTTAAGTTTTAAAAACCTTACGAAGCAGGGGCGTTTCGCTAGTTATTTCATAATTTACTGAAAGCAAATTTTATATTCATTTCATGAACACCTAATATTTTTAATGGATTTTAAATTGAAATAAGTAAGTATCTTTGTTTTATTCGAAACTTAATTAAAGTCATACGCACCCATACATAAAGCCAACATATTCTGTTAACCTTAATTTCCTATCGAGAAAAAAGATTAAAAAAAAACTCTTTATCGACAACTCACGTAATTCTATCTACCCCTTTGAGAAACTAGTGTGGAAATGGAAGTAAACGTACCCACATAATATTACTGAACAAGCACATACGTATGACATTTAGCGAGCTATTTCGATGTTATCAAATAATTTCATTAGTAGCTCACATTTGATATGAATACGAGCCAAAGAGACGCACGACTGAGCCACCAACCGAGCGTATGATGTAACTGTTACGTGTTTACTATTTAATGATGCAGTTTGATGTGTGACATAACATAAAAGCACTTTGTTGTATAGTAAGTAATAGAGCCCTTTGTAAATAGTTTGTCGGAAGGATCAAACTGAAAGCATTACGGTTAAGGATACTTTATTTTACACAAAAAGAATTTAAAAAAAATGATTTCTGCGAGATAAAACATAATTATTAAGTTAAGCGAAGATGTCACCGAGTGATATAACTAAAATTAAGATATAAAAACAAAAACAGTTGATAAAAACTTACAATTTAAACATTTTCAAAACATGGTGTTTTAATAGCCTCTTAAAAGTTGGAAGACATTTTGATTGCTTAATCACTAAGTAATTGAATATAGAGTTGTGCTTTCTCATACAGGACAGTTTGTCTACCGCAGTTTGTCCTCGGTGCTCTTAAAATTATATGGTTAGCATTTATTTTAACTAAACCATTTACAGGCACTTTTGAATTATCAAAGGAGTCGGTCAGACAGAAATATGAAGGATACCCATTCTAAAACCGTGCTTTTTACAACCACTAAATGGCATTACAGTTTTCCAGTTGGAAAACCGAGAAATCTCGAAATCTGAGAAATGTGCGTGTAGTTATACACCTACACGCACATTACTCAGATTTGTCTGTGGAGGACTACCTACTATACCCACTACTGAAGGCCAACTTAACCACAAGTAGCCAATAACGTCCCATACTCAAAGCAATAAAAAAATCTTTAAAATGGTTACTAATAAAACCGATGTCAATCAATCAATTATTTTTGTAAAAATAATTGATTGTAGTGCATTTTATGTGCCTATTTGAAATAAATGATTTGACTTTGACTTTGATGCTATAATTGAAAATTGGCGACCGTACCTCTACTATTATTAAGGAATGGAAAGCTTTGGAATACCTAAGACTTAGCTTACGTTGTGCGCATTAAAATAAAGACAAACCCTAATACAAAAGACACGGATTAAAGTTATACCAGGTATAAACGTCAAAAAATTTATGGTTATACGGAAGTTATTCCTAGGATAACTTTATTCCGTGTTTATTTGTAAGGCCGTAAGTATCAAAATGTTAAAGTCTATAAAATATTATGGCATTTTATTGTATTTCCTTGGTGTACTAAATGATCCGTGTAAATTTCATGAAAGAATAAAGCTTACCTTCTTAAAATTTATACTCTTGTAAAAGGCAACTTTCACGATAGGCGCCGGGGCACAGGGCAGTAGCGTCATCCTGTCTGCTAATGGCAACAAACTGCGTTCATCTGTCCGTCTGCTAAGAGTAGCAATTAAGGCAATTTCCCTTTGACTTTAACCGTTCATTGCAGCGGGTCATCTTGAGAAATATGTCAGTCTATAGGAAAAATGTGTTTTATATGTGTATTTTAGTTTATAATAACTTACCGAATTAATTAAAATTATTACAGGGTAATGATTGTGTTCAAGACAAAACTGACAGAGTGGCTTTTAAATTGTTGTTTTTATAGTAATAAGGAATTTATCGAACATAAAATTTGAAATTTTGTGCAATAATAATAGTAACAACATAAATTAAAAAATTTGATAGTGAATGAAATGCATGGTAATTTAATATAAGAATAATACCAATATAATAATAACTTATGTAAACTTGATAAAAATTTGCACGCTTGCTTGCAGGCAGAATACAATGACACCATGGTGTCATTGTATTCTGCCTGAACAAAACAATGTATTTCTGGCAAATAAACGTTTGATTTGATTTGATTTGATTTGACCATATATAGCACGTGACGTTTGCCGGTGGATATGATGTAATTATCACATTCCGTCAACATAAAGGTTGAGAATGCTCGTGCGTTTTTGTCAAGTTAAGTACCCACTTAGTTAACGAATTTTGCTGTCGAATAGAGCCTTAGCGCAAAATTCAAATTCTTAGTTAAATGATCCTAAATCTAATTCTAGGTATTAGCATATACAATGACAAAAATTCATATTCAGGAAACGCATTGATTCAATGTAGAGTAGGAATGAGAGCAGTGGTGGCCTAGTGGTAATGGCCCTGACTTACGAGTTTTAAGTCGTGAGTTCGAACCCAGACAGGTGCTTTTCTTTGTGTAAATAATTACATCACCACTGCTCTCAAAACGGTGAAGGAAAACATCGTGAGGAAACCGGCAAGTACTAGAACCGAAAATTCGAAGACATGACAATCCGCATTGGGCCCGCATTCAATCAAAGAGTATATCGTCGACCGTAGGTTCAATTGACGTAAGGGACAAAATACCCAAACCAAAATCCAGTTTTGTTCAGAATTTTTCGCTCTTTCGAATGGTGTATATGAAAAATTCTAGCTAAAGAAAAATGTCCCTTACCCTACTGATTTTTTGGACTCAAATTTCGAATCAGGCCAATAATAACATTGTATCTGAAAAACTATGTAATATAGCAACTTGAAATGGTGTAATTACCACCGCCAATCGAATCAAATAAGGTAAGATAAGGTAAGGTAGGTAACGATTTCCAAATTTAAGATATCCGTACGCCAATAGTGTGTAAATATTTTTCTATCAACACTGTATTTCTTTTCATACATTTTTTCAACAAGTCCTTTACACTATTTTTTCACTATTTTTCCACTATTTTTGATCCAACGTAGAGGTTAATTTAATGTAAGGACGGGACTACAAGATACTTGGTCAGTAAGGGACATTACTAACAAAATACGTTGGAGCAAGGGACGTCTATTTTCTTAAATTGATAACTTATTTAAATAAATGTTACACAGATACATAGAGCACTAAAATACAAGGTTATGTGTCAAATCAGATCCGAAAAACGTTTATAACAAAAAAAGTTATGGGCGATTTAGTCCGGAAAAAACTTTGTCGGCCTCTCCTGAAAAATCGTATTTTGTCCCTTACCTCAATTGAACCTACGGTCGACGATATAGTCTTTGTATTCAATGTAGGTATAACAATAAGTTGCCATACTATAAAAGGTGCCATACCAAACGCAAAAACTTTTTACACTTCGATTCTTCCAAATATGTAGGTATTCGGTGTTATTCATATTATTTACAGGCTACAAACAATAGCAACAATAACAATATCATACATTATCTGGCAACGCTTCACAACTCAAAGCTATGACCGCTCCGTTTTTCGAATACGTTATTTTCTTTGTTTCGAATACGTACGTTATTTTATTTTTGTTTGAAATACGTTTTATCATACGTCCATACTCGAATTCGAGGCGGAAGCGTCAGTTTCCTATCATGACGTAGTGAGAACGAATTTACGAAATGGCTTTGTAGTTTAGCAGCGGCTGGCGTATTTGTATCTGCATCGTTGTATTAGCATAACGGAGATGTTATGTTTGAGATCGCTGGTAGTTGCAAATTGTATCCAATTTGTGTCTTTTGAAGCGCATAAAATGAAAAGTATTGCATGCATTTTGATATCTTATGGGGAATTTTTAATTAACCTGCTACCATTCATGCTGATTTAGCCGTGGTATACATAAATGAATACATACTAATAATTTGCTACTCATGTTTTAGATGCATTCTTTCATTTTTATAAACAATTCGGACCAAAACGAGAAAATCGTGTGCAACAATTTTGGATTACGCGTTCATTTTCCCAAAACAATTTTTATTCATTCAATAAATTTGTTACTAAAAGATCCCCATCATCAAAATCGTTTGAAATTCATCCTTACACCCCGCAAGTTGCAAGCGGAGGAGGGTCGGGGAGTTTTAGGAAATTATTCAATATCACATACAGTATATTATATACCAAAATTGAACTGGTTTCTTTAGCTAGAGGATGGTGCCACAAAATGTATGTAAGCTGGTACCCGCTCCATAGAAATATATGATATAACCTTAGAAAGGTATTAAGATTTAGTACGAGAATTCTAATGGCCTTTGTCTTGATTGCTTGTCCGATCGGAGTAATACAGGGTGGAAGTTGAAACGATACAGTAAGGGAACCGTTGTAGCTACATAAAATCGCTAACTACATTCACAAATTTTGGAAAAATGGTACTTATAGTCAGCTACATAGAAAAACGTTAATTCGTACATTTTATTTTTATTATATCAATCGATGCAGTTTCGTATAAGGATTCAAAGAGTCTCTAGACGAACTGAGATTAGAGTACTAGAAAAGTCACAAAAGGTAAAACACTTTTCCCATACCTACTTTTCGTAAGCACTGATCGATCATCTTATCCTCGAACTTTTACAACGTTTGCTACTAATTAATAAAAGAAATGCGTAGTGCAGTGAATTATTATGAAAAAATAAAATAAAACTTTTGGTATTGCTAAAACTGATATTTTTGGTACAGTATAACCCTGAACGGACAATGATTTGGTAGTAACTTCTATTTAGTTTAAAAAGAGCTATCCAACGATGTATTACTTATGTCTATTATACCGAAATGAGCATCATCCTTTGGTGTAACAATCCTGAGCCTAATTATTTATCCAGGCTTTATTTTGAACACCGGAACATTTAATATTTAATCCCTTTAAAGTTTAGTAACTGATACCAAAATACAGGTGCACGACAAATACAAACACAAAAATTGTGGTTTTTATAACACGTACACATTTGATACATTCGTTGTTTTGGATACCCTTGGGGTTACAAATGACCGAGTCGTATGGTTTCCTGTTACAAATGGACCACCCCAAGCTACCCCGGGTGTCGTCACTGGGGTCTAAGGGACCGTGGCATCGGGAAGGGTATCTGTACCTATAAGTTTAACTTCTTATATTTTCACATTTATCACTAAGCTATTTGGCAATAAGAACACGGCGCTACTGCTGAGCATGAGGTCCTGGGTTCGATTCCCAGGTCGGCGAAGTTTTAGTGGGTTTTTTATCTGAAATTACTCAGTAAATCAAAGCATTAATTTCAAATAGGCACTTTTGAACGTCAAAATTTACTCGGAAATAAAATTGAATCTAGTTGCCCCTTCCAAAAGGTAGTTTCGCATGGAGAAGAATGGACAAAAAACTCCACCGTTACTCTTTTAAGCTGTTTTACAATACTTTGACATTAATTATATCATTACATGTGAAGACGATGTGTCCAGAATAAAATTACTATACCACAACAGGTAATAACAATAAAAAATGAAGCAATGACGGATAAATTAATTGTGTTAGATACGATACGATGATTTTACTAATTTTTTTACAAATAAAAATTCAGTGTGCGAGTTAAACTTATCATAAAATTAATGTCAAAAAATAATAATATTATATAATCAAACAGGTTGTCAATTTAATTACATAATATTTTATATATATTTTTTTTAATTTGAAAGGATATACTTCCAGATTGCTTCCATTTTTTTCAAAATCCAACTTTGATGGTGGGATCCATGAGGAATTGAGGGATCTCCTCACATTTTATAGGCATTTATATAGCGATTTTTGTATTTTCATCAACAACTCAAGCTGGTATTTAATCCACTCGGTGTGTGTTCAAATCAAATCAAATCATTTTATTGTGGGCATAGGTTATACAGACAGATGTTAGGTAAATTACAGATCCATTATGTCCTGCCTAATAGGCATACAATAATAAATTATGTCAACATGCAACATATCAAAAATTTCATCGTTGATCACATTAAAGCAAATCTTACAAAATAAGAATAAGGTGTATGGTGACAGATTATAGTAGGTACTAATTATTAAGAAAATCTTGGATCGTGTAGTACTCGTAAGCTTTGTCAATTAAAAAATTACGCAATTTATATTTGAATAGTGGGAGTTCCTTGGTGTTTAAAATGTCCACAGGTATTTTATTGTAAATTTTAGATGCCATTCCAAAAAACTTTTGCCCAGAAGAGCAGTTTTATGTGGTATACTAGATATTTTAAGTGCATATCTTTTTGATTTTAGTTCACCAAATAGATTTTTATTTGTTTTAACAAATACTGTAACTTCATAAATATATGCTGATGCAAAGGTTAAAATTTTAAACTTTTTAAGATATGGTTCGCATGATTCAGGAACATAGATACCAGCAATTGCGCGAACGCATCTTTTTTGCACTTTAAACACAGATTATTTATTTTTGGCGTTGCCCCAGAATATGATAGCGTATTTGAGGGTTGATGATACGTAGGCATGATAGGCAGTTAATAGAGCTGATTGATCGACAACTTTAAATAATTTGTATAAAGCATACGCACATTGACACAGTATGCAGTATACTGAACCACAGTATACTGCATACTGTGTCAATGTGCGTTAGCCATGTCATATCATTATCAATCCACAGTCCTAAAAATTTTACGCAGCTGACTTGTTCAATTACTGTATCATCATGTTCAATTTTGAAGTTGTTTTTACTCTTTCGCGGGAATGTGACTAATTTAGTTTTTTTCTAAATTTATGAGCAGGTTGTTATGTGTCAGCCAGTTAATTATTACATTAAGGGTATTATTTACATCTGCTTCAAATGTATCCATATTTTCACCAGTAAAAATAACTGTGCTGTCGTCAGCAAAAAGAATCATAGGGTGTTGTGTGACGTTAGGCAGATCATTAATGTAAATTAAGAATAAGAGTGGCCCTAGCACGCTACCTTGTGGTACACCGTATAGTATTTTTTAGATTCATGATGTTATAAGATTTTCTGTCACTGTTGTGTATACGAATTGGTGTGAGGTAGGTACCACAACTAAAAAGTGAAAAATAAAAACTTTTGACACAAAAAAACAACCGCTTTAAAAAAGTTTTTTTATTTTATTTACAGGGTGGAACGGACATCGGCGCGTAACTGGTTACATTGGATTCAGTACATGATTCTGGACCCCCATGCGTTGAAATTTTTGTCGGTTATTAAAAAAAAAAACCAGCATTTTTTTTTACCTACGCGGTCTAAATGTTTTCGCGGTCTAAATTATCGACAAATTTCAACGCAGATCCAAAATCATGGACTGAATCCACGGTAACAGGCTTCGCGTCGTTGTATGCCAGCCTGAATATTAAAAAAAAATAACTTTTATCATTGTGTGTTTAGTTTACTTTGTGATCTTTCTGTGCGAGTCACAATACATACTTTTTCTTCCTTTCTTTCTTTCTAACTGCCGAAATGTGGGTGTACTATTGGTACCTACACTTTTGCCGGACCCTTTGGAAGACAAGGCGTGATGTTATGTTTACGTTTACGGTTTAGGCGTGAAAACCTAACAGACAGACAGAATTACTTTCATATTTATAATATTAGTATGGATGTATAGAAGATCTATATATGTATGCATAGATGAGGAAACGGTTGTGCCTCGTCTTTCGTATTCTCGTATACGGAGAATAGATGATATATTATATTATAGATAGTTGTATGCTCCTTCTCAAACATAGCACATGTCAAAGCCAGGCCTGTCGTAACAAGTATAAATCAATAGGCAAGGGTTACACCGTCACGTCGCGCGCTATCACGCCTTTGTAATATATTGGACAATCTGTGCGTGATAAACTATCAATCATTATTCTGCCTTGTTGCTATTGTGATTAATATTGTGGAAGGATTGTGTAGCTGTTCCTGTTCATGCCCTTATTTATGTTTGCGTTGAACGGGTTTTTTTTAAATAGGCTGCACCATTCTGTTTTGTGAAGGTTAAGGATAAAAGGTAGGTATACAATAGCCCAACACGTGGACTTGCATAAGAGGTTATGAGTTCAATCCCCGCCCGTTGCATTACTAACGTGAACTAGGAATGCCTAGTACTAGTATAGAGGTATGAGAAACAGGATGTAAAGTCCACTCATACCCTATGGAAAAGGGAGGAACCTTCGACCAGACGGGTGCTGTTTGGTGGGCAACCCGACGGTCGATGTCGGGATGTATGTATGCTAGTCGCGCGGTAAACTTTGATTGCGCGATGCAGGATTTGTGTGCATTCAGGGTGCGTAGTTCGCATGTGGCTTTGTAGGCCACGAGTATTCTCTAAAAACAAACTGATTCTGTTTTTCATTTTAAACTACCGACCCGACCCTGCTTCGCGCAGTTTTTCGACTTGACAGAACATTCAGACTTCTTTTTTATTTGCTAGTTTAAAATTAACGTTTTAGACACAAAAACCTTACGGGATAAATTCTTTATATAATGGTGAAAACCGCATCAGAGAGACACGAAAAGCGACTTTAATTTGTAATATGTATAGAAGTTGAATTGTAAGAATGACATCAATATGTCAATTTATTTCAATACAATGGTTTCGCCACACTCGTCTTGTCAGGAATAAATTGGTGATGGAGGTGTACCATAAGCGATTAGGTAACATAAAAATATTCTCATAAACAAAAGATGATGTCTTTTACTTCATTGACATGCAAGTCATAAATACAGACACTCATTTTCCTTATTTCATCACATTCTAAGCTATACATAAATCAAAGAGTACGAGTTCACCTATAACTACAAAATCTTTGACTGAACAAAATCCCCGCTTAAAGTCCCATGCATTTCAGACAATAGCATAAAAAATAAAAGATCTCCGGGACTATAATAGTTCGGGAGTTGGCTGTGCCAATAAAACGAAGTCAGTGGCTCAGAAGCTCACGAATCCAATAATAAATTCTTATTTTACACCTCTCGTGTGGCGTAAGGTACGTGAAAAGGGACAGCGTCGAATACCTGACATAGAAGCGGTTTGTCTCATTGAAAATAGATTATTTGTCCTGAAATAGCAGGTAAGAACGCGTGTGTGCAGGGATGCGCGTGTAGCGTGTAGGACAGGACGTTCAATTATTGCCACCAATCCAATTATTGCAAAGCGATTATTTGCCTCATCCAAACACAGAGTTGCACGTCCTTGTATGTACAATTGATTTAAGTATTGAATGCAATTTTATTGTACCTACAGTTTACACCTATATCAGTTTTGAACGGCTCCTAACTTGCCCGTATCATGCGAAAATTTTACGTGTTGTTTAAACGGTACCAGTCAATTGTTGCTTCTATTGTATGGTGTACCACAAGCAATAAACTTGCACCGTGTAAATGGAGTTTAAATCTCTGGCATAAAACTGCAGTTATTCGTAGGAAACAAGATGCGTGAAATTATCAGTATCTAGGAAAAAACTGCTCTTTGAAAAAAATTGATTTCTTCTATAAGCTCATAATTGATTGGTTTTCATGAGTAGCTCTCAATTCTAAATACACTACAGCCGATGTATTCTGTAAAAATACCACCGTCAAAACTTAAGTAAAGTGAGATTAAGCTTAACTGTCACTAGTGTCAATCCGTCATCAGGTGTCATCAGGTGGAATGACAGCTCACTTCAATATCATTTCACCTAAGTTTTCACAGTGAGAATTTCACAGAATAGACCGGCCAGTGGCATTTGCATTGTAAGCAATTACAAGATATTTATTAGTACGCAAGTACGTAGTTTTGATAATAGTTGATAATGTGTTCAAATATTATGATATGATTAAATACGTAAAAATTGAGGTGAATCCAAACACAAAACATTAATGATTAATATAATAAATAGTTACCATTTTACGAGTATATAAGTTTAACGTTCATCTATTGACTTAAAATTCGCGCGCTTTTTGCTCCATTTTGTAACGGGACACAGAACTGTCAAGTAAATCTAATACTGTTTTTTGTGTCCTTCGAGCTGTACAGTACAGACTGATGTAAAACTGTTATTATTGTAAGTACGGTGTTATTGATTAAATGGATTTACCACATTATAAGTGACTTTCCTTTCACTATAGCCATTCATTATGACATCTTGAGCCGCGAAGGCTCGATTGAGGTCCTAAACATTCCCAAGGATTGACTGTGGAAAATATAGCCCAACCTCATTTGGTGCGGTTTTTACTTAGCCAAGCCGATACGAAATACATTTACTTTGCAATGCAAAATAAATAGCATATACGTCATCTCCCTTTACTCTCTTAACTTGATCCTAATTCAAAGGGTTTCGGGAAGGTAAATAAAGTGCTGTACCGCGGGATGGGGGCGGGTCAGAGGATATTGAAATAAGGGAACCTATTTGTGGCGCATTCCTCTCATTTTTATTATGTATGCCCTGTGTCAGGCGGCTCCTTGGCGTGGGACGTTTGTTTTTAAGGGTGTTCGATGTCGATACGTGGGGATTAGAAAATGGCAATTTTGTAAAGAAAGGTATCTCTCCCACAACAACAGGAGATAAAAAGTGGGCACAAATCTTGCTACTGAGAAATTCCTAATGGAAATTCTATAACACTTTGCCCAACTCGGAGATGAAACGAAACCCGAGACGAATAGACCAACGAGCCAACCCCGGTAGGTAGGTTACAAAATGTTACTCGGCATGCAAGCTGTAGTTACAGATACATTAATACAATGAGGTATTTCTGAATACTGCCGCATTGATCTAGTGGTCGCAAGCACTACTGCTGAGCATGAGGTCCTGGGTTCGATTCCCAGATCGGTCAAAGTGTTTTTGGGTTTTTCTATCTGGAATTTCTCAGTAGCAGCTCGGAGTCTGGATTTGTGCCCGGTTGATGCAATAGGCTCACCTCTTGTTTCATGTGACTTAAACATAACTGGCGACATGTGGGTGTACTTTAGGAACACCTCTGCCCAACCTTTCGGGGAAACAAGGCGTGATGTTATGTATGTATGTATGTATCTCTGAATTAATTGATTCGTATTAATAAATTACCCAACAATACCACAAACTCTATCTTTATTATTAAAATATCTGCACTACTTTGTATAATCTATTGTAGTAATAATACATTGACAGCCGGTCACCAGCGCCCGCGTCTCATCGCATGTCATAGACAATAGATAGCGTAATATAGACAAGTTATGTTGGAACGTCGGGCGTGGATCGATCGTAATATTTATTGAACCTAATTACGGTTTATATTAGTTTTTGTTTCTCTTTATCATATTTTATTTATACCCTAGTGGGACATATAGTTTTCCGTAGGTGTGTCCGTGGCATTACTGCGGGCCCTATCAGAATACCAGCGCAACGAGTATTTTTTTTTTTTGTAATAAATATCGCAGTTTTATGCTGAGATAAGAGCCTTTTTGGCCTCGCTCAGGTATTTTTCTATTACGTTTTTTGTTGTTGTTTACTATTTTTATTTCCTATGCGTGTCCCAAATAAAATATTTTCTTTCTTTCTTTCAAATTAACGTACATGTTTATAGCTATAAGATACATGTCATTTGATGTTCAAAATGTAAATTTGTAATGTATATATTTCCGCCACTCAACAAGCCCACCTCATAATTATCAGCATGTAATTAAGCAAATGAATTTAATGATATAAAACAAAATCACGGAGTATCATTAGTTTTCACCGAGTGACTGGAAGTGGGTCACAGGCTCACAGCGAACTTGGGACCTGAAGCGTACTGGGAAATATGGAACATTTTTAACATTTCATCTTTTTAAGTTTTGCATTGTTGTAAATATAAGCGTAGGACAAACGAGGATGGTTGTAACTCGGTTTTAGAGGTCGTAAGCTCAAACGATAGCAAGAAACCAATGACTTTTTTTAATATCATGATAATTATGAATTTTCGATAGTCGTTAAGAAGACGTTATCTTGCATTCTTCAAGATAACGTATACGTTTGTTCATATCTTCACAAACGATTATGAAGTTCTGATAATGAAATCTACTTTTCATTTCGCTCCATTCTTTCTGCACTTCGATAGCGCTTACCAATTACATTACTGCGCAATATTTTTATCAAAAGCGATTATGAAATTTTGAAAATGAAAATTGCTTTTATATATAGATACTCGTACATCTCTGAACAGTTCACCTACTCGTATATGGTTGAACCCGAGTGCACGCCGCATAGGGTTCCACATTATACTTGTACATCTCTGAACAGCTCATCTACACAGCATGAATACCCGTAACGACTGTCAAAGATCCACGAATGACAGCCGGGACTAACGGCTTAACGTGCTTTTCCGAGGCACGGAGGGGTCTCTGTATATAATGGATGGTAACCCATGCACGGACCATTGCCCACGACCCCTGAACTGTTGCATGCATCCATAAGCACAATGTACCTATGGCGGGCATGTTACATTGCGCATTTGTTTATTTGTAAAAAAATACTCACATTTATTCCTGTTAAATAAAAGTAAAAAGTCTCGCAAAAAAAAAATGCCGGGAAATTGCTAGTACCTCCTCAGAGATTGCAACTATGCAGTTGAAATGCCAGTTGTATGACAGTAAAAATTTATAATAAATTACCACCTTTATGTTACCAAAATAAATTCAAATGTAAAATGTTTACTTGGCTCTTAGATATGTGTTTTTATTCCGTTAATGAATTTTTAAATCATACTTTTTGACATTGTAATTAATAATCTATGCTATTAGTATTTTGACATTATAATTAATATTTTTTAAATGTTTTGTATTTTATTTTCGACATAATAATTAATATTTTGACATTACAAATAATCCCATTCAATTAATCTGAATCAATATTATTGTATCAAATTAAAAATTCAAATAAATTTTACTAATTTAATATAACTTTTATTGTAATGTCTACGACTTACATGTACTTAGCTTAATTAATATTTCTACACAAGCAATGGTAGTATATGTGAATCAATACCATATACTTAGAAATAAATATTATTCTATTCAATTCACTACCGTAAACAGTGAATTTTCACACCAAAAATAAATGTCGTTTCCCAGCAATTATTTTTGCTACTGAGTTTCAATTAGTTTGATGTACAGAAAGTGTAAATGACGACTTCGTGAATGGTCTTTTTACACCATACACCTTTGCAGCTGGTATGAAAAAGCCTCATGAAATTATGAACCTGTCCAAATCCAGGAGCACACGTCGTCTTAACACTGAAGCGTACACCTTTTGCGTCTCATTCTAAACGTAGTTTAATATCATTGGCAAGTGTAAGTAGGCCAAACAGAGTGACCGCGTCACATTCATATCACCGTGAGCTGCTAGCTCAAACTAGTATCTGATACGTTGGATTAAATTAAATGTATTTTGTTAAAGTAGTGTGACCTCGCAGCTGGAACAGTGCTTGCAACTGTGATTTTATTTTTAAGACAAGTGTAGTTATGCATTAACAATAAATGCAATCTGCAGGAGTCTAATGGTTGGCATGGACAGTGCAGAGTGGTTCTTGCATCATCTGTGGGCAGTGGGCAGGACTAAAAAAGATTCATAGCACGCTTAGTGGACTTTAGAATGGGAAGAGTCAGTTCTGACCTATGGGTGGGCATTTCATCAAGGAGCGTTGATCAGCACGCTTCATCAAAACCTAGCAAGTGATTAACTTTAGACTGTCCAGTTTTTGTTTGTTTAGTTTTTCAGACACTGTGTTATTAATCTAACACACTTTTTATCCACGGCACTTTTAATCAATAATAACGTTCGCTGCACTAGTTCGTAAACCTACCACAACATTATTAATTAAAAACACGTAAAATATCGTTCCCAGGTAAAAGAACTTTAAAAGTATAAAGCCTTCTCTTCTACTTTTTATTTGCTGAAAATAACTTGCGAAAGTTTGTATGAATTTTAAAGAAGAAAGTAATCAAGGTTGGACACTTGGAAGTATTCTCAAAGATTGCAGTACGTGGCTACGTGCTGCAAGGCTGAATATTTTACGGCAATAAGCTACAAGAAGCAATATGCAAGGTCGGTGTAATATTGTGGGATTTGTACAACGACAAAGCAATTTTTTGGAATATTTATGATAATATAGCATCTCATAACATAACGCCTGTAATCCTCGAATGGTGCACCTATATAGTACACTCACATTTCGCCAATTATATGTTTAAGACCCATGTAATGGGGGGCGAGCCTGTTGCCATCAACCGGGCACGACTCCACTGTATTCTGTAGTCATTTTACCACAGATGACGTACGAATATCACTCCTAGGTTGTTCCGTTTTACGTTCCGGCAATGTGACAGTCGATTTAAATGGTTTTTAGGATTCCGTACCCGAAGGGTAAAATGGGACCCTATTACTAAGACTCCGCTGTCCGTCCGTCCATACGTCACCAAGCTGTATCTCATGAACCGTTAATAGTTAGACAGTTGAAATTTTCACAGATGATGTATTTCTATTGCCTCTACATATAACAACAAATACTAAAAAACAGAATAAAATTAATAATTAAGGGGGATCCCATATTTTTTACCGTTTTTATAGATAACTAGCTTTTGCCCGCGGCTTCGCCCGCGTGGATGTCGGTAAAAATCCAACGGGAACGTACTACCGGGATTGAAAGTACCCTATGACCGGGATTAAAAATACTTTTGAGTAATTCAAAAACTTAAAAATAAAAACTTTTGAGTTATTCAAGGCACGCAGTAAAATTCTCCTTAAAAACTTAATTACCCCTCATTCCCCTGTTTGGGATCAATTCTCTAAAACCCCGTGTACGCGTAATCTCTTTTTTTTACTGTCAATAGAATGAGTACCTTTTGAGGGGATGTTTTGAAAAACGAGTTATGAGTAACTTTGTGTCTTATTTAAGAACGTATTTGTGCTGAATTTCAAGTTTATTAACAAAAAAAAAAAGATTTTTCGTACAATCTAAATCCTTATTCACCCCTTTAAGGCCTTTTTTAGAGCTCGAAACCCTTTCAGAAACCCTGAGCCTTTTTGAAATAGATCAGTCCGTTACGGTTATTTTTTAAACAATCTTTGACATCCCCCAATCCCCGCTTGTGCTAAGTTTAATGTTTATTAATAACCCAAGGAATAAGATTTTTCAAACATATCAAATCACCCCTTTTTACCACTTTACGGGTTGAATTTTCAAAAATCCGTTCTTAGCGGATGCCTACTACGTCACAATAACTATCTGTGTGCCAAATTTCAGCTAAATCCGTTCAGTGTTTTGAGCTATGTGTTGATAGCCATCAGTTTTTCCATACAAACTTTAACACCCCTAATCCCTCTTTATGGGGCAGTTTAAAAAAAAACTGGATAACCAAATTTTATTATTTAATTATATAAGCATTCGTGCCAAGTTTCAAGTTTATAAACTCACGGAATAAGATTTTTCAAACAAACGAAATCCCCCTTTTTACCCCCTTAAAGGTTGAATTTTCAAAAATCCTTTTTTAGCTGACATCTTCACTCTATATCCTAATCTTATCTAACCTAATATATTTATCCTAATCTATATCTATATCGATTCTCCTGGAGAAAGGGATGGGGGGTTCCCGGGGGAGGGGCCCGTGACTAAATAATAACAGCCACACAGGTCGATCAAACAGGTTAAGCTACACTTGCCGCGGTTGGTCTGTGGATGGGTGACCATCTTTACATACAAAGACCCATCCGTGCCTCGGAAAGCACGTTAAGCTGTTGGTCCCGGCTGTCATTCGTGGATCTTTGACAGTCGTTACGGGAAGTCAGAAGCCCGAAAGTCTGACAACCATTTTTACCAAGGGGTATCGTATTACCCAGTTACTGCGTTGTGGAAGTCAGATAGACAGTCGCTTCATGTAAAATACTGTAAAGTTAGAAACAGTACACGTGTACTTTCATTATTTTTACTTGAATACAAAATTTTGCGAATGAACAACTTCAATACAAAACTTCATCCCTCTTTTCAGAACCTTGTGAGTTGAAATTTATAAAAAAACGACGATTTACGTTGTGTTAGTTTCCAACCATAAGCCGAAACATTAGTGATTTTAACTTAAAAAAGAAAGACTTTAATTAAAAACAAAATTTCATCCCCCTTTTCACCCCCTTTAGGGTTGAAATTCTAACAACACCGTTACATTAGCTTCCAACCATAAGCTTAGATAGTAAGTGAATTTTCTTCGAAAATTAAGGACTTTTCAACTTCATCCCCCTTTTTAACCCTTCGAGGGTAGAATGATCAAAAACGCTGAGACACGTATAAATTAATTTTTAATCGTCAGCCTACTAAACACAAAATTTTAAGATCCTAACTTCAAAACTGACGGACTTTCATATAAACTTCCATCTCCTATTTTACCCCTTTAGGGATTGAATTTCGAAAAATCCTTCCCTATTCCTTGTCTACATTATAAAGAAAACCTCTGTGCAAAATTTCAGCTTTCTAGGTCCAAGGGTTTGGGCTGGGCGTTGATGCGTCAGTCAGTCAGTCAGGACTTTTCTTTTTATTCATATACATAGATGGTACGGAACCCTTCGTACGCGAGTCCGACTCGCACTTCGCCTGTTTTCATTGGTGTATATTATGTATGGTCACGTAATACCGCACGGGTCGATCGATCAGGTTAAGCTACGCTTGCCACGGTTGGTCCGTGGATGGGTGACCATCTTTACATACCAAGACCCCTCCATGCCTCGGAAAGCATGTTAAACCTTTGGTCCCGGCTGTCATTCGTGGATCTTTGACAGTCGTTACGGGTCGTCAGAAGCACGAAAGTCTGACAACCAGTCTTACCAAGGTATATCGTATTACCCAGTTACTGGGTTGTGGGGGTCAGATAGGCAGTCGCTCCATTTAAAATACTGGTATTCAGCTGCATCCGGTTAGACCGGAAGCCGACCCCAACAAGTTATACCGTGGTAGCTAGAAGTTTTTCCGTAGCTTCATAACTTAATTCCTCGAGCCAGCTCCTAACCTTCCACTACCACTTAATTTTGGTAAGATCATAAATCGAGAGCGTCCTATTTATTTTATTGTAAAAAACGACCAAGGTTACAAAACAAATGTTTGGAGAACATAGTAATAAGTCATTTACCATGGCGATCTACTGGATCAAAACGGCTTTTACTTCGTAATTGGAAGTAAGGAATCCATGCTGTTTTAGGACCGTTTGTAGAACATACAACTGACGTAGAGTTAGGACTTTAATGTCCTTATATAAGAAACTTAATTTAATAATGTTTCTTTAATATAAATACTTAGCTGCCACACCCAACCTAATTTATGAATTACAAATAAAAATTGTTAGAAGTTATGCACACATTGATACTTGTGATTCTTATTCTCAGACTGTAGATCAACACTTTTAGACAGTTGTTTGAACTGTCTGTGTTCACTCGATGAGAACTCTGGGGCTCGATCAACTCGTGAAACGCCTGTTACTAGCTGCTCGTTTGATGAGCGGCCCGCCGTCAGTTGGCGGACGTGACGTCATGGAGCCTTTTCCAATTCAATAAAACGAGTTAATATCCGATTAATTAAAAAAAAAACTAATTCAAGCGATAGAAATAGTGGTTAATTATTAATCAACGATGTTCCAAAACATAATACAGGTAGCCTTTTTTTTTTTTTTTTTTGTTTGGGAAATTATCAAATAACTTCTCCCGCTCTGGGGGGAGCGGGAGGGCTTGTCAGACTTTTACTGACTAAAACCACCCCGTGTTCCTTCAGTTGCCCGTGTGCCAGGGCCACGGTATCCCTTTCGGACAAACCCGCAACCCTGGCAGGCACCGGTCCTAGCGGACCCCGTCAGTGCGTGCTGACATCTCTTTGAGGCGCGCGTGGAACACAACGCGCCATCGACCCGGGCCTGGTCCTTACCGGACGGCGAACTGCCCATAGCTCGCCGTCCGCAAGCCCGCGCCTACGGTGGCCGGGAATCGGCTACCGATTCCCGCCGCCCAGGGCGTCTCCTGCGGCGACTAGGGGCGTGAGGGCGCACAGACTGCCGCTCCCTCACGCGTTCCGCCTCCTCCTTCGCGAGCATTACTACTTCGCAGAAGGAGGTGACTGCTTCCCATGCACTCTCGCTCCGGATCATGGCCTGGACCAGGGCCGGACGCGAGAGATCGCCGCCGCCAATCACCTCCGTGAGGACACGGCGGTGCTCTGCCCAAGCCGGGCAGACCTCCACCTCCACCGTGCCCTCCGGGCGATCCACACAGTGGTAACACCCGGACGTTTCCTCCCGCCTAATCCGAAACAGGAACCTCCCGTAACACCCGTGTCCAGTGAGGACCTGTGTCAGGCGAAAGGTGAGGACGCCGTGGCGCCTCTCTAGCCACTCCTTAAAGAGGGACTTATCGCCACAATTGTGGCGTGCCCAAAATTCAAGCGATAGAAATAGTGGTTAATTATTAATCAACGATGTTCCAAAACATAATATAAGTAGCCTGTATTATCAATTTAGTATCGAAGAAAATGACCGAAACATCTCCGAACTTGTCACCTGCACATGCTGTTTACACCTTCTTATTAAAAATCTATCGCGTAATGGCGCCATTTGCGTAACAGTGTCAAAGTTAAATTAAGAAATTAATGTCATAAAGTCTCTTCTCTGTGACCGCTCTGCGCACCAATAACAACTTTTTCTATACTCAAATCGTAAAGTTCTTATTTTCAAAGTTCTTTTTGTTCGTGGCGCTGGCGACAGTATTTCAGACCTTGTTGGCCTAAAACTTCGCCACTTCCACGACGTCGTCGGTGGCAGGGCAGAGGTCACTTTAACTGCATTTTCTTTTAAATAAAAAATATCACTTTAACGATAGACTTCATCCACGTACTTAGGTGGCCGACGTGGTTGTGCAACTATAATAAATTAGTTTCTTTAATTTAACTGTTGCATTTGTTTCATATACTACACTTACCTGAAAGCCTGAAAGGTATATGTCTACCTATTATATTTTTGTTTTAAAATATAAAATACTTCCTAGCAAAAATCATGCTCTAAAACGAGTGCCCCTGCCAAGACGAGGCAATTGAAGCGCGAGGGTACTTACTATACCTACCTTTTTTCGAAGCGCTTCGTCGATTTTTTGAACCCTCATAACTTGGGCTTAGATTATACCAGATAAAAAAATTCTCGAGACATGATGTCAATAGTGGACTTATTAAACATATAATGTTTCAATTGCATAGCTCTTATAAGTACTTTAGATTTTATTGATATCTAAAAAAACGCTGATTTCGTCACTGACTCACTCATTTGAAATTCTTAGGGTACTTCCTGAAATCCTAAAAAGCTGAAATTTGGTATGTAAGCTAGTATTAGTACACAAACAACAACAAAAAAAATCTAAATCTTGGAACTTTTACTCCCCAACCCTTAAAACTAGGGAATGGAAGGTTGTATGAGACTTCCGCAAATTTTTATAAAAATTTAAAGGACTTCTTATTATAAATAATAAAATACATGGATTTTTAGTAAATCACCACACTTTTAAATTAGGGGATGGAAATTTGTACGGGTTTTCCACATACTACCCAACTAACACTTAGGCGCTAAGACAAGAGTTATAGTAAATCTATTAGAGCGCTAACCAGATCATAAAGTTATAAATAAGTGTTACGCACGCTATAACTCTGCAATACCCCCTAAATGGGAACACTTTTTTATCTTTTTTATTAGTGTTTGTAAAAACCTACTTACAGAAATAAAATCATTTATCATTTATCATTTATTTAATAGCGGTAAAGCAGAGTTACAAAATAGTTTAAGAGGTATAATAAAGCAATAAGAGAGCTATAATAGGGATATCTGAAACTACAAGGGATAAAAACGTGGTGAATAGGCGAAAACTAACTCTTTTAGTGGTACAATAGAGTAAAATATCGCTTATTAACTTTTTGGGTGCTAAGAGGGCCGCAAATAGGTGAATACTAACATCGATACCTACAATTTTTTTTTTTAGTATGCTGACTAAGAAAACTCACTCCCCCGTATGTGGTAAACCTCATAACCAACTTGCCTTCACTGTATCTGATAACTCAACGTCATCAGTAATTACTGTAACTAATGAAGTTAATGAGTCGTCACAAATTAATTTCAAGACAGTAGTGATATCGATAAAAATTCCGACAATATTCGTCAGGTATCAGAAAAACAAGATAAAATGATAGCGACAAATATTGATAGTAATAAAAATAAAAATGGTGCTCATGATGTCTAGCATTTCTCTCCAAATTGGTAATGTGCAATCACAACTCAACAAACTCAATGAAACTGAGTTTGTTTCTCTGGGTATATAAAAAATCTGTGCTGAAAATATACCAATCAACAGTATTGAAGAATAAAATAAAATGGAAAAGTTACTCTCCGAAACGTCTAGAGAGCATAGCAGAGAATTAAAAGAAACTTAATCGATAGTGTGCTCCAGTGGGAAAGGAATAAACTGTGCCTATGCGCTAATAGAGAGGAATAAGTGTTCCTGGAGTGGTAGCAATTGGCGTGATGGCATTAAAATAAGTTTAAAATGCTACAACAATAATAAATAATTGAAATATTGTTTTATATTTTTTTAATAATTTGTCTCAATGACAAATTCTTCTATGGTTTTCCAGTTCCAAAATAGACACCAATCAAATGGACCCGTATCAACTTGATGAATATTAGCTAAAATTGGCCAAAATTCTTTTTTCACACACATTTTCTGGAAAATCATGTACGGAACTCAGTTCCACCTTTACGCAGAAAACTCCCGCTTGACTACTATCACTCATAATCGCATTTTCTTGTATACATTTTGGATCCTCAACAGACACAGAGTAGTTGAAAAGATTAAGATATTCTCTCGACAATTTTCGTCAATTTCCACCAGTCCTACTTTGACGTTTCCAACCATTTTTGGCTGTTTTCGATTTTTTTTGTTGCGTCGCCATTGATATCAACAAGAAGTGAACAACTATGGGGTACAGAAGTGGTGTTAAGCTCTTTTACTTTACCTAAAGTTATACTGAAGTCACATTAAGCACTAGGAGTTCTATGATAGCGAAAATTGTTCCTACTGTTCGACTTTAAGTAACAAAAGAGAGTTTTGTACTTCTTTAGGCATTTGTTGGTATAAAAGAGTTAATGAGCACCATTGTAAAACTGGTAGCGGTAATTATTGCTCTTGAGCCACTTTTGGTTCTTGGCGAGAGTTTATTATCGCTTGCGTAGCGCTTTGGGGGCTTCTTATTTAGATCTTATAGTTGTAAGATTTACTTAAACCCATAACACAAGATGCTTTGCCCGTATTGTAGTGTTAAAAATTGTTGCTATATATCTTTAACCTATAAACTCAACCTGTTATCGCCCTTGTAACTCTGTGGTATAGCTCTAAGTGAAATATTTTGCTTGTCTTCGCTCTTTTGTCGCCAAAAGTTGTAAGTGCTGCTTCTGTAGCGTCTTTATATCTCTTTAAGTTCTAAAAAAGCTCTAATTGACGCCTAAATGTTTATTGGGTATGGATCTACATAATATGGGTCTAACGCTTATTATAAACAGTAAACCAACAAAAAAAAAGGCAAAGAAAAAAGGCACCTCTGATGTGCAAGAAACACAACCCAATTTTTTTTTTACAAAATAAATAAATATTCTCATAAGCAACTTACAATAAGAAGTAAAATCCCACCAAAAACATTTTCACGTTAAATGTTGCCAAGACGAGACCATAAGGCTCGCACTGTCAAAAAGTTATCAGATCTCATTTAGAGCCAACTCTATATGCCCTAACTCTACAAGTCCTAACTTCGCAAACTTTACACCTTACTCTTACTTACCTTACTTAACTCTACACCGTAGCAAAAAAACGGAACCCTTATAGGATCACTCGTGTGTCTGTCTGTCTGTCTATCTGTCCGTCTGTCACAGCATTGCTCCGAATCTACTGGACCAATGAATTTGTAATTAGGTTCATATTTATGTGTGTTTCTGTGACCCCAACTTGACCGCGTAACGTAAATTAATTAATTTTGAATATGAGATTCACTTTTGGGGGGAAAATTATAAATCTAAAAAAAAAGTTTTGCAAACTGTACCGTGTGATATATCAAATGCAAGGACTTGTTATGAGAATTTCAAATATATTTTTTATAAGTTCCGAATAATCAATTTTAAAGTTATTAAAGAAAATATATGAAAACTGACCATTCTAATTACCCAAAAATTTTATAAACTACAAAGACTACACTTATAGATTACAGGAAACCCTATAAGAAGTCTATGATCTTAAAATAACATGATAAATCACTAAATATTGTGCGTACAAACTTATATTATCACAGTTGACATGTATGGATGAACATGTTTTTCAAACAACAATTTTAAGTTTGTTCTTGGGATAAATTCATCCCAACTACGGAACCCTTCATTGTGCGTAGTCTACACGCACTTGGCCGGTTTTTATTAGTTTATCTACATACTTTATATACTGCACCGGCAGACGTCATCAATTCAACGGCGGCTGTGCAAATGCAGCGCTGTGGCTCTGTTTTGCACTTTAGTTGCAGCATTATGCTCAGCGATAGCCGTTTTGCGCGGATGTTGCACAAATTTTCTCCATACTTGCTTTTTTTCGTCTTTCCGTGCGTCTTTTTACTTTTTGGCGTCATATTAAGCAAATAAACGAAAGTATTTAAAAAAAAAAATGTTCCTCTATTATGCGTTTTAACTCAGCTGATTTCAATCAGTTAAATATGCCGTATTTCAGAGTTTGTTGGTTGTATCTGCAATTCAAACGTACCGATTACATACAATATCGGTCAAAACGATCCAAACAGTTTTCTCTCGCATTCTTTTTATGCCCTGCAATCTAGCTGACTCAACTCTACCACTTAACTCGCCTAGTAGAAACAACGCCAGTAACAAGCGACTGGTACGAGCAATAATCCGGGATCAAAGACAGTTGGTTTGCAGAGCGCCTGATTGCGTCACACTAATGCAGATGTTCTATGGATCAATGGATGCTGGGCTGTTATTGTACGAGGGATATGTCGATTTCATTGAGTGTTTTTGATTGATGAATAAATATGAGAGTGATACGAAGGTTGTGAGTAATGAGGGATTTTATTTAAAAACTGATTATTATTCTTTACTTTACACATAAATATCAGACATATTACATGTTACAATTATGTAATCAATCAATTTAATTTAGTTTATTTTATGTCAGCATTGTCAATATGAATGAATGTTGTTATATTTTTTATTTTTATTCTAAACTTATTATTAATATTTGCAAACCATGACAATGATGATGGAGTTGTGCAAACATGTTAGCACAACTCCATGTACCTACTTAAAACACCTTGCATGCATTTATTTTACAATTGTATGTACACACGTGTTTGAGCAAATATAGTTATCTTATCTTATCTTATACAAAGACAGCTTACGTACAAAGGCGAACTTAGCCCAGAACTGTATGAGGTTGGTTTATGAATTGCATTCATAGCTTAGTTTCTAATGAGAAATTGTCCATCATCTAGCAGGTTTTGTAGCTCGCTATAATACTAGTTTGAGTGAGCAACAGTAACAGTGTACAGGTCCAACTCATGACTGCTAGCTGCCAATCAACGACTTTGCACGGTTTTTGAAATTCTCAGATTATCCTCGTATTAGTCTTCTGATCTCTATCACAGATTAATATAGATAGGACACTCCGCATATGAAGCTACAAGTAGGTACGAAGCGGGCCCATCTTACTGGGACAATTCAGTAGGAGTGGCGCGCGCCGCCGGTATAAGAGTTACGCGATAGAAAGAGAGACAACTTCTAGGTGAATAGAACTGTACGTAATAAGCGTTATGCGACCTGAATTGCACTTTATTGTGTCGTAGCAAGAGTCGCTGTTTATTTAAATGATTTTGAGTGTCCCATCTGTATTAATCTGTGCCTTTACAGCTGTTGATTCGAGAAAATTATATTTTATTATATTTTCCTTGATCATTTCTTTTTTTTTTAGTTTTATTTAGAAGACGGCCAATTACAAGCCATGGCTATCGTTATTATTATAGCGAACTTATAATATCTGTTCTCCAGATTAGCAACGCGTCGAAATTATCAAACCTGTGGCACTATAAAATAGATATATTCTGGTTAGTAATAACTGGGAAACCGGGAATATGTCATTAATATTTACACAATCAGAGGAGCTCGTGGCTAAATAATAACAGCCACACGAGTCAATCGAAGGTTAAGCTGCGGTTGGTTCGTGGATGGGTGGCCATCCTTAACATAGTGAGACCCCTCCATACCTCGGAACGCACGTAAAGCCGTTGGTCCCGGCTGTCATTCGTAAATCTTTAACAATCGTTTCGGGTAGGCAGAAGCCCAAAACTATATCAACCAGTCTTACCAAGGGGTATCGTGGTAACAGGTTTGATAAATAGTCAGTCCATGTAAAATTCAGGTATTCAGCTGCACCTGGTTAGACTGGAAGCCAACCCCAACATAGATGGGAAAAGGGGGGAAAATTGATTTCGAAAGATACTCGAGCTAAAACATTTGCCTCCCCAGCTTCACTCACACATGCTCAGAACCATAAGCCATTTACACAAAGTTCATAATAATATTACTATAAGAGAGGGTAGTAAAAACTTTTATTATGAGAGCATCTCTAATGCGGCCACTCATTTGGAAAGTGCATGTTAAAAATGCACCGCCTCGCTTATGAAAGCATTATTCGTTAGTATTAAATATAGTATTTTTATATAAGGATACCAGAAAATAAGTTTAAACATAACATAACATCACGCCTATTTCCCAAAAATAATGTGTTTTTCTCTTTAATATTACCTGAACGAAGTTAGAAGTGTAGTCAGACTAAAAATAAGTACTTAGGTACAATTTGTCATCAACAGTTATATAATTTTACGTGAAATAAATCATGTACGTGGCCGTAAACTGTTACAAAATATATATTATTATATATAAGTATGTTAATATAATATTTCAGAGTATTTTACCATAACAGACATTCGCATTTAGTCAAATTACGTGTCGTGCAAATATGTTTAATTATTACAATGTTGTCAATTTTAATGTTTCATTATTATTATAACATTCTACAAATAAACATTAAATTATTCGAAGCCAAATAGAGCTAATAAGGCAAATTGTGTCCAACATAACATTTACATTATAATAATGTTTGTTTATAATGTCAGCTAAACGTGAAACCTGGTCTGAAATAGACATGGTAAACAATGTTTTTTGCTTTATCAAAAGATCATAAAATGAGTGCACCTCTTCGTAGCTACTATATACGACGTATTGTGAGCATCTTAATTACGTATCAAATCACAATCCGAAAGATTTTGAAGGAAATCGCTAATCCATTGCTTCAAATGTTAGAAAAATTCGTCTGCTTAATACCGTAAATAACGTAATAAATGTTGTTGAAAGGCATTGCCATTGTACATTGTAAACAGAGATTCATATCTATTGTAAAGCCGACTTTTTTACGCGATGATTTTGTATCGCACACTACATTTTCAACACACTGCTTAGCACCGAGAGTTGTTTTTTTTATTTTGACGCGCTGGGACGCACTATGTTGGCGAATTCAACAATGCTCAACTCAACACTGAGAGTTGAAAATCCAGTAAAAACCGCTCGTGCGTTCCTGGGCTAAGTGTTTTACGCAATTAGCCCGCAGGTGTCACTGCTACAACAGTTATGCCTGCTCGTAGCTGGCTCGTAACCACGAACCACTTGCACCGTATCAAATCTTTGTCTTTTCTTCTTTACCTTAAAAGAAAGGAGAAAAGTCACGAGTTGCGCTAGTAATGAGATAAAATTATGGCACTGATTTAAAGTGGCAGTTGTATACTGTAGTTTTGATAAATAAAAAAATACAAAATGCATGTTTATTAACAATTTCGGCAGTAAACTAAACAAAAATGAGTCATAATAAAGGCATTATGGATTTAAGGCATTATGGATTGCAATAAACGATTTTGATTTGATTTGATTTGATTTGATTTAAATGGACAATTAAATAAATAATTAAGCACTAAAATTACTGAAAGGGCAGCTACGTGTGGACAATTAACAAATCGGAATTAGTCGGTAAGAAATCTAACGTGGAAGTAGCGCTTGCCCTTTCGATACCGCGGCACCGTTCGCTTCGCTCGCTCGGCGCGCGCGGTTGGTCACAGTACTAACATAACCTAACCCATTTGGTCGGGGTGCCCTGGTTTAGTTACTGCATCCAATTCAGCTCGCGCGTGGTTAGTCACAGTTCCATCCTAACCTATGAACTGCCGAACTATTTATCTAACTGCCCATTCCAATATTTTAATAACACACATTCTAGGACCGGACAGGAGGGGTCTCTGGCATTGTAGGATGAAATAACCGACCAATTTTCTTTTTATTACTGTTCATGTTTTACTGTCACACTAATTAACAATCCGCTGAAAAATAAAATGACTGCCCGTTATTTTTTGCAACTGATCACAAATAACCTCCCTAATATTTAACAATTGAAAAAATTATTACACTAAAATAATTTGTCCAAAAAAATTAAATAAAAGCTCTTCATTACATTCTATAGCCGTATTTAAAAAAGATTTTCCCTATATTAAAACTGCACCAAAAGCCTCTCTCCAGCACTACTTTCAATTCGTTCAAAGAAACTGGATACCATCACTTGTCTCGAACAGTTCCACATTCTCGTGCAAATAGTTTCAGCTGTATAGCTAGCTGCTATATAGCTAATATATAGCTATATACAATTCTGGCAAAACATGTAAGATCTTTATTGTAAATTATTGTAACACCATGTATACCATGTTTTATGCAAATAAATACTTACTTACTTACTTACTTACTAGCTGCTGTATAGTGCGACCATAATAAAGTTCTTACTATTTTTCAGCGGAATGTTATAAGCTACTTCATATAAATGGCGGATTTCAAATGGAGTTAACAAAGAATAGACTCAGTTTGAATAGTTTATGCATGTTTTCGACATTACCCTCATTTTTCACATTAAAAAAAAAGAGTATTCCATCTGTCTATATATTAAAAAGAGTTTCCGTGGAGTTTCTTGCCCGTTCTTTTTCAGAGAAAACTACTACGCTTTGGAATGGGCAACTGGCTTCATCTTTCTGACTGACCGACCCCTTCACAAATCAAGTGCATTTAATTGGTTTACTTCGAATAAATACTTTTAATTTGAGTTATCACCTACATAGGTGCCTGTTCCAGTCAGCAATGCCTAGTTAGTCAACTTCTAAAATGCCGACGTGCCATACACAAACAAATAGATTAGAACTTGATTAGCACATACATTGACAATTAACAAAAGCTAGTAACATAATAATGTTAGGTATAATTGATTAAACTCACTTTTAGCTTGTTTTTAGTTTGTTAGTGCTGATAAAAGCAACGTGGGGACCAATATTAGTGAGTTAGTTAAGTAATAATTGGTAATTAGAAGGGTCGTTATTGTTAGGTACCTAATTATTATTTGTCAGCACTATCGGTGTGAGTGGAATTTTAAGTAATTTTGGACAGAATTTTGTGGAAATGAGTTGATAACTATGTGTCTGTACTTGGTTACATTTAATAAGGGATTCGTACGATTTAATGATTACTTCATATTCCAGCTAATTGTTTGATTGTCTGCCCGTTAAAATTGTTTTGCTCAGGAATCATCATTCCCTCATCCCAATTTATTCGAGGTCGGCGCGCCATGTCCTTTTCTTCCATCCGCCGGTCGTCATCTCATTCAAATCAAATCAAATCAAAATATTTTATTTCACATAAACGTAGATGGGCATTTATGGAACGTCAGAAGCTAGGTGCTCATGAGTCACCTTTCTAGCCAAACAGCCTTTTTGCTCAAGAACAGTCAATATTTATTTGAAATTACTTTCAAATTAAAGATAAAAGAAAAAAAAAATCCGTGTATTTGCGGCAAACATGACGCAGAGAAAGAAGTTGGGGGAAAATATGCGCCACATCCACGCAAAGCAAAGGAAGTAGCGTAGTAGTAGGTGGCGCTCTATAGTTTCTGCCTACCCGCATGGCAAGAAGGCGGGAGGTTATGTATTTAATTATATTCAATGACTAAATTAATATGTATATCCATTTATGTATTTAAATAAATATTTTTCCACTACGAGTATTTTCGTTCTTGCACCTACCAATGTTTGTCTCTGCATCCCCCAAAGGTTGACTGGTAAAAAATACCAACAGTATTTAGTCTGCCACTGTACATTTGTGTGCTTAAAGTATTAAATAAATAAATCCATAAACCCCGACAAAGCTCGCATTAATAAAAAATTATATCGGGTGTAATCGATAAAGGTTATCCCCCATATTACAACTCATAACAAAACCATCGCTCGTATACCAGTTAACACAACAATAACACTGCAGTTTCAGATTCCTCGTCCATTCCCAGCACGAAATACCTTCAGTTCCACACAAAGTTAAGAGCTAGACTTAACGGTTACCGCGGAGTCCATAACCCATCGGCAGTAAGTGCCACTAACTCGAGGACATCGGGACATCGAACTTGAACACTGAACACTTATACCTGCCACCTCTTCATAAGGTCATGTAACTTTGTGGGCCATATAAGTTTATTGTTGTTCAAAACTGTTCGAAACATATTTACCGCAGTTATGTTACAGCACGGAATGTAGAAGGTTCACTACCACTACTGTTTTGCGTTACGATTCGTCTTCGGTAGAACATTATCAGAGCCATAGAAAGCAAGGTGATGACTATACACTCTTACTTCGACATCCGCTACCCCAGGAATTTCTACATGAAATTTAATGAGTCTCTGGCCTCTTAAGTCGATGTGGGAAAATCGGACACCTATGCAGAATTACGGTTTCTTGGTCACCGAACGCACTTCATTCTCGAAACCAATGTTATTTATTTATTTACTATTATTATCACTTACATTTTTTTTTACAGGAGCCCAATACTGCCGTCATAAGGAAAAAGGGCACAACTAACATTTATTCCGAAATTGAGTTATATACATATTCGGAATCAGAAAAAAAAGACCCATCTGCCAATATTTTTTGTACAATTTTAGGAACAAGATAAACAAAAATACCGGAAGCTCAAAAGGCACAACTGAGCCAATTTTTAAGTTATTATACGTAAAAAGAGCACATCTGACTTATAGTACGTCAAAAGGTCACATAATGCATAAATGCGGCTTATTAAAACCACGATAAAAATTAGTATTAGTATTATTTATTTAGTTGAAAAGGCATAATTGATCTGCGTTAAATATTCAAGGCATAACTACCACAGACGTGCTCTTTGATTTAAAGTTTACCAATTAGAAAATGTTGATTATTTAGTAAATACCAATAAAATAAAAACTTATATTTCAATTTTCGTATCGGAATCGTAAAAATGAATATATTTTAATTCATTTATTTCCGAAAAATAATATTATAGTCGATATTTTTCACCAAAAACCAATAAAAAATTTAAACTCGGTTTTCTCCATATTTATAAAATGTTAGATGTGCCCTCTTTCCTTATGACGGCAGAATATGTATTGTTACCAATTGCCACACTCACAGACATTACTAAAAATCAATAAAAAACCATGACCCAAAAAAAATATATTTTAATCTGTCATAATTTTGACTGACAGCGTTCTAATGATTACCCCCACAGAGTCATACGTACCTACTGGCAGTTACTAGGCTTCGAGTAACTATGGCCCCATTGCTCATTCAGCCATGAGACTTCTGCTCTTATTATTGACTGTTCCACCTTACATAAACGGTAATGTATGTAAATATGATCCAAGTTTTGAGTACATGGATTACGATTACTGTAGGTACTGCGGATCAAGTGTAAGATAAGAGGAGATTGAGACGTTTTGAATGTCAATGATTATGATATTATGCGAGATGAGGTACTGTTGTGAGGTAGCCATTTTGTCTAATGCTTCTAAGCTATCAAAGTCCGGTAAAGTCAAGAACTTAAATTGAAATCGGCTCGAGGAAATAAAATAAATCTATTAATTTTATTTTATTGTCTTTCAATATTAATTATATATATTCACTAGCTTTTTCCCGCGGCACCGCCCGCGTGGATGTCGGTTATCGCGTAATAAAAGCACTACTCCATATCCCAGGCTATATCTCTGCCAAATTTCATGACGATCGGTTCAGAGTTTAGACGTGAAAACGTGACAGACAGACGGAGTTACTTTCATATTTATAATATTAGTATGGATTTAAACATAGTTCAAACTATTAAGGCCATAGATTTTCGGAATAATCATTTTCTAAGTCAAGTTTATGACCTCGCTGCAGACCACATCTTTCTGCATGATGACGGCAGACAGAATCAACTTAATATTATGTGTTGTTAGGTATATATTCATTTTACCAACGTTATAATTACGTTAATCTTTACTTAAGATATTATATTACAAAGCTTAATATCACTTCAAAATAATGAGGTCAAAAAAGTCGAGTCAGAAAAAATATTCCATCCAAACAAATCAACCATCTCGTTATATTCAAACGAATCTGACAAAATATAATAATGTAGGAAAATATTGATATTTCACTGTAATGGAAAATATCGTATTTTTAATAATGTATCAACAGTAGGGATCTGATCTGTCTAGCTTCGGGTCTGAAGTGACCCGGTGGTTCGGAAGACAAATAAGGTAGGAATGAGTGTTTAACCTAAACGTCACATGGTCCGGTGGGCGCGGGCCTCTGATTAGAGGCCTGTGGACCATCCTTTTATTTGGCGACCCTCTGGCATTGCCGGAGGCTTCCACGAGACTTTGATTACAGAGCTAGGATATATTCGAGATCGCCCTAACCGTCGACTGGTGATCAAACGGTACCTACTTACTTACCTCTATGCATGTTAAGCTCTATGTACTTAGTCTTTGTTGGCATATTACTTTAGGAAGCGCAAATTCCGGGTTGTTCCCGTCTCGTAACGCTCCTGTTTGGCAACTCTACATATATATTGGTTATGTTTGTAGATATTACGTACCTGAGCACACGTTGAAGTGCAGTCAGATTAAAAAGTTCTAGTGTGCCGAATTTGTCCGGTTCTAAAGATAGTGAACAATGCAATTTGCAAGGTGTGGGAAAATGAGCCAAATGACGCAAAAAGACTGCCATGTTTAAAAAACATTAAAAATGCTTTATAAAAAACTAGACACAATCAGTTAAGAGTTAAGAAAACAGCGTTTGTGAGTGTGACTGATGTGAAAATGCCAGCGGAATTGCAAAAATACGTAATTTTTATAGCAAAGGTGGAAATGGTATTATTGTCTTTGCTGCAGAAAATATCAAAGAGATGTCGAAAGTAATTGATATTTTTTTATTTATGAGACATTTGATTGCTGTGCAAGTTCTTTTATGCAATTATACACCATATATACAAACATTGGAAGTGATAATCAGGGAACGAACATAATTCCATTGTTTTATGCACTTCTTCTACCCAACAAGGAAAGAATAACATACGAAAAATTGTTTCATAAACTGAAAGGAGTTGTGCCCGAATGGGTTCCGAAGAAGTTCACTTTAGATTTCGAAGGGAGCGCTATAATGCTGTTTCATCTTTTTTTCCTGATTTAACAGTCTAAGGATTTAATGTTCTTTTCCAAAGAAGTTTATTCAGAAAAGCCCGAGCCTTGGGACTTATCAATCATGAAGAGGCACGAAGACATGTAAAATTGTGCGTGAGTCTAACGTATCTTTCTGTTAGAGATATTAAAGATGGCTGGTTATACATAATGCAGGATAGATGAGATATTTATAAAATAAATAATATATTAAAATGATATGCTAAGAATATTATAATATTAGAGTTATGATAAACTTACGCCAGCTTTTACTTTCAGTTTTGATGAGAAATCTGTCATCGCATTCAATAACTACTTCGTGTCTTAGTTGTTAGAAGATCGCGAAATGGTAGCCAAATCGTGCTGTTCCCAAGAACAAAACCGCACCACAAATCTTGTCGAATCATGTAATGAAAGATACAGAAATGTTGGTAAAAAAAACCCACTTTGATTAAAATGCTGCATTTCATCGCAATTGACATCATACTGATCGCTATGTTAAGGGATAAATAAGTTTATTACCTACTATATCACTAATAAAGGTGTATTTAATAAAAAAATATTCAAGTCTACTTTGATTAAATACTACTTTTGTATAAGTCCATGACGCAGGAAGAAGATGTAAGCCAGAAAAAGGAGAAAACTTTATCTAATGATATAATCATCAGAGAATGTACTGAAAAATACGAACACGCTCTATGTGACATAAAAATTTTGACTTAAGTTCTCTTTGCAGATTTTTTTTTTTTTTTTTTTCTATTATTCTGATATTTTTTTTTTGTTTAGTTTATTTGAATTATATACCTACATACCTACGTTTATAACTAATATTTAGTGTACCAAATTATTGTATTATATTTGTTGATTTTGCTAAATACCTTCTACTTTATATTTAATTTACCCATTATTATGTTGATTTTTTGTGTTGTATAGTTGAATTAATATACCTACATACGTTTATAATTAATATAGTATACCAAATTATTGTATTGCATTTGTTGATTTTGCTCAGTCTTTTTTTTTGGTTGGGGAGCGGAAGGGCGTGGCAGAGTTTTACTGACTAAAACCCACCCGTGTTCCTTCAGTTGCCTGTGTGCCAGGGCCGCGGTATCCCTTTCGGACAAACCCGCCACCCTGGCAGGCACCGGTCCTGGCAGACCCCGTCAGTGCATGCTGACATCTCTTTGAGGCGCGCGAAGAACACAACGCGCCGTCGACCCGGGCCTTGCCCTTACCGGACAGCGAGCTGCCCATAGCTCGCCGTCCGCAAGCCCGCACCTACGGTGGCCGGGAATCGGCTACCGATTCCCGCCGCCCAGGGCGTCTCCTGCGGTAACTAGGGGCGTGAGGGCGCACAGACTGCCGCTCCCTCACGTGTTCCGCCTCCTCCTTCGCGAGCATTACTGCTTCGCAGAAGGAGGTGACTGCCTCCCATGCACTCTCGCTCCGGACCATGAACTGGACCAGAGTCGGACGCGAGAGAACGCCGCCGCCGATTGCCTCCGTGAGGACACGGCGGTACTCTGCCCAAGCCGGGCAGACCTCCACCTTATGCTCCACCGTGTCCGCCGGGCGATCCACACAGTGGTGACACCCGGGCGTTTCATCCCGCCTTACCCTGAACAGGAACCTTTCAAAACAACCGTGTGTGAGGACCTGTGTCAGGCGGAAGGTGAGGACGCCGTGGCGCCTCTCTAGCCACTCTTCAAAGAGGGGACTTATCGCCATAATTATGGCGTGCCCAGCGCTGGATTGCGACAATTGCACCCTCCATGTCGCCATAAGATCCCGCCGGAGCTCAGTCCGCTGTGCCGTGATTTCTCGCGGCAGCGGAGTTACGCCCCAGCGTTTCACCTCCTTGCGCCACTCCCATGTGTGCGCGAGGATTTTTGCCTCCAGATCCCATGGCGGCAATCGGGCAAGGAGGTTCGCCAAGGAGACCGTGCGGTATCCCCGTCCCAGTCTGATGGCCATGACCCTTTGGGACGCGTTCAACCGGCGGGCAGGTCGCCGCCTCAAGGAACGCGCCCACACCGTTGCCCCGTAAAAGGCCATCGACCACACGAGCCTCCAGCAGGAGGCGTTTGGACCCCCTAGATTGGGCAGGAGCATTTTATATTTTCGACTTTATATTTTATTTACTTGATTTTGTACGCCTCATAACGCGCTAGCGTGTGGGTGTGCTATACTCTCGATGTGATAATTTTCCAACATAAAATGGTCCTTATAGCCTAAGTTAGTCATTAAATCCATGTAAAAAGGGATGTTTATTTTTATTTTTGTATAGTTACAATTTGGAATTAATAAACAAGTTTTACCTTTTGTATATTAGTAACGGAGGTACGTTGTTGATTTTCCTTTGCTTAGTTTATTAATTACTATAATTATAATAATATATTATTCATATATATAATAGTCATATTATATTGTATTTTTAAATAATAAATAAAAATACACTACAAAAATCATTTTTTATTTCATTTCAAACAAATATTAACATTCCTTAAAAATATAACTTAACATACTGACTGTACCTGGTGCACTCGATACACCGCTATACGTGGTACGTATGTATATATAGCGTTGCCAAACGGGAGCGTTGCCAGACGGGCGCGACCCCAAATTCCAGTTTAGCAAACGGTTACTAGTTAATAGCTCTCAATTTGAACGCGTCCTTAACATTGTATCCGTAGTCCTTCAATACAAGTAAACCTTAACTGGAGGATCCTTAATCATCCCTTTATAGTTAAAAAACCCTTAAATGCCCTTAGCCCTTAAATCGTGGCTAAGATAGTCTGTTAGGGCTAATTTTATGGTTACGCGCACGCCGAATATGTTGGAGGCCTGTGTCTATAGATATCTGCAGTCGCATGTTTCGTCGTTTGATCATTTTGATCATAAGTAGGTACTATAGTTTGGTTTAAAAAAAACCAGCCAAGTGCGTGTCGGACGGACCACGCAGAATGAAGGGTTCCGTAGTCGGGATGCATTTATCCCATGAACAAAATAAATACCTATATATATATATATATATATTATGTGATATGTTCAAATTAACCTACCAAGGTCTATGTACCTACTAATTTTAAAGTTTGTGATGTGAGAAAACAGTGGTTAAAAATTAGTTGTTTTTGTTTAAAGATTTTGTTTGAAAAGCAAAAAAATAACTATGAATATGATTCTAATTTTGTTCAGAATTTCTAAGGTGTTTTGTTAAATATAGTGTTAGAGAGAATAAAAAGATTTTGGTTAAGAAAAGTTAATAGTTTACTTAAATTACCCCCAAATTCTCAATGTGTCCTACGTTCACCGTAGTACTGGCCAAGGTACATAGGGTATGTTGTACCTTGGCCTTACTTACCATTTTTATTTTTACTTTTAAAATTTAGGTAAGTATGAAATATACATTTCTGATATTTTGGTGGTGAGTACCCAAATAATTGTCCTTTCAAAATATGCAAATATGATTTGTGTGCTATACGTCAAATCACAATAAAAAATATATATCTAAAAAACTGTTCTAGGTACAACAGGTTTCCCTACTTTTTGGGTGAACAAAAATTATGGAACTCGCGTCATCGTCACCGAACGCTTTCCATGAGCTATATGTATACTGTGTATGTACATATGTGTACTTTTTGGGTGCACAAAAATACAAATTCCTATACAACAGTAGACAGACTATTTCGATAAACGTATAAAAAGCTTTTTGAAGTGAAAACTTCTTCAGCCGTGTTGAGCGATTTTAGCCGGGGAAAAACTTATGGATTCGCGTCACCGAAATACGCGACATGCTCGTGACGTGTAGCACCAGACTGTCAGTTATTCCAAAGTTTTGTGTTTTCACTTCTCTCGGCAGTCATAATGACTGTTTTTTTTTTTTTGTAATCTTTGTGTTCTATGATCCTTTGTTGATCGAAATAAACGCTTAAGTAAGTTCAATTAAGTACCTATCAAGATTTTTGCAAAAAATTCATTCTTTTTAGGACGATTTGAAACTTGACTGCAGATTGGCTAATCTAAGAGTCAATTCATACCTAACATCTTTATTCAGGTTGGTCAGAACATGACTCGAATCTAGCTGTTAAGAGGCTACCGAGCGCACAGTGGCGCCCTCATCGTTTGTTCGGTGATGTCTTTTATTTTAGAATGAAAATGTAGAAAATAAGCTCGTCAAGTTGTGCTTCACAAGACTATACGTTATTATTACTACAAACAGTAGTTTTAAATTGTTATGTTTTATTGTAATCATTAAAACGGAGCTTAGTGGCCACTATTTTCCATTTTAATGATTACAATAAATCATAACAATTTAAAACTACTGTTTGTATTAATAATAACGTATAGTCTTGTGAAGCACAACTTGAGGAGCTTATTTTCTGCATTTTCATTCTAAAATAAAAGAAATCACCGAAATAACGATGAGGGCGCCGATCATCGCATCCATCAGTGCAAAATAAAATATTCAGCCAATCGGCGTTCATACTCATCGTCGTTAATCGCGATTAACCAAGAAAACCGTTTTTTTTTTTTTTTGCACAAATTCTCATGTTAGCTCGTAAAAATATTTCTCGGCCTCCAATAATACGGTCTGTTAGAAAAATCTTAAGATTAACGCAAAGTTTCGATTTTTCCAAGTATCCTGCGAAACAAGATAGCCATTAAACGTGGCCACAGCGCCCCTGGCGTCGGCCGCACTAATTACAAGGCAGTAATTGACTGCCTAGAGACACTGGGCGCACACTTATCGCATCACTTCAGACGGATTTACATAGTTCTCTAGATGTCTGAGCGATGTTTCTGAATTAGACAGTTTTTAGGGTTCCGTACCTAAAATGGTGTCAACAGGACCCTATAACTAGGGCTCCGCTGTCCGTCCTTATATCTGTCCTTTGAACCGTAATAGGTAGACACTTGAAATTTGTACTGATGACGAAAGCAGTGTGCTAGACAGCCAGGATGTGTCCAGTGCGGACAGAGGAGGCGGGTGGAAGAACGGGCTGAGCTCGGGGCCGGGCGCGGCGGGCGCGGGCGCGGCGGGTGCGGCGGGCGAGGGCGCAAATAAAATAATGTTTAAAAAAACCCACACGGCCAAGTGCGTGTCCGACCACAACAATGAAGAGTTGCGTAGTTGGGATGAATTTAACATTGTAGTAGAGAAACAAGTCCTCTCATACATTCCAACTACAAATGTAAGTTTGTACAATAATGAAATATTTACCATGTTATTTTAAGACCCTAAACTTCTTATAGGTTTTCCTGTAATCTATACGTAAAGAACTATTTTCTGTATTTTTTTATTAGGGTTCCGTACCAAAATGGTAAAAAGGAACCCTTATGATCTGACTCACTCTGTCTGTCTGTCTGTAACAGCTGAATATCTCAAGAACTACTGATGCTATCAACTTGAAATTTAGAATAGTTTTAGATGACATTTGCCCAACTATTTTGCAAATAAGAAAGAATTTTTTTTTTCAACACGAACTGAACGGGTTTCTTAAAAATCCGAAGTGGAGCTACTAGCGCATGTGGTGAATCATATGAAAGAGCGCTATTAATTTGCACATTCTGAAACATTTTTTTTAGGCGGTTTAGTTTTCGACTTTTGACGAAAAATGTAAAAAAAAATACCGTTCCTCCCTCCTTATCTCCGAAGTTTGCATAGAGAAAAATCTGAAATAATTCTATGTGATAAATGTTTATGTAAAGATAACAGGGAAAAAAAACGATAACTCAATATTTTTTTTTTTTTTCAATATAGGGTATCTTAGTGCAACCACTAAGGTTCCGACTCTTTAACCGGACTTTCCTGTGGCTGCCTTAAGCTCCAAACGAAACTTAATGCCTCCAGCCAGGGCGTAAAAACTATAAACTAAACGACTGCTGCTCGCTAAGGGCACCCCCTGTGGGGTACGAACCTCGGCTTAGGGCAGCTGAGTCGGAGGGAGGGTGGCAAGGGACCGACGGTGGCTAGATAAAATCAGTGTTTTGATTATTATCGTGGGGAGTTTGGATTACTTGCTGCTCAGCTAAAGCGCGTGCTGGCGGCGCTTCACTTACAGTCAAGGGTCGGGTGTCTCTAAATAGCACACTTTTTCTAATATTGCAGTTTCAGGTCAGCGCCATCTCTTGACCGATAGTGGAACTAATGTAATTTTTTTTATGATTTTTGGTGGTAGATACGGAACCCTCGGTTCGCGATTCCGACTCGCTCTTGACCAGTTTTTTTTACATTTTTATACTGTAATTGTGATAGTTCGAAGAACGTACATAGCAAAATACACTCCCGGACTCCTAAATCGATCCACACTGAATTTTTATGTTTATAGGCTAAAACATGAAAATAACGATAAGTCAGCGAAAAAGATTTTATGCAGTTTTGAAGTTGACATACTGGCCATCAAATTGAATATCACTATTTTTCCATATTTGAATTCACGAATTCGAAAACGAGACGACAATCGGAATTTGGTCGCTGTTAAAGGAACAACAAGCTTTGATTAGAGCATCTTTATGTCAATAGTTATTTCGTTGTGTTTTGTTTTGCTTGAAAAGAGTATCGATTTTTTTTTCTTTACTGACGTGAATACGTCTTTAAATTTGCTTCCATAGTGGGAGGCAATTCAAATAACTGATGATAAGAAATTCGAGGGATACAGTTTGGTGTTGCAGCTACATATCCATCATCTACATCCAAAAAATAATTACACCACTCGTTAGCTAAAGGATAAAAAAAATCGCTCAAATTAAAATATTACCCGTTACGTACACGCGTTCACACTTACGACTTCTACGCGAACCAAGTCGCGGACAAAAGCTAGTAGACACATAAAATGCACTTTAGAACGTCAAAAATTATTAATTAATTCTAATTGCCCTTTCCATAAGGTAAGGAGAAGGAAGCTTCGTATGGAGAAGAATGGGCAAGAAACTCCACACTTACTCTTTTAAAATGTTAACAATATTTTGTATATAATACATTAATTAATAATTATAAGTATGTGAAGACGATGTACATAGAATAAAATTACCTACTACGGGTATACCAAAATAGGTAAAAATTATAAAAAGTGAAGTAACGACAGACAAATTAATTATGCGATAGATACATGGTACTCACATATTTACAAACATTGTAAAAATAAGTTTTTAAACTGCCATGGTCACTAATATTAAATATTGGGAACTCATAACAAATAATAAACATGGTAAATATCCCGCTTGTGTTAATAGTAATATTGTAAAAATAGATGATTTTCTTAAAATTATCAAAATTATTATTATTATTATTATTTAAATATCATAAAAAATATAAATTATACAATTAAATTAGCAACCAGTTTGATTTTGTCTAAACTATAAATTGTCTTATGGAGCAGGACCAGCATGTATCCAAGCATTCTTACCTTGCATATCGTCGGTTTATTGCAAGAACTCATAAGTAGCAAAAAATCATAAAGTTTATAACGCCTTGAACTCGTCTTGGCGAGTATTATATATATGTATAAGTAATGCAAAAACGGTGTTTAATTTTTCATTAACATAATCATAACGAAGATGTTATAGGGCAATCAATCCACCTAAAACGAATTAATTGCTTATTTCAAAGTTTTGACTATTTCACTTAATGAGTTCTTGCAATAAACCGACGATATAATCCTGTAATTTGTAACATGCTTGTTTACAAAGCATGCTTATACTATGAGTTTTAAATTTTCTTTCATATATCCATACTATCCATACTAATATTATAAATGTGAAAGTAACTCTGTCTGTCTTTCTGTCTGTTTGTCTGTATGTTCCGTTTTCACGCCTAAACCACTGAACCCATCGTCCTGAAATTTGGCAGAGATATAGCCTGGGATATGGAGATGGACATAGGCTACTTTTTTACGCGATAACCGACATCCACGCGGGCGGAGCCGCGGGCAAAAGCTAGTTTGTAATATGTCAGAAGGTATTATTGTAACATTTAACACAGTACCCCATAAAAGATGTATGTATTTTAGATAATCTGAAAAATTATTGATCTATTTTATCTTTATTCCTAGTATTGAATTTATATCTATCACTGATTTTATTAAAAAGATGTAGATTTTTTTCTTACATACATAATATTGTCATAGATGAATTGGCAAGGTACCGTCATAATATTAATCTTTTTAAATAGTTCCTTCGCGGCGACGTAGATCATAAATGGATTAATAAAAGGAGAATTTTGACGTCGTTAATATTTAAATATGACCCTAAAACGGAGATTACTACTTTATTGGATCTTTAAAGGTTCCCGCAGACAAGCGCGACTTCGCATTGCGACTCTGTTTTCATAGAAATTGTTCTACGGATATAATGTCGCAGCATCAGATCGCAATGTCGCGTCGTGTGACTCATCGTGAGAGTGCGACCCGGTTCTCTCGTGCCTGTCTGCGGGAGCCTTAATTCTTCAGATAGCGACAAGCTTCGTGTGGTATCGCAATGAATGCAAACATCATTAATCTGTGTCACCACTCTAGCTTTTTATGGTTCTAGTACTTTTATTTTACACTAAAATCAGGAGCACTTTACGTAATGTTTTAGAATGTACATTTTATAGAAATAACATGTAATACTGAATCGTAAAACTGATCAAAAAAAATTATCTTGCTCTTGAAACTTTTGTAATAATCATAATTATTTACCTATCTTTAATTGAAAATCTGAAATATCTAATAATACATCCCACTATGTCCTTTTCTGAGTACAAAGCTGCTTTTGCCAAATTTTATTAAAATTGTTTTTGTAGATATCAGAAGACAACCCCCAAAAAGAGACAATCACAATATTCTGAATATTAGAACTCCTACACTATCTACACAAAAAGAGACAAGCAACATCACTCATTCCAGGCTTTGCAAGTAAAAAATTGTTTCACGCTCACAAAAAATACGCTGAGGGAGCTGTGTTCGACTCAAACGGAATGCAATGTCAGCACTTTTATTTGTACAAAGCATAGTAGATACTTATGTAGGTATAGTATGTAATGTTAACGACTCCTTACTGTTTGTTGAACGGATATGTCTGGCTCTGTTTTAATTGGATTTAACTTTGTTTTATTTTGTACTTTTAGCAACTTTGTGTTGGGAGGAAGTTTGGAAGAGAGAATGCTACTATATACTATATTACTTTATAAGTACCATCTGCACATATACATACGCCATCAATCACTCGCAATTGTACCACGTTGACAACCGCTATATACTATGTGATATAATGGGGGTCCAGGAGTTCTAAAGTACAGAATCTCCCACAAATAACAAAATGTTGTCTAATACCTATCAACTTAATATGTATCTAGTTTATGAATGTAATTTGTGGAGATAAATAAACATATATTTTTTAATCGACCATTAGTAGAGAAAAAATGGAAGAGATGTAAAGTCCTAATTGGATGGCTATCACCGCTGCTGTGGCTACTGAGACCGTTGAGCGGCGCAAATACTGTAACCATATGGGTAACTACAGTTTTGAGCCGTTTGAGGGTGTCAGCAGGCGCATGGGCACGCTCTCTGGCCGGAAGAATTGGCATTGAGAAGAATTAATAATTATCAATTAATGTATACAAAATATTGTTAACATTTTCAAAGAAGTATGGAGTTTCTTGCCCTTGCTTCTCCATACGTAACTTGGAAGGGGCAACTAAAATCCTTTTACGTATTAATAATTTATTCTTTATTTTATGCATCAGAAGATTTTTTTTTTTAAATCTTCAATCATGTGTTTCGTCATTTAATTTTTAGATTATTTTTGTCTTAATCCAGACACGCTGTGAAACCCTCCTCTAGAAACTTAATTACCCCCTTTTGGTCGATGTTCGAATCACCCTAAAACTTATATCTATATTTTTTGTCAAAATCATTTACCGTTCTTCGAGATAACCAGACAGCGCATTAAAATTCTTCGTTACAAAATTTAGCACTTCCTAAAATCCCTTTGAAGGTAATTTTGAAAAACGAAACAATGACAAACTTTATTATTAAATTAAGAATGTATTCGTGCTAAATTTCTAGTTTTTAACTAACAAAATTTTCCATACGATATAATCCCCCCTTTTCATCTCCTTTAAAGGTCGAATTTATAAAAACCCCTTCTTAGAGCTCGCCTACATTGAATGATGAATGGTGTTCCGTTATCGATATTGAGAGAGAGTGGAGGGCGCTGTCGGTCAGAGCCTACGACCATATGGTCGTTGGTCAGAGCGAATATGATTGCCCGCAGGTTTCAGCATGCTTCTACGGAGGTTAAAAAAACATTTTTAGAGCCTTCTGTTCCTCATTTTACACTTGTGGCCTGTGGGTACATTTTACGCAGAGATCGTACAATGCCCTTCGCGTACAGTACAATAATGCTTTTAGGGTGTTGATGGGCCACGGCGTCCTCACTTTCCACCTGAGACAGGTCCTCACCGGACACAGGTGTTTCGGGAGGTTCCTATTCAGGATAAGGCGGGAGGAAACGCCCGGGTGTTACCACTGTGTGATCGCCCGGAGGACACGGTGGAGCATACGGTGGAGTTCTGCCCGGCTTGGGCAGAGCACCACCGTGTCCTCATGGAAGCGATCGGCGGCGGCGATCTTTCGCGTCCGGCCCTGGTCCAGGCCATGGTCCGGAGTGAGAGTGCATGGGAGGCAGTCACCTCCTTCTGCGAAGCTAATGCTCGCGAAGGAGGAGGCGGAACGCGTGAGGGAGCGGCAGTCTGTGCGCCCTCACGCCCCTAGTCGCTGCAGGAGATGCCCTGGGCAGCGGGGATCGATAGCCGATTCCCGGCCACCGTAGGTGCGGGCTTGCGGACGGCGAGCTATGGGCAGCTCGCCGTCCGATAAGGAACAGGCCCGGGTCGACGGCGCGTTGTGTTCCACGCGCGCCTCAAAGAGATGTCAGCACGTACTGACGGGGTCCGCCAGGACCGGTGCCTGCCAGAGTTGCGGGTTTGTCCGAAAGGGATACCGAGGCCCTGGCACACAGGCAACTGAAGGAGCTCGGGTGGGTTTTAGTCAGTAAAAGTCTGACACGCCCACTCGCTCTGCCCACAGCGGGAGAAGTTATTTGATAATTTCCCACCCAAAAAAAAAAAAAAAGAGTGTGTTGATGGGACTGCCTCGCTTCTGTGGCGCATCAAGGATGTTTTCGGAATTGCGCGTTGATTGCTTTTATGCATTAATGCGTAAAAGATGTGCGTCCTTGGTGCGCAGGGTACGAGCCAGTTCCAACAGCATCCTGGGAGTTATTGCTGACAGGCTCGACTGCTGTGTTATTAGTCGTTGCTCCAGTATCTCAGCTGGAATGCTGAAGCAATGATTATTTTGTCGTGTGTTTGTGTAATTGTTGTTTTAATTGTATCACTAACATAGTTGTGAGTTTATTTTATTGTTACTAACACTGTATGAGTCTCGTGGTTACTGGAATAAAGAATTTATTATTATTATTATAAATATCCGTATACAAAATCCCTTGTACAAAATTTCTGATACATATGTCAGTCATTCAGCACTTTGCCCGCGATTTCGTTCGCGTGGATTTCGTACTTTCCCCCACAATTCCTTCCACCCCCTTTAAATGGTAGACTTAATAATGATTAAGATTTTTATAATTTCTATATAGGTACATAAGTATAAGTAGACATGTTGCGCCGACCCCAAATAAATTGGTCTTAGGGCAGGAGAATGATGATGAAGTATGCGGGCTAAGGTTCAAGTTTACAGATCAACGAAATAAGACTTTTTTCATATAAACTGTATCCCTAACCCAACCGCAACACAATGACACTGCAATGGATAACAAGACACAGAGCATCACACTCACACAGTGCATCCAGCACGTCAGTCTGTGGACCCGAGCCTATCATACCCATCCCCTTCAACCAATTTCGAAGGTGGCTGCAGGACTTCACCCACACACAAGCGGAGACCTGGTGGACCTCGACACCGGGCTGCAGGCAGTCCAGAGAGGCAATGCCATCCTTGGATGATAGGCAGACCACGCGTTTATTATGCCTAAACAGGAACGGTCTGCGCCTGGTGACGGGGACCATCACGGGACACTGCTCGCTAAACAAACATTTCCACACAATAGGTATAACGGACAGCCATCTGTGCAGAGCCTGCATGGAGGCGGAAGAAACCGTTGCGCATGTGCTCGTCGAAATCACAGGCGTCACCTAAATTAGAACAGAAACCCTCGGGGCACCCATATCCTTTACCGATGTTCTGAACACACCAAGAGTCGTGATTAACTTCTGGAGGGAGGTGGGTTGGTTGGAATAACCACCGACGGCCGCCATGGCCCCGGCACAATGGTCCATCTGTAGGACTAAGTGCGGAAACCAAACCCTCTAACATAGAAAATAGAACTTTATCCCCCCCTTTTCAGCCACAAAGGGGTTAATTTAAAACAAATCTTTTATGACGTTTTCATTATTTTACTGTTAGGTTATTTATGGGTGTCATTCTGATTTCGACAGTTAATTATTTCGACAGGGTCTTAATTTCGAAACACAATAGTTCGACTAATCATTGCTTCGACAGAACATATATTCGACAAGCATTAGTCCGACAGAAAATACTTCGACAACACACACCTTCGAAGAACACTACTTCGACTGAAGCCTTCTTCGATATGCACTTGTTCGGGTAATCTCTATTTCGACGGAACATACATTCGACATAATACTACTCTGAAATGTGGCAATAATAATTGAATTTCGCTTTATAGTTTTAGGTACAGAATAAAAACATAAATAATAATCAATATTATGTTTTTAATTATAACCAGTAACAAATCTTTGTACAGTTATTTTTTGAACGGCCTATACAACGATACCCCACACTTAGATAGCTGCGGACAGCTTAGCTCAGGGACCATTAGCACTAGAAAGCTGTAATTTGGCATGAGTATACTATACATATTAATCACGCCGACAAAGTGGAAAACTAAAATCTTGAATTTTTTTAGGGTACACCCTACACGTGAAGTGGGAATGATATATTTTTTCTCGTCTATCCCAGTGTGGGGTATCGTTGTATAGGCCGTTCAAAAAATAACTGTACAAAGATTTGTTACTGGTTATATTTAAAAACATAATATTGATTATTATTTATGTTTTTATTTTGTACCTAAAACTATAAAGCGAAATTCAAATATTATTGGCACATTTCATAGCAGTATTATGTCGAAGGTATGTTCCGTCGAAATAGAGATCCGCCGAACAAGTGCATATCAAAGAAGGCTTCAGTCGAAGTAGTGTTCTTCGAAGGTGTGAGTTGTCAAAGTATTTTCTGTCAGACTAATGCTTGCGTGTGACACTCGTTATTTATACCATTTCCGAGTTAATCAAGCCACGCAGTAAAATCCTCCCCTTTAAAATTGACTACCTATTTTCACCCCGTTAGGTGATATTTTTTCGGAAAACTATAATTAATTTAAATTCCCGGATTTTCGAAAAACCCTGATACGCATTTTTCTTTATTTTTTGTTTCAAGTATATATATTGAGTTTCGTGTTAATCGGATCGTGCGTAAAAATTCTTCCATACAAACTTTAACACCCCCCAATCACCCTCTTGGCGGTATCTAGTTTAGAAACACGAAAATGACAAAGTTTATAATTTACTTAGATAAGTATTACTTAGTAACTCAAGGAATAAGATTTTTCATGCAAATGAAATCCCCGCTTTTCACCCCATTAAAGGTCGAATTCCCAAAAACCCCCTCTGTGCTCAGGGACATTAAAAATGGAGGACGTGTGCAAAATTTCACGTTCGTAGTCCCAGAGTTTCGGCTATGCGTTGATATGTCACCAAGTCAGTCAGTCAGAAAAAAAGAAAATAGAAAGATAGATAGAAGTTAGATAGAAAAAGAAGATAGAGAAAGATATAAAAGTAGATAGATTGAAAAAAAGAAAGATAAATAGAAGATAGACGGATAGAATATAGACAGAAGATAGATAACAGACAATAAAAAATAAAATGGTAGAACACGTGGACGAAAAAATATTTGATTTTCTGTACGAGATGAATTAGTAGGTACCTAAGTCATGATTTTCAATCGGTCGCAAACAAGCAGATAAAACAGGACAAAAATCGGTATAAAATACGAGATAACAAGTACATAAACAGCATGAAGTTTTTCCACGACACAACCGCAGGTATCCCACAAAAAGAAAGATAACAGAAAAATTAATCCTACCCTCGTCTTCCAAATTGCAGACACACCATTTTAATTCTACCATCAAGGATACACCAATAAAACACCCTCGACGCTGACAAACCCAATTACAAAGACAGCGTTGAATTTCGTATGATTTATTAAAATTAACTCGCTACACCGCGCGGACGACGCCGGAATAAAAAAATATATAAATGGCTACTGATTAATCAACACCCTTTTGGTTTCATCCGAATTTGCCATAACCACCCGTGCAGCCGCTGAAAATTTTCCCAGAATACTGTTAATACGAATATAGAGTTTAATTTAAAAGTTATTTATTCATCTGGAAACGAGAGGTGAATATTAATGTACCGAGTTAACTGCTATTTAACTTCTAATTAACTGCTTACTTACGGTTTAAGGAGTAATCAATTTTTAGATGCTTTCAGTCTGAATTTGTTGCGGTGTATTAAATTTTTCCGTTTGTAAGAATGAATTTTCTGTATATTTAATTAATTATACTCATTTCGAGAGATTAAGTACTAATTAAGGGCCTTTAATTCTTAGTCTAGCTTTAGTATTAAATTTGTTCAATTCTTCTTTTTGTGGAGCTTTCATTACAGGCCAGAAAACGTTTGACGACTTTATGAAATATGCGCTTTGGATGGTTTATCAGGGTTATTTTTTTTAAATCCAACTGGATACAGCCAATGCCAAAAAACTAGCGCAAATTGTAACTGTCCACTCATCGCAATTAGCAGACTTCAGGCAATCTACAAGTGCGCGAAAGTCATATTTTCCGTTAGTCCTTTCCACGACAAAAATTATAAGTCCATTTTAGCACTAAATGAAAACCTTTTCGAGTATTCAATTTTTTTTTTCTGTAAGCCGTTGATTGGCTTTGGCAGGATGCTTATAACTTAATCAGAGTGACTAAATAGTCTGGACAAAAAGCGGCGGCAACCGGTCGCCCGGCAACGGTTGCTAGCAGCAACGATAGCAATTCATAATTTGTGTAAAAACCACGCGTTCATTAGTGAACGAGCCGTGGTTTGATAAAGTGGTGGGGGATGTGAGTGTGAGTACGAGTGTGAGTCAATGCCCAGGGGCAGGGGGTACCTGCAACAGCTGCAAGTTTGTATACGGTATTATCGATTAAAATAATTTTAGGATGTCTGGGTTATAAAATATGTACCGAAAATTATTTTAAACGAGGTATAGCGAAAAATTAAGAAATAACTACAGCAGCTATTGCGTTATAATTATGCAATTATATAGCACGTAAACCAAGGGTTTCATGCAATGAAAACATTAATATAGACTAGCAGTTTAATCTGTCATCAATAGATATTGATCATTTAAATTAACAAAGCTCTAAAACATCATTTATATTTTATAGACATTAATAGAAACCCTATTATTTATTCACAAATAATTTTAACTACCCGCTCTCGATTGAAAGCATTTTCACTAAAAATGTTAGCCACAACGCTGCACAAATCAAGCCATTTTGCCTTTTCATTTATAACTAACCGAATTCCAGCTATTCCAGTAATAAGCCGAATACCAACAATTGGTTTCGGCCTATTTCGGCGAACAATTGACGCGCATTCGGCTCAGGACGACAAAAAGTCGACGCTATCTCCGGTGGCCGAGTGTTTTTGCTGAGCAGCTACTTTACCGCTTTTGTGAGCCAGCCCATCGGATGGAAACCCGCGATAAATGCCACCTAAGAAAAATAACCGCCGGTTTTTGTGGCACGACGAATGGATCTGGGAAATGGTGTTGCCGAATCTCAGATACCATCTTTTTTGTTGAAACGCACCTGGGATATCTGGGTTTTTCGTCTAAATAAGGATGGGCCGTGTCGCTGATTAATGTTGTGAAGAGCCAAGTGAAATATTATGCGTCCTTATTTACGTATTCGGGGAGAGTGAAATGAATTGTCAGACATTGTCCTTCTGATTGAGTAGTGTTGTTCTGAATGGTTTTACGATTGTTTACTTTGCAATTTCAGATTAGGTTGCTCTGCTTCAATGTAATATCCGTGAAACAGATAAAAAATATTGATTTATAACTTAGATGTTTTTGGTGTATCTTTTGAAAAACAAACGACACTCAACGCCCGTATCGATTCCCAACAAAATAAAAGCACAAAGCAATAACTGCTCTAACAAACTTAAAACAAAACGAAATCCATTTACCGTTAATCACACAATGCAATTGAAAAATATTATATTTAGGTCCACACAGACGGGGTTCTGCCGCGCTGCGTTAAAAGTTGAGAGTTCATCGACCCGCGAGCGGCGACCGCGCAAATATTAACTTTTGTCTTGTACGGGTTCAGTATAAAAGAAAATAGTTGCATTTTACAAGTTTGCATTTTAGTTTTAAAAGCGTTAGGAGGTTGCATAGTAGATGTGTGTGCTGAACGAGTCTACTCTATTATATTTATTCTTTTATGTAGACTTATTCTTTATTTTCTATTCAGATTAGATTTTGGTACTTACTATTAAAATTTTCTTTTTATAATTTGTACTCTTGAATAATAGAACCGCTATTCACCAATTTTCATATGCTACCATTTTATAAAAAAAATGAATTACCAATCTATTTTAGTCTTGGCTATAATTATTAATATTCAGACTTACCCTTATAGCCACGACGTAATAACGTCTCAAGTAAACGGCGCTCTTTCACGACTGCAGTGCGGCTTACTGTCTGAAGCGCCTTTAAGAATACACAATTACAGTAGCATTTTATGAATATAATTGCTTAACAATTAAAATAAACTGCATCAGAATTTTATTAAATTCGGTTTTAAAATTCTAAAGCTACGTTTGAACTGAATAGGTACTTGCTTTTATCTAAATGTCAATACCGTATAATGGTTTCAGTTCCAATGTCAATAAACCAGAATAAAACGCAAGCTTTAAAGTTTTAGACGAGCTAATATTATACGCATATTGTTTTTAAATATAAGCATTATTATAATAACATAACATTATATCATGTGTGTATTCCGCAATGAGTTAGGCAGAGGTTTACCTATGTTTAAGTCCCATAAAGGGGATGAGTCTAATGCCATCAACCGGGCACAAATCCAGACTTCGGGCGGATATATACCAGAATTTAACCCGGCCCGGGAATTGAACCCAGGAACCATCACCCACTAGAGCAACGAGGCAGTTGTAATAACTAACTGAATAAAAGAAAAAAGAAAAATATGCAGACGAGGTATCATCCTTCTATTTTATGATAATGATCTGTGGTCTTCCGTTTCCTCCCCAGGGCAATTCAGGTATATCCGTAACACGACCACAGAGTAACAAGATTATTCATATTCATGCAGGAATTAGCCACAAACTCCATAATCCTCTTTGCGAACCGTTCTACAGACCTCCAGTCAAGCGAGGTATTCCTATAACCAATATTTAAAGGCGATTGTAGACGATCAAGAATAAAGTTAGATAGATACAGAAGCGCTGCTCCATACAACGAGCGAAAACGCACGCACACTTAGACTCGCTTCACGTACAGCGAGTGCAAGTGCACTCGCGACTGGCATTTGTTTGAGATCGCCGTACGTACGCATCTGTGTGCGTGCGTTTTCGCTCGTTGTATGCAGCAGAGTTTCTGTACCCACTATTTTGGTATCAAGAAGCATATTTGTTAAGCAAGTATGAGGCAAGTATCAGAAATGTCGTGAAAGCATGCAGTCTGCGAGACAATCTTGTTCAAGTATGCAATTTTCTGTTGGACAGTCTCCATAAGATTATGTTCTTGTCGCCATTTTGCTAGACTGTTATTATCGTATCATATTCTACTTCCACCATTTTATAGTTGGGCAGAGATATTCGCTTTTGCATGTCATTTAACTTGGTTCTAGGTTCTATGCTAAAATGCTAGTAGCGTGCAGGTGTTAGATGTGACTTGTTTGATGTCGTCAATCCATCTTGCTGCAGGACGCTTCCTAATTTTCTTTTACCTTCTTAACGAGTATGTACGTTGGTACATACATAGTCACAAAAAAGTGAACATAATATTGTAAATAAAAAAATAAAATGAAAATCGTAGCCATTTACGATTCGGATTCACGTCAGAAACGTGCAGATTTCACATCGCGCCGCATTTAAAGGATCTCTAAAAACAAACGGCTACTACCAACTAGCTATTTTAAAAACCGTTGGAACCATTCCTGGTGAGTTACACCCTTCCCCTACCCCCTACATCCCTGGGTGGATTACCGCCATCCCCACTCAAAGGATAATCGGCTATGAAAACAAATTCGAGCACTTTAAAATTATAAGTTAGTTTTTGCCGTTTTTTTATTTGAACAGCAAAAAATGATGCAAAATAAATAGAAGCAACTTTATTTGTTTCGAGTTTCACTATGTTACAGTTGAAATTTTCAGACATGTCAACTTTAACTCTTGCAGTGTGACGGAAAATCTTTTGAAAATGTCTTCAAATAGGCAGCCGTATACACTTTTTGCCAACCTCAAAATAATGGTTTGTCTACAGTTTTTACAAATTATGTAGTCGTGAAGTTATTGTACTACGACCAAAGAGCCTTTGCGCACCACGTTTTTTTCATGCTCTGACAACGCGCGTAGAACGCAATCAGGAAGTTCAGCAATCGCAAAACCGAAGTCACATTGTCAATCTTTGCGTTTGTATCGCTATAAACGCGCTGTAAACGCAACGCAAATGCATCGCGAAGAAAGCTGCCGCCATTTGGATCTACAACAAATTACAGTTGCAACTGGTGTGTGAATCGCAGCCAGTGCGGCGTGGCGTGTACCTTTCCCCGCATCACCCCCTTCCCCGCACCAGCAATGACACAAACGCGCTGTAAGCGCTCGTTTACATTTGCATTTGTATCGATACAAACGTGTAAAATCTTATAAAACGTGTTGATAACGCGCAGAGGACGCGCTAATCAAAAACGCGCGTCGTCAGCGCATAAAAAACATGGTGTGTAAAGGTTTTAACTCATTTGAAACTTTCTTCCGTAAGTGCATTCCCACTAAGTCTCGGGGAGCGTCGACGGAGCGTTGTAAAGCGTTACGAAGCGTTGCAGAGCGATTAGCGCTGTGCAGCACGAATAGTCATTAGAAACCTTATAATTCGTGTGCACCAACTACAAAGCAACGTTTAAATGTTTGAACGGAGTTTTTCTTTCTTATCTTTGCTGTGTGAAAGGAACTTTTCGTGTTTTCAATAGCTCTCTTTTTTTACTTCTGCCATTTACTTCGATCTATCAGAGCTGAAGTGTTGGTCATGCTTTTAGCTGCATATATTCGTACGTCTACATTTAGTTTTCCCTTCAGTTAGTCCCTATACTTACTGTACAAAAAACTTATTTTAATTTAATTAACAAATATTTTACATCCACTTCACACGGGTCCATCTTCCCCTCAAAGTTCTTCCAGATCAAAATTGGCATACCTACCTACAATAAGTCCTACTTGTCTACGACCCAACAGCAGAAATAATAATTAATAGAAATATGTTAAAAGCCTTCTTATGTTCACAATGGTCTTCAGGTCTTCTGGCATTGAGTGCCATAAGTACTTGGCAGCCGACCATTCTTTCATTGAACTTTATTGCCAAACAATAGCTTTTTGTGTACTTAGTTTTGTTACATCAACAAAATTTATTTTCTATAACCTTAATTTTATTTTCATCAACAATATTTTAACTTATGTTTGTTAATTTATGTTATCTGTGGCGGTATCTACAACGCCACATGCGAACTACGCTTTTTAACTGACGTCCCACAAATCCTGCATCGCGCAATCAGAGTTTACCGCGCGACTAGCATATTTTAAACAACATCTCGATATCAACCGACGGCCAGTTGCCCACCAGACACAACACCCTCGGAGAATCCTCCCTTTTCTATAGAGTGTGAGTGAACTTAAACACCCTGTTCCTCATGCCTCTATACTCGTATTATCTATCAGTACGTATCAGTAATCCCATTTTCTAAGTCCAATAATGGATGAATTTCATCATCTATCATGGATTTGATAAAGGTGAAACTAATGAACAAAGTCCTCACACAATAAAATACTATACGTACAGTACAACTATTTTCTTAATGTCCCTCGGGAAACTTCGTGTTTAACAGCTTTCAAGTTTTAGTCATCTCTGAGTGACACATACCTGCTTAAATTCGGTATAAGCAGCGTTTACGTGTTGGGAAACTTTGACTGTCAGGTCAATTACCTACGGGTACTGCGTAACAGGCTTACAGTAGCAATGGCTTTAATTTTGAAAGTTCAATAACATTCATTGCGTTATTTACGTTGTTGAGGAGAGAAATTTTTCGAACATATGAAACAATGGATTAGAAATATCCTTCAAAATCATTCAGATTGTGATTGAAAGTGAGTTGCGCAATTAGGGTGCTGCTTACTTATCATAATAAGCCTATAATGCTCTCTGTGAGAGGGAGTAGGCCTTAAGACGCAGATATATGCCGGTGACCTTGAGTGGTTAGCTTGCGTGTTCTGTACTGAGCTCACGCAACGCGTCGTACGTCCAGCCAGTAATAGGACTCGCCCATCTAGAAGCGCTGTTCCCAATAAGACGCATTTTCAATTTATTATACATAAAACAAAAGGTAAAACACGGATACTAGAAGATCAATAATTAATTTATCTTTAAAAAGGTGAAGGTTTCAGAAAAATACGCTTGACAGATTTTGCGTGATTCACAGTTTTTTATCCGCGTTAGACATAAATTTACAAATTAATTTCACTATGTAATATAAATATAATCTAAAATATTAATATATTAAGAAAATGCTCTAATTTAAACTAACATATATTTTTTCCAAATCATTAACACTACTCCTTTTGACGTGATATTCAGTATAAAATCATTAAAAGCCGGTTATCATCGCCTTCATCCACCACGCAAGCCCAGTGCGGGTTGGTAGATTTCACATGTCTTCGAATGTTTGATTCTAGGACTTGTCGTTTTCCTCACGATGTCTTCCTTCACCGTTTTTGTGAGCAGTGGTGATAACATTTACACAAAGTAAGGTACTTAACAATCTATTACATAAGAGTACTAAACTTCATTAACAGAGTAAATACAAAATTACTTCGCCTAACAACGGAACCCTATTAACTACAACAATGAGTCAATAACCGCGCAATATATCTCATGTTATAGTGACGTCACAACTAACAACGTCTTTCAATAGCCGGTTACCGACTTAAGATAATGCTTAGCAAAGCGACATTCATATAACGGAGATAGCATCGACGGTGACGTGGCACGGATTTGGGGAACGGGATTACTAATAGAACAGAACTAATAGACTTATATTTCACTTTCTTTCGTATTGCCATTTGACAGAATCACAACACAGAACAGGCCTGCCACCACCTCTTATAGCAGTATTGCCCCCTTATTGGCTCCCTAAACACCTGAACAGACAGAAACCGTTGTGACTTATTATTACTATGTACTTATCTATTCTTCTTGGTCGCGTACTTCAGTAATGACTGAAGGTCGTGTCCCTGAATGGCCTTCGTGGCTTTATGTGTGATGTTCTTCCACTTCGTTCGGTTCTCCGCTTCTCTCAGGGTGGTCGTAACAGAGACGCCAGTGAGAGTGGTTACTTGGTCTGACCAGCGGTAACTTATCTATACAAATAAATATAGTGTTTGGTTGTAATAATGTAAATAAAACAGCTTTTTACTCAAACATATGAATGTTTAAACGGTACATAAAACAAAAAAAATCAATTTTTCTGAATTTTCGTCTCTGTCTGTCTTCTCTTCTGTTTGTTCCGGCTAATCTCCAAAACGTCTGGACCGATTTGGACGGGATTTTAACTGGCAGATAGCTGTTTTTATAAAGAGTAACTTAAGCTACTTTTATTAGAAAAAGAATGAGGGTTCCGCGCATTTTAGAAAACCCATGAAGTTGTGAACAAAATCTCAATGATTGAACAATGTAAAAAGTTAAAATGTGCTATTTTTCAAGTAACAGCTTCTAGCACAGTCAAAAGACGAATGGAAGGTCAAAAAATTTGATAATCTTATGACGTTACTTATTTGTGTTCAGTTAACAATTACTATTTTACGACCAAATAATTTTATTTATTTCTCTTTTCCTACCACATCCCTCTTTCGGTTCCATTTTGATACCAAAACCAACAACCAATTAAAATCAGCAGCAACCAAAATCCGTCCCTGTAAGCATTCAGCGGTGGTGTGTCTCGCAAGTAACTTAATCCGCAGAGATATGGCGGAACTACGGACGCTGCCTCTATGCCGCACTGCCTTACCAACGGATTTGCTATCTTCAGCGGAATACAGAGATTTCCCCAATTACTCCGAAGACTGGAGTCAGCCGGCTTAGAACCCTCACTGAAAGACGAATACCTTTTCAAAGCAGGGTAAGCTATTGCCAGAAATTGCAACTGCAGTTTGCATAGAAGAGGAATTAGTGATCGTTAAATGTCCAGAGACGTAAATTATTTTCTTTGAAGTACACTCTACTTTACCTTAAATATTCGTACCATCAAGTTATTACTATACCAGTCTCAAATTCAGATAATTTAGGATTCAGATATTATATGTATATATATATTTTTTTTTTTTTTTTAACAAATGGGATAACATAAAATAAATATCTTCGTAATGGTAATTGACATAAAATGGCGAAAAAAGAGGTTTCATTTTCGTTTAAGTACCTGATTTTATGAAATAATAATTAAAAAATAATCATGCCGTACTTATTTTTATACATTTTCGCTTTTAAACAAAATTATTGATAAAAGGACATTTTCTGGTTTAAAATATTTTATGATACTGGTAACAATGCAGGAGATCCAAACAATTTCAAATTTTTTACATCTTCTACAACACTAATATTACAACTCTCATACATAGATTCATACTGTAAGTAGCATATTATATAGACATATGGAAACGGCTGTAAACTGTTTCGAGTGGAAATCGATTTTGGGAGGCCTACGTCTAGCACTGGGCTTAAAAGGGCTGATTATGACGATCATATAAACAACTAGCTTTTGCCCGCGGCTCCGCCCGCGTGGATGTCGGTTATCGCGTAAAAAAGTAGCCTATGTCCTTCTCCACATCCCAGGCTCTCTTTTATATCTCTGCCAAATTTCATGATGATCGGTTCAGCGGTTTAGGCGTGAAAACGTAACATACAGACAGACAGATAGACAGACAGACAAAGTTACTTTCACATTTATAATATTAGTATGGATATTTCGTGTAGTGTGTCGGAGACACGGTGTCTCCGACACACTACACGAAACATTGTTTCACAGCGGTATTTTGTTTGCATAGTTCTTATAATTAATTCACTTTAATTTTATCGATGATTATTTACAAAAACATTTAATGATATTTTTTTTTGCACCACTGTCCTGTCATTTTGACAGTGACATTTCTTGACATTACTTTGTTTACATAAATGATCTGAATTAGACACTTTGGGGTAAGTTTTCATTCTACTACACTATAAGCTCCAACAATCACTCTTATGCTGACTGTATCTAGTTCTGCCGTAATCGTGCCGTAACCCACCACGCGGGTCCAGCGCGGGTTGGTACATGTCACATGCTTTAAGATTGTTGATTCTAGGACATGCCGGTTTCCTCACGATGTTTTCCTTCACCTTTTGAGGGCAATAATTTACACCAAGTACCTGTTTTGGTTCGAACCTACGACATACAACTCGCTAAGTCGCGGCCGCTACCACTGGGCCACCAGCTCTCTAGCTCTGCTTTGATGGAAATGCCTTAAAATACTGGATAATATCTGTGTGTACGGTAGTAGGGGTCGGACAAGGATTTATAGTGCGGAAGCAAAAACTGTGATATGAAGCTGTTACGTGGACGCGAGGAACACTAGTGTCGTTATTTATGTTACTTTTGATACTGTTGCGTGGTTGATTTAGGATAAAATATGTGGTCGGTTATTGTTATAGTTTTCAAAGCGTCTGATTGTGAGATCGCGTGATGAACTTAAGTGAGTTCAATCAATGATCACCTCATACTGTGTTAACGTGGACACGTTAACAAAACGAAAACAAAAATGCAATTAAATCCGCCATCAAATATTTTTTCCAGTGATTTCACTACAATGTGGCTTCAAATCACGACAAAATTATGAAATCAGTTTCATCAGGCTTTTACAAGCTAAGGATTCGTCACTCTCGCCTCGTCTTGTATGAACTTACCATACAAATTTTGTTGAATGTTAGTATGCCATCACCACATAACTTAGGCCTGATAAATGTAGGAAAAAATATATATTCCCTCCGGCCTCCTCCAAGATCCTTCATTACGCCACCAAACAAAAACAGACAAGACATTTTCCTGGAACGGCACAAGGCATCATATAAAAACATTACACAACACTAGCGCAGTACTGTGGTCGTTATAAGGATCATATACCGCCGAATAACACCGCATGTGTCGGTAATAGGGCTTGTAATCACGGCTATACAAGCTCTGCCTTCTGCGGGGCATGGCCACTGTTTGACCGCGTTTGTTCTTGGTTGGATTCTATTCAAAGTGAATATTGATTATTGATCATACCTGCTTGTAACTGTGTAAGAAGGAGTGAGCTATTAACTACTAGTCTCGTTTATGGAATTATTGATACTTGGCTACATTTAGTCGTGCAAGTGGCTATACTTACTGAATTCAGACCAGTGTTATCGCATTCAGCAAGTGAGCCTCCTAAAAAGAAACCTAACTAGATATAAGAAAGGGTGCATTATGTCCATCCCTGTCGCACTTTAATTTACAGACGGATTAAGCAATTGATTTAGCATCTAATTCAGTGAAGTGTGATTTGAAGCTTTATAATATCCTCTCTATATGCCATCCTAAAAAGACGACTAAATTCAGCTAAGTGGAAGCAGCGGCCCTTTACAGTGTATCGCCGATACAGGACTCTTAAATTATGTTGACGTCTTATCTAAACATACAATAAAACTGTAGAATCCGGTGTGTCCTGTACATTGAAGAAAAGTATCTAATAAAAAAAGAAAGGGGGTAACTAAAGAAGAGTTACATAAATCAGTCATTTTATCAATTCTTTTCTTTTTTATTTGTCTGTCTGTCTGTTTGCTTGTTCGCCCACATCTCCGGAACTACTGAACGGATTTTCATGTAGTTTTCACAGGTAGACAGCGATTTTATACTGTTACAAATTACAAACAGACAACATGTGATAATGTGTTTTATATTAACAGGCTGAGATAGATCTAAGTCCACTCAGACGAAGTCGCAGGCACAGCTAGTAGGTAATAATAACAGTAGGCTTTGCAACAGAATATTCCAATGCAGCCGTACTGGTTTCCATACAAACCCCTACCACAATGTTGAATATTTGAACGTAAAGACATTGTAATAGTTTCAAATGGCGCATAACATGCAGCTTCTGAGTCTCAGTGGCGCGTTTTACTGAGTATTCTAGTTCAGCAGCATATATTACTGAGTATGGTCATAAGCATAAATTCTTAGATACTATCATTCACTTGTAAGAGGTACTTTGTTCTCTAGATGAAATTCTATTATGTCCAGTTTTTAGAGTTCCGTGCCCGAAGAGTAAAACGGGACCCTTTTACTAAGACTCCACTGTCCGTCTGTCTGTCTGTCTATCTGACACCAGGCTGTATCTCATGAACCGTGATAGTTAGACAGTTGAAATTTTCACAGATGATGTATTTCTGTTGTCGCTATCACAACAAATAAAATAAAAAAATAAAACTAAAAACGGAATAAAATAAATATTTAAGGGGGCTCCCATACAACAAACGTGTTTTTTTTTTTGCCGTTTTTATAGATAATGGTACGGAACCCTTCGTGCGCGAGTCCGACTCGCACTTGGCCGATTTTTCTATGACTTTTGAGAAATATTATTTCAATGTTTGGACTTATTTTATAAGTGACCAATACTGGCCAATTGCCAAGTAAAGAAAAATACTGCACAAACACTTGTTTTTCACTGAAGCTTTAGATATATTATTAACTATAGATTAATGTTACATGTGACGCTAGCTGGTCCTATCTGATGACGCCACTGCCTTTAGGTCCATCGTGACTACTTTTATTTTATAACACCCAAACTAAAATTTGTCATCAAAAGCCATTATTTTGGATGACGGATGGTTAAGCCATCAAAACCAATATTCTAGCCCTAGGATAAAAAAGTTCAGGGATAAACTTCAATGTGCTCATAGGTCAGTCAGTGTGTTCTTTAAAAAGTAACACAGCAATATAACACCATACTTTACCTTCTCTCTTTTAACTAAAATAAAATGAAAAAATAATAAGAACATTCAACGGGAGCCATTAAAAGATGAAATTTTGGTCGTTTACCTGCTGCAACATGTTCGTACATTAATTTACTTAGTTCAGTGACTCCTGCTTCATTAGTGGTGACGCTCCTCACTCGCCCTCGTGCGGAACAAGGCAGGAGATTGGGGACGGTTGAACCTTTTTATATGGTTGGATGACAGACAAAGAAAGTTTTGAGTATGAATGTGGATAGCAATAAGAGGGGTAAATCAATGAAACCATGGATGGATCGTGTGAAAGACGACATTGCTAGAAAGGGGATGAATACTGAAATGACGGTTGATAGAGACCCAGATAAAATAAATTAGGCTAAGTGCAGGAAGACGATCATGAACAGGCCCACGTGATGCCAACCTTGAAGGCAGTTTAAAATATCTGACGTGCTTGTAACTTCACACTTTGGCGTAATATTCGTCACCTTAATCCTTGCAAACCGTTGTAGCAGTCTAAATGCAAAGCCCGTATAGAATATTGAACATCCAAGCTATTAAAAGACTTCCGCTAGCTAAAATATTAGTGAGCAAAAGAAATTTTAAGCCCAATGTATGTTCAGTTTCCAAGCTATAACGATGGAACTATACCTATTCGGTAGAGATATACTACCAATAGCCTATACCAGCTAACCGTTGTCCACGACGCTATTCAAAAGTAACTAATTACAGCTCTAAGTATTTAAAGTGCAGTCCGCACGATGCGACTTCCTATCGCGTTACTAACTATACTCCATTTGAAATAATATTAGACATTAAAAAAAACCTTTTTGCAAACCGTTCAACCGATTTTGACTTCTATTCCGTAAGCATAAGGATGGCATTAAAAGCAAAAAAGTGGTTACAATACCAATTCTTTACTGCAGCTGCCATTTGTCATGCCAACAACGCAATAGAAGTCAAAATCGGTTGAACGGACTGTAACAAAGGTTTATTTATATAGCTAATATTATTTCAAATGGAGTATAGTTTGTGATGGGTTGTGTCATCGTGTAAGGACCGCCATTGAAATACTAATGCGGTGACATTCTGGCTACTCATTGGTGATTTGAGTTATTAACACTTTACTTTTGAGTAGCATCGTTGACGAGGGGCCAGACTATAATTTTGTTATAAGCAGCATCAGCTTTCAGTTTGGACCACATAATAAATACGACACGTAAGAGTTTACTACGTGGAAGTAATTTTCCCCTGTATGTCTCTCTAGTTTGTGTTCTAGAAACATGATTGCTTAAAATATTATTCTCTTTACCGTAACGAATAACAATATAGGCTTAATCGCCACGCTTGGCAGGCGGGTTGGCGATCGCAGTATGGTGTTAAAAATGCATATAGAATGCTCTTTCCCATTCTCTAGTAAGTCCCTTAGTCGCCTTTTACGACACCCACGGGAGGAAATGGGGTGGTGCTATTCTTAACGTGTGCCGGATTTATACTTAACATTAATTTAGCTTTCTTTGCAATACAGCTCCAGCTTATCTGGGACATATGAACTGAAACATGAACACAAAATATGAACTGCACCCTTGGTGTAACATACAATCAATCACAATCTGAATGATTTTTAAGCATATTGCTAATCCATTGTTTCATATGTTCGAAAATATTGTCTGCTCCCATTGCTACTGTAAGTGTGGGTACGCAATTACTCCGCTGGACATAATATAAACATGAAACTCTAGTATCCAATTTTTGTTTTATTTTTTTTTTTATTTATATCGACCTTTCTCAGGTGTAATCAAGGCATTACCTTTCTAATGCTTTTACGAATAGAGAAAAAGCCCAGGTCACAACAATATGACTTAGTTTTTCCGGCAAAAAGTTGTGTGGCCACAAGTTGCGTGGCGCAATTCGTATGTCAAAAACTGGCCAAGTGCGTGTCGGGCCACGCACAATGAAGGGTTCCGTTGTTGGGATGAGTTTATTCCAAGAAAAACAAAATACAAGTTTTACCATTCCAACTGAAAATATAAGTTTGTACGTACAATATGGAGAGATTTACCAAGGCTGCAGTCTTGCAAAATTCACTCGCGGTGAGTTATTTGCGCAACTTTGTATTTTTTTTTTAAACAAATTAAAGAAATAACATGAAATATTATGATTGCACAGGAATAAACATAATATAAGTAATAGCTAGTAATTTTTTTTAGTACATCGAGGTGGATTATGTTAGGTAAATCAAGCGTTGAATACAGCTCTTTCTGCCCAACAACATTTCGAGGTATGTTTGTGCTCCCACTTTAGGATAATTAAGAATTATTTTCAAAATCTGTTCAGCGCATAATTAGCTGAACATTCTTGTCTTCAAAATGCGCTGATTAGTTTTTTCTAATTATCTTTCATTTTCTTATTTTGGAGGTCACAAAGTCATAAAAATTCCCTATTATTATCTCTTAATAAACGGTTTTTTCTTATATAAAATGAATCGCATGTATGTAATAATTAAATTATTTTAATGGCAAGAGTACAACAAAACAAATACAAAAAAAAAACCTCGAAATGTTGTTGGGCACAAAGAGCTGTATTCAACGCTTGATTTAACTAACATAATCCACCTCGATGTACTTAAAAAAATATTACTAACTATTACCTATATTATGTTTATTTCTGTGCAATAATAATATTTCATGTTATTTCTTTAATTTGTTTAAAAAAAAATACAAATTTGCGCAAATAACTCACCGCGAGTGAATTTTGCAAGACTGCAGCCTTAAGACCATAAACTTCCTAAAGGTTTTCCTGTAATCTATAAGTAAAGAACTATTTTTGTATCTTTTTCTAAATTTTTGGCTCAATAGTTTCGGAGATAATGGTCAGTTTTCACCAATTTTCTTAAATAACTTCAAAACTGTTTGTTTTAAAATTATGACAAAGATATATATTAAATCCGCACAATAAGCCCTTTCATTTGATAACTCACGGTACCTACAGTTTGCATTTTTTTTTGCTTTGCCCCCAAAAGTGACCCCTATATTCAAAATTCATTTATTTACGTTACACGTCCGTGTTTGGGTCACAGAAGTTCATATGTGTGTACCAAAGGAGAAACCCGTTTCTGGGCCTAACCGTTACACGAATCAGATATGTACCAAAAAATTCGTATATTTTGCTTAATCAACCCATTTAAATCCTAGACTCAATAACAATGGCCAAGTGTAGAAAATAAGTAGATTTCTATTTTTTGTTTTAAACAACCTTTATAAACCGTTACAACACTTATTTCATTATATGTCACTAACTTCACAAACGCTGGCATTATATCAATAGAGCGTAACCTAAGAATATAATCGATTTAGTGGAAATCGATACTCTTAAATAATTAAATAATACTCCATTGTTTTAGAATAATTGTTCTTTTAGGTATTCAAATCAATGTAAAATAAAAAAATCTGGAATCTAATTCATTTTTAACGAAAGTACCATTAAAAAATCATTAAGAGAAATAAATAATCGATAAACTCGATTGCATCACGGATTCCACTGGTAAACGGCAAATGTCAATGTCAACGTCTGTCAATTGTCATGGTTGTAATGTCATGTCAAATTGTCAATAATGCCATTTGATTTTCGTACCTATTGTTGCGCAAGTGAATGTTTTTCCGAATTTCTCTTCGATTTATTATTTAATAAGACCTATGCTCGAATACTAGACTCAGAAATTGATTGCCTTCTGACTGACCCTCGCTTGAACATTTGACACCGTACCCTGCCACCCCTGCTGACCTTTGCTGGAAAACTGGATCTGTTTATCTTCGACTGGTTCGACATCATGTGCCTGTGCATTAATTGCGGAATAGCAACGGATAGCTGCAATACAATAGGAAGGCGAAGATTGGAAGATTAAATGATTCTTTCAATTGTACAGGAATGGGTCGCGCCTCAAACGGTTAGTATCTGATATTTATAGTATCTGATCATTTTTGTTCTATGTAATTATTTAATGTACTGAAACTAAATAGAGTTGTCGCTTATGATCAGGTGTCTGTTGATAGTTGTATTTTATAAAATGATGAATGTGCAACAAATTCATATTCAAAGACATGACGTGACATCACCATTCCGGACTGAACCTGAATGGTTCATTACGGCCTATTCCCTCTCACAGAGAGGAGGCCTGTGTCCCTGCAGTGGGAATGTAATAAGGCCACTTACGATTACCCAAATGTGCCACTCAGATGTTTATTGCTAAATGATAGTGCTAGACCTAATAGACAAATGATAAATGTTTGCTTCAGGTAAATGAAAATGACTATCTGCCAAACTTGCTGTATTCATGGCAATGCTGTATCTCTTGATGCAAATAGACCAGAAGAAAGGGAACAGACACCTATTGGACACCGACGAGTGTGTATTCCCTGTGGACGTTCTCTTCTAAGAAGAGTTCGTTGCCATCAACTTAGAAATGGTCCAGTGCAAAATACACGAAGTTATAAGAGAATGGATCCTATCACGCACGGTTAGTATATCAGTTTTATTCAGTTTATTAATAACATTGTTTAGTTTTGCTATCAATGGCATTAAAAAATGTTATTTGGTATGCTAAAATATTTAAGTGAATTAGAAAGACTGTGTGATAACAGTGGTCAAGCTAAAGCAAAGAAATCCTGCGAATGAGAAATCCTGATGTAGGAACATCAGGATTTCTCATCTGCAGGATTTCTTTAGATTTGTCATTTTCAAAGTGGTCAATAACACATCACGCGTCTCTGTGTAAAGGCATCCTTTAATGTAGATAAATTATTATTTTCAGGTGGATGCTTCAAGTGTTGTCTGTCACTCTTGTTGGGTCCATTCAACATCTAGTGCATCTTCATCAGCTGTCAATGAGCCAAATAGTCAGGACGTTCCTCATTTAGAAGAACTTTCAGCAAGGCAAGAAACTTATTCTGCACCAAGGGCATCAACTGTTGGAACGCTTATTGTTTTACCTGATTATTATAGAGCTGTTGAAACTGAAAGATGTTTTGTGGAAGGATGTCAGAGACATGAAAGAAACCGAATAACAATTACAATGCGAAAACAGTAACTTAAAATGTATAACTATTATGTACATCCAAAAAATTGCCTTTGTGATATCCATTTAACATGCACGTCATGGGACTTTCTCAATGATATTAGTGATAATATTGTTAACACATTTAGTGCATATCAAATTCAAGATATGTTTTCATTAAAAGAGTCTGAATGTAATTTTTGGATTTCAAAAATGTTGAGTCTATGGAAGACCATTTTTTTTTTTAAATATTATGATAATCCTAATAAAGAAGGTGACTAATAAAACAATTTATCACAATTGTGTTTTTTATTTTTTAATATATTATTGCAGTCTCAGATTACAGTAATCTGAGATTGCATCGAATCACCTAGTAAATACAATATTAGCAAATGCAAACGACAGTAGTGTCTTATAAACATAGTTTTCAGCCGAGGTTTTCGGTAACGGTAAATGTTATCCCCTAAGCGCTTTTTATGTACCTAAAACGTCATCGTAATAGGCTGCAGGCGCTACAGCTGCAGCATATCGCGTGTGCGTACCAGAAAGCCTCAAAAAGATATTTTTTAATGAAATAACTCGAAATATAAAAATAACCTAAAATGTAAACATTGTCTGATTTTACCAATTTGGCCATTGCTGGGAGTCGTGAAAATTGGGCTCGTGAAACCTTCCAAAATGCTCTAATTTATGGCCAAATTGCAGCCCTGTAACGTCAGGCCCAAGTTTCTATGGAGTTTGGGTTTCTCCTTTCAACTTAATCAATCAAGTAGATTCGGAGCAAATTAGCTGTGACAGACGGACACACAGAAACAGACACACGATTGATCCTATAAGGGTTCTGTTTTTTCCTTTTATGCATCTTTAATTACAAGATCCTCTGAATCTCTTCCCTTGCACCACAAAGAGAGGAGTCTTTCTGAACGTCTCCCGCCCGATCAATGCGAACAATCCAAAGCCTTTCCTCCAACTTCGCAGGGCCTGTCGGAATCACTTTGTCAACCTATTATTACTTGAGACTCCGCCCCAAATACTGGATCGGGAGGCTCGAGTGTTTACAACTCTGTATACGAACTTATTAACCCATAAACGAGTTTGATTAAGTTGTTTAACAGAATACTTAAGGATCTACATCTGAAAGTTATAAGGGTTTTAGTTTAGCAAGTACAAGATCTCTTTGCAGCGAATCAGTGTAGGACGGTTTTTACGGCTGCTGATTTTCTTAACCATTGAGACATGATTGATCCGTTAATTTCCTGATTGATGGTTGAACTTTTCCAAGTCACTTTTCCTGTTTTCACCTGCTTTACGTAATATAGAAAATAAATGGTTCCTTAGAACCAAATTCTCTCTTCCCACCTAAACGGATCACCCTCTCGTATTCTACCTAAACGAAATGATACCTTACTTGCAAGCAAAGCTTCAATGTATTCTATTTTTATAATAAAGTGATACCCTTAATCGTAGTCTCACGTAAAGAAACAAAGATCTTAAACAACAACAGTTCTCACGGATACCTAAATAAAAACTCGCTCCTATCTTAATGTTACCGCTGGCACACATTCGCATTTTGTTTCTCCAGCGTCTTTTGTTTCAATTCCGCAGCACAGTTACGTTTGCCAAATAACAGAAGATCATGAAATTCAACGACATGCCCCACAATGAAACATTAACATTCTATTACTACAGAAAAAAAAGCTCTTTGTAAACAATAGGCTGCTCTTAGCTCGTTATAACATTTACGAATAATAACAGATTCGTATTCAAGGCGAGGCCGAGGCGGCGACGTAACATGACAACGTGACAGCACTAGGTGTGAACGACTGAGCAAGTGTGGGGTGGGCGCTGCGATTCTCAGAGCGGTTTATGAGTGCAAGATTGTCGTAACTGGGAGCCCCAGACCAATTTAACCTTTTTATAGGAACTGAGTCTTGCCCGCCTTTTAGGTACCTAGATAAAAAATACTATAAACGATTAAAATAAAACAGCTTACTATTTAGTATAGGTAGTAGTAAAAGGGTATATATACCTGAGTATTACCTAAGAAAATACTACTGCTGTCCACAAAATAACATTAAAAATATCTGAAAAAGAGTAGACAAAATGTCAAGTGCAAAAAACAGTGTTAGTTTTCATAAAGCCATTACTTCTGCGCCTTTTCAGCTCCTAGCTTACCCCAACGCAAAAAAATATCACCCACGGGCATATGAGGGTCAGTTACCCTGCCGAAGATATAGGGCTGTCACTTAACCCAAATTAAATTATACCGGGTGACTACTGCCGCCTTGCGCTGTCCGTAAACCCTCTCATTTAGGTCCTCTGAGTATTGGCACCAAATAATCTGGTACAGAAGGGCCATTACCGAAGACGTGCGTAAATAAATCATTTAAATCTAACATAATAGAAGATAGCATAATGTACTACGCGGTTGCTCTTTTGCAACCACCTAAACATGGTCGGGTTACCACGGCACTTCCTAATGACTTTTATTTTATTATCTCGTTATTTATTTATTTAAACTTCTCGCACAAAATGAGGTACAAAGGTGGACTAATGCCTTAGGCATTCTCTACCAGTCAACCAAGGGTGATGAAAAGATAAGATGGCAGGTGCTGTGTTTAAGAGGAGATAATAATGATAATAAAAATATTAAAAAGATCACAAATCAAGAAGTTACATAAATAGGTTATAAACTTACAATTGACATACAGTCACGAGCACCAATATGTATACACTTCGCAAAATTCAAAAGCAATTTTCATGGTAAATAACGATTGCAACTTTAAGATATGAGATATTGAGATGTCTTATCTCAAAGTTGCAATCGTTATTCACGAGAAAATTGCTTTTGAATTTTGCCAAAAAACACACATACTGTACATAAATACATAATATTTTCTATAATAAATACCTACTTTTTATTTATATACCTATAAATATATATATACAAATTCAAGGGAAAGAGATAATTGAGATGACTCTACACTATTTGTTATAAAATAACTCTGCAATTTCCGCCTAAATGCATACCGACTGGTGGCCCTCCTGATATCCAGAGGAAGCGCATGTTATTTATGGTATGTACTGCGCTGAAATTTTATAGGTGGCATGGTGACCGTGAACGTGGAGAACTAATTTCATCATAATTTGTTAATTACAAAACAGGATACTAATGAAATTTCATATACGTTTGAAGGCAGTTACAACCTACAAAATAACGTTCAGAGATCCAGCAAAACTACAAACATTACTCCAGCAGGATCTTGAATAACTTCGCAGCCGAAGAAAGAACAAATACAAAATAAGTTGCAACATTCACCTCTTCTAGATAAAGATAATATTTATTTTAATATTCCCATTAAAAAAGAAAATGTCTGGCTGCGGTAACGTTATCCCAGCAAGAAATGATTTTGTGAAATAACTAAAAAACTATTAGTGCAACAAATTTTAAAATGTGCGCAACAATTACAGAAGCTGGGCAACTAATTATCTATAACATTTAAATGACAATTTTCGACATTATTTTGCGGTGGTAACGCACACGTGCGGTACAAAGATTCATATTTAGGTTCGTCAGCTGCTCCTAGGATATTTTTATAGTGCTTCATTGGTAGCAAACTTGAGGATTGTTCGTGTAGCGAGCGTATCCTCATAATATAGGTTTTCCCTTGATGTGTAAGCTCTATCTTTTTCATATAGAATTTACCTTCTGTTAGCATTTGTTAAGTGTAGTGATCTTGTGAACTGAACCAAATGTTATTAAAAGTTAGTAGAAAACTGTTAAACGCGCCATTATCGAGACAGAACGTAATGATGGAACGAAAGTTTGGACTGATAACATCGTCTAGCACTCATGTAGTTTGTTTGTTTGTTTGGACTAATTATTGACTGAAGTTTTCAGTTTGATAAGTACGTGTAAGTACTTGAATCTTGTGTTCTTCGATCTTGTTAGTTTCACATGTAGATTTTATAACTCGACGATATTTTGCTGTATGCAATGACAAAAATGTACCTACTTACACTTAATTCATTATTTTATTAGTTGAATTAGGTACTCTAGTAATAGAATCACGTAGGTATATATAATTCTTATTCTTTTTCGGCGTTTGTTTACCTAAAACTCCTACAATGCACGCAATTCTTAGATCATTCAACCAGGTAGTCACGATATTCTCATTACTAAAGCAAATGATTAATTACAATTATTAACATCCCAGTCAACTTTCTAATAATTACAATACAAATCGCTAACAGAAACAGATCCTTCGCAAAGAAAAGCGAAAAATAGGAAAGAAACATGGCGCGCGTTTCTGATAAGTGCAAAGGTTCAGTAATCGAGCCATTGCCTCGGGCAGACGAATTACGGAAACTAGATATCCTCGAACACAGGCCAAATGTCTAATGAAAGTAGTTTTTGTATACTGTGGGACAGGGGTGCTCAAAGTTGGGGTAGTTTTAGGCGATACTGTAGAAGGACCCCTTGTTAATAGCTTCTTCTTCATTCATTCAGAAAGCAGTGGTAGCTTAGTGGTGTGATCGTCGGACTGCCAAGTCATAGATCTCGAGTTCGAACCCAAGGCACGCACCTCTGACTTTTCGGATTCATGTGCGTATTGTATAATTATCACTTGTTTAAAAAACGGTGACAGAAAACATCGTGAGGAAACGACCTAGATTGGATACTTGGGAGTATTTCTCGACGGTCGTCGGTATAAAACTCTGACACCAGCTTAGTCACTAACCACACGAAAAAGAATATGAACTCTTTGATGAAAATGGTTCATGCCATGTTAAATGTATTTATGAGGTAACAAATATATAACGGAGCTGACTGTGTTCTTACATTTACGTACAGATAGATTATACAAGGGGGAGACGACAATAAATTTAATTTCGTATATCTAATGAGGTTCCCAGTCTGCATACAAATATTCACCAAATATATCCAATAGTAGTCACCATAGCTAGTCGGCTTATCGGCAAAACCGCGCAAAAAAAAAAAAAGCAAAATCAAAACTACGCAAAATCACGCGAAATAAAAAACGATATTCGGATTTATTTGATAGTTTCAAAATAATCCTATACTTAGTATCGCCAGTGTTGTCATTTAATTGACCCGACAGTCTTCGTTCTGTCAAAAGTTATTTGACTGTGGCAGTTTGTCTACGCGCAAAGGGAATATAGTATAAACTTGACTACTCTACCCTACCCTACCCTACCGTACCTTACCTACCCTACTTACCTACCCTACCCTGCCCTACCCTACCTACCTACCTACCCTCCCCTACCCTACCTACCCTATCTACCTACCTACCTACCTACCCTATCCTACCTACCTACCTACCTACCTACCTACCCTACCCTACCCTACCTACCCTACCCTACCCTACCCTACCCTACCTACCCTGCTTACCTACCCTACCTAAAACCTTCCCTGGCGCATACAACATTGACATTATGACGTATGGTCTGTTTGAATTCAAAAACTCCTTGCTGAACAACTGAACGTATAAAAAAAATATACAACCCTCATCCTGACAATAACGAACACAAAAAAAAGAGTTATCCAATTTGCTTCAGCCGTTCTCGAGATTTTGTGACATTAACAAACGTTAATTCATTTTTATATAATAGATTTACAGGCACTTTTGAATTGTCAAAGGAGTCGGTCAATCAAAAAGATTAAGAAAGCCCATCCCAAAGCGTAGTAGGTTCCTATGGAGAAGAACGGGCAAGAAACTCCATGGACACTCTTTTAAATTAATATATTGGTTCAACAATGGTTCCGTCACTCAAATTATGTTTACAAACGTGTACTGATGTCACTTACATATTCGTCGGAACCGCATGGACAGAATGGAGGGTACAGGCAATGACTTTCAGAAAAGACGTAAGGGGAAAATAAATGAGTTTATTCAGGTGAGGAAGAGTGGGGTACCAAATTGAATTTTGGATTATGTATGTAGATACAATTATTTATTTATGCCCAAATCCAATAGGCGGCTGTTCCATTTTAGATTAAGGAAGTGTTGTGATTGTGGAACGTTATTTAAGTTTATATACAAGGCATTTTGACTCAAAATACTTGATGATGGAAATGCCTTTATACGGTTCTTACGTCTTTTAGAGTTCCGTACCCAAAGGGTGGACCCAATTACTAAGGTTCCGCTGTCCGTCCGTCCGTCTGTAACAGGGCTGTATCTTTTGAATAAAAAAAAGTACTAAATCCTAAGTAACTAAACTAACTAACCATGTTTGCAAACGAATAAATGTTTTGATTTGATATAATAAGTGAACACTGTCGATGGAAATTTCAGGTGGACATTTTCACAGTGTGTACATAACTACTACTATGGCCGCTATAACAAATAACCGGCCAAGTGCGTGTCGGACCACGCATAATGAAGGGTTCCATAGTTGGGATGAATTTATCGCAAGAACAATCGCATTCCTTGCAATCCCTCTCCTTGCACTCCACACTTAAATGAATCGCTTAAGAGTGTGCAGCTAACGAACATAGCTACACAATGCAATCATCAATCATCAATCCTTTTTTTTTAAACATAGGTATGGTTACAGATAATATATTGTCTAAAATGTGTGCACTATGTTTTTCCAATATATGACGTACAAAATTAACATAAACAAGCAATTCCAATTAAGGTGACATGTCAAAGGATTACATTAAAAAACAAAACAAAAAAACCATTCAATTAAAAATATGTCAGTTAGGTAAAAAGGTAATAAATACTGTTTTTAAACTGTCATAATAAATAAGATTATAAGTGTTTAATTAGCAAGTCGGAATCGTCATACCTCTGTTTATCAGTAGTAAACTCAATGATGGAGTAGTAACATCTATCTAAAAGGAATTTAAACAAAGACCTCTTAAAGGTTCCCAGACACTCCACTGACAGAGATATTGTTTTAAAGCTCAGAAGAAATGCTTGCGATCGTTTACCAAATTACAATCGATTGATAACTATCAATCGATTGTAATTTGGTAAACGATTTGGTTTACAACTGTAAACCAGTATTTAAGGAATTTAGTCTGCTCTCTCCACCGTCTATGTACATAAGTTTGTCCGCTGTAACCTGCATTTATTTGAAAAATGCGGTTTTATGAGAGGTAACATTAATGGTATTCTGACAACGGCGAGAGCGCAGTTTTTCAAATAAATGCAGATTTCTTCTGAGCTTTAAAACAATATCTCTGTCAGTGGAGTTGCCCCAGAAAATGATAGATAGATAGATAGATAGAATACTGTTTATTATGTACACCATAAAAATTACAGATATAAATGTAGAACCCTTGCTTCTTGCCATATTTCATGGTTCTAGGTCAAGGCAAAAGTACCCTATAGGTTTTGATTTACAAGTACTAAAATATGTCGCATAAATTGCCGTATTTTTTGAGTTGTCGTAGAAGCTTGATTTTTTTAGACCTTCAAGGGACTATATACCTACGTATTCGATATAAATTTCAACTTGATACCTTTACGCGTTCCTGAGAAAAAAGGGTCTTGACAGACAGACAGACGGACAGACAACGAAGTGATCCTATAAGGCTTCTGTTTTGTATGCCTCATAACGCGGAGCGTTTGAGGTATTATTAATTATTTATTTATTTACTCCCAACGTGTGGTCAAGGAATTCTCTCGACTTAAATTGCTTCTATCATAAATAATATAATATTGCACTTTCAGGGTAATATGAGTTCACGTAGGAACACTTTTTTTGTAATATTAGATACTCCAAAAAAACATAAATTTGATATAATATAAAGAAAAAGCGAATTAATTATTGTATTTTTTCTTTTTTAATAAATTAAACGAACGATATGAAGCGTGCACTTTTGGATTTTCCAAATTTATTTTCCTTTTGAGGTACGGAACCCTAAAAATAATATAAAGTTAAAAATTAAAACGCCGAAAACACACGTTTCTTATATCCCCATACAAGAAACATGTTTTCGGCGTTTTTTGCTCGTGTTTTTTTGTTGAATACTGTATGGTTTTGCGCAACCCTTCGTGTGCGAGTCCGACTCGCACTTGGCCGCTTTTTCCTCTTATATTTTTAATTCCTCTAATTCACTTACCTAACAGGTTTATACCAAGTCAGTGATACTGATTATAACTGATTAGATTCGCCTGTATGTAAGAGTCTTACAGATCCCAAAGCACTAATGAACCTTAGCAATTTTAAATGAATAATCCCAAGTGTAAACTAGCGAAAACAGTCTTTGACTTGCAAAGTTTTATTTTGAAGAGGCCAAACTAACGATGCTGTATTTACTTGTATATTTCCCTGTGCTGGAACGTTTACAAGCCCTCGAAAGAATTTAAAATTGCGAGCTATTTGGTTTGTAATAGAAGGCAAATTGCGGACAAACACACGCCGTATAACCCAAAATATAATTTGATATTCATTTTTGAAGTGCCATATTGTCAGCGCCGTTACCATCCTTGTTTGTATCATGTCATGAGCTCATTTCGTCTGACTACTACAAGTTTTCCTTCTACTGTGGTTGCCCCAAAAATAGATACTCGTATAGTTGTCTCTGTGGTTTTATAAATCTCAATATTTTAACGAACGCGATCCACTTTCTTTTAACCAAATTAGTGCTCACAATTCCGCACTTTCAACAGTAATTCGATTACTGCAATGCGATGTCGTCTCTGTGGTATTGAATATTAGTCTTCAAACTAACCTACATTCTTAATATTTTTGGATAATATTTACATCATTTAAAAGCCTTAATAGTAGGTTGTTACACAAGGGTCTAAAGGAATCAATTCCCATACAAGGTATTAAGACGCCCGAGCGCAGTGGCTATAGTCCCAGTAGGAATTGATAACTTTCACAGTTTCACTCGTGTTAAACACTCTACTTTTCATTTCGAATGTAAGGAAAGTAAAAAATAGTAATATTTTAAACTGTCACGGTCACTAACATTACTATTAACAAAACAGAACTCGGGAACTCATATCAAACATGGTAAATATCCCGTTTGTGTTAATAGTAACAAAAAATAGTAGTTTAAAACATTATTGATAATAATACCATGTTGCTCGCCACTTGATAAAACCATTGTATGTATTTAAGTATCTTTCATTTGAAATTTCTAGCAAAAGATTTTCGATTACTGTTTATCTGTAACGAAATCTGGAGTCAACATTTATGAATCGCTTGGACTCATTTCTAATATTAAATTTGAAAGTAACTCTGTTTGTATGTCTGTCTGTCTGTTTGTTACGTTTTCACGCCTAAACTGCTGCACCGATCATCATGAAATTTGGCGGAGATATAGCCTGGGATATGGAGAAGGACATAGGCTACTTTTTTACGCGATAACCGAAATCATCGCGGGCGGAGCCGCGGTCAAAAGCTAGTAATATTATAAATGTGAAAGTAACTCTGTCTGTCTGTCTGTCTGTCTGTATGTTACGTTTTCACGCCTAAACCGCTGAAGCGATCGTCATGAAATTTGGCTGAGATATAGCCTAGGATATGGTGAAGGACATAGGCTACTTTTTACGCGATAACCGACATCCACGCGGGTGGAGCCGCGGGCAAAAGCTAGTTAGTCTATAAAACCGATTATGAAGATTTTGAATTTCGGTACAGCTTACAGAGTTAGTATCCTGCCAAATTACCTATATAATCTTTTTAGGGTTCCGTAAACAAGGAACCCTTATAGTTTCGCTATGTCCGTCTGTCTGTCTGTCCGCGACTTAGCTCAGAGACTCTTAGTACTAGAAAGCTGTAATTTGGTATGCGTATACATATTAGTTACGCCGACAAAGTGGTAAAATAAATTCTTGAATGTTTTTTAGGGTATCTCCTCTACGTAAAGTGAGGATAATATTTTTTCTCGTCTATTCCATATTGTGGGATATCGTTGGATAGGCCGTTTAAAAATATTGTGGGTGTGCGAAAACCATTTTTCTATTCAGGGATCCGTTTGTGTAATATTAAGCTTTAAAGTGCTAATGTGCTCCACGACCTCATTCCACCGGCCCCCTTCTACCATCGGACATCTAGACGCACTGCAAGTTACCACCCCTACCTAGTAGATATTCCACCAACTCGCACTAAGCGTTTTCAAACGTCTTTTATAATGCGCACAGCAAAGGAGTGGAACTCTCTGCTTGCGTCTGTGTTTCCGAACGCATACAAACCTAATCTATTCAAAGTGAGAGTGAACAGGCTTCTTCTGGGTAAGCTCACTCCATCGTAGACTTTGTCTCTGTCACCCAGACCTAGACCAAAGTCAAGAGCAAACCCATAGTAAAAAAAAATAAAAAAATTGTTAGTGTCAAGTGTGTGTTCCCCCCCTCCGCCGCACAGTGGAACGAATGTATGGGAGCGGTTGGACGTAGACATGTCCGAAAAAAAAGAGTAAAATTATGCCAAACTAATGATGCCATCTTATTCGATTACTTAATGCCTTCATAACTTGTGGTGATGAATTTCTTCATAACCCCCATATTTCGGGAGTAATTTGAGAAAATGTGAAATTTTACTATGAAAATGAGTGTATCGAGCTCTCTCCCTCCTGATTCCGGGCTTGTTTCAAGTAGCGGTCTCTAATATCATAATGCTAATACTAAGAGCTATATTTAATACTAAGACACATAGTGCGCCAAATGTGCACTTTCTGGGATAAAGAGTGATGTTTATTTTATAACACAATTTTTTTATTTTTTGTTTATTTTGTTGATTAAAACCGTTTTTCTAAAGGTTTACCTTATTACAATAACATTTCTGAGCAGCCAATTAGAGAAGATATAAGCTAATTAGGATATATAATTAGGGACTTAAGGTTTACATATAAAACTGATGCACTAATGATTACTGATAAGAACATTGCTATTATTTAATTACTAAATGGCTCTTAATACACTAATTTAGCATGCATCATTTACTAATTATCACAATAACTAATTACCTTGCAATATTTAACAAAGGATACCTGGGATACCTGGATTTTATATAAATAGGTCACTATTAGTAACTTTAAAATCAGTGTTGATTTACACCTCGTTGTATCCAAGCTAATCTCGCAATGTATTTTCCAAATTTTAATACAAATCTTGATATTCACGTTGCTTTATGCGCACGCGCACATAAAGATTTACGCGACTTTAACTATTTGTTCAGTGTTTTAAAAGATAACAGTTGTGTTCAGTTATGTGAAAGTGCTGAAACAAGTTTAAAAGACTGGTGTCGTCGATTTTGCTACCGCATTTATGCAAAATGGACACAGTCTGGAAGAAGCACAGATAAGTTTCGGAAGAAACATGAGATTTGGCTACAGGCTGCAATTCAATGGCCGGAATTACAGAATGAAAATATGGAACCTTCTACAGAAAATATAAGTGACGTCATCGAGCCCATAATTTCTCCTGCTAAATCTGATGCTTCAACTTGTACACATCCTAGTCCTCGTAAATCTTTTGAGGACCTTAGTAACCGGCAAAAAAGAAGACGCACTGAAGATAGTCTTTCATGCAGCAGTAGCAGCGCTGAAATTATGTTTTCGGCCGAAAGGGCGCTTCAAAAGGCAGGACAAAGCGATACAGCTTATGTTATGAAATACTTGACGGAGAATCCAGAAGAGGCCTCAAAAATCAAAGCCTTCATTGAAGGTAAATCAATTCAGGTACGGGAAATATCCCCTTTGAAGGCATTGGCTCTTTATGTATCGATGAACTTATCGAAATGGCGCTATAACACTCTTCGGGATTTCAACACTCAAGAAGGAGCTCTTCAATACCCGAGTTACTACATGTTGGTTAAAGAAAAAATTAAGTGCTATCCGGCCAAAGAAGATCTCACAGTTACAGAGAGCTCTGCAAAAATCAAATTACAAGCCTTGATGGATTTAACCTCAAGAAGACTTATTAGGTCGTTAGAAACCCCTGTTGATCCCAATCAACAGCTCGTATTGACCAGCAAATGGGGTTTTGACGGATCATCTAGCCAAAGCATTTATCATCAAAGGACGAGTGAAGATGAGCAAATCGATCTTGCTAGTAATTTTATGATTAGTCTTGTACCACTGCGGCTCGTCTCAAAAGGTGTAACAATTTGGGAAAACGAGCGACCATCTTCCACTTCATTTTGCCGGCCAATATTGTTTAAGTTTATAAAGGAAACCAAAGAAAATGTGCAGAGAGAGATGGCTGAAATCGAAGCAGAGATTGAAGCCTTAACTCCATCCACCATCACTGATGGAATTAGTGTCAAACACCAACTGCTGTTGACAATGATTGATGGTAAAATTCATTCCATTATATCCAATACAGCAGCTTCAGTGTGTGACATATGCAAGGCTTGTCCTAAAGAAATGAATAATTTAGAGTTAATCAAAGATAAACACGCAAACGAGGACATGTATAAATATAGCTTAAGCACCCTTCACGCTTGGATTCGCTCAATGGAATGCTTATTACACATTTCCTACAAATTAGACATAAAATCATGGCAAGTAAGGGGTGATATAGCAAAAAGGCAAGTTGATGACAGGAAGAAAAGAGTTCAAGAGGCTGTAAGAAGAGAAACGGGCTTACTTCTCGATGTTGTGAAACAAGGCAGTGGATCCACCAACAATGGCAACTCGGCAAGGAGATTTTTTGAAAACTACACTAAATCTGCTGAACTGACCGGAATAGATGCTATGCTTTTAAGAAAAATCTGTGTGATCTTGCAGTGTATTTCATCAGGAGAGAAGATCAACGTAACTAAATTCCGAGAGTTCTGCTTTGATACTGCTAAGCTTTACGTGGAGTTATACCCATGGTATTATATGCCTTCTTCACTTCATAAAATTTTAATGCATGGGCCAGACATAGTTCAGAACATGTCAATTGTGCCCATTGGTTTTCTATCCGAAGAGGCATCTGAGGCTAGAAATAAAGATTTTAGAAAATATAGAGAGGGGCATTCTCGAAAGCATAGCAGTATCTCATGCAATGAAGATATTATGCACAATCTTTTACTGTCTTCTGATCCACTTGTTACAAGTATCCGTCCAAAAGGAAATAAGTTTGTAAAAAAATCTTCTTTTAAGGAATTTTATGAGCTTACGGATTCTGAGAAAAGTGATATCGAATTTGTTAACATAAATGATTTAGCGGACATCGATTCTGAATTTGAATTAATTGATGATGATGATGATGACGAAGATAATTAAATGATGTTATTGTTTTAAAATGTGTAACTTAGTAAATTAGAGCTTACATCTTAATTATTTATTGTACTTTTAATGAAACTAGGTAATTTATTATCAACTTACTTAAAAGTCATACTCTCATCAGTTCTTGTGAATATTTTTGTTAATATATATTTCTGTATATATATAATATATTTATAGACCTCTTAATAAGTCTGTCTGCGGTTTAAAGTAAATACAAATGGGGAAAAAACGTTTTTTTTTTTAAATTTTCATTTCCTTTTATCCCAGAAAGTGCACATTTGGCGCACTATGTGTCTTAGTATTAAATATAGCTCTTAGTAATAGCATTACGATATTAGAGACCGCTACTTGAAACAAGCCCGGAATCAGGAGGGAGAGAGCTCGATACACTCATTTTCATAGTAAAATTTCACATTTTCTCAAATTACTCCCGAAATATGGGAGTTATGAAGAAATTCATCACCACAATTTATGAAGGCATTAAGTAATCGAATAAGATGGCATCATTAGTTTGTCATAATTTTACTCTTATTTTTCGGACATGTCTACGTCCAACCGCTCCCATACATTCGTTCCACTGTGCGCCGCCGCCCGCTGCAAGTTAAATGGTTGTATTTGGTTATGTGAAAAAAATCACAGCAGTAGTATGTATATATGTATAACGAAATTAAAAGGAAAACTATCACAGCTATGTAAGCTTTACAAGTTACCGAGTAATAGTCGACCTACTTACATTTACAGTTAAAAAACATGTTCTCTTATACATTCTACAATGTATAATGTATTCGGTTTGTTATCGGGATAAATTCATCCCAACTACGGAACCCTTCATTATCCGACACGCACTTGGCCGGTTTTTTATAATAACCACTGGCTTTTTATACATAATTCATTACCGCCTTAGAGAGGGAAGCAGTTACTATTAGTCTTCCCGCCCAAAGGTGGGAAGCAGCGACTTCCACCCGCTACTCGGATCAAACAAACACTACTATCCGAGTATGAGAAAAAAAAAATCTACAAGTATGGCAAAAAGGGAGGGGAAAGAATGAAAATTCGTCCGCATCGCAGTCAACAGGAAAAGTGCCCCAAAAGGCTGGCACCATGCCACGTTGTATGGCAACGCTGATTGTTTGACCTACGAATAGGCCCGCCCTCTAATCACGTGAAGAGTCGACCAACCGCCTGGCGATGTCCCGAAACACTCGATGAGCACTCGGAACCCACGGTCCTAGTGTTTCAACCCCCAAGCACTCAAACGGCTTAAACATATTGCTCCCTATTAGGGTTATATTTGCGCCGTTTCAGGTTGTCCGCACCTGCAGCAGCCACCCCAGCACAGCCCGCCGTGCTAGGAAGATGGGATGGTGCGAGGGATTTAATATGAATATTGTATTCGGACTATTAAAATAATTACAGGAAAATGATATTTCACTTCACTGTGCATCCCACAATTATTATAGATTTTCGGAATGCTACAATTATGAAGCATAAGCATTGGGCGTTTAAGAGCTACATGACAACTATACAAGTAAGCAAATACTACTAGCTACGTTATAAATTAGTTATCTTTTTGCATATTATGTTTTGGCTTTATTCGCCTTCACCTATAACGAACGTCAAAGCAAAATTAACTTTGAGAATCGCAACCTTACCATAGGTACATTTAATTCCATTGTAGCGCGTAGCCGCGAGTAAAACGTGCGTATACATATGTCCGTACAGTAACACATAAGGCATGTTGTATACCGTTGTTTTTTGCTTATTAAATACCCTGTATTCGCTTGCACCTGCGACCGTGTGTTCTCGTGGAGGGTCTTTGTGTGTCATACGACTTCCCTCTTCACAGTAGCGCCCTTGAACTTTTGCCAAGGACAAGCGTTTGTGTAGGGACTATTATGTAAGAATAGGAAATGTTTTCTTGAGTTTTTTCGTCGGGCGAACGTTTGGAATTGATTTTATGAGTCCTGTATTTTTAATCACCATGCTTCTAAACTGTACGACTTATCTATTTGAATCAACTTTGAATCGCGCAAGAAATAAATATAAAATATTGTCTACAGTGTAGACAATATTTTATATTTATTTCTTGTGCTAAGAATTGTACAAAAGATTTTTACAAAAGACTTAATTTTTTTTTTTTTTTAATCTTTTTAATAGTAAACAATGCCTCTTACCTATTTCCGCAAATTAATTGAACCCGAATGCATTACCTTCACCCCATCCCTCAGTCATTATACGCAAACAAAATACCTTCCGAAATCCGATACATCTCCATAAAATGTCGGCGTCACCTCTGTAAAGAGCTCGTCATCATGGCCGCCATAAATTAGAATTCATTATAACTACCCTCGCAAGTAGCACGGGGGGAGTAATTTACGCGTTCAACCCTCGGAGGAGTAGCTTTCAGTAATGAGTTTTTATTCAGCAAAGTTCGGCAGCGGCCTAATATGGTTTACGGACGGGCTATTACGTCCTTTTTGTGCTGTGGAGTATCGAAGACGGTTCGTGTATTGCGTTATGGAAAAAAAGATGTTTTTATTTTTTTCCGTAGTGAAGTATTATGGACACTATCCATAAAAATATATAACAAACTACCCAAATTAATAAAAAAGAAGACAAAATTAATATATTTATTTAAAAAACTAAAACAATTGTTATAAAAAAGAAAATGCCATTATTGTATTAACGAATATTTAAACGACAAAATATATAAGTGTTAACATATCTTATAATTATTAGTAAACTGTATTATGTATAAAAAAAAACAAATATATTATATTAAATTTAGTTCAGAAGACTGATAAGTAGGTCTATAATGATCATATTTAATTTTAAGTTACCACCTATACTCCATTTACTATAGCATTAGAAAAAAGAGGCTCGTAGAAGCAGGAGTGCGAAACATTTTATTCAAAGTTAAAAGTTTAAACAATTAAACTAAAAATGTTTTAACATAACTTTGATAAATAGGTCGTAATAACATCTTCATCACACATTACTTACAACGAAACTAATGAATAAAACAAACGATTACGTCGTGATGATTTAAATTTAATTAAGATTAAAGGAAATAAAAGTCTTTTTTTTTACAATATTTTATTTAAAACAACAACTTTCAACACACAATAGTTGGTGTAACTTCTTCGTCTTCTTCATATAATTTAGTCACTATCATCAGAGAATAAAGTTGAAGAAGTTTCACCGACGTTACCTAATAATAAATCTTTCTACCACATCATCCATTATGCTTTAACTTTTCCTCTTCTTTAATTGCATGAGCAACGCAAGACTGCCATCGTTCTAGCGTAATACTATCCAGATCTTGTGGGAGTAATTGTTTCTCCTTGTCTAATTTGAACGTTTTGTTATGTTGAGCCACATACCCCATTATTTGAGCCCATATTAATTCTATAGGGTTAAACTCGCAGTGGTAGGGTGGGAGGCGCAATACTGAAATACCCTTCTCTCTAGCCATCTCATCTACAACAAACTTTTGGTATAAATGTCTTTGTATTTTTGCTTTTTCTAATAAAGTTGCCCTAAGATCTTTTCCTCAAAAGGAATATTTTTGCTTTTAAACCATTCCTGTATCTATATATATGATATGACCTGTATATATCTGCCTTTCGTGTAGCTGTGGTTGGCAGCTTCTCCAATGTCCTTGAGTGGTATAGCGCATTGTCCATAACAATTACAGCGCCACTCTCAATTTTTGACAAAATTAACTTGAACCATTTTCACTTTTGTCTATCGCGCTTCTATAACATATTCCCTGTAAATTGAGAGGTCTGGCTCTTATGAAACAGGAAATCCTAGTACAAGAGTCAGGACTACACAGATGATTGTGTCTTGAAGTGTAAATAAATAAATAATTATTATTATTAAAGTTGAAGGCGTCCATTTCGGAGTGGTCATCTTCATCACCTTTCTTTGCATCAAATATTAATGCAGCATCCATTAAAAACCCTTCACAAACCCTGTGAAATAAAATTAATACAAGTCAATTATTCCGTACCCCCTATATAATGTCACTGCTGGAAATAGGTCATAGATAAATACTATAACAAAATTTATAACTTTAAAAGTTCGCTTTGCATGCGTTAATTCATAATACAATATATTATGTATTACTTAATTAATAGTCAATAACAATGGGGTGTTCATTTTTTTTATGGCGAGGACAGTCCATAAAATACATACCAGTATGACCGATTATAAGTTGGATTTTTTAAACCAGCAGATAGACCTTCCCAATGTGCTTCTTTTGAATACTTATTATTAGTGTCATGCCATATTAGGCTTTTCGTGTGACCTGTTTGTATGATAAAAGGTTATTAATATAAATACCATTCATTTCACGAACCAATTTTATGAAATTATGTTTAACTGTATAATTAATTATAATGTTATTGAATGCAAGAGGTCATACACTGCTTAGTGCATAAATAGCTGTTAAGAAATTTAGAAGCACTGTACCTTCATTTAGCCAAGTGTCATCTAAATAATAATATATTTTCCTTCCTTTATTCCTTAGCCTTTTTATTTCATGAAGATATTTTAGTCTCCAAAGGACGATCTCCTGCTTGTCTATGACTTCTATGAGTGCACTTTTTCTGCTCCGTTTGATTTATGTGAACTTTAATGTTTATTTAATTATTTAATACAGACTGCTTTTTTAAAATCTGGCAGAGACTCGTCACTGTTAACTGCTTCCAGCATCTTGTCCAAGGTGGGCAACTCATTATTAAAGAAGAAGGAATGAATTTTACTGCATATTCCACTAAATGTGATGTCATCAAAATCATCACGTTTCATGTGCTTCTGTTGGGGAGGGGGAGATTGCAGGCGACTTTTTATGTTGTACTCTTTGGGAATATTGGACAGAGTAGCCCGAGATACGCCTGTAAATAATAAAATCATGTGCGGAGTTTCTAAAATATAATACATTTTATCACAATGCATGTTAGTTTCAAATATTTTTATAGTAATAATTTTATGAATCATCCTAACTTCTGCGATTTTGTTTATCATCTCAGTCTTATAATGAGGAGTATCTGCAGGCCAGGACTCCAATTACTTAAAAATATTTATCACAGGTTGTTTTTCTACAGCACGCAGTGTTCTCTTTTTTTTGGGAGACATTATTATTTCGTCGGAGTCAACTTTTGGACCACGTTGTTTTCGCCGTTGGCTTTGGTCAGACTCAGCACTTATATGTTGTAAACCACTCGGTCCCGCACCGGGATCACTCATAGCTCAAAAAAAAAGTAACGTTTTGTACAAACAAGCCAATGACAACACTGATAACAATACAATAACAAAGAAATAACTAAATATTATTTATTATTTTAATAAATAACAACAAAATCACGAAAATTAAACAATAACAAACAAAGTATTCACAAGTAAATGACATACATGACAATCTTAGAACATTGTCAAGTCAATTTCACAGACGACATAAACCAGTAAAATTAGAAATCCCCGGCTGTCACAGCTTATGAAGGGATTAAGTAACATTTTAGATTTGGTAGGATTATAGTGAAACAAAAAGCGTTGCAGTATTGTTGACTCCTGCTTCTTTTAGGTTTTTAGCATAGGCACTGTAATTTTAAATTGGAATGAAATAATATATCTAAATGAAAGCCACTTAATTTCATATGGTTGTTTTTTAAAATGATTACAATTAAGTGTGATAGCTGAATATTAATTCATTTTAATCGATTTGGCGTCAATCGTAATTATAACAAGTTTATTGTACTTTTGTTATAAAGTGTGCATCAAAAATAACCTTTTTTAACTTCTGTCTAATGCTATTATAAATGGAGTATAAGTATATTGTGGAATGCAAATAAAATATTGAGTATTGAACCTTAGTTAAGTTTTAAATAACTGGAAGATTTTGTCAAAGTAATCATGCACTTACAAGGTCAATCGTACATACATACCTGAAACTTAACTAAGTTCTAAGTTACATTAAAGCCTGTGTTCACCAATATTCAAACCACCGGTTAGGTATTTAAACAGTTGGTTTATGTCAAATTTCCTAAGAAATTTTGAGTAAACAACCGATTAAATATCTAAACAGTTGATTAAAATGTTGGTGAACACAGGCCTAAGAAGCCTAAGCTATACGAGTGGTACTATGAACAATCAATACATTGGCAATATTGAGAATGATTGGGAAATAAAGTGGTGGTCGCAGTTCATTGTTATGCTGTTGTTAGATAAGAGGACATTGCAAGTAGTGCCCATTCTTTTGACGTCAACCATAACACTTTATTACCCGACTGCTCCAGAAGCAGGGTTATGATTTTCGAGAGTATGTATGTATGTATAATTGTTTGGCACGCTCTGCGGCCTGAACGGCTTGATGGATTTTAGCTTGAGAGATGTCATTAGATTCGTATTAACGGTGAGAGTGACACTGAGTATATAAAAAAAATGGCGGATTTTTGGCGCCAAATTCAAAATTTTGTCACGCTCTGCAGCCTGAACGGCTCGATGGATTTTAGGTCCAAAGGTGTCGTTAGATTCGTATTAATTGTTGGAGTGATATAGGCTATATAATTTTATATATTATTGCATCTGCAAATACAAAAAAGGGAGGGGACGGTTTAAAAAAATAACATCAATATTGGTATCAAATAAAAGCTAGCAATGAGACAAAAAAAAACTAAAAAGCTAGAAAAAAATAAATTATTTAAAAAAATCCCGACTGCAAAAACATAACTTTTTTTTTTTTAATTCTATTTGGGAAACTTGCAGCTAACTTTATTTTTCTTTCAACTTAGGTTTTAATATTTTGACATTAATTGCTTCTACTATCAAATAAAACCAACGCCAGACAAAAACCTAGTTTTAAATAAGAATAATAACGATATTAATTTATACAACAGCAAGGGATCTTTTGTTCCACTTTCATATTCTCTTGGTTGAAACCACGCTACAGTCTCATTAAAATGTAATTAGATGCAACTTTAACATTCGCCGTAGTTTTTAACTTGAAACACAGCTAATGAATAGTAGGTACTTCAAGATGGCGGCTTGTGTTGTCATAAGAGGTAGCAGTAGAGTTATGAGTATGAGAACAACAGGGAGAAGAGTACTATCAACATCATACATTGGTATAATGTTAGTTGTTGTTGACTCTTCTGTCTTCTGTCCTAAAGGATGTTTCGCGGTGGCAAACACAATTGTTTGTCAGCGCGAAACAGGTTACCTTATGAAACCCACTGCTATTTTTAAGCTATTGCATAGCTTCTATCGCGGGCCTTGAGCGCGGGGACCGAATCCAGAAATTCCGTAACGAAATAACCTCACGCTCCCCACTCCGACGGTTTTACTACACCAGTACCCTCTAGTGATCTAATAATATCTGGCAGTTCTTTTTTCTGTGTACTGCGTATTTTATTCTTATAAATATTAGTTTATAAAATTATGATCTTCACAAAAAGTGATTGTTGATAGTGGGGTTTGAACTCTCGACCAGTCGATTACGAGTACATTCAGTTCCCCTGTTGCACCGCAAGGCTACAACGACTTAATTAAAGCTTGCCAAATAGTTGATACCATTCCAGTTGAACAATTTTTAAACTTGACTAGACGGTTGGAAATGACTCATGTACATGGAATTTTTTCGCTGTCAAAACAGTTTGTCACTCTTTTTTTATTTAAAATTACTTTAGGTTCAACACTTTCGTCTATTTTAAAGTTGTTATTATGCTTATATTTGAATAGTATTTGACTTTGTTTACGTAGTTATACACTTTTACGACGTTCAGCACTTATTTATTTTGTTTTTAAGCTATTGCATAGCTTCTATCGCGGGCCTTGAGCGCGGGGACCGAATCCAGAAATTCAGTAACGAAAAAAAAAAAATTTATATCAAAGAAAAAGAAATACTGCATAAATAAAATAAATAAATAATTATAATTGCATAAGTTGATACAAAATGCTATGCAATAGCTTTACCGCGGCAGTCCCCGAGTGCCACACGTCTTTTTTTATTCACACAAACGACCAAATCCTAGAGAAGATTTATAAATTCGTTGCTGCGCGTTCGCCGTTGCGAACAGCTTATCATAATGTCCATATCCAATTTATTTCTGATTTCTCTATGGATATGTACCGTTAATCCAAAATAAACTACCAAATAATTCCACTTCCACAAGACACAGTAACGGAATAGTTTGGGGATGTGACGTCCGGCGGATCACTTACTATGTGCATACATTCCAATCCCAACCAGCGTATTCAACGCCATGGCTCGCTGCGGAATATCTTTGCACAGATACTGAAATGAAACATACGGGACTAACGGCTTGTTAAGTAGACGCTATGTTTTATTCTAGCTTTGAAAACTTAAACAATATACGAGACTGAAGAAGGTTTAGCGTTGTGCGAAGTTGCGTTACAGATACACTTGCGTACAACTACTAAGGGGAAGATAGGGCAATCGTGGCAATGCGGGCAATGGTGGTCACGCACACAACTAAAACAATAACAGTCCTTTATGCGTGTGAAGCATTTCAATGTCTTGCTCTTCGCCGCCCGCAAGTGACAGACGCTCCTCGCTCTCATTCCGCACAACGCGTTCGTACATGACGAGTGTCTTTTGTTTTCAGGCTCCTTGATCTTATTTGACGTCGTAATAAACTATCAAGGTAAGTTATGAAATATTCCTTGAACAGTTTCATTTAACATTCAAGCGTTTCCGTGTAGAAAACGCTATAATGTTAGTTGAAACTGTTCATTAATAATATGTACTGCTCATTTCGAATCAAAATATGTATTTGTCTCAGTTTTTTTTTTTTTTTTCTATTCTTAGATAAAAATGTAAATAACTGAAACAAATACACATTTTTATCACATTTACCGGTAATGGACATAAGTACATTAAGGGTAATTGTGATCAACGAGCCTTCATAACAAGACAAGGTAGAAAAAAACAACATTCTACTATTTTAACCTCAACACCAATTAATGACAGTCTTGAGAAAGGCAAAAAAAAAGCAAAGAGTACAAGGATAGTCTTAAAAAGGCTAAAAGAAAGTTCTTCAGGAAAACAATGACTCTTTATTGACCGACGTAGATACTGATGACCTCTGCGTTGATGATGATGATGATGATGATAGTGAAGACCCAGAAAACCATTGTCTCATATGCGGAGAATTCGGTCGCAACAAAGAGGTACCGGTGTACTTTCTGTGGGCTTTTGACTCACTCTACCTGCACTAGCTGAGATTCCGCAAAAGTTTATGTATGTGACATGTGTTAAAAGTATTTGACCACCATTGTCACCGTCATGACTACCATTATCCTCACGTGCGTACAATGGTACAATGGTGGTCAAAGGTTTTATTTTTTAACTATTAGATAGTAACTCCAAAAATGATTATACTGATCTCAATTAATAGTCCATTAATGTATAATTGCTATTTAATGTTCCTAATAAAGCTATGATTTATAATTTGAGTTCTATTCCAAAGAGTGCTTAACTGCATGACCGCCATTATCCCCTTTACACCTACGTTTTTTTTTTTTTCTGCGTAACTTCTTGTGCTATTTGATCAGAAGGCATCAGAAAGTTTTCTATGGGATTTCTCTGCTTCATTTCTGCGACATAAAATGTACCTTCTGTGTAACATTCAGAAAGCTCTTGCACATCTGAAATTCAATGGAAACTAAAAATGAGTTGATTATTTATATTCTAATTGAGACTGTTTCTTCGACCTTAGCTGAGACTTGAGCTAGAAGTTGAATCAAGTTCAATCTTATTTTAAAAGCAGATAATTGAACAACACACCTTTGAGTATAAAGAACAAAAACACAGACTAAAACTAATTTGGACGGTAACCACAAACTGAACATTTAACCCGGCGTTTAATTTGAGTTAACTACTGTCGAGCAAGACCCTTCAAGTTTAACTGTATTTTTAACTTAATTAAACTCAGTTACAACTAACAAAATTCACTTTGGTAATTCAATTTGGCTTACTACACGATACTAATGGCCGGGCTGTCGACGAGGCAAACCAGTTTCAATACGTATTTAAACAAATTTCGAAATTAAATTCTAAAGCCTACTTGTAAAAATCTTTTTTAATAATAGTTTTGTTTATTTACTTTTGAGCAGGATTTTAAAAATCCAATAAAATCAACTCCATCAATTTAATATTTTAATAGAAATTTTCATTCTTATGCTCAAACAGCAATAGGTAAATTGTAGCTAGCCACTCGTCGAGTAGGTCACTATTTACAGTACAGCACCAATATGGCAACAAAACATTGCTATAATATAACAATAAATTAAATATTGAGAGTAACCATAAGACTCATACAGTGTTAGTAACAGTAAAATAAACTTACAGCTATGTAAATTACAACAACAATTATTATTACACAAACACACGCAACAAAATAATCACTGCTTCAGCATTCCAGCTGAGATACTGGAGCAACGACTTACAATACAGCCGTCCAGCCTGCCAGCAATAACTCCCAGGATGCTGTTGGAACTGGCTCGCACCCTGCACTCCAAGGATGCAAGGATCTTTTACGCATTAATGCATAAAAGCAACCAGCACGCAATCCTGCAAACATCCCTGATGCGTTACAGTGTGGCGGTATCTACAACGCCACATGTGAACTACGCATCAAAGACCTGACGTCACAAATCCTGCATCGCGCAATCAGAGTTTACCGCGCGATTAGCATATATAAGTACAACATCCCGAAATCAACCATCGGGCAGTTGCCCACCAGACACAACACCCGTCTGGTCGGAGGATCCTCCCTTTTCTATGGAGGGTGAGTGAACTTTATACCCTGTTCCTCATACCTCTATAACAAAGCAAGGCAGACCCATCTGTTGATGAGGCTGTTCAGGGTGTTCCCTGAAAGCATTATTGTACTGCACGCGAAGGGTTTTGTACGATCTCTGCGTAAAATGTACTCACAGACCATAAGTGTTCATCAGGAAGGCACTCCGGTATCACCGGATGCCGACCTACCTCTGTCGAGTGGTCGAAGCCTATTTGACAGACACGGCTGTCATATACCCCGGTCACCAGGGAGAGTGGAACCGGCGAGAGATGTTGTGCGGTGTCCCACAGGGATCGGTCCTAGGGCCGCATCTGTGGGACATCGGGTACGACTGAGTGCTGCCCGCCGACCTACCCTGCGCCAGGAAAAGCGTGTCGTCAGCGTAGCAAACTACGCTGACGACACGCTTTTCCTGGCGCAGGGTGGGTCGCACCAGGTGGCGGCCGAATTAGCAACACGTTGGGTTGCGACAATCTTCGAGAGGATCCGGCAACTGTTACTCGAAGTGCGAGAATCGGTAGCCGATTCCCGGCCACCGTAGGCGCGGGCGTGCGGACGGCGAGCTATGGGCAGCTCGCCGTCCGGTACGGATCAGGCCCGTATCGACGGCGCGTTGTGTTCCACGCGCGCCTCAAAGAGATGTCAGCACGCACTGACGGGGTCCGCTAGGACCGGTGCCTGCCAGGGTTGCGGGTTTGTCCGAAAGGGATACCGTGGCTTTGGCACAAAGGCAACTGAAGTAGCACGGGTGTGTTTTAGTCAGTAAAAGTCTGACACGCCCTCCCGCTCCGCCCAGAGCGGGTGAAGTTATTTGATAATTTCCCACCCAAAAAAAAAAGGCCATAGGTGTTAAATGAGAAACAGAATAATGCTCTAAAATGTGTTTTTAACCTCCGTAGAAGCACGCTTAAACCTGGGGGCAATCATATTCGCTCTGATTGTGAGCCTAAAGATCTTAGCCAAACGACCGCTCATATTACTATCCCGTATGTTTCCGCCATCCTAAGACATGATACAGAATAAATTCTTGTTTATGTTTTCTGGCAGCGCGCGGCGATGCCCCGTGTCCGGACATTACCAGATCTTGCAGAATGGCCGCCATATTGGATGCTGGCACTCGGTCTAGACATTACATGGTTACACGTAAATATTAAGTGTTGTTAAGAGTATGTGAGTGTGTTTTAACGTATTATCTAAGCCTTCAAACTGTTATGTGGCATAATATCTAAAAACCAATCTTAACTTTCACGACACGCACAGTTTCTATATTTCTTGGTAAAAGTTATAACTATTTTCCAGTCCTTTCCTCTTTACATCTTTTCCTGCTGCTGCTAAAGGGACGATCATTTCTTGTAACAACTTTTATTCTAATTTACGTTATTTCGAACCAACCTTTTTGGCAAACACAGAGCTCGTCAGATTACAATTCTGTTACAATAGAATCTGGTCACCACTATTTAATTGACAATTGATATCGACTAATAGAGAAGTATGGAAGAAGACGATATGTTACGCCGACCCCAAATAAATTGGGAGAAGGGAAAGAGAAATGACGAAATCTAGTCTCTACTATTCATTTATAAACGCATGACTGGTTCTTCTAACGAATACGTTGGTAATAAGAGCCCCCGGTAACATAATTATCAGAGAAATGTTAGACTGAAGCCTGAACAATGCAAAATCCAGTTCAACTGACATAAATGAATAGTTTCGGATGATAGCTACTGAATCTATTGCATTCAATTCGGGAAATATTGAGGGGCTTTCAATTTGACTGTGCTCGGCTTCCGAGCCATCAATTTAATATCGGACGCCTAAAAGAAGCCACTTACTCCAATTTGGTGAATGATTTGATTTGATGATTCATTTCTGGGTTTTATTTTTTAACACAAAAAGGCACTATCCTCAAATGAGTAGGTATAATTTTCATTCCTTTTCAACAACAAGTGTAAACTCAACCTCAAACTCATGTAGTAAGGAGGAGATGTTACATTCAAGTGGTCAAATACATTACATGAACCCTGTAAGGGCACAGCAATTTACAAAGTATTAAATAAAAATGACTAATAAATTATACGAACTACAATATCAGTGTACCTAAAATTCAGCCGCTTCATTATCAGAAAACTCAATCAACATTCCTGGACGAGTAACGTCTACAAGAAAAATATTTCCCGATGCCAATCATAAAAAGCCACAACAAAATGTTTAATATTATCCAGGGCGTCAATTGGCCACGACACGCATGACCTCTGTTTTACAGCCTCATTTCTTGTTCTGACGTCCGTCAAATAGCCGAGCAATCAATCGATTGCTCTGAGCAAAGAGTCGCTGCTACAATTTATAGCTATCAGGAGAACAAAGTTGGTAACAAACATAGCTCGCTGATGAATTTGTATGCCGCCTGCGAGTTAGCGCTGAAATGGGGTTACAAGGTATACGAGATAGCGGTAAGAAAAAAAATTTTTTTTTACGAAACATTATTTGAGGTACGACAATAATATTTTTTCGTCTTATTTTTTATCACTGCCACATCATTAGAAAAAAAATCAGCGCTACAGGATCAATGTCCATTTTTTTATTAAATCGGGACCGGTGTGAGCCGTAGCAATAGCACGCCTAATGCAGTAATATTAGAAACAGTATTTTATTATGTTTTAGTGTTGTATCTACTCGTAACCTAACCTAAAACCAAGATACCACAATTATCATGCATAAAGGCTCGTACAGACTCGCGCGATATCTCGGGCGCGACAGGCACCGACAAAGAAATTGTGCTACTAGTGTCGCGTCGCGCCCGCGATATCGCACTAATCTGTACGAGCCTTCATTCTTGATCTAGGTTTCCTTATAAATATCATCAATATTTCGATCACAGTTAAACCTATCCCAGCTAGGTCATAATATTATCTCAATCTCAATATAATCTAATCCCGATCCGTATCATCATCCTCACTCACTGCTAAAGTTTCAGTAGAGAGTATACTTAATTAGAATTTCAATTTCAATCAATCATTTTTCTGGTCTTAGTTGCATCTTTTTAAACATTGAATGAACAACCTATGAAGACATAAGTACCTACAGTGGTATGTACCTCGGTACCTATACCACAGCATAAGAATGTCCGCAGTGCACCCATCGCTTGTCCCCCATGGTGGAGACGTGAGCCGCCAATAAATGCGGCCACTCTGTTAAATGGACCACCCCATGGCCAGGCCTCGGGCCAATCGGACTAATCAAACTTTTTTCATGTTAAACTTTAAAGACTTAACTACGAGACGTTACTTTCTACTTCTACTATACTTGGCTACTTTTACTAACTTTCTTTGTCTGTTAGCTATTCCAATTTTGCAGCAGAATTTGCAAATGGAGTTTAGCTAGGGTAGGAGAAATTCAATGAAGTGCAGCTTGCGATGGAGATAAAAAGAACATGATCACAATTAATTGCTTAGCTTAGTTTGTACTTAGTGTAGTGTATTAACTATTCGAATAAACATTTTGACGACACGATGCATGGTGTATGTTTTGTAGAAGAAAAGAAGGGAAAATTAAAAACCCGGTCAACTTCGTGTCGGACCACGCACAATGAAAGGTTCCGTGACTGGGATGAATTTATCCCAAGAACAAACTTACATTAGTAATAAATGTGTTCTTCCAATTCAATTCTCCAACTGCAAATGTAAGTTTGTAATCGCAAAGAAATATTTTTGTATGTGATAAAACTAAAAATTAACGATTTTCGAACATTTTCCTTTACTTGTGCTGTGATACCTTGCTTCTTGCCAAATTTCATGATTGCAGGTCAACGGGAAGTACCAGAAGTAGGTACCTTGTGAATGAATCTATTCTATATCGCATATATGGCCGTATTTTTTTATTGCGTAGAACCTTGATTTTTTTAGAGTTCCAAATTACCATAGACCTACGTATTTGATATTCATTTCAACTTGATACCTCGACGCGTCCCTAAAAAAAAGAGTATTGACAGAACCCTAAAAACAAGAATTGTGCGTTCGGATGCAATCAACAGATCTATCTAGCGTCCGTATTTACCTTTCAATCGAACATGTTCTTGCTAAAACAAATCAGCCAATAAAGCGTTGTGTTTTTCAAACCTATTCCAAAGTTTTTATAACCAGCATCTGATTGTGTTCAATGCGGACTGAAGCCTCGCTCGATTGAACCACCTCATAGTTTGTGTTCAATCGAAACTTGTTTTTCCTTTTGGTAATACAAACATCATATGTCTGAGGGAAATCATTTCCCTGTGTCGTACCGTTTGCCAAAGCGCACCTAATAATACGAAACATCTGAAGATTGTATTTTTTCACAAAAGGTAATGTGAATGATATTTTTAGGCCCGTATTACAGAACGTTACTCAATACTCAAGCATTACTTAAAACTAGTTTCAACCAATCAAATGGCTTGAACCTAGTTTTAAGTAATGCTTGAGTATTGAGTGACGTTCTGTGATACGGGCCTTAGTAACTTATTTGATTGCTCTACTCAGCATATAAGGTCTATGTACAACGTTATTTTAGTAGGTAAACACAAGACTCGCATTACGTATAAAGATTTTCCAGAATTTCCCAAGGAAAATGTATTTTTATGTACCTACACTTTAATAAAGATAAAAAGTCAGTTATTCCAGGGAATGTAAACAGGTTTTGTACCTACACAATATGGAAAAATATAAACCGATCCACTGTACAGTAGTAGGCACACACAGCTACATGCCAAGCTATAAATTTCTAGTATAAGCTGATCTCGTATTGTATAAGATTTCCGTACAATCTCTTGAGATCTTAAATTAAGTACCAAGGTATACTGTTATTAGAAAGTGCATCGCCATATTTCTCTCTCATTTTCCCACAAGTAGGAAATCTGCCTTGCCAACTATGTTGTGGTCAGCTTCCAGTCTAACTGAATGAGCTGAATACCAGTAGTTTATTCATGGAGCGACTGCCTATCTAACCTCCAGTTACTGGGTAAGACGTTACCTCTTGGTAAGACTGGTTGTCAGACTTTCGGGCTTCTAACTACCCGTCACGACTGTCAAAGATCTACAAAATGACAGCCAAGACCAACGGCTTTACGTGCTTTTCGAGGCATGGGGTCTCGATATTTAATCAATATTCACCCATCCACGAACTGACCGCGGCAAGCGTAGCTTAACCTACAAAAAAACTATGGTAAATAGCTTAGCAGAAGTATTTCCAAAATATTATAATTTAAGCACTGCGACAATGCATACAAAGTTTTAAATAAAACGAGTTCAAATAATAAAAGTGTGAATAAAATCTCTTCGAGAGAATGCGCCCTAAAACTATTAGCGAGAGAACGCCGCGTCGTCTGCAGCCGATCACAATAAAAGCTTTGGCTTACAATGTAATGATTTTCTAATAAGTTAAGCTTGAATATATGCGTAAACCAACTTTAATACGGACCTACTTTACTTTCACATTTTTATACATTACAACAAATCGATTTTTTATAATCAACGTCAATAATATTAATATATACTCGTATTATAATCTATGTCATTATCAAAGCATAAAACTTTGTACAGCTCAACATCCATGGGCACCATGGGCAAGGTATCTTAATAAAATAAAATTAATAATAATAATAAATTATTAGGTTCTAGATATATAAACTCACGCCTTCATCTCATGGGGTTAGGCAGAAACTATGGAACGCCACATGCTACACTCCTTACATATACTCCTTTTGCTTCGTTTACATTCATACATCTGTTCATACACGCACGCCAGTTGTTGTTGTTGTTGTTTATTAAGTGCTATGGGTAGAAAATTGGTACAATACTTTAACATAGAAACAGTTGCTTTGATAATGATGATCTCACACGTGACGACGTGGGACAATAAATCTAGCACCTGTATTTTTTTATTTCTTTTTTTCAAATCCAATAAAAATATTTCTTGCTGAAGTCAGTATTGTGAGGGTTCTTTCTTCAAGGTAATTTATTTTGTTGTACCAAGTTATACCTAAGTTGGCTCGAACCGCGATACCTAGGATACCTATTACGTTCAGAATAAACTGCAGACGTGACATGAATTTAAACCGTCTAATTCTATCACGAAAATCCTTCATTTTGTACATTTTACACGATTTCTTCCAACTATTTATTTATTTATTTTATGTTCTGCTTACAGATGACTTTATTAGTTTTTATTTATCAGACTGCTCCCTGCAATGTCTGTGGGGTATCTGTTTGATTTAGTATGTATTCTGCCCTATGGCGTGCCGCATCCTAACCAAAAGCGACAGCCGCGCGAGTACGCGATCATCGCGCTCTTTTAAGGGATCGTACAGACTTGCGCGATATCGCGGGCGCGACAGTCACCGACAAAGAAATTGTGCTACTAGTGTCGCGTCGCGCCCGCGATATCGCACTAGTCTGTACGAGCCTTAAGCTGTGTACGCACGAACTAACAAAATCGTGGTGAACACGAACATCGAAAACTTTGTTTGCACGTACGTACCATTAACTAACATCAAACACCATGTTCGTCAAAAATGTTAGTGGGGATCCAATTTGTTTGTTCTGTGCGGACGGTGTTCGGAGAAATTTGATGCAACATTGTTCGTATCGAACTCGAGGGAAGTGCGCGGCGGCGCATCAGTTCAGTTCGCAGCCACCTGTCTAATCATGTAGTCGGCTAATTACTGAGGGGTTGAGCGCGAACACAAGTAGAACTGTGTTCGCAAGGTGTTCGTGTTCACTTTGCTGATTTACGTCCACACAAACGAACCAATTGTTCCATGATCAATGTTCGTGTTTGCAATGTTTTTTTCGTTCGTGCGTACACGGATTTATACGAATATGATATAGTCGCGCGATCAATCAAGACGCGTTTGTACGTCAAAATTCATAAAACGATCGCATGGACCGAATATCCAAGCGACGACCGCTTTTACGCGGACGCGGCCCGCGTCTGGTACCTATCGTAATATTTGTATGTTCCAAAATACGGGACTTCGACACTGAGAAAAATTGTTGTAGTTGTCTTTATATAGATACGTGACTTAAAATCAGTAAAAACTGAGAATCAAACAGAAAAAAAAAAAAATCATATGACAAAACAAAGAATTCAGAGTCGAATTATGTAAAACAGTGAATTTCGTAAAAAGTGCAGTTGAATCTTTCTACTTTGCTGCCGTCGATTTGTTCAGGCCATCAGCTCCATGCAGCTACGGCTACACATACTTAAGAAAAGTTCTAAAGCTACAAATAACAGTTAAAACTTACTAATAGAGAGCCCATAAACCATGGGCAAAGTGTATCAGCGTGTGCTGAAGAGAAAATAACCAGATAAAATATGGTGCGGGCTGGAGTAAGATCATAACGGACGATTGAGCGGCCGCTTTGAATCCAGAGACGGACTCAGAGCTGTCAAACGATGGCAATATGGGTAGAAAATGACAATATGGGATATAGTGAACTGTTTCGGTTAAATATCTGTGAGCTGGAAGTTGGATATCATCTGTATCTCATTATTTTTAAAAGACACTGGGTGTACAGATTAAGCGGCACGCTGTATACTGAAATTCGTTTCAGATTCGGTTATCCCGACATTCGGCAAATTTTTCAGAACTTCACGCACACAGTATTCATTTTGTTATGTCGAAAACTTGGTCCGAGCTACTGTTTGTTTTCAAGAACCTATTAGTCGTAAGAAGAGCCTACAATTTAGAGGAACGATTAACTTCTCGCATATTCTGGCCTAAGTGGTAACTGATACGATAAATTGAACCACACGAGGAGGAAGTTTGTTTGTCTTAGCAGCGGCTAACGGCCTTAGGGAATCGGGAATGATATCATAGTATGACAGTGTTTACGTTATAATTATGATTAATGGCAGAGCGTTAACCAAAATTATGTGTCACATAATAACTTAACTACTTTCTAACTCATATCGGCACAAACTGCATAAGGTGGTAAAAATACTAGTCAATTCTCAATAGGTACTCAATATTTATTTGCATTCCACAATTTTAACTTAGGTTAGGTAAGTTTTACAAAAGACATGAAGCAAGCTAGTCAGCAAAGAAGTGGGGCTGACTGCGTGTGCGCCTACGTACATTTACGAGGAGGACTGATCAGTCTATTTTGATATCGTTATGATTCAACCAAAAATTCAAATTTTTGGGAAATTTCCGAGAAAGGGTGTGTGATAATAATAAATTATCTGTATTCAAAGTTAGTAAAATTACACTGGAATAAACTTATAGAAAAGTTGCCAAATTATCGTCTAACTCATTTTGGTACGCACTGTAACTTGATTAACCCTTATCTATACTAATATAATCTATATTACTAATATAATATAGATCCATAATAGAGATCCATGCAGACTTGCATTGCAGGATACTCCTAAATCAGCCAAGTATGCGAAAAGTTTCCTAGTCATGTATATACGCATTTATAACAAAATTCCAAAAGAAATAAAAATAAATAAAATAAAATATAATTTATTCAAGTATAAAGTAAAATTATGATTTAGATTAATTACAATCGAGGAACATTTTATTCTAACTGTAATGTAGACCTGCCTGATCTAGGTTTATTAAAAACCTGTGTTTCAGGCCATCAATTGACTTCAAACATTTAAAAAGAAGACAACAATAGGTTTATTACTTTAAAACTAGATTATGTAAGATATATTATGTTTAAATACATTAACAAATAATATTAAAATAAATAAAGTGGACACCATTATTATTTAGGTAAAGGAAGAGACTTATATTAGAGTAGGTAACTAGAGATATTATTTAAAAATTTCTAGTAGTTTTTCCGTGTCTGCGTAGTTGAGTTTTGACAAATATTCCTGTACTAGTAAATTACACCTATTATAACTTAAACTATAAATCTTTAACACTCTGTTAAACTAGTTATACAAGTAGGGCCCTAAAAATAAATAAAATCGATTAGCAAAAGCATGTTTAGTCTGAGAGTTAGCACAAACCAAATCTTTTCTTCTCCTATCAGAAGGTACTGGGTTAAAATAGAGTTCAGTGTGTTGGAATAAAACTATATTCAAAACAAATAATTGACGTACTGTTAGCACCTTACATGCCATATAAAGCTGGTGTGTAGGAAATCTAAATGGACGAAAAGTAGCAACCTTTAAAACTGCTCTTTGGGCGCGTTCTAGGTGCAGTAAAATTGATTTAGCAGCACCCCCCCAAGATGTTATGCAGTAGGTAATAATAGATTGACCCAACGCCAAATAAACCTGCCTAATTAATTTAAAGTCGGCAATGTTACGTAAATGTTTTTAAATGTATATTAGTTTACGCACTCTGGTGCATAATAAATCGATGTGTTTGCGGAAATTCAGGTTTGTGTCAATCGTGACGCCTAGATATTTGATATGATCGGTTTTAGCTAAAGTGGGACAAGTGCATGCAATGTCAGCATAATGTAAATTACAGTCGTTATGCGATTGAATGTTTAGATTAGTAAGCGTTGGATTAGTGTTTCTCATTGTAAATAATAGGTACTTGGTTTTATCTGTATTTAAAGTTAAGAGATTTTTATGAAGCCAATTAGACACAGACAAATAAAATTGTTATATAATATTAACTCATTTAAAAACAGATTATTGAGATGGCTGAAAGAACATATGTTTTATGACCTTAAAGATTTTTTTAACAATAAACAGTAAATATCTGTCATTGCGGATAATGCTGAGATAAAACTATTATATTATTGTATTGACCTTATATCTGTAACATTGAACAACAATTAACTTATAATTATTTTGCATGCAATTGATACATACCTGTATGGCTAAACATGTGGACTTTAGATTAATACCTGACTGTAACACCTTTATACCATGTTTAAGGCAAATAAAGACATAACTTATCTTATCTAATAAAGTTGGAGAGTTTGTTTGTTTGAACGCTAACTCAACAAACGCTCTGGAACTACCAATCGGAAATCCTTGTGAACCCACCTGGAGAAACTGTATGGGTTTCTCAGTAGTTAAATTCCTAAAAGCTGGCCAAGTGTGTGTCGGACCACGCACAATGTTCCGTACTTTGAAAGAATTTATCCTAAGAACAAACTTAACATTGGTAAACATAATCTCCAGGGATGGGCCGAAATTCGGTTCACATTCGGTTCAACCGAATATCGGCAGCTTGAACCGAACTTCGGCATTCGGCCGAAATTCGGCCGAAATTCGGTTCAGATGCCGAACATTCGGCACAAGAAAAAAATTACCTACTTGCACTATTTTGAATAATAATAATATATAATAATAATCGTTTATTTATAAAAAGGGCACATTTACAATAAGTTCCTTAACAATTAAAATAGAACACAATTGCTTATTTGCCTGAACCAGGTTGAACCTGTGCTTCAGGCTAGGAAGTGCATAAATATGTAATGTAATAAATTAACAATGAGTATAAAGTGAAAACTAAATCTAATTTAGGTTAGTAACAGTAAAATTGCATGTAAGCGTTTCTATTTGCAGACAACAAGTAGCTCTTCTGTCTGTGCATAGGCGATGGTTAGTAAATATTTAAGTATAATTTTTTTACAGCTAAAATTATTCAATTTATAGATACTTAGTTTTCTATTTAATCTATTGTACAGAAATGGGCCTAAGAATGTAAAAAATCTTTCCACAAAGACATGTTTTGAGGTAAAATTTGATGCACATACTATATCATTCCATCTCTTGTTAGTAATATAAGCAGTGTAGGTAAGCATGGTGTGCTGTTTTAATACTAAGTGCATAATGAAAAGTTGGCGAACAGTCAGCACGTTGCAGGATTTATAAAGCAGATCAGTGGGAAAGAAAAAGGGATGGAAGTTTGCTACCTTTAAAATTGCTCTCTGAGATCTTTCAAGAGGAAGTAAATTGGTTTTTGCTGCGCCACCCCATGAAGTAATGCAGTATTGAATTATAGATTGACATAGGGCTAAATAAACTTGTGTTATTAATTTTGAATCTGCAATGTTCGCAATTTTTTTTAAACATATATTAATTTGCGTACTCTTTTAACTAAACTATCAATATGTTTTCTGAAAGACAGTGTGTCGTCCATTATTACTCCGAGGTATTTTATGTTGCTCGTTTTGAGGATAAAAGGGCAATTACACATGTTGACTGAACGGTTACCACATTGATGGGCATATAACTGAGGGTTAGCAATGTTAAGTTGAGGCTTGCGCATGGAGAAGTGAATATATTTTGTCTTGTCAGCATTTAGTGTAAGTAAATTGCTTTGAAGCCAGTTAGTCACATTATTAAAACCTAATTGAGCGACTTGGAACAGTTCGCTACTGGTTTTAGCGGTAAATATTAATGCAGTGTCGTCGGCATATGATATAATTTTGCCGTCTTTAATATTAAGATTGCACAAGTCGTTAATATAAATCAGGAATAGCGTGGGGCCCAGAATACTTCCCTGAGGAACACCAAAACCAGTACTTTTCTGCTCAGTGCTCGTGATATTATCTATTCTAACACATTGGTATCGGTCATCTAAGTAGTCAGCGAATAGTTTCAGCGGCGTTCCCTTTATTCCAATGGCCTGTAATTTGTTTAGAAGAACAGAAACAGACACCGTGTCGAAGGCCTTGGCTAAATCGAGGAAGACTCCCGGGTCTGGTTCCCTTTGCCGAGTTCTTCTGAAATGTAATCGGTCAGGCTATGCACCGCATCGGCTGTAGATAATTTGGCTCTAAAACCAAATTGCGCAGAGGACAAAAAGTTATTTTTTTCTAGATAGTTAACCAGTCTACTGTTTACAATTTTCTGTAATATTTTTGATATTGAGGGGAGTAACGATATTGGCCTATAATTATTAACTAAGTCTTTAGTTCCAGATTTAAAGACAGGGATTACAACTGCCTTTTTTAGACAGCTAGGGAAAATTCCTTTGGAAATACAGATTCGAAAAATATGCGTTAAAGGAGGTACCAATATATGCTTAAAAAGTTTAAGGATCTTATTGCTTATGTTATCCAATCCAACTGCACAGTCATCTTTTAGCCCAGAAATGATTCGAGTAATTTCGTCTTCGTCAGTGTCAAGCATAACAAAAGATTTCAGGTTACAGATATTGATTGATTTTTGAAAAGGTTGGTCACAATAATGTTTTGGAATCTGTTCGGCAAGAGTTTTCCCAATATTGACAAAAAAGTTATTAACGTTGTTAGCTGACAAGACTGGTGAAGGATTAGTAAGCAGTAAACTCGAATTTGCTTCACGCTGTTTAGACATATTGGTGACGTTTTTAATGTTTCCAAAGTTGCTTACTATTGTTACTTGCTGTTTTTAATTCATTTTTATCGTAGTTATTTTTTAAATTCTTTAGAAGATTGTTGCAGAAATTCCTGTATCTTTTATAGGTAGTCTGAATTATTAGATTATCTGGGTATCTCTTAGTTCTCTGATGAAGATTATCTCTGTGTCTTATACACCGAATTAGTCCAGGATTAATCCAAGGTTTAATATTATAAAGTTTCTTATTCACTGTAGAAACTATCGTGCTACGTAAAATTGCTTGTTAGACATGTTTTATTAAGTACGATAAAGCCAAATTAGCGTCAGCAGTATTGTAAACTAGGCTAAAATCAAGGTTGCATAATTCATATTCGAGTTTATTTGTGTTTAATTTGCTTTTGGTCTGGGGACGATTTAGCTTAGGCAGCGTTAAATTTACGTTGAGTAGGACAGCGTGATGGTCAGTAATTGTTGCGTTAGTAACAAGCGTAATATATGATAGACTGGTTTTGATCATCATATGATCGAGGCAGGAACCGCTCTGATGAGTAGGCATCGTGTGAGCGGGGAGAAAACCATGGTACGAACAGATATTAAGGTAATCTTGGGTCCCAGCATCGCAGTTTTCAGAGCCAATATTTATATTTAAATCACCTGTTAGTATTACATTCTTGAACGAGCTTAACCCTTGAAAAATTTGGTTTAAGGAATTGTGAAAAGAATCCAAGTTTCTAGCGGAAGGAGACCTATACATAGCGATTATCGCTGTGGTTGTAGCAATTTTAATAACTAAACAATTACTCATGCAGTCTTGTAGAGGAGGTTCCTCGACTGTGACCTTAAGTGATTGTTTTGTAAAGACTACCACACCATCATTTTGACTGTGGTTTATTTTGGTATGCATTAAGTTGTACCCAGGTATTACTGGAAGGTAATCGATGCGGTTACCTAGCCAGCACTCGGTTAATACCATTATATCACAATCAAAGTTTAGTCTGTGTAGGAAAATTTTAAAGCTATCTATGTTCTTATAAATACTACGAATGTTTTGGATCAGTACGGTTAGTGACTTTTGATAATCGGAAAGATATTGTCTGCAATCCTCAACGTCACATGTCTTTGACACAGTTAAAAATGTATTATCTTTATCGGTAATTAAGTGATTATCCATACTAAAAATACAATAATAAAAATACGACTAAAATATAAACTATTATGTGGCGCTCTTAGGCGCCTTCATAATCTATCGAGTTAATGTACCTGTATTCGGCAGCTTTTTTAGCCGGACAATCTGCGTCCCCCGTCTTGTGGTTGGCTTGTTTTTTAAAGCGCAAACATGTAGCACATTTTGGCGCCTCCGCTTTCTTTGTGCAGTCTTGAATAGTGTGTCCTTCTTCACCGCAATGTCCACATGTAGGGGCAGGAATTTTGCATGATTTTGCTGCATGACCGTACTGCTGGCACTTGTAACATCTCGTTACCAGTGTGAAGTCTCGTACCGGGCAGGACGTCCAATTTATGAATAGTCTATCTTGTGTGATGAGGGCCTTTCGAATGACTGCTGGAACTTCTATAGTAAAATTGCAATTCTCAGCATCTTTCCTGCCAGATTTGTGGCTTAGTTTCATTGAGGTCAAAAATGTATCTAGGGTTATAGTGGGCAGTTTGTCGGCCAAGTTTTGTTCATAAATACATTTATAAACCTCATTTTCAGCCATTGATGTGGGAACTCTTATAACTATAATGCGAGGTTTGCGCTTTTTAGGTTCGTCGACGGTAAGACCTGACGAAGCGAGTTGGACTGTTTGCTTGATCCTATCTAGGTCATCTTTAGTCTCAGTGCTGATTATTAGTCCACATTTTCCAATTTTGCGTACACCTCGTACTTTCAGCTTCATTTCTCCAGGGCATATGAAAAAAAGTGTTGGAGCCCTTCTTCACCATTTCTGCAAAGGATGTAGCTGCTTCCTGCTTCGTACAGGACTCCTGAATCGTCCGGTTCATCTCCATTAGACAATCTGATAGGTCTCGAGCTTCGGTCATGGTTTTAAGGGAGGTATGGTTTTGTATGGCTTTTTGCTTTAGCGACTGGTATTGAACAGCCATTTGCGAAACTCCATATCCAACTTTCCGGCAAAGACTACTTATTTTTAGCTTCTGATCAGCGTTCAGTTTTCCCTCAGAAGAAATAACACAGACCTCATTCAGGCATTGCTCAATGGACGTCATCCAGTTCTGAATCTCCGGAGTGGAAACCGTTTCAAACTTCTCATCTTGGTCCTGTCTTGGTTGTTGGGGCGATGTCGGTGCCGGTGTCGGTACCGGGATCGGTGTTGGCGGAGGGCTGCGTCGTATCATGGCGCTCCGATTAAAGGGGCTGCCTTCCATAAATATCCGGTAACAAAAGTATTCAGTCAGTCCATTATTTTAAATTATCACTATAATGTTTTATTTGTATAACACGCTAAAACACTGAAACTAGGTCCCTGTTTATGCAAGCTTAATTTATTTTTATTGATATTAAACATTGATGAGCACGTCTGTATTCGTTGAATGCAAAATCTATCGTTACCAAATCCCTTTACAATTAAATGCAAAAAAAACTACTTGACGAGTCCCAAGTCCGCTCCTGTGCAACTGGACTTGACATCTCGTGGAAAAAATGTCCCCCTTCCCTTGTACCCTTCCCCTGCACCCCTGTAGGTACTCCGAGCTGAGTCCCAGCACCTACGTGCGACTCCATCCTGAGACGTCACTACGTAATGATCTACAACGTGTTTTGGGTACAAAAGTGATGGATAAAGTTTCCGTACATAATGGGGTGCAGTGTCAAGTTTATTTTAGGGGCTGGTGGATCGAACAGGAGAGAAAATAACATATGAATAATAAAGGTATAGGTACGTACTTTGGTTAGTAAGATTTACTTGAGCTCCAATTACTTATCATCTGTTTAGCACATTAATCACTACCATGTCAGAAGCACTAACTATAACTCTTCTCATCTTCAAAATACTTTTGTAAAAATAATAAATGTGCTCTGCAAAACAAACACCTTTTTGAATAAAATGTTTCCTTAAATATTTATTCAAACAAAAACATGAAACGCCTGGAATAAAATTGCGAGCAATATGTTTCACCTCGTCCACTGTCAGCTCACAGAGCGCTACGGGGCTGATATGAATAAAAATAGATAACCCGGGGCCACACATCATTATGGACGTATAAAAATAGTTTGGAAAAATCAAATGCTTCACAATATGGCTACCTGCAAATAAATCATAACTATATGTACAGAAATATTGTATAACTTCGTTCTCAGTGAGAGAACATGTAAATAGTGTAAATACCCAATGAATCAGATGTTGTTAGATAATCCTTTTAAAACAATGAAAAAACCGACGGGTAGTGGAAATACCCAAATTACGCAGTTTATGCAGCTTAACACCTGCTTGCCCACATTGGGTACCTACTTGTTGTTGTTGTTTCTGTACAGATAAGTAGATATTTATAAATAAACCAACCTGGCTTTGCATAGAAAAATGTAGGTAGTCATAATAGGTAATCATAATATTTTATTTCACATAAACCTACACGGGCACATAGGAAACATCAGAAGCTAGGTGGACAATTCCAATTTAGTCGTTTCCTATGGAGAAGAGCCGGCATGAAACTCCACAGTTACTGTTTTAAAAATAATTGGCTTTTACAATATTTTCAAATAATTATTTGAAATACCAATTGTTACTGTCCTCCCGGACAGTATAGGCATTTCAACAAGTACCAGATACTTAACAAAATAGAAAATTGTCAGCAAATCTACAGTATACTAGGCCTACAACTACAACGTTCTCAAATTCACAAAACAGAAAAGAATCAATATAAATATATTTTTTCTAAACATAACTATATATATCTAAATATTAATAAAATATATTATTTAGTATATAATATATAAATATATATATATTTAGAAGTATATGTGTCGTTCAGTTTAATCAAACTTTAAAAAAAAAACTAAAATACCAAATTGCAGTTTAAGTTCAGTTCAAAATCATGACTATACTTTGAGTTCAACCAATTTTCCTTGTTTGTCACAAACATTGGGTTGTTTAAATAAATAACCGGCTAGGTATGAGCTATTACCACATTTTCCCATGTGAATAATAAAGCATGAAGTGTGTACAAATAAAGCAGATATTAATATGAGTAACATGAGCAGGTTTTTACTTATCAACCGACCTTTCGAGGACGGAGCGCTTAAGTTAAAATAAGAGGAAAAATTTGTCAACGAATTTTCAGAGAAATTATCAAATTAATCATCATCAACAGTCATCAACACTTTGAGGGATCCACTTGAGTCACATCGACATTATATTATTATTATTATTATTGGGATACCCTATGCGTCTACTTATTACTCTATATAGTTAATAGTCCACCTTCCATGGCACCTTCATGCTGAGATAGGAGCCTTTTTGCGCCGTACAGCATTTTGTTTTAATTTTACTTTGTTTTTTATTTCATTTTTTATTAGTATTACTATGAGTGTGTTTAGTTTAAAATGTGATCTACCTGTATGAGACCCAATAAATACTTTTTCTTTCTTTCTTTCTTTCCAGGTCCTAGTCTGTGGAACACTGCAGCGTTTATGGAAGCCCTTCCAGTATTCAGAACCCCAGTACTTCTGAGCTGCGGGAGAAAATGCGATCTAGAGGAATGTGGCCGTTTTCTTTAAAGCGAATTTTGTTGCTTCGTGTCTCTATATGAAACTTTATAAAATTATTATCAAAAGGGTTTAATATTTGAATTGTTTATTTTATTTTTATTTTTAAATTGTTTTTTGTTTTTATTACGGACGCTTCTAACGTGCACTTCTTTCTACATTGTTCTCACATTGATAATTTCAACAGGAATGATGTAACAATATTTTGTTTTAAAAGAGTGTCCGTGGAGTTTCTTTTTATTTTTTTTATTCAAGAGGAACAACAAACAGCTACAATATAAACATAGAAACAAGAAAATACACAAAACTTAGAGACAATATTGTAGCCCACAACGCTGTTCACAGATTAACAATAGGATACAATACAGTGAGAATAATGAAAATAATCGCTATGGTTACAAATACAATATATGTATATATTTTTACTAACTTATTAAATTAAATTTCGTGTTTAAGATGTATATTATATGTATATAATACTCAAGAATATTCAACAAAAAAGAAAAATCCATATCCATACTCCATACTAATATTATAAATGTGAAAGTAACTCTGTCTGTCTGTCTGTCTGTATGTTACGTTTTCACGCCTAAACCGCTGAACCGATCGTCATAAAATTTGGCAGAGATATAGCCTAGGATATGGAGAAGGACATAGGCTACTTTTTTACGCGATAACCGACATCTACGCGGGCGGAGCCACGTGTAAAAGCTAGTATAGTATAAAATTTAAGAAAGCTCCTTAAGTATAAGACTTTTGAACCCATAGGGGGGACAGGCAAAAATGTCTATATGTTCAAAAGTCCTATTGTAGGAATCGACCGTTCTTCTCCATAGGAACCTACTACGCTTTGGAATGGATGATGATGATGGGGCTCCCTTCTCCGTACTTAGACTCTCATTTGGTCCGTTGTACGTGGGGTGCTTTGGAATGGGCAACTAGCTTCATCTTTCTGACTGACGGACCCCTTGACAATTCAAAAGTGCCCGTAATTGGTAAATCCATACTAATATTATAAATGTGAAAGTAACTCTGTCTGTCTGTCTGTCTGTCTGTATGTTACGTTTTCACGCCTAAACCGCAGAACCGATCGTCATGAAATTTGGCAGAGATGTAGCCTGGGATATGGAGACGGTCATAGGCTACTTTTTTACGCGATAACCGACATCTACGCGGGCGGAGCCTCGGGCAAAAACTAGTTTGAGTTTTGAGGGAGGGTTATTTTGACTAAGTTCTTTAAATTTTTTGATCGATTGTTTTTTAAATATCATTCACGTGTGGTTCACGTGGTGAATTTTCATTTTTATATCGCTACAACAGGTAATCTCAATTAATAATAAAGATGCTAAGACTTGCGGCTGCCGAATGCCGATCTATTCAAATATCTATAAAACTAAGGTGCAGTGAGCTGTCAATATTGCCAATCCCTAGCATCTTGGGTGGAATGACAGCTCCCTTCACAAAAGTTTTCACGGTAACATTTTTACAGAATTTACCGGTAGTGGGTCCAGATTGCTATATTTGAAAGAGATATTTTATAGAGTAGGTACTAGCTTTTGCACGCGTCTCCGCCCACGTGGATGTCGGTTATCGCGCAAAAACGTAGTCTATGTTCTTCTCCATATCCCAGGCTATATCTCTGCCAAATTTCATGACGATCGGTTCAGCGGTTTTGGCGTGAAAACGTAACAGACAGACAGACAAAGTTACCTACTTTCACATTTATAATATAAGTATGGATATGGATATAAAAAAGGTTCAGCGACTTAAGTTGCCGATTATTGTCGTTTAAGTGTCTTCAAGTAATGAACAAACACCTAACGCAATCAGCGTAGCAAAAATAACATTTGAATCCGCGTCGTTCCATCTCCCCTGCCAATTTGCTTAAACAAAGTCGAAATTCAAACAATCTGTGACATTCAATGTCCCTTGCCGACTGAAATAATAACATTATATCTTTGAAAATCCCATAATTACGTACCTACTGCTGTAAATCATGTTTTGGCGAAATAGGTCATCGATACAATGCGTTCGCAGGGCGTTCATCTCCTTGTCCCGTTCAATGTCGATGAATAGCACAATGAATGGCATTATCATCATTGTTACATCAAAGGAACCATTGGCTTTTGTCGTGAGAGTTACTTATGGAATTACTGACCCAAATGAATTAATCAGAAACGTTCAGAATGATAAGATTAGCGATGCTGCACTCATAAATGGCGGCGGCGGGTAGTTGGAATATTTAAAATATTCTTTCAAAGAGATACCTAACAAAATTTAGATTTGAAATCAGATCTTAGCTCTCAATGGACTTAATTCTTAGTCACTTAATTTGCCTGTAATGAGTAAGAAGCAAGCCAATATAGTTGATGAGGTTATCATGAATACTAATAATGAGGTGTAAAAACCACATTTCCATAATTTAATTAATTAATATAAAAAATTTGGCTCTGCGGGGCAAAGACCTCTTCTCATATAGCAAAGGAAAAATTCTGATGATTAGTTTACAAACAACACCTCGTAATACAACCCTATCGTTAGAATGTGTCGACTTTACAATGAAATTTCAAAAAACAGTAACAGTATTGACATCTTCGATTCTCGTGCCGCTGCTTTCAAAAGACATGTATTTACTCTTTCCTTTTAATTTTGTAACACATTAAATACTGTTTAATTTAAATAATGTAACTTTGTTTCTATTATGTATTGTACCTGGCGTGTTTGGTCTTCTACACATTCCCTGCTTACAAAAGCTGGCAGTGTGCCGGAGAGCAGACGCACAGACCTTGTATCTGTAATTTTGTGAGGTAAGCTTTTTACTCTAGTTGTCATCGTTATTATTGTTGTTGCTAGTCGTGCTGTGCGATTACGCTTTGGGTGATAATCAGGTCGAAACCTATACTGTGATTGTTAGCTGTTGTAGTTGCGCTGTGAATTATTAAATAACTTACGTCCGGATTTCTACGTGATGTTTTCCCATTTCCTTCGCCGATTGAATAGGTATTATGAAATGAAATAAAATGAAATGAAATTTATTTATTTGCCAGAATATAGGTTCATACATAATAACGATGGTAGAATAATTTTAGTCTCACTATATTCGACTTATCAGTCGTGCAAATGTTTTTAATAGGTGCGTGCAGTATTTTGAAATTACATCAATACAATTATCATTAGTCACTAGTCACACACATCATAATCATAATAAAATTTACAGTCTTGCGTTATAAAATTGAAAAAGCCTTATGTAGGCATACGTGCCTAACTTGGTATGCAAATAACTCGATACATAATGCTAAAGTAACAAAATCAATGTTTATAAACAACCAAATTCAGTCTAGTTTGGTTGTTTATAAACATTGATTTTGTTTGCTTCGCTTCATCTAAGAATTTCATAACTAGGTAGATTTACTCAGACATTTCATTCGTGTTTACTTTGAAACTTAAACATTTACAAGGGATGCTGCTAACTCGGTTTAAATACGGGTTCGATGCCTGAATCGTTAGTGCCAAGATATATCTTATGATAGCCCCGGGGGACGACCGAGTCCATTACTATTAAAAGAGGGTCATCCATCATCCTTGCTATATCGATTGCCCCGGGTGAATGTTCACTCGATACAAAATCGACTAACATCGGTCAAACGCGATTCGGTTAAACGTATTTCCCTATTCGTATCAATCATTTCCCTATTCGTATCAATCACTTTGTTGACCGGACTTTCAACGCGATGAGGAGAAACTTGAGGAAATATAACACGCCTGAAGGGTTCAGAATGTTTGAAATTACTAACGATTTGTACCTACATATGTACCTATACTCTATATTACATTGAGTCCTTTGTAGACAAAAAACGTTTAAAATACGTAATGGATGTGCGAACCATGATGATTCTAGTAATTTGTACTTTACCATTCTCCTTACCAGCCCATAAGACAAGGATAAAGATATTCGTAGGATATGGTACAAGGTTTGTAGGTAGACGAGATATGTTTAGGAAACATCCGCCGCAAAAACGGCATACGAATATTTACAATTTACATTAATATCACACATAAAACCCAACCTACACATAACCAGGTTTACCTGCAGTAAATTCAAAACAACTGTTAAAAATACAACGCGGACGCTAGAAACCAGAAAGCTAATAACGAAAGACTAATTAATAAAATGGAAGTCGTTAGTTAGACAAACAGCCACACTTTCTCAGCTGAATAAAATAAAATTCACAAGGTAAGCTGATGATACATAGAATGTATTTCTTCGACTTTCAGAGAAACTACAATAGACAATTTGCGTCCCTGAAAGCCGGTTCACGAACTGAGCAATCAAGTTTTATGCTTGTTGTTAATTGTCTCATATGTTAAGTAGGTAAAGACTTAGACATTGTCACTTATATCTATCGCGCTCCCTCACTTAAGACAAGAAATAACTTTGACAACTTCCTCAACAGCTTAAATGCTGTCTATGTCGATCTGAAAACCTGTAATGCTGCTTAAGAGCAGCATTACAGGTTTTCAGATCGACAATCAATATTAACATCTGTAGCGAGAACGGAACCCAACTTCTGGGGAATATCTAACGTTTCACGCATCTCAAGGTTTTTTTCTCAACTCATACCCATCCTACAAGAATTAAAACGTGTCTAGACCATATTCTGCTTAAATCTTAACTACATACACACACATCTACACATTCTACACACACATTCACATTTACATGCTATTACATTAGTACTGGAATCACAACTGTAAGGATAGACGTAAGTTGAAAAAATAAATAAATAAATAATAATAAATAAATAAATAAATAACTGATCACATGCCTGTCGTTTTATTTATTGGAATTGTGCACCCTATACGTCATTACAATAATAGTAGACCCCGCATCAATTACTCGTCAATTAAATCGGAGATCGATAACACAAACTTTACACCTAGGTATCCTAGAAATGGAAAACGCAAACACCGCGACTAACTACATATATACAATAATCTCCTCAATTGTTGATAAACATACGCAAATAATTTCCGTGCCCAAAACACATACATTTTTGAAACCCTGAGTTTCACCGGGTCTCCTGCTTTGCATTAGGAACCGTGATAGGTTACATATTAAGACTAAAAAATCCCCAGACAACATGACGATTAGGGTAACATTCTCACGCTACAGAAACTTTATAAATCAACTGCTTCGAAAGCTAAAAGTAGCGTATGAAAAAAGTCAACTGGATAAAGCAGGTAACGATCCTAAAGCCTTGTGGAAAGCCATCAAGGAAATAACCAACACTCAGAAAGTCAACGACAGCCCTTTGGAACTACAAAAAATACCAAACAACCCAAAAGCGTCAGCTAACCATGTCTGTGACTTTTTCACAAACTTTGGGAAAAATCTAGCCGATAGGATCCTTCTTTCTCAAACTCTCCAGCTTCACAACCGTCCGCCCCCTATTGTCATGACAATTATCTTTCCAAATCGCTTGTTGTTCTCGAAGTGGATGAAGCTGACATCGAGGCATCCATCTTACAACTAGGGCTTCCATTACGTAATTACGTAATTACGCAATTACGTAATTACGGACAGATTTTAGAAATCTCACAAATACGTAACTGAAGAGCTGCAGTCCGTAATAACGTAACTATAGGATAATATTAATTAATTTAGGTACCCATTTATTTAGTTCTATAGTTTCTGCCTACTCCATGGGAAAAAGGCATGGGTTTATCTGTGTATTTACAATTTACCTTAATTTAGTTAACCTACGACTTACATTATGACAACACCAAAACCCTTTCTGTGGGTATCCCCCGAATTCCCGGGGTTTATTTTATAACTTCCAATTTGAGTCCGCAAGATTTAATTTCTTAGTCGTACAGAATAGAGTTCATTGTTGACCAATCGGGAAACGAAGGGAATCCCCGTTGGTTGTGGATAGTTCGGTACGTAACACAATCAAAGTTTATAAGTGTTTCGCAAGTATTTGATCTACCTCGTAGATAATAAAGTTTAATATTGTGGATTGAGCAAGCTAAGGGAACTCCCTACATTTTTCTTTACTTTCGTGAATTTAGAAACAATCTCAATACTCGGTACTCAGTCGTCTTACGTACACCTGCGAGATACTGTCCTGCCTGGTCTAAGCTTATTTTATTGACTTTTGTGATTTTGTGTATGTGCCGCAAAGTTTGACGCTTGGTTTTCAGAAGCTTTTCATTACAAGTTTCTAAGTAGATATCACCATACACGAGTAGAGATACTTCAACGAAAATGTAAGTACCTATTTTAACATTACTTTACTTGTCTACTTACTTTGTTTCTAGGGTATTGTGTGAGAGTTTATACATATAATTTAGTAGTTGATTTTATATTGTTGACGGCACGGTTGGCGCAGTAGTTGAGTGATTGGCTGCTGCGCTGCGGGTCACGGGTTCGATTCCCGTACGGAACAAATATTTGTATGACCTACAGATAGGTGTTCCGGGTCTGGGTGTCTTGTGTATGTTAGTTTACATGATTGTGAGTGCACCCACGATACAGCAGTAATTCCTAGTGTGGTGCGACGTTTAAAAAAAAAAAAAAATATGTGCGATTTTATTTTATTGTTGCTTGTTAGATGTCTGTGCAAATAGACATTGATTATGAGTTCACGGTACGTATGTAAATGTATCCCGTTTTAAGTGTAGTGCCTAACTATAGATGCTATTTATATGTATTACCTAACTATTAAATTATGAAATATTTATATATTGTTTTAGGTCTGCAGTAAAGAAGACTATTTATAAGGAGTTTTTGAACAAACGCACACAATCAGCTATATGGGAACACTTTTTGAGGGCTGAAAATGGGCAAAGTGTCCAATGTAAACATTGTCAAAAAAATTTAAAGACTCCTGGTGGTGCTACTGGAGCACTACATACACATATGCGTGCTAAACATATTGGCGAGATGTCACAAGAGCAAGATGCGCAAAGGGCAAGTACTTCATCGTGCTTTCAAGCAAGAAAAAGTTTAGAACCTCCATCGAAGAAAACTAAACTAACGGATTACTTTTCCACTGAGTATTCCTTGGACGTTATAGTGACTAGAATGGCAGCATTGGATGGCATCCCATTAAGCAAATTTTGTACTTCTGAAGATCTAAGGTATGTTTTCAAAAAATCTGGCTATGATCTACCGAAATCTCCTTCAACTATTACCAAAATTGTCCTGGAACAGAGTTGTGCCATAAAAAAACAATTAATAAATCAGTTTAAAGATATGAAGTCCCAAAAAAACCGGTTTACTATAACGTTTGATGAATGGACCTCTACCCGGAACCGGAGGTATATGAATATAAATATTCATAATAAAGACCTAGAACCAGCTAAATATAAAAATTTAGGACTAGTAAGGATAAAGGGTTCAATGCCAGCTCACGTTGGAACTGTACTGTTAGAAAATCATCTAAATGACTTTTATTTGAAACTTGAAGATATAATTGCATTCACAACGGACGGAGCCAGTGTTATGGTTAAAATGGGCAAAAATTTTGATGGTCACCATCAGTTGTGTTTTGCTCACGGAATACAACTTGCAGTGCTGGACGTATTATATAAGACACGGAAAAGTACAACTACTGAACCAGAACTAGAAGATGAAGCTTCAGATACTGACACTGAAGAAATTGAAGAAAACGATGGCGGACTTTTCATAGAAGTACCTAGAGTTCTAGAACCAGAGTTTCTGTACAAAGATATTATAGTAAAAGTAAGAAAACTTGTTAAATCATTCAAAAAATCACCACTGAAGACCGATTTGTTGCAAAAATATTCTTTACAAGAGCATGGTAAAAGCCTCGACCTTATACTAGACTGCAAAACGCGATGGAACAGCTTATCAGATATGGTTGGACGATTTCTGAAATTGAAATCAAGTTTATTTAAGGCTTTATTAGACTTAAAATCAAATATAAGTTTCACAGACACAGAAATACAAGATCTACATAACATTCATCATAGTTTAGATATAATAAAAACTACAGTGATGGCATTGTGTCGCCGTGACTCGAATTTGTTAGCAGCAGATGCTGCGCTTCAGTTTATGTTAAATAAGCTTGATGCTCAGTCCAATGGGCTCAGTGACAAGCTTGCTGTATCCCTTAGAAAAAGAATAAAAGAAAGGCGAACAAATGTGTCTGGTGTCTTGCAGTATTTGCATAATAATGAAGAATATTATAAAACCGAAGAAACAGAAACTTTTACAAAACCGACGTCGGATTATATTAGAACATATGTTGCAAACTTATTAGAAAGGCTCAAATTTACACCGCCTACAAGTACACAAATGAGTTTAGATTCCGAAGCAGATGACAATGATGCTAATGATGGTTGTGGCGACGAGTTGACTGTTGCACAGCAACTAGAAAAAGAAATACAGAAAACTATGTCTACAGTAAACAAATCTGGAGTAAACACAGATCTTGAATCCATCATCAGAGTTGAAATGTGTATCTACGATAGCACTGGCGGCGGTCGTGAAGTTTTCCTAACAGCAGCTTATAATTATTTACTATGTATAATGCCTACTAGTGTTGAAGCAGAACGGGCATTTTCTTCTGCCGGCTATCTTTGTTCTAAACTAAGAAGTTCCCTTGGTGACAGAACATTGCATTCGTTATCATTTATGAGATCATATTATCAAGAACAAAGATTGGAAAAATAACCATATTTTATATTGTTTCTTACTTTTAAACCATTTGTGCGTGGTACATGTTTTGTTTGAATTGTTGATTGAGTTTAGTCAAAATCAAAATCGTCAATCAAATCAAAATATTACATTTTGATTTGATTGACGATTTTGATTTTGAGTTTAATTTTAAAATTATCATTTTAATCTGTAATTTACTTTTAATTCCTTAATATTATAATTTTTTTCATTTGAAGTTGTTTGATTTTTTACTTCTAAAATACGTAATAAGCCCAGAATTTATCGTGCTTTAAAAAATCAAAACAGTTAAGTACGTAATTACGTAGTTACGTAATTGAAGCATCAAAATGCGTAACTAGTTACGTAATTAGCAAATCCGTAATTTTGGAAGCACTACTTACAACTGCGCTCGGACAGTGCCACTGGGTGGGATGGAATTCCGTCCTCTCTTCTCAGGGACTGTCAACGCCTGATTCCTCCTATCACCCACATCTGTAATCGTGTCATCACTGATGTATTTCCTAATGCATTAAAAAATACAGTGCATCCTATTAACAAGAGTGGGGACAGATACTGCATCAACAATTACAGGCCCATATCAGTCCTATTAGCGTTATCAAAGATCCTGGAAAAAATACTCTACAAATCGCTTAAAACTTTCCGAAATCGCTTTAATAGCCGACAATCAATACGGATTTAAGTCTGGTGTTTCAACCGAGGACGCCGTGTTGGACCTGACGAATCTAATAGTGGAAAACTTATATGTCAAAAATAGATGTCTATGCATATTTTTGGACCTCTCTAAAGCGTTTGACGTGGATTCTGTTCCCATTCTCCTGTCCAAGCTGGAAAGGAAAGGCGGGCGAGGTATAATGCATAGCATTTTTAAAGATTACCTCACCCAGCGAAAGCAACGTGTCAGAATAAGTGAGTATTTCAGCGATGAACGATCAATATTCTTTGGAGTCCCACAAGGTAGCATATTGGGCCCTCCGTTTATATAAATAACCACTGCACAATGTCCCAAACACTACAATTTTTACATATGCAGATGATACCGCCGTCCTTGTATAGGGACCAAACTGGCAAGCTGTCAAGGAGAGTTCCGAATTATCCCATTCCAAAATAATGACTTGGCTAAGACCAAACTTACTGACACTAAACCTCAACAAAACCAATTTCCTGCCCTTCTCTCTCAGACCTAACACTAAACCCCCTCTTGATTTCTCTATAAAAGCACATATTTGCGACTTCCATGATGGATGTAATTGCCAACTAATTTCTCGGGTGGTTAGTGTTAAGTACTTGGGAGCGTGGATGGATGATGAACTGAGACAAGCAGATTGATACAATTATTTCCAGAACTAGGCGGCTAATTTCTGTTTTTAAAACCATTAGAGATCCTGCAACGTTAGAAAAACTGAAACTAGTTTACATGGCTCTATGCCAGTCAATTCTCCAGTACTGCTTAACTGTGTGGGGAGTTGCAGCCAAGACTTGGCTTCTCGGGATAGAGAGAAGGCAGAGAGCTGTTCTTAATAAGGTCTTGACCAAAAAACCATGATTTCCCGCGTCGCACCTATTTGCTGAATGTAAAGTCCTTACAGTGCGCCAGCTCTATGTGCTCAAATCCATCCTTAGAAGACAACCGACGGTTCCTCTGCCCGACATAAATAGGCGTAGCAAATCCTTAATATGCTTATTCCTTCTGTACCCTGCCGGGCTGCATTTGCTAAACGCCAGTACAGCAGCTTGAGCAGCAAACTGTATAATATCATAAATAAAGAGTTAGCAATTTACATTGCTAAAATGACCCGACACGAAATAAAACTAAAGTTACGGAGTGGCTTCAAAGCCTGGATTACTAGGAGACGGAGAGATTACTCAAGTTCATCACATAGGATTTAATTATAGTATCTGATTACCTTCCCCACCCTACATTCGAAGGATGCGCACCTAACCACTTCACAACATACATTTTTTTATTATTTTCAATACCCATACATACACACACATAGAGGCATCCAAGTGCGCACGCATACAAATACTCATACACTCACACCTTACCTGACACACACATACTCATCCTCCAATCATACCACCTCATCATACCCTGAAACTATCAATTCCCTTTTTCATTCTCTTTTAGATATTTCGTTACTATATATACTCGATCGAATCGAAGGCTTTCTCTTACTCCTCGGTCTTTTGTATAACCTGCCGCAGCGTATGTATGAGGTCTACGGTGCTAAAGCCTTTCAAAGTCAAAGTCAAATAATTTATTTCAAATAGGCACGAAGATGCACTTTTGAACGTCAAAAATTACATGAATAGTTAATTGATTCTAGTTGCGCCTTCCAAAAGGTATTTATGTATGGAGAAGAATGGGCAAGAAACTCCATATGTACTTACTCTTTTAAAATGTTAACAATAGTTTGTATACATTAATTAATAATTATAGGTGAAGACGATGTACCTAGAACAAAAATAAAAATTACTTACCACAATTGAAAAGTGAATGAAAAGTGAAGTAATGACAGAAAAATTAATAAATGCGATAGGTACACAAAGCTCCATTAAGTGCTTACCCCCCCAAAAGACATGTGCGTTCAAATCCGTGATAGGCCCAAGTTGGTTTTTGTATTTTGCAAAAACATGTTATTACAATTAATGTAAAAAAACATAATAAGTCAGTGTGTGAGTTAAATTTATATTAATCACAGAAAATAAAATTAATATCATAAAAATTTACGGAAATCTTCTAACTTTACGGAATCCGGCTTGTTCGGGAGGCTGGAAGTCGTCACCCTGCGCGCGAGACGGTTCGTGATGACTCTTGAAAACAGCTTGTAGACATGGCTCAGAAGTGAGATGGGCCAATAATTCTTAAGGAGGGCCATTATCGCCCTTCCTAAAGAAAAGTATCTCCACACCTCTGTTCCATGCCTGTGGCGTTTTGCCCTCGAGTATGACGGAAGCAAACAGCTTCTGGAGGGCCTTAAGAACGGGTTTTCCGCCGGCCTTTAGGAGTTCATTTGGAATAATACTGTATTGTATAAAATAGCTTGGTAAATAACACATTTTTTTTTGAAATATGTAACAGATAAAAATGGTTACTGTGGGTTATCCTTAGGAGATAAATGTAATGGGGAATTTTTTATCGATCTTGTTAAGATATACAATTCCGTAGTACATTAATTTGATCTATCTCGTATGGTTTAGCCAGCGTTTGCGATTTAAGCGCACAAAAATTTATTTTTCGGCTTTTCTGTACTATTACTACACTACTACATATGTATGTATTACACATATAAACCTTCCTCTTGAATCACTCTATTGCTGAAAACTGCATTAAAATCCGTTGAGTAGTAGCGGAAGCGACTTCATTTTATACTATGTAAAGATGCTGTCTTGTTTTAAACAGATCCCATGGCTGAACACTGACCCCCAAAATACAGGCCTAGGCCTAGTTTGAGAGTTAGGATCAGATTTTTTGTAATACATAAATTGTACGATTGTAACTTATAGTGTATGTCCTATTTTTTATGTATTTTTTAGTGACAAATGAAGGTTTTTTTTTTACTTTCGGTTGGATTAGCCCTCCTGTATATCCAATTCTATATATCCTGTATATGCTTAGTTCCAAAGCAAAACAACATTGATAAAAACAAAGGCTTCTGCAACACACCATTGCTTGTTGCAAACATGATGGAAGTAAAATGATATCTGGTATACCGTTCTCGGAATGAAGCGAACGACGAAATATTGTCACGAATCCATTGATTTATTTATTTTAAATCTCCGTTTGAGAAAATCTCATTAAAGCGTGCACGTGTCGTCTTCGACAGACAAAGGAAATGCTGCAGAGATATTTGATACTCTGTGTTTGAGAGGGAGGACCCCTACAAAAACGGATAAATCCTATTTGAAACGCGCCTTGTTGGTCGCGCCGACGGATTGTCTCGCTGACTGTACACATTCCTATGTGGTGGGGCTTTTGAATGTACATATGTACGCGGAAGATTAGATTTGATTTTTGTTTTTTTTCTATGAGATCGAAGTAAGCTAATACCTAAGTACTGTAAAATTTATGTTGACTGACCCGCAACCGTCTTCATATTTTAGCTATGCTGTAAAATTAACATAACACTTTCGTTAACAAATATGTGGCGGCATCTATAACGCCACGTGCGAACTACGCATCAAAGACCTGACGTCACACAAATCCTGCATCGCGCAATCAGAGTTTACCACGCGACTAGCATATGCAACATCCCGACATCAACATAACTCACCAGACATAACTGCCGTCTGGTCGGAGGATCCTCCCTTTTCCATAGAGTATGAGTGAACCTTACACCGTTCCTCATAACTCTATAAATACAATGATGCTATCATTTATAAGTCCTTAAAAAGTACCTATTTTATATTTAAGGTGTTGCTAGCAAAATCTACCTTCCTAGCTTTAGTATTTTCTTCATAAAACGGAATGAACATCAAACAGCGCAAGCTTTTTTAATATTTTGCACGTTGCAACATTTTTGTGGGGTTTCACCAGACTAACAAGTTGCAGCATTGGAGAAATCGAGTAAGCAGCATAGTCCACATGTTATAATGGTCAAGTTCATTATAGGAAATTAAGTTATCACTGCGTTTGACGTCTTCTCTGTCACTGCGGCAATGACGTCACTATGTAGTAAACAATTTCATTCCTGCGATTATGACTCGTTACGATAAAACTGTATTTTAAGAACATTTGCAAATCGTTCGTGGAAAATGCATTTCGCGTTTTACACAACATTTTTTATTACGCAGTTACGTATGTTCACGATTTCAGGGATGAAAAACGGTTATCCGTAAAGAATGAAGTTGAGGAACAACCTCGGTGATGTGTGGTGACATTGACAAACTGCGTTAGACCTCGCCTCGTTAAAATGCTTACCATTTTTAACACGTGTTCACGCCAGATACAGACGCACAAAATTGGATTGGCTCTATCAACTGGCTTAACGGAGTTTTTTAACGAAAAGGTAGGGTCGTCTGTCAGTAACTACCAGCTAGTTAAAGTTTCGGCACACGTAACAAAGGGCTATTAGGAATGTTTTTGACAGGATCCCGTGAAAACAAAGGTCGTCATTCCGTTTGTATTAATGTTACAATTAAGGGGCTCGTCTATTATTTATTACATCATGCTGCTCCGCAAACAATCGCTGACGCACGAGGTCAACAGTCAACATTCAAGTCGCAAAACAACAACAAACCATTGAAAACAGATTACAATTCTATGAAGATATGCGTCACAGATCCTAAAAAAACCCAAACGATCTGACACAATTGCATAATATTTTCGTAAAGATACAAAATATTGGTGTATGATGAAAGATTGAGGAATGTCGTCGCGACTCTGAAAGTTTCCGGACCCATCGGAAAGCGGATTTTTCGAGGTCGTATTTTACAGGAAAATCAGAATCTTGACCATCAATGCTTGTATCTACCTGACTTACGTGGCATGAGAAATGTTTTACTCAGCAGTTGAAGGCTGATTTCAATATTACATTCAAAAACAAAATGTTTCTATTGAGATTTTACATCAGGAACTTTTCAGTACCAGCCCCGAGTCTAGATTTTTTACCCGATTGATGGCAATAGGCTCGCTATTACATGAAAAGAAAGAAAGAACGAATAACGTTTATTTGGTCACAGTTCGTGAAATACAAAATTAAAAGTGAAAAAAATAATTATGAACAAATAGCTGTATGCCTCACGGCTGCGCCAAAAAAGCATTCATTTCAGCATTAATGCCAGACAGATGCTGTCTGACGCTGGTTTTCTAATGAACCTGGGACATAGGACTTAAACATAACTGGCGAAATGTGGGTGTAGAATAAAATAGAATAGAATAGACATTTATTTTGCAAATATGGGTAATACATAGGTGATAAGATACATTAAGACTACACCGAGCGCACAGTGGCGCCCTCATCGTTATTTCGGTGATTTATTTTATTTTAGAATGAAAATGCAGAAAATAAGCTCGTCAAGTTGTGCTTCACAAGACTATACGTTATTATTACTACAAACAGTAGTTTTAAATTGTTATGTTTTATTGTAATCATTAAAACGGAAAATAGTGGCCACTAAGCTCCGTTTTAATGATTACAATAAAACAATTTAGCCTCTTAAAGCTCAGCCATATTTCACCACCCGGCAAAAATGCAAACATTTATTTATTACTAGCTTCTGCCCGCGACTTCGTCCGCGTAGAATTTCGGCCCACAATGGGCCCCGTCGCATCGCATCGCCCGTCCGCGCAATTACTTCGTTTTCGCATAGCGTTTTTTCCAACTTTTTGTCGATTTGCTCGGCTCCTTAGGGGCGTAGCGTGATGTTAAATAGCCTATACTTATTTTGTTGCGGAGTTATTTTAAAATCATGATATCTCCTAAGATGTTGATTGAAATCAAGTGATGTCAAGGACAATTTAGTTTAAATTTAAAAACTTGATTAATAACATAATATATTTATTTGGATAAGGATTAATATTATGTTGATAAAACTCCTTCGCAAATAATGCATTAATTTCGAACAAATTTGATTACCATAAACGTAACTTAAACCGTTTACGCAGCGCATGCAACGAAAGCTATTAAGAATATTTTTCCGTTTTTGCAACAATTTTCATTTGTGCTCCGCTCCTATTGGTCGTAGCGTGATGTTATATAGCCTATAATATTCCTCGATAAATGGACTATCCAACACAAAAAAAAAACAATTGCAACCAGTAGTTCCTGAGATTAGCGCGTTCAAACAAACTCTTCAGCTTTATAGTATTAGTATAGATTATTCACTTAAGTCTAACCAAAGGCAAATCCATTAATACAGAGGAAACGAGTCGGATTCGCCCATGAAGGGTTCCGTAGCAGCAAGTAACATAATATAAAAATTCTTGTATATTTCGTTGTAACTTAGTTGATTGAATGAAAGGTAAATTGCGGTTTACGATTTATGACGTATTAAAAAAAAACTACTTACAAGATCTCATTCAAACCAATTTTCAGTGGAATTTTACATAGTAATGTACATCAGATATTTTTTTTAGTTTTATCATTCTCTTATTTTAGAAGTTAGGGGGGGACACATTTTACCACTTTGGAAGTGTCTCTCGCGCAAACTATTCAGTTTAGAAAAAAATGATATTACAAACCTCAATATAATTTTTGAAGACCTATCCATAGATAACCCGCAAGTATGGGGTTGATGAAAAATTTAGTCTGAGTTCTAAGTATGGGGAACCCCCAAAATTTAATGTTTTTTTTTTTTTCTATTTTTGTGTGAAAATATTATGCGGTTCACAGAATACATCTACTTACCAAGTTTCAACAGTATAGTTCTTATAGTTTCGGCAAAAAGTGGCTGTGACATACGGACGGACAGACAGACAGCCAGACATGACGAATCCATAAGGGTTCCGTTTTTTGCCATTTGGCTACGGAACCCTAAAAATTAAGAATATGTGCTTCTTTCCATACTTACTAATAATATTAGATATTCCATGGGATACCTACTTAAGAAAAACCATCATAGGATTATAATTATAAGGCCGTCCTAATTTACATTATTTATTAACCAAATAAAGACGAAATTAATGTGAGTGGTGCATAGCAACAAGTACGACACATGCGAAGTAGGTTGGCGACAGCCGACCGCAGACCACAGATACCTACGTTAGGTCACACCTTATCTAATTAAAAACAACATAGCGAGCTACCAGCGTTGCCCACGTTATAATTATTGCATTTTTGGGATATAGTCAACATAGGTTGCTAATTCGCTATTGCATTTTTCCCTGTCAGATTCTATTTGGAAACTCCAACGTACATAAGTACGAGTAAATGCAAATTTCGAAGTTATGTAAGAGGTAAACCGAAGGTCAGGTGCTCGGTGGATATTTATTTGGCAGGTATCAATCCAAATACATTACTTCCCCGCCGTTATCAATATGTGTAGGAAGAAGTTAGAAATTATAAAAAGCAAACGTCATTATTAATTAATTTAAATTAAATTACTGCTGTTGTTAAGGAGACTAAATAAATAGGGAAATGTATTCTATCTTATTAAATATAGTTCTGAACACCTAAATTCCGCAAAAGATTATACCTGCCTATATTCAGTGCTTTACAACGGGTGGGGCTTCTTGCCAAATACGGGGCAAATGGTATTTTTAATTACTTACAAAACCCCAAGGCCTTCATGCTCCCAAAAGCCATGTCAAGTTCAGCCAAGGTCCCACTGACGTCATCCTTATGCCTAATGCATCGATGTCTGCACCTCCAAGAATCGGATACGGTGTACTCGTAGAGTGACGTCTTGATCAAACAATGGTGCATATATCTGAAATAAAAGTAGTTAACTTGTAATAATAAAAATAACCACGTTATCCTCCAATGAGTCACAGAGTACAATAGACAGTTTGAATGCATGTTTGGGTCTTCTACGCCAACTTTTTCCTGTAATTATGAAACTAAGAAATGGTTCGTCTTTATAACATGGTCTGTTGCACGTAGGTAGGTACTTGTAATATACGCGACAGGAAGTACATACTAATAGCTACTGTGGGTACGCAAAGAAGAATATTGAACTCCTCATGCTCATGTTCTTCGAGTTGTAACATAGGTAACTAATAAGTTCGTGTGCGTAGATTACTGTTAGTATAAGTTAAGACTTGCCTGTATCTTGCATTCATATTTTTATGAAAGTCCGGTTTCCCATTGATCAGTTTTATTTTTTATAAAGGTACACCAACAGCTTCTGTATACAAATTATCAAATAACAGTAGGTCACAGTCAAGGGCTTATACAGTTGCCAAATACAGTGATAAGTGTGATAACAAAGGTAAGGTACAAACGAAATGAATAAAAATTTAGTGGTAACAAACTATTATAAAGAAAAAATAGAGTGTTAAAATAAAGAGTTAAAATAGACTGCAAATTGAGTTATTCTTAGATTACAGTTAGACCCAAAGACAAGATGAACACCCCTAATCGTTTTATTCTAAATCTGGTAAAAATAACATCATCCGCCACGGTCGCACCCTTAGCTTTAAGGTGAGTATAATGAGTACCTAATGCTAATACTGTCTTTGCTGGCAATTTCTACTACGACTATTTTTTGCCATTGAATCAGTTGGACACAATACTCGGAGAAGCCTGAAAACATAATCTAGAATGTATGGTTATGTGGAAATGTTAAGTATGGTGGACTACCACGTACCGTCAAAGGCACGAGGGTATAAATAACAATTAGTCAGCAAGGAACTCTTATAGTTTCGCCATGACCGTCTGTCTGTCTGTCCGCGGCTTAGCTCTGGTACTAGAAAGCTTTAATTTGGTATGGGTATACTCATTAATTGCACCGACAATGTTGAAAGAAAAAACTTGCACGTAAAGTGCAATGATATTTTTATTTCTCGTCTATCCCATGGTGTGGGGTATCATCGGATAGGTCGTTCAAAAATCTTGCGGGTTTGTGGAAATCATTTTTCGATTCAGCGATCCGTTTGCGTAATATTAAACTTTAAAGTGCTAATTTTAGAGTCAAGTGTCCCCCCCCCCCCTGCCAGCTAAATGGTTGATTTTGGATATGTAAAAAAATTCACAGCAGTAGCGAATTTAAAAGGAAAACTGTCACAGAAAAGTAGTTTTTACAAGGTAACGAGTAACATAATATGTCAACCAACTTACTTTTATAGTAAGAATTGATAAGAAGACCGTCACTATACGAAAAATGATGTTTAAAAAATCTGTTATATAATAATACTTTTTCATAAAAAAAAAATATACATTGCAGTCGTCTTTAATGCTCTCTGCAATAAAAATCATAACATGATATCGATTTTTTATACTTTCTGGTGAAAAACTCGTAATTACTGTTTGGTAAAACTTTAAACGCTTCTACTGAAAAAATAGCTTTTTTGGTTAGTGTCACTCTTCTTATCAATGTGCGATATGTATTTCAACTTTGTTCTTGGGATAAATTCGTCCCAAGTACGGAACCCTTCATTGTGCGTAGTCCGACACGCACTTGGCTAATTAGGGTTCCGTACCAAAATGGTAAAAAGGAACCCTTATGGTGTGACTCAGTCTGTCTGTCTGTCTGTCTGTCACAGCTGAATATCTCAAGAACTACTGATGCTATCAACTTGAAATTTAGAATAGTTTTAGATGACATTTGCCCAACTATTTTGCAAATAAGAAAGAAACAAAAAAGTTTTTATTTATTTTTTGCAACAGGGACTGAAATGTGGTTTTAAAAATTCGAAATGCGGCTACTAGGGCATGTAGGGTATCATATGAAAGAGCGCTGTTTGCACATTCTCAAAAAAATTTTTATCTTTAGGCCGCATAGTTTTCGACTTTTGGTGAAAAATGTAAAAAAAATACCGTTCCCCCTTATCTCCGAAGTTTGCATAGAGAAAAATCTGAAATTATTCTATGTGATAGAAGCTTATGTAAAGATTACAGGAAAAATAAAACTATGTCTCTAAATAGCACACTTTTTCAGAAATCAACAAAAATTACATTAGTTCCTTTATCGGTTAACAGATGGCGCTGACCTAAAACTGCAATATTATAACAATACACATTGTAACTATAATTAGGTCCTACTTATACGAATGAAGCTTATGAAGCTATGTATATATCGACGGGGAAGTGCTGACAACTCCTAACTTACAAAAATCAAATTTTACAGGAGGCAAAAAAAAACGTTTTTTAATTTTCTCAGAATAAAAAGAAAGAAAGTGTAAATGGCAATTTTATACTTAAATGGTCCCGCATGTCAGGTAATAATCAAAATTTGCTTGGAATAAGTAATTAGCGAGATGATGTAAGATAGGAGGTATCACCAATCTGGTGTGGCTGAAAATTTGAAGATAGGAATAATTTCCACACTTCAAAAAAGTAACAGAAATCATTGAAAATTAATCTTTCCCGCTAAAGTTTTCAATCATATTCGGCGATAAAATAACAAAGGAATCTAAAAATTACAATTTAATTGTCAATAATAGCTAATTAATTTTCATACAATTGAAAACGTTGCAAACAGATTAAAAACACCGCACTGACTGACGAAATGTCGCGCACGCCGCCGCCGGTGCACCGGATCCTATCCCTTTCACACTGCGAGAAACGCACCGTTTTTGTCTCGCTCGCATGAAGATAGAAGATATTAGCTCAAAGTTTTGTATGAAATGAAGTTACGAGATGTTTCCATTAGTAAGTTAGAATATATTTCCTGCCAAAATTAATCAGGTTGTCTGGACCTGAATATAGGAGATATTTCTTCGGTACCTAACTAATTAAATTTTCGGAATTTCAACTTTATTCATATACCATTAGATGCGCAGTTAAATTCTCTATCGAACTGCATTCATAAGTCGTTTTCGGAAAAAATGTAAGTTAGGAGTTGTCAGCACTTCCCCGTCGATATGATGGTACGGAACCCTCGGTGCGCGAGTCCGACTCGCCCTTGACCGGTTTTTTTTTTACTTAATGTCTGCATCGTGTTTGGCAAACCACAACTTGTAGGTAATGGCTACGCCACAGGATTGCGTTTTCTCTTTTCCTTTTAGTTTTATTTTCGACGTAATTAAAGTTTAGCTAGTGCGTAGTAACAAAAAAAAACTAGAAGCGGTTAAAGCCACAGTGTACGCAAGCCAACAAACAAATTAGGTAGGTACGTAAAAAACAGTTCAGTACAATAGGAGTTTCGGTATCACTGCATTCACTTCACTGATGTGTACATTCTGTTAAGCCAAAATTACATTATGAAATTAGTACTTACATAAAACTATAGGCTGACTTTTTCGGTGGAAAATGTCAGGCTATAATTTCATGTCATCAATTTCGTAATGTTATTTTGAATTTAAATAATTCGTCAGTTGTAATATGAATTAATGTAACCGACAAAGGCGACTTTACAGGATAGGCAAAAAACTAAATTACAATTCACAAAATCATCATCATTTCAGCCGAAACACGTCCACTGCTGGACATAGGCCTGCATAGGCGGATATTTTTGACAATCACGGCACATCACTAGTCGATACATTAAAAAGTAATACCAAGTCTGTTTTTACATTAACCCATACATTGCTCATTCTCATAAAACACATACGTCAAAAAATGAGTTGAAGTCAAAAAAATTGTCTCATTATGTTAATGTAATGAGATTTTAAAGACACCAATCATTAATTCATATTACAACTGACGAATATGCTTACGCAATACTCACGCATCTACCTAATACTCGAAGACATACATAATGCATTGCTTAATTCAAGGATTCCCAGTGGTCGATATTGACCCCTTGGGGTCGAAATCGGGTTCCAGGGGTTGACATAAACGAAAACTGGTTTTGGGGGTCGACGAGGTCTAAAAATCGACCCCTACTAATTAACACAAGTTCTTATTTGAAACTTTCAAGATACTGTATACGATGTGTTACGTGTACCAACTTGATAAAGACTAATATTTTAATTGGAAGTATCATTGTAATTGTACTTTAAAAACACTCAACAAGTCGATAAGCGTGCACAAGTTCGTACAAGATAAAAAACTTGGCAATTCAATAAGCGTGGACAAGTTGCTGCAAGATAATAATTATGTTCGAGCATACAAGTCTTTCAGGCACGTTTTGACTTGCTCTGTATTTGACGCATATATACGAGTTTTAATATATATATATATATATATATATATATATATATATATATATTTTTGTATTTTGTATCAATAGGAAAAAAACTAGAGATAGGATTTTTAAAGTAATTTGGCTATGGGGGGTCTGAGGTATCAGTTACTTTTGGAAAAGGGGTCTGTTGCCCAAGTTTGGGAATCCCTTGCTAAATTAAATTCTATTTAATTTAGCTAACTTATCTATGTTATTATGTATTGATTTGGCTATATTTTTTGCAAGTGCAGTGCACTCCTTTAAGTGACAAGTTTACCTTGATCCAAACCTCCAAAATTAGTTAGGTACTGTTTGTGTTTAGTGAATAAGTCGTTGAATAGCCATACTTTATTTATATAAAAATAAAATTAAAGTGACGTAAACATAGCAGGAAAAGGTAAGATTTCATAATTTCAATCTGTACCTAATTGTTTTTGGATAACTTGCTGCTAATATAGAAAAAAAATACAGTTTTTAGCAGCCAAGCCTCGGTGCACCGTTCATTAGAATCATTAAAGTTAACCTTAAATAACCCTTCTCGTCCACACCTGGAACCTCCATCCTGTAGAAATTCCTGCACTCGGCAGGCGGTTCAATGTCCCGCTGTAAAACTTTATCCTGTTAAGAACGAGTTCAGTCTATACATAGAAACGCATAAAAACACAGAAACAATGGTAGTTCGTGGAACTTCAGACTTGCAATGGTGGGAAGACAGATTTACTTGTTTTTGTAATTATGTACATTTTGAATAATGTTTTCTAAAAGTACCATAATATATAGATGAATGAATAATACTCCACATTTTCCCGTTATCGTTCAAGTGGGGATTATTTAGGGTTTCCCGAATAAGATAAAACGTACCTAAAGAATAGATACCTATTATTTCTAATCTATTGGACAAACCACAGGACACAGGGAAAATCCGGATTACATTATTATAAACTGTAAAAAGCATATTAATCATTATATTTCACTGATAAACCCGTTTCTAAATGCCTAATTTAAACCACAAAAACTAGGCTAACGTTCGGAAATACGCGATTATTTATTATGTGACAATAGCTGGCTCACATGGCAACACTACTTTCCCAACAAACACAGAATTAATTTCTTTAAACATTTGCCCGTTTACAAATAAACTGGGAATCCCTGTGCGACTTTTTTAAAGCACTTAATTTGAAAGTTGTGATTCGCCTTTAAAGTTTCACGGGTGCATTGTCGTGAAATAAATGTTTAGCTTTTGTGCTTTGTTAGTTTTATAGGCTTGTTTGTTACATTGCGAAATAGTTGTGAAATAATAACCGTTTACACAAAAAGTTTTGTTGATTCTTTTAGTGCGACAATCTGCAGTTAAATTCTATCTGCAGTTGGGAGGTACTCTACCGAAAACTTATGAGTGTTTGCACCGTCGCGGCCGCCGCGCCGCCGCCGCCGCCGCCGCCGTAACGCAGTTGAAAACCCCGATCACTATGAGCCAGAAACTCTTAGTTTTTCCATATCGATACGGACCGCATTCTTCAAACAATGGGGATCACCAATGCGTGTGTGTGTCTTGATTTGTCACAGTTTATTATTTCGAAAATAATGACGTAGCACCGCTGGCAATCGTACCGAGAAATTGGAAATAACATAATTATGCTTTGCAGTAATACACAGACTGCCTTAGCACGGTGCCCCGGTTGAGGGTATGGGGTTTTTTTCTGACCCCATTGAGTCAGACGCTTTTCGGTCTAAACTTCCAACACTACCTAAATGCGTTAGTCAGTGTGACAACCTAATCAGATATTATCATACGTGTTATGTGTTAATGTAGGTATAGTTTCGTATCATGGCCGAACTAAACGTGGCATAATATTGTGTTTGTTGGGCGCCATTTGATAGTGAAAGAACGTCATTATTCCTTTATTTCGCTGATACAACGAAAATCGCTATGACGTAAGTACCAATCATTCCTTTTATACTACTCGTATTAGGTTCTTAAAGTTTTTTTCAGTATGAAATCATAATGAGAAGTTTTTTAAATCTTGATAATGAAAAAAGGCAGACTGCACTAATGAGTATTTCTTTGCCGTAACTCGACTCCAACTTGTTTTTAAATAAAACAGCTTTCTATCCCTCCAAGACGTTTGACAAATACCGCAAACCATTGAATGGCCACTCGTCCATTTATCAAAGCTGCTTGATAGTCAAACAGTAGCTAAGTAAGGGAGCTGTTTCATCATAATTCCTCGCACAGTAGCTTTCTACTTTGGCACGGGTCCAAGCTGAGATGACGGTGTGACTCAGCAGTTATTTAATCCTACTGGCTGCCAACTGATCGGGACTTTTTTCCCTACAATGAAAATAACTTTACTGGATGTAAGCTCACACGCCTTTCTTGGAAGTTTTGTGGGTATTAAGACTTTCCTCAGCCTCGTTTTGAGAGTAGGTATTGTAAGTACGTGTCTCGTTTTGCGGATAGGTAGGTACTGGGTTTGTGTGCCGTTTTGTGGCAAAAGTAATTTGATTTGCGGTGAGTTCATTGAGGAAGATGAAATTGGGGCGCTCGGTTGATAAAGGAGAAAGTCCGTATCTGATGATGAATATGAGAAACTTGTGTGTATTGACCGTGTGTACCTATAGGTACCTGTTAATTTGAACGTGGGTTTAACTCTCACGGATTCATCTGAGTAAAGCACAAGGGTTATGTCCACAGCGCACGGAATCGCAGCGCCAAGAGACGGTAGTGCTGATAAAATACGTGGCGCCGAAAGTGCATTGAGCGCGAAACTTCTGTCACGGACCGCCTTCAAAATTCTTATTAAAAAGAAAAGAAAGACGTTTATTCGCAGTAAACATGACGCAAAGAAAGAACACAAAAAGAACAAGTTGGGGGAAAATATGCGTCACGCCTACACGCAAAACGGCTATCGCTTAGCGTAATGCTGCGACCCTATGCGAGACAGAGTCCCAGTTATTGTCAATGCTTCAATGCCATTAGTTTCTATTCGTCCTTTGAAGGGCTGTGGCTAAATAATAACAGCCGCACGGGTCGATCGCTCTGGTTAAGCTACGCTTGCCGCGGTTGGTTTGTGGATGGGTGACCATCTCTACGTACCAAGACCCCTCCGTGCCTCGGAAAGCAGGTTAAGCCGTTGGTCCCGGCTGTCATTTGTAGATCTTATAGGGCTTTGTTACGGGTCGTCAGTAGCCCGAAATTCTGATAACCAGTCTTACCAAGGGGTATCGTGTTACCCAGTTACTGAGTTGTGGAGGTCAGATAGGCAGTCGCTCTATGTAAAACACTGGTGTTCAGCGGCATCCAGTTAGACTGGAAGCCGACCCAAACATAGTTGGGAATTGGCTAGGCAGATGAAGATGATGACGTCATTTGAGTCGTAGGGCGAGTAAACGGTGGACCGTTTGGTTTACGTATATGAAAAGTGTCGACAATTCAAGCAGGGGTCTGGGAGGCGCTCCGTGGTCTGTGGTTATGTCGAACTTATTCCGTCTAAAACCACACGTTGCCGTCGTCAGTACATACATGAGAGTCTCCGGAATGTAGATAATAAATATTCAATGATTTTTTTTTTTTCTGCAAGTTGGTTTGAAACACTTTAACACGTCTATCGTATTTTAAAAACTATGACGTCGGCGTTTCCTATCTGATTAGTTTGAGAAGAAAAGCCGAAACAAACTACCCTCTGAGTTTTTTTTAGGCCTTTCTTCCCAGACATATACTCTCAACCTCTGTTTCTTTTTTAGGGTTACATAGCCGTCCGCCTGTCTAACTAGAGTGTAGATTTGTTGGCGGTTTTCTATTTTGTTAAGTACCTGGTAATTGTTGAAAGGCCTACACTGTCCTCCCATACCTATTATCACTGTTATTTAATAATATTGTAAAGCCAATTATTTTTAAAAGAGTAACTGTGGAGTTTCTTGCCGGCTCTTCTCCATAGGTAACGACTAATTGGAACCGTGCACCTAGCTTCTGACGTTTCATAAGTGCCCATGTAGGTTTATGTGAAATAAAATATTTTGATTTGATTTGATTTGATTATCTTTCTGTCTGTCTTTCCGCGGTTTAGCTCAGAGATTCTTAGTACTAGAAAGCTATAATTTGGCACGGGTATACATATTAATCACGTCGACAGTCGTCCAGATTTCATGGTTTTCCTTTCATTTAATTTATCAAGTTTCTTAAGAGAGATTCCATCCTTATAATTGATCCTAACGATTGATGCAATACAATTACAGGTTGTAATTTTTACAGATTTTAGTCGATATAAGTTTTTAAACTGTCATGGTCACTAACATTATTATTAACATAACCGGGATATTTACCATGTTTATTATATGATCTATGTGATGAGGAACATTTACGTGCTGAGCTAACTCATGTGCAGAGGGTCCTACAGAGAAACGGATATACAGGGAAGCCCGCACAACCTAAACAAAAAACGGGTCGTAAGCACCGGAAATGCGAGGTTGAGAGGCAACCAGCATTTTTGCCGTACGTGAGGGGAGTGACAGATAAGGTTGCCAACATTCTTCGGAAATACGCCGTAAAGACTATCTTCACTCCTTTCAAAAAAGTGTCTCAGATGTTGCGTTCGCCCAAGGACAACTTTCCGCTAGAAAAGCCTGGTGTTTATAAAGTAGACTGCAGTTGCGGCAAGTCGTATATCGGTCAGACGAAACGTACGGTAGCTTGTCGAATATCAGAGCATATCAGGGCGGTGAAGAACAACGACACCCAAAAATCGGCCATAGCTCAACATCTTTTGGAGTCAGGATCAAACCACTGGATTGAGTTACATAACCCTCAGGTCATCTCGACAGAACGCCACTATATTCCTAGACTGGTTAGAGAAGCTATTGAGATTACTAAATATAGGAACTTCAACCGGGATGATGGGTTTCAACTGTCGAGAGCCTGGAATCCAGTGGTTCAGCTGTGTAAAAACCGAAGAAGTGCCGAAAAAAGTTCGCGAGCGGACACAGTGAGTTTCGTGTGTCGGGAACAGAATCGAGTTGCGAGTGACAGTGGTAGCGGTACTGAGTGCAAAAAACGAACAAGAAAGAGGGTAGACCGTTTTGTCTGCTCATAAACACCCACCCGCAGTGACTTCAGTTTATCCGTGATCATGGTGCTTGCAACAGCGCCGAAATATCGGGAACTCAGAAAAATGAATAAACATGGTAAATATCCCGGTTATGTTAATAATAAGATTTTAGTCGGTTCGATTCCCGGGTGTGGTAAGCGAATTTTTGAAAATCTTTGAATGCAGTTTTCTGTCTATTAAAAAATAAAGGAATGTTTTCTTTGAGTAAAATTTTCTATCTACAGTATTAAGAGTACTTTCCCTTCAGGTGGCATTACAAAATTCCACCCTGTATATAAATATAAGAACAAATAAATACTTATGTGTTTATACACGAATATACTAAAACAAATAAGACAAACAATGGGATAACATTACCGTTGTTGTGATACTGCCAGCTTCTTCATCTTTTCTTCTTCTTTTTCGTAGTTACGTAACTTTTTTTATATAATATACTTAACGATTTTTATCACCACATCGTCCTACTTCTGCACTTCAACACCTACCTTATAACAAACTAGCTTCTGCCCGCGGCTTCATCTGCGTGGATCTCGAAAAATATCCGACGGGAACGTACTACCGGGATTAAAAAATAACCTATAGGTTAATCCAGGTTATAAACTATCTGTGTACCAAATATCATCCAAGTACTTACTCTTCACAAAAAATACACCCTCCAAGTTTCATGTCTCTAGAATCAGCGGTTTGGGCTGTGTGTCATTCAGTCAGTCAGTCAGGACTTTGAATTTTATATATATAGACAAAACAGCTTTTTAAATCAATGATTATTACTCAGAATGTAGGTATTACGACTTCTTAGAATAAGGCTGTTCTTCATAATTATTATTGTCTATTAAAATAAATAAAAGTAATGTCTAACAAGCTTAGACAACGAGCTCGAATTGTAAGGTGATCCTTTATGGTTGAAGTTCCTTAACTGAATTAAATATCTTAATTAATTATGAATTTGTTCTTAGTGTTTTTCACGCTCAATCAACTAATTCAGTCGTGAAAAGTTTAGTAAAAAAAAAACCCCCGCCGGTACAGTCGAGATAGAAGATAATCAAAATTTTTCAGAACCGTACCAAAAAATACACGTCAGCTCTATTAACACGTTTAAACATCACACCTGTTTTTCCCCGAAGGGTTAAGCAGAAGTGCACCGATAGACATAGTACACTCACATTTTGACAGTTTTGTTTAAGTCCCATGTAATAGGGGGCGAGCAGCTTTGTTAATAACATACAAATGTATCTTGAATTCTAAACACTGTCGATACATAACCTGAATGAAGGCTTTAGTAAAAAAAATGAACATGCTGTCACTGTCGACGTCGACAATTAACGGGCATAAATATGTTAAAGCTTTTGTGACTTCATCTGCAATGTATTTTATCACTGCGTTAGTAGGAAGCCATTACTCTTGTATTTAAATGTTACTGCACCAGCCATTGAATTTATGTGATCTGGTAGTTGGTTGCTCTAGTATCGTGGGTGGCTTTACGGATGAGGATCTGTCGAATCTGAATGCCAAAAATCTAAACTTTCACTTTATGCTGGCCCTACAATAAATTAATGTCCGACCGATTTTTTTTTATTTTTTTGAGAGATTTGTCATTTGAAACCGAATCCGTAACCGAATCGTCGGCTCCTCTTCCATTTTCGGCCGAAACCGAAACTTATGAAGTCAAGAAGTTTAATTGACATAATTTTACGAGACCCGTCTTTTTTCGTAGATTTGTTAGAAATAATTTAATCAAGGGCTGATTTTGCAAGGATCAGATTTATTTTATCCATACAAAGAAAAAAAAAATGTTGTCAGAATTTGTGTGAAAAACTGTCAAAAGTTCTGAATTATGATTAAAAAAGGGTAGCAGATATGCTACTGTTAGCTTTTGCGATGAGCGATTTAGTAATTTTTTAGATGCTCGATTCAACTCTAAGCACCGCATAATTTAAGCTCGATATACCTAGCGACAATGTTTTATAAAAGACAACGTTTCAACAATTCGAATTCGAATTTTTCGTATCGCTGAAACGTGTTATTTTGCTATTTTGACCGATCGCAGAGTTGCTAGCGGGACGAAGTGCGCATAACCCCTGCTGTCGCCCTTAGAGCTTATATTATATCAATCTTCCAGAAAGCAAATAAATCCTTACTTGCTGACACTAAAACCAGCATTTCTGCTAAGAACTTAAACGTCGTATACCATCAAAACCAATAGCACATGTCCGCCAGCTTCGTTCGGGCCGAAACCAAAACTGCGGCCGAAACTGGCCGAAACCAAAACCGAACCTTCGGTCTGACACTACAATTAATATTAAAATACGCGTTTTTATGGAGCGCTGAAAGCATACGATAGTCAATACACCAATCGAGATTCTAACTTATTGCCCCACTGCTGCACTGCAGGGCAAGGCCTCTTCTATGGTCAAAGGATTTGCTAAAGGTTTTCTTAAAACCCGAAAATAATCATGTGATTGAAGAGTTCCATGCTCAAATCAGTAGAGCAGAATGTAGATGTCAACAGTTAGAGAACCATCTTTAAGAAAAAGAAAGAACATTGTGTTTATTGGCACAACAACAAAAACAAGAACACTTAACTACTACCTACTACAAACGAAAGAAAAAGTTCATGAGTATGTAGAACATACCGACTCACGGGTTAAACCCTCTAATAAATTATTTAATGATATTGTAAAGCCAATTATTTTTAAAAGAGTAACTGTGGAGTTTCTTGCCGGCTCTTCTCCATAGGAAACGACTAACTCGAACCGTGCACCTAGCTTCTGACGTTTCATAAGTGCCCATGTAGGTTTATGTGAAATAAAATATTTTGATTTTGATTTTGATAATGCCTGCCTGTGACGGTGAAAGAAATCGTGACATTGTCATTACACGACCACGATATTTTTTTTTTTTGTAATGTTTCCCCACACTAGGAATTTCTCCTGTATTGTGGGTGCGTTTACAAACATTTAAACTCACATACACTAACAGCCAAACCCGGAACAACTACTTGTAGGTCATACAAATATTTGTACCGTGCAGGAATCGAACCCGCGTCATGCAGCGCAGCAGTCAATCGCTTAACCACTGCGCCAATCGTGTCGTCAATTTACAGCACCTAGCCATGATTCGAGTCAGGATTACAGTGCGTACCTTTGTGATGCAACATAAATGAGTACATACTTACATAGTGATCTTCACCACTTTCGTTGTCCTTTGATGGTTTGCTGAAAACCCTTTGATGGATTGGAGTGAGATCTCTATGTCATAAACTGGAACGCCAAATCATCGTCTTCATATACGCTTATGTATTTAATGTACTTTTGGACAGCAAAGACGCATGTTCGATTCTTATCTTTATCTAATCTCCCTATTTATTATCATTGTTTATTATCTTTTCACTATATTTAGATAACCAAAACAAACATTAAATAATGTATTAGCCATCAGCTGTCTGTACTATCGTTTATCAATCAATCAATCAGCATAGTACAGTTTACATCATATCTGTTGGTATCACATCTCACAACACAGTGTGACAGTATACAGGAAAAATTGTGTAAACAAACACTCGTAATTCGAAAAAGCGCCCTTGCAATTTGCCGAACTCATGAGTCAATCGCCCTGAGACAACAGGACGAGAATACTACGTTATACTATTGGTTTACAAACAGTGGATGAGGAAAAAACATGGAAAACTATTTGCATTACCTACTGACGGATTGGTAGCTGAAAAATCCTAAGCATGCGTTCTGTTTCTCTATGTTTACTTTAAGTAAATATTGTGATGCGTCGCTGAATAACCACACTTTATTTATCATCGTTACCGAGCTCCTATAGTTATACAAACGTTAACTGTGTGCGTTCTAGTGCTCCTAACGCGTGGTGTTTGACCCAAAGTTGGGCAAAGTTTTATTATAAGAATTGGTCAGTAGCAGCCCATAACTGGCAAACACCTCTGCCTATCCCTTCGGAGAATCTCATGATGTTACATAATTCATAATATTTAAGAGCCGTGTAGTCCATGCTCTTCATAAGCGATTCTTCGTTCGCAAGTAACTAGGGAATAAATGACTGACGGTCGGTCATATACGGCATAATATTGTTTGGCATAACTTTGATTAGCCTAATAATACTGCGGCATAATACCGCTTTGGCTTTATATATAACTGTATTTTGATCTAATTTTAATTGACATAATTTGGAGTTGCATAAATTTTAAGGCATAATATTTCGACGGCTCCTAAGTATACTGAGTCAACTAACAAATTTCGGCAATAGTACTTTTTAGGATATTACAAACAATTAAATCGTTTACTATCCACCTGTGTTAAAAACGTTCATTATTATTAGAAGTACAGTTGACTCAGTATACTTAGGAGCCGTCGATTTATTCGTCTATTTATCATGAGCCATAACTATAAAAAGTCATAATTGGGTGATTGGGTTTATTATGTAGCCAATAATTGTATGTTGAATTTTTAAGTAATGAAATACAGGTGGTCAATAATATTTTTCATTAATTACGATACCTATGAGAACTTATGATGCAAGAGCGAGCTCGAGATTTGGGGCACCCCGACTCAGACAGCTCAGGTCCTTCGTGGTTCTTTTTTTTTTTTAACCACTCAGAAGTAAGGACCCCGCAAAGCGGGGGCCCGTCGACTACGCATTATTATTGCTTGGAAACAAATTTAGACCCACCACGGGATCTTCTCCACCCTTAATACTCCCACAATCCCATAAATCTCGAAATAAACTTTAGTGATTTTTTTCTAGGCACCTATAGGTTTGCGCACTTTGGGGTCTCACCCAGGGTCTCTACCTTAAAAGAAAATGCTACTATAAAAAAATACTGCGTTATAGTGTCTACTACCGTTAGGAGTTATTTATTAGGGTTTATTATTTTTATTCCAAAGAACATTATCTGTAAATATCATTATACGTTTATAACACTATGCTTTATAAAATTATGCTTCATTATTATTATTATATATTATTATTATGCCAACAGTATTTATGGCAATAATCATTATGGCAAAACATTTATGCTTAATAATATTATGCGTAAAGATCATTATGCTGAATTTCGTTATGGCTATGTAAATTATGACAATACATTTTACGCTTATCATAAGTAAACCATCATAATTTATACAGAATGTAAGGGACAGCCCTCCGCAGACTGATAGGGTGAATTCGGTATAGTGACTGACTGACATATCAACGCACAGCCCAAACCGCTGGCTCTAGAGATTCCAAATTTGGCCCGTAGGTTCCTTATGAGGTCTAGGGGTGCACTAAGAAAGGATTTATGGAAATTCCACTCCTAAGAGGATAAAATAGGGGATGAAAGTTTGTATAAAAAATCTTATTCATTTGGTTGATTAACTTGAAACTTGGCACAAATACTTTCGTAAGTAATAAAGCCTGTAATTATTTGTTTTTCAAAACTACCCCTCAAAGGGGATCGGGGATGTCAAAGTTTGTATATATGAATTTAAACGCGCGGTCCGAGAAACTCGAAACTCGGTATTTACACATTAGTAGAAAGTAAAAGGGTAGTAAATCTTAAAGGGGAGAAATTTACTGCGTGTGTAATATGAGTATAATTATACGGTTCTTATACCAAAAAAAAATATTTTTTAGAATTTTTGTGTCTGTCTGTCTATCGGTCTGTCTGTCTCCCTGTTCGTTCCTGCTATTCTCCAAAACTGCTGGGCCGATTTTGACGGGACTTTCACTGGCAGATAGCTGATGTTATAGGGAGTAACTTAAGCTACTTTTATTTTAGAAAAAGAATTTATTAGGGTAACAAACAAAATAATGAAAACCCATGAAATTCTGGACAAAATCCAATTCAACTAGGGAAGTATTGACATCCATGCGGGCGAAGCCGTGGGCAACAGCTAGTATATTTACATAAATGGAGTGCTGAGTAATGTAATAAAAAAATAAAAGAATGTAATTTTACATTGAAATAAAGGAATAACTAAAAAACGAATAATTGATACAACGATTAAAAAAATGAAAATTTTCCTGAAAAAAATTCCAGGTAAATATGATTCAAAATAAGGAGCTGAATGCACCCTTTTAGTTTGCGGAGGGTTATCCCTTACACCCTATAAATTATATTCCCGAATTACTTACCATGCGTAGCTCCCATATCTACATACTGCGGACATCAAACCATCTGCCTAGCGAGACCATAGGCAAATAGGCACACATAAGAACATTGTAGCAGTCATAGGGCCGTCCTGTTTAGCAGTTGACATCCGGGTCATATGACGACCTAATTACGAGTTTAACGATAACAAATCAGTTGTGAAATGAAAACCTACAATAACAAGGAAAACCGAAGTGTACCTAACCACCAGGTTTCGCGATATTTTAGACTGTTAAGTAAACATGTTTCTTAACAATAAGTCGTATTTTATCTATTATCACTATCCTGTAGAGTGACACTAAAATGATGGAAATATTTTCGCTTTTCACTACGTAATGCGTTGCATGGACACGTGGCTCCAAACTAAGTGACAACATCAAAATCGTCCTACTCATTCCTCAAATTAACTTCACCAATTAATAGAAAAAATATCTCGACGGAACGTCGCAGTAGAAATTCCAATCCCCACGCGCATAGACCCAAACAATGCATTTCCAATCTACACAAAACTTTCTGAACAAACAGTTGCAAACGAAAGGCTACGAAACAATGTTCGGGCTGCCATTGTACAATCCCGAATTGATTCCAAACGTCGCCGTCGCCGTCGTCGTGCAAAATGCTCGAAGCTGCTGCATTCAATACATGGAACTCCACTGTGCTCCATGCTGGCCGAAATGTGAACAATGGCACGCCATAAAATTTTATAGGTCCTTACCATCGTGTCGCTCGTCAATCACTTAGCGTGTACCGTGCTTAATAGCACCGCTTTGCTTTATGGTGCCTTGGTATGGCTTACACGAGCTAGCTTTAATATTGCTGATCGAGACGTGTGTAATGTATGTATTACTAGCTTTTGCCCGCGGCTCCGCCCTCGTGGATGTCGGTTATCGCATAAAAAAGTAGCCTATGTCATATCCCAGGTTATATCTCTGCCAAATTTCATGACGATCGGTTCAGCGGTTTAGGCGTTAAAACGTAACATACGGACAGACAGACAGAGTTACTTTCACATTTATAATATTAGTTTGGATATATATTTATTAAAAGATCAGCCAGGCACGCGGATTTTGTAAAGTTTGAAGTTAGATGAGATGAGGAATCTGGTACAGTAAATGCACTCCACCCACGTGCTTAGTCAATATCTCCTCTCGTATTGGCATAAACAACATGAGGAAAATATAAGCCATGTCAGTAAGTTCGCAGTGGGGGTGACTGTCCACCATAAGTACAACATGCCGACATATCACCACTCGTAAAGGCTACTTTAATTCAAAGAAGGAAAACCAGGAACAAGACAAATCCATGTCATGGTCACTGTGAACTTGGAGATTCCTTCAGTTTGTTTAAAAAGAAGCCGGTCAAATGAAGGTGAGTTCTCAAAGATACAATCTAAATTCGTGAACGTACTGAAAATAAATGCAATTCAGTGTGATGATTGAAGAAATTATTTCAATAGAAGAATTCCCTATTTATGTTGCTTCCTCAGAATGACTTAACACAACAGGTAGGTATTACTATCTCGGATTTTTTATTTTTTCTAAACAACCAAGCAGATGACACGGCAGCTAAATGCAACATTTCATCATGCATTATCACAATGTTTAACTTTATTTTAAGAATGACCACGCAACACCCCAATATTAGCTCTTTTAGGTTTTAAAATAAAATAATCATAAAACAAACAAAACGTAAACCACGATCTAACTGATGTGGTTAATTCCAAAACCTCTGAACAATGAGAGTTCAAAACTGAACTGACTACAGTTCATCGTATTCGGCGCGATGGCCGTTACCCTGGGTCAAGAGCAGGATGTTACAAGTAGTTAGGTTTTCCCGCAGACAGAGTGCCGAGAGCTACAGGGAAAACATCTGTGAAATTATGGACTGGTAGTGTTATTAAGGGGAGTAATTGTTTGCACCTCCATTTTTTTAAAACAAACATAGCCTGACGTGGTCAATTTTATCTAAGTGCCTAATTTACTGAATTATAGATTCTATTCATTACAATTTTCAGTACCTATAATATCAACCAACTTTTTTCAATGCTGCAGGAAAACAACAATGTATATGTAACTCCTACACTCCAGTGTAGGAGTTACATATACATTGTTTCTGTTCCAACAGATGCGATATGGATTTTCCCTGTACCGTACCTATGTACGTGTGCTAAATCATTTATATCTAATCTAATCTGGAAAAACTCTGACCCTGGGCAATACACCATTATTAGTGCAACAAAGAAGACCTTATCAGTTTTCACTTATCTTCCAGGGGCTGGTGATAAGATCTTATTCAGGAAAGCAAAAACTTAAATGTAAACAAACATAACCCGCTTTGGGACTTCTTGTGATTGAAAGCTCAAAACAAACGATTTTTTTTTTCACTAGTTGGAAGTTATGTAATCTATTGCGTTCTCTATCAAGAAAATAGCATAAAGAGTCGGTTTTTACAAACCGTTCATACTATTATGAGAAGAAGTTTTCTAACATGAAAATTGTTATTTATGATACTAGTGCGGTAAGTTGGTTTTTACAAACGTGTAGACGAATGTAAGCCCGAGACGAAGTCGAGGGCTTACCATAGTCACGAGTTTGTAAATACCAATTTCTGCACGTGTGTCATAGAATGTTTTTCAACACATTTGCGAGAAAACAGTTCAATTTGTAATGAAACAATACAACAACAACAGTATAACAATAAATTATAACATTATGATAGACATTTATGTTTTTTTTTAGTCAAGAGACTCATTCAAAATATCAGGTGGAGTAGATTCCATATTAATATCAGATTCCTCGCTTGAAATCATATTATTATTTTGTTTATAAATATCAGTCGGAAAGTCGCAACAATCTTTGATGTTTCTAATATGAAAATGGCGCAAAGCACATGCACGTGGTGAAAATTAGAACTACATCTTTCGTCTCATTTACTCTTTAGTATTAAAGTTTGGATCAGTCAGCTTATTTATTCTCGTAATGTGAAACTCCATGGTAGAATTAAAAAAAACCGTAAAGAATACGCACGGTGCTATACAACGGGGTATACGGTAAAATAGGTACTTAGGTGAGAGTACCTATTTTACCGCACGTTCCGTTGAATGGTGCGTAATATTTAACTTTCGAACAATGTATACAGGCTTGGTAAATGCATTTTTTGAGCAAATGTGTTGAAAAAGTTTTTTTAAGAAAAAAAAATTATACTCCTGAGCAAAGGCTTCCCCCATACTTTTGCATTTCTCTTTACCTGGCGCGTTCCAGACAATCACTGGAAAATAATGAAGAACCTACGATTACTCTAATAGTACGTCATTTAAAACTTATTAATATATACCTAATAAGAAAAATAATATTTGATTAAAACTTCATCGAGTTCTGTGCAAACAAGTGGTGACATCGCAGTAACGAATGAACTCCTAAACTTAAGTTTAGAGACAAGGTCCGAGCTAGGCGCCCCAGCTCTTGACATTTAGCTAGTTAGGAGCTCCTTCATAAGGAAACTTATTTATTAAAAGAGTCAACAGTTATGGAAGTTCAGAGGTCAAACAGTTTGTTGTAGAAATGATTAAAAGTTACATTATTTTCTTGAATCTGTCCGTTCTACTGAAGAGAAGTTTTGGAAACTGTATCATATTTACCTATATGTAGTTTAAGTACCTACCTATAAAATATATCCTAGGGCGGGCGCCGCACACTGGATCGAAAGCATCAGCGTAGCCCTAGCTAGCCACTTTTTTGCAATTTTTAGCTCAGTATTAGGTTATAAGTTGATCTATATATGATTGCCGTGTCAAATCTTTATTTATAGAATTACTAGCTTTTGCCCGGGGCTCCGCCCGCGTAGATGTCGGTTATCCCGTAATAAAGTAGCCTATGTCCTTCTCCATATCCCAGGCTATATCTTTGTCAAATTTCATGACGATCGGTTAAGCGGTTTTGGCGTGAAAACGTAACATACAGACAGACAGACAGATAGACAGACAGACAGACAGAGTTACTTTCACATTTATAATATTAAGTAAGTATGGATACTAAAAATCATCAGTACAACCCTCAAAGTTCATATGACTTTTAGGATTATACTAACTTAAGGAGTTGTATTACTAATTCTAATGAATATAATTCTGTAAAAACATATTTGTTATACGGTCGCGAATCATACTTTAATCAACATACACCCAGAAAATCAGCTGCAAATTGCAAAAATCGTAAGAAAATTTGAATTTCGCGGGCTAGCTTAGCGCTTCCCTCTTGAGTTTTAAGTTTAAAGTGTCGTTTATGGGCTTGAAATGATTTCTATTTAGTATTACTATGGTCAAATATGTCACATGAAGTAATATGAATTACTTTATGATTTTCGATCCACTGTGCATCGTGTTAACTGATAGAAATTTGGGAAACCCTGCTCTGGATTCAGGCTGTAAAGACACATCTATGTAAAGAAAAAAAAAAAATTGTTTATTTGAGGTAAAACTGCGGCAAAGAAAAAACACAAACACCAAAAAAACAAGATGGGGGAAAATATGCGTTTCTTCATCTGTTTTAATCCGGTTGGGCGTGGAGTTAACTGTTGCTCTAACAAACTTTTTTTTAATGACTGCTGTCTTCTACTTCTTCTTCCTTCTAGATTGTGTGATTGTGTGTTGTTAGATAAGTAGGTACCTACTTGGGATTCTTCATTTCTTTTCCAATAAGCAGGATTTAGTGCTGATACTGACCATGTCCACTCTATACGTAAGTATTCAAATTGCAGCTGACATAATCCATTACCTACGTCATTATGTAGATAAAGAATACCCATACATTGTTTTAAGTCCCTAAAACGCACAGTATCGCATTAGATCATTATCAGGAATATCAAGTAGGACCCTAAACAAACATTCCTCTATGTAACAAGTCCCAACAAGGATACAAACCCTCTTATCTGTAACGTAGGCACATTATCTTAAACACAACTACAAAAAAAACTTACATATGTATGCAGTATGGTAAAACCCCAATGACGTCCTCACCGCGCTGGTCTCTGACCGCGGTCACCTGATTGAGTTTTTTGTACGAAGCAATGACCTATAACTAATACGTCACAAATTAATTAATCAGAATTTTTGTTGATAACGGATGTTGTACGGACTTGTTCCACCGAATTAGACATAGGTCGTGAAGTTAAGTAGTTCTAAAAGTGAATTTTATGTTTTTTTAATTAGGAACAGTGCTGGTCCAGACGTAATAGCAGCAACTTACGAGTCGTAGGTCTTAGGTTCGAACCCAGACAGGCGCTTTACTTTGTTTAAATTATTTAATCACCGCTGCTCTCAAAATGGTGATGGAAAACATCGTCAGGAAACTGGCACGTCCTAGAACTAACAATTCGAAGACATGTGACATCTACCAACCTGGCCTGCCTGGGCACCGCTGGCACCGCCCTACGGCACTGCACTCTACTACAAATGGTTCAATCACAATCTTCATAAGTGGGTACTGTAATTGGTACACTCTCTCTCTCTCTCTCTCTTGGTTGGTATTCTTGGTGAGTAGAGCCTAGTAGCGCCAACTGTTCCTAACTAGCATAATCAGCCTATAATGTTTGTACACAACAAAAAAATAAATCTAATAATACAAAATATACAATGGGCGGCCTTCTCACTTCCCGCGCATCGCGTTTCTTAATGTTCCCACTGCTGGGACACAGACCTCCTCTCTGAGAGAGGGTGTGGGCCGTAATTCACCAAGCGGGTCCAGTCTATCGAGAACTGTAAGCTGCTGTCAGTCAAGTCTGAGTCTGCTTAAATGTATAATAGAACTGGATTCAAAGGAAATGTTTTCCAACGTAATAGTTGCAATAAAGAGTTTGTAACGATGTCCTGTAGCTTGTCTTGTTGCTTTCTCTTGCAGGAGCAAGAGATCATTCAGTAATCTTAAATTGATAAAGAAGTACCTGCGCTCGACGATGGGCCAAGAAAGATTTTCTGGTCTAGCGATTTTGTGATTTGGTCGCATGAAAATGTAATCAAAGACTGCGCAATGAGGAAAGCGCGTAAAGTAAATCCCACCGAAAACATAAATGTGAAAATGAGAGCCAAGTTCAATATTATGATAATTATGGTGTGATTGTCGACTTCACCAACAAGACTTGAGATGGAATGGGTGCCGAGTTCTAGAGATAATCCTGAAATTTATTTATAAGAACGAATAACATCCTTAAGTAAATTTAAAACAATTTCTTGTTTTGTTTTTCCTGCTACAACTATGTTTGCTATTTAAAAATATAACTTTTTAAATTTGAATAGTCGAATTATTTGCACAAAGCAAATAATTTATGAAGTTTAACCTCAACATTTGACCTGGCTATTCATATTATTTAAAATTCATTACGCATTTAAATATAAGTCAATAATTTAGTAACTATAAATTTAAAAAAAATATATATTTATTATCACCAACATTACATTTAGATTTAAAATTCCAGTAGGTTATTTTTTTTCTTTTTCTCTTTTTGTATAAACACATATTAATCAACAAATCATTTGTGGCTTCATTTGTCGTCTATGAACTCATCGTTAGTGAAATAGCCCTTCCTCAATAAATTATACGTCTTTAATTTGTTTTTAAATAAGTTTATGCTGTTTATGCCTTGAATGCTATTGACTTGTTGTTAAAAAGACAGATACTCTGGGTCTGTGATGAACCACGTTCAATTTCATAGAAGGTAAGTCGTTCCTACGAGTACTATCTCCGGCTTGTCTTTCCTCATCGGTCTGGTACAAATTCTAAACAAAGTTGGTTAACAACACTAGAATATAGAGACATGGCACTGTTTAAATGTTGTCTGATGAAGTGGTCCCTGCACGATTCTGTCTATTTCATGCGGAGCATTGTACAGGAACTAAAGGAACAGGTGCATGCAGACACTCTAATCACCAATTGCAGCTCTCTGTCTACACAGAGAGCTGCGATTGGTAGAGGGATTAGAGTGCCTGCATGCGTTTGCTCGGTGTTTACTTATCAGTGGCATTATATTGCTTTATGCCACTTTGGTAATTTAACTATTATTGTTTGTAGATACTGCAGGTGTTAATGTAATTTATCATTCATTAAATACGATGCAATGTTTAGTTTGGTCTGCCTTATTAAGCGACTTATCTCAGGGCACGTCAAATTCAGTCGGTAATAGCTGATGCCTTCCACCGCAGATCTAGGAGTTCCATATTTTGGAGGATAAGGATGACCACTATGATAAGTTTTAGTCAGTCTGACGTTCCCGAAATCTTCACCTTCTTGATATGAAAGAATTAGTATCTTGTTGGATATCCACATAAAAACCAGGTTTCTTGACCTTGGCCTATTCAATTTTTCTGCGTATTTATTCTTGTAGGTAAAAATTAGGTAACCATCACATTTGCTTATCCATCTCTCTCTCTCCTCTAAGGCTAAGTAAATTGCATTTAGTATTAGAAGCAGCCTTAAAACTAAGAGCGCATTACAGCCGCAACAGGTCGCAGCGCATGGCATTGCAATACAAAAAGCCCGCCTATAGTGTGCGATGGTTCATACAAAAGACAAGACCTAGACTAGAGTCAAGAGCAAACCCATAGTAAAATAAAATTAAAAAAAAAAGTGGTGTTGAAGGATTTCTGCAGCACGGTGCGGCCCGCCTAAGTCTGCGTCAGCCTTTACAGTTATCTATCATAGTGTGATTGATTCAGAGCAATGCCCCATATCTCCAAAAGTCTAGTATGGACCCAGACCTGCTCAACTAAGATATCTGTTGACCATTCAAGTATCGCTGTTCCCAGCGGTCATCCTACTAGCTAATTCAGACGGAAACCCGATCACTCAACCCAGTACATCAATCAAGTTGACGTATGTATCACGTACCTACACCAGCCTTAGCTACGTTAATGTCATAAAAACATGTTTAATTACGAAAACGTCAGCGACAATACTATCGGTTAGTGAATTGCTTACATTACCTTCAGTTTGTAGCCACTATCTCTATTTGATTACATTCATTGATGGGTTTTCCAGACCGGGTTTACCCACGACCGGCGCACACAGTATTGCTATTGGTATGGCCCCTCGACCCTGCGATTGTTTATCTCAACAAGAATAAACGTTCTAGTTGTGTTGATTTGTACCAGATGTGGAAGAGCGAATTGTGAATTATGAACAGTTGCTAGAGTTCTTTAGGTAAGGTATCATGTAGAAGGATTCCGTCCTTCATTTGTATATTCTATCAACTCATACGCCCCATTACTGCTCTGATCATCTAGCACTAGCAATGCTCTGACTCTAAAAACCACGATGGGTTACCAAAACTTTTCTAGTCCTCGCAAGGCGCGACAGTAAACTAACACCATCGTTTTTGCTGTGAAGGAAAACATCGTGAGGAAACCGGAAGGCCTGAAAGGTATTTCTCGACGGCATGTGTAGCCAAGGCAGAGGCCCATGGGCGGCATAAGTACTCTGACACCACTAACCACACGAAAAGAAGAAGAAGATCGTTTTTAACCGACTTCAAAAAAGAAGGTTCCCCGATTACGGCTAGTCAGCTAGACCGATTTGACAAATCTTCTTTTGTTTTTTATTGTTTGAAAGAGTATAGTGTCATCAGGTCAGGATCTGATAATGGGATCCTGGAGAAATCGAAGCAACTCTTCAAATATTATAGGCACACCTATACCGATTTGGGTATTTTTTTAAAGTAACTCGTGCATTTGCTCTCGAAAAGCACCATTTGGTGAAACTGATAATGAAGACCACAAAGGGCCACCGGAACTACTCAATAATAAGTGTTTCAAGGGTTGCGATTCGATTACTTTAATACGGTTTCTAAGTAATTTATTGCTCGTCACAATGCGAATAGTGAAATGGAGCTAATGGTGAAATACCAGGAGAAATACTCAACAATTAACGTCCCTGCATCGGGAAAAACAATATTTTGTAAAAAGTGATGAGCAAGTTGACATTAGGCTATTGTAACTTAGATAAACTATAAATAGACCCACTCATCATTTCAGCCGAAAGACATCCACTGCTGGACATAAGCCTCCCTCAATTGGGGGGTTTGACATAATCGCATCGCCACGCTTGGCAGGCGGGTTGGCGATCGCAGTATGGTTTTAAAAAATGCATAGATAACGCTGCTGCCCATTCTCGAGTAAGTCCCTTAGTCGCCTTTTACGACACACACGAGAGGAAATGGGGTGGTGCTATTCTTTACGTGCGGAACCACACGGCACTTGATTCCATACTATCTCACAATCACTACTTTTGACATTTGGTAAAGAAAATTATTCATGCACTGCGTTTAAAAATACCTCTATGATTGACCATATTTAAGTAATGTAAGTAGTAGGTAAGTACTTTTAGCACATCCTGGCCAGTCAGCCCTGCTACCAATCACGCTGATTGGTTATGCCCTTTATCAAAGCAGAAGTTGTTGTCTATTCACCAAGATCATTATTTTATATCCAGCTAAAGCTATTGCTTTTAAATCTACAGAACCCTAATGAGCACATGTTTGGTTTCAGTCGTAAAATGTTATATTTATCGGTGGGAAAAACCTAATTGAAGCAGCAGTGTGATTCTCCAGCACGTGTCGTGAATCACAGGATATTCTGCAACTTTATGTTATTTCTTTGGTACGAAAATATGCGTTTCTCGACGAGCTGTTCTTTTCTTGGAGCAAAACATCACTGTATTTATCATGTTGCCGCTTCGAAAGAGTAGGCACTGATTCGTAAATAGTTGTATTATTCATACTAAGTAAATGTCTTTTGAATAAACAATTGTATTGTCTACTGAGAGGTAAGTACCTACATAGTCGTCGGGAAATCTTGCGGAAATGACGTGGTTGTGGGAAATTTAACGTAGAATAGTAGGTCTTTATCTTTGTAAAATCAGACGATCAGTCATAATGTTTACTAACGCGAATATAATATTTGACTGTAGGCGTTCTAATTACTATAAGGCCGCGTCCTATTTAAAAGCAATCGTCACGCTCATATGTCACTTTTTGTTCGATGAACCTGAAGGCGTGGTCGCGCCGTCGCGGGACGTTTTCCGATTTTCCGAACAAAAAGTTACATATGCACGAGACGGCTATGATCGCATATTCGCACGGCGATCACTTTTAAATAGGACTCGGGGTTCTTCACCATTATAATTAATGGGGCTTTTACCAAAAGTGTGCACGTTAATATTGAGTCGGCTGCAACGCATCAGTGATTTTATTATTACAAGCTTTTATTTAACTTGCAATGTATGTTTGTCCAGGTAGAATCTTGCAAGCTGAATTAAAACTACTCCTCTTATCCTACGAAGCTGAAATGACATGACCAGTGGGACTATGGGCGCCTGCCTAGGTATCAACATCAATGTGCAGCAAATATTGTTTTATTTTTGGAATTGTTATATTCTGTAGTTTACAGATAAAAAAGTTTCACGAGTCTAAAAGGTAAGGAAACTGAGAAAAATATAGATAAGTTTTCACTAAATAACTCTGCTTTTTGATAAGAGATGGCGCTAGGCGTTGTGGTTATCGAGTTTATGAATGTTTTTTTTTTTTAATTATTCGACGCCATCGAGGCGCTAGGTTTTTTTTTATTCCATCAAGGGGCAAACGATCATTCGAGTTTCCTGATGTTAAGCAAGCAACGTCGCCCATTGACATCCACAACACCAGAGTTATTGCTGATGCGCTGCCACCCTTTTCCCACACCAAATCCTGGGCTTCCGGTTCTCTCACTCTCCATTCGAAGCGCAGCAACATAATGTTGGTATTCTGTAAGATTGTGGTAGCTCCACGTTCGAGCCAACCCAATTACGAGCTACAGTCAGCTATTAACTACAATAACTCTGCTCTACATGGCTCAGGAAATAAAAATAAGGCTTTATATTATTAGTGAAGGGATGAGGATTACATTGAATAATAAAACTATTATTTGAATGAATGAATTTTTATTTTTTATTAATTCAAACTAGGTTGAGTATCAGCACTTTTTGAACTTCAAAAATACATAAGACAGTCCCCCAAACGGCCCGCCCTTCACCACTTGAAGTGGCGCAACAAACTCCCTAGCAGCACAGCTGTCTGTTCAGTTACAAAAACTTGATTATATACAAGATAAATAATTAATGTACTTGATAAGAAAAAAAAAAATACCTAATATACTTGTTTTTTTAAACAATTTCTAAAATTTTTCAAAAGAAATTGTTCTGTTGATTGAGGTAAATTGAATAATTATGAAAGTCATCTGTTGCTGTCACCAATTCTTAATTTGATCAAATATATTGCTAAAGCACGTTTTGGTTTCTTAGCATAATTGGGAGCTATACTATTGTATAGTTCTAAAACTTCTGTGACTGTGAGACCTGTCCAATAATGGCAAACATTATTTGGCATTTCTTCTACATTATCAAAATCTAAAACATCCACATTCGATTTTGCTATACTGATTATGTCTTGCATTGAATGTAGACAAAATAACAGTATTTTGTGGTAACAAGTGCCACTCATTAGAAAAGAAATGTGTCTGACAAACTCTGCAACTGCGTGGCTGCAGCAGCAGTGGTGGTGGTGGTGGAGACAGTGGTGTTGATGATTCATGGGGCATGGCTGGCTCCACATTCTCTTGTAAGCCCTTGGATGAATCCTGAATTAACTGACAATTCACTCGAGTCCAACAGGCTGGGACATGCATAGATTGTTGCAACATCCTAAAATAGAATGACTTATTTTAATATACATTTTTAAATACCATTATAACGTTGATCATTGGTCATCCACCTACAGACTGAATATGACAAATACAGCATAGTTGTTAGTTGTTACCCATCACATAGAATTACCTCACCAAGAGCGCTTCGTATCATGAATAGCAGAATATTAAAAAGTTATTCTCTATGCAACTAACCATTGTATCATTAATACCTGCAATTAGATAATCAAAAATCTTACCTGATAATTATTATGGGAAATAATAGGTAGTAATTGGCTGTCTGCAGGAATCACATAGAAACGCAGTCCTCTGACAGAGAGACCACACCCACGACAGATCATTATATGACCTAGCAATCTCTCATTGTCAGCCTGTTCGGTATTCAATAAGTTGAATCAGGGGTGACAAATATATGCATCTAACGGCATCTGAAAAATATAAATATCATTTAGTTAAAATACCTTTTAATTAAAATTCTATGAAAGTACAGACGTGTGTGTATACTTGAACAAACAGTGACTATCCTATCCAGTCATGTGTAGCAATAAACATTATAGATTGAGTATTCATAGGCCTGGGTCATCCACGAAATCAATGCTGCTTTGTTAAGTTTTGCTGGCTCACATGTGATCGAACTACCTACCAGACTATAGCTGTCTTGTTGCTAAATAATATTATTTCATTGTAGTAACATAACATGTACCTGATTGTTCTGCCAACGAGATACGTCTCTCTTGCAGGGATCTCTTTTGCTTAGCGTTGACATAATATGCCTTTGAACGCGCCTTACGGATATGCCACAGTTTAGGCACCTTATCATAATATCCATTTAACTGAATTGTACTGATAGTACAGCAAAACACAACAAAACAAACAATCGCACAGAATACAACGGAACTGCAATGAAACTTGACGTGAATGAAAGGGATTAAGGGACGCCAAGTAGGGATGTGATTATGGTGATCTAAGATCGATAAATCGATATTTAATTTTTTCACGCATACTGAGATTAAAATCAGTTTTTTTATTAGATAACTCTGACCATCCGTAGAAACATATTTAACACATATTTATGTTATGTTACTTCAGTATACAATGACATTAATAGGCAGTAAGAGCGTAAAGGCAGAAACACATTATTAAACCGCGACGCGACCCGATGAAACGCGACGTGTGTTGAGTCGAATCAAATTGTATTGTTTTCTATGACCAGAATCACACTATGAACATCCGACGCGACGACATGCTCGTACACGCCACCCCGATCCAGATCGGCCAGATCGATGTGTTGCCGATGGTGGGTGTAAACACGCCAACCAACGTGGTGCGCGCAGTGTGTTTCTAAACAACACCCAACGCCACGCGTCAGTCGTTCGAGAACTTTTTCAGAGCATATACGTGTCAAATGCCAATTTTTTTTTCATTATTGGTTTTTCTTTTTAATTCGCCCAAATGGGCAGGCTTTTTTTAATGACTATGTGGGTCATTTTTTTATTATTCTTTCTGTTCTGTTAGTTTTTGTCATGGTCTGGCAGTTTGAGTAATTTATGTCCTTTCTTCCGTATTGTTTTTTTTTTTCTCTGGGATGCCATCATCAGATCCTGGTTTCCTTATCATGGGACCATTTGGGAAGTATACATTTTCCAATAAAAAAAATAAAAAATCAAATCGGTTTGCAAGCGACTAAGTTATGTGCGAACAAACATTTTAAAAAATGTAAACATCCGAATTGAGAACCTCCTCCTTATTAGAAGTCGGTTAAAAATAGCTTAATACATTTATACATAACTATAAACTACTTTATTACTTACTCGTATTATTAATTAAACAGATAAAACGGTAAAATAAAATATCAATCCAAAAATCTATTTGAATCTCGATTTTTTCTGAATTGATTTTTCATGCTTTGACTCGAATCGATTGAATTATCGATATTATGAAACACATTGCTGGCCGTCCCTACACAGGTGTCCGCCACTAATGTCAGATCCATTGTGAAAGAAATGACACTCCTTTACCCGCAGTTTTTTTTTTTTTTAAATGGTGTTCGATCATAGAATTACACACACGTGTCAATAAAAACTTAACCTGTAGGCGTGTCAGTAAATAAATTAATTATAAACAAAATATACATAATATTAATTTGTCATTAAAATTCATTTGATCGAAAATAGCTCATTAAAGTATGTGTAGGTTATTATGGTTACCGCATGATTATGGTTACAATGGAACGTCAACAGCAGGAAATGCGTAAAAGAGATAAGCGGAAGCAAATTAAAATACTGTACTCTTGAGATTTTAACCTGGCCTTTATTCGGAATAATATAATAATGATAAATTAGGATTTTCATTTTTAAATTTTAGTGTAAAAACGGTAATCCTGCACAAATGTTCCCGAACTCGAAGGCAGGAACTGGTCATCTCCTTTTACGTATGGGTTCAATTTCTAAGACAATTCATGACCTGATTCATAACCCAAGATTGGCTCCAGACGAATGAACTCGTCAACGGTCGACGGTATAGACACGAAATTGAATATACGCATTTCATTATGATAGTCCGTTTTAAATTCTACCATGACCTGGCTGTTGCACTCAGGATTGGCTCCAGACGAGGAAACTCTTCAGCGGTCAACAGCGGAGGTACAAATTTTATATACGCATTCAATTATAATAGCCCGTTCTAAATTCCAACATGACCTAGGTGCTGCACCCAGGGATGGCTGCAGACGAGGGAACTCCTCAGCGGTCAACAGCACAGGCACGACATTTTGTATACGCATTCAATTATGATGGCCCGTTCTAAAGTATGGCATGACTTAGATAGTGCAACTCGGTTGGTTTCACACCGTGACTTCTGTAAAGGCGTTTTTGGGTTCGTTGGATTTGTCTTTTCAAGTACCTTTCAAGTGAAGGTTATAGAACAGATATTTAAACAAATTATAATGCTAAAAAGTACAAAATAAAATTTAAGTAAATACCTTTTTTAAAACAAGCTTTTCATGAACTAAAAACCTAACTAAAAAAAACAAAAAAAAAAAAAAACCTAACTTAAAAAAAAAATTGTGCTTTTTAGATCATGAAAAGCTTGTATTTAAAAAGGTTTTTACAGCAGGAAGAGGCACTTACAGTGTGCCAGCGTGGATAGCCCTGAAGGGTTTATCATGGAACAGTAAATAGTATCGGAACGAGCTTTGTATACCTCATCGAAAGCTTAGCCAATCAGCAAGTACCTACCTCTCTATCTGGTTAAACTGGAAGTCGACCCAAATATATTTAAGAAAAGGCTTGACGGGTGATATCAATTATAAGGTATTCAATAGAAGTGTTTACGTGTTTTTTGTGAAAACGCATAAGTAGGTGTTATTCCTATGCATTTAAACAAGTCGTGAGACCACAACGGAAGGATTCTATTAATAACCTTTGCTCCACATTAATATTAACCGCAGTTCGGACGTGAAAAGTGCGCTTTGTCAAACATATAATAGATCTAAAAGGCAACAAAACCCTTAGATGGATTTCGATGTTATCATTCAATATTCATTTGAATAAGGCATAGGCCTTATTCAAATGAAAATGTTGAGAATGTTGGTGAACATAGGTTCACCAACATTTAAATCAACTGTTTAGATATTTAATCAGTTCTTTACTTAGGAAATTTGGCATAAATCAACTGTTTAAATACCTAACCGGTGGTTTGAATGTTGGTGAACACAGGCCTAAGTCTCTAACTTGCCTCTATCTACTATATGAGACTAACAAAACTCGTATTTAAGTCAACATTCAGGAAATCTTTTACGTGCAAAACCGACTTGTCCATATTTGCTACAAAAATATTTGAAAGCAGTCGCAAATACAATACTCCGTCGAGCCTCACAAAGCGATCCCTGGCTGCAAACACTCAGTTATATGGTGTCAAATTACGTATTCCTGTATCGCGTCTATAAAACGGCTCGTTATGAATCAAAAATCCATTTGTGCAGCGCTGTTTCGTCCATTTTCGCACGTTCGTGCCATATTACAGGGCCCGGCGGGCGCATCGATAACTGCTTTGTGACGTCACATGCCATGCCCATATTAACCGTATTAATACAGATAATTCAGCCGAATTAAAATATAAAGCTGCTCCATTAACAACTATGCTCGACTTCATTGAATGTGAAACCAATTAGTTGTTGGGAATTGATTTACGATCACGTGCAATATTCAACATGGTGGCGTCATTTTAATTAATGTTACATGTCAGCAGGTTATTAGATGCTTTGCAAAACGCATTCTGGAAAGATTGATTTATTATCTTAACGAAAGGATGATTAATTCTAAGTTAGGTTAGGTTAGCGTTAACAACAAATGTAGGTATGTGTGAGTAGATTAGTAGGTGTATTCGCGAGAAGCCTGACGTCAGAGCAGTGACCTCATCTCATGTCGTCACTGACTGCATGAACACACTGATTATACGAACGTTGACCTCACACCTCACGTTATGATGACGTGTGGGATGTGGACTGAATTGTGCACGGAGCGGGATGTTTCAATCAATTCAACATATGGCAGTCCAGTGTATAACCCCGCCTCCAACATCAAGTCTGCCCCCACCACCTTGTTATTATTGTTAATGTAGTCGAGGGACGTTCTACGTAACATTTGCTCGACAAAAGTTTGTTCCACTTACGATTACGACGCTGCTGCATGTCACAGGCTTGCGCAACAATTTGGAAGTCGCTAGCCTTACTACGTATATGGTAGGCAGGGCCTAGGCCCCTTCATTCAGCGGCAGACAACTTCGTTTGTCTTTAGGGATTGGCAGATTGGCTACTGTCTTATGTTTCTTAGAAACAATAGTCTGCGATACCACTTATTGCACCAGCCACTAAAGAGAAATATGTTCAGCAGCGAACGACGCAGGTTGATCAATTGATCACTATAATGACATGATAAACAAAATCAATTATGGAAAAGTCCACTTGCGTCAATACATACACAAGTGGTTAGGTACTGTACTATCAGTTCCTATTTACCTAATTATTTCAAAACATATCTTTCTGTTGATTTCCTCGCTTGGAAATACCCATATTAACACCAATTACATTGATTTGTTACTCAATAAGGCCGTACAGCCGTAGGGAGGCGCCTAATCTGAACTGCAGATAATTCTCGTGACTTTAAATTCTCAGTAAATACAAACTGTTACTAAGAGAAATGGTAACTCATCAATACATCAGAAAGAACTGGATTTTTCCCATCACAACAGCTATTAAGTATTTGGGAAAGGCCAAATACATCACACGGCCGGAAGTACTTCAATGACATCCACATATAAGGATGCCAAATTGCATAAAATATTTCGGTTTAATAATCAGGGTTTTTTTTTTCTGTGATATTTTTTTACGTACATGGAATTTGAGTGGAAAAAACTTCAAGTACCTATGTGCTGTAAGGTCTATGATCTAATTTTTGCAAGAAATAGTAAGTAGGAAGAAAATGGAAAGGTGAATTTAGAAAATAATACCTATGGTTACGGTACGAGAGATTTACCTAATCTCGTCATTATTTTTAGGCAATTCCTAACAAAACAGCCACTAGGTACATAGTTACCTTATTAGATTAAATAGCCGTTAATTCTAGGCGCACCCTGAATTTTGAGTTACTCCCGCTTCTATCTCCGCTAGTTATTTTGTTTTTTTTCTAATAGAATATCAATGGGTTTTCTTCTGTTAGAAAACCCGTAGATATTATTAAGATAATAAGATTGTATTCTATGATCAGATCTTTGACGTAGATAGATAATGTTATTGTGATTACTAACTAGATAGAAACTGGAAATTCGCACGATGAACGAGGATGACACTCGCTTAATCTCAAGATGGTTGTTTGTTTAACTAATAGCTTGCATTTCATGCGAATCTTCTTACTCGATACTCATTCATTGACGTGTCTCTTCATTCACATTGATTGTGGTGAGACCGTGTGAATAAATATTGATTAAGGACTTTGTCCCTACCCTGCTATGCTCGTTCTAGATGTGTCTTATGAAGGTTCGTAAATCTTTATTTATTGTTTAAGGTTTTAATTAGTCAGTCTCGAAGTTTAAGTATTCAGTGTATCACTACACTTCAGTGGTTCTTCTTGCCTAGGCCGGGATACTTTTAGGTACCGACATGTTAGTTAGTAGGACCAGATAGGCAGGTAGGTACTTAGAATTAGATGCTATGTACCGCGTATACTCGTAGGTCATGAAAGGTAGATAAAAGTAAATACCTAATCGTCATCCTGTAATACATTTAGGTAACACCTCTGTCCAGGAACACCCGTATGTTGTAGAGCGGCATGCTCTGAAGTATTATTGAATGCCTAGATAGGTAGGTAGGCTTACCACAGTCAACACTGCCACTGCTAACGCTTTACACGAAACAGTACAAACCGTTAGCACTAATCGATCGATATGTACCTATATAGATTACTCTCATTATTTGACATTACATAGGTACCTACCTGCAACTCTAATTTCACGACATGATATTTATTCAGAATTTTTAGAGCGATACCGCACTACATGCGATCCGAATCCGGATTCGAGATCAGAGTTCCATCCGAATTGGAAATGTTCTAAATTCAGACGAATTGAATTCGGATTCAGTACAAATGGTACTACGGGCACTGCGGACCGTCATTTCTCGGATTCGGATCGGATGTAGTGCGGAAACGCTCTTACTGTAGTGGCAATGGCAATTATGTCATTTGGTTTAAATTATTTTGATTTATCTTTTAAATAGATTCTTTTCTATTTTGTGAATGTGAGAACGTTGTAGAGTTGTTGTGGTTGTTGATCATTTTCTATTTTGTTAAGTACCTGGTGTTCTGGTATACTTATTGAATGACCTACACCGTTCTCCTGTTATTTGAAAACATTGTAAAAACCAATTATTTTTAGGAGATTCTTGCCGGCTCTTTTCTTCTAGCTTCTGACGTTTCATTTATTTATTTATTTTATTTTAAAGAAGGCTTACAGACTAACAAACCAATGATATAAAGAAACTAATATAAAAAAATTGCTATTAACAAAATATAGTAAAAGTGCCCATGTAGGTTTATCCTACTTCCTACTATATATAGGTAATAAACGTAAAAGTTTGTGAGGATGGATGGATGTTTGTAACTCAATCACGAAAAAACAGCAGAATGGATTTGGATGCAATTTGCCACAGATACCTAGTTTATAACCTGGATTAACTCATAGGATACTTTTTATCCCGATATCCCCACGGAATCGAGACTTATGCGAGTGAAACCGCGGGGAGCAGCTAGTGTGAAATAAAATATTTTAATTTTGATTGACTTGTAAAACCACAGCATTACTTTTTGGGGCCAGGGTTGTTAGTTTAGTGGACGCGCGCCAAAGGAAAGTCAGTTCGTTGTAATCTATACTATAATATAATATTATAAAGCTGAAGAGTTTGTTTGTTTGTTTGTTTGAACGCGCTAATCTCAGGAACTACTGGTTGGAATTGAAAAATTATTTTTGTGTTGGTTAGTCCATTTATTGAGGAATATTATAGGCTATATAACATCACGCTACGACCAATAAGAGCGGAGCATAAAGGAAAAATGTTGCAAAAACGGGAAAAATTATTCCTTTTTGAGAGCTTCCGTTGCGTGCGCTGCATAAACGGTTTAAGTTACGCAAATATCATGTATTATAGAATTGTTCCTCTTTAAAAGTTCTAAAAAAAAGTCCGCGACAGCATATGTCTATCTTTTAAGATTGACTCACTATAACCTTTTTTTATGGTAATGAATTTTTTTCGAAATTAATTCATTATTTGCGAAGGAGTTTTATCAACATAATATTAATCCTTATCCAAATAAATGTTATTAATCACAAGTATTTAAATGTAAGCAAAATTGTCCTTGACATCACTTGATTTCAATCAACATCTTAGGAGATATCATAATTTTAAAATAACTCCGCAACAAAATAAGTAGAAAATTCATTACTTAAACCACTCTCTCTTTCTTACGAGTAGGTGACGCAGATGAATTTGCGCGGGTCAGCTATATAATTTGCTAGCTTTTGCCCGCGGCTCCGCCCGCGTGGATGTCGGTTATCGCGTAAAAAAGTAGCCTATGTCCTTCTCCATATCCCAGGTTATATCTCTGCCAAATTTCATGACGATCGGTTCTGCGGTTTAGGCGTGAAAACGTAACATAACGTAACATAACAACAGCCAGACAGACAGACAGACACAGACAGACAGACAGACAGAGTTACTTTCACATTTATAATATTAGTATGGATAAAGCTGAAGAGTTTGTTTGGTTAGTTGAACGCGCCAATCTCAGGAAATACTGGTTCGAATTGAAAAAATATTTTAGTGTTGGATGGCCCATTTATCGAGGAAGGCTATAAGGCTATATATCTACGCTACGATCCTTAGAAGCCAAGCGAAAAGAACGGAAGTCAGAAAGAACGCTAAGCGATAACGAAGTTTTAGCGCGGGCGAGCGACGGGATGCGAATGCGACGCGATGGGTGGGCCGAAATTTCACGCGGACGAAATCGCGGGCAGAAGCTAGTTGGAAATAAATAGACACACACGGGAAATGTGTTGGAAAATCCACGCAGAACTAAGCCGCCTGAAACAGTCTCACACATGTTTACCTAATTATTTTGTTTATGGATTTCCTGGGTATTGTTTATTAAGCTATTGCATAGCTTCTATCGCGGGCCTTGAGCGCGGGGACCGAATCCAGAAATTCCGTAACGAAAAAAAAAAAAAATATTAATATCAAAGAAAAAGAAATACTGCATAAATAAAATAAATAAATAATTATAATTGCATAAGTTGATACAAAATGCTATGCAATAGCTTTACCGCGGCAGTCCCCGAGTGCCACACGTTTTTTTTTTTCTAACTGGTAGTACCTACCTTGTTCTATGTATATTAGGCGCTTGGAACTTTTTTAATAGCTAATTTGATTATTCGTATTTCACATCACGTTTACCGACGACTGACTGGCCTGTTCCTCAGCATTAAAATAATTATTCTATTGCTATCAACAAAAACTTGAGCTTTCTGTGAATCAAAACGAAACGTAAACAGCACTAAACCAATGGTCTTCAATCATAAGAAACTTCTATAAGACCAAATTATATTTAGGCCTGAGAAGTTCATTACTGTATTACAAAGATATGATGTAGGTATCTTTGTTGAAGTACCTACCTCATAACTGTTTGGGTAGATTTATAACTTATAGGCATATACTTACATATATATTTAATATATATTTATAATTTTTATTATATTATATTATAAAATACTTGATTCTAATACAACTGTAACTTACCGATAAATATTTAGGTAATTGTGTTTCTGAATGTTACGGTAGAGAATTACAAGCCAGCCATAGACAAATTACCCAGCATGAAGTCGGTCAGAATTAGGAATACTTAATCTTAACACGAAATTTAACCAGCCCGTGAAATGAATTACCTGGAACTTGCCTGGTTTAAAAAAAGTACGTAATGCCCCCAGTAGACCAATAGAAAATGAACGAGAGCGTTTCAACTGCATTTCACATTGATCTTAAAATTTGTAATAATAGGTACCTACTTCTTTAGATGATACCTTCTGTCACTTCTTCGCACCTATACCAAAAGTCTCTAATTCAGATAATTTATGTAAACAAAGTAATGTCAATAAATGTCACTGTCAAAATGACAGGACAGTGGTACAAAACATTGTTTTTTTTTTTTTTTTGTTTTAAATAATCATCTTTGAAATTAAAGTGAATTAATTATAAGAACTATGCAACCAAAATACCGCTGCCAAACAATGTTTTATGTAGTGTGTCGGAGACACGGCCTATGGTCGTCATAATTAGCTCTTTTAAGTCCACTGCTAGACGTAGGTAGGCCTCCCAAAATCGATTACCAATCGAAACAGTTTACAGCCGTTTTCATCCAAAATGTGGCTAGATATGCTACACACAATATGAATCTATGAATGAGAATTTTAATATTAGTGTTGTTGAAGATGTAAAAAATGTGAAAATGTTTGGATCTCCTGCATTGTTACCAGTATCATAAAATATTTTATACTATAAAATCTCCTTTTTCTAATACCTTTGTTTAAAACCGAAAATTTATAAAAATAATTACGGTATGATTATTTTTTAATTATTATTTCTTAAATTCAGTACTTAAAAGAAAATGGAACCTTTTTTTCGCCATTTTATGTGAATTACCATTACGAAGATATTTTTTTGATATGTTATCCCCTTTGTTTACATAAATGATCTGAATTTGAGACTTTGGGTATAGTTGTTTCCGTGAATATGACAAAACATTTTATGTAATCCTAACAATTATTAAAATATTCATAATACCTTATTCCCACTATGATGCATGCACAATATCTACCTACCATACTTCGATGAGTAAACGATTCGTCATAGATAGTGCAGGACGGTAATTCGCAGAGCCACTGACTAACAATAATAATTAAGTAATAATAAATTCCCATATTCGGCCGGGTTTTTTTGTATCGGACCGCATTTGGAAAAACGTTGGCATTGGTACAGACGACGGTACCTACAGCAGGTAACCTTTGTCTGCAGTCTGGGGTTTTTCCGTGCCGTGTGCCCAAATATTCGGGCATCCGGGGATTCCGAAATCAATAAATTCAACACAATCGAAAAATCAACCGACATATTGTATTCTACGGTCGCTGACCCGCTTAATTTCCCCACCGGCCCATAAACGTTTATCTACTGGACTTCTAAATTGAGTCCATCCACCTTATCTGCGCAACACACTATCAATCACAATCTAAATGATTTTGAAGCAAATTGCTAATCCATTGCATCATATGTTCGAAAAATTATTCTGCTCGACAACGTAAATACCGCAATGAATGTTGTTGAACTGTCAATATGAAACCCATTGCTAGTGATAGTGGGTTACGCAATTAGGTATCCTGCTAATTATTTTTGTGGTTTTTCATGTTCCACATGAGAGTTAATTAAGTAGGTACTAGGTAAGTAGTTAGAGTTACCAATTCCGTTTAGGCAAAGTAATGAATATTTAAAATTACTAATATAGGCAAGTAACCTTTTTGGGTTTTTAAATATAAAACAATACGATAAACTTTGTGTGCAAGCAATTGGGTTATCGATTGGGTTTATCCAAAAATCTTCAAGTAGCCTACGGGCGGGGGACTTTTCTATCAATTGCAGATATGTAATAAGCAAGATATGTAGATAGAACCTAGGTAACTAAGGGTAAATAAAATATTACTATTGTATTTATCTTTGATATAACATAACATAACATCACGGCTTGTTTCCCCGATGATTGAGCAGAGGTGTACCTATAGTACCTACAACCACATTGCGCCAGTTGCGTTTATGTCCCATGTATTAGGGGAGCGAGCCTATTGCCATCAACCGGGCACAGTAGTCACTCCCTTTCTAGCCATATCATCTTTCACACGGATCTAAACATGAGATCACGGAGGACTAAATCAAGTTCTAAATTGGCTTAATGATAATCAACTTACCCTCAATACGGATAAAACTAAAATAATCTGCTTTACCCTGCGCCAATCTACACAGCCGCCGAACTCATATTCCCTTATCGCTCACGCAACCATCTGCGCAGGCACCGCAGCTTGCTCTTGCCCTAAACTAGCACGTACCCCCACAATCAAATACCTCGGGGTGACTTTTGATGACAATCTGAGTTTCTCAGCCCACATAGATCTATTGACTGCAAGGGTTAGAAAACTAATATTCGTCTTTAAGACTCTTCGTCATGTAGCAGAAGCACAGATTGTCAAAAGGGTCTACCTTGCCCTCTGTCAAACACTCCTATGATATTGTGTTTCCGTCTGGGGTGGTGCTCCTAAGACCACAATGCTTAAATTAGAGAGGGCCCAAAGAGCCGTGTTAAAGGTAAGCACATTTCGTCCGATACTTTTCCCAACAGAAGATCTATATAAAAGTTGCAAAGTGCTTTCTGTCAGACAACTCCTTGTTCTTAAGGCTGCAGTCTCGCAAAATTCACTCGCGGTGAGTTATTTGCGCAACTTTGTATTTTTTTTTAAAACAAATTAAAGAAATAACATGATATATTATTATTGCACAGAAATAAACATAATATAAGTAATAGCTAGTAATTTTTTTTAGTATATCGAGGTGGATTATGTTAGGTAAATCAAGCGTTGAATACAGCTCTTTCTGCCCAACAACATTTCGAAGTATGTTTGTGCTCCTACTTTAGGGTAATTAAGAATTATTTTCAAAATCTGTTCAGCGCATAATTAGCTGAACATTTTCGTCTTCAAAATGCGCTGATTAGTTTTTCTAATTATTTTTCATTTTCTTATTTTGGAGGTCACAAAGTCATCAAAATTCTCTGTTTTTATCTTTTAATAAACGGTTTGTTTTCTTATATAAAATGAATCGTATATATGTAATAATTAAATTATTTTAATGCCAAGAGTACAACGACACAAATACAAAAAAAAATTGCACCTAAACCACCTTATTCTAACAATAATAATAATCTCAAAATACCCAAAAATATTCTCGGCGCGTGGACTCACAGCACGCGATTCTTACATTGCGCACTAGAAGATTTTTAGGTCTTTTGAGATTATTATTATTGTCAGAGTAAGGTGACTTTGGTGTTTTTTTTTTTTTTTTTTGTTTTGCTTTATTGAACCTTTGGCATCAAAATAATCTAATTATTACATACATATGATGCATTGTTATTATGAAACAAACCGTTTATTAAGAGATAAAAATAGAGAATTTTGATGACTTTGTGACTTCCTAAATAAGAAAATGAAAGATAATTAGAAAAAACTAATCAGCGCATTTTGAAGACGAGAATGTTCAGCTAATTATGCGCTGAACAGATTTTGAAAATAATTCTTAATTACCCTAAAGTAGGAGCACAAACGTACCTCGAAATGTTGTTGGGCAGAAAGAGCTGTATTCAACGCTTGATTTACCTAACATAATCCACTTCGATGTACTAAAAAAAAATACTAGCTATTACTTATATTATGTTGATTTCTGTGCAATAATAATATTTCATGTTATTTCTTTAATGTGTTTAAAAAAAATACAAAGTTGCGCAAATAACTCACCGCGAGTGAATTTTGCGAGACTGCAGCCTTAATACAGTGCTATTACAACACCAAGATACCCCCTACGCGACAATCACTAAATGACATAAACATTTAGTTTGTCGGAACTACAGGTGTAAATACTCATTTACCAAACGATTTCTTTTCTTCCAAGGACCACAAATAAATAACAAACTCAATAGGAAATTGAGACTTTACTCTCTTTCAACCTCGTCCCTCAGGAAATCTGTGACAAACTTTCTACTTACAAATAACTACCTAGATACAGAACGCCTGCTTTTTTCTGATTATAACCCACCCTAAAAACTTCACCATTACACACACTCACACACACAACTCACCCTCCCACACACACACACACCCTCAAACACACACACACATATACGATTTATCCAAATGTCAAATAAATAAATTATAATCTATAATTTTCGATTTCTGCAATTATGGTAATATGTTAACTCTAGTTTTTTTTTTTTTTTAACACTTGTTCCGCCTGCAATTTTTTTGAGAAACTGAAAAATGTATGGACTGTATGTAATACCACTGCCCTTAATATAAATTATTATTTATAACTTAGTAAGGATGCTGGTTGCAACACCTACCTTTCTTGTTAACTAGCATAAGTCAAGTGTACCTACGTATGATATTATTAAGTTAATGTTAACATTGTTATTTGAATAAATAAATTATAAGGTATTATTATTACACATCCATCGTTTCTTTGTTCTTCCCCTACTCGTACCTATAGCCATCCACATTCATACTTGTGGCGGTATCAACAGCGCCACATGCAAGCTACGCATCAAAGACCTGACGTCACAAATCCTGCATCGCTCTATCAGAGTTTACCGCGCGACTAGCATATATACAACATCCCGACATCAACCGTTGGGCAGTTGCCCACCAGAAATAATACCCGTCTGGTCGGAGGATCCTCCCTTTACTATAGAGTATGAGTGAACTTTACACCCTGTTCCTCATACTTCTAAATTGGTGACCCCGAACCTGGACATTAGCGCAGCCTTCGTGCAACTACTACAGCGTGACGTCATCCATCACTTCCTCAAGCTTTCGAGCGGCGAGTCACACAGCCAGCCAGCACCCACGGCTTCATCGGGTATCCTGACCACCAGCATGCAGCGAACGCGCATACCTGGTCATCACCCTCAGCCTCATCAGCGACCTTGGCACAGCACACTGCACTTTCGGCCGGTCCACAAGCAGAGCCCTTCAACGCTCTCCTGGTCGACGCCAGCAGTCAGCCTCAACCCGGCGCTGTACGACGTCCGACTCACTGGATCAACAAACGCAGCGCCACCCCGACTCACTGGGGAATCACCGCAGACAGTTCCGACACACTGGAATCACAATTGGCCCTGGCAAGCATCATATGCACTGACTCAGCCCACTATCGACCTCCGGTCTCCGGAGGGGAGTAATGTGGCGGTATCAACAACGCCACGTGCGAGCTACGCATCAAAGACCTGACGTCACAAATCCTGCATCGCGCTATCAGAGTTTACCGCGCGACTAGCATATATACAACATCCCGACATCAACCGTTGGGCAGTTGCCCACCAGAAATAATACCCGTCTGGTCGGAGGATCCTCCCTTTACTATAGAGTATGAGTGAACTTTACACCCTGTTCCTCATACCTCTAAATACTCAAAACCTTCCTAACGACATTTCCCTCATTCCTACGCATCACATGCCCATACCATGTCAATCTATTTCCACACACCTTTTCAGTTAATAAATAGAGTTAAATAAATAGAGAAGCAAACCTCATTAAAATCTGTCAAAAAAAGTGTAACCACTATTTAAACGCGACGACGTAGCGTTGAAACCACTAAACATTTAAAAGTATTAGGATACTGATTCTTATTCTTATTAAAAAGTTATTATTATTAATATATTTAGGTTCACTTCGGTTGGCGTCACACAGAGCACTGAACTGACATTAGCTACGCATATGACTGTGGCCATATGTTCAGTGGCAACGCCTTAGCGCGGTAATTACTAATCTATACCCAAAGTCTCAAATTCAAATAATTTATGTAAACAAAGGGGATACTCGTAACATAACAAAAAAATATCTTCGTAATGGTAATTCACATAAAATGGCGAAAAAAGAGGTTTCATTTTCTTTTAAGTACTGATTTTAAGAAATAATAATAAAAAAGTAATCATACCGTAATTATTTTTATAAATTTTCAGTTTTAAATAAAGTTATTAAAAAAAGGAGATTTGCTGGTAGAAAATATTTTATGACTAGCTTTTGCCCGCGGCTCCGCCCGCGTAAATGTCGGTTATCGCGAAAACAGTAGCCTACATTTATGTCCGTCTCCATATTCCAGGCTACATCTCTGCCAAATTTTATAACGCTCAGTTCAGCGGTTTAGGCGTGAAAACGTAACATACAGACAGACAGACAGAGTTACTTTCACATTTATAATATTAGTATGGATACTGGTAACAATGCAGGAGATCCAAACATTTTCAACTTTTTTACGTCTGCAACAACTCTACTACAACTCTCATTCATAGATTCATATTGTAAGTAGCATATCCAGCCACATTTTGGATGAAACTGGCTGGAAACTGTTTCGAGTGGAAATCGATTTTGGGAGGCCTACGTCTAGCACTGGACTTAAAAGGGCTGATTATGACTATCATATGCCATGTCTCCGACATACTACACAAAACATTGTTTGGCAACGGTATTTTGTTTGCATAGTTCTTATAATTAATTCACTTTAATTTTATCGATGACTATTTACAAAAAAAAAATATGATAAAATGTTTTGTACCAATCAATCTGCCTAGCCTTTTCCCAACTATGTTGGGGTCGGCTTCCAGTCTAACCGGATGCAGCTGAATACCAGTATTTTACATGGAGCGACTGCCTATCTGACCTCCACAACCCAGTAGCTGGGTAACACGATACCCCTTGGTAAGACTGGCTGTCAGACTTTTGGGCTTCTGACGACCCGTAACGACTGTCAAAGATCCACGAATGACAGCCGGGACCAACGGCTTAACGTGCTTTCCGAGGCACGGAGGAGTCTCGGTATGTAAAGATGGACACCCATCCACGGACCAACCCCGGCAAGCGTAGCTTAACCTGACGGATCGACCCGTGCGGCTGTTATTATTAGCCACGAGCTCCTCGATAAAATGTTTTGTACCACTGTCCTGTAATTTTGACAGTGACATTACTTTGTTTACATAAATTATCTGAATTAGAGACTTTGGGTATAGTGTAATATCTACATCGATGGTCACCAGTGTCACTTTCAGACTTCCTCATAAATACTCATTTCTTATTCTATCCATTCGCGTAACACCACACATCCCTCTTAACATTCTCATCTCAGCTGCATGCAATTGCCTTTCATTCATCCCTTTTGTGGTGTACCTACATGACAACAGGTCTAACCATTGTTTTATAAATGTTCCCCTTAAGTGTAAGGTGAATGCGGGAGTCGCAGATAGTAAACAAATTACCTGTCTATATAGGTAGATACTGTTATATCGTAGGGGCATGAGCAGGTGTATTCACAAAATAGATAATCGCTAGTGTTGTCCAAATGGTATTTATGGTCTTTTATATTATGAAGTACATATCTAAACCTATTAATGATGTAACGTTGTATTTGTAAGCAATCAATAGGTGAAAATTATCAGGTGGTTTCCACAGGGCCCACGTGTGTATGAAAGGTGTGATTACGTGACTTTCGGCTCGTCCGTATCTTACAAGCGGCCATGTTTTCCATGTCGCATTGTTTATCAAACAATTTGTTAGCAGGGTTTTGTAACACGTGTGACGTGACAGTACCTGAGTTTAACTAACCTTTTCTCGCGGAAGTACTCTCTATAACCCACCCTATATCTGAGAGAAAGTGTTATTGGATTTTTCCATTGGGAATTTCTTAGTCTCAAACTCAAACTCAAAACTCAAACTCAAAGCATTTATTTTAAATAAACCAATTACAGGTACTTTGAATTGCAAACGCAGTACATCTCCTTTGTATTGTCTTAATTCTATTCCTCTCAGTACTTGGAGTTTTCAATGTTGTAGTACGTAAGTGCAATTAATATTGTATTTTAAGGGTGTGAGCCTGGAGATCTGTCATACAGGTCCCGAACCCAGTATATAGACTCCAGCTCTCACAAAGGATATACCGGAAAATGTAACTTATGCTATGAATCAAAATTGTACCTTTTTGAGAGAAATAAATTACTTTATTATTTATTATTATAAATTACTTTATTATTAATTGTCAAGCGGTCGGTCAGTCAGAAAGATGAAGCTAGTTGCCCATTCCAAAGCGTAGTAGGTTCCTATGGAGAAGAACGGACAAGAAACTCCACGGACACTCTTTTAAAACAAAATATTGTTACAAAATATGGGTTACAACATTCATGTTGAAGTTATACATGTGAAAACAATGTAGAAAGACGTGCACGTTAGAAGCGTCCGTAATAAAAACAATTCAAAAATTAAAATAACCCGTGGCAGCTAAGAGATGACCAGTCCCAACTGACGGCGCCCGTTCACGAACATGACGAATGGATCAGCACCATTTAGCTCAACCATTTTGAAGGGAACTTAATGATCCAACACACACGCCACCACCAGCGAGACATTTGAGTGAGCATGACATACTCTCAGCCGCCAGGGCACATTCAAGTCAATAAAAGACATATTACCCGGTAAATGGTAGCTCTATAGTACATAGTACTCATACATGTGCTATGCAATTATATAATTCAAGGACATTGAGTTTATACAATGCAAAGATAGTCTTACAATCTTCAGCAGCTCCAATAATATTTTCAAATGCTAATCAATTAGTTTATGCGCCCTTATGGAGCAGGACCAGCATTGAGCCAAGCATTTTTGTCACCGATGTAATCCCCCAACTTATAATATGCTTGGCTGCATAGTGTGCGTTTTATACAAGATTTAAATTTTGTTTCGTTCAATTGGAGTATGTGGGAGGTATTTTATTGTAACATTTTAAACAGTACCCCATGAAGGATGAGTCTACTTTAGCCAGTCTGAAACCTGGTTGAACTAATTGGTCCCTATTTCTAGTAACGGGGGCAAACCCCCAACTTCCGAACTCCGGGCTGTTTGGAAGTTGGCGGTGTGATACCCCCGTGCCTCGGAAAGCACGTTAAACCGTTGGTCTTGCGTCTGATCTGATTTCTCCGGTGAACTCCAGTCGTGTCGAATGTCCGTCCCATCGGACTATGAGAGTGAGGGAAGAGAGAGTGCACCTGTGGCTCCGCACACACTTGTGCACTATAATATCTCCCGCGCCGAAGGCTGGTCTTCGCTGATATTGGTCGCCATGGCCCAAATTCGGTCTGGAGGACTATACTAACTATTCTGGCCATAAATACTGTTACATAAAACTCTTTAATTATTTTGAATCTGGAAAGCATTTATTATGTTAAAAACTTCTTTCGATTTCCCGCCATTTCACATATTTTTTGTCCCGTTACGCTCATTGTACGCTTGCGCCGCATCAATGTTTTGTTATGACGTTGTCACGTTAAACTATCGTCCATAAACCAAATTTACAGACAGCCAATTTTTTATTTTTTTTCACTTTTTAGTTCTGGTACCTACCCCACAACAATTCGATTACCACTACTTGCTACACCGCACAAACAACAATGACACAAGATTATATACGAAGTGGATTAAATACGTATTATCGAAGCTTACTCAAAAACCACCCAAGCAAAGTTAATAAAAATCGGTTAATAACCATTTATAGCCCGAGTGCATCTCGAATCATGACAATTCCAATAAGCCCAAACACGGCTAGGATACATTGTTTTATTACGGAGTTCGAGTGCATACTTTCCGGCTTCATCTTCAGATCAGTTCGATGGTACCATTTTCATCAGAATAATTTATTTAATTTTGCTTCATAGTCGCTTAACTATCTTAATCGAGATATCTGGGCCTAAAGTCTGCTATTACAATAGTGTCAGAATGGTCTCTTCATTGTGAGTTTTTGACAGATTTGCCATACAAACACTGTCAAATACTCACAATGGCGAGACCATTTTGACACTATTGTAATAGCAGACTTGACGCCCTGATCGCCACCCGTGAAATACTTATCATTGAGGAGTTCCGGTGGCCATTTGTGGTCTTCTTTATCAGTTCCAGTTCATCAAAAGATACTTTCTGAATGCAAATGCTTGACTTGTTGATGAAAATACAAAAATCGCTATATGTTTGCCTATAAAATTTGAGGAGTTCCCTCAATCCCCCAGGGATCCCATCATTAGAACTGGATTTTGGACCAATCTGGAAGTATATACTTTAAAATAAAAAAATAATTTTCCAAATCGGTTCATAAGCAACGGAGTTCTAAGGTAACAAACAAAGAAAAAAAAAATACAACCTAATTGAGAACCTCCTTCTTTTTGGAAAGTCGGTTAAAACGGAGTGGCAGTTATTTCGCACTCCACCGAACAAAAACTTTTCCCGCGCTAAGCTCTGCACGTGTTGACGAAAATCGTTTACCAAACAACTTGCATCCTAGGTACCTAATGTACCTATGGTATAAATTTGTAGGTAACTAATATCTACCTATAACTCTGATGCTATTTCAACACATGAAATGGTCAATATTTATGTAAATAGATAGATAGATAGAATACTCTTTATTATATACCCCATAAAAATTACAGATATAAATGTAGAACTGTTACATAGGGTGTCACAATGGGCGGTCAACAACAGGTAATCAACAGGTATTGTAAGACCACCTTAGGATAGCCGCATCTATGAATTTTAGACAGCACCCTAATTACGTAACACACTATCAATCACAATCTGAATGTAAATTTGAATTTCAATGATATTGCTAATTAATTGCTTCATAATGTTCGAAAAATTTGTCTGCTCAGCAACGCAAATAACGAGGTGAATGTTGTTGAACTGTCAAAATGAAACCCAAAATTCGTTATCGTTATCGTTGTTACAATTCCGGTGTTTTGAAGGAGATCAGTCTGAATGTGCCTGACAATTACGTATCGCGGCGCTGGAAGCCACGGTTACTAGCAGTGCCACACGCACGCACCAACTTGCTCAGCAAAGCGCCACTGACGCGCGCCTTGCACGCACTGAATGACACGGCTGACAGGATCGATTTATTTTCCTGCTCCCTGAATGAATTCACAAAAATTATATTGTATGAGTTATGTTATTTAAGATAGTTTAATTAAGGACCACGCTACCGCATTAGGATTTTTTCCTGTAATGATAGCAGTGTTTGTGATAAATAAATAAATAAAATAAATAAATAAATGATCATGCTGACTAGAAATTAAAACGTCTATGACAAGTATTGCCTAAACCTTAAATTGACTATGAACCAAAACGCCTACTTATATGTCTACTAGCTTTTGCCCGCGGCTCCGCCCACGGGGATATCGGTTATCGCGTAAAAAAGCCTATGTCCTTCTCCATATCCCTGGCTATATCTCTGCCAAATTTCATGACGATCGGTTCAGCTATTCAGGCGTGAAAACGTAACATACAGACAGACAGACAGAGTTACTTTCACATTTATAATATTATATAGTACTAGCTTTTGCCCGCGGCTCCGCCCGAGTGGATGTCGGATATCGCGTAAAAAAGTAGCCTATGTCCTTCTCCATATCCCAGGCTATGTCTCTGCCAAATTTCATGACGATCTGTATGTTGAAAACGTAACATACAGACAGACAGACAGACAGAGTTACTTTCATATTTATAATATTATAGTATATAGTATAGTATATATAGTATAAGTATATAGTATGGATAGTATGGAAGTATGGATTATTTTAGGAGAAGGGAGTACCGTTTCTGGTTGTGTGGTCAGTTCTAACCTAACCTAACCTACAGTTCAGAGGCCCTAGTGTGATTTTATTTTAACCATCTCGACTACTTATAAATTATTGCATTTTAGGCATTTTTCTTGTTAAACGTTTTGATCTCTAGGCGATTTACAGCTTAGACAATTTGCTGTATAGACATTAATTTTAGGCATTTTGCTTCGTAGACGAATTGAAAGTTAAACACTCATATATCATATACCCTATGTTTACGTAAGGTTTATTTAGTACTTTTTAGTTCATGAAAGCTTGTTTTTAAAAAGGTTTTTACTTATTCACTTCCATGACGGATTTTTGTTTACTTAGTATACCAAACTCACACACAAACACCTACAGACCTAAGCCACAACCTCACAACCTCTGCTCCTCATAAATAACCATTAAACCCACTCAATAAAACATCATCACATCAACATCAACACATCACATCACATTAACATCAGAATTATTCATTCATTCATCATCATTCATTTCAGCCGAAAGACGTCCACTGCTGGACATAGGCCTCCCCCAAGCACCGCCACCTCGACCGGTTTTGTGCTTCCCGCATCCAGCGGATTCCTGCGGCTTTCATAAGATCATCGGTCCACCTTGTGGGAGGCCTTCCAACGCTACGTCTTCCTCCGCTACGTTTTCTCTTCGTCTTCCTTCTTCGTTCTGTCTTTCGTTTTGCGTACTGGAAGACGTAGCGTCAGAATTATTACCCTAAATTACTAAATATTTTGTAAAATGTGTCAATCCCACTAAAGTTCACTGTCCTTCAAGACACAGGATTTTCCTAGTTTGAAAGGCAGGGTACTTGCTCATCTTTAATAGTCATACCCATCCCTTATTGTAACAACACTGATGTCACCTAGGCTAAGTTTTTGGGAAATAAATGATTGTACGTACTTTCTTGCTATAATGTGTTATGCAACTACCCCGCTGGTTTTAAGGTAACTGTAACAACCTATTAAGCTTTACGTTTTCCAGGCTTGTTCGAGAACTGAAGTAACAACAGGCTCTAGCAATAAAGCGATCCTTCGAAAAGTAAATTTATGAAAGACAAAAGCCTTATGTTAACCTCAGCCTACCTAAGAAAATACTTCAAGCCTACGCTTACTTACATAAACAGTACCTATGTAAGCCTCACTTAATTTGGTTTTGACGCTACAAACTCCACAAGGGGATTATGTTTTTTCAGTAAACTACCTACTTGCTTTTACACATATTATATATCTTTTTACATCCCTTCGGCATAGTTACGAATTTAGATTATATTAAAACGAGAAAACCCCCCTATGTGCTAATGGGTACCTACATAGGCCCATTTATTGTACAAGTTAATCAATGTAACATACAGAATAGTGAGGCGCACAATTAAATTTTGCAACGTTGACTCACAGCCCATTAATAACTTTTAGCTCAAGATAACACAAAACAAATGCAGTAAATTGCAGAGTCGATATTATAAAGCGAGGCATTACTCGGGCCAGAATAACAGCACGGCAGTAAATTTCAGAATTTGTCGATGTAAGCCGCCGTGTCTAGACCGGCTCCCCTGGCGCTCCGGCGGCGGCGTTCCGGCGATCCGGCTGGTACGCGGCTTAACGGACCCATTATAATCGCACAATGAAAGGCGGAACATATTGAAACCTAAGGAAAACGGTCAAATACGTTGCCGACGTATAAAGCCGGCCGTTTCGACGGTTTAATTAAACGTAAGCCTAAGCTACGAAGGTAAAGGGGCGGCAATGAAGATTGCGGCTTAGATAGGCAGCTCTGACAGGATTAGATGTACGGAGATATTAAAGAAAGACACGACTGAGCCGCTGGAAATAGAAGTAAATTGTTACTCCTGAAACTGAAGGCTGTTAGTGAACTGAAGATGTTTTTTAAGTAGAGTCCTAATGTTTTGTTAAACTGAACGCAAACGTCGGCAAAAAACATAAAAACCTGTCAAAAGAATATAACTTTTCAGGAAAATCTACGTTTAGTTTGCAACTCACGAAATACGAAAACGCGCTAAACGCTGTGACTTTTTGTACGTAACAAAGTTGGCAAGCAGACGGGCAACTGTCACCGCCAGGCGGCTCGTAGTGGTCGCAAAAAAACTTAAACTCAACTGGAAACGGAATAAAAATGTGCCAAGAATGAAAAGCTCAGGTTGGCTGGACGAACCTAACTGAATAAACTACAAACTGAAATACGATTTTCTCTTTATTCCTTTATACTCGTAGTACGAGTGCCCATGACCAAAATGTTTGCCTCACCGTTTTACGACCAAAACCGTATAAAATTGACAGATTTGGTTATTCTTAACCCAAAAACCGACACAAGTGAACCGACATAGCTCGAAGAATTGACAGACTTAAGTGGCAAAGGGCAGGGCACATTGCTCGCAGAACACAGATGCCCGTTGGGGCCGAAAGGTTTTGAAATGGCGACCGCGTACCGGAAGACGTAGCGTGGGAAGGCCTCCCACAAGGTGAACCGATGACCTTGTGAAAGCCGCAGGAATCCGCTGGATGCGGGAAGCACCGAACCGGTCGAATTGGCGGTGCTTGGGGGAGGATGTCCAGCAGTGGACGTCTTTCGCCTGAAATGATGATGATGATGAACCCAAAAACATTAATTTCAGAAATTTTCTGCGTCACGCCTGACCTGACCGCATTTTTTAATACTTACCTTTGTCAAAAAAAAATACCGATCTACTTCATAGCAATCTGTCTGATTTCCAGAATGTAGTTAAAAGATAGATTATAGATATTAAAAATACAATTTTCAGACACCAGTAGCGTCAGACGTACCCGTTAAGAAAATAAAAAAACCGACCAAGTGCGTGTCGGACCACGCACAGTGAAGGGTTCCGTAGTTGGGATGAATTTATCCCAAGAACAAACTTAACATTGTAGTTGAGAAACATGGTTATGTATGGGCGAGCATGTTTTTCAACTGTAAATGTAAGTTGGTCGACTATTACTCGGTAATTTGTAAAGCCTACTTAGCTGTGATAGTTTTCATTTTAACTCCATTTTATATACCTACTACCTACTGCTGTGATTTTTTACACGTATCCAAATACAACCATTTAGCTGGCAGACAGACAGACAGACGGACATGGCGAAACTATAAGGGTTCCTTGTTTACTAAAGATTTAAGGAACCCTAAAAACAGATAAAAACTTCTGCCATTTTTTTTGCAGATATGGTCCCCCTTTAATCTGCGACGTTTCTTCTGACCGATAGGTACTGCCCACCGAATCGGGTTCAGAATCATCTCAACTAACGAATTATACAGGAAAGTTTTGTGTGCGTAGTCGCAGCGCAAGTGTTGAATTTCTTAATTACAGTTTTACAGATATTTAGTGTATGACGTCGTGTAAATGTGTATGATAAGTAAAAATTTGTGCATCCAACCGTTGGGGAGCTATTCAAGAAAAACAGTTTCCGCTGGAGCTACGTCATAGCGGCACTTTTTTTCTATGGACGTACTAGAAGGTGGTGAGTCCAGTCTCTCTAGCAGATCTCCTAGGGAGGACCGAGTGAGATGCCCACATTTGTCTGGTGCAAAGAATTTTCCTGTTAGCTCTCAGCTAGCTAGCCTGAGAAGGGTTTAATGATAATGTTACCTCATACCGCTGAAGAACATTGCTGACTATCTAATGCCCTCGTTCCTTACGAGGGCATTAGATAGTCTCCATTCAATACAACAAATCAGTACCTAATGTAATACTATTATTTAAATAATATCAAAACTAGATAGTTGGCAAACCGGCGGTGCTGGCGTACCGGCTACGCGCATTTATCAGGGACACACTTTAGTGTCACATAAAATTAAATTATAGCCAAAGTTGCAGTATCTTGCATTACGATATTGCTGCCTGAATCAGTTGAATGACTGGTTTCTCTATATTCCACTTTATTTGTAAAAAAATATTTCTGATGGACTGCCTCATTGATCTAAATGTCGCAAGCGCGACTGCAGAGCGTATAGTACTGGGTTCGATCCCGAAGTCGGGCAGTGTTTTCGGTTTTTGATAGTAGCCTGTATTTTGGATTTTTGGTTGATGGCAATAGGCTCACCCCGTTTTACATGGCTAATTAACATAACTGGTGAAATATGTGTACGATACACAGCTCTGCATAACCCTTCAGGGAACACACATGTTATTCCCACTTATATAAATAATTATCAACTTTATATTGTATCAATAAAGTTGATTTCAGAATGACTAGTACTATTAAGAAAGTCTTAGAATATGTTTGAAGTTGTAGCCCAAACTGAACGTTATGTTAACATTAAAGTTCGGTACTTTTCCAAATATACATATTTGTTTACATGTTTGAAAACTAAATTGTGTATTGAAATTTTAAATGAAATTGAGTTAATCTCATTCTATTCATCAATCTGAATTCCATGTCTTGAATTGTATTACAATACAAATAAACAAAGTATTTTTTACACAAATATAATACAAAACCATACAATTACTTACTTTACTTACTTTTACATTACAAATACAGTACAAACATCAAGTGATTTGTTTCAATATTCCCTGTCGGATGAGTGTTTGACATTCTGAAGTTGGGAGGAAATGTCTGCTGTTCTTCTTCAACAAGATCACATCACCATCTTCCAACTCCAGCTTGCCATAGTCAGCCATACAAAGAACTTCAATGTACAAGGATTTTGGGGGCTTAAGGTTTTCTGTTAGGTCAATGCCGTTATAGCCTATATCCTGACCTAAAGACCTCATGTATGAAGCCAAATTTATGGAATATTTTGAGAACCACTCATATTCGTCATCTGATAGTAGTTCACGTACATCTGGTGGTAATATAGCACCAAATTCCCATCTCAAGGTCTTGATTTTAGCCATTCTACTGTAGAGGTAAGCCAGGAGGCAGCGTTTGTTCCGTTCTAATGCTGAATGTCTTACTTGTACTGTTGTCCATAGGGTTTTATTTTCCATTGTTGCATTACTGTAAAATATTACTTTCATGTTTTAGAATATGAATAGGTATTGCAATAAAAATATAACCTCATTGCACATACAATTTCTTTAAAAAAAGCAATAGTTAATTTCATAAGATACTATTCAAAGCTCTCTATATGTAGTTAATTCACAATAATTAATAAATAAGGATTGAAAAACTAAAACTAAAACCATTATCATTGTTAAAATATGACTTACGCATCGTTCATATTCATCCTAAACAGCGAATGCATTTCCTCTAATATTTGCCTTATTTTATCATCCTGAAAATAACAAATTAGTTGTACTACCTAAAAGTTTGCTTACAAACAAATAATAAAGACATGATGCAGCAACAACATACATTGAATGGGTCAATAGTAACAGGGTTTCTTTCTGCTTCCTTCAATAATTCTATTACTTTTTCAGCAAACATTATTTAAACAATACTTAGTACAGTACTTAGTATTTATAACTACATTAAATCCAAAATTCCGCAAACTATAAAATTGGATTTTAACTGGAAATAAGTTTTATTTAACTAAGCGTCAAACTAGCTGCTTATCTGACACTGACACTTTTGAGTTTGACAGCTCAACAACACAGACGGCATTCAATGTATTTTTGGATACACACCAAACGCACAGAATAAACAATCGCTTTCAAGACCAATAGGTATTTCATTACTTTTTCAACTCGTTTACGAAAATCTACAAATATTTTAGGAAGATAATTGGTAGGATTCAGAATTAGGTAAAACCTGCCATTGTTTGCCTAATATTTAATAATTAAAACTTTGGATTACTTTTACATTGTACGTATAGATTAATTCTACCAGCTGTAAAAATCAGAAAATAGGCAACGTGAATGCAAATAAAGAAGGATGAATAAAACTATTCACAGAGAACGTCTTGAAGCGAATTAAAAATAAAATGAAAAATATTTATCGTCAAGTTATGAAAACTACTCGTATAACTGAGTAACTGACTGGGTTAACCCAGCAACATTCTTGCCTACTACGCTTTGGTACCAAAATAAAAACCTACAGCAATAAACAACACGCAAAACCGAGGTATTTATACAAAAACGCGGTACAGATGGCGTTCAGTTCGCTTTGCAACGGTCAGCGATACACACGTGTGTTTATCCGAACGCATACGAAAACTGGAGAGACGGGAGTGGACTGGAGCCATCTCAGCCATCATCATTCATCATTGTGAATTGATCGTTTTCGTTCATTGTGCATGCGATTTCATTGTGGAACGGTTGTTTACTACGCGACATATTTTTTCGTTTATTAACATGATTTCGCATAGTTAGCGTTACAAAAACATACGTGCATTTCAATCATAAGTGTTTTAAACTCAAGTGTGATAAAATAAAAGCAATAAAATGAGTGCAAATAAGAGAAGCGATTTCGATACCAAGATCACGGAAGACGAGAACGTCGATTCTGGTTTTCTGTCGGGACCTTTGGATGAGTACCACGGTGACGAGGTGTCGGACAATGAGCCCGACCCCGCGAGTGAGGATAAGAAAGTGTGTGTGAGTGCAGTGCTCCAGCCCTCCGATAATGAGTACGACAGTGGTATTCTGTGCATATCTGAGTGCCTCTCGGATGTGCAGCTCACTGACATTCAGACCCCACAGATCAACATACTACCGCCAGAACAGAAAAACATCCCACCTATTGTCATATTCTTCCAACAGGACGCAGATGGCGATACGTGAGTATATCAATTGGGCCTAAATACAACCAACATAGTGTTATTTGTGCATGGCCAACATTTGATCTAATGTCAAAATATAATTTTAATGTTGAATATGTGCATAAATCCACTAAACTAGAATTGAAGTTGAAAGTAACCTTTTAGACCTAAAAAAAACTGGCCATGTAAATGCCAGTAATGTAAGTTGGTTGACTATTACTCGGTAACTTGTAAAGCTTACTTAGCTGTGATCATTTTCCTTTTAACATCGTTATATTTTGCTAACTACTGTTGAATCCATACTATATTCTTATCAGTAGATAATGTATGGTTTTATGGAATTCATATTTCAAGGTAACAGGCTCTGATTGTAATCATAATCACTAATGAGAAGCTTAAGAAAGTATGAAACATGCTAATAGTAGCATGTTTTATACTTTCTGACTGACTCAGAGTAGCACGCACATGGCTGAATGGATTTCAAATATTGGTTAGTTGTTTTCAAGATAAGGTGAAAAACCGACAGATGGATGGATATTTTTAATTCACTTACTTTCGAAATACTTTGATTAGTATTTCGTGTTGTTTTTACATATAAATATTCAATAAGCTTGTAAGATAACAAAGTATCCCCAGTTTTGGAATGTTGCTCAATTTCATGCACCTATAATAATATATAATAATAAACCAATGCAGAAAGATAAAGAAAGAAAATAATTTTAGAAGGGCGAGGCTCCTACCTTCATGATATACCAATATCAACAATTACAATAAGAAAAACAAAGATAATGTGATGATAGCTTAGTGGTGCAAAGTGAAAGTCTGAATCTGAATAGTCTAGACTAGTTTATTAGATAGGCGATCTGCTTTAGTTTTGTTGGCTGAGTACAACATGACAATGTGTAAAATGTAAAAGGCTTAGTATTTGTTCTTTACTATCTATGTAGACTTCAGACCTTAATCATTTGCCTGCAAAGGTAAAATGTTTTGTAAACTTGCCTTATTCCATAATATTTGATGCCAAAGGACTTATTTGATGATTTATAACTACATTCTCGGGTAATTCAATATTAAGGCAAAATGTAAAGTGATGCTTGCTTACGACATAATTAAGTTAGTACAAAATTAAATGTAAACTTCCAATTATCAAACACATACTACTTGAATACTAAGTACTATTTCAATACTTTTTGCAATCAAATATAATATGTCCATTAAAATCCCTTTATCAGAGTTGTGAGTTGTTCAACCTAATACTGATAAAACTGGGAATAACCCATTGTTTAGATTAAATAGTTCATGTATATAGAGCAGATAACATTGTGCCAAACAAAATAAACATTTTTATTATTATACATTAAACAGCCATTCTGCCTATAAACAATTGGCTAACACAGCCTTATGCTGTCAGATCGGCTAAAATATTCTGTGAAGGGTTTTATCTCAGAATGTTCAGTATGTATACATGTACAAAGTCTAGCACATCATTTAAACAAGAACTATTCATTATGCTTACAGTAAATTACAGTATATTGCCTGGGATCAATCTCGGTGACCTCTGGGCAAACCCCAAGGAGCGACCCTGTTCACAATGGCCACATTTAATAGCCTCGCGCATTAAACATTTATTTTCCTTCCATTACAACTTCAAGTAAGTTGTGATTATAAATTGTTTTGTTAATTGTTTCATGATTTTTCTAACTGTTAACAGGCACTTCAATCTTATTACATCATAACACCAAAAACTTAGCATAAAAACATAGTCAAGTTATGCAGATCTGAACTCTGCTTTTAGTTTACAAACCACAATATTTTGTTTTATATATTTAGGCTGTAAAAGTGTTGAGATTAGGACTGATGAGTGCTGATGACGCAGCAATACTTATTGTGCCTTTGACCTGATGTCTCCCGTACACAATCAATAAAGACTTACTAGGTGCTAGTACATGAAATACGCCCAAAAATGCCTATTCTAGTCTCCGAAATTAGTATATTATCAACAATTGATTTAAGATAAAAGTTCGTCAATATAGACCAATACCATTTTGATAAAATTTCCATTAATGAAAGAGAAGTAGCTAAATGTTTAAACAAACATGTCATGTAATTTATTCTTGTTTCGTATTTACCTAAATTAATTATAAACATGAGGTCATTGGTAGCAGGTTCCTTCGTGTTATGATTCAATTTTGATAATATCATACACATTGGTTGTCCCCTCTAGGAAGTTTACACTTCCTTCACTTATTACATCATTAGCATTCATAAACAGTTCCTACTACACGCGCGTAGATAAACAGAAACACGTCGGATGCGCCGTCTGTAAGCATGACATATTTGGCGCCTAACAGATTACTTACATACGCCATTTCGCAGCGAGATAGTCTCTTTCTAGTTATAGAAAATGGGAATAAAGATGATTCAGATGATGAATAAAATCAAAAAAGCATTTAAAACAGGAAATATTTGCCGCGGTGTGTCACGTCTAGAGAGGTCTAGAATGCTGCAAGGCTTCTGGACAGGTTTGTTGTGTCACGCGCTATATTTACGCGGGCCCCACTCACGCACCGACCGGTCCGATACCGTAAAGGTCGCAAGCCATCCCATCATACTATATATTTAGAAAAATATAACAATACAATTGCTTTTACAAGCAGCAGAAGCTCTAACCAGGCTATCCCCTTGTTACAGACAATTACACATAGCATCAGTGCACGGCTGTGAAAAGTCAGTAGGAACACTCATAAGGGTCTGTCCAAACAAGGCGCTATTGGACGTACCTAATGACGACGGCCACACACCCCTACACCTGGCTGTGATGAGCGGGAACGCCGTGGTCACCAGGATGCTGGTGCGCGCGGGACTCTCGCTCGGGGCGAGGGATAGGTGTGGAGAGACACCCCTACACAAAGCCAGTTCAAAAGGACACGTGGAATGCCTACAAGCGTTACTTGCGCCTGTGCCAGAACAAGCACCTCGGAAGCTAGCCTCAGCCTCAGTACTGGACCAAAAGAACTATAATGGTAAGAGCCAGTTTTTGGATGAGCTACGTTGCTCCTTTGAGCGATGATCTCAGCGTCAGTAGTTTATAATCTCACACTGTAATTCCACTATCAAAGTTCCTTAAAAAGTAGGTACCTTTTCCATTCACACCATCTGGTGCTGTAGGCATATAGTTAAGAATGACATCATCTGCTATTTATTAGGAGTCTTCTCAGGCAAAGAAGAAATGGTGGTACTAGACAATATTTCACACATAAATATTCTACATGCTTCTAAAAGTGAGAACATCTAATTCTTGTCTTAGATCCTTCAACTGAGTCCTCGGGATAACCTACAATGTTATGGCAGGAATTTATAGTTTTATGACCACTGAGACCACTGACATCATCCATTCCGACGACCTGGCCTGATATTATTTGCCTTTTTAAGTTCAAGCCTTTCGTTCAATGACTGTAGAAGAAAAAACCCAAAGCACGGTTACGAGGATGCGTGGGTCGGTCCCTTCATTTCAAATTAGGATAAAACTGTAAGCGATTTTGGCGGAAAGCACCATTGCTTTGAATGCTGAGGATGTATAATTAAATATTAACAAACCTGTTCCATTACATGATTAAAGCCAACATAATATGAGGTTATTATATGTATACATACTTATACAACATTTAGGTTCGCAACAGTTCATCTGAATCACGGTGTCAGAGTAAAAACCCGCGCAACGGTTTTTCCAGGTACAGACTGTGGCAAATGTTACAATATAACCATTTGTTCATAAAAATATAAATTTGGATCCGTAGGAAAATTATCAGATGTGATTTGTGATTACTATCATCTTTAATGCTCTTTTTCGCTAAGCTCTTTTAATGATATGTGTTGTTCTGATCTAAAATCCGGGCCCATGTGTCATTACTGCATTTTGCACCCAATAGTGTTAAACGTTGTCCAGAGAAATGGTTTGATTACAATCAAAAATTCTAAAAGGTTGACTTCATGTTTTACAGTATGTATGCACTGCAATTGCGACAGCTTCCGTGTTCTCATTAGAGTTATTAAAGTTTATGTAAGTAATGTCATCCGTAATGTCTGTAAAGTAGTTAGCCTTCATGTGTCACGGCATTGTCCTTGCAGTAGCTAGTAGCTACGTCTGCATCTGGACACGAACCGACACGACATCTCACGTGCTGCACTGCAGAAAAAATACGGAGCTTCTCTAGGATCTCTTGAATTAGGTCGTGTCTAGTATCAGCTAGAACCTGTTTACTATGCTAAACAAAGGCGCCGTACATTGTTTACGTGTGAACGCACCGTGCCTACTTGAGGCTGCTTGTGACGTTTGTCAAGGTCTTGATTACGCTCAATGCCATCAAAGAAATCTTACTCCAACAACCCGTCGAAAAGTGCTCCAGTCGGTTAAAATATTCTGTCGAGTCTCTAATGGCTTCAAAAAACAGGCGCGACACGCGACGCGACAGAAAGAGATCGCGCGGCATGTGGTGTCTTTGTGTCGCGTCGCGTGTCGCGCCTGTTTGTAGGAGCCTTAATTCACAGTAAATCTAATTAGGAATTCCCTGCCTCTGTAAACTGCATTAAAAAGATATTAGCTCTACGCTCTTTATCGTCTCTGGTTTTCCCGAGCTGGCAAACAACATATCTTATACCCAATGTAAAAGAATTTCGGTTCAACCTCTGTCGCGCATTTGCATATGAATTTATCTGATATTTTGACCTTGTGGAGACATTAGGTAAACTCCTTATTATAACGCTCGAGAATTCACTTTATTAATAGTTTTGGGGACCATATGGGGTCAACTTTTCTCGATGGCCTAGAGAGAACGTCGAAGTCTGAGATCGTGTCGGAGGCTCTCGGCGCTGGCTCGGTGGGTATTCCCAACGTTACGAGGAGCCGGTCGCGTAACGAACTCGGACGGCCGCTCACCGAGTGAAAGCAAACTTTTTGACCGTGTAACGCCCCCAAATGAGCGGTCCGAATACACGGTTTGGGTTACCCCGACCATTGTTCGAGCACTAATTGAAAAGCCATTACGAGTATGATAAGTATGCGACGTGGCGAGATGGTTTTTCCTGACGGGACAATTTCAATATCTTGTGAATGTCGTAGCGCCAAACATGTACGCTTTTTGTATATTTATCGCAGTTTTATTTATGTACGACGAAGGACGTCTCTTAAAACTAGTGTGTGTGTGTGTCAGGCTTTACTCTTTTAAGACTGATTGTATTTGTAAATTATTCATAGTCCACAGAAACTAGGTTAAGGAAGTAAAATTTAAAAGTTATGCAGCGCCAGCCATGCGGCGATGTCCACGGTGAGCATTTGAGCAAACCCCAGGAAAACCGCAAACGTTTGGCGTTGCTCGCGTGGAACAATGGTAGATTTTATGATGATGATGGCCTGGGCAATACCCACGTGAAAGTGTGCCTCGCCACGGTTACATACGGACGGAAATCCCAAGCGCATGTATTATGAACATGTTACGTGGGACTGCGCCGGCGCACTTTCTAATTATATCTCCACCAACTAAATCAACTCTTAAATTAAGCCTCTTATCTTCTGTCTTTGACATCGAACTGCATATGGAACAGAACTATTTATTGGTCGAATGTATTTGTATACCTGAGTGGTATGCGCTATAAACGTCCGTTACGTCCGGTGACCGGACACATTTTTGGGAATTTTGGTGAATCCGGTTTTTGGATGCGTCGATAAAAATGTTAGGTAGCTAATTGTGAGTGCTGTATTTTTTTTTTTTACTCAGGGACAACAATTCTAATTGTTGTTTTATTTGGTTTTCCCATAGACGTAAATAGCACATTTAAATAATAGATATGAATCATTACAATCGTACTAGTATGATGTGATTGCTACATACGTCAATGTAGTAATTTTCTATAATAGTATTCATTAGGAGCAAGAACACATGCGTCGTATAGTTAATTGACTTTGACTTATCTAGAGCAGAGAGCAATACTCTTTGATTATTCTTAGACCATTACTTTGATATCAAATTATTGTATTTTTTTCCAAAATAATTAATAATGATACACAGCCTGAAGTGATTCACTACGCGTTAATTAAATTAATGTATCACTTTAATTTCTTTTATAACCATGTTTGGAGGATCGTTATCTTCGTGAGAGCTCGTAAACCATTGCTATCTGTCCGCATTAAACACTCGTACCGTTGTATAAAGCCTGGGGTTTTCCGACGCTCAACCTGGTTTTTCAATGTCCTCAGACGCAATTTATTATCATGAAAATTTCAACACCACTCGACATAAACGTTACACAAGTAGTTGAGAACGGTTCTTGTAAACATTGTTTACACTTCAGCTGTTCTCGTTTGTGGATCGTATTAGTTTTATGCTGAAAAAAATAAAAATTTTTTGTTTCTGCAGCATCACTGAAATCTCTTCTTCTCTTAACTGAAATTTCTCGTCACTGTTAGGAACATTGTAGGATGTATTGAGCTTTTTATCTAAAAGGAAATGTTTATTAGACTTCAACTGGCAAAACCAGGCGGCCAAAGTAATATTTGCACCCATAATCGCATGACTCGCAAGCGCGCCTCATTTTGAAGAATTTGAAGCTCTACCCATAAGGAAAACTGACTTTAACCAAGTCGTGCTACATCCACAAATTATTTAGTTAGTAAGGAATTTTATTAATCCGTCGCCGTTAAATTCATAGGTCCAATCACGAGCATGACGCGTGGACTCAACGAACACTAACGTTAGCTTTAAAAGTCAAAGTGACGTATGTTAGCTTGTGCTTGCGCATGCCCTGTCCATTGTCTCATAATTAGCTCAGTGTGAACAAAGCTGGAAGTGCTTACGACAGTTAACGTAAGACGTTATTCCCCATATTTGTGTAAAATAATTCAAACAGGCAAACGACAGTTGTGGCGCGTCAATTAATCATATTTATATAGAAAATTTAAAGTTGAGAGTCCGCTTGCGAGTTCTGTTTGCAAGGCTATGGGTTTTTACACGAAAACCTGTTGAAACATCCGCGCGACCAGGGTTCCGCATGGACTTTTTGATAATGTTACAGCCTTGTTAGAACTAAATGTTGCGAATGATACAGCTGCTATTTTTAGCGGATGCACAATTTGCATAAGGAACTTTGGGTCCTATTTGTGATGCGCATGATTCAGATGTTTATAAAGTGAGTGCAGCAGGATATGTTTTATATATTGCTATGACTACAACCTAAAAAATGTTTCAACTATGTAGATGGTCTTTAAACAGTTCCTATTATTCTTTATGTATTTTTATTTATAACTAGCTTCTGCCCGCGACTTCGTCCGCGTGTTATTTCGGAGCCCGATCCTCCGCTTGGCATCCCCTCGCTTGCCCATGTGCTATAACTTCGTTTTCGCTTAGCGTTCTTTCTGACTTTTTATCTTTTTGCTCGGCTCCTAAGGGTCGTAGCGTGATGTTATATAGCCTATAGCTTTCCTCGATAAATGGGCTATCCAACACTAAATGAATTTTTCAATTCGAACCAGTACTTCCTGAGATTAACGCGTTCCATCAAACAAACAAACTCTTCAGCTTTATAATATTAGTATAGATAGGTTCCACACATCTGCCAACACATGGGCAATACCCTGGGTATCGTTGCGGTTAGCACCTACTGCCGGGAACTAGGCAACTCGTTTATGTTTCGACTCGTAAATAAGGAAAAACTGTCGTTCCTCTATAAAAACTTACATTAGCACACATTTTTTATTGCGTTATAATAATTTGAGAATTGACACCTGATAAAATTAACTGTGGGAAAATAACACGTAGTTACATTAACTAGAGTATAAAAAGTTCCATTGCTTGATCGATGCCAATAGCCAGCTAATCGTCATGGAAATGAAGGTAAGAATCTGTGTGATATACGGAAATAGTGAAAATACATTGGGACTTGGGAGTCGCGCCATATTTGGCGAGCACAGTTGAGGCGCGTGCGTTGCCGGTCGCCGCGCCGCGGCCGCCACATTGTTGGGAAAACCCCATCGTCGCCGCGCCTGCGCCTCTCGCCCCGCGCCCCTGCTCCCCGCGTGACGACATCTTACACATGCCACTACAGAGAACACTGATGTACTTGTGTCGGTTGATCCGTCTCGCTGTCACGTCAGCTGTCGTGAACACTGCGTATCGCGACTTCAATGTTTTGATTACGTACTTACACCTTTTTTTATTTTTCATATCTATTATTAGATACTTACAGAAGTATATAGTGGTCAACAACGAAATGAGTCCAACCAAACGCACTATGTCGGTTGAGGTGTTCCATATTTACGCTGTCGAGTTATGTTTTGCCACTGCATAACTCAATGATTTGGAAACTTCTGCCAATGAAGCTATCCACAATGTATTGTTTATAATTATTTAAACAACATAAACAATATTAGCTACTTTCGAGCCTCTAGTAGGGCTTTTGGACTTCCACAATGTGGTTTGGCTTTTCCTACACCATATACTTGATGCATTTTATTGTTTACACTATAACTAGGTAATTGGAATTTCTGAATGTAACTATTTACCTGTAGGTACCCATCTGTTGTTTTCATAAACAATTACAGCGCAATGGTTGTATGTCAAGGTTGTTGGGATCCCCGCAGCACCGACATTCTTGTATCCTTGACATCATAGGTGCCACCATGACTTCACAATGATGTTTCCGCACTAAAAATTTCCACCCATAAAAGTTTCCACCATATCTTCTTCATAATTGTCTGCATAATGTGCACAAATTGTCTATTACCATATGCAAATACGGGACTTTGTTGTTTACCATGCCATACTAACACACAGGGAAATATCCTCATAAATTAACGAATTAATGCCCAAGTGGATGCCCGATACATGATTGAAACAAAGTTTATAATCTGAATTTCATCATTCCGTGGTTTTCTTGGAATCTCCACTTGCACTTCGCTCTTACACTGATCGGAAGTCAGTATGAATTTTATTCGTAAATCGTACATGACTGCGTCATTTTGATAAAGCTCGATACCTACTTACGTGTAAAGTGTTATTGCAAATACTTAAAAATAGTTAGCAGTTACGTTAAACCGAGATGTTTATTCAGTTGGGCACATTTTTCTATTTCACGTCGTACGGAGCTAGGCAGCGTAGAGGCTCCTTTTTTTTTTTTTTTTTTTTTTTTCTGGATGGGAAATCATCAAATGACCGCTCCCGCTCTGGGTGGAGCGGAAGGGAGTGTCAGACTCTTACTGACTAAAACCCACCCGTGTTCCTTCCTTGGCCCTTTATGTTCCAGGTTGTGTTTGATTAGTTACCACCAAAGTTGATGTTAGCATTCATCGGACAATCGTAGTCTTAAAGTTTTGCGATTTCAAAATCTTATGAACCGATTCGCTACTACTAACAGGCCGAACATGTTTTCGAAATGACCGATAAGATCGAATCGTCTCACGGTAACAGACAGGATTATATTTAAGCTCACCTAAATTCTTGAGCTATAGAAAGAGCTCAAATCATTTTAGCGAGCGATCTATTTTAGATTCGTTTTAAATACATTTGGATCGGTTCCAGAGCTGCGAGCGCACCCGACCGATCATGATGGACCATTTCTATAAACAGTGTTCTCACTTTTTGCACATTGTACTAGCGGCGACCGTTTGCATACAAATCTCATGAAAATATGAATTTATCGAATGAAGCTTTTTTTTTCTGAAATTATTATTATCATTTAAAAATATATTGTTTTTACAGTATTCTATGACGCCATGTTTTATAAATAAATATACATGTATAATATAGAACCAGTTAAACTTCGTGTGATTATATTGATGAAGTCATTATTAATAAGTATCTAACTTTATTATCATCTCAGTATTTTACTAAATTGTTCGAAACGAGAACGTTCTTTATAATTGAACTCTGTTCAAAGAATCCGAAACAGCAGATTGTTGTTTTTCCGGCCGGAATTTGTCACTTTGGGAAAACCACAGAAGCGACCCATTATCTATATTTGACGTTTTATCTAATACAAGTACTTTTGGAAGATGATTTTCTGTTGGATAGTTTAGTGACTACCTACTTACCCACTAGTGATAATAGTGTAGGTAAGGGTCTGCTTCGATTATGTCGAGAGATTAGTACGTAGTTACTAGTCACTAAATATTATCGTGCAACAAATTCCCCGCAATTATTTACTTAGATTATAATTTAATTTATTGATCGATCGATTAATCGGAAATCAACATGATTTGTAGGTACTAAACTAATTATCTGCGTCATTATCTACGCACGAAGATGACCTTATAACAATTTTGACTTTTCTCAAGTCCTTCGTGCAAAGTGTGCAAACTGAAAGTACTCAGTAGGTACCTATAACTCACAGGATTCTAACGTTTATTCATCTGAATAGTCGTATCCTTGAAATATTAGTGAATCCTGGATACTTATTGATAGTGAAATATACTTGCGAGGAACCACTGATAAATCATTTGTCTCATTACATTATGATATTAACAATGTATTGTTGTTTGTTACAGGACAAGCGTGTGTGCATCTAGCAGCATCAGCAGGACACCTGGAGGCGCTACATGCCCTAGTGTACTACGGCGCGAATATCAATTTAGCGGTATGTTCACTTACTAGACCAAGTTTTAACAAACTTGCATATTATTTAAGACATCCTTCTGAAAAACAGTAACGATTTCCTTATGTCTTCGTTTTAGTTTTGGTTTTCCAAATACCCAAGGAGGTAAGGTATAAACAAAAGGAAAAGTAAACAGTGATTCCACTTGCTGTTACTACGAACAGCTACAACTCTAACCGCACAATGAGTCAATAAGGTCTCGGGCTGGCCCGAATACAGCTTGTTAGACACGGTATTCCGGAACGCAAATAACTCGATCATGGGGCAATCCATTTTAGCATATTCGCGGTTATAATTCTTATTCACAATGACGGGAAAAAGTTATTAAATCTAATTAAGTGGGAATACGCTAGTGAGTCGGCCAAAACACTCATCTAGGCAGCCGAAGTAGTGGGAACGACAGAATTAATAGATATGAATCAGCTTTCGAACAGACTGAACGGAAGGCGTGTGATTTATCTCGAATCAAGGATGTTTGGCAACATTTGCGTTGTTTTATCGTCTTGAACAACACCTCCTGACGCAGCGACAGCTCCAATCCTCTTCCAACAATAGTTTTTTTAGATTCGGCGATTGCAATTCGGTCATGTCAACTAAACATACAACTTCACTCAAGTGTTAGCGTAGAGAAACCACTAACATATTTACTTACATTATCACGACAACATCGCTGGACTAGTTGCAAAAAAACTACTACTAGCAGACATCCCTACATGGCCACCAGTAAATAGTTTAAGTCGAAGCGAACCAACTCCTTAGTCATTGCATGTCTCCTCGGCGAGCGACGGAAAACCCATTGCCATGCCATTCGTGTTAATCTGCTGATAGTGCCGTATCTCTTGCGTCGGGGTTTTTGTGTTTGTGCACCCATTTGTGTGCAGCAAACAATGAGCGGTTGTATTTACCATTACTACGAGGGATTACTTGGAGTGTGTGCAGACTTGCCGCTTTGTTGTCGCTTCAGGCTGCTCACGGTGCAGGATTTACCCTGTACAGATAATGGTTCAATGCGACATCCTTGTTGTTTTTATAGAGTGCCTGAAATAAATTGTAAACATTGCAATTAATTAAAATTAACAGTTTGTCAATATCTCTTCCCTCTTCAAGTCAGTTTAAAGCATTACTGATATCTTTTCTCTCCTGTCAACAGGAAAACCTAGCAGGTTGGACAGCTCTGCACATTGCTGCCCGTCGCGGTGACACTCGTCTCGTACAGTACCTGCGCGAGAGATGCCCCGGAGTGACGACGAACGCGCGCGACTACGCCAACAGAACGCCGCGCCGGCTCGCCAAGAGGACCGCAGCAGCTCGCGCGTTCAGCAACATGGCCGACGACAGCGATACAGACTCCGACTCAGACGATGATGTGAGTAGACCCTTATACAATTTTTGATCGATAGTAATTTTGGGGAAGCCCACAATATCCCCATATTCCTTTAATCTTGATAGATCTTTATTTACTAGATAGTTAATACCTTATGTAGATTATACCTTGTGTTGGAAAATCCCAACTTTTCGTTCTTTGGTCTTTGTTTACCTTTGTTATTGAAAACAATTTTGTTCTAATAAGTCACGAGAATAATTGGATGATAAAATAATATTTTTCATTTACGTCCGGCACATATTGTCAATAAGTGAGCTAGTGAGCCAGAAGGTAATACGGAGTTACCATAGTTATCGCAACTGAGAATAAATAAGTTAGTTTATTTTTAGCGCCACGTTCCAACTATTGGCTGATTTTTTTCCTGTAACCTTACAAATTAAATGAGCAGGTTGTAACACATAATTTGAAACTGTACTGTGTTTATCACGAGCTGTCTGGTGCGTTATCGTCGTCCGGGCGGTGGCGTCCCGTTAGCTACTCGTATATTGACGTATGGCTATCTTCCGCAGATGTACGACAGCGACAGTGAGCGAGAGAGCGTGTTCGAGGCGCTGACGAGGCTGCGCGGCGAGAGCACGGGCACGCTGACGGGCTGCTGCTAGGCAGCTCGCCTGTTTCGCCGGGCAGCTCGCCTGCCTCGCCGGGCAGCTCGCCTGCCTCGCCGGGCAGCTCGCCTGCCTCGCCGGGCAGCTCGCCTGCCTCGCCGGGCAGCTCGCCTGCCTCGCCGGGCAGGCTGTACCCAATCCAGCAGACACTTCACACCTACCTATCTCGACAACACTCAACGAACGCTTAGTTACAATTCCCCGTCGTGACTCGACAATCTTAATTTGTCATAGAAAATGTTGTCAAGTTGTAGTAAAGTTTTCGACAAATAGATCTGAACATTATTTCCTTGCTTGCTATCGATACAGCAGCTTAGACTAATCAAAACTAAACTTGAGTACAAACTATTGGTTGCTATTTAAATAATATATTGCCATACAATTCGTATAGTAACCTATGTTAAGACAAACAGTTACTATAAATCTGTCCTTAATTGTAACCATGCAATTAAACGCTCAGGTTTTTCCGACCGTAACTGTAAAACACAACAATTGTTATACCGACGTACCTACTGCTACCTGCTAGATGAAAGGGCAATGCTAGATTGCCTTGAACAAGAGCATAACTTGACAACGTCTTTGACAAATAATACAAGTTTTATTTTGGATGGTCTACGCTCAGTTCCGCGAGGATTTAGTCTTCACTCTCATTTGTAATATATCTGAGGGGGAGGAGATATGTTGCCGAAACGGGAACTACGGTCCGCGGTACACAATGGTGGGAACGTTCCGGGAAATTATTATATGAAGTCATAATTATACGGATTTGCCCTCTATTTGTTTGACGGGACAAATGTATTTTAAATGTAAAGTGATTGGGGATATTCGACTGTTCAACTCGACATGGAATAACCCAACACTGTGTACAGTGAATCCCAAAATAGTTTAAGTTATTTGTAAGACTCATGTACAGTCGTGGAAAGAATGTTAAGTTTAGAAGATTATATAAATAGTCTAATACCTGTAAAAATCTGTTATTTGTGTATTTATTAGAGTCGAATAAATGTTGTTTACAATTTAATTTTGGTATTTTATTGTTACCTACTAATGTTCTTTCCGCGACTGAACAGGTAACTGCTATATTGATAAAACTGTGCCGCACAACTTTAATAAATGAGGAAATGGTGTTTTTTATGAATATTGCAGCTCTAGTTAATTAAGTGGAGCTGAAGAGTTCAGCTTATCTTAAGGTGTTCAATCAGGCTTAGTAATGGCCTTGGAGCCAAAAACAACTGTTGTAACGGGTTAAAGTTAATTTATCGAACTTCGAGCTAATTGGGTTAAAATGTCTTCCGTTGGTTAATCTTTCGTTTCCGACAAGGTTAATGAGTGGCGGACCCATCAACAAGAACAGCTTTGATAGAAAACATTCAGAAAAAAAAAATCTTAATATAAACAATGTTGTTTACATAAAGACGCTCCGTCACCGGGAGCATTCGCCTGTAATGTTACTCCAGGTTATCGGAAATACGGCCAGAATTGCCAATGATCAACGTAATTTCCCCAGAATTAATGAAGGTATTTATCGAATCAATTACGTACTATGAAAGATTGTATTATGGAACTTTCAATAGATTAAAGATTTAAAGAAATTGAAGGACATACAGGATTATTGACATGTTTACCAAACAGACTATAATAGTAATTTAGAATTACAGGAACATACATTCGTCATTCACTAAACTCCCAACCGTCTGGCAAAATCAAAATCGTTTTTACTAGTGACACTGATGGCAAAACAATTTTTGATAAATCTAATTCGACTCGTAATGTTTTTTTCGATAATCTGAAGAAAGCAAACTTGTGAAATGTAACACCACTTGATTTATTAATCTTTTCAGACCGTGACAAACAAATTTTAACCGCACATTTCACCATTTTGATATTTTTTATCGTTATGCTATCGCTCACTTGACGTCAAATTGACAACTGAGTCAGATATGCTTGTGGACATATGAAGTGGTAATGCGTCGGTGCCGTACTCTGCTGATCTAGTCCTATATAACATTATTGGCGCAATCTGTAATAATACAAAGCATCACATTCGGCGGGACCATGCGCCTGTAATGTAACAGTAGTGAGTGGGAGCACCCGAGATACAATTTGTAACATGAATGCGAATCTTATCAAAGCTTGGACTGTTACATTACAGGCGAATACTCTTCAGTCAGTCAGCAGTTTTGTAACGTACCTAAAGCTCAAAATCGAATCCTGGATTGCCACTTTACAGGCGAATGCCGGTGAGAGAGCGCCTTCTGAGGCAAGGTAGCGTAAAGAATATAACAAGTTCATAATCTTTGTAATATTACAATTTGATTAACATGGCCGTGACTTAGGAAAATACAGGACGATATAATTATTACGTTCAAAATAATCCATATATTGAATGTAAGACAATTATTAAAGATTAATATTTTAGTCTTGCCCAAACTTTCTTGTGAAAGTAGGTGTTAAGTCTATTAGTTATCTCTACTTACAATCAACATACTTTAAGGCCTTATCAGAGCCACAATTATATATTAAATTTTTAATTAGGATATAATCCAGTGGTACTCAATCGGACGCGCAGCTGTAAAGCTGAGGTTTTCTGTGCGGTCTGCAATACTATAATTTATCAAAATGCGTGTATGACATGTGATTGCACAGACAGTTTGGGTATCGCTGTTGTAACGTATCTGCCTAACATCCAAACTTTATATGGAATTTGAGGCAAATCTTATCTAGTTATGCATGTTCGAAGTGATGGCGCCACGAGGCTTGATCGTCAAATAAGCAACACATGCCAAATAGGAATAGCGTATATTCGTAGGTGTAAGGACTATTATGTATCTAAGTCGAGAGCTGCTGTTTGACGCTCTAGTTTCCGTGACGAGTACACGTTAAACTATTTTACGCAACTCAGCTGCTGAATGTCTGACTGTTACGTGAGTTATGCAGGTAACGTCGGTAAACCGCTTTTAGTCTTTAGCTTTCGGTAATTATTATATACACTTCGTTTTATAATGTCTTATGTATATCGTAGTTAACTCGACAGTACGTACTTTGACCTCAGGCTGTCAGCTCTTACTCAACTTCGCTAGTCTAAAAGCTGCCCAACGATTCTCCCAAAGTAGAAACGACACTGTGATACGCTTTTATTACATTTTGAACTGTTTTCTTTTATTTTATTTTTATCACTAAGTGCGAGGTAACAAAAGGTCGAGTCAGACATCCAGTATCTGAAACTTGCTCTACTATAATTTATTAGAAAATAGTTAATGTAGGTATATCTATGCATGTATAATATTTGGATATCCTTCGTTATATAAAATATCTAATGTTTAAATTAGGAATATGATGACCATTCGTCACATTCGCTATTCCGTCGCTATCCCTAATAAGTCACATTCACTAATACGTCACCTTGTGCATCTGGTCACTTTACTTATCTCGTTTCATGCTCTATTTCGACTCATTCCCAACTCGTCCGACGCTTAAGTACAGACCACAGCACATCAGGTTATACCAAACTGTCAATTTTCTCCTAATGATTTTTAAGAGGGCTGTCGCATTTTGCCACCTCTCTAGCTCACACGGAACCAAATTTTAAAGATTTTTAACAATCTTTTTACAAGCTTTTATTTAGTTTAACCTGTCCTGTCTGTCTGTAATCAAATCCTGCAAGTAAAATTTGATTATTTGATCCAATTCCCAATTTCCGATTGAGCTGAAATTTAAATGCTTATGGAAATCGGTTGACAATGCAACATTATTATGACGTGGGCGCAACTAATGCGTTATAAAGTTATATACCTTCTAGCTTGTGACATAGTCCGCGTCAATAATATCGGGGCGAACAAGACTGTTCAAAATGATCTAAAATACTATGAACAATATGCTCAATGACACAAGGAATGTTTCAGAACGAACACAGTTAATTGGGTAAAGTTTAATTTTTTAGGTGTTGGGATTTTTGTGAACATACTGCGTCCCGATATTTTTGCTGCTGACTGTACATTGTACATTATGCATCGGACGAGTTGGGAATGAGTCGAAATAGAGCATGAAACGAGATAAGTAAAGTGACCAGATGCACAAGGTGACGTATTAGTGAATGTAACTTATTAGGGATAGCGACGGAAAAGCGAATGTGACGAATGGTCATCATATCCTAAATTAGCGTAGCATAACCTAAGCGCATTATTTTACATTGTTGTCAGTTTATATATTGATTAATACAAATTATAACACAATTTAATTGTTTCATTGATTCTCCCCAGTTACAAATTCGGCAATTACTATTATTTATTGAGGACTAGCTTTTGCCCTCGGCTTCGGCTGCGTGGATGTTGGAAAATATTCCAAACGTATACCAGGATTAAAAATACCTTGTATGTGTTAATCCAGGTTATATACTATGAAAACTATCTGTGTACCAAACATCCAAATCCGTTCAGCCGTTTTTGCGCATTTCGGAATATACATTCAGGTAAACAGACAAAAATTCTTCGTTACTATTTTAATAAACCTATGTATAGATATAGATGGGGAAGCTCGTGGCTAAGTAATAACAGCCGAACGGCTCGATCGATCAGGTTAAGCTACGCTTGCCAAGGTTGGGTGAGCATCTTCACTGAGACCCTCCGTGCCTCGGAAAGCACGTTTAGCCGTTGCTCCCGGCTGTCATTCGTGGATCTTTGAGTCGTTACGGGTCGTCAGAAGCCCGAAAGTCTGACAACCAGTCTTACCAAGGGGTAGGGGTTGTGGAGGTCAGATGCCTATCTGACCTCCAGAGAACTACTAATGGCAAGGGCTAGTGAAATTGGTGTAAAGACGACGTCGCGGGAAAGCTACTGTGACCATAGATAATTTAACAATCTTATTGTTTTCGGGCTTAAGGCAAGGTCGGGGGTTAGTCTGACAACCAGTCTTACCACGGGGTATCCTGTTACCGAGGAACTGGGTTGTTGAGGTCAGATAGGCAGTCGCTCCATGTAAAGTAGGTATTATATATCCTACTGGTATTCAACTGAATCTGGTTAGACTGGAAGCCGACATAGTTGGGAAAAGGCAAGGCAGATGATGATATAATCAGTGCCGGATTAACCACGTAGCAAGAGTAGCAATTGCTACGGGCCCCGCGTATCCAAACCCGTCCACCTCCGCCTGAACGTAATTTCTTTAGTGAAACTTATTAAGACGAGGAATGTTGAATTTACTTGATGTCACAAAAACGTGACACCCTTTCCGACTAAGACAATCCACGTTATCCACGTCAGACAATCGGTAACCGATTTTTTCGTTGGCGAAAAATACATATTTTTTCTCATGATATTTAAATGGAACATGGGAAATTTCGATTCGTGACTTCTAAACATTTTATACGGTATTTATTTTGGCATTATCTTGTTTTTTTTTTTACCCGTTTATACTTGAGAACCCATAGTACTTAGATCAAAGGCCCCTCGGTAGAATTTGCTACGGGCACCGCGCTTGCTTAATCCGGCACTGGATATAATATAGATAGAAGCAAATTCTTAGAAGAGATCCAAGTGACAGCTGCGCTGGCGCATGTCGAATGATTCAACCGCCCGTCAAAACAAGTCCTTGTATGGTCTACTTTAGACTCAGATACAGTCACAACTTTTTAATTTAATTGCTACTATGATTCACAGTACGCTGATGTTTGTGTTCCTAAGGTGATATCGGAGAATTAATAAGTTAATAATAGGCACCTACTATCGCACTGTTCTAATGTATCTCTAATGTAGTATCTAATGACGAGTGCCACTTCCTTTCTCTAATCTAAGGGCCTTTTCAGTAGAATACGGGATTAACTGCCGAATACTCAAACGCAATTCAATTTTAAGTCGCCGTTAAGTCTAATGGTGTCTCTGTCACTTTAAACTGTTTTGTAGCGACAGAAACACTTATAAGAACGTCTTAAAGTTAAGTAACGTTTGAGTATTTGGGCATACGTTTGATTTTAGTAAACTCAAACTCAAAGCATTTATTTCAAATAAACCAATTACAGGCACTTTTGAATTGTCAAGCGGTCGGTCAGTCAGAAAGATGAAGCTAGTTGCCCATTCCAAAGCGTACTAGGTTCCTATGGAGAAGAACGGACAAGAAACTCCACGGACACTCTTTTAAAACTAAATATTGTTACAAAAATGGGTTACATTATTCATGTTGAAGTTATACATGTGAGAACAATTTAGAGAGACGTGCACGTTAGAAGCGTCCTTAATAAAAACAATTCAAAAATTAAAGTAAATTAAAATAAGCCGTGGCAGCTAAGAGATGACCAGTCCCAACTGACGGCGCCCGTTCACGAACATGACGCATGGATTAGCACCATTTAGCTCAACCATTTTGAAGGGAACTTAATGATCCAACACACACGCCACCACCAGCGAGACATTTGAGTGAACATGACATACTCTCAGCCGCCAGGGCACATTCAAGTCAATAAAAGACATATTACCCGGTAAATGGTAGCTCTATAGTACATAGTACTCACACATGTGCTATGCAATTATATAATTCAAGGACATTGAGTTTATACAATGCAAAGATAGTCTTACAATCTTCAGCAGCTCCAATAATATTTTCAAATGCTAATCAATTAGTTTATGCGCCCTTATGGAGCAGGACCAGCATTGAGCCAAGCATTTTTGTCAGCGATGTAATCCCCCAACTTATAATATGCTTGGCTGCATAGTGTGCGTTTTATAAAAGATTTAAATTTAGATTCGTTCAATTGGAGTATGTGGGGAGGTATTTTATTGTAACATTTTAAACAGTACCCCATGAAGGAGGAGTCTACTTTAGCCAGTCTGAAACCTGGTTGAACTAATTGGTCCCAATTTCTAGTACTATAATTGTGTCTTGTAAGTAAATGTTTTAATGGTAAAATACTGTAGGAATGGGTCTTAGGTAGGTATTTTAGAACCGGATTTAAATACACAGGTTTCGTGTAGGTACCTATTGTAGAGAAGCGCCCGCTGTAAGTCGGGGCCTTTACCACTGGGCCATCACTGCTCTCAAATGTAACATGAATTCCTATAATTTGCTAATAGAAATTGAAAGCGGTTATTTATAAAAAAAATAAAAAAATTGGTAGGTACCAAAAAAATATACAAATGGTCCACTCTACCCATTTTCTTATAAAATATGTTAATATTTTCGAGAACAAAACATTTGTATGATAAGAGGCGTAAAGGTCAACATTATCAGTCCCAGGCATTGATATACTTGGGTTTTTAGGGTTCCGTAGTCAACAATGAACCCTTATAGTTTCGCCATGTTCGTCCGTCCGTCTGTCCGTCTGTCCGTCCCCAGCTTAGCTCAGAGACTCTTAGTACTAGGAACCTATAATTTGGCATGGATATACATATGATAATCACGCCGACAAAGTGGTAAAATAAAATCATGAAAAAAATAGTTATTTAGGGTACCTTCTGTACATGTAAAGTTTTGGATGGGTCTTTCAAAAATATTGCGGGGTTGTGAAAACAATTTTTCGATTAAGTGGTTCGTTTCTGAAATATTAGGCTAAATAATGCAAATTTTTGCTAGAGTCAAGTGTCCCCCCCGTCAGCTAAACGGTTAGTTTTGCATAGGTGAAAAAATTCACGATAGTAGTATACAGTGTGAGTCTTTATAATGTGCACATATCGAAATGAGGGAATCTATGCTTAATTTTATCTACGGCAAAATATAAAAAAAAGCTAAATATTTTATTTTATTTTTTTAGGAATAAAAAAAAATTGTTCCCAATGTAAACAAAACGGTGTAACTTTTAAACGAAATGATCTATCACGAAACAAACTCCATAATGATTGGAAGTAATTAGGCGTCCTCATAATATATAATAGGGAAAAGACTACCCTCAATTGAAAAGAAACATGTTTTTTTTGCAAATTTTTTTTTTTTTCATCCTTTTTTACAATAATTGTAAAATTTCTCAATAAGGGGGGGGGGGGGTCTTATTGAGAAATTTTGAAATAAAAATTCCATAAAAAATAAATTTAGATTTTTTTTCCGTAGATAAAATTAAGCATAGATTCCCTCATTTCGATATATGCACATTATAAAGACTCACACTGTATATAACTAAGTTAAAAGGAAATCTATCACAGCTAAGTAGGCTTTTCAAGTTTACTAGTAATAGTCGACCAACTTAAAGCAGTTGAAAAATATGTTCCCCCATACAATCTGTATAGGAGTCGAGCATGTTCCTCAACTACAATGTTAAGTTTGTTCTTGGGATGAATTCATCCCAACTACGGACCCTTCGTTTTGCGTGGTCCGACACGCACTTGGCCGGTTTTTTATATATCCATGGTCCCAGGCGACCCATTGGTATCTGTGACCTTTGATGAGAGATTCCCTTCTTCTCGGTCGACTCGTGGAAACGTTAAAAAGTCTTATGTACGGTGGGCAGCTCATCAAGTTACCACAAACTGTAAAAATTTCTCGTTCCATTTGGACTTAATCTTCAACAGTTTAAAGTTTAAAATCGTTTGGAGAAATATGACAGTTTCGTGTAGCTTGAAGTGCTGGCCACTGTACAATGGACATAAATGTGTCTTCTATAGTTCTACTGACCAACAAGTGGCGCCCACGATAATTACTGGAAACAAATCCAGTAATTTTGTCTATCGACATACTATAGGTAAGCATATTATATTAATCTTAAAATTGAGCAAAATGTATGAATTCAATCGACGGATCTTATTAATCGTCGAATAGCGACCAACAAAAACGATTGACATTAAGAGCCATACCTCACAAGGACGCCATGGCGACTTCGCCAGGTCGCGCTGCCAACTAAATGCACACAGCTATATAGTGGGTGGCGCACCTGGCGTCCGCTTGGTTAAGCAGCCAACCATACATTTTGTTAGCGACGCGACTTGGCTGCGCCGCCATGGCGTCCTGATGAGATATGGCTCTTATCGAGCAAGTCTGAAAGATTTTTATACATAAAGTTTATCAGACTCGGTCAATTAGGTCATGTACAGTTCTTATAAATAGCTATAAAGATAAGTTGTAGGTATCATTTGACCAGTAGGCACCGCACCAGCGAGAGCATAAAAAAATTATGTATACATGTAATAAATCGTAACGAATTCAAAACTGTACATTTAAATTAAAAAAAAAAGTTATCTCCACGAGGTCTGGGCATGATTCTGATGCCGCTGATTAGAATTTTTGTCTGTTTTTCTGAATGTATGTTCCAGCATCACGCAAAAACTGCCGGATAGATTTCGTTTAAATTTTGCATAGATATTCCCTATAGGTCTGGTCAAATTACTAGGTATAAATTATCACGCTATTTGCTATGGGGGAAGAGCAGTATTACCCTATGTTTAGAGATGGGTCAATAAGGGCAGGTACCTTAACCGTGGTCGCCACAAGAAAACCGTTTTAAGAGGGTATTCTTAACTTTTAGAAAAAAATTGATCTGCATTTACAGATTTTGAAAAAAAAAAAAATACAGTCAGCAAGAAAATGGGCAATTTTCACAAACAAGTTTTTTGATGCCAATCGATCCTACCTATTTCTTATAAGGATAAAAAAACTATGGGACCAACTGAGGTTTAAGAACTATAAAAGTCAGAAATCGCAAAAACTTTTCCCATACAGTTCGTAGGAATGATACTGAGATGTCAAAGTCAAAGTCAAATCATTTATTTCAAATAGGCACGAAGATGCACTTTTGAACGTCAAAAATTACAGGAATAGTTAATTGATTCTAGTTGCGCCTTCCAAAAGGTAGTTAAGTATGGAGAAGAATGGGCAAGAAACTCCATACTTACTCTTTTAAAATGTTAACAATAGTTTGTATACATTAATTAATAATTATAGGTGAAGACGATGTACCTAGAATAAAAATTACTTACCACAATTGGTAAAAAGAATGAAAAGTGAAGTAATGACAGAAAAATTAATAAATGCGATAGGTACATGGTGCTCACATATTTACAAACATTGTATATGATTTTCCAAAAAAATAATTAAATATATAATAAGTGTGTGAGTTAAATTTATATTAATCACAGAAAATAAAAAAATAATATCATAAAAATTATAAATTATACAGTTAAATTAGCAACCAGTTTGATTTTGTCTAGACTCTAAATTGCCCTATGGAGCAGGACCAGCATGTTTCCAAGCATTCTTATCTTGGATATAATCCTCTAATTTGTAATATGCTTGTTTACAAAGTGTGCTTTTTATATGAGTTTTAAATTTTATTTCATTTGATTGTAATATAAGATGTAGATATGTAGATGAGAACGAACACGTTAGGTAGGTATACCAGTGTATGACAACAGTAGAATTATTCTATTACTTCGCTGGGTTGAATAGGAAACGAATATAGCAGATAGTTACACTTGCAGATTTAGTCTTTTAAATGATTATCATACCTTTATGGATCTAAGCAGTCAATCATGGCATATTATGCTATTTCAGTCAACTTTCAACAAAGCAATGCAAATCTGATTTCGATTCCCAAGAATTGATATTTTTTGTGCTTCTTTTTTGTTTGCATTTTGTTACTGTTGTTCTGATAGAAAAACGTAGGTTTTTTTTTTTTTGAGTGAGTAATTATCAAATAACTTCTCGCGCTCTAGGCGGAGTGGGAGGGCGTCTCAGACTTTTACTGACTAAAACCCACCCGTGTTCCTTCAGTTGCCTGTGTGCTAGGGCCACGGTATCCTTTTCGGACAAACCCGCAACCCTGGCAAGCACCAGTCCTGGCGGACCCCATCAGTGCGTACTGAAATCTCTTTGAGGCGCGCGTGGAACCCAACGCTCCGTCGACTCGGGCCTAGTCCTTAGCGGACGACGAGCTGCCCATAGCTCGCCGTCCGCAAGCTCGCGCCTACGGTGGCCGGAATCGGCTACCGATTCTCGCCGCCCAGAACGTCTCCTGCGGCGACTAGAGGCCTGAGGGCGCACAGACTGCCGCTCCCTCACGCGTTCCGCCTCCACCTTCGCGAGCATTACTGCTTTGCAGAAGGAGGTGACTGCCTCCCATGCACTCTCGCTCCGGACCATGGCCTAGATCAGGGCCGGACGCGAGAGATCGCCGCCACCGATTGCCTCCGCGAGGACACGGCAGTGCTCTGCCCAAGCCGGGCAGACCTCCACCGTGTCCTCCGGGGGATCCACACAGTGGTAACACCCAAGCGTTTCCTCCCGCCTAATCCGAAACAGAAACAACCGTGTCCGGTGAGGACCTGTGTCAGGCGGAAGGTAAGGACGCCGCGGAGCCTCTCTACCCACTCTATCGCCACAGTTGTGGCGTGTCCAGCGCTGGGTTGCGACAATCGCACCTTCCATGTCGCCATGAGATCTCGCCGGAGCTCAGTCCGCTGTGCCGTGATTTCCCGCGGCATCGGAGTTACGCCCCAGCGTTTCACCTCCTCGCGCCACTCCTATAAGTGCGCGAGGATTTTTTCCCTCCAGATCTCATGGCGGTAATCCGGCAAGGAGGCTCGTCGCCTCACCGGGGCCGTGCGGTATCTCCGTACCAGCCTGATGGCCATGACCCTTTGGGACGCGTTCATCCGGCGGGCAGGTCGCCGCCTCAAGGAACGCGCCTTCACCAGTGCCCCGTAAAAGGCCATGAACCGCATGACCCCCGCATAGAGCCTCCGGGAGGAGGCGTTTGGACCGCCTAGTTTGGGCAGGAGCCACTTCAAGGCAGCCCCGGCCCGCTCCAGTCTGGGAGCCAAACGTTGGAAATGCTCCATGAAGTTCCACCGGCTGTCGAGGATGAGTCCCAGGTATTTCATCGTCGATTCGACTCCGATGTGAACCCCTCCTACCGTTACTAGAGACAGGTCTCTCTAGAGGTAGGTCGGCGCGCAGCACCCAGTCGTACCTGATGTCCCACAGATGCGGCCCCAGGACCGATCCCTGTGGGATACCGCACGACATCTCTCGCCGGTTACACTCTCCATGGTGACCGGGGTATATGACAGCCCTGTCCGTCAAATAAGCCTCGACCTCTCGACAGAGGTAGGTCGGCATCCGGTGATACCGGAGTGCCTCTCTGATGCAACACTAGGGCAGGATATTGAAGGCATTGGCGATGTCAAGAGACACCGCCAAGACGACCCCACCCTGAGCCATAGCATCCCCATCGTGAGGGCTAGCGCGCGCATGATGGCATCTGCCGTGGAGCTCCCCCTGCGGAAACCAAACTGGCTCTCCGCCAAATCCGGCCCCTCCCTAACCAGCCGCCCGACAAAGTGGTCTGCAATGGCTCTTTCAAAGAGCTTGCCCACCTCGTTGAGCAGCACGATGGGCCGGTAAGCGGACGGAGATTCCGCCGATATTTATAGGCCTAAAACATCAAAATAATGATAATTGATAAGTCAGCGAAAAAGTTTTTATGCAGATATTAAGTTTATTTATTTATTTTATTTATTTATTTTGTTCATTAACACATATATTTGTTTTAACAGGTAATACCCAAGCTAACAAAAGTAGTCATTAATTGATAACTGTCCAGTCCCAAGGAATGAGTCTGAGCCCGGTAGAAACACAAGTTACACAGTGGACAACATATTAAGTGCCAACCTCTGGAATTCCGCCCAAGAGCAAGAAAATAAGTCCAAACGCCGAGAGATATTATTCAGTATTCTTAAGCCCTTTACGCCAAAGCCCTTTTCTCCCATTACGATACGCATAGGCGACTCAAGTATCCTGCAAATATCGGAGACTAGTCGCCACCAAGTATCTCACATACATTTGAATGCAGGCTCGCACACTACGCTACTGGTATCCTACGCGTCCGCGACTAGTATCGCGCGACTCGCCGTGTCGGTCGCTTGGGCGTCGCGTCTCTTTCGCGTCTCGACAAGATGGTGGCGGAGCAAGAAATTAATATTAAATTTGTACAAGAAGTTGAAAAAACTACAAATTACCAGAATACATGCGAAAAAATAAAATAGACAGGACTTGGCCAGATCTTGTAAAAATGTATTATCATCATGTTGTAGTTCTTGTGCTGCTACAAAAAGTCTACAATTTATGTTTCTTTCAAGATATGGATGAATCCAGTATTTTCTACTCTTGCGATGACGTTTTCTATCTTTATAAAACAGAAAAACCGCAAGTGCTTCTTCGTCACAGGAATCGCTTGACATAACGTCCGTCCACAAAAAACGAGTTAGCACAAATGATGAATTTAGTCATTTTTCAGTAGCATAAATATGCGAGCGTCGAGTGGCGAACTAGGTAGTATCCAACCAGTATTCTACTCACGTATAGTATCCTACAAGTATCGTAATGTGAGAATGGCCTGGTGCAAACTTTAATAAGTTTGAACGGGTAGCCGCAACTTTAAAAAGTTCCCCCCGCGGTCCCAACCGTAACCTTCTGTCTGGAACGAGCAATCCCAACGATTCCAATATTTGTGGATTATTCAGTATCCCACGAAAAACCATAAAAACATATTTTACAAGAGCGAGGTTGCGCCTTACTTCCAACTTATAGTACCCCACCATCCCTATAACAAAGAGAGTTGGATACATAAGCGGGTAGAAAGGGTAGACACCATACTGCTTCAAGTATAAGTAACGGGTAAAGTTCTGCATTTTTTCCAATATCTAAGAATACTTCACTTCATAAGGATTCCAGATGATAGCACTAGTTTCCAAGTTGCTTCGCACTAATGCAGTATAAAGTGCTTTCATAGCTGCCATTTTAGTGAAGTCACGTGTGTTTCACGCGTGACAAAACCAAGATTTTTAAATGCTTTTTTGCACACCTGCATCACATGAGCACGAAACGTAAGATCCCCAGAGAAAGTAACCCCTAGATCTCGCACAACCCCCATTCGCGGTATGACGTGACCGCCCATGCAATAATCATGGCGTCAAGTTGACATACTGGCCATCAATTGGCTAACACCATTGTTCCATATTTGAATTCACGAATTCGAAAAAGAGAAGAAAATTGGAGTTTGGTCGCTGTTAAAGGAACAAACAACCTTTAACAATCATCATCAGTGGTCATCTACCTAGCGGCGACAGCGTAGTGGCGACACGCTGGTCTTGGCGCAGGGTAGGTTGCATTAGGCGGCGGCCGAATTAGCGACACGTTGGGTTGCGACAATCGTCGAGAGGATCCGGCAACTGGGACTCTGATGTGACCTTGCACAAGTCCGAGGCCATGTTTGCATAGTCCTCGGAACGCGCCACTGACGGGTTCTGAAGTAACGGTAGGAGGGGTTCAAATCGGAGTCGAATCGACGATGAAATACCTGGGACTCATCCTCGACAGCCGGTGGAACTTCGTGGAGCATTTCCAACGTTTGGCTCCCAGACTGGAGCGGGCCGGGGCTGCCTTGAAGTGGCTCCTGCCCAATCTAGGGGGTCCAAACGCCTCCTCCCGGGGTCATGCGGTTCATGGCCCTTTACGGGGCACTGGTGTAGGCGCGTTCCTTGTGGCGGCGACCTGCCCGCCGGTTGAACGCGTCCCAAAGGGTCATGGCCATCAGGCTGGTACGGGGATACCGCACGTCCCCGGTGACGCGGCGAGTCTCCATGCCGGATTACCGCCATGAGATCTGGAGGGAAAAATTCCTCGCGCAATTATAAGAGTGGCGCGAGGAAATGAAACGCCGGGGCGTAACTCCGATGCCGCGAGAAATCACGGCACAGCGGACTGAGCTCCGGCGAGATCTCATGGCGACATGGAAGGTGCGATTGTCGCAACCCAGCGCTGGACACGCCACAACTGTGGCGACAGAGTGGCGCCACGGCGTCCTCACCTTCCACCTGACACAGGTCCTCACCGAACACGGTTGTTTCTGTTTCGGATTAGGCGGGAGGAACGCCCGGGTGGTACCACTGTGTGGATCGCCCGGAGGACACGGTGGATACGGTGGAGGTCTGCCCGGCTTGGGCAGAGCACTGCCGTGTCCTCGCAGAGGCAATCGGTGGCGGCAATCTCTCGCGTCCGGCCCTGGTCTAGGCCATAGTCCGGAACGAGAGTGCATGGAAGGCAGTCACCTCCTTCTGCAAAGCAGTAATGCTCGCGAACGAGGAGGCGGAACGCGTGAGGGAGCGGCAGTCTGTGCTCCGCCTAGAGCGGGAGAAATTATTTGATAATTACCCACTCAAAAAAAAAAAACCTTTGTTCTTCTATGACAATAACAGTATCAAAATGCAAACAAGAAAGAAGCACAAAACATATCAATTCTTGGGAATCGAAATCAGATTTGCATTGCTTTGTTGAAAGTTGACTGAAATAGCATAATAATAGGTTGGGGAAAAAGTTTCTTCGCATTTTTTAAGAAAATTCAAAACATTTTTTTATATAGTTTATTTACATTTAACTATAGTATGTAGGTACCATTTTGTTCGATAACTTTTTGCCATCTTGTAGGTAGGGACATGATCCCATTGCTATAGAAATTTTGAGACTTCTGATCAAAATACCGCGACAAGTGGTATGGCAGTCCTCTCGTGATGTTAACCTGACACTGCCTAACGAATTCTGAAGAGACCGAAACAAGTGGAAATCTGAAGGTGCAAGGTCAGGACTATACGACGGATGCATTAACACCTCCCAGCCAAACTCTCTTAATTTTTGCTGAGTGCCTAAAGATGTGTGAGGTATCTAGCGTTATCATGATGAAAAACCACACCCCTTCTGTTGATTAATTCCGGCCGCTTTCTCTCAACTTCTTGCTTTAGTCTCATCAGTTGTTCGCAGTAGAGTTCATAATCGATGGTCCTGCCTGGTGGTAACAGCTCATAATGAATAATGCCCTTCCAATCCCACCACACACACAGCATCACCTTGTTGCGAGTTAACCCGGGTTTCGCCACAGTCTGTGAAGCCTGACCGGCCTTTGACCACGACCTTTTTCGCACGTTCTTGTCGTACGTGATCCACTTTTCATCACCAGTTATCAGCTTCTTCAAAAATGGTTCGCTTTCATTACGTCGAAATAAAGAATCACAAATGAGTACACGGTTCATTAGGTTTCTTTCAGTGAGCTCGTGAGGTACCCAAATATCGAGCTTTTTTGTGTACCCAGGTTTCTTCAAATGTGCCAAAACTGTTTTGTGGTCAATTCCCAGTTCTTCAGCTACGTCGTAACTACTGATATGCCGATCTTGCTCCACTTTTTATTAATAAGATCCGTCAATTGAATTCGTCAATTCATACATTTGCTCAATTTTAAGTTTAATATGATATTTTATACGACAGACAAAATTACTGGATTTGTTTCCAGTAATCATCGTGGGCGCCACTTGCTGGTCAGTAGAACTATAGAAGACACATTTATGTCCATTGTACAGTGGCCAGCACTTCAAGCTACACGAAACTGTCATATTTCTCCAAACGATTTTAAACTTTAAACTGTTGAAGATTAAGTCCAAATGGAACGAGAAATTTTTACAGTTTGTGGTAACTTGATGAGCTGCCCACCGTACATAAGACTTTTTAACGTTTCCACGAGTCGACCGAGAAGAAAGGAATCTCGCATCAAAGGTCACAGATACCAATGGGTCACCTGGGACCATTGATATATAAAAAAACCGGCCAAGTGCGTGTCGGACCACGCACAATGAAGGGTTCCGTAGTTGAGATGAATACATCCCAAGAACAAACTTAACATTGTAGTTGAGAAACATGCTCGACTCCTATACAGATTGTATGGGGGAACATGTTTTTCAACAGCTATAAGTTGGTAGACTATTACTCGTAAACTTGAAAAGCCTAGTTAGCTGTGATAGTTTTCCTTTTAACTTAGTTATATATACTACTATCGTGAATTTTTTCACCTATGCTAAACTAACCGTTTAGCTGACAGGGGGGGGACACTTGACTCTAGCAAAAATATGCATTTTAAAGCCTAATATTTCAGAAACGAATCCCTTAATCGAATAATTTTTTTCACAACCCCGCAATATTTTGGAAAGACCCATCCTACCTAACATCTGTCTGTATAACATATGCCTACAATAAAATGATTTGATTTGATTTGAAAGGAATTCGAAAAAAAAAAATATCCCTACTTTACATGTACCCTATAATATATATATAAGGGTTCCTTGTTGACTACGGAACCCTAAAAACCCAAGTATATCAATGCCTGGGACTGATAATGTTGACCCTACACCTCTTATCATACACATGTATTGTTCTCGAAAATATTAACATATTTAATAAGAAAATGGGTAGAGTGGACCATTTGTATATTTTTTTGGTACCTACCAATTTTTTTATTTTTTTTATAAATTATCGCTTTCAATTTCTATTAGCAAATTATAGGAATTCATGTTCCATTTGAGAGCAGTGATGGCCCAGTGGTAAAGGCTTACAGCAGGCCGACTTACAGCGGGCGCTTCTCTTTGTATTCATAATTTCCTCACCACTGCTTTCAAAACAGTGAAGGAAAACATCGTGAGGAAACCAGCATGTCCTAGAACCAAAAAATCGACGAAATGTGACATCTACTAAGTACCAACCCGCACTGGGCCCGCGTAGTAGATTACAGCCGACTCCCTTTCGAAGATAGGAGGCCTGTGTGCATTGGGAACATTATCGGCTGGTTATAATAATTTGGTCTTTCCAACAGGCTTACGAATCACTTCTTTATATATTTCATAGGTTGATTATGCTTTAATAGCCATTATGGTCGTGGAATTTGGCTTAATTTTAAAACCACTACACAAAAACGACTCTGATAACATAGTTTTATTACAAAATATAAGGCAATATTTTCTGGTCCTATTGTGTGTGAACATTGATAAGTATAAATAATAGGTCTTTACATATGAAATTGCCGTTCTGCCAGTGGCGGCAACGCAGCAGAGGCGGCACGCAACATCAACGACGTTTACGGAGCGAACACTACAAACGAATGTGGTACAGCCTGAGATTAGTAGTTGTCCATCTTCCAGTAGTCATGATTGTTATCATTCAGTTATGTTCTCAGATAGTATAGGGAGAGGTTTAGGAAAGTTACTTAACAACAATCTGAGTCATTCTTCTCAAAACTGTTGTATGCCTCAGACTTCTTACAATCAAATAATGTCTTCAATAACTAGGAAAGAATATGATCCTAAGGCGATTATTACTGTATTTATAGGTAATAGTTTTAACGTTAAAAAAGATGATATCACTGATAGTGTCACCAAACTATTAAAGTTGAATTGTAATAAAATAATTCTGTGTGCTTTTCCCTACTTTGAGCACTTTTCAAACAGGCAAAACAAGTACATTCACATGTTAAATAATTACATGCATTTTTTAGTTAGTCACCATAGTGACAAGTTTATATTTTTTGACACCAACATTTTTGTTGATAAGCTAAGGTCGACTAGGGATACTGTGTATCTGCCCATTAGTTTTAGACGTCAAATAGCTAGGCTATTAGCTTTTAATATTAACCCAGACATAATTAGTATGTCGAAGTCATGTACAATTAGCACCACAGTTAGTAATAGTACTAATAATATGGTGGTTAGCTCAAATAATTTAAACTAGTTTGTAAGACAACAGAAGATACCACTGACAGTATAGTTACACTTAAGAGCAAAAAGGTATTTTCTAGCACTAGTATAGTTAACTGTAGAAAAGGGGCTAAGCAGAAAACCTTGAAATTATTTCACCAAAATATTCAAGGTTTTTCTTCCAAACAATTGGAAATTGAATTGTTTTTAGAAAAAACAATGTTTGACATTATCTGTTTAACTGAGCATTGGTTAAAAGAACATGAAATGTTAATTAACTATGAGAATTATAGTGTGGCCAGTTGTTTTAACCGAAAATCAATGCTGCGTGGTGGTTCACTAATTTTAATAAAAAATTGTATTAAATCAAAAACTCGTAAAGACATAGGTGAACTGTCGGTTGAACATAGCATTGAGTTGTCTTGTGTTGAGCTAGATAAGCATGTTATAGTGTGCGTTTATAGACCCCCAAATTATCAAAACTACTCTATATTTGAGTCTGTTATGGAAGATGTTTAGGCAAAACTTGCAACTGGTAATAAATCAGTAATTATCTGTGGTGATTTTAACATTAATATTTTTTTTTAAAAACTCAAATACCAGTAGATTATTAAATTTGTTTAAATCATTTAATTTGTCAAATGCGTTTGTAGAACCAACCAGAATAACTACGACTACTGCTACATGTATTGATAATGTTTTTTGTTGCTGCACCTATTTAGATAAAGCCATAGTTAATTATCTCCCTTCTGATCACAGCGGTCAAACCGTAACCTTTGAGTCCAACATACCAATACAGAAAGTGCAGATACAGTTCAGACCATTAACAACAGTTAATTTAAATAAATTTAATAGCACTTTAATTTATAAGTTAAATGATCAGGACCTTACAATGAACAATGTTAATATTTTGTATAAAGAATTCTTTTCAGTAGTCCAAACCGAGTTCAATAATTATTTTAAAAAGAACACTAAAACTATCAGCCCTAGGTTTTTATTTAGTGACTGGGCAACTAAAGGACTCAGGAAAAGTAGGGAAAGACTTTTCGAGTTGTATGGCCTTAAGCCTTATATTAACACAGAAACTTTTAATAAGTATGTTGCTACTTACTCTAGAATTTTTAAGAACACTTGTAAGGCAGCTAAAGCCTTATTCATCAGTAACAAGGTTAAATCAGCAGGCGATAAAATAAAGACGGTTTGGAAAATTATCAATAATGAAACAAATAGGAACAAAAAGCATAATTCTGATTATACACTGGAGACGTCGTGTGGTCTTATTTGCGATAACAAAGTAGTTGCGCAAGAATTTGTAAATTTCTTTACCAGTATCCCACTCAAAACGACTGAAACCTTAAATTCCTCACCCTCGCTCTCTTTTGATTTAGTAAAGGCGAACGTTTCAGCCTGCCCGATTGAATTTAACTTTAAGCATATTAACCCCATAATAGTAATAAAAGCTTTTAAGCAAATCAAGATCAAATTAACCGAAGATCTTTGGGGAATGTCTATTAAAGTCTGTACCTCTATAATTGAGACTATAGCGCCTTACTTAGCCTTAATATTTAACTTGTGTGTAGATCAAGGAGTCTTCCCGGATTTAATGAAATACAGTAAGGTAATACCTCTTTTCAAATCCGGGGACACTAAAGACACCAATAATTATAGACCCGTATCCGTGTTGCCGGTCTTCAGTAAGGTGTTTGAAAAGGTAATGCTTAATCAAATGCTCAATCATTTTAACACGAATAAAATCCTTCACGAACAACAGTATGGTTTCAGCAAAGGACGTTGCACGACCGACGCCGGTGTAACATTATTAAGACACATTTTTAACGCGTGGGAAGAGGCCCAAGACGCCATAGGAATCTTTTGTGACCTCTCCAAGGCATTTGATTGCGTCGATCACGAAACCTTACTTTTGAAACTTGAGCATTACGGACTTGGAAAACTTGCACTTAGTTTAGTAAAATCTTATTTAAATGATAGACAACAGCAAGTTCAAATAAATGGTATCAATTCACTCGGTTTAAAAGTAAAAATGGGTGTTCCACAAGGCTCGATATTGGGTCCTTTCCTTTTTTTAGTGTATATAAATGATCTACTCCATTTATTAAAAAATCAACCACAAATGGTGTTATTTGCTGACGATACTTCCTTAATTTTTAAGGTAGATAGACGTGCTACAAATTTTGACGACGTAAATAACGCTCTATTGCAGGTCCAAAATTGGTTTACTGCTAATAATTTAGTATTAAATGGGAAAAAAACGAAGTGCATAAAATTTTCTTTACCAAATATCAAAAGTAGTGATTGTGAGATAGTATTGAATCAAGAAAAACTAGAATTCGTCGATAAAACTGTTTTCCTGGGGATCACGCTCGATTCAAGACAACAATGGGGTCCTCATTTAACATCTCTTGCAGGACGGCTAAGTTCAGCAGCATATGCTGTCAGAAAAATCCGTCAATTTACTGATGTAGATACCGCGAGGCTAGTCTATTTCAGTTACTTCCATAGTATAATGTCTTACGGTATTTTACTTTGGGGACGGGCTGCAGACATCGAGTCTATTTTTATTCTGCAGAAAAGAGCCATCAGAGCCATATATAATCTCCGCAGGCGCGATTCTCTAAGGGAACTGTTTAAGGATATTAACATCATGACGGTACCTTGTCAATATATCTACGAAAACATCATGTACGTAAGGAAAAATTTACATCTTTTTAGAAAAAGAGGTGAAAGACATAATTATAGTACTAGAAATAGGGACCTATTAGCTCAACCAGGTTTCAGACTGGCTAAAGTAGACTCATCTTTCATGGGGTACTGTTTAAAATGTTACAATAAAATTCCTCCCCACATACTTCAACTGAATGAGACTAAATTTAAATCTTGTATAAAACGCACACTATGCAGGCAGGCATATTATAAGTTGGGGGATTACATCGCTGATAAAAATGCTTGGCTGAATGCTGGTCCTGCTCCACAACCTCAGCTAGTTAATTAACATTTGACAATCATGTTGGAGCTGCTGAAGATTGTAAACTATTTTTGCATTGTATAAACTCAATGTCCTTGAATTATATAATTGCATAGCACAGGTGTGAGTACTATGTACTATAGAGCTACCATTTACCGGGTAATATGTCTTTTATTGACTTGAATGTGCCCTGGCGGCTGAGAGTATGTCATGCTCACTCAAATGTCTCGCTGGTGGTGGCGTGTGTGTTGGATCATTAAGTTCCCTTCAAAATGGTTGAGCTAAATGGTGCTGATCCATGCGTCATGTTCGTGAACGAGCGCCGTCAGTTGGGACTGGTCATCTCTTAGCTGCCACGGCTTATTTAAATTTTTGAATTGTTTCTATTACGGACGCTTCTAACGTGCACGTCTTTCTACATTGTTCTCACATGTATAACTTCAACATGAATGATGTAACCCATATTTTTGTAACAATATTTTGTTTTAAAAGAGTGTCCATGGAGTTTCTTGTCCGTTCTTCTCCATAGGAACCTACTACGCTTTGGAATGGGCAACTAGCTTCATCTTTCTGACTGACCGACCCCTTGACAATTCAAAAGTGCCTGTAATTGGTTTATTTGAAATAAATGCTTTGAGTTTGAGTTTGAGTTTGAACGCACCACCTGTTATAGGTTTGCCCGCTTCCATTCTGGAAATTTCGTGTACGTTACCCCAGCAGGAAAGTGTCTCCTAGAGTGATATGAGTGGAACGTATAATTAGTGCGTAATCTGCTGTAAATGTGCGCCAAATAAAAAGTTTGTGCGTTTTGGAATAAAACGGAAAAAACGATTCCTGCTGGAGTAACGTTTTTCCAGCAGGAAAATTCTAAACGAAAGGCCGGAGAGAGAAATATTTTGCATAGGCAGAAAGCTTATATTTGTCCAAAAATGTGCGCCGAAAATATATTTTGTGCGTCTTCAGGTTTTCGAGATATTGCATTTCCTGCTGGAGTAACGTTTTGCAGAATCGTGTATCTCTAAAACCATTATATGTGTGCCTGTAGAATAAACATATACGAGTACCTCTTTATTTGTGCGTATTTGTGACAGAATTAGATTTAAGAAAATATTTATAATTTTCAAGTAATCGCGCTTTTTTGAAAACCCGAAAAAATATCGTAGCGCCTAAATGAGAAAACGTATAAGCTCGCTGAAAACTGTATTCGATCCTTCTTGGCGCTTTTAATAACCATAAAAAGTTTCAAAAGTGCACATGCATGCGTTATTGAATAATATTGCTAAAAGTCAAAACGACGGTGTCATAACTTTGACGGCAAAATACAAGAAACCGGCTCAACCCAAGATGTGTGGGTCTAAACCAAGAATTAGTGCATTTAGTCAAAAATATATAGTGAAAATATTCAGCTTAGAAATGTTCTTAGAATTATTCAATAACGCATGCATGTGCACTTTTGAAACTTTTTATGGTTATTAAAAGCGCCAAGAAGGATCGAATACAGTTTTCAGCGAGCTTATACGTTTTCTCATTTAGGCGCTACGATATTTTTTCGGGTTTTCAAAAAAGCGCGATTACTTGAAAATTATAAATATTTTATTAAATCTAATTCTGTCACAAATACGCACAAGTAAAGAGGTACTCATATATGTCTATTCTACAGGCGCACATATAATGGTTTTAGAGATACACGATTCTGCAAAACGTTACTCCAGCAGGAAATGCAATATCTTGAAAACCTGAAAACGCACATATTATATTTTCGGCGCACATTTTTGCACAAATATAAGCTTTCTGCCCATGCAAAATATTTCTCTCTTCGACCTTTCGTTTAGAATTTTCCTGCTGGAAAAACGTTACTCCAGCAGAAATCGTTTTTTCCGTTTTATTCCAAAACGACAAAACGCACAAACTTTTTATTTGGCGCACATTTACAGCAGATTACGCACTAATTATACGTTCCACTCATATCACTCTAGGAGACACTTTCCTGCTGGGGTAACGTACACGGAAATTTCGACCTGAAAATGAACCCCGTGGTCGTCCGAAAACTTTCTACAGTGACGAAGCTGATGAAACTCAATGTACGGCTGAATTAGCAGCAGCTTTCGACGTTACCATCAAAACAATATTGGTCCATGTGCGTCAAATTGGCAAGGTAAAAAAGCTTGACAAATGGGTGCCCCACGACCTCAGTGATTGCCAGCGCGAAGTACACGTCGAGACGTGCCTTGCACTGCTCAACAGGCACACAAACGAAGGAATTTTGAACCACATTCCAATGTGGTTTTATTAGAAGATATCAGCTAAAGTAGGTTCCAAACTAACAATTTTCTTTATACTCGTAACCCTATTGTTATAGTTATTTGTGCAACAAGAGAGCAAAGTCGTTTTTTGCTGCGAGTGCTGATTTTGAATCCTGAGCAATTGAAGGATTCAACGATTGAATCACGAGCGTAGCGAGTGATTCTTAAGTTGAATCCTGAGTGTGGCGAGGGATTCAAAGGCACGAGATGCAAAAAACTTTGCTCTCGTGTAACACACATAACTTTTCACTTCAGCAGCGATATTCCATTAGTTCTAACGATGGAACAGGTAGAAGAAGTGGGAAATAGAGACTCCCACTAGCTGTACTATTTTGTAATATAGTATATCGTAGTACTTGTGAGAAAAAAAAATCCCATTAGTTCTACCGTAGAACTGTTCCGTAGAACTGTTCAGTAGAACTAGTGGGAATAAACCGCGAGAAAACTTTAGGACATAATAAATATTTACAGGTTAAATATCAGTTTTATTTGCAGTAAATACTTATTTTCGTTTAAATACAACAATAAGTTAAAAAAATTATAAATTACATCAAAAGACATAATTATCTTTTTGCAAAATTTCTTTAGTTAGTACGAAATTCCGAACGTGTTTGTCTTTGAGGTCGAATTCAAAATCGGTACTTCGAAAGGGCTGGTCTTTGTCTCTCTTTCTTCCTAATGGTGGGAAAGAGATAGAGTGTGAATATTTCGAATTGTATGATTAACCTAAGGCTGAATAAGATATTTGCGGCTTTCTGAAAAAAAAAAAAAATTACTTGGTCTCACTCAATTACTTGATTTCAGGCAGTAAAACCTACATGTTTGAGCTACTGTAGTGAAAATATTAGTTATTGGACAAACGATGTTGGTTACTAGGCTACTGGCAAGTGATTAGCCTGCTTGTTTTAATTACCTACCGATAGCACCTTAAGAGGGCATACTACGGTCCACTAGCGCTCTCTAGAATTTTCTAATACCTTTTATTTATAAAGTTTCATATTGAGACACGAAGCAACAAAATACGATATAGAGGAATGTGGCCGTTTTTATTTAGATCGAATTTTGTTGCTTCGTGTCTCAATATGAAACGTTAAAAAAGGTATTAGAAAATTCTAGACACACTTACCGAGGTCGCTGATTGAGCCGTTTTTCATAATTCCTTCTCACTCACGAGATAATATTTTTTTAAAGGAGTGGCGCTAGTGGTAGTATGCTCTCTTAATGGCAGCTAAATTATAATATTTATTTATTGTGAAACATATTTAACCTAATTGTTCCAAGGGTTCGCCGATATTTTTTTTTAATGCGTTTTCGTTAAAGAACTATACCCAAAGTCTCTAATTCAGATAATTTATGTAAACAAAGTAATGTCCAGATATGTCACTGTCAAAATGACAAGTCAGTGGTACAAAACATTTTATTATATATATTTTTTTTTTTTTTGTGGTAAATAGTCATCGCTAAAATTAAAGTGAATTAATTATAAGAACTATGCAAACAAAATACCGTTGCCAAACAATGTTTTGTATAGTATGTCGGAGACACGGCATAAATGATCGTCATAATCAACCCTTTTAAGTCCAGTGCTAGACGTAGGCCTCCCAAAATCGATTTCCACTCGAAACAGTTTACAGCCGTTTTCATCCAAAATGTAGCTAGATATGCTACTTACAATATAAATCTATGAATGAGAGTTGTAATATTAGTGTTGTTGAAGATGTAAAAAAATGTGAAAATGTTTGGATTGTTACCAGTATCATAAAATATTATATACCAGAAAATCTCCTTTTTTTTAATAACTTTGTTTAAAACCGAAAATTCATAAAAATAATTACGGTATGATTATTTTTTAATTATAATGTCTTAAAATCAGTAGGTACTTAAAAGAAAATGGAACCTCTTTTTTCGCTATTTTATGTGAATTACCACTACGAAGATATTTTTTTCTTATGTTATCCCCTTTGTTTACATAAATTATCTGAATTTGAAACTTTGGGTATAGGTTCTTAATAATTAATTACAATCTAACCTTTAACACTAATAAGCAATTTTAATATAACTTAAATTTTTACGTGATAATTATTTTAAAACTTTACACAAGTCCGTTCCACTTTCTTAGATTCTGATATAATAAAAAAAAACACTTTGTTCATGTATTATAATTATGTGTGTCATTGTCACTTTTATTTCTACACTTTTTACACTACACTAACTCAAAGGGTTTTGTTCGTTTTAGTCTTCGCACTATATTTGTGTTGTCTAGCAGCTGAATTGCCTTGACGTTCACATGTCGGTGGAGTCGGTGTTCATGGGCCTCAGCAAATTTTTCAAATGATGTTGGTGACGGGTTCCATTTTTAGGTCACGATGGAGGTCTTCATTACTTATATACCAGGGAGCGTTTACAATACTCCTGAATACCTTATTTTGGAATGTCTGTATCATTTTGATGTTGGTCGGTTTAGTACAGCCATAGTTGGATGCCATACGTCCATATCGGCATGAAAATTTGCTTATATAATAACATTTTATTATGTATCGATAGGCAGGAATTCCGTCCAATCAACCAATATATTATGTTTTTGAAACGCATGTCTAGTTCTTGTCTTTTCTTCTTGACGAGCGCTTTCCAGCGCAGTTTCGCGTCAAGCGATAAACCAAGATATTTGGCTGTTTGAGTATGGCACTTGTTGGGTATTTATGAAGATAGGTTGGTAATCACAATTCTTGTTGGTGAAATCAATGTGAAGTGACTTTGATTCATTCAATTTGATTCTCCATTTTTGTGCCCAGTCATGAACTTTATTTACAGCGATTTGCACCTTTTTAACTGCTTCCTTGAGCCATAATGGCAGTGTCGTCTGCAAAGGTTGCAATTGTATTATTCTCCAGCTCTGATACAACAGGTAGAGTACTGGACCCAGCACACTACCTTGGGGCCCGCCGGCTTTAATATTTTTCAATTCGGAATAGGCATCCTCATGTCTTACTCGAAACATTTTATATGTAATGTATGATTCCAAAATATCGTAAAAATCATTGGGCAGCATTAGTTTTAGCTTGTATAGCAAACCCCTAAGCCAAACTCTATCGAAAGCTTGTGCTACATCGAAAAATACGGTAGAGCAGACGTTTTTATCTTCAAGCGTTCTCTCAATGATGTTGGTACTTCTATATGTACTTGGTCTATTGTGGAGTGTTTCTTTCTGAAGCCAAACTGATGGTCAGGGATCAGGTTTCTCTCGTTTATATGTTTTAGGCGTTTTAAAAACAAATTTTCTGGATTTCCTTTGAAACTTCTTTCGGGGTCACAAGCTTAATTCTTTGATCTTGCAGAATATCGGCAAACTGTAGATTGTCTACAGAGCCGTCATTTGGCTGAAAAGTTTCTTCTAAGTGATGTGCAAATCTTAGAGCTTTTTGCTCATTGCGTATGGCCCATTTTCCGTTACCATCTTTTATAGAGGGAATTTGTGTAATCGGCCTTTTGAGTGACTTTGTCGCTTTCCAAAGAGAGTATTGCGTTGTATGGTCGCTGGTTAACTGACTAGGTTAGTATTGAAAGCCTCATCTTGAATGGCTTGTATTTTTCTCTTTAATCTTTTCGTAAGATTATTTTATAACGTTTTATCTTGCGGGAATCTAGTTTGCTGCCATCTTTTTCTTTGAGTCCTTTTTTTCAGATAATAGGTCTATTATCTCCCTTAGGTATGTATTTCCTCTATATTTTTTAATAAGCTGGTGGTGTGTTGTTCCATGCACATTGTTGGATATTATTGCTAAACTTGTTGACTTTAGAATCGAGCTGACTTTTGCTTTTTAATGAAGTGTTTAGGTCGATAATATTTTATAGGTGTAAGCTAAAACTTTCCCAATCTATAAACTTGTTAACTAATGTCAAGTAGTTTTCTCCGAGTAATATTATGACTTAATCGTAATAATATCGGAGTGACCGGAGTTCATGTGGTACCTCTCTTCTACACTCAGATAATTGGCTGATACTTCACTAAGAAAAAGTCGATTAGGTCTAGTAGTTTCTGGTGGTCAGTCGGCCAGTATGTAGGTTTTCCCGTACTTATGACCTCACAGCGCATGTCTTTAACTGCACTAAGAAACTGTCTTCCCTTTGTTGTAGTTAATCTCGATCCCCAATGAGTGTTCGTTAAAATCACCGCTTAATATAAATCTCTGTCCAAGGAGTCTGAAGACGTATTGTTTTTTGTTTATCGTGTGTCTTGGGGGCAGTAGCCGCTATTGTAACATTAAATTTATTTGTTTTCACTGATATCACCACAGCTTGGGTGTCTGGTTCCTCGTATCTGCATTGTTCGTAATGACAGATATTTTCTTTAACGATAATCGCACTACCTCCTCGGGCCGTGTTGATAGGGTGCAGCGAGTTATAAACTTTATAGGCTTTAATTTTTACAAAATACTGTTTACTTAAGTGAGTTTCACAGATCAAACACACATCAATATTTAGAGTCCAGGACTACTTGCAACTCATGTTGGTGTTGCAGCAGTCCGTTCGAATTCTACACTATTATTTTAAGTGTGTTATTCATGACTAGCTTCTGCCCGCGACTTCGTCCGCGTTAAATTTCTTGTTCCCCCGACCCACCCCGTCGCAACACATTGCCTGCCCGTGCTTTTACTTCGTTTTCGCATAAACTTTCATTAAAAAAAAATGGTGTTCTAGTTAATAGGAATGCAATTCTTCCTCAAGAATTGGGCTGTAAAATGCTAAAAGATTTTTTTAAATCCAACTCGCAGTTCCAGAGATTAGCGCGTTCAAAAAACAAAAAACCGGCCAAGTGCGAGTCGGACTCGCGCACGAAGGGTTCCGTACCATCCATACAAATCCTTATCGTTACTACTATTATAAATGTGAAAGTAACTCTGTCGGTCTGTCTATTTGTCTGTCTGTCTGTCTATTTGTCTGTCTGTCTGTATGTTACGTTTTCACGCCTAAACCGCTGAACCGATCGTCATGAAATTTGGCAAATATATAGCCTGGGATATGGAGAAGGACTTAGGCCTGTGTTCACCAACATTCAAAACACCGGTTAGGTATTTAAACAGTTGGTTTATGTCAAAATTCCTATGAAATTTTGAGTAAACAACTGATTAAATATCTAAACAGTTGATTAAAATGTTGGTGAACACAGGCCTTAGGCTACTTTTTTACGCGATAACCGACATCCACGCGGGCGGAGCCGCGGGCAAAAGCTATCCATACTAATATTATAAATGTGAAAGTAGCTCTGTCGGTTTGTCTGTCTGTCTGTATGTTACGTTTTCACGCCTAAACCGTTGAACCGATCGACCTGGGATATAGAGAAGGACATAGGCTACTTTTTTACGCGATAACCGACATCCACGCGGGCGGAGCAAACAAAACGGCAAAAAAATCATGTCCGTTGTATGGGAGCCCCCCTTAAATATTATTTTTTTCTGTTTTTTAGTATTTGTTGTTATAGCGTCAACAGAAATACATCATAATTATGTGAAAATTTCAACGGTTTAACTATCACGGTTCATGAGATACAGCCTGGTGACAGACGGACAGACAGACAGACAGACAGACAGACGAACAGCGGAGTTTTAGTAATAAGGTCCTATTTTACCCTTTGGAAAACCTAAAAACTAACTCTTCAGCTTTAGAATAGACTACCTCGCAGAGTTGATCATTATTTTGCTGCGGAGTTATTATAAAACAGTTATATCTCCTAAGATATTCATTGAAATTAAATGATGTAAGGGCAACTTTGTTCAAAATTAAATACTTGTGATGAATAACGTATTTATTTGGATAAGGATTAATACCATGTTTATGAAAACTCCTTCGCAAATAATGCATTAATTTCGAACAAATTTGATCACCATAAAAAAGGTTATAGTGAGTCAATCTTAAAAGATAGACATATGCTGTCACGGACTTTTTTTTATAAAATTTAAAGAGGAACAATTCCATCATACATGATATTTGCGTAACTTAAACCGTTTACGCAGCGCACGCAACGGAAGCTCTGAAAAAGGAATAATTTTTCCCGTTTTTGCAACATTTTTCATTTATGCTCCGCTCCTTTTGGTTGTAGCGTGATGTTATATAGCCTATAACATTCCTCAATAAATGGACTATCCAACACAAAGAATTTTTCAATTCCAATGAGTAGTTCCTGAGATTAGCGCGTTCAAACAAACAAACAAACTCTTCAGATTTATATATTAGTATAGATTAATATTTTATAGTGCTTGATTCTAATTTCTCTAGTCTCTGGCCAAATGTGGATATGTGCTTCAAAATCTGGTTAAGCTTGTCCTCAAAACTTGATGGTTGTGTGCTTGGTTTTGCCGCTTGTGCATAAGAAATACTTTTAGATGCATGTGCAGTTATCGCGGTTGTCTGTGCAAATTGTGCACTTGGTTTTGATGTCTGTTTGTCGGTGTTCCTAACAATCTGCTTAACGGCAGGTGTTACTGGATTATTTTTTGAGTTTCTGTTCTTTAACATTTGCATCTCCTTAGCAACTAAACACTCTCTGTAGTTGGCTGGGTGAGGTAAGCCACAGTGGACACACTTAGGTTTTTCTTGTGCAGGTTTGTTACAGTCAGCCGTGAGGTATTTACCTGTTCTCTAACTTAGCGCGATTGTTGGCCGGTGAAGCAAATTTCGGTTGACTTAATGAGCGTTTGCTCATAAGTGCGCCTGCCTCGTCCACAAGGCCCTTCTAACCTCTTTTATCGGTTCTGTGGGCGTGACTATGAATTATAGGGTGAAAAATGATGTGATAAGCTGATAAGGCTACGGTGCGTTTAAAAGATGTAGTGACAAAAATTGAAAAGAGTATGTTTGAAATGAAAATGATAAAATCTATACATTTATTTGAACAGTTATGCCCAAAGTCAAAGTCAAATCATTTATTTCAAATAGGCACGAAGATGCACTTTTAAACGTCAAAAATTACATGAATAGTTAATTGATTCTAGTTGCGCCTTCCAAAAGGTAGTTATGTATGGAGAAGAATGGGCAAGAAACTACATACTTACTCTTTTAAAATGTTAACAATAGTTTGTATACATTAATTAATAATTATAGGTGAAGACGATGTACCTAGAATAAAAAATAAAAAATTACTTACCACAATTAGTAAAAAGAATGAAAAGTGAAGTAATGACAGAAAAATTCATAAATGCGATAGGTACATGGTGCTCACATATTTACAAACATTGTATGTAGGTATATGATTTTCCAAAAAAAAAAATTACATTTAATAAGTCAGTGTGTGAGTTAAATTTATATTAATCACAGAAAATTAAATTAATATCATAAAAATTATAAATTATACAGTTAAATTAGCAACCAGTTTGATTTTGTCTAGACTCTAAATTGTCCTATGGAGCAGGACCAGCATGTTTCCAAGCATTCTTATCTTGGATATAATCCTCTAATTTGTAATATGCTTGTTTACAAAGTGTGCTTTTTATATGAGTTTTAAATTTTCTTTCATTTAATTGTAATATATCAGAAGGTATTTTATTGTAACATTTAACACAGCCCCATAAAAGATGTATGTACTTTAGATAATCTGAAAAATGGTTGATCTATTTTATCTTTATTTCTAGTATTAAAATTATGCCTATCACTGATTTTATTAAAAAAATGTAGATTTTTTCTTACATACATAATATTTTCATAAATGAATTGGCAAGGTACCGTCATAATATTAATCGTTTTAAATAGTTCTCTTTTGTAAAATAAAAATGGATTCAATGAACCAACTCACTCTTATCCTGTTGTCTACATATTTTTTTTATTTTTATATTCTGGGTTTTCCAGTTTTAAAGTTATCATTATTTAACCTTTTTATTGAACCCCGCATTCAGAGTAATATTTAGTTAGATACAAATTCTCAGTGAACTATAATGACCCAACCAACAGTTCTGATAAAAATATAAAAAAAATGCTCATTTACCTAATCGTAAAACAGACTGGGTAAACTCCGCAACCACAGAATTGATTGACAAATTTCTTTACATACCGCCATTTAAGTATGAAATCTGGCATAACCTGAAAATAATACTTTCTCAGTAATAGTATTTTTTTGACAAATTGGCAGTAGGTAACGAAAAATATAAATTGGGATTAGCCCAGCGCAATATAGACACCACAGAACCACAGCCATCTGTAGTGCTATTCTGTAACTATCTCACCGTGAAAACATAAGTGAAGTGAGCGTGAAGTGAGCTGTAATTTCACCTGATGCTTGGGATTGACACTATTGACAGCTCACTTTACGCTCACTTCACTTATGTTTTCACGGTGAGATAGTTACAGAATAGCATTGCTTGATGTCTTCAAAATCCATCAACAAAAGCAAACGACGCCAACGATGATTTGTCCGTTGACTATTTATTGATCTTGACTTTTATATTGCATTTTTATGCATCTATTATTAATTTGTTCAATTATTCATATTTTTTTAAATTAATTATCAATAAATATTTATTCACGTATTCCTAACTTCTTATTTAAAAAAAAAATATCACATCTATCTTTTTAAAATCAGACTTGTCTAGCGGAATTTAGCACTTATTTTGGGTGGAGTTAGCGTCCAACACTCGAATGGACCTGGCAGCACCTGAATGGCATTGATAGGAGGGCGGTGTAGCAACATTTGCGAAAAAACAAGATGGCGGCACTAGTTCCGATTTTGGCCGCGCGCTAAAATAATCTTAGTTGTACACAACTAAAGAGAGCGCCCTCCATATTGCAACGTTACCGAGCAAGCTCCAACAGCATTCTGAAAGCAATTAGACCAGTTAGACGGTCCTTTTCTTAGAGACTGGATCGCACTCCATGTGTCATTTCATTTCGTTTGTTTTATTTTTGTGGTTTACTAACCATGGTTCTTAAGTAGGTACACAAAGCTCCATTAAGTCCTTACCCCCCCAAAAGACATGTGCGTTCAAATCCGTGATAGGCCCAAGTTGGTTTTTGTATTTTGCAAAAACATGTTATTACAATTAATGTATTGTGTTGGCGCCACTGCACGGCAAGTTGACACTGTAAAATGTGTCTATGCCTGACTGAATGACATGCGTTTATCGTGTCTTCATTGTTTCACTTTTTTTCCAAAATATAATTTAATAAAAACCGTTACACCATCACCAGGAGTACGTTACTCAACTCCCAAACATTGGTCCTTCGAGCCGGATTTATCTGCAGCGAAAAGTATCGTTCCAGTCAAAACTCAAATTATAACCGAAACCCACGAATTGTCGTGCCACGTGCAGCTGACGAAGATATTTTCCTTACAACATAGAGGAATCAACACGAAACTTCATAAGAGGCTAGCGTGCGTGGATATTGGATAAGTTCAAATTGTATTAATACCGTGTCTTTGTATTTTAGTGTCCGTATCGAGCTACCGGTGCACAATCGCCGTAAGCTACTTCATACTCCATGCTATTTGTAAGTACTCCTTTCCGTTTCCTATACAGCCATCACAATGAGTTTAGGAACTAAATCACCTCGTACTATTTCCAATAGCGACGATCTCGATATTCGTGATTTAAATAAAAAACGGGATACTTTACGCGGTAGAATCACACTTTTTGTTAAATACATTAGTTCGTTGGAAAACATTTCTTTGACTGATCAACAAATTGTTGAGATACAGTTACGAATATCTAACACTGAACAAATTTTCCATGAATTCCAAAACGTTCAAACCAAAATCGAGAACACTGTCGATGAAGTCGAACTGGATTCACAATTGGAGATCAGAGAATTGGTTGCAACACAATATCTCAAAATAATTTCTTTAGCTAAATGTATTTTTAACAAAAATGATGAGAAAACTGTGACCAACAATTTATGCTCTCATACTAGTAATGCAAATAATAATACAGTTAAATTACCAACCATATCGTTACCGACCTTTGATGGATCATATGAGAACTGGCTAGAGTATCGTGACACATACATATCGTTAATCCATAATGCACAAGAAATTAATCCAATTCAGAAATTCCATTATCTACGTTCAACATTAAAGGGTACAGCGTTACAGGTTATAAAATCATTAGAATTTACTTCTGACAACTATCAAGTTGCATGGGATCTGTTGACTAATAGATATGATAATAATAGGTTACTAATAAGCAATCACGTTAAAGCTTTGTTTTCTCTGCAAGTCATTACAAAGGAATCACCCACTCAAATAAGAAAGTTAATTGACTCGGTGTTAAAAAACTTGAGATCATTAAAAATTATGGATGAGCCTACTGAACATTGGGACACTTTAGTAATTTATTTAGTAGTTACCAAGCTTGATCCAGTTACAAATAAAGAATGGGAAAATACTAAAAGTTCCATTTGTAAGGGTTCTGGGAAAGTAAAATTTGATGACTTAATACAATTTTTAAGAGACCGTTCTGATGTACTAGATATGATACAAAGCGGTCACAAACAGTCTAGTGAATTATCAAAAAAGTCACCAAATAATAATAATTCACCACCTTCCATGCAACTACGTTCTTTTGTTTCAAATAAAAAACAGCCTTCTCGGTCAGGAAAGTCTACAGCCAAGCCAGCTAGCACTTATAAGTGTCTTCTGTGTGAAGCTAATCATGCGTTATACTCATGCTTTCGTTTTCTTAATTTACCTGTCCAAGATAGGTACAAATTCGTTTCTGAAAAAGATATATGTAATAACTGTTTACGTTCTAGCCATACCATTGAGGAATGTCAATACGGTCCATGTAAACAATGTTCACAAAAACATAACAGTCTTATACACTTGGATAGCAACGCAAGTTGCAATTCTATTAGTTGTGTTCCTGCTTATACGCACACTGACGCGGCCGCTAGCGTGAATTGCGCGTTGGACGGTGCCTGCGCAGATTCACATTCGTTAAACGCACATACAAATGACTTGAAACAAGCCGTGCATTCTATCCCATTAGAACAGGTTTTGCTTTCAACGGCAGTTGTTGACGAGTGTCATAATAACACATACACCGTTGCGCGCGCCCTTCTCGATAGTGGCAGCCAGCGATGTTTCATTACCAAATCACTTTGTAAACAATTACGTTTAAAACCAATACAGTCCACACTCACTATCACTGGGGTAGGAAACACTGTTACGCGTTCACAGCAGTCTTGTGACCTCCTCATGCGATCGAAGATTAGTAATTTTAGCATTCGTTTAAATTGTTCCGTTTTACCTAAGATTACTTATTGTCTTCCGAACTCAGTAATAGATGTTCACTCGTTACAAATACCACAAAACGTTACGCTTGCAGATCCAAACTATCACGTTCCATCAAGTATAGATTTGCTCATTGGCGCTGATGTGTTTTGGAGCTTGCTACAGGAAGGTCGGATGCGTTTATCCAATGGGCCTTACCTACAAAATACTCACTTAGGATGGATTATATCTGGCACGTTATCCCGTAATATTCCAACTAGTGTGAGTAACATGGTTTGTTGTACACTCACAAACTCACTAGATGACCAATTAAAACGTTTTTGGGAACTAGAGGAGCTTGATAACGGCAAATCAACACATAATATTCTTACAGCTGATGAAAAGGTTTGTGAGGAACTTTTCACTTCAACCACCACTCGCGATTGTGAAGGTAGATTTTCGGTGCGAATACCTATGTGTGAATCACCTGATTCGCTCGGCGATTCATACGAGCTAGCAAAAAACAGATTCTTATCATTAGAAAGAAAGCTGGATCGTTCGCCTGAAATAAAACGTATGTACTCAGATTTCTTAAATGAATATTTAGCGTTAGGCCATATGAGCCGTCTCGAAACATACAATTCACCGTATTACTTTCTACCCCATCATTGTGTACAGCGTGAAAGTACGACAACTAAGTTGCGAGTTGTATTTGATGCGGGTGCCAAAACAACAACAGGTAAATCGTTTAATGATATACAGCTAATCGGTCCTCCGTTATTAAATGATTTAGTGGGTATACTTCTACGTTTTAGACAATTTGCGTTCGTTGCTTGTGCGGATGTAGAAAAAATGTACCGACAAGTTCTAGTACATCCTGATCACCGTACATTACAATTAATCCTATGGCGGGAAAATAAACGTGACTCATTACAAGTTTATCAACTGAACACCGTAACATATGGTACTGCTTCAGCCCCGTACCTAGCTATGAGATAATAATAATAATAATAACCCCACCGCCGTATCTCTACGTTGACGTCGTGGTGGGGCTTGCGCGCTCCGAACTCTGGGTCTGTGCCGGTAGAGTTTACTTTACCGGAACATGTCTAGGGTGAGGAGCCAGACCAAGAGAGATACAGAAACCCGCAGGGCAGCATGTGGCGAGCTGTTGGGCAGTTGCGACCCCACGGACCCTATCTCCCGGGAGAAGTCATGTTCCTCATCTCTGGCTTGCCTTTATTGGCCGGCTGGAGTGAACACTGACGAGGAACTGAGCTCCCACCTCATTCTTGCCTTTATTGGCTGGCTTGAGTGGAGATTCGCAAGAGCAAACGTGCTCGGAGGAAGGAAGTATTCCAGTAAGTGCTTGTAGGGATCTTGACCATCTTCCGGGCTCTGGGATTGTTCTGAGAGCCGTGGAATACCTCTCCACTCCTCAAGCACCTCAGGATATGTTACCCCTTGTCGCTACGTCACTATGTGCTAGCGACCGTTTCTGGGGGCCCATTAATGAGTGTGCAAGTCACCCCCTGCCATTTTATCCGTGTACAATAAAACATTGATCAGGCAGGGGCCATAGTCCTTCCATAGTTTTAGGTAACCAGTCCATTTTAACCACCCAAACCCATAGTCCAATATCTTTGTTTCCATATCCTACAATAGTCCTATACCAACCGGGGGTTGTCCTTGGGTGCACTTGCATAGTGCGTACAGGGATAATCGTCGGTTGGTGCCTCATTCCATTTAAAATTGTCTAAGGGGCCTCTGTGAGTTGGCTTCGGCCCCTCGTACGCCTTCCAAAGGTCCGGGACCCCAGGGTCCCGAGATATGTAAACACATAAAAATATAATAATAATAATAACCCCACCGCTGTATCTCTACGTTGACGTCGTGGTGGGGCTTGCGTGCTCCAAACTCTAGGTCTGTGCCGGTAGAGTTTACTTTACCGTAACATGTCTAGGGTGAGGAGCCAGACCAAGAGAGATACAAAAACCCGCAGGGCAGCATGTGGCGAGCTGGTGGGCAGTTGCGACCCCACGGACCCTATCTCCCGGGAGAAGTCATGTTCCTCATCTCTGGCTTGCCTTTATTGGCCGGCTGGAGTGAACACTGACGAGGAACTGAGCTCCCACCTCATTCTTGCCTTTATTGGCTGGCTTGAGTGGAGATTCGCAAGAGCAAACGTGCTCGGTGGAAGGAAGTATTCCAGTAAGTGCTTGTAGGGGTCTTGACCATCTTCCGGGCTCTGGGATTGTTCTGAGAGCCGTGGAATACCTCTCCACTCCTTGAGCACCTCAGGACATGTTACCCCTTGTCGCTACGTCACTATGTGCTAGCGACCGTTTTCGGGGGCCCATTATTGAGTGTGCAAGTCACCCCCTGCCATTTTATCCGTGTATAATAAAACATTGATCAGGCAGGGGCCATAGTCCTTCCATAGTTTTAGGTAACCAGTCCATTTTAACCACCCAAACCCATAGTCCAATATATTTCTTTTCCATATCCTGCAATAGTCCTACACCAACCGGGGGTTGTCCTTGGGTGCACTTTCATAGTGCGTACAGGGATAATCGTCGGTTGGTGCCTCATTTAATTAAAAAGCGTCTAACGGGCCTCTGCGAGTTGGCTTTGGCCCCTCGTACGCCTTCCAAAGGTCCGGGACCGCAGGGTGCCGAGATATGTAGACATATGTAAATAAAATAATAATGTCCTACACACCGCACTGACTTCATTCACTCTTCTTTCTTCATTCAATCTATCTCTCTGTGGAATGCGCTCCCCCAGGAAATCAGGATGGTAACCAACCGATTATCCTTTAAGGTTAAAGTTCGCGAGCACATTCGTAAGAAGCTGGCAGTATCATAACAACGGAAATGTTATCCCATTGTTTGTTTAATTAGTTTTAGTATATTTGTGTATTTATATGTATTTATTTGTTCTTATATTTATATATAATTAGGTATATTTATCTTATTTATAGTTATGGTATAGGTATATCTAAGGATATTCCTATATGTATACAATTATTCCTCCAATTTCATAATTGCACCTACCTCTGTTTGTCTCTGCTCCACCCAAAGGTTGACTGGTAGAAAATGCCTATGGCATTAAGTCCGCCTCTGTACATTTTTTTTTGTGCTAAAGTATTAAATAAATAAATAAATAAATAAATAATAATAAAGTTTATTCATCAAAAGTAAAATTACAAAGAGATATATTCGGTGAGCCACAAACTAAGCGTTGCTTGTATCTTGTGGCTCTGGAGTATGAATTTAACTAAGTTAAAAAGGTAAAGTTACAATTTGAGAATGTTAGATAATTATAATAAATTAAAATAAAGAAATAAAATAAAGATTAGAGTTAACAATGGATTTGAGGTGTGGTGTGTGAGTTTGTGTGAGCAAGTGTGAATGAGGGTGCGGGTACATGTGTGTGAGGGTGTGTGTGTGTGTGTAAGTACTATATCAAGGCTTCGGTGTCATCGTATGATAATTTTAAAAGAGCTGAAGTTATTATTTTCTTACAGGTCGTGGTTGAGCAGTTCTTTAGGTCACAAATTTTGCTAACTTTATTGTAAGTGTAGGGAAAGGAAAAATAGGTACAGCGTCTAGCGAGTTCTGATTTGGCATTTGGTATGGGTACTTTGAAGACACGCTTGTTTAATAGGTCGTTATAGTCGGGCCGTTTTTTTAATGTTGCGTGATATTTAAGTGTTGCTTGTAGTACGAATATTTGTCGTACCCTGAGGACTTGAAACTCATGGTAGACAAGGTCTGTGGGAAATCTGAAAGGTTTTTTTAGTGCAACCTTGATAAGTGCCCGTTGAGCCCTCTCTAGCGTTAAAAATGTGCTTTTACCAGCGCGTCCCCAAATACATATACAGTACTGTATGATTGACTGGCAGAGAGCGAAGTAGACCATTCGCAAAGTATCAATAGGTGTACAGTCACGGAGTTTTTTTAAGACGTGTATTAGTTTTCGAACTCTGGAGGAAAGGGCATAAATGTGGGCTTTGTACGTTAAGTTGTTATCTATGGTTATTCCGAGATATTTAATCGTGTCAGTTCGTTTAAGGACTATGCATGAGCAGAGATGGTGTGAAACAATATTGTGTTCTTGTGGGCAGGAGTGTATTTTTAAGGTCATAGATTGAGAGGGACTGGAGGAGCTTGTTTTGGAGAAAGCAATATATTTACTTTTACTGGCATTTAATGTCAATAGGTTAAAGTCTAGGGATTGCGCTATCTGAGAGAGGCATTGTTCCGTCAGTTGATACACTCGATCCCATGACGTGTCATGGATAACAATGGCTGTGTCGTCAGCGTAGGATATCACAGTAGCGTTTCTAAGTTGGAGATTTACTACGTCATTAACGTACAGCATAAACAACGTCGGACCAAGAGTACTACCTTGTGGAACACCAAACGTGATAGGAAGCGACATGCTTTGGTGATTGCCTATTTTACAATATTGATACCGCGATGTTAAGTAGCTTCGAAACCATTCTAGAGGTGTTCCTCTTATACCTATTGCCTCGAGTTTCTTTAAAAGCAGTCCAAAAGATACAGTGTCGAATGCTTTTGCCAAATCTAGAAAAACACCGATACAGCATTCTCTATTTTCTATGTGGTGGGAGACTTGATTAGTCAAAAGTGAAACCGCGTCATCGGTGGATCTGCCGCGGCGAAATCCGAACTGCCTATCTGAGGCAATGTTGTGTTTCTCTACAAAATTTATCAGTCTTAAGTTTACAATTTTTTCTAAAATTTTAGAGACTATACTCAGCAGGGCGATAGGTCTATAGTTTTCTGGCATGTCTTTGGAACCACTTTTGTAGATAGGGGAAACTGCAGCAATTTTCCAGGAATCGGGAAAGACACCTGATTCTAAACTTAAATTAAAGATGTGCGTAAGTGGCTTAATTATACTTTCTCTTGAATTTATGAGAAATGGCGCGGTTATTTGGTCTGGCCCTGGTGCGCTGTCTATTTTCAAGTTACGTATTATGTTGGACACTTCTTCTTCGTCAGTGGGATGCAGATAGAAAGATTGTGAGATAGAGTTCGTAGCTATGTTTGATTCTATTAATGAATGATGAGTGGTTGAAAGTTTGTCTAGGATCTTGGCTGCATGTTTTTCCCCGACACATACGAAATGTTTATTGCAATTGTCAAGTGCTAAGGTTGGTGAAATACTGGACGCAATTAGGTGTGATGACGAGTTTTTTGCATTTTTGGTTCCACATATATTTTTTATAGTTTTCCAAAGCTTTTTAGGGTTTTTCTGGTTTCCTTCAATTTCTTGTCTGTTATGTAAGTTTCTGAGTTTTGATGTTTACGACAGTTAGCGTTAGATTGTCCTAATGAGCAAATATCTCAAATAATATTACATTCATTTTACGTTGACGATTTAATATTCTCTCATAATAACAAACAAGAACTATTGTCGATTTGTGAATCCATTTTTAACATTTTAAATTCCGGTGGTTTTCCGTTACGGAAATGGGCATTTAATTTCGATAGTTCATCAAATAATGTAATAAAATCATTGTCACTCGACAAAACTGCCCAACATAAAACACTTGGTTTAGGTTGGTGCAATAATACTGATGAATTTAATTTTAACACAAAATTAAATTCTGAAATTGATGTTTCACAAATAACGAAACGAAAAATACTTTCTATCATATCGCAGGTTTATGACCCATTAGGGTTATTAGCGCCTATTATTATTGTTACTAAAATACTCATGCAAAAGCTTTGGCTTTGTAAAGTCGGATGGGATGACCCTGTTCCTAGTGATGTCACAAATTCATTTATTCGAATATTAAATTCATTACAAGAATTACAAAAAGTTCGTATTCCGCGACATGTCACCACACAGTACGCATATCAGTTACAACTACACATTTTTACGGATGCCTCTCAGGAGGCCTACGGTGCCTGCGCGTACATACGAAGCGTTTGCGAGCATTCAAAACAGGTTACTGTAAAACTATTATGTGCAAAAAGTAAGGTTGCGCCCTTAAAGCCAGTAAGCATTCCGCGGCTTGAGCTGTGTGGAGCGTTAGTGGGTGCGCGTCTTTATAAAAAGATTATAGAATCAATGAATTTAAAATTCGAAAAGGTATTATTTTGGACTGACTCAACGATTATCTTGGGGTGGTTACGTACTCATCCAGCGTTATTAAAAACTTTCGTTCAAAACAGAGTTGTTGAAATCAATGACTTAACTAGTAATTGCGTTTGGTCACACGTGCAGGGCGTTAATAATCCAGCTGATTTGTTGTCTCGTGGTGTCACCCTACTTGAGCTCCTTCATAACGAGTTGTGGTGGGTAGGGCCTAGGTTCATTAGTGAGTCACCTGTTACTGAAAGCAATCAAGCTGATGTACCATCTAATTTACCAGAATTAAGATCACATGTTATGTCAGATTCGTCATGTAGCGTGTTTCCGTTTGAACGATTTTCATCATTCAATAGAATGATAAGAACAGCTGCTTACGTTAGGCGATTTGTTCACAACATTCGATATAAAACAGAACGTAATCACGGGCCGTTGTTCGTAAGTGAATTACATGAATCAACTATTTTACTCGCGCGTTTGTCTCAAATAGAATCATTTTCCCTTGAATACAATTATTTATTAAAACAATCTTCAAATATAAAGTATTCTCGGAATATGTCAGACTCAACTTATTCTTTTGTAAAGATTCTTTGATTAGAGTAGGAGGTAGGCTGGATAATTGTAACGATTTCAGTTACGATAAGAAGCATCCTATACTGCTTTGTAGTAAACACAGATTTACTTTTCTTTTATTCCAGCATAAACATGCACAACTATGTCATGCTGGCCCTCAATTATTACTTTCAACCATTCGTAATGAATGGTGGCCACTTGGTGGTAGAAATTTAGCACGCTCAGTCGTTCATAAGTGTGTTAGATGCGTTAGGTTGATTGGGAAAACGTTTAGCCCAATAATGGGAAACTTACCCACGGAAAGATTATTAGCAGGGTATCCGTTTCTACGTACTGGTACTGACTACCGTGGTTTTCATTTTGAGCCGTCAAGGGAGAGGTTCAAGGCTAATAAAATGTTATATTTGTATCTTTATTTGTTTTGCGACTCGAGCAGTGCATCTTGAGTTGGTCACAGATCTCTCCACGAACGGTTATCTTCTTAGCTTAAAAAGGTTTATTTCTCGAAGAGGAAAACCTTTAGAGATATATTCTGATAATGGAAAAAATTATGTTGGAGCGGCTAACGAATCAAATAATTTTTTAACAAAATTTTCAAACGAAATTATCGAGAAAGTCGCTATCGAAAATATTAAATTTATATTTTTACCTCCATATTCTCCTCATTTTGGTGGCTTGTGGGAAGCGGGAGTGAGGTCTTGCAAGTATCATTTGAGACGCGTCGTAGGGAACTCTAACCTCACGTTTGAAGAGTTTAACACGGTATTGATACAAGTTGAGGCTGTCCTGAACTCTCGCCCGCTAACACCTCTTTCCTCAGACCCGAATGACCTCCAAGCATTGACACCGGGGCATTTCCTGATAGGACGTCCGCTCACAGCACCGGCCTGCGAAGACATCACCAACGCAGCTACCAATCGTTTACCTCGTTACGACCGCATCGAGCAAATGCGTCAACATTTTTGGCAACGTTGGTCAAAGGAGTATGTCAGCGAGCTCCAGACTAGAACCAAATGGAAGTCCAACAAGAGTGAAGTCACTATCAATCAACTCGTTCTGATAAAGGAAGACAACGTGCCACCATTAAAATGGCGCCTCGGGCGAGTCATCCGAGTCTACCCTGGAAAAGATGGAGTGTCACGTGTTGCCACCATACGAACAGCCACCGGAGAAGTGCAGCGTTCCTTTTCAAAGATATGTCCTCTACCTGTGGACATACCTAGTTCTGACGCCACTTAAAGCCCTGAACTCAAGGGCTTCCAGGGGGGGAGGATGTTGGCGCCACTGCACGGCAAGTTGACACTGTAAAATGTGTCTATGCCTGACTGAATGACATGCGTTTATCGTGTCTTCATTGTTTCACTTTTTTTCCAAAATATAATTTAATAAAAACCGTTACACCATCACCAGGAGTACGTTACTCAACTCCCAAACATATTGTTTTAGTGAATAAATAAGTATTTTCTGTTTTAAATATTGTTTTTATTCAATAAAAAGTTAATACTTTTATTAATACATAATTATAATGACAAGCAACAATAACCTTAACATTTACGAAAACTAATACAACGTCTAAGTAGTCCGGAGGTTTCAAGACCGCTTGCCGTGCATGATATTGGATGTTCAAATCCTAGGCACAACATCTGTATTCTTTTCTAATATATAGAAAGAATTTAAAAATTAAAAATTAAGAAAATTAAAATATTTTAAAAATCATTTAATAATAATACATATTTTTATTATTTAACAAAATTTCGATCTTATTTTACTAAAAATATATATTGTAAAGATAATAATTTGTATTATCTTTACAATCTTTTTATTTATATTTTCTTTAATAAGTATATATTTTTTCTTTTTGTAAAAGTTCTTTGTTTTTTTTTTATTGGTAAAATTTGATAATACACTCTTATCTGTTATAATTACAGACATATTTTACCAACTGACACAAACGGGTCCCTAGACAACGTTGTAGTTATAATTTGAGGGTATGTATTAATTTTATAAAGAAAACGTAAGTAAATAAAATTAATAGATACCCTCAAATGATAACATCCATCGATTAGACAGAGACCTAAAGATAAACTACTTGGACGATAGTGGATAACAATTTCATCGCAATTCTCATGGGCTCGCTGGCTAGTCTGTCAAACTGCCGGTATCAGTATGACGACATTCGGGAATGCGATGGTTCGAATCCAAGTCTAACTAGTAAACTCATTTTGAAGTATTCTTTAGATTATTCGTAGCGAATTCAATATTGTAGCAGTGTAACATTTTAAAACTTGAGGGGTTAGGACATAATGACGCTATGTGTACTTAATAACACAAATATGGATGTTCTCTGTTCTGTAATAAATACTCTGTAATAAAGTTATCTAAACAAATAAATACAATTGAAGTGTCTGTTTGTAATGTCAAAATAACAGCTTTTTACTAAATGCATATGAAAGTATATACGGTACCTACATATAACAAAAAAAAAAAAACTATAAAAAAAAATGGTATGTCTGTTTGTTCCGGGTAATCTCCGAAACGGCTGGACCGATTTTGACGGGATTTTCACTGGCAGATAGCTGATTTTATAAGGAGTAACTAAGGCTACTATACCCAAAGTCTCAAATTCAGATAATTTATGTAAACAAAGGGGATAAAATATCAAAAAAATATCTTGGTGATGGTAATTCACATAAAATGGCGAAAAAAGAGGTTCCATTTTCTTTTAAGTACTGAATTTAAGAAATAATAATTAAAAAATAATCATACCGTAATTATTTTTATAAATTTTCGGTTTAAAACAAAGTTATTAAAAAAAAAGGAGATTTTCTGGTATAAAATATTTTATGATACTGGTAACAATGCAGTTGCTGTAAGTTGTAAGCTGTAAACAACACTTATAATACAACTCTCATTCATAGATTCATATTGTACTAGCTTTTGCCCGCGGCTCCGCCCGCGTGGATATCGGTTATCGCGGAAAAAAAGTAGGTAGCCTCTGTCCGTCTCCATATCCCAGGCTATATCTCTGCCAAATTTCATGACGATCGGTTCAGCGGTTTAGGCGTGAAAACGTAACATACAGACAGACAGACAGACAGACAGAGTTACTTTCACATTTATAATATTAGTATGGATGTAGCATATCTAGCCACATTTTGGATGAAAACGGCTGTAAACTGTTTCTAGTGGAAATCGATTTTGGGAGGCCTACATCTAGCAGTGGACTTAAAAGGGCTGATTATGACGATCATAGGCCGCGTCTCCGACACACTACATAAAACATTGTTTGGCAACGGTATTTTTTTTTGCATAGTTCTTAAAATTAGTTCACTTTAATTTCATAGATACTTACAAAAAAAAAATATGATAAAATGTTTTGCACCGCTGTCCTGTCATTTTGACAGTGACATTTCTTGACATTACTTTGTTTACATAAATTATCTGAATTAGAGACTTTGGGTATAGTACTTTTATTTTAGAAAAAGCCACGCGGGCGATGCCACGGGCTGCAGCTAGTTATATGTATAACTATGGAGTGAGTCTTGCTGCATAGATAACTACTCCATTGCAACTCAATTTTAATAACTGTATTTTATTTGTTCCAACCTCTCATCATAACCATACGTACTTGGGAACTGATTATCATGACTGTGCGCGGAACCTCTCTTATCTGGCCTCCACGTCCTAACTCCAGCGATACGGGACGTACCTATTCTAAATTTAAATTACTTGCCACGTAGTCTCATGACCATAGATCCGAAAAACTATCGATGCCCGAGAAACATCAATACTTCTGAAAAATACTTGTTATATATATATGTAACTGCAAGCAATAATCGAATATTTAACTCGCACTCGCGTGGCTTCATAAATATTTCGCAAGATGACATTTTCTTATCTCCGACTGCACTAAGTGTAAGAATGGGAGTTATAAATATTTCATAGGAAGGTTACCTATTTCAAGGTTGTTGAAAAAATTTGAAATGATAGATTGTATACAGAATAAATATTAAAGATTTATTTACAGTAAAAATGTGGTTACATATTATATAAATCAAAATAGTCGTTAGTAGATTTTGTTATTCGATAACATAATCCCTACCCTAAGTGGGCGCGACGCCTGTCGACATATCCGTAGCAAAATAACATACATCTCACAATTATTCTACTCATCACTTTTGCAGGCACTTTATATTCCCTCCTAAACTTGTCACAACCTAGGTGTATTGTGTTAGTATTGGAACTTTAACAACGATGCTAAAACACATCAAATATTATATGGCGTCATTGGTATTTCGAAAAAAAATTATAATGAATAAGTATAATATCATATTACATTTTCAGCAGACTTTTAGAAAATTACGTTTAATTCAATAAAACCAGTAGGTAGGTATTATTCAGAATAATCGATATTCATTATTATAATATAAAATAATCTTAGTGGCATTTTCCAAAGTATGCAAGAATCGACCTCTGGCTTACGCCTTTAGCAGATATTTTGACAAAACATAGTTTTAAAATAAAATGGCCCGTTGATATTGGTAGATACTAATCACGTTAAACATATAAGCTTATATATAAAGAAACCGAATATTTTAAAATACAATCATAAGACCAATCCTTAGTTAGCCCCAACCTTCAAAAAATATTTTTAAACATTTAATTTAAATATTTTTACATTATTTGTGATGTTATAATATGCAAATGAACCAAAATAGACTTTAATTTAATTAAAACATCTGTACTCTACTATACTCGTAAATAAAATTCGAGATAAAAAATGTAAAGAAAGGTGTTGCCAATTTAAAATAATAACCTCAATTGTGTAGTTTGTCGAAAAGTACTATAATATAGTGTTAAAACTGTAAACTTATCTTAAACAGGTAATAGTTATTTATGCAACTGTTGTATGATAAAGGGTATTAAAACACGAATGTGGGTTTATCACATGAGGCGAAGTCGAGTGTGATAATAGTATCACATGAGTGTTTTAATACCTAATTATGTACAGTTGCATACAAGACTATCTGCACCCATGTTATCTACTCTTTGATATTTTCCAATTCATAAAATCTTGTTACGCCTTTTCATATTGTTTTCTCGACTTTTATGGTAATAATTGGTTAGAAATGTCCTTTGCTGCATTAGAAATATCTGGTGGTGTGTTATCATTAGTCATTAGTCATTTATTCATGAACAATAAATTGTATTTGAAATTACATGTTATAAAAAAGAAAATTAAATTACATAAGAAAAAAAAAACACGTTAAATATTACAACATTGCATATAATTTGCATCAAAGGTGTATCACTCATTTTTGTAAACAACAAACTTATAAATTTTTCCAATACTAATATCGAACAAAAATGGCGGGATGCGACGTGAACTAAGTACTTTTTTTTTATTTTTTATTACGGCGCTGTGGTAGTAAAACGCGCGTGCATGACAATATATTTTTTTTTTTTATTCATACATGTGGCTGTTTGATGAGTAAGGAAGGGATCGAAAACGCAAAGGAGTTGCATAATGAAATTTAGTACAACATTATAACACTCGTTTGGATGATACAATATTATGGTTACTATGACACCGGTTGTTTTAATGTTGGCAATAAGCTAACTGTTTCAGAAACTTTTATAGAGAATTTATAGCATGGGTGTAGATAAAATATAATATTGCACACTCTTTTCAGCTTTAAACTGACGTAAACTACAATCCAAGAAGAATAAAATATAACTGTTTGAAATAAAATCATGCAAATTATTTTTATGATACTGGCAATAAAGCAGAAGCTTTAAAAATTTAGACTTCAAAATTTATTATTTTCTATTTATAAAATGTTTTCCTTGTAAACAAGAGAATCGCTAAAAAAAACTCGTAAATAAATACTGCGTTATCCTAATAATCGATTCAAGTTGGGCGTCCCTACTGGTCGCCATCTTGTTTTGGTCATTGAGAAAAGTAATACTGTCATTCGATTTCTGAAGTTTGTCGTGACTGAACGGGTCTTTCTGAGTTTTTATTTGTAGTTATGTTTTTCTTTGTCGTAGTTTATTTTTTTTTCGCGCAAAGTCGTGTTCACGCGTAATAAAATAGACGTACCTACTATAAATGCTCAGCTAGGGAGAAATCAAATAAAAATCAGAATTACTAGGGAAATGTTGACTACCCCTGAAACGTCACTTCGACACTGACATTTCATTGTTTACATTTTGATCTCGAATTTCAGTTCCGAGTACACTCGCATGCACAACCAGATACATTTTGTTCTCACCGTCGTAATTTACCTAGAATCGTACATAACATACTATAATTTCATCTGTCTAGCTTTTTGATGAACAGCTTCACCAAGCTTTTATAAACTTTTCTATATAACACAGCAGTGCCATCTACCGGTGTAGAACTATAAACCTACTATCCGTGTACAAATATAATAATATCAATATAATATTATTAAAAATACAATATAATTAAAATTACTGGAAACTTGTAACAAATAAGAGTAAATTATGAGGTCCGTACACACTTCACCTACACACATACACTCAGCCGAAAGACGACCACAGCTGGACATAGGCATTGATGATAACTATTATAAATGAATGGGACAGATTACTTTCAATTAATTCCATCTAGATGTCGCTAGCAGTTTGTTACACTAGAACTGTCAGTCTCTCTATAAATTTTGTCTTTTTTATGATTCCTCAAAATATTTAAGTAAAAATAGGTGTACGTAAATTCTCGCAACGAGATGCCTCTTTTTTTCAACTCCATCTTCAACTGGGTGATTCACCAGGTAGAATACAACATAAAACAAGAAAACAAAACTTCAGTATAATAATAATCTCGAGCACGGCTTTTATATTATTTCATAAACAATCCAAGTCTTTTGATAAGAAACAACCTTACAGCGCCCTCTGCTGGACAAGCTTTCAGTAATCTTCCCCATTATTCCGGTCATAATGTGACAGACGAACGATCGGTGGAGTTCGGGCCAAAGTAAAAACATACATCAACTGGAAAATTAGAAAACGAATTCCACACTAACATTCATTTCTCGATCAACGAACATCATTTGTTTAATGACTATTTATTTATTCAGCACAATACCCGAAAAACATGCAATCTCATGCAAATATACAAGTCTGAATTTAGGGAGATTAAAGACGACTTTATGAATAAATCTGAATCTTAGAATTTCGATTCAGATATTGCTTATTTACGTCCATTCTTTCTATATTCCAGACATTCTCAGTAAAATTACTTTACCTATATAGAATAATGAAATTCTATACCTAAGTATGGCAAATTACTTCGCTATCGCATCATATCGCATCGACCGATAACTGCGCACCATCGCATAAGAATCCGCAGTATTAACAATAAGGCCACGACTAGAAAACAAAATTAAATCTCAGTATAGTACGTAGGCCTGTTGATCTTTAGCAAACTGAACACATTAGGGAACACGTAGGTCGTGTTGAAACCTATCATACCGTAAGTAAAGTATTTATAACTAAGTTCGACTATTATTTTGTTTTTGTTATCTAAACTGTTTTCGGAATTTCTGAGTTCGTTTTTGTCTTTCCCTAGGAGGGCACAGACGAAGGCGTATGACACAGATTTGCCTATGGCCCTGGTGGCGAGTACTCCGCAGAAACCTAGAATGGTTCTGAGGATGGTGCAGCCCAGCATCTCCTTGGAGGGCCAGATGATCTCGTAGGGCGGGTCGAGCGGGCTGGCCACCATGTTGCCGAGCTGGTAGTTGGTCCAGGAGCCGAACAGGATGCCAGCGCACACACTCACTATCATCGTTGTGTCGCCTCTGGAAATTTAAACGGTCATAAAGTCCTGACGCGCATTTCATGCAGTATTTTATTTTGCCTCTAAAAAAGCTTCGCAGATTACTATGCTTTTGACATTACCTCTTAGCTAATGAAGACATTTTAAGAAACTCACAAGATGAAAGGGGTGACATTCCAAACAGAAGCAAACCACAAATCGAATTTCAAAACTTAGTTTTCTTCTTTTTCTTTCTAAAGTAAATATTATGGCGTATAATATATATGATCACGTTTAAAATCCTTATTCATTGTTCTTCATAAGCTGCGAAATTGATTATTTGATCCGTATTTATCGGTACATTATTTTTTGTATTGTTACTTCACAGCTCACGATAAGCGAACATTGTAGCAGGCTGTCAGATGTACTATGACGAACATCCGAATCAGACCACCATAAGGACAATTCTTGCTTGCAGCGCTCGGCCGCTATAGTAACGCTTACCTACGCTCATCAACCAATAGCATCGCAGCATCAGATTTTTGATGAGCCCCTTGCAAATGAAAAATATTTGTAAATGAAAAAAAAAAATACCGTAAAAAACCAGCCGAGGTGGTCAGATAACTGTGATCATTGTAACAGACCCTGAGAAATTTATTTAAACAAAAGTTTATTGGTCGTCGCAAAAAGGGGCGGTAAACAGATGTGGACAACCGTGAGCATGGGATTTTGTTTTGAAAGTGTGCCGATTCGGATGTCCCCAATAGTACAAGTTTAATCCACTGCTGCAAATTATACAGGTTCGAATTCGGAGATGTCCTTAGTTAGACATTACTAACAAGAAATACAATATGAAAACATGTCTTTTTTTAATCCTGATTACCAACACAGATTTAGGTGAACCAAAATGACAAAATCTATTGATAAAGTCATGAAGTTATTTAGCTACTAATATACCCAGAAGAACTTGTTGTTTCTTCAGACTTCTGAATTAGGGAAATGGGGATATTTACAGAATAAAATAGAAATAAAATTGGATGCATCAGTACGTTATACCCGGAAAGATAAACAAGCGAACACCAATATTTTCAATATTTTTGTTTGTATTTACAGAGTGAGTAATTAAATGTGGAACTACATAATACCGTGATTCATTTGTAATGATGTATTAATATTAATATAATAATGATTCGTAAAATGATTTGAGTTTGAGTAAACAACCTCTACATGACTCATGATAGCGAGACGGTCAACGATACGTATAGCTTCTGCCCGCGACTTCGTCCGCGTGATTTTTCTTGTTCCCCCGTTCCCCAATCCGTTGTCGAGATATCATCTAAAAAGCCGTTCTGTACAAAATTTATGAGAAAGTGAATTTTCTACATACTTTTTTTTCGTGAACTTTTCGCATGTTTTAATAGTTATTCTGCTATTCGGGGCGGAGACAAATCCATCAAAGCCAAGGTCATAAAAATCTGTCCAGCCGTTCTTGAGTTATAAATGGTGTAAATAACCAGACTTTGTTTTAAATATTAAGATTCCAAGATATAGGTAGCTTTATTGACTGATACCGTTGAAATCTGAGGGCCAAACAGCTGGATTGCTGTGAATTTCCGGCCGATACCGCCGCGACCGCTATGTCACTGCATTTTAAATCTGTAATATCTTCGAAAATATTCATTTAAATTACATGCTGTCAAGGGCCATATTGATCTATATTAAATGCGCAATGTATTTAAGGTACTTAATTGGATAAGGATTAATGCTGTATTGCTTAAAATCGCTTCGTAAACAAGCCATTATTTCTCGTGAAAAGTAAAGGGTAAAAAATGATTATTGTGGGTTATCCCTGAGAGATAGACATATACCATCGAGCACTTTTTTGTAGACCTTTTTAAGGTGTACAATACTGTAGTACATTACTTTGACCTATCTCGTAGGGTTCAGCCAGCGTTTGCAATGTAAGCGCAAAAAAAATGTGTTTATTTATGACATCACATTAGAAACCTCTAAAATTATCAGTGTTTCTCTACTATATTATGCATGTATTATTCATATAAACCTTCCTCTTGAATCACTCTTTCTATTTTTAAAAACCGCATCAAAATCCGTTGAGGAGTTTTAAAGATCTAAGCACACATAGGGCAGACAGGCAGCGGGAAGCGACTGTGTTTTATACTATGTAGTGATGTACATTAGTCATTTTTTGTGTTGTCTAGGAAATACATACATAAGGAAAAAGTTTCTTAAAGGTATTTCAATTCAATTCTCAATTCTTTATTGCATACCATAATGTTTAAAGTTGGTAGGGATATATTTATACTAGTTACAATTATGGACCCTGTCGGGCACAGCATACATCAAGTAGGATAGAGGAGGGAGAACACTGGCTGTTTAATGTGATAAGTTTTATTATTTCATCATCTGCTTAGCCTTTTCCCAACTATGTTTGGGTGGGCTTCCAGTCTAACCCGATGCAGCTGAATACCAGTAAGTACTTTACATGGAGCTACTGCCTATCTGACCTCCACAACCCAGATATTGGGTAATACGATACCCCTTGGTAAGTGGTTGTCAGACTTGGGCTTCCGACTACCCGTCACGACTGTCAAAGATCTACGAGTGACAGCTGGGTCCTGCGACGTGCTTTCCGAAGCACGAAGAGGTCTTAGTATGCAAAGATGGTTTAACCGTGATGGACCAACCGTGGCAACCGTAGCTACTACGTAGCCACCTGATCGATCGAACCGTGTGGCTGTCATTACTTTGCCCAAGTTTCTAATAGGTAATTACAAGTAAGTAAACAATATTATCAATCAATGTCTTTAAGTAAATAATGGTATATGCGTTTTAATACGACTGCTCGCTATGGGATATAACAAAAAATAAAACTAAAAAACCTAGCAAGAGCGGCTGGCTGATTTGGGCAATCATTACTATCTATTGTACAGTATTTTCGTAGTAGCTTAGTGCGGGTGACAAATGTCAGTATTGCATGAGTAGGTCAGTGACATTATGCAATTCAGTTTTTACCCGACTACGGCGAAGCAAAAAGGAGGGTTATGATTTTGACCGGTATGTATGTATGTATGTTCATCTGTTCCCTCATAACTTCTAATCTGCTTGTCATAATTTGACAAATGAGGTATTGTTGGAAGCGTCTTGATTGTCCACTGGTTATAGGCTATGAGACGTCACATTAAATTGGCACCCTCACTTTGCCCTAAAGCTTATGATCGCTTACTACTGTTAGAATGTATTGTTTTGTTAGGGTAGGTGGCATACGACCACGGCTATCCTTTGAACATCACTATGAATATGTATTAAATACATTAAAATATATTACGTGTAGGAAGTTGTTTATTTAATAGACGATAATGAATATTGAATAGTTTGTACATAACAATTTCAGGTGAGAATATTTTCTTGTTTCATACTTTTTAGAGCGTGATTTTTCAGTAGTCGGGTTTTAGTTTTTGAACTTATTTTTTATCGATAACGATTCTCACAGCTAAAGTCTCGTTCTCATTATTATTAATATTACGTATCGAAACACATTCAAAGCACAACCAATATTTGGAAAAAAAATATATTCGTGGCAACATTATTGCCACGTGGCTCCGTGCGTCGGCGGCCATTTTGCGTCAGTACGAGTGCTAGCGCCTTGTATGCGACACGTATTGTCCTTTGCCATTCCGTTGTTTATTTTCTTTGTGTTAAAATTGTAATTTGTTATTGTTTTGTTAAGTTTATTGTTTTACTTTGTTGTGGTAATTAAAAGGCCTAAGCGCACAAAAAAGCTTTTGGGGAGTCAGGCAAGGGAGTTTGCCGTTAGCCTCCGAGACTACTTTGAAAGAGAACAAAAAAAACACGTTAAATATTACAACATTGCATATAATTTGCATCAAAGGTGTATCACTCATTTTTGTAAACAACAAACTTATAAATTTTTCCAATACTAATATCGAACAAAAATGGCGGGATGCGACGTGAACTAAGTACTTTTTTTTTATTTTTTATTACGGCGCTGTGGTAGTAAAACGCGCGTGCATGACAAAATTTTTTTTTTTTTTTATTCATACATGTGGCTGTTTGATGAGTAAGGAAGGGATCGAAAACGCAAAGGAGTTGCATAATGAAATTTAGTACAACATTATAACACTCGTTTGGATGATACAATATTATGGTTACTATGACACCGGTTGTTTTAATGTTGGCAATAAGCTAACTGTTTCAGAAACTTTTATAGAGAATTTATAGCATGGGTGTAGATAAAATATAATATTGCACACTCTTTTCAGCTTTAAACTGACGTAAACTACAATCCAAGAAGAATAAAATATAACTGTTTGAAATAAAATCATGCAAATTATTTTTATGATACTGGCAATAAAGCAGAAGCTTTAAAAATTTAGACTTCAAAATTTATTATTTTCTATTTATAAAATGTTTTCCTTGTAAACAAGAGAATCGCTAAAAAAAACTCGTAAATAAATACTGCGTTATCCTAATAATCGATTCAAGTTGGGCGTCCCTACTGGTCGCCATCTTGTTTTGGTCATTGAGAAAAGTAATACTGTCATTCGATTTCTGAAGTTTGTCGTGACTGAACGGGTCTTTCTGAGTTTTTATTTGTAGTTATGTTTTTCTTTGTCGTAGTTTATTTTTTTTTCGCGCAAAGTCGTGTTCACGCGTAATAAAATAGACGTACCTACTATAAATGCTCAGCTAGGGAGAAATCAAATAAAAATCAGAATTACTAGGGAAATGTTGACTACCCCTGAAACGTCACTTCGACACTGACATTTCATTGTTTACATTTTGATCTCGAATTTCAGTTCCGAGTACACTCGCATGCACAACCAGATACATTTTGTTCTCACCGTCGTAATTTACCTAGAATCGTACATAACATACTATAATTTCATCTGTCTAGCTTTTTGATGAACAGCTTCACCAAGCTTTTATAAACTTTTCTATATAACACAGCAGTGCCATCTACCGGTGTAGAACTATAAACCTACTATCCGTGTACAAATATAATAATATCAATATAATATTATTAAAAATACAATATAATTAAAATTACTGGAAACTTGTAACAAATAAGAGTAAATTATGAGGTCCGTACACACTTCACCTACACACATACACTCAGCCGAAAGACGACCACAGCTGGACATAGGCATTGATGATAACTATTATAAATGAATGGGACAGATTACTTTCAATTAATTCCATCTAGATGTCGCTAGCAGTTTGTTACACTAGAACTGTCAGTCTCTCTATAAATTTTGTCTTTTTTATGATTCCTCAAAATATTTAAGTAAAAATAGGTGTACGTAAATTCTCGCAACGAGATGCCTCTTTTTTTCAACTCCATCTTCAACTGGGTGATTCACCAGGTAGAATACAACATAAAACAAGAAAACAAAACTTCAGTATAATAATAATCTCGAGCACGGCTTTTATATTATTTCATAAACAATCCAAGTCTTTTGATAAGAAACAACCTTACAGCGCCCTCTGCTGGACAAGCTTTCAGTAATCTTCCCCATTATTCCGGTCATAATGTGACAGACGAACGATCGGTGGAGTTCGGGCCAAAGTAAAAACATACATCAACTGGAAAATTAGAAAACGAATTCCACACTAACATTCATTTCTCGATCAACGAACATCATTTGTTTAATGACTATTTATTTATTCAGCACAATACCCGAAAAACATGCAATCTCATGCAAATATACAAGTCTGAATTTAGGGAGATTAAAGACGACTTTATGAATAAATCTGAATCTTAGAATTTCGATTCAGATATTGCTTATTTACGTCCATTCTTTCTATATTCCAGACATTCTCAGTAAAATTACTTTACCTATATAGAATAATGAAATTCTATACCTAAGTATGGCAAATTACTTCGCTATCGCATCATATCGCATCGACCGATAACTGCGCACCATCGCATAAGAATCCGCAGTATTAACAATAAGGCCACGACTAGAAAACAAAATTAAATCTCAGTATAGTACGTAGGCCTGTTGATCTTTAGCAAACTGAACACATTAGGGAACACGTAGGTCGTGTTGAAACCTATCATACCGTAAGTAAAGTATTTATAACTAAGTTCGACTATTATTTTGTTTTTGTTATCTAAACTGTTTTCGGAATTTCTGAGTTCGTTTTTGTCTTTCCCTAGGAGGGCACAGACGAAGGCGTATGACACAGATTTGCCTATGGCCCTGGTGGCGAGTACTCCGCAGAAACCTAGAATGGTTCTGAGGATGGTGCAGCCCAGCATCTCCTTGGAGGGCCAGATGATCTCGTAGGGCGGGTCGAGCGGGCTGGCCACCATGTTGCCGAGCTGGTAGTTGGTCCAGGAGCCGAACAGGATGCCAGCGCACACACTCACTATCATCGTTGTGTCGCCTCTGGAAATTTAAACGGTCATAAAGTCCTGACGCGCATTTCATGCAGTATTTTATTTTGCCTCTAAAAAAGCTTCGCAGATTACTATGCTTTTGACATTACCTCTTAGCTAATGAAGACATTTTAAGAAACTCACAAGATGAAAGGGGTGACATTCCAAACAGAAGCAAACCACAAATCGAATTTCAAAACTTAGTTTTCTTCTTTTTCTTTCTAAAGTAAATATTATGGCGTATAATATATATGATCACGTTTAAAATCCTTATTCATTGTTCTTCATAAGCTGCGAAATTGATTATTTGATCCGTATTTATCGGTACATTATTTTTTGTATTGTTACTTCACAGCTCACGATAAGCGAACATTGTAGCAGGCTGTCAGATGTACTATGACGAACATCCGAATCAGACCACCATAAGGACAATTCTTGCTTGCAGCGCTCGGCCGCTATAGTAACGCTTACCTACGCTCATCAACCAATAGCATCGCAGCATCAGATTTTTGATGAGCCCCTTGCAAATGAAAAATATTTGTAAATGAAAAAAAAAAATACCGTAAAAAACCAGCCGAGGTGGTCAGATAACTGTGATCATTGTAACAGACCCTGAGAAATTTATTTAAACAAAAGTTTATTGGTCGTCGCAAAAAGGGGCGGTAAACAGATGTGGACAACCGTGAGCATGGGATTTTGTTTTGAAAGTGTGCCGATTCGGATGTCCCCAATAGTACAAGTTTAATCCACTGCTGCAAATTATACAGGTTCGAATTCGAAGATGTCCTTAGTTAGACATTACTAACAAGAAATACAATATGAAAACATGTCTTTTTTTAATCCTGATTACCAACACAGATTTAGGTGAACCAAAATGACAAAATCTATTGATAAAGTCATGAAGTTATTTAGCTACTAATATACCCAGAAGAACTTGTTGTTTCTTCAGACTTCTGAATTAGGGAAATGGGGATATTTACAGAATAAAATAGAAATAAAATTGGATGCATCAGTACGTTATACCCGGAAAGATAAACAAGCGAACACCAATATTTTCAATATTTTTGTTTGTATTTACAGAGTGAGTAATTAAATGTGGAACTACATAATACCGTGATTCATTTGTAATGATGTATTAATATTAATATAATAATGATTCGTAAAATGATTTGAGTTTGAGTAAACAACCTCTACATGACTCATGATAGCGAGACGGTCAACGATACGTATAGCTTCTGCCCGCGACTTCGTCCGCGTGATTTTTCTTGTTCCCCCGTTCCCCAATCCGTTGTCGAGATATCATCTAAAAAGCCGTTCTGTACAAAATTTATGAGAAAGTGAATTTTCTACATACTTTTTTTTCGTGAACTTTTCGCATGTTTTAATAGTTATTCTGCTATTCGGGGCGGAGACAAATCCATCAAAGCCAAGGTCATAAAAATCTGTCCAGCCGTTCTTGAGTTATAAATGGTGTAAATAACCAGACTTTGTTTTAAATATTAAGATTCCAAGATATAGGTAGCTTTATTGACTGATACCGTTGAAATCTGAGGGCCAAACAGCTGGATTGCTGTGAATTTCCGGCCGATACCGCCGCGACCGCTATGTCACTGCATTTTAAATCTGTAATATCTTCGAAAATATTCATTTAAATTACATGCTGTCAAGGGCCATATTGATCTATATTAAATGCGCAATGTATTTAAGGTACTTAATTGGATAAGGATTAATGCTGTATTGCTTAAAATCGCTTCGTAAACAAGCCATTATTTCTCGTGAAAAGTAAAGGGTAAAAAATGATTATTGTGGGTTATCCCTGAGAGATAGACATATACCATCGAGCACTTTTTTGTAGACCTTTTTAAGGTGTACAATACTGTAGTACATTACTTTGACCTATCTCGTAGGGTTCAGCCAGCGTTTGCAATGTAAGCGCAAAAAAAATGTGTTTATTTATGACATCACATTAGAAACCTCTAAAATTATCAGTGTTTCTCTACTATATTATGCATGTATTATTCATATAAACCTTCCTCTTGAATCACTCTTTCTATTTTTAAAAACCGCATCAAAATCCGTTGAGGAGTTTTAAAGATCTAAGCACACATAGGGCAGACAGGCAGCGGGAAGCGACTGTGTTTTATACTATGTAGTGATGTACATTAGTCATTTTTTGTGTTGTCTAGGAAATACATACATAAGGAAAAAGTTTCTTAAAGGTATTTCAATTCAATTCTCAATTCTTTATTGCATACCATAATGTTTAAAGTTGGTAGGGATATATTTATACTAGTTACAATTATGGACCCTGTCGGGCACAGCATACATCAAGTAGGATAGAGGAGGGAGAACACTGGCTGTTTAATGTGATAAGTTTTATTATTTCATCATCTGCTTAGCCTTTTCCCAACTATGTTTGGGTGGGCTTCCAGTCTAACCCGATGCAGCTGAATACCAGTAAGTACTTTACATGGAGCTACTGCCTATCTGACCTCCACAACCCAGATATTGGGTAATACGATACCCCTTGGTAAGTGGTTGTCAGACTTGGGCTTCCGACTACCCGTCACGACTGTCAAAGATCTACGAGTGACAGCTGGGTCCTGCGACGTGCTTTCCGAAGCACGAAGAGGTCTTAGTATGCAAAGATGGTTTAACCGTGATGGACCAACCGTGGCAACCGTAGCTACTACGTAGCCACCTGATCGATCGAACCGTGTGGCTGTCATTTCTTTGCCCAAGTTTCTAATAGGTAATTACAAGTAAGTAAACAATATTATCAATCAATGTCTTTAAGTAAATAATGGTATATGCGTTTTAATACGACTGCTCGCTATGGGATATAACAAAAAATAAAACTAAAAAACCTAGCAAGAGCGGCTGGCTGATTTGGGCAATCATTACTATCTATTGTACAGTATTTTCGTAGTAGCTTAGTGCGGGTGACAAATGTCAGTATTGCATGAGTAGGTCAGTGACATTATGCAATTCAGTTTTTACCCGACTACGGCGAAGCAAAAAGGAGGGTTATGATTTTGACCGGTATGTATGTATGTATGTTCATCTGTTCCCTCATAACTTCTAATCTGCTTGTCATAATTTGACAAATGAGGTATTGTTGGAAGCGTCTTGATTGTCCACTGGTTATAGGCTATGAGACGTCACATTAAATTGGCACCCTCACTTTGCCCTAAAGCTTATGATCGCTTACTACTGTTAGAATGTATTGTTTTGTTAGGGTAGGTGGCATACGACCACGGCTATCCTTTGAACATCACTATGAATATGTATTAAATACATTAAAATATATTACGTGTAGGAAGTTGTTTATTTAATAGACGATAATGAATATTGAATAGTTTGTACATAACAATTTCAGGTGAGAATATTTTCTTGTTTCATACTTTTTAGAGCGTGATTTTTCAGTAGTCGGGTTTTAGTTTTTGAACTTATTTTTTATCGATAACGATTCTCACAGCTAAAGTCTCGTTCTCATTATTATTAATATTACGTATCGAAACACATTCAAAGCACAACCAATATTTGGAAAAAAAATATATTCGTGGCAACATTATTGCCACGTGGCTCCGTGCGTCGGCGGCCATTTTGCGTCAGTACGAGTGCTAGCGCCTTGTATGCGACACGTATTGTCCTTTGCCATTCCGTTGTTTATTTTCTTTGTGTTAAAATTGTAATTTGTTATTGTTTTGTTAAGTTTATTGTTTTACTTTGTTGTGGTAATTAAAAGGCCTAAGCGCACAAAAAAGCTTTTGGGGAGTCAGGCAAGGGAGTTTGCCGTTAGCCTCCGAGACTACTTTGAAAGAGAACAACAAAAATTTAAAAATACATACAGTAAACTTCTTTTTCTATAAAAAATATCGACTTTCCATCAATACATCCAATCACCAAACATGCCTATGGCGTTACGATACACGCATAGCACTTTGCTTCATTTTTCTTTCAATTTAATTTAATTTTTAGACATTATTGTCTAAAAATAAAATTATTTTGGCAGAGTAAAGATTTATTTATTTTACTATAGTTATTACTGATTCCGTATTTTACGACTATGATATTTAGAGTGCAGCTAAAATATTCAGTCATGATTCTAAATCGCAGTGACGTTCATGCACCATGCTACAACGACAATACTGTAATTGACTGGATGATATTTTTGTTATGGCAAGATCTAATAATCCAATGTGCTAAAATGTAAGAACAAATATACGCATCGACTTGAGAACCTCCTCCTTATTTTTGTCGGTTAAAAAGAATAATAAAATTTATTCGTACCTTGTAGGCGTCCACTTATCCGCATTGGGATGGTACACGATGACGAGGATCGAGGCTGCGATGACGAGGAACGGCGACAGTTGTGAAGTAAGCAGGAACCCATCCAGCCGGTCCACCAGGGGGATGAGCACGGACACCAGCGCGGTGGCTAGTAGCAGGCCAGCTGCTATATCCTGGAAACATTACATGGAGACTATATTAATAATGAACCGTCAGCCTTAGAAGCAAGCGTGAATGGGCATCTTCTGGGCACGCTCGTTCCATCATAGACCTCATCCATTGCTTTCCACCAGGCGAGATCGAGGTCAAAAGCAGGCCCATTAGGCAGAAAAAACTATTAAAAATAAGGTCATATCGATAACATCACCTATTGTGTTCCCCGGATTGGCAGAGGTATGTAGTACCAGTAACGTAGCTAGTCCTAAAGGGGCCCTGTATCAAAATTTATTGGGGGCCCTTTTTACCCGACTGCGGCGAAATTCCATAGGAGGGTATTGTATTAGCAACAAAAAAAAACCATAGCATAATGACTTGACAGATAGAGCTGTCATTGTGATTTTACTAAAGGAATGCAAGAGCGAGTGAAGCGAGTTCAAAATTGAAGCATGCGGACTTAGATAAGTAGGTTATATTATATGAGTGACTGCCTTTGGTCTAGTGATCACAAGCGCTGATCAAGAGGTCCTGGGTCCAATTCCCAGGTCGAGCAAATTGTTATGGGGTTTTTCTATCTGGAATTTCTCAGTAGCAGCTCAAGACTCTGGATTTGTGTCCAGTTGATGACAATTATAGGCCGGCCCCATATTAGATGAGACTTAAACATAACTGGCGAAATGTGCGTGTAGGTACTATAGGTACACCTTTGCCTAACCCTTCGGGGAATACAGGCGTGTCCTTTTAATAAATGAATGCGTGAGCTTGAGAATTGTGCCGCACCTGTAGTTTGAACCTTTTGTCATTACACCTCATTACAGGCCTCTTCTTCAATAATAATTGTAGGTTTTGGATATTTTATACGACTTTTTGCTTACTTAACGTCGCGTCGGGGGCCCCATATCATTGATACGGCTGATACGACGGTAGCTACGCTCCTGTGTAGTACGCCCACATTTCGCCAGCTTGTGAGGAAAGCCTATTGCCCATAGCCGGGGATAAAACCTTATAAGTAGCACAATCCTATTCCCAGACCGAACCCAGAACCGTTCAGCAGTCGCGCAGACCACAACGAGGTAATAATACTATCATTATCATTCTCTCGCCCTTACCCCAATTTATTTGAGCTCGGCGCAAAATGTATTGTGTTCTTCAAAACGAGGCAGAGACAATAATACTAAGTGGGCGTCCATTAATTACGTGAGGCGATTTTTTTATTTTTTTTCCTCCTTGGTGAGACCCCCTCGCCGAATCTCAGGTGAGATTTTTCAAATTGCGTATTTTTATTGCAAATACGTTAATCTGTGCTTAATTGCGTTAAATTTATTTAAATAAACATAATTTGCTTGATTATTTTTATAATAGCTATTTTTTTATAATATTTACCCAGTTTTCTCGCAATTTAACAAGACGTGTTGTGAAAAAAAAAATGATTTTTACCGAGATCCCCCTCTCCCCCACCTAAGATACGGTGAGATTCAGCTCAACCGCCTCCCCCCCTAAACGCCTCACGTAATTCTGTGCGTCCTGTGAAAAGTGATATAAGTCAACTTATATCGAATGTGATATTATTGTTGCACCTTTATCAGAAAAAAATGCTCTATTATTCTGTCTAATTAACATTTTGATACGTCTATTCGTTTTCAAGATCGTATGGTACATCTAAGACGAAATGGCGTGTTTTGATAAATATTTTTGTGTAAATAAATACATATTGACATGTATCGTTCACAATATTCAAGTTATGAAATAAATAATTGTGTTTTAAGATGTATCTCAAGTCATATCATTATTCACATATATTTATTACGTTACACGTTTTTTTTTAAACAAAACTTTATAATGAAAAAATATAATGAAGACAACATTAAGTTCGTTTGGGCCGATGTAAAAATTCTACGGTTTGACAAGACGTTGTTTCCGTGCCTTAAATATAAAACGGATTTGCAAGGTGATGACTTAAATATGATCTCGTTTGCAAAAATATCACCTTTCACCAAAGCTTCACACAAAGTGTAAAGCGATACAACTCATTTAGAATCATTATACATGATCATTCATTTGGTGTGTTTTGATACAACATATAGCTTTTTTTAAATATCTCTTACTGCAGTAACGCCTTTTGAGCTGGAACATAATAGGTTGTAAACAATACGACACTAAATACAAATTATGTCACTATTTTTGTAAAATTATTATCCTAACAAAATTTTATAATTTTTTACACACAAAAACTACTATATTGTAAAGTTGACATTTTCGAGATGTATCAGTTTTCACAGGACGCACAGAATTAAAGGACGCCCCTTAATGTGTTAACAATTAACAATTGCAAGGATGCTTTAGCTAGTCTGTGACAGCATAGGCTAACAAGTCTATTGTTAACTAATCGTCATCGCACATCCAAACAACTCGGCGTTAACGTTAACTCTATGCATTGGAATGTGAGCTTTATATCGTGAGACAAAGTTACATTTCTAAAATAACGGCGAGGGACGGCATAGTAGATTAAGCCTGAGCGGTTCTCAGCTTTTCGGTCATCTTTTTTAAATGGGACATATTTGCGAATAGTCCCAGTCCCACATGGATTACCACCAGGTGGCAATTGGGAAAAAATTCCCACTTGCTACCGGGTGGCAACTGGGACTTATGGCCCCCACTTCAAATCGCTGTACATTGCGGCGTGGATCGCCAAACCCCCTCATCGCTATCTGTCTTACGGCCGCGATGACGGAGTTGGCGGTCTCATTTCCAATGTGGTTTTATTAGTAGATAAGTGATATTTTTAGGGACATACAAACAAGATTTAAAGAAAACCACCAAATATTATCAATAAAACCACACCATTGCACACAATAAACTACCCGACGGATGGTCATGGAAACTCAAGTGTCATACTTTGGCGTCCAGTCGCAACAACCCGGTTCTCAAATGCCATTAACAGGTACCCAAATGCCTTACGCTAGTAGCCAGATGCCACTGCCAGGTGGACAAATGCCTTACGCTAGTAACCAAATACCACTACCAAGTGGCCAAATGCCATACTTTAGTAACCAAATGCCACTACCAGCAGTGCTATTCTGTAACTATCTCACCGTGAAAACTAAGGTGAAGTGAACGTGGAGTGAGCTGTCAACAGTGTCAATCCCAAGCATTAAGTGGAATTACACCTCACGTCAAGCTCACTTCACATAATATACATATTACAGAATAGCACTACAGGAAGCCAAATACTTCACGCAGGTACTGAAATACCGCTACCAGGTGGCCAAACCAAATGCCATTTACTGGAGCCCAAACACCACATTTCCATCTATATTAACGTTTTGGTACAAGATTTTAAGAATATAGGTTCATTGTTATAAAGTGATTATGATTACCTATTGTTATAACTTGATTATTGTAGATATTTTGCTGATTTGTGTTATTCTTGCATTAAGATCTTTTTTTTTTTTACTATTTACTATTTACGTTTTTCAGCGTATTTATAAAAAAAAATTGGTATGTAAAGGTTATTTTTAGGGTTCCGTAGCCAAGTGGCAAAAAACGGAACCCTTATGGATTCGTCATGTCTGTCTGTCTGTCCGTCCTTATGTCACAGCCACTTTTTTCCGAAACTATAAGAACCATACTGTTCAAACTTGGTAAGTAAATGTATTCTGTGAACCACATTAAGATTTTCACACAAAAATAGAAAAAAAACAATAAATTTTGGGGTTCCCCATACTTAGAACTGAAACTCAAAAGATTTTTTTTTCATCAAACCCATACGTGTGGGGTATCTATGGATAGGTTTCCAAAAATGATATTGAGGTTTCTAATATAACTTTTTCTAAACTGAATAGTTTGCGCGAGAGACACTTCCAAAGTGGTAAAATGTGTGTCCCCCCGGTAACTTCTAAAATAAGAGAATGATAAAACTAAAAAAAATATGTGATGTACATTACTATGTAAAATTCCACTGAAAATTGGTTTGAACGAGATCTAGTAAGTAGTTTTTTTTTTTAATACGTCATAAATCGTAAACAGCAATTTACCTTTCATTCATTATAGATACGGAACCCTTCGCGCGCAAATCCGACTCGCACTTGGCCGATTTTTTTTTTAAACATGATTATTGTAAATACTTTGATTATCTGTGATACAAATTTACACCAAGGTTTTATGATTATGAGGTAATTTTTACGTATAGGTTTAATTAATTTTATTGATAAAACAAAGTTATTGTAAATATGTAATTTGATTATCTGTGACTGATGACTAGCTTTTGTTAGGTAGTATAATTATTGTAAATACTAAGATTTTCTGTGATACGAATTTATACCAGGTTTTTATGATTAATAATAATAAGTGATTAAAAACAACTACAATGAAGAAAATCGTGTTTTTATGTCCCTAAAAAATATCACTTATCTACTAATAAAACCACATTGGAAATGTGACCGCCAACTCCGTCATCGCGGCCGTAAGACAGCGATGAGGGGGTTTGACGATCCACGCCGCAATATACAGCGATTTGAAGTGGGGGCAACAAGTCAGGATTTTTTTTCCCAATTGCCACCTGGTGGCAATCCATGTCGGGGCGACTGGGACTATTCGCATATTTGTGGATTTAGACATAGGTACGGCGGCATCTGAGTAAATGGCCCACTAATACACTTGAACCAGGGGCCTAAGTCTACTAATTTACGAACGTTGCAATGGTTTCGCCATTGTGAGTATTTGACAGTGTTTGTATGGCAAATCTGTCAAAAACTCACAATGAAGAGACCATTGCAACGTTTGTACATTAGTAGACTTGGCCCCCAGGTGACATTGTTACCACGATTGCAACTGGTATGCTGCAATCATAGACACAATAAAATCCTTATTCTGTCTGGCGTAGATCTACGTTCGATACATCGACGCGGACGGGTTAAAAATAAAATCCAAAATATTAAAGAAAAATACAATGAAATTAAATATTATATTTATTTTATTTTCAATATTAAAATATTAAATAACATGCTGATTTTTATAATTATAAATTATAAAAAACAACATGTTAGGTTTTACATGTGAAGTTGCCCCAGTAAACTGCAGATGATTGATATTTATGGCGCGCAGTAAGCACGCGGTCAACTCGCTTGCAGCGCGCGGGCTGCGAGTTGAGGAGTTGTGGCAAGCGTGCTGACTGCCCGCCGTTGGCTTTTTCATATTGGCCCGGTTTCGCACGGGTAATCTCAAAGGATTTAGACAGCGTTTTCGTTGAAAGCTCCCAGACGGCTTATTTTTTTCCGATACCTCCAACAAATATCGTTAATGTATACAAAAACTAAATAAATTAAATACCGAAACCTTCCTCGAGACCCACGCTATCCATTGGTGAAAACAGCATGATGAAATCGGTGCAGTAGTTTTTGAGTTTATCGCGAACAGACAGACAGACAGACGCGGCGGAAGACTTTGTTTTATAATATATCGCACGCACCCTTAAAACATAAGTGGCACTATACAAAAATGGACATTTTTTAGTTAAGTATACAGTCAAAATGCATATATCGAAACGCGCCTAATGCAAAAACCCCTGTAGCTCTAATGCAACTAATTTTTCCTAAATGTCACTAGTGTCACTTATGAAATTGTCACAACTTGTCCGGACGGTAATTGATAAACCGGCACTATGCCAGATCGCGACAAGTGACCGAAGGGAATCCTTGTCGAGGGGACTTCAAAACTGGCACTTTGTGTAAAGTGCAACTTATTTAATAAATTTGCTTTCGAATATTTACTGTGAATAAATTAAAAAAAAGTTTTGCATAGTGTCGGTTATAGTTTCATAGTTTTGAATAACTATGAAACTATAACCGACATTATGCAAAACGTTTTTTTTAATTGCTTCTCCCTTGATAAATAATCAATAATTTTATTGTATGCCACTGGATACTGAAACAGCGTTAGTTAAACTGTTATTTTGAGCCGATCACAAAGCTTTATTTGATTTTTTTAGTTCCATATCACCCATGCAATACTTAAAAAAACTTAAAACGGCCTTACTGTAAAATTAACATTTTCATATAGTGCCATTTATGTTCTCAGGGTGCGGTATATTATACAACACACGATTTAATGCTCTAATTTGAATGACAAGTTTGACAAGTTTGCTGGGTTGAAGCGGTGCCGTTGCAGTGCCGGTATAGTGTGCCATGACCTTTACTTACCTGTCTGTTGCACATTAAGAGAAAAGTTAAAATATGCATTAACAACTATTAAGTTCGTAAGTAATTTACAATCTGTCCGCTAGTCTATAGTAATATTATAAAGAGGTAAAATTGGTGAGTTTGTATGTTGGGGGTAACCTGCGGAACTACTGATCCGATTCCGATCCTAGTACGGTACCTAGTGAAATCAATTGAAATACATCTTATCTTGTTTATTTTAATTGGCATTGTACAAAATCATCAAAGTTGAGGACACACAAAATAATCAAAAGTAGGATACTTACCTAACATTAAATTAAGAACGAAAAAGGTAATGAACTTACCAATACACTATGCATCCCCAAGTAGATCCTGCTCACGCAGATAAGCGTGCACCATGACACGGCGATGATCAGCCCCCAGTGTATGGGGTACTGGTACCTGTCCATGGTATACAGCAGAACAGAGAACGGTATGGACACGCCAACCATGGCGTGGGTCGACGGCATCCCGTACTCCACCGCCCATTTCGTTTGCAGCTTCTTGACTGGGTAGCCGGGACGAGGCCAGCGGATTATGTCTTTGAAGCCTTGACCTGGAATCAGAAAACATCATAGTTCAGTCTAGGCCTCGTGATTTAGTCGTCGCAAATTTTCCGACTGTAGAGCGTGGCGCCCAGGTTGGGCCAAGTGTTAATAGGTTTTTCCTTTCGGACATTCTCAGTTGCAGCAAACTGGACATAAGTTCAGTCTCCTAGACTGAATTTATGTCCAGTTTAAGACAATAGGCTCGCCGTCTATTACATAGAGCAGGATTTCTTAAACTTATGGCCCCACGTACCTACCCCTGTTAAAGTTCCCAAACGACTGCGAACACATAACCCCCCTCCCTCCCCCAAAAGAAAATAACAGAATGTCAGCTGGGTCATTTTCACAAAAAGTGTACATTCGTGTTTCGGGTGTGTCCCACAACTTTTGTATTTTTTTTTTTTTTTAATGAATAATATCTACTTTTAACAAAAACAACACAAAAAATTTAGATCTGTGGTTAGTTTTTAACAATATTGTATAATATTGCTGCATAAAAACACAGTCATAATACTTTAATTTTCAAAAATAGAAGGTAGCTGTATCTATTTTAGCGCTGTGCCCCTACCATTTTCAGTAAAATAACGTAACCTTAATGTATTTTGTTGACTTATATATACAATCATTTGTTTGATATTTAAGAAAGCATAGTTATGCACGATTGGTTATACAATTACAGCATTAATCTACTCGTAATGTCGCACAAAATATTTAAATAATTTAATCTTCGTGAGGACATAAACTAGTTAAGGTGGAAAATTCCCGTCCGAAACCGCAATTTTTGCGAGATGATGCATTCAAAACTACCATTTATGCATATTTTCTTTCGATCGACAGCATTTTTAATGCTGTCAACGTGTTCCAACAAGTATTTCAGCCTTTTTGGCTTCGGCCGGCGGACGAACAACATACACCTCAGTAACGGTCCAGTTTTGATTTTCCAGAGCCGCAACCAATTTCAAAGTAAGTTTACAAGTTTATTTCTTGAAAATTATTTTGATATCTTTATTAGCTTTCAGTGAACTTAAATTGGTACGAAGCTTGTTGATCTGATATGTTAGTTTAAAATAATTAAAACAAAAGTGTTTAAAGTCAGACTTCCGATACTTCCGTTCCGTAACCAAAACGCAGGTAACGTAGAAATGGAATTGAAAAATTTCGGAATGGAATTCTTAGGAAGATGACACATTATATTTGTAGTATCGATCTATTTATAATAGAAATAAAGAGACGACTTCCAAATCTGATTCGTACCGTTCATAATGGGTCACTTGGTAAAAAAAATACAAACACTTATTTTCACACAACTATTTTGGGTTTTTGCGAAATAGTTGTGTGGAAATAAGTTTCTTTATAATGTGAAATAGTCTTGAATTGTCTTCCGTTATAGACTATGCTTATAGTTATAAGCATAGTCTATTCCGTGACTGTCCTATTTTATATTTTATTTTAAATATTATTTTTAGAGCGAAATGCTATTTAATTGTTATTAGATTTTGTTAATTAAGAGTGTAATCATTTAACTAATGTAATTTAAAAAGAAAGTTCTAAGTTGTATCCAAATTGAGAAATATACCAAAAAGTATTGAACTAATTTGGTCCAAAGAGTAACGTAATGGAAATTAAAATGATGATTATGTATGTTTGCTATTGTTGATTGTATGTTTTATATTTTGTTTTGAAGTACAAAACAATGCTTACCAGTTATACTATTTGATTAAATCCAATTTTATGTTTTATTTTATTTCTTTATGCGAAAGCCATTCGGTTCAAAATGGAATAAATTTTGTTCCCAGGCGCAATAAATTTGTTATATTTCTGTAAATAATCCAGATTAAGAGGTTTTAATATAATTTTCATATAGTGAAAAGAACATCAATTGTAGATTTAATAAAAACAAACGAATAACTACGGCATATTTTTAATAGTGCACCCTTTTTTTTATGAAAATGTCCCAGCTATATTTTCTTATGTTCTTTTTAAGAAAATAAGGTTTATTTTATTTTAATAAAATGGTAATACAGTGACGAAAATAAATATGTTATTAATAATAATGTGATGGTTAGGCTTGTTTCTAGTCGCAAATTGAGTCGATTTTAGGAGCAATTTTGGACAATTTTAATCTTATTTCTGACTCAACAAACAGCAAGATTTGATGACATGACCAGGTGTGAAAAATATTGCGAAGGATAAAAGTAAATTCGCCGCTTTACGTGAGAGTTCGGGATATTCCTCCTGATCCTTTTTAAATAAGCTTGAAGAAACACAGACATCAGCTGCAGACATTTCTAGTAATATTGCTGCCTGCTGCTTGAAACTCAAACCAGCATTTATGCTCTCGGATGTGACCATAAATGGGTTTCGAATAAAAAAAAATACCTTTTCATTTCTCAAACTCGGAAAGTAGTGTTTGTTTGATCCGAGTACCGGGTGGAAGCCGCTGCTTCCCACACCTTTGGGCGCTAAAGATTCATAGTAATTGCTTCCCTCTCTAGGGCGGGAAAGAATTTTAAAAATGGAACTAAATTTGGTTACGACTACGTAACCTACGTACGTAAAATTTTCGTAGCTGACTACAGCTACGAAAATTTTAACAAAATTAAGAAAAATATCGATAAAAAACGCTGCAGTTTTGTGATTGTATAAACAGCCAGTTTGAATTTAAAAAAATACCTATTAAGCGGGATGGCCGGCGGCGCTGAAGCGGAGTGTTCCATATTTAAAATTAAAAAAATTAAAAACTGGGCCAAGTGCGTGTTGTACCACGCACAATGAAGGGTTCCGTAGTTGGTATGAATTTATTCCAAGAACAAACTTAACATTGTACTTGAAAAACATGTTCTTCCATACGGAATGTATGGGAGAAAATGTTTTTCAACTGTAAATGTAAGTTGGTCGACTATTACTCGGTAACTTGTGAAGCCTACGCAACTGTGATAGTTTTCCATTTAACTTCGTTATATTATACTACTGCTGTGAATTTTTTCACATATCCAAGTACAACCATTTAGCTGGCAGCTCGGGAGGGGGGACACTTGAATCTATCAAAAATTAGCACTTTAAAGCTTATAATCTCGACAGACTGCTCAACAATGGGATCCGGTTCATATTCAACCTGCGGAAATATGACCATGTGTCGAGCTATAGGTCTGAGCTCAAATGGATGTCTATTCGCCAGAGAAGAAGTTTGCGTGCTTTGACCACACTTTTCTCCTTTCTCAACTCTCCCAACCCTCCTTCTTATCTTAAGTCTCACTTTCAATATCTATGTTCTTCACACGCTAAGAATCTGCGTTCTTCCAACAATCTTCTCCTACTCTGTCCTTCTCATACTTCTGACTTTGTTCATTCTTCCTTTCATATTCAGTCTATTCTTCTCTGGAATGCGCTTCCTCTGGATATCAGGACGGCCACCAGTCGGTATGCATTTAAGCGGAAATTGCGGAGTTATTTTCAAAACAAATAGAGTCAACCCAATCATCTCTTCCCCACATATATTATATAATAAGTAGGTATTTATACGTTATAGTAATATGTATGTATGTCTATTATAAGTTTACTACATATTTATGTACTTGTGTATCTATTGTATTTGTTATCTTTTTAATATTTTTAATATTATTATCTCCTCTCCTCCCTATTAATTAGAGCACCTGCCATCTTATCTCTTCACTACCCTTGGTTGACTGGTAGAGAATGCCTATGGCATTAAGTCCGCCTTTGTACCTTATTGTGTGTGAGAAGTTTAAATAATAATAAATAATATATTACGCAAACGGATTCCTGAATCGATAAATGGTTTTCACAAACCTAACAATATTTTTGAACGGCTTATCCTACAATACCCCACACCATGGGACAGATGAGAAAAAAAAATATCATCCCCACTTTACGTGTAGGCGAGGAACCCTAAAAAAAATATTTCAAGATTTTATACCACTTTGACGGCGTGATTAATATACATATATATATACTCATACCGAATTACAGCTTTCTAGTACTAAGAGTGTCTGAGCTAAGCCGCGGACGGACAGACAGACGGATATGGCTAGGGCTTCCATTACGTAATTACGTAATTACGCAATTACGTAATTACGGACAGATTTCAGAAATCTCACAAATACGTAACTGAAGAGCTGCAGTCCGTAATTACGTAACTATAGGATAATATTAATTAATTTAGGTACCCATTTATTTAGTTCTATAGTTTCTGCCTACTCCATGGGAAAAAGGCATGGGTTTATCTGTGTATTTACAATTTACCTTAATTTAGTTAACCTACGACTTACATTATGACAACACCAAAACCCTTTCTGTGGGTATCCCCCGAATTCCCGGGGTTTATTTTATAACTTCCAATTTGAGTCCGCAAGATTTAATTTCTTAGTCGTACAGAATAGAGTTCATTGTTGACCAATCGGGAAACGAAGGGAATCCCCGTTGGTTGTGGATAGTTCGGTACGTAACACAATCAAAGTTTATAAGTGTTTCGCAAGTATTTGATCTACCTCGTAGATAATAAAGTTTAATATTGTGGATTGAGCAAGCTAAGGGAACTCCCTACATTTTTCTTTACTTTCGTGAATTTAGAAACAATCCCAATACTCGGTAATCAGTCGTCTTACGTACACCTGCGAGATACTGTCCTGCCTGGTCTAAGCTTATTTTATTGACTTTTGTGATTTTGTGTATGTGCCGCAAAGTTTGACGCTTGGTTTTCAGAAGCTTTTCATTACAAGTTTCTAAGTAGATATCACCATACACGAGTAGAGATACTTCAACGAAAATGTAAGTACCTATTTTAACATTACTTGTCTACTTACTTTGTTTCTAGGGTATTGTGTGAGAGTTTATACATATAATTTAGTAGTTGATTTTATATTGTTGACGGCACGGTTGGCGCAGTAGTTGAGTGATTGGCTGCTGCGCTGCGGGTCACGGGTTCGATTCCCGTACGGAACAAATATTTGTATGACCTACAGATAGGTGTTCCGGGTCTGGGTGTCTTGTGTATGTTAGTTTACATGATTGTGAGTGCACCCACGATACAGCAGTAATTCCTAGTGTGGTGCGACGTTTAAAAAAAAAAAAAAAATATGTGCGATTTTATTTTATTGTTGCTTGTTAGATGTCTGTGCAAATAGACATTGATTATGAGTTCACGGTACGTATGTAAATGTATCCCGTTTTAAGTGTAGTGCCTAACTATAGATGCTATTTATATGTATTACCTAACTATTAAATTATGAAATATTTATATATTGTTTTAGGTCTGCAGTAAAGAAGACTATTTATAAGGAGTTTTTGAACAAACGCACACAATCAGCTATATGGGAACACTTTTTGAGGGCTGAAAATGGGCAAAGTGTCCAATGTAAACATTGTCAAAAATTTTTGAAGACTCCTGGTGGTGCTACTGGAGCACTACATACACATATGCATGCTAAACATATTGGCGAGATGTCACAAGAGCAAGATGCGCAAAGGGCAAGTACTTCATCGTGCTTTCAAGCAAGAAAAAGTTTAGAACCTCCATCGAAGAAAACTAAACTAACGGATTACTTTTCCACTGAGTATTCCTTGGACGTTATAGTGACTAGAATGGCAGCATTGGATGGCATCCCATTAAGCAAATTTTGTAGTTCTGAAGATCTAAGGTATGTTTTCAAAAAATCTGGCTATGATCTACCGAAATCTCCTTCAACTATTACCAAAATTGTCCTGGAACAGAGTTGTGCCATAAAAAAACAATTAATAAATCAGTTTAAAGATATGAAGTCCCAAAAAAAACGGTTTACTATAACGTTTGATGAATGGACCTCTACCCGGAACCGGAGGTATATGAATATAAATATTCATAATAAAGACCTAGAACCAGCTAAATATAAAAATTTAGGACTAGTAAGGATAAAGGGTTCAATGCCAGCTCACGTTGGAACTGTACTGTTAGAAAATCATCTAAAAGACTTTTATTTGAAACTTGAAGATATAATTGCATTCACAACGGACGGAGCCAGTGTTATGGTTAAAATGGGCAAAAATTTTGATGGTCACCATCAGTTGTGTTTTGCTCACGGAATACAACTTGCAGTGCTGGACGTATTATATAAGACACGGAAAAGTACAACTACTGAACCAGAACTAGAAGATGAAGCTTCAGATACTGACACTGAAGAAATTGAAGATAACGATGGCGGACTTTTCATAGAAGTACCTAGAGTTCTAGAACCAGAGTTTCTGTACAAAGATATTATAGTAAAAGTAAGAAAACTTGTTAAATCATTCAAAAAATCACCACTGAAGACCGATTTGTTGCAAAAATATTCTTTACAAGAGCATGGTAAAAGCCTCGATCTTATACTAGACTGCAAAACGCGATGGAACAGCTTATCAGATATGGTTGGACGATTTCTGAAATTGAAATCAAGTTTATTTAAGGCTTTATTAGACTTAAAATCAAATATAAGTTTCACAGACACAGAAATACAAGATCTACATAACATTCATCATAGTTTAGATATAATAAAAACTACAGTGATGGCATTGTGTCGCCGTGACTCGAATTTGTTAGCAGCAGATGCTGCGCTTCAGTTTATGTTAAATAAGCTTGATGCTCAGTCCAATGGGCTCAGTGACAAGCTTGCTGTATCCCTTAGAAAAAGAATAAAAGAAAGGCGAACAAATGTGTCTGGTGTCTTGCAGTATTTGCATAATAATGAAGAATATTATAAAACCGAAGAAACAGAAACTTTTACAAAACCGACGTCGGATTATATTAGAACATATGTTGCAAACTTATTAGAAAGGCTCAAATTTACACCGCCTACAAGTACACAAATGAGTTTAGATTCCGAAGCAGATGACAATGATGCTAATGATGGTTGTGGCGACGAGTTGACTGTTGCACAGCAACTAGAAAAAGAAATACAGAAAACTATGTCTACAGTAAACAAATCTGGAGTAAACACAGATCTTGAATCCATCATCAGAGTTGAAATGTGTATCTACGATAGCACTGGCGGCGGTCGTGAAGTTTTCCTAACAGCAGCTTATAATTATTTACTATGTATAATGCCTACTAGTGTTGAAGCAGAACGGGCATTTTCTTCTGCCGGCTATCTTTGTTCTAAACTAAGAAGTTCCCTTGGTGACAGAACATTGCATTCGTTATCATTTATGAGATCATATTATCAAGAACAAAGATTGGAAAAATAACTATATTTTATATTGTTTCTTACTTTTAAACCATTTGTGCGTGGTACATGTTTTGTTTGAATTGTTGATTGAGTTTAGTCAAAATCAAAATCGTCAATCAAATCAAAATATTACATTTTGATTTGATTGACGATTTTGATTTTGAGTTTAATTTTAAAATTATCATTTTAATCTGTAATTTACTTTTAATTCCTTAATATTATAATTTTTTTCATTTGAAGTTGTTTGATTTTTTACTTCTAAAATACGTAATAAGCCCAGAATTTATCGTGCTTTAAAAAATCAAAACAGTTAAGTACGTAATTACGTAGTTACGTAATTGAAGCATCAAAATGCGTAACTAGTTACGTAATTAGCAAATCCGTAATTTTGGAAGCACTAGATATGGCGAAACTATAAGGGTTCCTTGTTTACTACGGAACCCTAAAAAAGACTTTAATAATTTGGCGGGATATTTAATTAAAAATGAGTTCAAGCGATTCTGAAATGTTGACCCCAGATTCGGTTAAAGACAGCTTAAACAGTTATCGAAAATCTTTTGCCAGGAATTTCAAAGGAAATATATTTAAATACATACAATGGTTTTATGAAGTGGCGAGCAACATGTTATTATTATCAATAAATATTTTAGAAAAACTACAATTTTTTTTAAATTTCCTTTATTCGAAATGAAAAGTAGAGTGTTTAGCACGGCTCAAAGTCGCCAATTCCTACTCCAACCACAATACCTCGTATGGGAATTGATTCCTTTCGACCCTTGCATAACAATCTTCTACTGTTTCAGTTCGCCGGAGAACCGAGAAAGATGAAGAACAATTCCAGCCCTTATTTCGGCCTCCACGGTTAGGAAGTTTCATCGTAACAAATTTGTGCACAAGAGAAAAACACTCAACGATATTTTGATCTGCAGGAAGTTTTCCAAAACTCTATTTTTTATGAGTGCGTGTATTTTGTCCTGCACAGTGAATACGCTGCTTGTGGAATCTTGCATCGAAGCATTCGTTTCGTTGAGACAAAAGAAAATGTAAGCAAAATAGGTTGTACTTGTTTAAGAAGAAGAAGAAGAGCCAGGTTTCATCTTCAAATCGGAACTTGAAGTCGAAATTAGAGTTGGGTAGCTCGTGAGCGAGTGATAGAAAAGAGCTAGCTCTTTTCGATTGACGTCGCTCTAGCTCACTCACTCGCTCGCTAATTAGCTCACTAGCTCAGGAAGTCAGTACTTCAGTAGCTCTCGGCTGTCGGCAGACGTCTCACCGAGCGAGACACCGAAGTCACCGACCGAACGGCTTATTCGGCTCACTTCGGATCGCATCGTTCCACAGTGGAACGAATGTATGGGAGCGGTTGGACGTAGACATGTCCGAAAAAAAAGAGTAAAATTATGCCAAACTAATGATGCCATCTTATTCGATTACTTAATGCCTTCATAACTTGTGGTGATGAATTTCTTCATAACTCCCATATTTCGGGAGTAATTTGAGAAAATGTGAAATTTTACTATGAAAATGAGTGTATCGAGCTCTCTCCCTCCTGATTCCGGGCTTGTTTCAAGTAGCGGTCTCTAATATCATAATGCTAATACTAAGAGCTATATTTAATACTAAGACACATAGTGCGCCAAATGTGCACTTTCTGGGATAAAGAGTGATGTTTATTTTATAACACAATTTTTTTATTTTTTGTTTATTTTGTTGATTAAAACCGTTTTTCTAAAGGTTTACCTTATTACAATAACATTTCTGAGCAGCCAATTAGAGAAGATATAAGCTAATTAGGATATATAATTAGGGACTTAAGGTTTACATATAAAACTGATGCACTAATGATTACTGATAAGAACATTGCTATTATTTAATTACTAAATGGCTCTTAATACACTAATTTAGCATGCATCATTTACTAATTATCACAATAACTAATTACCTTGCAATATTTAACAAAGGATACCTGGGATACCTGGATTTTATATAAATAGGTCACTATTAGTAACTTTAAAATCAGTGTTGATTTACACCTCGTTGTATCCAAGCTAATCTCGCAATGTATTTTCCAAATTTTAATACAAATCTTGATATTCACGTTGCTTTATGCGCACGCGCACATAAAGATTTACGCGACTTTAACTATTTGTTCAGTGTTTTAAAAGATAACAGTTGTGTTCAGTTATGTGAAAGTGCTGAAACAAGTTTAAAAGACTGGTGTCGTCGATTTTGCTACCGCATTTATGCAAAATGGACACAGTCTGGAAGAAGCACAGATAAGTTTCGGAAGAAACATGAGATTTGGCTACAGGCTGCAATTCAATGGCCGGAATTACAGAATGAAAATATGGAACCTTCTACAGAAAATATAAGTGACGTCATCGAGCCCATAATTTCTCCTGCTAAATCTGATGCTTCAACTTGTACACATCCTAGTCCTCGTAAATCTTTTGAGGACCTTAGTAACCGGCAAAAAAGAAGACGCACTGAAGATAGTCTTTCATGCAGCAGTAGCAGCGCTGAAATTATGTTTTCGGCCGAAAGGGCGCTTCAAAGCGATACAGCTTATGTTATGAAATACTTGACGGAGAATCCAGAAGAGGCCTCAAAAATCAAAGCCTTCATTGAAGGTAAATCAATTCAGGTACGGGAAATATCCCCTTTGAAGGCATTGGCTCTTTATGTATCGATGAACTTATCGAAATGGCGCTATAACACTCTTCGGGATTTCAACACTCAAGAAGGAGCTCTTCAATACCCGAGTTACTACATGTTGGTTAAAGAAAAAATTAAGTGCTATCCGGCCAAAGAAGATCTCACAGTTACAGAGAGCTCTGCAAAAATCAAATTACAAGCCTTGATGGATTTAACCTCAAGAAGACTTATTAGGTCGTTAGAAACCCCTGTTGATCCCAATCAACAGCTCGTATTGACCAGCAAATGGGGTTTTGACGGATCATCTAGCCAAAGCATTTATCATCAAAGGACGAGTGAAGATGAGCAAATCGATCTTGCTAGTAATTTTATGATTAGTCTTGTACCACTGCGGCTCGTCTCAAAAGGTGTAACAATTTGGGAAAACGAGCGACCATCTTCCACTTCATTTTGCCGGCCAATATTGTTTAAGTTTATAAAGGAAACCAAAGAAAATGTGCAGAGAGAGATGGCTGAAATCGAAGCAGAGATTGAAGCCTTAACTCCATCCACCATCACTGATGGAATTAGTGTCAAACACCAACTGCTGTTGACAATGATTGATGGTAAAATTCATTCCATTATATCCAATACAGCAGCTTCAGTGTGTGACATATGCAAGGCTTGTCCTAAAGAAATGAATAATTTAGAGTTAATCAAAGATAAACACGCAAACGAGGACATGTATAAATATAGCTTAAGCACCCTTCACGCTTGGATTCGCTCAATGGAATGCTTATTACACATTTCCTACAAATTAGACATAAAATCATGGCAAGTAAGGGGTGATATAGCAAAAAGGCAAGTTGATGACAGGAAGAAAAGAGTTCAAGAGGCTGTAAGAAGAGAAACGGGCTTACTTCTCGATGTTGTGAAACAAGGCAGTGGATCCACCAACAATGGCAACTCGGCAAGGAGATTTTTTGAAAACTACACTAAATCTGCTGAACTGACCGGAATAGATGCTATGCTTTTAAGAAAAATCTGTGTGATCTTGCAGTGTATTTCATCAGGAGAGAAGATCAACGTAACTAAATTCCGAGAGTTCTGCTTTGATACTGCTAAGCTTTACGTGGAGTTATACCCATGGTATTATATGCCTTCTTCACTTCATAAAATTTTAATGCATGGGCCAGACATAGTTCAGAACATGTCAATTGTGCCCATTGGTTTTCTATCCGAAGAGGCATCTGAGGCTAGAAATAAAGATTTTAGAAAATATAGAGAGGGGCATTCTCGAAAGCATAGCAGTATCTCATGCAATGAAGATATTATGCACAATCTTTTACTGTCTTCTGATCCACTTGTTACAAGTATCCGTCCAAAAGGAAATAAGTTTGTAAAAAAATCTTCTTTTAAGGAATTTTATGAGCTTACGGATTCTGAGAAAAGTGATATCGAATTTGTTAACATAAATGATTTAGCGGACATCGATTCTGAATTTGAATTAATTGATGATGATGATGATGACGAAGATAATTAAATGATGTTATTGTTTTAAAATGTGTAACTTAGTAAATTAGAGCTTACATCTTAATTATTTATTGTACTTTTAATGAAACTAGGTAATTTATTATCAACTTACTTAAAAGTCATACTCTCATCAGTTCTTGTGAATATTTTTGTTAATATATATTTCTGTATATATATAATATATTTATAGACCTCTTAATAAGTCTGTCTGCGGTTTAAAGTAAATACAAATGGGGAAAAAACGTTTTTTTTTTTAAATTTTCATTTCCTTTTATCCCAGAAAGTGCACATTTGGCGCACTATGTGTCTTAGTATTAAATATAGCTCTTAGTAATAGCATTACGATATTAGAGACCGCTACTTGAAACAAGCCCGGAATCAGGAGGGAGAGAGCTCGATACACTCATTTTCATAGTAAAATTTCACATTTTCTCAAATGACTCCCGAAATATGGGAGTTATGAAGAAATTCATTACCACAATTTATGAAGGCATTAAGTAATCGAATAAGATGGCATCATTAGTTTGTCATAATTTTACTCTTATTTTTCGGACATGTCTACGTCCAACCGCTCCCATACATTCGTTCCACTGTGCGTTCGGTCTTCAAACAATAGCTCTCCGGCAGAATACATCATCAAAAAAGTCATCATAAAAACAAACAGTAGAACTTAGTACTTTTCGGTTGTTTTGACGAAATGGCATGCATGCAAAGTACTGAAAGTGTATGAAATGTACCTATTTACTGTATTTTCTAAAGAGCTATTGATTATTGAGCGAGCCGAGCCGTCTTATACGACGCGCGTGCGGCGTGAGCCAAAAGAGCTATACTCGTAGAAGAGCTAGTGAGCTAGAAGAGTGATATAGCTCTTTAGAGTGGAAGAGCAAATCACTCTTTTTCTTTTTAGTGAGCTATTTCGCCCATGTCTAGTTGAAATCACTGTCCTCCAAAAATATAGATTTTGTGACGTAGTTTAACGAACCGAGTTAATAATCTTGCTTCTTCACAACCAGCGTACTTCACAGTGTAACTGGGCCTCAAGTCTGCTATTACAATAGTGTCAGAATGGTCTCTTCATTGTGAGTTTTTGACAGATTTGCCATACAAACACTGTCAAATACTCACAATGGCTAGACCATTCTGACACTATTGTAATAGCAGACTTGAGGCCCAGTAATTAAACATGTTCACTACCATGTCTCGGCGTAATAATGCAAAAAGCGTCGAATTGAGCGGATTCATCCCAAATCTACTACTACACTACTACTATCAAATAGCGAACCCTAGAAGGTTTCGCGTAGGTACCCTACTTTGAAAACCCCTGACATAGAACATGAACATAATTGGCGAAATGTGTGTTTACTAACACTCTGTCTAGTGTTTCCAGGAATACAGCGTGATAAGACTCGCACAGACTAGCGCGATATCGCGGGCGCGACAGGCAGCACGACCCTTGTCGTGCCCGCGATATCGCGCCAGTCTGCGCGAGCCTATATTGTGTAAATATGTAGGTATTTAACTACAATCTTTGTACTTTTTATGCTAGGATATAAAGTACAAAGTTTGTTGTTAAATACAACATAGTATTCTGTAGTTTTTGTATTATCTTACGAGAAAAAATAGTTTTTGAATGTGTATGTTTTTATTTTGTTGTGCAGTTTTTTTATCTCACGAAGCGACGTGCGCTTTACTCGTGGTAACCACAAACACGTTATGAATGAGTGCGAGAAAACGAGTAGCGTCAGCACATAACACGCACACGCACACTTCCGACTTCACCCGTGTCTCGGACGGTACCGAGAGCTCCTGCGCTCACCACCCACATCGTGTTTGTACACATGGTAACCACCACAAGTAAAGCGCGCGTCGTTTCATAAGATAAAAATATTGTAAGATAAAGAAAATCTAATTAATTATTCTGAATCACAGGCTAGTTTCCAATTCAAGGCTTTTCTTAAATAGTGAAATAACAAATTATTGCGTCCTAATCTCAGATAAGTCGGCGGAGGAATCTGCGATAACAGATATGCCGTCTGCCACAGTAATTAACTTAATAAAATGTTCATCCTATTTAATATTTATAATACGAGATTCAAACTTAAACCCAGATATTATGCTATCGCCTATCTCACATTTTAAAGTTTATTACAACTGTGTGTCAGATAATTATGTGCCCACAATATCTCTTTGATAATCACTTGTAGTAAATTATTAGAACATATATTATTACATCAACATGAGTCACTCATTACTTCTGCATCAATCATGATATCATTATATAATTTTATTAGGAAAGTATTGAATTATGATTTACTATCAATTTTGACATTTACTCATTCTTTATCTATATTAAATCTGAATGTATCAGTGATGATGATGGCGAAATAACTGAATTCCAAAAAAAGTCCTAATCAAATGAATACATATTAAAAAAAAAAGTTTATTTCAAACTAGGTAGTTAGTCCATATTTTGTTACTTACTAGCTACTTATATTGTTTCCTAAATATTACCTACTATAGAACATTTAATAGGGCATTTGCGATTTTTTTTCCAAAATGAGTAATTAATGCCATCATGCATACTCGATCTTATTTTAAGTAGGATGGCATTCATAACTCATTTTGGAAAAAAAAATCGCTTATGCCCATATTCGCTATTACTATTACTATTACTTTTAACCGTCGATTTGCTTTTTCTACCGATGAATACACAAAAACAGTCTTTATTTGTTACTTAACTGCATGCATGTGCAGTTATGCATAGCTGCATAGGCATGTCAATTTATTTATTTTAATTGAGAATTTTCATGTTTCTGGTTATATCTAGACCTAATTTATGAGTTTTAATGTTCTAAAAATACAATAGTGAGAACACGCAAGAATGTCAATGCCATGATACTAACTAAAATGGCCTTGTAAGTATTCACTTTTAGATTAATAGTCATCTAAAAGTGAATACTTTATACTACTTAATCATATTCAAAAAGTTAAGTAAAAATTAAGTCAGTAATTTTTTTTTTCTACCTACTTTTGTTTTTCTTGAAAAATAGTCTGCAATGAATTGTATAATCCATTTAATATTTCATTATTAAACTAATCAAATGCAGAATACATTAAGACACTATGAATAACATAAAAAAAATGATAATTTTTTGCAATATATATAAATAGCATAATATATTTTGTTCTCTTAAATCCCTGATTTTAAAATTAAATAACGATCCAAGAATATAATTTTATTAGTTTGAAATATTTACAATGTGAGAATAATTAAGAGACAGTACATTTTAATTCCCCAAACCCAGCATATTACGTGGTCAATTAAATGCCAAGCTTATATTACTTCTACAGGCTAATATTTTTTAGTTCATGGCCATATGACATCTTATTAAACCATTTGTGTTACATCCATGCCTTTCAAATGTGGGTATGTTCTAGAATCATGTCATATAACATGCATTTAAAGAACAGGATAATGATGAGTATTCAAGTATTACTGATATATGCTTTAATGTATTACTGCAATAAATATAGAGCTTAGTTTTATTAGTTTTAGCTTTGATGTTCTTTTTTGTGGGCAGTGCGGTGTTGTTCACTGTTCTGTTTCTATAAGTGAAGACTTGTAATTGGCTGGCAGTTACACATACAATTTTTATTCTGTTTTGTTAACCTGTAAATCTTCCAAAGAGCTTAAATAAATAATAATAATACAAAATAAATATTATATGGCTTCCTATGACTAAAGATCTTTGTTTTCATACTATTTTCTCAGCAAAACAGATCATTATCAGAAACAGAAATGGTTGTCCTGATAACAAGTTTATCTCAATGCAGACTTATTGATAGCATACTTTTAAAATCAGCATAATATATTTCAACCTATTGTACAGTGCAGTATGAAAATATATGTATATTTTCTATATGTGTGCAACTAGAACATTCTGATTATTGAACCAACTGGTTACAACATTATTATAAATAATTAATAATTAATGCAACTGGACTGCTGAAACTTAATAATGAACTTAATAAAACCAGCAATGGGGCTCTGTCTTGCATACGGTCGCAGCATAATGCTGAGCGATAGCCGTTTTGCGTGGATTTTTTTTTTTAAATGTATTTATGGTCTTTATTGCATCATGTTTACCACAAATAAACGTATTTTCTTTCTTTTATTTCTTTCTTTCTATTTCCTCTTAGCATGCATTATAGTAATATTTATAATATATCTGGAAAACAACACATGAATAAAATTGAAGCTCCAGTATGGATATGGCTGTAAATATGTGGATGCTTATGTATGTGTTGTGCTTGTCAAATGTTTGCTTACTGATATTATCAACATTCCATCGTAATGTGATTGTTTGCATTACTCATTGAGTAAAATCAGGTTTTCCTCTGTAGAAGGGACAATAAATAATGCAATGTCTTCCACTATTCATATTTTATTTTATGCTATGACTTTCCCAGATTGTTCGCATTAACTACTCATGTGAGAGCATTCAATTAGAACCGACAAAAACAGTAGTTACATTTTCATTTAAACAGCTGCAACAAACATTTTATTTTAAAATGAAGCAATAGTATAAATACTTTAGTTGAATACTGCAGCTATGTAAAAGATAATTATTGATAATAATAAATTCTGTAATTACTGATAATAATTTACAAATACACTATAACTTTAGAATTCCTCTTGTTTACAATATTTAATGTCTATCAAAGTAATGTAGAACGTTGTTTTTTTCGAACGTGTTTAATTCATAATCAATACTATTTATGCAACATTTTGCTGGGCACCTACTAGCTGGGTACTTCTCAGTATATTTTTAGATAATAACACAGGGATTGTCAAATGCCAGTTTAATGACAAAGAGCACACAGAATGACTTCAGGGTAAACAGTTAATATTTAATTGACTATAAATTAATATACTCACCAATATACATGACTACAGTCCAGACCAGCACCACTCTGCGGCCGACAGCTCCGTCTATGTTCCAGAACCAGAAGGGGATAAACGTCGCGTAGAAGATCTCATCACCCAGCTCCGTGCCCAGCACGAACAGGTAGTACCAGAACTTGTTGTTTATACTGCACTCCACCGCATCCTTCCCGCCGCTGTCGCCAGAACTATCGGTGTCGTACGACGACTGAGAACTACTTGATATGTTACTAGGAATCCTCTTGTGCTGCTTGATATCAGACTCCTCGTTCACGCGCTCCACTCTATCTGAATGTATCACTTCAGATGATTCATGTTGATGCGTGCTTTCATTACTTTTGTAAGTAACACCGAAAAAGTTTTGCACTTTTATCACTAATAGTGGATCTTTCAAATATTCTATGATCTGTTCCCACATGATGGAACTATAAGTTTTTTTTATAACCAAGCCTCAATATTTGTGTACAACACACTTAATAATAGAAACGCGAATCAAATCACAAATCACCCGTTTTCTCGCCAGTTTCTCGCGATAATGTTTTCAATGACAAATGTTAACTGTCACAGTCAGATTGACAGCTGACTTTTTTTAGGCCGCTTTCCGAATTGGCTATAATCGCTCACAGCGCTCACATCGTCTCACATGCGTTCCGATTTAGATATATTACGATTATGACAGCCGAGGGCTGTCAACAACTCGGAACGCTCGTGAACGCGCTCACGGTGCTCACGCAATGTCAAAACGATATTAGAGTATTTCTCTGTGTATACACCAAACATTTGTTCTTCTTAGGTTAGGTAGCAACTGTAGCCAGAAGAACAATTTTGAAAATGCCACGATACGATAAGATGCGACTCAAAACAAAACAGCACACTGTCATTTTTGACAGCGCTCACGGCGACATTAGTAAAAGGCATGGTCGGCGTTATCGCAAGATGGCGAATGTCATGACGTCATCTATGACGTTTCACGGGACATCGTTATCGCGCTCACGCTAATTCGGTACGGGTTTTAGCACGCGAATATCAATATTATCGCAACTCGGAACGCAGGGTAAGATCGGAGACCATGCTGCCTAGGCCGCTTTCCGAATTGGCTATAATCGCTCACAGCGCTCACATCGTCTCACATGCGTTCCGATTTAGATATATTACGATTATGACAGCCGAGGGCTGTCAACAACTCGGAACGCTCGTGAACGCGCTCACGGTGCTCACCCAATGTCAAAACGATATTAGAGTATTTCTCTGTGTATACACCAAAAATTTGTTCTTCTTAGGTTAGGTAGCAATTGTAGCCAGAAGAATAATTTTGAAAATGCCACGATACGTTAAGATGCGACTAAAAACAAAACAGCACACTGTCATTTTTGACAGCGCTCACGGCGATATTAGTAAAAGGCATGGTCGGCGTTATCGCAAGATGGCGAATGTCATGACGTCCTCTATGACGTTTCACGGGACATCGTTATCGCGCTCACGCTAATTCGGTACGGGTTTTAGCACGCGAATATCGATATTATCGCAACTCGGAACGCAGGGCCAGTCATCAGTTACTATTTTTCTTGAGTAAGGTTGACACCTGACAAGCTCGCACTAACGTTTACAAAAATATTGCCCACATGGAAATAATGACCAAAGAAACGATGGATGGACTAATTTGTTTAAGAAATGAAAGATGATGATGATGAGGTGACTAGGACTACCGAGATGACGACTAATAGAGAAATAAAGAAGAAAAAAATATGTTGCGCCAACCCCGTTTGACCCTCGGTTATATTTTCCCAATGCTGTAACTGTGAAAATTTTTAATGCACTTATTTTTCTATTTAAAATGGATAGGAAGCCGATTAACCTAAGTTTCGCTTTACCATCCCACGATTTGGGAGTCCATTTTTTTTTTACAGAAAGTTCATATTATTAGAAGCCTACACGTAAAATTTTAAGGTGCGGAGATAAATGGTTTACGAGGAAAAAAATAACAAAATCGTAGAAATTTTGCACTATTTTCTCACTTTTGACATTTTGTCTCGCCATTGAACGTTTCATCTTACGTAAATATTTAAGTCCGTTGAACTAAAATGTTTTATTTCATATTAATAATTAAATAAATACGTAAATTTAGTGATTTAGATACTTTTTATGCATATTTCATTATAATACATATATTTCATACATTTTGCTGATTTAAATTAGTGATATTAAATTAACAGTTAAAATAATTTATCGACTATTGCCGTTAGTTGAAACCAAAGTAAAACGACGCCATTTTGTTGTCACTTCACGTAGTTTTTCAGTGAGGCAAATAAAAACTTAGGATGCAAGAGCAAGCGAAGCGAGCTCTGGACTTGGGGCACCTCGACTCGGATAGGTTAGGTCAGAAGGGAATGGCGGGGTCAAGTGAGCGAGTGCAGCGAACGAACAGACCCTGCCATCCCCTTCGTGGTTATTTTTTTTTAAATCTCCCTGAAGTAGGAGCCCCGCCTAGCAGGGCTCCGTCGACTATGCCTTACTTCGAGACTTCTGTTACCAAAAATACCTTTGACCTCAGAGCTTGTCACAAAGTAATATTCCAAGATTTGAGCATTTATTTTGGTTTGACCTTGACCTTGAAAATTTCATTTATTATTGTTTGGAAACCAATTTAGACCCGCTCCGTGTAGTTTCATTATATAAATTTTTTTCAAATAAATCATCTAAAAAAAGGGAGGGGGTCCGCACTTTGTCCTTCACAGGGGGGGTTCTACAACTCCCCCCTCCCCCTCCACCCCCTCCCACCCCTTAAATCGTGGGATGGTAAACCGAAGTCGTACCGCCGATCAGGGCTTTGAAACACTTTGACAGTGTTAACGTTATTATTAAAATAACGGTAATCGATTTAACGTTATTTATGCGACTATAAATTGTATCGTTATTTTAAACGGGTGAGATGTAAGTAGGGGGGCCTGAGGCGTGCGGCGTGGAGGACGCCCGCCCTTGCGCCTCTCTGATGCCGTGCCAATCAAAACGTTGCCTGAATCTGCCTGATTCTCACCCACAGAACGGCAACGTAGCTAAATTAACGTTAGTTATCGTATCTTTGTTAATATTAATAAACGTTAATATTACTGGTAATGTTATCAAGTAACGTTAAATTTTTGTAACGTTAGTAGGTTTAACATTGATATTTAACGTTACGTAACGGTTATTATTTTGTTATTTGGTAACTTTAACAAGCCCTGCCGCCGATTACCCAATTTATTATTTTACACCCACTACATAACTAATCAAGGAAACGTCATCGTTTCAATTTAGTTAACAGCTGATGAGAATTTGAGAACATCACTACATCATCTGTCAAAGTTGTCAAAAAGTTTTACCTGAGCGCGAGGTTGTTTCACCCGCAAATATTATTTTTTCGAAGTTAATAGTAATTAAATAACTTTGAGAATAGATAATATCTATATTTTGATATTCGCCAGCTTTTTGTAAACAGCTATTAGCTGATTCGTGATTTTGAACAGGAGTTTCATGTGAGTGTTCATTCATTTATGACTTATTCTATACCTGAATATTTTATTTATCTGTTTATCTATTCTAACAATTGTAAAATTGTTTAATTAGAGCTTATCTACTTATTTACAGTGTTTACTTATGAAGGATTGGTTTGATGTAACTATTAGAATCTAATTGGAGATCTTACAAAACCATTTCGTAACTGAATATATTAAAATGTCTAATGGGTAAGACTATGCTAGTAATTTACGTCTATAACTATAATTTATGCAAGCCAGTAAACATATTGCACAAACGTAACTTTTGCTCTAAAAGGTGTAGGAATAATTTAAAAGTTCTTTAGGTCAATACTTAAAAGATTATTTACATTTGCCTAATTCTGCAAGCATATTTTGGCAACAATCAGATAATGAGTAGACAAAAAAACTAGTTAACAATGAGTAAGTACACAAATTTTCTTGTCTTTATCCTATTGCTTTTAATTTAGTATCTAGAATTAGAAGTATAAATTAAAACAGTTATGTTTATAAATCAATGTTTAGGACTATTTACACTATTGTTACTTTCATATCCCGAAGCGTAGATCCACACGAGACACAATGGTTTTTCCATTGTGTCTGTAATTATGGCATACGAGAGGTTAAGCAACAAGCGTCTTACTTTATGCACAAAACTCAAATAAATGCCCTAAGCTTTTGAAGCATTCAACCTTAATCACCAATGAAATAGCAGTAGTGACAGGATGCAGGCAATAATGTTACTTAGATTTATCATTCAGGAAAAACCCCTCAATTTATAACTAGTTAAACTGGTGAAAAAGGAAAAAAATAATAATAATCTATACTAATATATAAAGCTGAAGAGTTTGTTTGTTTGTTTGTTTGAACGCGCTAATCTCAGGAACTACTGGTTGGAATTGAAAAATTCTTTTTGTGTTGGATATTCCATTTATTGAGGAATATTATAGGAATATTATATAACATCACGCTACAACCAAAAGGAGCGGAGCATAAATGAAAAATGTTGCAAAAACGGGAGAAATTATTCCTTTTTGAGAGCTTCCGTTGCGTGCGCTGCGGAAACGGTTTAAGTTACGCAAATATCACGTATGATGGAATTGTTCCTCTTTAAATTTCCAAAAAAAAAGTCCGCGACAGCATATGTCTATCTTTTAAGATTGACTCACTATAACCTTTTTTATGGTAATCAAATTTGGTCGAAATTAATGCATTATTAGCGAAGGAGTTTTCATAAACATGGTATTAATCCTTATCCAAATAAATACGTTATTCATCACAAGTATTTAATTTTGAACAAAGTTGCCCATACATCATTTAATTTCAATGAATATCTTAGGAGATATAACTGTTTTATAATAACACCGCAGCAAAATAATGATCAACTCTGCGAGGTAGTCTATTCTAAAGCTGAAGAGTTAGTTTTTAGGGTTCCGTACCCAAAGGGTAAAATGGGACCCTATTACTAAAACTCCGCTGTCCGTCTGTCTGTCTGTCCGTCTGTCTGTCTGTCCGTCTGTCACCAGGCTGTATCTTATGAACCGTGATAGTTAAACAGTTGAAATTTTCACATATGATGTATTTCTGTTGCCGCTATAACAACAAATACTTAAAAACAGAAAAAAAAAATATTTAAGGGGGCTCCCATACAACGGACACGATTTTTTTGCCGTTTTTTTTGCTCCGCCCGCGTGGATGTCGGTTATCGCGTAAAAAAGTAGCCTATGTCCTTCTCTATATCCCAGGTCGATAGGTTCAGTGGTTTAGGCGTGAAAACGTAACATACAGACAGACACACAGACAAATAGACAGACAGGCAGAGTTACTTTCACATTTATAATATTAGTAAGGAAAAGGATTTGTATGGATGGTACGGAACCCTTCGTGCGCGAGTCCAACTCGCACTTGGCCGGTTTTTTGTTTTTTGAACGCGCTAATCTCTGGAACTGCGAGTTGGATTTGAAAAAATCTTTTTGCATTTTACGGCCTAATTCTTGAGGAAGAATTAAATTCCTATTAACTAGAACACCATTTTTTTTTTTAATGAAAGTTTATGCGAAAACGAAGTAAAAGCACGGGCAGGCAATGTGTTGCGACGGGGTGGGTCGGGGGAACAAGAAATTTAACGCGGACGAAGTCGCGGGCAGAAGCTAGTTAAATCATAAAGTATGAATGTAAACGAAGCAAAAGGAGTATGTAAGGAGCGTAGCAGGTGGCGTTCTATAGTTTCAGCCTACCCCCATGGGATGAAGGAGTGAGTTTATGTATGTGTGTATCTGGTGATTTTTTAAACATAATTATAATAATTTCCTATAGCACTCAGATCATTTACTACACAATGTCAAGTACACACAGTAGTAATTACAGCTCCAATAACAATGTTTTTTTATGTTGTTCAATAAATAATAATTACAGTTTCCTACTATTTTATTTTATTAGTATAGGTACTAATTCTGAGTTTGACTTGACCTTTCTTCTCAGTTGGATAGGAAACACCAACCTCATCTATACAAATAAATAAAATTGAAGTGTCTGTTTTTAATGTCAAAATAACAACATTTTACTAAAGGCATATGAAAGTAAAAACGGTACTTAGAGGAAAAAAAAACTTTTTTTTTTTTCTCTATATGTCTGTCTGTTCCGGCTAATCTCCGAAACGGCTGGAGCGATTTTGACGGGACTTTTACTGGCAGATAACTGATACTATAATTAAGGAGTAACTTAGGCTACTTTTATTTTAGAAAAAGCCTTGCGGGTGAAGCTGCTTGATTGATGTGTAAAGGGGTTTGTACAAACCTACTTACAGAAATAAAATCATTTATCAGTTGTTGAACCTAATGCCGAAAATCTATTGAGTTCATGGAACTTATTTAAAATACCTAACATAACTTAGTTAAAAACCCCCCATATGTCCACTTTATTCGAGTAATAGATATGTTATGCAATTTTGAATCTCAGCCTAATTTATATAAATTATTTTTATACTATAAAATAACAAAATATTTTGCAGAAAAACCTATCAGTTATAAATTAATTTCTGCCACTATCAACACTTTCCCGCTTCTGTTATCAGTTTGTGTGTGTTTGTGTTATTTATTTTATTGTAACACAAATCCACAGACTACAGAGTTATTAAATTGTTAATTAATCTATTATTACGCAGATAACAATTGTGTAATGTGATAGTTTATCTAATTATTTCATTCACTATTCAATATGGTTACTATTACAGAGATACTTTTAAAACATAACTCAAAATCAAAAGGCTCAGAGTCACTACTTTTTGAACGTCAAAATTACATAAGACAGTCCCCCAAAACGCGCATCCTTCACCACTTCCTAGTGCTTGCTGGGAAGAAGTGGCACGACTAACTCCACAGTAGCTTGCTGGCTCCCTCTATCGATAGCCTAATTTATAAACAGTTCCAAGTTAATATCAAGTAAAAATTAAATGTCTAAGGTTTTAAAAAGTTTTAGACTAAGATTACTCAATCCAAAAGTATTTGTTTGTATTTAAGGCGAGGTTCTTCAAGGGTGCGTTCTTATTCTTGAGGTGGCAGCGGGGCGCGAGTAAATTGTGGCGTGAACTTCGTTAGTTTTGGTTTGAAAATTATATGCTTTACAATATTAACAATTTTAAACCCGACGGACATTACATCATCATAGAGGTTTATTTTGATGTGATTTTCAATACATAAAGTATTATAATATAGAAATAAAATGAGTTTTAATCTACAAAATATAATATCATCCCATAATAATTGGAAGGTTATACTTAAGGCTTTGACTGTCAGACAACAGACACAATAGAAAAACTATTGTTAGCGGTCACTGGTGACCGCGGTGGCAGTCAATGTGTTAATATTAACATTTATAATATTTAATTTAAACTTAAACTCGGAACAGTACTGGCTTCATCTCCAACTCCCCACGACCTCCTAGTTCTTTCTGCTGAAGTTTAAGCTGGCTGGCATTAATAAGTGATAATTATAGTCACCTACCTACTTTACATGTTAAATTAAATTATAAGGGTTTAATGTCATAATATATTATTACGGTACACCCTTAAAGGCTACCGTGTGATGTTGTATGGTGGAGATATATTTTTACTAATATAGGTTATTTCAAACAGTTTGTTGTTTTCTTGCATTTCACTACATAACCATCTTGCATCTGGGGTTTTGTTCCTTTATTTATTTATTTATTGAAACATTATGCACAAGTAAAAAAACTGTACAAAGGCGGACTTAATGCCTTGGGCATTTTCTACCAGTCTACCTTAGGGTGATGCAGAGACAATACACAGTAGGTGCAATAATAGAAAACAATTTAGAAGATATTAATAACTAAGATACAATGTATGTGAGTTAAAAGAAAACCTACAACAACTTAATTCTGAGACGAATCTGCTAACTTCTTGTGTATTTGTTCTCGAGCTGTCACTTTAAATGTGAACTGATTGGTTACCGTCCTGATATTCTGAGGGAGCGCATTCCAAAGGAAAACCGCCTGGACAAAGAAAGAAGACTTTATAAAACCAGAGCGATGAGAAGGACAACGAAGAAGACGATTATTCTCGGACCGAAGATTCTTGCTGTGTGTAGCGCATAAATATTGACAAAGAGAAGTCAGATAAGAAGGAGAAGTGGGTTTGTGAAGGAGAGAAAACAGGGTTGTCAAACCCCTCAACGTTCTGCGCTGCCGGATAGGCAACCACTTTAAAAGCGATCGATGTGCGGATACATGATCATACTTGCGGAGATTGAAAACAAATCGAATGCAGCTATTAAGAAGTCGGTCAAGTTTATTGAGGAGATCTGCATTCAGGTCATAGTAGCACACATCACCATAGTCAATTATGCGGAAGATAAGAGACTGTACAAGCATTGCCTTAATGTGTGGTGGGAGAATATTTTTTAACCGATAGACCGACCGCAGCGTTCCAGTAACCTTCTTGCTCACAATCGCGACCTGCTTACGCCAGTCCAGGCAAGTGTCAACATGCAAACCCAGATCCTTGACATCAGAGCTAAACGGAATCACTGTGCCATCAAAGGTAACCGGTGGCATCGTTAAACCATTCAGCCTCCTCAAGCTATAGGGGCTCCCCACAATAATAGCCTGACACTTGGTTGGGTTAACCGCCACCCCAAAACGATCAGACCAGTTTTTGACAACTCGTAAATCCCGATTTAGCTCCTCGACCGCATCGGATAAGCCCTCAACACCTGCCTGACAGTAGAGCTGTAAGTCGTCAGCGTAAAGATGATACGCACACTGGAGTTCGGAAGTTATGAGATCTATAAAGATAGAGAACAAAAGTGGAAATAAAATGCCGCCTTGAGGGACGCCAGCTTCAAGATCACACCAGCTGGAGTTAGAATCACCAGCAAGAACTGATTGCTGACGCCCCCGAAGATAGGAAGAAAACCATTCCAGAACCTCGTGAGAGACCATGCGATAGGAGAGGATGGATAAAAGGACTTCGTGACTGACGGTATTGAAAGCATTTGAAAAATCGATCAACACTAAAACCGTAACCTTAGTGTCTTCCATTCCTCGCCTTATATCGTCAGTCACTTTAAGGAGAGCAGAAGTTGTACTGTGGCCGGGCCTGAACCCGGATTGGAGTGGACTAATGAGGGAGTTTTTGTGAATGAAGTTGGAGAATTGTTTATGTACACAGGCCTCGAGTACTTTGCATAAAAAGGGAAGGATGGAAATTGGGCGAAAGTGAACGAGAAGAGTGGGATTAGGGATTTTAGGTAGTGGTCGAACATGGGCTTTCCGCCACAGGGAAGGGAAAACACCGGAGAAAAGGGAGAAGTTAACTATATGGGAAATTGCAGGAAGGAGCTGCTCAACCACTGTCACGATCATGTGTCGACTGATGTTATCACAACCAACGGTTTTGGATTTAATGGATAGGATAATCTTTTTGATCTCTCCCGGGTCGACTGGGGTGAAGGTATTGGGGGTAATATTGGGTCTCGTCAGATCAGCAAGATAGTCAAGGGTTTGACATTTGGTTGGATTATCAAGAGTGGGAACAGTGGAAAAATGACGATTTAGATCGTCCAAGCCAAATGTATTAGGAAGGTCTGAATGTCGCGATTTGCCGATACCTAGAGTTCAACGGAATTTCCAGATATCAGCAGGAGAAGCAGAAGTGATGTTATCAAGAATGTGGCGACTTTTAGCGTTGCGTATCATCTGATTACAACGATTGCGAGCAGTTTTGAAGAGGGTCCAATTATCATCCGACCGATCATTTTTAAACTTCCGAAACGCGCGGTCCCTTCGTCGCATCGCCATCCGAACTCCCACATTCATCCATGGCGCAGGTGGGCGCTTTAGCTTGACTCTCCTGATAGGAGCGTGGGTGTCGTAGGTACAGCTTAACTACAACATTGTTGAAAAACGCAACTTTATCGTCAACTGTAGTGGCTTCCTCCAGGGGTGTCCAGTCAATATTAGAAGCATCTTGTGCAAGCTTTTCATACAGAGGGACAAAATTATTTTTTGTAACAGTGGCTTTGTTACACAAAAGATTTTGTCCCTGAAAAGACATGTAAAGTAAGTAGGTGAGTATAATTGTGACTTATTAATGGTGTTATTGATTATATCGTTTGGATTTATTTTCTATCGAGCGAACTTTTTTCAATTATGTGACGAGTACCCGACGTACTTACAGAAAGGTCTCAAAAGCAACATATCATTTTTTCACGTGTTTAATAATTACCGTTTCTAAATAAAATGGCATTTAAATTACACTAGCTTTTGCCCGCGGCTCCGCCCGCGTGGATGTTGGTTACCGCGTAAAAATGTAGCCTATGTCCTTCTCCATATCCCAGGCTATATCTCTGCCAAATTTCATAACGATCGGTTCAGCGGTTTAGGCGTGAAAACGTAACATACAGACAGACAGACAGAGTTACTTTCACATTTATAATATTAGTATGGATTTCCTAGAGGTTAACTTGAAGAACCTCGCCTTAAAAATAAACCATGAGGACATCTGACTGATATAGTAATGATAATTTTGGAATTGGACAATGGGTCAGGTTGCATTATGCATGTGGAAAATAACTACATCGCTTATGGTGTCAGTGTAGTGTAGCTCCTCAATAAATCAATCCACTGCTTCTCAAAGACGCAAATGCTGTTTGTTTTCATATTTAAGAAGATATCACATACAGCCATTTATATGTAGGTATACCTTGTTAGAGTAGCAGGAAAAACCTATTGTGACCTTGGGTTGCACTATTGGAATCAGCCAATTATGTCAAATGAATTATGTTCATCACTGAACTGTCCTCAATTGACCCCTTGTTAACTGGCAACCCATTCCATGATACAAGTATACATATAATAGGTACCTATCTAGAACCCCGTAGGAATAGTTAACAGGGTACTTTAAGTTCTAAAGAAGTGAATAAAAGGTATTCAAAAGAGCACAATCTTGGGTTTAAATAACTCCTGTTAACCACCTGTAGCGTCCCTACGTACCGATCAAAAACACATACTTCTATGAAATCAGTGTCACATACAAAAGCAAACAATAACTATTACAAAACCGTACAATTCGAGCCACTATCTCAAGTCAGTCAGTGAACTATTAAGACACCGTATCAAACAGAAGCTTTTTACCAAACTTATCAGTCGTGATTAGATTCGTAATATTTGTTTAACATAATTACTTGTACATCGTTGAACTACAAGTGAATCTCGCGACAGATAAAGCTATACCGTACGACAACAGTAGCTGTTATCAATTCTTCTCGACTCCAATAAATAGTGACCGCACTGATAAGGCTTCTGTAGTCAGTCGTCAGTCAATACTCGACGGCCACTATGTACTTACATATTGTACGCGAATGTAGACAGAGAGTGTTGGAACTTCAGTGTTGATTCTTGGATTTACAGTGAAAGGATTAAACATGACTATTTTGTGTGTCCTGACGGGCAATAAGTGAGTTGTTGTGTTAACAAGGTGGTAAGTTGCGTCCTAATAGGTAGGAAAAATGCAACACATAAACTCAAAGATACCGTTCTGAATCACTTTAAATCAGCGATCAACCAAAGGTTCTAAAGTTATAAAACTAAAACGAAGGTTAGAACGATACATCACTACATATTATAAAACAAAGTCCTCCGCCGCGTCTGTCTGTCTGTCTGTCTGTCTGTCTGTCTGTCTGTTCGCGATAAACTCAAATACTACTGCACCGATTCTCATGCTGTTTTCACCAATGGATAGCTTGGTTCTCTAGGAAGGTTTAAGTATATAATTTGTTATGTTTTTGTATGCATTTTTGTATGAATTAACGATATTTGTTGGAGGTGTCGGAAAAAAATAAGCCGTCTGGGAGCTTTCAACGAAAACGCTGTCTAAACCCTTTGAGATATAACAAAATAATGTATGGTGGAATTGTGTATCATAAAAAGGTCTTCAAAAAAGTCCGCGATGGCATATGTCTATCTCTTAAGGATAACATACTATATCCATTTTATTGACTTTTTGTAGGTATTTGTTTGCCGAATTTTACTCTTGGAAATACGATTACGATAACAATACGCTATAATATCAGTAGCTATTAGCCAAATTATGTTCGTAGATAAATAAGCTAGCTACTTATGTGTATTTCAAAGAGTATACAAGAATATTTATCATAAAAACATTACTAAACACGGCGGCCTTATGATCAAAATTTGTGCATTCCATAACTTTCGTTACTTTTTCACTGACATATTTATCACTTTTCGATAAACTAACACTCAATACGAAATCTACACTTATTTCTCAGTAATTCTGTCTAAGATTCTTCTAAGATTAAACCGTTTTCTCATTGAATCCATTCGCACGTATAACCTTGATGAATGTTTACATTAAGCATCGCGTCACACCGCCACACGACCACAGAGTATAGACGTATTTTGTTTTCTTTTTTCGTTCGTTTAGTGGTGTTCCCGCTAAAATGTCAACCGGTCAATTATTAGTCGATTAATCGAATTCTACATCCAGATCGTGTTGCAAGTATAAAATAAATGTCTAATATTTCGTCCAATTGCGAACGTGACCCTGAGAAAAGTTAGTACTTACGTGAATTATTCTAAAATTATTATTTGTGTCGCAATTTTATTTCGTGCTGTATTTGGTACAATTGATTGCTTTAAGAATTTGAGTGAAATTTCGTATTTTGAATTTGTGTTTGTTATCTTTAGGTAAAGACTCATTCACGTTCAGAACATAAGTACTTTTACTATATTAAATCATTTGTTTCGGTTTCTATTCACATAGTGTTCATGAAGAAACCATAAAACCATAGTTATTATTGTGAAATGTTAAAAGTTTGATGTCAAGCTCGATAGATGGCGTTGACGTCGAAATAGATCTCGCTATGGTTTCGTTACCGCGATTTGGTTGGGGTCTCGCAATTTTAATTAAATATACCAGCTTAGATCTGTACACAATTGTGGTTTTATTTTCAACCGTATTAGTGTGCACATTAGTTCGATAGTAGAGATGGGCTGAGTGATGATTTTTCTGTATCGGTGACTGCATGACAATGACAAAAAAATATCGGTGACGGGAACAATGACAAAATCATCAATGATTTTTATTTGAGTATTAGATCTCGTCACTTCATTTGTGAGTAGATACTGAATGATCGCGGAACGGCTTAGTGAAATTATCATTAGTTATTTATGTAGGCATGAGTCGAGTTTGTCAGTTGGCCGCGTAATTTAAATTTTCTTAGTTTGTGACATTCATTGCAGGTTATTTAGGTATTGATTTATCGTTATGGAAATCATCAATATGTTTACATTTGTGATATTTGCTGCAAGATATGACTATTTAGTATATCATGGCAATTTGTCGTAAAAACTTGGTCGCGTAAATATGCACCTCCCCAACAAGTAATATTCCAATCTTCCTTTCATGCTTTTTCCAGGCTTAGGACTAGCAAAGACTTGCAAAGTAATAGTACATACTTAGTACCTAATAAAAGAAATCTATCAGTCTGCTAATTACACTACGTATTTCGTACGCGTAAAATTAAATTAGGGTGGTTGTTCGTCCTCGTCTATCCAAAACAATGATTCACGAAATACTAAATGCTAGATAAATTGCATTCGTGATTTGCCGCGCATTTCGCACGCAAACATAAACAATGCAAGTGAAAGCATTGTTGCCGTTCCGTGCGCTCAGTCCCGGTCATTTTATCGAAACATGTGAGTTCCAGTCCAGTATCGCCGATCGCGCAGTCTCGCAACGTCGCAATTCACAGTCACACCGCCCGCTGCGCCCGAGACGGCCCGATACCGTCCGATCCGAATCACCGAAGTTCGCGTTCATTGTCATTCTTGTAATGATTTTTAAGCATTGATGATTTTGTCTTTGTCATTGCATGATGAAATGATTTTAAAATATCGATGATTTTTACATGTGACATGATATCGGACTCATCTCTATTCGATAGTTCAACTCATTACCAGCTCGGTAATAAACACATAGTGAGTCACATTAATATTAAGTTAGAATTTTGAGATATAGCCTGGGATATGGAGAGGGTAGTACATAGGGTACTTTTTTATGCGATAACCGACATCCACGCGGGCGAAGCCGCGGGCAAAAGCTAGTTCACTAATAATAGGAACCTATATAATCAGTCCTAATTTCAAAACTGGCTGGAGATTACACATACAGACCTACTACTACACATACACACTTAAACTGGGGGTGATGAAAGATTTAATAAAATGTCAATATTGAACAACTTTACATAATACAGCTTTCCTCTTAGAGATACCGTAATTCGTTTTTCATCATCATCTTCAACAAATAAAGCAACATTTAAAAACAATGGAAAAAGGAACAGCTGTACTTAATCATATTTTCAGGTGCTAGGCTTTTCCCGGCTCTTTAGTCAACTGAGGCCGCTCGAACTTATCCCGCGGGATGAGTTGACCTAATGAATTTTTGAATTGGGCAACTGATCCCACTTTAGAAAAGATTATTATTTATATATAAATATGTACACACGTGAACAAAATTCTTTGGGGAAAGAAATAACACACCACCGCCGTAAACACCGGGAGATGTTTATATTTGCATTCGTATTGCGCGTAAATCGGACGATCGGACCCAAGGCTAAAGCTTATGTACTTATTACTTACGTACATATGTATGGCTTCGATCAATCGTCATAGATTGATATGTAATTGATCGTTATCACCGTGTCACAGGTCGGAAAACAGCGCGAATGGCGGCGGAGGAGGACATTGACACTCTCAAACTATACTGGGATCACTTCTTCAAAGCGGAGACTGGCACTTATGAGGTAAGATATTAATGATCAGAAATACAGAAGTAGGTCAGTTACTCCACGAAGGTACGCCTTTAATACACAGTCGCTTTTCCTTGGGAGATATGGTAGGTACCCCTTAAATGGATAGCTATCAATAGCTTAAGCAATCCATTGCTAGACGTGGGTCTTGATAGATTATTATTGCACGCCACCTGGCATTTGTCTGCATTTGGGGAAATGCCACTCAAGAACTTGCTTCCATCGGTCATTGAACCTCTATCGCTAAGGCTAATTATGGCCTAGGTCACTTACATCACGACAGCACACTTGGTAGGCCATGGGATCGCAAACTGACAGCTGTTTGCCCAGGATCTGCCGGAAATACTTTAAGCTACCGAAACTCATGGCGGTAATTACTTCTACGAGGTACAATATTTACCCTTCGATCAACGCCAATATGCTGTCTCGTATTTTCTCTCCATAGCTCTATTCCTACCGAAGGCAAATAAACTAATTAGGTTTACTACCTACATTGATACAGTTAAATCGATAAACTCGTTAATACATTTACAGAGTTAATGTAATTGTAGTACCTACATAGCTCGTAGACCACGAAATACGAAAGCGGCCGAGCTATTATCCAATTGAGTTGTGGTCACGCTGGACTGGCTACACTCAAATGATCTATTGCACACAACATCACGCTATTCTCCTTTGCAAGTTGGCACAAAGCACTTCGTCCACGACAGTTGAATTTCGCGTAGACCGGCTTCTTATGAAAACTGTACACACTTTATACAGTTTATGCTGGCCTCTTATTATGTTGAAACTCCATAACGCCATGCGCCAGTTCAGCCTAGGTCAAAATGTTACCACTGACGTGCAGTCGACTGTAGGATACGGAGCAATAAGACTATCACAATAACCTGTTTTTAGGGTTCCGTAATCAACAAGATATCCTTATAGTTTCGCCATGTCCCACAGTGGAACGAATGTATGGGAGCGGTTGGACGTAGACATGTCCGAAAAATAAGAGTAAAATTATGACAAACTAATGATGCCATCTTATTCGATTACTTAATGCCTTCATAAATTGTGGTGATGAATTTCTTCATAACTCCCATATTTCGGGAGTAATTTGAGAAAATGTGAAATTTTACTATGAAAATGAGTGTATCGAGCTCTCTCCCTCCTGATTCCGGGCTTGTTTCAAGTAGCGGTCTCTAATATCGTAATGCTATTACTAAGAGCTATATTTAATACTAAGACACATAGTGCGCCAAATGTGCACTTTCTGGGATAAAAGGAAATGAAAATTTAAAAAAAAAAACGTTTTTTCCCCATTTGTATTTACTTTAAACCGCAGACAGACTTATTAAGAGGTCTATAAATATATTATATATATACAGAAATATATATTAACAAAAATATTCACAAGAACTGATGAGAGTATGACTTTTAAGTAAGTTGATAATAAATTACCTAGTTTCATTAAAAGTACAATAAATAATTAAGATGTAAGCTCTAATTTACTAAGTTACACATTTTAAAACAATAACATCATTTAATTATCTTCGTCATCATCATCATCATCAATTAATTCAAATTCAGAATCGATGTCCGCTAAATCATTTATGTTAACAAATTCGATATCACTTTTCTCAGAATCCGTAAGCTCATAAAATTCCTTAAAAGAAGATTTTTTTACAAACTTATTTCCTTTTGGACGGATACTTGTAACAAGTGGATCAGAAGACAGTAAAAGATTGTGCATAATATCTTCATTGCATGAGATACTGCTATGCTTTCGAGAATGCCCCTCTCTATATTTTCTAAAATCTTTATTTCTAGCCTCAGATGCCTCTTCGGATAGAAAACCAATGGGCACAATTGACATGTTCTGAACTATGTCTGGCCCATGCATTAAAATTTTATGAAGTGAAGAAGGCATATAATACCATGGGTATAACTCCACGTAAAGCTTAGCAGTATCAAAGCAGAACTCTCGGAATTTAGTTACGTTGATCTTCTCTCCTGATGAAATACACTGCAAGATCACACAGATTTTTCTTAAAAGCATAGCATCTATTCCGGTCAGTTCAGCAGATTTAGTGTAGTTTTCAAAAAATCTCCTTGCCGAGTTGCCATTTTTGGTGGATCCACTGCCTTGTTTCACAACATCGAGAAGTAAGCCCGTTTCTCTTCTTACAGCCTCTTGAACTCTTTTCTTCCTGTCATCAACTTGCCTTTTTGCTATATCACCCCTTACTTGCCATGATTTTATGTCTAATTTGTAGGAAATGTGTAATAAGCATTCCATTGAGCGAATCCAAGCGTGAAGGGTGCTTAAGCTATATTTATACATGTCCTCGTTTGCGTGTTTATCTTTGATTAACTCTAAATTATTCATTTCTTTAGGACAAGCCTTGCATATGTCACACACTGAAGCTGCTGTATTGGATATAATGGAATGAATTTTACCATCAATCATTGTCAACAGCAGTTGGTGTTTGACACTAATTCCATCAGTGATGGTGGATGGAGTTAAGGCTTCAATCTCTGCTTCGATTTCAGCCATCTCTCTCTGCACATTTTCTTTGGTTTCCTTTATAAACTTAAACAATATTGGCCGGCAAAATGAAGTGGAAGATGGTCGCTCGTTTTCCCAAATTGTTACACCTTTTGAGACGAGCCGCAGTGGTACAAGACTAATCATAAAATTACTAGCAAGATCGATTTGCTCATCTTCACTCGTCCTTTGATGATAAATGCTTTGGCTAGATGATCCGTCAAAACCCCATTTGCTGGTCAATACGAGCTGTTGATTGGGATCAACAGGGGTTTCTAACGACCTAATAAGTCTTCTTGAGGTTAAATCCATCAAGGCTTGTAATTTGATTTTTGCAGAGCTCTCTGTAACTGTGAGATCTTCTTTGGCCGGATAGCACTTAATTTTTTCTTTAACCAACATGTAGTAACTCGGGTATTGAAGAGCTCCTTCTTGAGTGTTGAAATCCCGAAGAGTGTTATAGCGCCATTTCGATAAGTTCATCGATACATAAAGAGCCAATGCCTTCAAAGGGGATATTTCCCGTACCTGAATTGATTTACCTTCAATGAAGGCTTTGATTTTTGAGGCCTCTTCTGGATTCTCCGTCAAGTATTTCATAACATAAGCTGTATCGCTTTGTCCTGCCTTTTGAAGCGCCCTTTCGGCCGAAAACATAATTTCAGCGCTGCTACTGCTGCATGAAAGACTATCTTCAGTGCGTCTTCTTTTTTGCCGGTTACTAAGGTCCTCAAAAGATTTACGAGGACTAGGATGTGTACAAGTTGAAGCATCAGATTTAGCAGGAGAAATTATGGGCTCGATGACGTCACTTATATTTTCTGTAGAAGGTTCCATATTTTCATTCTGTAATTCCGGCCATTGAATTGCAGCCTGTAGCCAAATCTCATGTTTCTTCCGAAACTTATCTGTGCTTCTTCCAGACTGTGTCCATTTTGCATAAATGCGGTAGCAAAATCGACGACACCAGTCTTTTAAACTTGTTTCAGCACTTTCACATAACTGAACACAACTGTTATCTTTTAAAACACTGAACAAATAGTTAAAGTCGCGTAAATCTTTATGTGCGCGTGCGCATAAAGCAACGTGAATATCAAGATTTGTATTAAAATTTGGAAAATACATTGCGAGATTAGCTTGGATACAACGAGGTGTAAATCAACACTGATTTTAAAGTTACTAATAGTGACCTATTTATATAAAATCCAGGTATCCCAGGTATCCTTTGTTAAATATTGCAAGGTAATTAGTTATTGTGATAATTAGTAAATGATGCATGCTAAATTAGTGTATTAAGAGCCATTTAGTAATTAAATAATAGCAATGTTCTTATCAGTAATCATTAGTGCATCAGTTTTATATGTAAACCTTAAGTCCCTAATTATATATCCTAATTAGCTTATATCTTCTCTAATTGGCTGCTCAGAAATGTTATTGTAATAAGGTAAACCTTTAGAAAAACGGTTTTAATCAACAAAATAAACAAAAAATAAAAAAATTGTGTTATAAAATAAACATCACTCTTTATCCCAGAAAGTGCACATTTGGCGCACTATGTGTCTTAGTATTAAATATAGCTCTTAGTATTAGCATTATGATATTAGAGACCGCTACTTGAAACAAGCCCGGAATCAGGAGGGAGAGAGCTCGATACACTCATTTTCATAGTAAAATTTCACATTTTCTCAAATTACTCCCGAAATATGGGAGTTATGAAGAAATTCATCACCACAAGTTATGAAGGCATTAAGTAATCGAATAAGATGGCATCATTAGTTTGGCATAATTTTACTCTTTTTTTTCGGACATGTCTACGTCCAACCGCTCCCATACATTCGTTCCACTGTGTGTCCGACTGTCTGTCCGCGGCTTAGCTCAGAGACTCTTAGTACTCGGATATACATATTAATCACGCCACCAAAGAGGTAAAAAAAAAAAACAAAAAAAAAAGTGTAGTGAAGTTCCCTTGCGTGTAAATTGGGTATAATTTTTTTTTTCTCGTCAATCCCATGGCCACACCATGGGATTGTCGAGAAACGAGACGGTATCATTCTTAGGCCGTTCAAAAATATTGCGGGTCCTTAATAATCATTTTTCTATTTAGGGATTCGTTTGCGTAATATTAAGCTTTAAAGTGCAAATTTTTGTTAGTTTAGTCAAGTGTCCCCCACCTTAATTGCTATTTTTGGATATGTGATAAAAATCATGGCAGTAGTAGGTATACATATCGAATTTAAAAAGAAAACTATCACAGAAAAGTAAGCTTTACAAGATAACGAGTAACGAAACACAAACAAGTAACAAGAATAGTTAACCAACTTACATTTGCAGTTGGAATGTATGGTAGAACATGTATTTTCAACTACAATGTTACGTTTGTTCTTGGTATACCTAAATTCGTCCCTACTACGGAACCTTTGATTATGTTTTATGTGAAATAGCCCACACGCACATTTCCGAATCACTGCAATTCTGGCAAGCCAGAATCTATAGTGACGAATAACCAGAAAAGCCCTGGTACAATGTAGCTCGACGAGCGAGTACCCCCAGGGCAATAGTAACTGTCTATTTGATCTATCGTGGATAGGAAAGAAATATCGTTTAAACTGCACGACTAAAACTAACATTACAAAAATTATACATGCCGTAATACTAAATCCAGAAGTATAACGGCATCGTCAGCATGTTAATTAATCCACCACACGATTTTTTACCAAATTGCACAACACTATATTATTGAAACGAAAATCTCGTTTGTACCTATACCGTTTATAATAAAGTTTTTTTTTTTTTTTGCAGAAATCGACATGGCTGGATCTGTTCTTGGCCGAGTTCCTGATCCGTGTCAACGACGGCGCCAACCCCAAGGAGTTGATCAAGTTCTGGTAAGGAAATTATAACACTTTGTTTGGTCGATCAATGATAAACAAATACTGTTTTTGGGCGGATGTGCCACACCGTCTGCCTCGTGTTTGGAAGTAAATTCCCACGATAAGAATTTGTTAATCTTGATCTCTTTAGGGTGTAATATTTATCTATCTGATAGCTTTAATATCATATTAATATGGTTTGCTATTATTCAAACTCAAGTCGGTTGTCAGAAAGATGAAGCTTAAAAAAAAAAAACTTTAAAATCTTTTAAATAAAAATAAAAAATATTGTTACATAATTCATGTTCAAAATAAGACTTCATGTTCGATTCATGTTCAAGAACTGAGAGGTGTGGTGCGGCGCGGCGACTGCCTCGGTTTAGTTTACCGTACGTTCGCATTGCATGTTATTATCATTATTTATCAAACAAAACACAGACAGACACACGGCACACCGCGCCACGCTTGGTAGATGGTAGTTACGTAGAGCTCCAGCTTGATTCCCATAGAATAGAAACCACGTTCATTACCGTCTTCTTCGTCGTGTCTACTTTGTTATTATGCCTTTGTCCTACTTGTTTGTTCCACCACAGCCCAGTGAGTGGCGTGGTGACGCTGGTGGGTTGCGAGCTGCTGTGCGGCATCCACCGAGTGACGTCATCCATCAACACGCACTACTCTGTGCCGCTGCCGTGCCTCGACACGCATGCGCCGCTCCCTGATAATGCACTGCCAAATATTGAGACATACAATGATGCCGGGTGTAAGTATACTACAGATTACATTACTGAAGATACAATAAAATAAAATAAAATACGCCTTATGCAATAGTTTGAGTATCACAGAAGCCTGATACTACTCATTCTCGACGTTATTTATGGCTGTAACAAAAAGCTAGGTTACGTGTTAAACAAAAGTAGTTGCAGTAACACCACACACCTCACGCTACTGGCAACACGTTTTCCGCAACGGCAACGTAAGAACATGTTGCTGAATCAATATTGTGTAACTCTTTTTCCCATGAATAGGTACTGGGCTTACTAAATCGGTGTTATCTCTACTTCGACTTTTACTTCTGTTTACAGCTTGTCTCGGAATTAACGCACACCACCAAACACCCCAATTAGAATATTAAGTTATAATCATAATACATACACTGAATTTTTACTATTATGTATAAACATTGTTTATTTGTTAAATTAGTAATACTGATTTTGGGAGAAAATTGTGGTTACATTACAAATCTACGCACGCACACAGTCGCACACGTATAAGAGGGTCTAGTGTAGTAGTAGGTATTTAGTCCATTTTGGTTTATTTTGACTGTACAGCGGAAGCGTGTCTGTAATTCACGTAGTTTTCATTATTTTTGGGGGGAAAAATGTTCCTTTATTAAAAATGACAGAAACCGATTCAGTAAACGATTCTTAACAAACAAATTTCATAATGTGCATTAATTTAGTTACACATTGTATAATCCAACTTCAGAAATTAGTCCAACTGGACCTGGTTTGTTCACCTTTTCTTCTACTAACGTGGCCTCTCTTAACAATTTGTGTATTTGCAGCCGCGGAACAAAAACCGGAAGAGCAGAAAGTGGGTCCAACGAGTTTGTTCACGCGCATCAACACACAGTCGTCGGAACAAATCCTCAGGAAGTACCTGCTAGGAGGTGTGGCCTGGAGGTGCCTCGTGCTGCTCAAAGCTTTAGGAGTTGAGGTGAGGAACCGAAATTAAGAACTAGCGACCCGCCCTTGCTTTGCACGATTTTTACGACTTGACTCGGCTTCTTTATTATATTTAAGTTTAATGCGAATGTATTATACACAACAACCCTTTTGGATTAAATCTAAATGTCTGTCTGTCTGTTTGTTCCGGCTGATCTCCGAAACGTACCCCTTATACCATCTGCCAGTGAAAGTCCCGTCAAAATAAAATTTGTCTAAGTTACTACTTAGGCTACTTTTATTTTAGAATAAGCTACGCGAGCGAACCCGCGGGCTGCAGCAAATGTATAATAATGTTTATTGATTTGAGCTCGTTTTATCTCATTTCCGTTTCAGCCCATTGGTAGAGGAACATAGCAAAAACAAAATTCGTAATTTCTGTAATTTTCTTTTGGAACTTTTCATCCTGAACCTTAATTTGGCGACGACTTTTATGATATAAATAAGCGAATCCTGTAGCTTGAGGTCAGTGGAAAACTGAATAAAATTCAATTTAAATTGCAGAAAAGATAGTAAAAAATGCATAACTCCCAGTCTAACGATGAAGTAATAAATCAAACAAATCTACCCACACTTAACAAGGTTGAGACATCCGTTCTTTATTGTTGACCAGAGATAATTATAATTGTTTATTACAGCGCAGTGTTTTTTTTGCCATAAACTAGTGATATCATCTTTTTATTGAATATTACTACCCAATAGTTCACTAAAAATGTACGAGTAGCACTCCCAGGTGTTAATTTTGTATACTCAATATTTTTTTTAATCTTAAAGTTTTTGTGACCTTACAGGTAATACATAAAATAATTCGTACATGAAAAATTGTAATGATGAGTTTTGTTTGCATTACAGATTTATGAAGCAAGTCTAGGCGTATAATTTTCCGGTTTTATCAAAAATGACAATAGAACCCACACAAAAAAAGAGAGATGTTTTTTTTTTTCAACTCGACGTAGAACCTCTTTCTAGTACACGGGTATATCGCCCACAAAAATATTATTTTTACCTTGGGCCTAGGTTTCGAGAAAATTATTTTCAAAAAGATGTGTTAAACACTGTCACTATTTTGACCTTTTGGGACATTTTTATTATGTTCAAGCAGAAAGTGTGTTTAAATTGATTTTAGTTAGTCATAAAACAGTCAATTGACCTTTTTGTGATAACCCTAAATTTGAAATTTTGACTTCAGTACTTAAAAATGATTTTCTCGAAACCTAGGCCCAAACTGAAAGTAACATTTTTGTGGGTGCTAAACCTTTGTATGTGGAATCTATTTGTACCAGACAGAGGTTCTACTTCGAGCTAAAAAAACTGATTTCGGCTTTTTTTTTGTGGGTTTTGTTTTTTGAGTCATGGATACTCGAATAAAGAGAAATTCTATTCTATTCTATTATGATTTCTGATCAAATAAAAACGGAAAAATATGCGCCTAGAATTGCTTCATAAATATGCAATACAAACAAAACTCATATACAGTTTTTTTTTAAGTACGAATTATTTTCAGTATTTTGAGCTTCAAGTAAACGAAAACTTTAAGATATAAAATAGTATACAAAATTGACACGTGGGAGTTCTACTCGTGCACTTGTAATGAACTATTGAGTAGAAATATTTAATAAAAAGCTGATGTCACATTTTTGGGACAACAAAAAACACTGTGCAGCGTTTTATTGATTTTTATTCCGTAGGGTATTATTTTTTATTCTGCTTTGATTACTGTGGCACTTTATCTGCCGGACGCATCACTCGGTGCATGTGAACTTAAGTTAACTATCTTTCAAATAGTCATATTAAGACGTGCTAATTTAAATAATATTTTTCCTTGGCCATTGCCCTGCTATCATTTTTACATTAAATAAATCATAAAATATATCGATACTCATCTCTACTCTGCGTATCAATTTGACCTGACTACAATACCAACGGTCGTTGACCCCAGATATATATGTATATATATATTTTTTTATCTCGTTAATATTGTTTCTCATCAGGTCTACGGAGTTTCGCTAACTTATTTAATTTAACCCTGTATTTCTTTGTGCAACAGTTTAAAAACGCAGTTTTATTATTATTTAACTGGGGCACTCAGTGCTTTCCTGTTATAACTTTTAATAGAGGAACAAGAAACAACAGTCCACAAAAACAACGTACGGGTTTGATATCTAGCGAAATGCTAATGTATTCAACAAGATTAGCGTCATCTCAGTTTGAGGTTTTAATAATTTATTATTATTGAACTTTTTATAAAAGTTCGTTAGTTTTAGTCTAGACTAGCTGCTGCCCGCGGCCTTGCCCGCGTGGCTTTTTCTAAAATATAAGTAGCCTTAGTTACTCCTTATATCATTAGCTATCTGCCAGCGAAATTACCGTCAAAATCGGTCCAGCCGTTTCGGATATTAGCAGAAACAAACAAATAGACGTAAAGACAGACAAAAAAAAAAGAAGTTTGTTGAACTCAAACTCAAAGCATTTATTTCAATTAAACCATGAACAGGCACTTTTGAACTGTCAAAGAGACGGTCAGTTAGTCAGAAAAGCTAGTTGCCCATTCCAAAACGTAGATCTCTATGGAGAATAAAGAAAAAAAAAAGAAAGAAAGAAAGAAAAAACGTTTATTTGCGGTAAACATGACGCAAAAAAAGAACACAACACAAAAAAGAATAAGTTTGGGGTAAATATGCGTCACATCCACGCAAAACGGCCATCGCTCAGCATAAGAACGGGCAAGAAACTCCAAGGACACTCTTTTAAATGAAGATATTACAAAACCCTGGCTACGTTTATTCTTGTTGCTTCTATATGTGAGACAATGTAAAAAATAATAAAACAATTCAAAATATAAAATTTAAAATAAGCCCTGGAAGTTGATGACCAGTGTGGTCTCAACTGACGGCATCCGTTCACGAACATGACGCGTGGATCAGCACCATCCAGCTCAACCATTTTGTAGGGAACCGAACCGAAAAACACACGCGCCACCATCAGAGAGACATTTAAATGAGCATGACTTACTCTCAACTGCCATGCTGTTTCAAGTCAATATACATCATAATAACATAGGTAATAAACGGTTCCATGGTACTCACATTTACAAAATGGAAAAAATGCTTCTAAATTATGCAAATAATGTTTGCAATGTATTTGAGAAATGAATAAAAACTTACTACCAAAAAAGAAAGAAAATAATTATTATCTATTGGAGTATTCAACAATTGAAACATGATTAAATTAAAAATAAACATTAAGTTCGTAATGTCAGAAAAAAAAAAAAAAAAAAAAAAGGGGAAGCAACTTCCAAGTATTAAAATTTTATCTAGTGACCCCAACTGGCTATGGAGCAGGTACCTACCGTATATACTTTCATATCCTAGATGTCTTAGAACCAAAAAAAATCGAAGACATGTGACATCTACTAACCCGTACTGGGCCCGCGTGGAGGGTTTTGGCACTCCCTCTCACAGAGAGGAGGCATGTGTCCCAGCAGTGGGAACATTATAAGCTGATTATGTATCAGTAAAAAGCTGTTGTTTTGACATTACAAACAGACACTTAAATTGGATTTATTTGTAATATCAATACCCATTTCGTCTGCGAAGTTTCGCTATCCAATTTAATTTGACCCTGTATACAATAAAATTATTGTTTTACTAGATTGTAGATCAGATCTTATTAATTACCCAACACAGTACTTTCTACTACTTGTAGATCTATTGAAAATGTAGCCACGAGCTCGTAATCGGATTGTAACGAGTATAATCCGTTGTTCGTGCGGAATGGTTTATACCCTTGTATCTATGTTTAATATTGTAATAGCTAACAAGTAGTATCTCGTATGGCTTTCATTGAAAATAGCTGCAAAAACACCATGTGGGGACGACAATACGACAAAAAATTAAACCTCTAACTAATGAGTCACTGGTGCCGATTCCCTTGTTCACAAACTAAACTAAATTTAAGTTCAGTGCATCTTTTTCTTTCTATTTCATTAAGAAAAGGACAGAAGATAAATTTTAGTTTAGTCCTGTCAAATCAATCAGTGTTTCTAGTAGAGTAGATCTACAAAAATAGTTGCATGGATATACATGTAGGTATGTATAATATAGATCAAGTTGGGATAGGTCTTCCTAAGATAGTAGTGTACCTACATTAGTAGTTGCATCGCGACTCGTATGACGTCGTGAACAGTTATCGGCAGGTCGGCACCCTCGACGGAAACATACTGTTATCAGGAGGCGGCGCGATCAGCGTCGCAACACATGTATTATGACTATCTTTGCACGATCTGTACCGTCTATGGCGTCGATAGCTATGATAAATACAAGCCTTTTAGATAGTGTGTACAAATACGGAAGTACCATTACGAATCATCTTTTCACGTATCCGCACAGTCAGCATGATGGTAACGGGGTGATGGTCCATGCGGCTGACGTAGGTACATTTAAACAGGTATGTATCCAGCGCTGGCCCTGGGGTAGAGCGACAGGAGTGGTGGCGCCATATGGCAGGGGAACCAAAAAGCCAAATGCGAAATACCGCTGTTAAACCCGCGATGGTTTGTGTGGTATGTTTAAACCTTAACAAATGTATGTAAAAATATTTTTTGATTAATAAAAAAAAAAAAAAAAAAAAACAATTTCCAGCGCAAAATAAAATGTTGATGGAGGCGCGAAAGCAGTGTTGCCAGATCAGATTTGAGAGTTATTATTTATTGCCCGCGGCTTCGCCCGCATGGATGTCGGAACAAATCCAACGGGAATGTACTACCGGGATTAAAAATACTTTTAAGTAATTCAAAACTTAAAAATAAAAACTATTGAGTTATTCAAGGCACGCAGTAAAATTCTTCCCTAAAAACTCTTCTTGCCCTGTTTGGGATCAATTCTCAAAAACCCCATATACTAGTAACCCTTTTTTTCTGTTAAAAAAAAATGAGCACCTTTTTAGGGGATGTTATGAAAAACGAATTATGACAAACTTTGTGCCTTATTTAAGAACGTTTTTGTGCTGAGTTTCAAGTTCAAAAATTGATTTTTCATACAATCTAAATCCCCCTCTTTTCATCCCTTTAAAGCCCTTCTTAGAGCTCGCCTACAATGTATGGAATGTGAATTTATACTGAAATAGATCAGTCCTTTACGGTTTTTTTTTTCCCATAAAATCTTTGACATCGCCCAATCTCCCCTAGGAATAAGATTTTTCAAACAAACCAAATCACCTCTTTTTACCACTTTACGGGTTGAATTTTCTAAAATCCGTTCTTAGCGGATGCCTACGTCACAATAACTATCTGTGTGCCAAATTTCAGCTAAATCCGTTCAATGGTTTGAGCTATGTGTTGATAATCATCAGTTTTTCCATACAAACTTTGACACCCCCAAAAACCCTTTATGGGGTAGTTAAAAAAAAACTGAAATAAACAAACTTTTTTATTTAATTAGATAAGAATTCGTGCCAAGTTTCAAGTTTATAAACTCTAGGAATAAGATTTTTCAAACAAACGAAATTCCCCCTTTTTACTCCCTTAAAGGATGAACTTTCAAAAATCCTTTCATAGCTGACGTCTTCTACTCTATATCCTAATCTAATCTATATCTATATCGTTTCTTCCGGAGAAGGGAATGAGGGGGGTTCTCCGGGGGAGGAGCCCGTGGCTAAATAATAACAGCTGCACAGGTCGATCGATCAGGTTAAGCTACGCTTGCCGCGGTGGGTCTGTGGATGGGTGACCATCTTTACATACAGAGACCCGTCCGTGCCTCGGAAAGCACGTTATGCTGTTGGTCCCGGCTGTCATTCGTGGATTTTTGACAGTCGTTACGGTCGCTCCATATAAAATACTGTAAAGTTAGAAACAGTACACGTGTACTTATATTATTTTTACTTGAATACAAAATTTAGCGAATGAACAACTTCAATACAAAACTTCATCCCCCTTTTCTGACCCTTGTGAGTTGAAATAAAAAAAAAAACGACGATTTATGTTGTGTTAGTTTCCAAACATAAGCCTAGATAGTAAATTTTGTGAGTTTTCTTAGGACTTTTCAACTTCATCCCCCTTTTTAACCCTTTGGTGGTGGAATTATCAAAAACGCTGAGACACGTATAAGTTAATTTTCAATCGTCAGCCTAAACACGAAGATCCTAACTTCAAAACTGACGGTCTTTCATATAACCTTCCATCCCCTATTTTACCCCTTTCGGGGTGAAATTCCCAAAAATCCTTTCTTAGTGGATACTTACTCTTCACAAAGAACACACCCTCCAAGTTTTTATGTCTTTAGGACCAGCGGTTTGGGCTGTGTTGATATATCACCCAGTCAGTCAGTCATTCAGTCAGTTTAGCATACAACCGAAGTAGTATTAATGTGAAGTGAAAGCGTCGACCAAAGGGCGCCGAGACGATCTCGCTCTACCCTGATCCAAGGCTAGGGCCGGCGCTGTATGTATTTGCCTATACTTGATTAAGATGCAAACTTTGCCCGCAACATTCCAAAGATCATAACGGAAGAAGACACTAACGCAATGACACATGTTCTACGAAATTGACTAATAGATTCACTCTCATTTGTAAGAAGAATTAGCGCCAAGATATGACGAACAAAATTAAAAATAAAACACAAAAAAAATAAGAATAGAATAAAGATGGGGGAAAATATATGTCACATCCGTGCAAAACGTCCATCGCTTCGCTTCGCTTTGTATGAAAATGTAGGCGGGGTCTTCTACTGCGACCCCCAGCCACGCTATGCACGAATGCTTGGCAGGCAAACGAATGACCCACCAAACCTCTCCAAGCAGTCTACTTATACTTAGCAGTGGACGATCGACTTCATACATTTCACAATCAAATGCACAAGAACGGTATAACAGTTTAATAAACAATGTATGCATGGTGATGCGATTCGATGAAGCATTACAAACACAAGCCATTGCGGAAATTATTACCTTCCACTACTAGCCAAATTATCGTCTGTGGGTAATATAGGAGAGGAAGTATTCACAATATGTATAATTGCGATAAAACTCGCCCACTTTAAAATAGAAAAACGCGATTATTTTGTGTCACAGTAATTCCAAAAACGAGGTAAGTATACGAGACGAAGCTGTAGCTATCTTCATACACTTGGCGTGATTACTGAGAATTCTAAGAAACAATTTCTTATAATATATATTATCAATGAAAAAATAAAGCTGTTCTAAACATTGTTTTAGTGCTGCTCAGTCCCTCAGCCAACGGTTTAAGGCCGCGGCGTGTTGCCAACGATTTTACTATGCGCCTCGCGAGCGCGACGTTGCGATGCGTCTTGCGGCGGCGCGCCGCTCACTGGCCTCTTCCAATATCGTCGCGTCGCGTCTCGGTGTGAGCTGACCCTAAGGAGACTTGTTGCGATCTGCGAGAAATATGCAGCTGAACATTATCTCACCTATAATGTTAAGAAACCGGAGGTTATGATATTTAAATACATGAAAGGTCCTGATCATATTTTACCGATTAATTTGTGTGGAACTGCCTTAAACATTGTTAGCAAGTTTAAATATCTTGGTCACATAATTAAGGATGATTTAACAGATGATGCTGATCTGGAACGACAGAGGCGTAGTATCGCATGTCGAAGCAACATGTAAGCTAGATGCTTTTCTCACTGCTCCAACCAAGTTATAATAACTCTGTTCAAGGCTTACTGTGAGTCGTTCTACACCAGTCAACTCTGGTACAGATTCACGAAGAGTGCTTATAACACTCTTCGTGTACAGTATAATAACGCCTTTAGAGCTATATTACAGCTGCCCTGGCAGTATAGTGCGACTGGCATGTTCGTTGAGAACAGAGTTACTGATTTTTACGGGCTCTTGAGGAGACTCAAGGCATCTTTCCTGACTCGATTATGTGCATGTAACAATCAAATAGTGTCTGTTTTATTTCGCTGTGTGTACCTGCTAAGACGCTAATAAGCTGAAATATGTAATTTTATACCCCTGATTTCAATATATTTTTAATGTTATTTAATTTTAATTATGTAATATTAATTTTAATAATGTAATTTGATTATAATTTTAATTTAATTTATTGTGATGTAATATTTCAACAACATACATTGTGATATGCATATGGGTTAATACCTGAAATAAAAGATAATAATAATAATTAGATAACTGAAAATATTTGGTTCTACACACGTATCAACAAGATATACATTGACAAAATAATAATTAATATTCATACATAACACCACTGGGCACACTTCCGAATTCGGGCTTCCTAACAGAATGTAACGCGGAATCGAACCCAGGATCTCACACTCAAAGCCACTACCAGCACCACCACTCTAGCATAAACCATATTGTCTAAAAAAAGCGGATTACTGGGGAACCCTAAATAATAATTCAATAGATAACAGAACTTAGAATCTTAGTTGTCTGATTGATAATGTGATAGATAACACAGTGCGTTGGGCGCGTTATCAAGGAACTTTTACGACTAATTGAAACTGTTCAACTAACTGCTTGTCAGACGTCAGAGATACAAACGTACACGTATGCAATCAACATGTTAGGAGACCCCTTTATCGGTCTGTTTACTGAACTCTGTATAAGTATAGGTAAACAGACAACCTGTTACACTTCATACATAACATTTAACATTAGGTACTTAATAAACTCCCATTTCGCCAGTTATATATAAGTATAGCATGTTGATGTGTGTTTTGTATAACACAGGTCTACAAAAAATATTATTTTACGTGTTGCCTTGGATATTTTTGCGAGATTTTATAATTTATAACTAGAGATCGGATATTCGAATGCATATTTACCTACAGTACGTTTTTTCCCGGCAAAGGGTACCAAGTATAGAAGCGGCTTCTTAATAGTTATTTATGCAACTGTTGTATAATAAGGAGTATCACATGAGTGTTTTATCATTTCGTGACTGAAAAGGAATAATAATAATACCTTTTATAAAGTTTCATATTGAGATACGAACCAACAAAATTCATTCTAAAGAAAAACGGCCACATTCCTCTAGATCGTATTTTGTTGCTTCGTGTCTCAATATGAAGCTTTATAAAAGGTATTAGAACATTCTAGACACACTCACCGAGGTCGCTGTTGAGCCATTTTTCATAATATCTTCTCAGTCACGAGATAATATTTTTTTAAAGGAGTGGCGCTAGTGGACCCTTGCACGCCCCCTTAAGTGTCAAATAATTAATTGTTGATTGTGCAGAAGAATCATATCCAGACTCTGGACTGCTACTATTTATTATGAATTCCTATAATTACAAAATTTTCACAATTTGACCCTCAAATCTGTAAAAACAATATTTTTTCCCTTTTTTTAATTAGCATTAAGATTAAGTTAATCTCATAGTTTTTTGTGTAGTCTTAAATTTTGTATGGTTTATTCTAAATCAAAAAGATGTTGTTTTATACGCCATCAATGGCAAAACATGCAGATCTACCTGTTATTTTAAGACCTCGCACATTTGATGTATACTCATGTTTTACAATAAATATATTCTATTCTACTGCAAAATTCCTAATGGAAAACTCAATATCAGTTAGTCCATATCTGGGGAGCTAACTATGGCTCAGTAGCGTTTGTGAACACTGGACCGAAGAGACTGGCAAACAATCGATAGTCGAATAACCGTTACCATCTGTCTGTTGGTGTAATTTACACATCTACACAAATAAATAAAATTGAAGTGTCTGTTCGTGATGTCAAAATAACAGCTTTTTCATAAATGTATATGAAAGTATATACGGTACTTATAACAAAAACATTTTTTTTTTCTATTTCTGTCTGTTTGTTTGTTCCGGCTAATCTCCGAAACGGCTGGACCGACGGGACGGGACTTTCACTGGCAAATAGCTGATGTTATAAAGAATCACGTAGGCTACTTTCAACGCAGCTAGTTATGAATAAAAATAAAATCACCGTAGTATAGGCACCTACATTAGGTTGCGGAAGTGTTTGTCAGTTAGTATGTTTGTTGTAACGAGTAATTAGAGTTCGATAATCTATCGCAGTGCACGGCTAATATGACCACCAGCCCCCCGAATCTTAATGTAGCAGTGTATGCCTGGCCGACAGTAATCACTTTTTGATTGGTATTTACAGCCTGTACCCATGTGTTGTACTTTAACGAATGGGGAGGCTGGAGCATTCACCTGAATCCAATCTAATACGTTATATTATTCTAATGGTTTTCTAGTCGCTGGAATAATTAACTGTTCATGTCATAAAACTTACAATAACATCGACAGACTGGATGTTATGCCAATATTTTGAGGGGTACGAGTATCTGTAGTCGCTGTAAACAATGCTCTCTCACCGGAAACCATCTGCTATTACCATGTCATATTATGTACCTATATTCTGGAAAATATATATCGCTCAGCATTATACTGATTATCCTTACTTACGAATTTTTGGTTTCCAGGATTTAGGACAGTTTGACATCCTTCTTACAAATGATGAAAGTGTTGTTCTTTCTTTCTATATACAGGGTCTATCCTGCTGCCGGCAGCTGAGCTCCGTGCTCATCTGGTTGTTTGGCGAGCTCAGCGGAGCGAGCAGTAACGCTAGCACAGATGCAGTACAGCCGACCACGCCGCGGACTCCTATACACCAGCTCTTCTCAAATAGGTGTGTATAATCTGGGTAAATGGTTTTAAATAGGAAAACTAAAATTCAAACTAAAAAAAGGGGCCTTACAAATAAACACGGAATAAAGTTAGGTATTCTAAGAATAATTCGGTATAACCATACATTTTTTGACGTTTATACCTAGCATAACATTATTCCGTGATTATTTGTATTAGAGATAGGATTTATTTCAATTAAACCATTGACAGGCACTTTTATACCGTCAAGGAGTCGGTCAGTCAGAAAAATGAAGCTACTAAACCCTTTACAATCATGTAGTTTTCTTTGAGCAATGCCTAGTCAATTCTTAGGGATGGAATAATACATGGTTTGTAAGATAGACTCAGTAAAAGGCCCAGTCCCTAAAGAACTTCTTACCTGGAAACGTTCACCAGATCAGCCGGTCTTGCAAATTAGAGGATTATATCCAAGATAAAAATACTTGGAAACATACTGGTCCTGCTTCAAAGGACAATCCAGAATCTAGACTAAATCAAACTGGTTTCAAATTTACGAGTAATTGTATAATTTAAAAATTTTATGACATTGATTTTATATTCTGTGATTACTTTACCTCACACACTAACTTATTACTTGTTAAAATTATATGAAAATCGTCTACTTTTACGATGTTCGTAAATATGTGAGCACCATGTATCTATCACATAATTAATTTAGCTGTCATTGTGTATACAAATATATTAAAAAGAAAGAAGTTTGAGGTTTCCTTTAGTTATATGTTTGAGCCTTTCCTTTGGTTGAAACTCTAGGACCGTGGGGTCCGAGTATCCACTTGGTTTTACGAGACATTGCCAAGCGGTTGGTCGACTCTTCACGTGACCAGACGGCTGGCCTATTTCTTGGCCAAAGAATTAGTATTGCCATACAACGTGGCAACGCTGCCAGCCTTTTGGGCACTTTTCCTGTTGACAGCGATGCGGACGAATTTTTTGATGCCCTTTGATTCTTTCCCCTCCTTTTGAGGGTTCCGTACCAAAAGGGTAACACTGGACCCTATTACTAAGGCTCCGCTGTCCGTCCGTCTGTCACCAGGCTGTATCTCATGAACCGTGATAGTTAGACAGTTGAAATTTTCACAGATGATATATTTCTGTTGCAACAAATACTAAAAAACAATAAAATAAATATTTAAGGAGGCTCCCATACAACAGACATGTTTTTTTTGCCGTTTTTATAGATAGTTATCTAGCTTTTGCCCGCGGCTCCGCCCGCGTGGATGTCGGTTATCGCGTAAAAAAGTAGAATATGTCCTTCTCCATATCCCAGGCTATATATCTGCCAAATTTCATGACGATCGGTTCAGCGGTTTAGGCGTGAAAATGTAACATACAAACAGACAGACAGACAGATAGACAGACAGACAGAGTTACTTTCTCATTTATAATATTAGTATGGATGGTACAGAACCCTTCGTGCGCGAGTCCAACTCGCACTTAGTCGGCTTTGTACATATTATTATCAAAACTACTAATAATCGGAAATAGTTTTACAAATATTGTAAAACAATTTAAAATAGTAACGGTAGAGTTTCATACCAATTCTTCTGTGAAACTACCTTTTAGAAAGGACAGCTAGAATCAATTATATTTTTCTGTGCATATTTGAAATAAATGAATTGAATTTAACTTTTTTATGGTGAGATTTTTGCAGAACTGATCGACAGATCGTAGACTTAAAACGACTATTATAACGAACTACGATAACGTTGTATTAGCACACAGTCAGTTGCAAGGGTGACCTGTGCTCAGTTTCAAACGTCAACCTCAGTAGCCCACCACTAGTTATTATAATTTCAACACAATATGATCTGCTCTCTTCCTAAGACTTTCTAAATAAGACCATAATGTCCTTTGTTATTATTTATCTCGTAAACTATAAATCGCATACATCTGTAACTCTGTACCAACTTAACCATAGAAAAAGAAATCATAGAAGCGAAACTTGCTCCGAATGAATTCAAAATCGAGCGTAATGCTTTAAGCGGCTTAAGATACGTTCAAGACAGAATGGCATCGTCACTTGCGAAGCAAAACAGTTGTTTTTAACTTGGGCGGGCACGGGGCATCTTCTACTTAATAAAAATCTTAAATTACTATGTATTGTCTCTGCGCTAAGGTAGACTGGTAGAAAATGCCCCAGGCATTAAGTCCGCCTATGTACAGTTTTTATTTGTGCATAAAGTGTTAATAAATAAATTTATTCACTAACAAACAAAGCACAGCCTGAACCGCTAGAGCAAGAAGCAAGAAATTTTTGCACAAGAGGTCTTTATCAATAGTTAGTAAGTAAGTTCCTTCCTTCCATGCTATGGAAATGCGTTCCTTGCGAACCATGTGTGGCGTGACTATGAATGATAGGCTGAAAAATGATGTGATAAGGCAACGGGGCGGTTTAAAAGAAGATGTAGTAACAAAAATTGAAAAGAGTATGCTTAGATGGTTTGGTCATGTTGAGAGGATGAATGAAAGGCGACTAGCAACAGGTATTTACAAGGCAGATATGAGTGGAAACGCCGGGAGGGGACGCCCTAGGAGGACATATAGTGACCTAATTGGTAATGTTCTTCAGAAAGGTCAGGTGCGTAGCATTCGCAACCGGCGTGCGTGTATGACCAGATATATGAATGTAGCAGGTGGCGTTCTATAGTTTCTGCCTACCCCCATGGGAAGAGGGCGAGAGTTAATGTATTTATGTATGTAGTTCCTCATAATATAACGAAAGTAAGCACTAAGGAAGGATTTTTGAAAAGGAAAGGGGTTAAATGGGGGATGAGAGTTTTTTATAGAAGTTCGTAATTTTTGCTAATAGGGAATTCCATCAGTCACGTGGCTTAAAAGTCATAACATCGTAGTGGAGAGCGACAGGTTTTTGTTTTGGCAGTATCGGCGTACACGAGTTTCGCTTCTAGTTTTCTTATTATATGCCTAAACATACACTGATAAACACTGCTACAATGTAAATAAGTATGAAATGTAATCTTAGCGGGAGCAGCTTGTACAAACAGACCTTGTCTGCCCTTGACACCGCGACACACATCGAAAATAGACGGAATACCTTCTGTACCCAATTATAAATATATTTTATTGCCTGTTTACTTCAAATGATAAAGTATTTTATGACTTCACTTCATCTATCTAACTTAAATAAAAATGTGTTCGTTTTCATTTAAGATTTTAACTGCCTATAATATTTTGTCTAATGGGTACATTAGGAAATCGAACACATTTGTTGCGGTAGGTTCAATATAAGATTACATTCGGTAAATAAGTGTTAGCAACTTGCTGTGCAATCTCTGATTGTCGCATTAGTATCGATTGTCGTAACAATGAAGTGACGGCGAAGTTGCTGTTCCTACGAGCCTCAATGCTAATCGTGACTAGGGCTGTATTTCATTAACATAAGAGACTTCTTCTTTCTTTCTTTTTCGTGTGCCGAACACGTTGGTGCACAGTTGCAGCACCGTTGGTGCTTTCGTGAGGGCCTAGACAAAGTAACGTTCGATTAGTTTTTTTGCCGCCCATGTGCCTCTGACTTGGCTTTACATGCCGTTGCCGTTGTTTAAGCAAGTGATAATTATATAATACTCAGATGAATTCGAAAATTCAGAGGTGCGTGCCTTGGGTTCGAATTCGAGACCTATGACTTGGCAATCCGACGGCCACACCATCACTGCTCAAGACACTATAAACTATGTGTTCTGTTTCAGAATATGGTCGAAACAGAGGCCAATCGGTGGGCAAACGTCCAAGGTGCACGCCGCCGCCTCTCCTGACAGAGGATCAGTCACTGGAAGGTAACTTTCATTTTTTTTTATACCTACACTGTGGCATTTTAGTCGTCTTACAAAGGAAGACCACTCAATGTATCCGACATAAACTACCTCTAGGCGTGATTAAAAATTTGTTACCATTAATTAAGATAATAGGTGCAAAGAAAAATAAATAATGCATTAGAATTATGAACATCCTGTTTATAATGTTAACGTATTAAACGGTAGAACATACCTACCCAGCGCACGAGCGAGTAGATCATTCCATCTCCATTTTCTATGAGACAAAATTATCGTAAGCCAATCAAGCACAGTCCACGTGGACTGTCATCCAATGAGAAGTTCTAACGCTATGCGGCGCGTGCCACGCCCCCACCCCTTTCACAAAATAAATAGGTGAAGGTCACTCTCACAGTGTCTCAGTTGCGTCCGAATATCGGAAGTGGAAGTGCGCGCGCGCGCTACCGGTTATCGACCATTGTTCGCGATCGCTAGAGAGATTAGGTACCTACCTACTTCACAATGAGTGATATGAACTATAAATTCTCGAATATCGAGTACCTGCACATGGTACTCCTGTACGCAATAATGGATTATTTTGAACGACACCCGCGCACAGGTAAAGCTTAACTACTTGCATGTGTAAATAAAAAGTGATCACTTGTAAATACGTAATTAGTAATTAGTGTAAATAATTCAGTTGATTCCAATTTTTTAAATACGCCGGAAACAATTTACGTACTGCCAATTTCATTAACTATCTTTTGTTTTGTTATTTGCCAGGTTAGAGATCGAAATTCTGGATTTAACGTACGTAGGTACCTGAGTCAAATTTCTATCTGTCGAACGAAAATTTATCAGTTATTGAAATCGGCCGTATGTTTGTAACTTAAATCGTACCTCTTTTAATAATCTGCACTTAGTATGTACCTACTCGTATCTATCTTACACAACTTAGTTTGGGTTAAATATCCTTACAAACTACTACATACATACCGAGAACATTAAGGTTGCAATAGTAAGAAACACATTTTTACACTAGGGTGAATGAACTCTGATAAAGATGTCGCCGCTAATTCTGCGCCGCCCTTGGAACCTATGGCTCGTAACAGGGTGTTTCAAATTGCGTCATGCGTCATACTTATTTAATACTATTTAATTTTTTTGAATTATTTAAATGGTTTTTATTTTGTTACTAGCTTCTGCCCGCGACTTCGTCCGCGTTAAATTTCTTGGTCCCCCGACCCACCCCGTCGCAACAGATTGCCTGCCCGTGCTTTTACTTCGTTTTCGCATAAACTTTCATTTTTTTTAAATGGTGTTCTAGTTAATAGTAATGTAATTCTTCCTCAAGAATTGGGCTGTAAAATGCAAAAAGATTTTTTCAAATCCAATTCGCAGTTCCAGAGATTAGCACGTTCAAAAAACAAAAAACCGGCCAAGTGCGAGTCGGACTCACGCACGAAGGGTTCCGTACCATCCATACAAATCCTTAGTAACTCTGTCAGTCTGTCTATTTGTCTGTCTGTCTGTCTGTATGTTACGTTTTCACGCCTAAACCGCTGAACCGATCGACCTGGGATATAGACAAGGATATAGGCTACTTTTTTACGCGATAACCGACATCCACGCGGGCGGAGCAAAAAAAACGGCAAAAAAATCATGTCCGTTGTATGGGAGCCCCCCTTAAATATTATTGTTTTCTGTTTTTTAGTATTTAATGTTATAGCGGCAACAGAAGTACATCATATGTGAAAATTTCAATTGTTTAACTACCACGGTTCATGAGATACAGTCTGGTGACAGACGGACAGACAGACAGACAGACAGACAGACGGACAGCGGAGTTTTAATAATAGGGTCCCATTTTACCCTTTGGTTATGGAAAAACTAACTCTTCAGCTTTAGAATAGACTACCTCGCAGAGTTGATCATTATTTTGCTGCGGAGTTATTATAAAACAGTTATATCTCCTAAGATATTCATTGAAATTAAATGATGTAAGGGCAACTTTGTTCAAAATTAAATACTTGTGATGAATAACGTATTTATTTGGATAAGGATTAATACCATGTTTATGAAAACTCCTTCGCAAATAATGCATTACTTTCGAACAAATTTGATTACCATAAAAAAGGTTATAGTGAGTAAATCTTAAAAAATAGAAATATGCTGTCGTGGACTTTTTTTTTGAAAATTTAAAGAGGAACAATTCCATCATACATGATATTTGCGTAACTTAAACCGTTTACGCAGCGCACGCAACGGAAGCTCTCAAAAAGGAATAATTTTTCCCGTTTTTGCAACATTTTTCATTTATGCTCCGCTCCTTTTGGTTGTAGCGTGATGTTATATAGCCTATAGCCTTCCTCAATAAATGGACTATCCAACACAAAAAGAATTTTTCAATTCCAACCCGTAGTTCCTGAGATTAGCGCGTTCAAACAAACAAACAAACAAACAAACAAACTCTTCAGCTTTATATATTAGTATAGATTTTTTGTTATGAATGATTAGTAGTCATTGGATCCATGAAGTGGGCTGCCGTTGTAAGACGGTTATAATGCCATGGTGTATTCGTTTTCTCACTAGTAAAAAAAGTAACTCCTACTACTGTCGTTATCGCTTCAAATACTTTTTTGTAGCCAGTTAAGGTCGGTTTGCAACATAGCAGCCGTAACTGAAATCAGTATTTTTTTCTCTTGTACTTTAAACCGAAACAGAATGTTTATTTCGGTATGGAATGGAGAAAAACCGCAAACCTAGATATTGTGAATAGTCTATCAAAAATAAAGTCGACACGAAAAGAAGACGAGTAAGTATAGACGTATTGATTTTATGTTCTCGTGTCAACAGATCGAGGCACTCAACGCAGCCCAAACTCGACTCCTTAGAAAGAACAAAGAAAAGGCTTTCCAAGCACACAGACCAGTCATCAGAGTCGGGAGACTCCAATGATGATCTGCAGATCCTGAACCGCTCTCTAACCATCAAGGTGTGCACGCCCAACGATGACTTCGAGTACTTCAACAGCACTCGATCCTCCAACGAGTACCCTAACGATTCGTACTACGACCCCTTTTACACCCCCAGAAAAGCCAAACCAAAAGCAGATGATTATATCAACGATAAACACAGGGAAATCATCAACTCTGAAATAACAACATTCCAATTTACTTTAATTATAACTGATTTACTGCAGGAGTTGTGCAAGGCTGAGAGCAGTTTGTCCGGATCAGAAGGATCGCAAATCTCCATGCAATGTATAAACTTTTCCTTGCGTAATCTATGCTCGTTACAATTTAGTTCAGTGCCTCAGTCACAACGAGATAATACTCAAGAAGTATCGCGAATTAAAGTAGCCTTAACAGAACTGCTAATGGTGTCTTTAGACCAGGTACTAATACACTCGGACCTCTGTGCCAAATTGATCAACAACGGAATCCTGCCAATGTTGCTCCGAATACTTGAAGACGTCATCTCGAAGTGCGGACAAAACAAAGTCGAATACCAGAATCGTAAAGAGGATAAGACTGAATCGGAAAATTTGCTCAAATTCGTATTTGGAATCGCGTATTCCATAACAGCGTTCTTCCATTGTTTGCTGATGCAATGTCGCAGTGTGGACAAACTACGGGAGTTTACGGATCAGTTCAAGTTGTACGGAGAGTGTTTGAAAGGAGGGCTCTTGAAGGAATGCATAGAGCTAATGATAAGGATACCAGCGGAGCAAGAAGAGAGCGTCGTGTTGATAAAAAAGCTCATAGAGACGGTCGGCAAGTTGGTGGCGGGGATGAAGCGCGTGCGCAGCGAGGTGACGCACTCGGCCGCGTGCGCGCGCGCGCGCCACAAGGCGTGCCGCGCGCGCGTGGCCGCGGGCCTGCACCACCACCACGACGCGCTGGGCGAGGCCGCGCAGGGCCTGCCCGTGGCCGCGGCGTGCGCCGTGTCGCTCTTGTACGCCACGCTGACGGCTCTGCTCACTGACGACCGGGTGGCGGCGCGAGCTGTACTCCGGAACAAGATTCTAAAGATCATGTTGAACTGTGGCGTGTGCTGCTGCTTCTCGCCAGGACTGTTAATGGAAAGCATCGTCAGGCTCATGCTGACGCACAGCAGCGTCGCCTCCTTATGTCTGCAACTCTTAGAACATACTGTATACGGAGAATTAGGAGCGAGCATACTCCTACAAAAAGTGACAGATCAGCTGCCGTGTTCTATTTGTGAGCCCTGTGATGAGAAGAAGGAAGTAGGCAGGAAGTCTTGCTCTCACGGCATCAGTCCTATTGAGAGGAAAAGTATGTGGTCGTTTCTGTACCATTACAACTCTTTGCTGCAGTTGGACAACCATAATAATGTACTACATGCGACTGTCAGCCATCTTCTCAGGGTCACGCCAAAATGTAGGACGGAAATGAAATGTGAACTACTGTTCAGTGTCATTTACCCAACTTTTATTGTCGCCAAACATCGATACATAATACGAATGGAAGAATCAGCTTATTTCCTCACCGTATCCTGCCTTAACATCTTCGCAAGTCTCCTTAACACAGTATCGTTCGCCGAACAATTTATTCAAAAAGGTGGACTCAGTTACGTATTAGAATTGGTATCATTATCCGAATTTTCCAACCAGTGCTGCTCTATATTAGAGATAGCAATAATCGTGGAGGTTTTCAAACTAATCAAGGAAAATTCCGAACTGACTTACTTTAGAGAGATGAGTTCCTTAGCATCCGTACAGATGCTGTTCAAATCTTTGGCGGAAGTTACTGACAAATGCTTCAAGATTTACAAACTTAAACTTCCCGAGGACAAATTCGGAGACTTATGTGACATAAGTAAGGAACGTGATATGTTAGCATTCATTCATCCTACAGAGCCGCGATCAAGTAATCACTCTTTGCCGCAGTCAATAAAGTCTAATTTCGCATCAAGCGAAAGTGTAGTGGAAGAAACAATTGCAGATCACATAGACATTTTGAAGAACGTGTGGACTTTTTGGAAGACTTGTGCGTGTCTATGCCTGTATAGTCCTATGTTTAGAGAGTACGTGGTCAGTGAGAGTGTGTTCCTGGATAGTTATGCTTTACTGAAGGTGTTGTTACATTATCTGTGTAATTGTGAATGTGGAGTCGCCGAGATGAGGATCCTCATCAAGATCACTGAGGCGTTGCTGACTGTGCAGCTTTCTACGTCCGGTGAGTGATCGAATTTATAAGTTTTACAAGCTTTTATTTAACTTGCATGTTTGTATGTATGTGAGTATGTATGATCGAGTCACATCTCAACCGATTGTGATAAAATTTTGCATACACGTGTAGTGTGGAACACAATGCATGGTTAGCTAAGTTATTCTAAATTCAATATGGCGGACGGCCCAAGATGGCGGACTAGTTATTTTTAGTGCACTCCCATGATTAGGAATCAATTGAAAGGGTTTGCCGAGAAGAATACGAAAAATAAAATGGCTTCCCTTCAAATCCAATATGGCGGACCGCCCAAGATAGCGGACTAGTTATTTTTTACGTACTCCTATAGTATGGGTGTCAAAAGTTTACATTCCTAATAACATTAATGGGTCATAATAATTTTCATAATATTACATTTAAATTTCTATTATATGCTATTCCACTAATCCCCACTGACAATCCCCATCGATCGGTTTAAAAATTTATATTTATATAAAATTCAAAGTCCTGACTGACTGACTGACTCACTGACAGACTGAATGACTGACTGATATATCAACGCACAGTCGAAACCGCTGGACCTAGAGACTTGAAATTTTGTAATTAGGTTCCTTATGAGGTCTAAGGGTGCACTAAGAAAGGATTTTTGGTAATTCTATCCCTAAGGGAATAAAATAGGGGATGAAAGTTTGTATGAAAGTCCGTCAGTTTTAAAGTTAGGATCTTCAAATTTCTTTGTTGAGGCTGACGATTGAAAATTAATTTATACGTGTCTCAGCGTTTTTGATAATTCCACCCACGAAGGGTTAAAAAGGGGGATGAAGTTGAAAAGTATGTAAAGATGGTCACTCATCCACAGACCAACCGCGGCAAGTGTAGCTTAACCTGATCGATCGACCGGTGCGGCTGTTATTATTTAGCCACGGGCCCCTCCCCCGGAGAACCCATTCCCTTCTCCGGGAGAATCGATATAGATATAGATTAGGATAGTTAGATTTGATTAGGATATAGAGTAGAAGACGTCATCTAAAAAAGGATTTTTGAAAATTCAACCTTTAAGGGGGTAAAAAGGGGGATTTCGTTTGTTTGAAAAATCTTATTCCTTGAGTTCATAGATATAAGAAATAAGGAGATATGCTCAGCAGCTAAAAATGTAAGAAACCTCATGTCTCCAGTCTGTCCCTTCCACTCGCCGCAACTGCAATCTGCGCAATCTGTAATTTTTATGGTGTACATAATAAAGAGTATTCTATTCTATTCTATTCTATGCAGTTCTGTAAAAGCAATAGATATGAAGTTGCGCACACACTCGCAATTCATAAATCGTAACTTACTACACAATCAATTATAAACCTTATCGCATCAAACACAACGCGCATTTACCAAGCACCGTACAACTCACTCGCACGAAAACATCGGGCTCTATCGTTGTTCTGTGCAAAAGCCATTTATTTTACATATACGCTAATGATTGACTAAATCGAAAAGTTATCGATTCTTCCATTTATTATTGCCCCGACCCACCCCGTCGCAACACATTGCCTGCCCGAGCTTTTACTTCGTTTTCGCATAAACTTTCATTTTAAAAAAATGGTGTTCTAGTTAATAGGAATGTAATTCTTCCTCAAGAATTGGGTTGTAAAATGCAAAAAAAAAAAAATTCAAATCCAACTCGCAGTTCCAGAAATTAATTTTATATTATAAATGTGAAAGTAACTCTGTCTGTCTGTCTATCTGTCTGTCTGTGTGTATGTTACGTTTTGACGCCTAAACCGCTGAACCGATCGTCATGAAATTTGGCAAAGATATAGCCTGGGATATGGAGAAGGACTTAGGCCACTTTTTAACGCGATAACCGACATTCACGCGGGCGGAGCCGCGGGCAAAAGCTATCCATAATAATATTATAAATGTGAAAGTAGTTCTGTCTGTATGTCTGTCTGTATGTTACGTTTTCACGCCTCAATCTGCTGAACCGATCGACCTGGAATATAGAGAAGGACATAGGCTACTTTTTTACGCGTTATCGACATCCACGCGGGTGGAGCAAAAAAACGGCAAAAAAATCATATCCGTTGTATGGGAGCCCCCTTAAATATTATTTTTTTCTGTTTTTTAGTATTTGTTGTTATAGCGGCAACAGAAATACATCATATGTGAAAATTTCAACTGTTTAACTATCACGGTTCATGAGATACAGCCTGGTGACAGACGGACAGACAGACAGACAGACGGACAGCGGAGTTTTAGTAATAGGGTCCCATTTTACCCTTTGGGTACGGAACCCTAAAAACTAACTCTTCAGCTTTAGAATAGACTACCTCGCAGAGTTGATCATTATTGTGCTGCGGAGTTATTATAAAACAGTTATATCTCCTAAGATATTCATTGAAATGAAATGATGTAAGAGCAACTTTGTTCAAAATTAAATACTTGTGATGAATAACGTATTTATTTGGATAAGGATTAATACCATGCTTATGAAAACTCCTTCGCAAATAATGCAATAATTTCGAAAAAATTTGATTACCATAAAAAAAGTTATAGTGAGTCAGTTTTAAAATATAGACATATGCTGTCGTGAACTTTTTTTTAGAAAATTTAAAGAGGAACAATTCCGTCATACATGATATTTGCGTAACTTAAACCGTTTACGCAGCGCACGCAACGGAAGCTCTCAAAAAGGAATATATTTTCCCGTTTTTGCAACATTTTTCATTTATGCTCCGCTCCTTTTGGTTGTAGCGTGATGTTATATAGCCTATAATATTCCTCAATAAATGGACTATCCAACACAAAAAGAATTTTTCAATTCCAACCGGTAGTTCCGGAGATTAGCGCGTTCAAACAAACAAACAAACTCTTCAGCTTTATATATTAAGTATAGATTAAAACTTTTGTGAGGGACCTGAAATTAATTAAATAATAAATGGTATACAAATAATAATATAAAATAAATAAACAATATTATGCTAAAAACAAAATATTATTAAGTAAATAAAAAAAATAAACAATAAATGAGAAAATATAGATGTGTAATAAACATTATTTCACTTAAGTCTTCCAACCGGGTTAAAACGGTTGAGAAATTGAAGAATAAACTATAATAGCAATATATTCATTAGACAATCGACACTATTGTCGATACACAAGCACATCATTAGCTCGCGGCAAGGCACAGCGGCTGTAATACGCGACGCTACTGCTTATACAAAATATCGTTTTGTGATTTTTACATTGCGTTGTCCAGTCACTTAGCGTCATACTTACGTAGTGGTTAAGAAGCAATGTATTTATTGCAAAAATAATACAGTCGCTGTAGGTATGAATGTATGAAAACAGAAATAACGTAGTAAAAGCAAGAAATATTTTACTACTTGTTGTTTTTCATGATTTTAAAGACAAATATAGTTAAATACTTGTACTTACTTATGGTAAGTGATTCCATGATGTACAAACATTTTGTTTTAGCTTCGGTTTTTGCAAGAAATCACTGAACAACACGGCATTCTTATAATTTGTCACGATCACGGTGAAAAGCGCACTAGTTCGCGGAGACCGCCATTTGCCTATTTTGCGAGCATTTCGATCATTGCGAGCGGACACAGACACGCCTCCTTGCCACTTCTCCTGTTTTTTATATTTCTATGCTTGAGTTTATAAACTTGAAACTTGGCACGAATGCTTATCTAATTAAATAATAATGTATGTTTATTTCAGTTTTTTTTTTAAACTACCCCATAAAGGGGGATTGCGGGTGTCTAAATTTGTCTGGAAAAACTGATGGCTATCAACACATAGCTCAAACCTCTAAACGGAATTGGCTGAAATTTGGCACACAGATAGTTATTGTGATGTAGGCATCTGCTAAGAACGGATTTTTGAAAACTCAACCTGTAAAGTGGTAAAAAGGGTGATTTGATTTGTTTGAAAAATCTTATTCCTTGAGTTAATTAACATTAAACTTGGCACAAGGGGGGATTTGGGGATGTCAAAGATTGCATGGAAAAAAATTGGTTGTCTGTAAAGTTGGTTACCGGACGATAGTTTAACGTGACAACGTCATAACAAAACATTGAGCGTAACGGGACAATGAGCGTAACGGGACAATGAGTCATACTTTTTCGTGAATGCAGCCGGCGTTCATCGATTTATTAGACGTTGTCACGTCAAAAATTGGTTGTCTGTAAAGTTGGTTTACGGACGATAGTTTAACGTGACAACGTCAACAAAACATTGATACGGCGCAAGCATACAATGAGCGTAATGGGACAATTTGTCATCCTTTTTCGTGCATGCAGCCGGCATTCATCGATTTATTAGAGGTTGTCACGTCAAAGAACCGTAACGGACTGATCTATTTCAGAATAAATTTACATTCCATACATTGTAGGCGAGCTCTAAGAAGGGCTTTAAAGGGGTGAAAAGACGGGGATATAGACTGTATGAAAAATCTATGTTTTTGACGTGACAACGTCTAATAAATCGATGAACGCCGGCTGCATGCACGAAAAAGGATGACTCATTGTCCCGTTACATTCATTGACCCGTTACGCTCATTGTACGCTTGCGCCGCATCAATGTTTTGTTATGACGTTGTCATGTTAAACTATCGTCCGTAAACCAACTTTACAGACAACCAATTTTAGTTCATAAACTTGAAACTCAGCACATATGTTCTTAAATAAGACACAAAGTGTGTCATAATTCGTTTTCCAAAACATCCCCTCTTAAGATGCTCATTCTTTTGACAGAAAAAAAAAAAGGATTACTAGTATATGGGGTTTTTGAGAATTGATCCTAAACAATGGGTAATGAGGGGTAATTAAGTTTTAAGGGGAGAATTTTACTGCGTGCCTTGAATAATTCAAAAGTTTTTATTTTTAAGTTTTTGAATTACTCAAAAGTCATAGGGTACTTTCAATCCCGTTAGTACGTTCCCATTGGATTTTTTCCGACATCCACGCGGGCGAAGCCGCGGGCAAAAGCTAGTAAAATATAAACAACAATATACTAACTTAAGAATCACAGCAGTCTATTTATAGGGTTCCGTACCCAAAGGGTAAAACGGGTTACTAAGACTCCGCTGTCCGTCCGTCCGTCTGTCACCAGGCTATATCTCATGAACGCAATGCGGAATCTTTTTGAAAATGTCTCTATCAGTGGCTGCTATTTCCATTTCACCCAGGCAGTATGGAAAAAAGGTACACACATGGGACTGAAAAAGGATAAATTACCCACAAGACAAGGGGTTGGTTTTATATTGCCTCTCAGAGCCCTGACAACGATAAAAGCAAGGAGTTCAGAAATTACATGCTCAAACAATGGTTACAAGAGGACTTTATTAAAATATGGTGTGAATTTGGTCCGAACCACTGTACTACTAATTTAGTTGAAGCATGGAACAATAAAAATCAAAAAACGCGTGTTCACAAAGAATCCCAATCTTATGAAGCTTCTCCCTTTGTTGGCTGAAGATGCATCGTACTATGAAGTTCTTGCATTGCAGATTTCTGAAGGTAGAGAAGGTATCAATCAAAAGTATCCATCGCGACAACTATACAGTGAAATGAGGGAATCCATGCTTAATTTTATCTACGGAAAAAATACAAAAAAAAAAGGTTTTTTTTTATTTTTTATTTTTTTATTTTGTTCGCTACTGTGACCCCAGTGTAAACAAAACGGTGTAACTTTTAAACTTAATGATCTATCACGATGAAACAAACTATAATGATTGGAAGTAATAAGGCGTCCTCATAGAATAAAAAATGGGAAAAAAACTACCCTAAATTTAAAATAAACATGTTTTTTATCAAAAATTGTTTTTATTTTTCATCATTTTTTACAATAATCGTAAAATTTCTCAATAAGACACCCGCATTACCTACCTTTTTTATTACTTTAAGTTATTCTTCATCGTATTAGCCACCTAATGGTAAAAATCGCATGTTTTTAACTCAATCCCAACATTTCTTATCAACTGTCAAAGAAAGGCCCAGCGCATGGCTACGCACTATTGTTTAGCAGGTAGATAACCTTTTTTTGTGAATTTTGTTGTGAATGTGCGCGGGTCGGGGTGCGGGGAGGTAGGACTAACCGAAGGGACCTTGAATTATAATAGACGTCAGACAGGCAGTCGCTCCGAATTATTCGCCGCTGCTACATGTGTTTCGTTACTTTCGTTCGCTGCTACATGATGCCGCGTTTAAGTGAATTCTCCCCGGCACACATTTCCGACATTCATTTTTACTATGGAGTGGGACGAGGAAGTGCCAGAGCTGCGCGCGCAGCTTACATAGCTACGTTTCCTAACAGGCAACCAGTGCCATCTGCCCGCAACTTCCAGGAAGTTCACAGAAGGTTGTCGATCACTGGACTTGGATCAAGTAGAGATCGAAGCGAGCCGCCTAAAGTACTTATTGATGTGGCTATTGAACAAGCAGTATTGAGTGATTTGTTTGCAGTCGTCTAGTACTTATGGATATAAGTATTAGCGTGACCGCATAATAAACTGTGCGAATGATATTCGCAATGATCCCGAAATGATAAGGAGAGCGACACACCAAATTTTAATTCGCGCGGCTTTGTGCCTACAACAACGAGGTGGAAATTTTGAGAACCTGATGCATTAAATTTCGTGTAAAATAATAAATGATTTTAATTGAACTCTTTTGTATTAATTATCATCCCAAATAAAGCATCCTTATGACAACAATAAATTGCTCGTTAAGAGTGCCATCTTTTAACACTTGATAGAAAAGGTTATGTTTGATTTATAAACCGTATTGGAGAACCGTTTAAAAGTGGTTTTTATAAGCTATGAAGAACGTTAATGTTTAATGTTAATTCTAGCTAGATTTATAAATAAATTGCTCACATACCTCAACAACCTTTCAAAAACTTTTGAATTACGATGCCTGCCATCTAGTGGATAAAACCGACAACAAAACACAACTGAGACCACCAACAGAGCAACGCTTGTCTCGATTACGAATCACAAGCCACGCCAATGTCACCTCTATTTAGTTAGTTCTACCTGCGATTACTAGATGGCGTTGCGTTGCGCGGTAAATCCACCACAGAGTTTCGTAGAGTCGTACAATACATCTAATCGCACGCACACAACGCCGTGTCGAAGACTGCCGAACTGAAACGACGTTAGACGATGCACGGCCTTCAAGCCACACCTCCGTGCCCGTCGGAGTGGGGAGCGCGAGGTTTTTTCGTTACGGAATTTCTGGATTCGGTCCCCGCGCTCAAGGCCCGCGATAGAAGCTATGCAATAGCTTAAAAACAAAATAAATAAGTGCTGAACGTCGTAAAAGTGTATAACTACGTAAACAAAGTCAAATACTATTCAAATATAAGCATAATAACAACTTTAAAATAGACGAAAGTGTTGAACCTAAAGTAATTTTAAATAAAAAAAGAGTGACAAACTGTTTTGACAGCGAAAAAATTCCATGTACATGAGTCATTTCCAACCGTCTAGTCAAGTTTAAAAATTGTTCAACTGGAATGGTATCAACTATTTGGCAAGCTTTAATTAAGTCATTGTAGCCTTGCGGTGCAACAGAGGAACTGAATGTACTCGTAATCGACTGGTCGTGAGTTCAAACCCCACTATCAACAATCACTTTTTGTGAAGATCATAATTTTATAAACTAATATTTATAAGAATAAAATACGCAGTACACAGAAAAAAGGGTGTAGTAAAATAACCGTCGGAGTGGGGAGCGTGAGGTTTTTTCGTTACGGAATTTCTGGATTCGGTCCCCGCGCTCAAGGCCCGCGATAGAAGCTATGCAATAGCTTAAAAATCTTTTATTTCGCACCCATAAATATAGTCCACTTGGTTAGTATACACACAACTTAGAAACTAGTGTTAGTACTTACATCTACCAGAAAAACAACAAACTACTAATTACTACGCCACAGTGGCATGTAGGCGTATCCAATGTCCCAGTATGGGGCTGTTCCACCTATCAGCTATGGTTTTCAGGATGTTGTTGGGGCTGGCGCGTACCCTGCGCATAATGGAAGCGCAACGCTTGCGCATGATGGCGTGAAAGCCATCTATTCTCGCTTCTGCGAACATGCCGGAAGCACTGCAGTAGCGCGGCAGCTCCATCGAACACCCTGAAAGCATTATTGTATTGTACGCGCAGGGCACTATATGCCCTCTGTGTGTAGTTGACCCACAGACTACATGTATAAAACGACTGACAGTACGCTGTAAATAGTGTAGCCTTAACTTCTGTCGTGCATTTTGCAAATCTGCGAGACAACATATTGCAGCGGACAGCCAACGCCCTGCGCTCACGCTCAATGTCCAGACTGTCTTTGAGGTCTTCGGAAACCCAGTGGCCCAGATACTTGAAATCAGAGACTTGCTTTAAGGAACTTCCGCAAAGTTTCAACTGTGGTTGAATCGGGTACGTTTTAGTGCCTGCCTTAAAGACTAGTACCTCACTCTTCTTAACATTGTATCTGAGCCCATGAGCCTCCGCGTACCTCTCACATGTCGTAAGCAGGCTCATTAATGCGTTAATCGAAGGGCTCGGCAACACCATATCATCAGCATAACTAATATTGTTGACATGTGTCAACAATATTAGTTATGCTGATGATACGAGTATGGTGTTGCTGAGGTGGGCAGGCTCATCATCGGATGTGTATAGGCTGGAGTGCAGGGTGAGGCAGGGCGGCCTGACCTCCCCTGCTGTTATGTAGACGGAGTACATACTCCGTCTACATAACAGCCCTGATAGGTGTTGCTGAGCTCGACGATCAACCGGTTTATGTACAGGCTAAAGAGGCGAGGGGAGGTCAGGCCGCCCTGCCTCACCCTGCACTCCAGCCTATACACATCCGATAATGAGCCTGCCCACCTTACACAATTTATTTGATTGCTATACCAAAATTGATATAACTTCTCTATCCACTGAAGTATCATTCAACAGTTTCTGCCACAGCAATTCGTACGACACCAGATCAAACGCTTTGGAAAGGTTTAGGAAACACGCATTAACAGGCGTTTTCCTAGACTTATAATACTGGACAGTATGCTTGAGGGACAGTATGGCGCTTTCTGTGGAGAGACCAGGTCTGAACCCAAACTGCGCATCATGCAGTTCGATGCGGGTCGCCATATGCCTATCAAGCAAACTATCCAGCACCTTGGCAATGACAGTAGCAAGGGATGTGGGCCTATAGTTCGAGAGATCGGATGTGTCCCCAGTCTTATTCTTCACAATAGGTACAACCACAGTTTTCATTAGGTCACTGGGTAGATGGGCATGGCTTAGACAGAGCGAGAAGAACAGCCAGTACCCCAGGCAGGTGAACGCCTGCATGCTGCAGGTGTTCGATGCTGAGGTAGTCATGCCCTGGTGACTTTCCCCTGACCATACTTTTAATTTATAGATTTTTTTAAAATATTTTTGCCGTAGATAAAATTAAGCATAGATTCCCTCATTTCGATATGTGCACATTATAAAGACTCACACTGTATACATGAGGTCCAAATGGAAGTTATTAATGGCGAAATTACGATTGGGCACTGCTTAGAAAAACTTATACTCTATTTATTATAACATTAGACAAATAACTGTTCTCACCCTTTCTTTATTTCGATGTTAACGTTTAATAAAATCCGTTATTTCACGATAAATACAAAGCACTGTAATCTATTTACCATTTACATTAAAAAAAAAACTCCAAAGTGCAGTAATTTCAACAATATTACACAATAACGGTCGTTATTTAGCCGTTATTTGTCTAATGCTATAGTAAATGGAGTATAGGTGATTCCACAATTTTTTATATTGACACATTACTAATTATGTAACAGTTGTAGATATTACTGTCCAACTCACATTTAATAATAGTTGCGTGGATATGTTATGTTTTTACTGTTTCAATTTTGAATCTATAATTATTGTCAAAATCTGTGATTTTATTAATAACTGTAAAACTGTGTGATTTTATTAATAGTTTTAAAGCTCTGTGATTTTTTTCAACTAAACAAAAGGTAGGTTGATTTCTAAACGATTATGGGGTTTATTTATAAACGTTGCTTAAATTTAAGTAATGATTAGCGACTGTATAACCATACATTTTTGACGTTTAAACATCACTTTACATTTTATATACTCCATTTATTATAACTTTAGACAAATAACTGTTCTCACCCTTTCGTTATTTCGATGTAAACGTTTAAAAAACTCCGTTATTTCACGATAAATAGAAAGTACTGTAATCTATTTACCATTTACATTAAAAAAATAACTCTAAAGTGCAGTAATTTCAACAATATTACACAATAACTGTCGTTATTTAGCCGTTATTTGTCTAATGCTATAGTAAATGGAGTTTAGTAAAGTTTAGTCTCTAATATGACATGGCAGAAATATTTGACACTTAAGACTATTAATTTAGCTATTACTTTAATTTGTTTGATTATAAAAATTATCAATGAGTCCTTACCTCCGTAAGAAATAAACATTCTTATGTTGTTTGTATTTTATTTTTAAACCGATATGGATTTGTGAACTCTGTGTCCACAAATCCCTATTAGCGTCTCATAGAGCTCATAATGGGGATTGTCAGTGGGGATTAGTGGAATAACCCTTTTATAAAATAGGTAAATACATCTTTTTCTTATTTTACTTTTTCTTATTTATGTGCTTTCATTCCTTTGCTAAAAAAACCTAATCAAACGTAAAATTTCACTTGGACACAAACGTTTGTTCTTAGAAAACACTAAATTGGAAGGATGGAGGCATCAAGGAATGTGAAGGACATAAAACTTCCTAACGTATTGAATCATTACTTGTTGTGATATTGTGTGTGGTTTCAAACCTGTTATAGTTTAAACGAGTGTCATAAAAACATAATTAAGTAAAGAATGTATTTCTGTTAATTGCATTAGAATGAATCACCTATACCATACAACCTACTCCACATAAGCCGATCAACTGATCCGACTTATCACGTAAATAAATAGACTAGTAGTATACAGTCAATCGCACGTCAAAAATCACATTTTATTTTAACTACATAAACAGCTCTTACTGCTACGACATAAAGCCGCTGTCTACATTAAATTGGTACCATTGGCGTAAGGCGATATCCTAAGCTCAAGAGCAGAAGCCCTATAGTTTCATATACGGAATGTAGAATGAGGAAAATACAGGCAATACCGCACTTTAACTTGTTAAGTCTAAGATTAATTTTTGTACGAAGCTAAAATCGATTGATATCACACACGATTCTCTACTTTAAGTGCTAAACGTTAAAGTTGGTTATTGAACATGATGAACTTCGGTTTGGTTGCATCCAGTTTGCCATCACGTCACTCGCAGGCCGGTCGTGTCACAGTAGATTTGATTACAAATAGTTGGACATCAGTGCACTGACATTGACACTGCTGGAAGATATCGTCAACTTTTAGTTGTTGCAAGGAAATTGCTGTTTATCAACTAATTCAGATCTATCTTTTATTTGCTTTTGTGCTTAGTTTTGGAAAATTAGTTCTAACCATTCCATATGAATGGCGCTAAATAGGGTTTCGGGTTTCAAAAACATGACTTTTAGACCACTGATGTGGTCATTATTATTTTTGGAAAAAATCATTTTTCACACCAACTGCTGCTCGATAATGACGAATTTATTATAATTTATTATGTATTTACATCTATATTTATTATGACACCTTAAATCTATCATGTCCGGTAAAATTATGTGTCATTAAGTGACAAATTGTGAGTAAGTACTAAGCTAGACCTAGACTAGGCTAGACTAGGCTAGACCTACTACTACCCAGGGCCATTAGCCTTGGGTAGTAGTAGGTCTAGCCTGGTAATAATGTTGTACACAATTTAATGATAGCCCGCTGGTCAGTAATGTGATTTGAATTAGTTTATTTTTTATTTTTTTTACTGTTCTTCTCTGGGTTAAAGGTGTCTTCTTCTTGGGCGAGCTTGAATCCCTCACTGAACTCAGGTTTCTAGTCACTACTCACTCGCTTCCGAATCCTTCATTACGACCGGGATTAAATACATATACCGACCGTAACATAAGACACTGCTTTATCCCCTTGGTGAATAATCTATTAATAGAGACGCAATCGGGGTTCGAGGACTCGGGAGGTATTATGATGTTAAGTGATAATAGCTTGATTTTTCCACTCAGACGTAACCTCAGGGCGTTCAAAAGACACGAGCTGTGCGCTGGTGCGCGTGGCGCTCGGGGCCCCTGCGGCCGCGCTGGAGGGCGGCGGTGGGCTGCGCGCGCTGTGCGAGGCGCTCATCAGGGTCGCGGCCGCGCGGCCCAGCCGGCAGCACGCCATGCCGCGCCGCCCGTATGCCAAGGTAACGTACTACAGTATACACAGGGGAGCTGTGTGCTGTCTGCGCGCGCTGTGCGAGGCGCTCATCAGGGTCGCGGCCGCGCGGCCCAGCCGGCAGCACGCCATGCCGCGCCGCCCGTATGCCAAGGTAACGTACTACAGTATACACAGGGGAGCTGTGTGCTGTCTGCGCGCGCTTTGCGAGGCGCTCATCAGGGTCGCGGCCGCGCGGCCCAGCCGGCAGCACGCCATGCCGCGCCGCCCGTATGCCAAGGTAACGTACTACAGTATACACAGGGGAGCTGTGTGCTGTCTGCGCGCGCTGTGCGAGGCGCTCATCAGGGTCGCGGCCGCGCGGCCCAGCCGGCAGCACGCCATGCCGCGCCGCCCGTATGCCAAGGTAACGTACTACAGTATACACAGGGGAGCTGTGTGCTGTCTGCGCGCGCTGTGCGAGGCGCTCATCAGGGTCGCGGCCGCGCGGCCCAGCCGGCAGCACGCCATGCCGCGCCGCCCGTATGCCAAGGTAACGTACTACAGTATACACAGGGGAGCTGTGTGCTGTCTGCGCGCGCTGTGCGAGGCGCTCATCAGGGTCGCGGCCGCGCGGCCCAGCCGGCAGCACGCCATGCCGCGCCGCCCGTATGCCAAGGTAACGTACTACAGTATACACAGGGGAGCTGTGTGCTGTCTGCGCGCGCTGTGCGAGGCGCTCATCAGGGTCGCGGCCGCGCGGCCCAGCCGGCAACACGCCATGCCGCGCCGCCCGTATGCCAAGGTAACGTACTACAGTATACACAGGGGAGCTGTGTGCTGTCTGCGCGCGCTGTGCGAGGCGCTCATCAGGGTCGCGGCCGCGCGGCCCAGCCGGCAGCACGCCATGCCGCGCCGCCCGTATGCCAAGGTAACGTACTACAGTATACACAGGGGAGCTGTGTGCTGTCTGCGCGCGCTGTGCGAGGCGCTCATCAGGGTCGCGGCCGCGCGGCCCAGCCGGCAGCACGCCATGCCGCGCCGCCCGTATGCCAAGGTAACGTACTACAGTATACACAGGGGAGCTGTGTGCTGTCTGCGCGCGCTGTGCGAGGCGCTCATCAGGGTCGCGGCCGCGCGGCCCAGCCGGCAGCACGCCATGCCGCGCCGCCCGTATGCCAAGGTAACGTACTACAGTATACACAGGGGAGCTGTGTGCTGTCTGCGCGCGCTGTGCGAGGCGCTCATCAGGGTCGCGGCCGCGCGCCCAGCCGGCAGCACGCCATGCCGCGCCGCCCGTATGCCAAGGTAACGTACTACAGTATACACAGGGGAGCTGTGTGCTGTCTGCGCGCGCTGTGCGAGGCGCTCATCAGGGTCGCGGCCGCGCGGCCCAGCCGGCAGCACGCCATGCCGCGCCGCCCGTATGCCAAGGTAACGTACTACAGTATACACAGGGGAGCTGTGTGCTGTCTGCGCGCGCTGTGCGAGGCGCTCATCAGGGTCGCGGCCGCGCGGCCCAGCCGGCAGCACGCCATGCCGCGCCGCCCGTATGCCAAGGTAACGTACTACAGTATACACAGGGGAGCTGTGTGCTGTCTGCGCGCGCTGTGCGAGGCGCTCATCAGGGTCGCGGCCGCGCGGCCCAGCCGGCAGCACGCCATGCCGCGCCGCCCGTATGCCAAGGTAACGTACTACAGTATACACAGGGGAGCTGTGTGCTGTCTGCGCGCGCTGTGCGAGGCGCTCATCAGGATCGCGGCCGCGCGGCCCAGCCGGCTGATATGTTTCATTAATGCATGCACATTTCTACTAGGTACATATTCGTCAGCTATCACAAACAATCGGTAGTACCGATTAGAAATACTGGTTGGATTTAAAGTTATAACTACAGTCTTACATTCACAATAATACATGCATAAAAAAAACTGCTTGTTATTTATTTTTGTTGTTTATTTAATAGGAACATTACAAATGCAATTTACGGCACGGTTGGCGCGGTGGATAAGTGATTGACTGATGCGCTACGTGTCGCGGGTTCGATTCCCGAACAGAACAAATATTTGTATGACCTACAAGTAGTTGTTGTTTTTTTTTTTTGGGAGTCGTTTGTTTTTTTTTTAAGTTTTTTATTTTTCACTTTTTAGTTATGGTACCTACCCCACAACAATTCGATTACCACTAGGTACTTGCAACACCGCACAAACAAAAGTGACAAGATATACGAAGTGGATTTAATACGTATTATCATATTAACTGGGGTTTGACACTAGCTCCTGTAATACAGTGTACACTAGCGCAGGAGCTAGGGAATACATAAAAATGTTTGCATAATTATGTCAATAAAGATTATTATTATTATTTTTAAATGTCTTTGACTTATCTCGGGACCCGGAGGTCCCGGGTTTTTGGAAGGCGTACGAGGGGCCGAAGCCAACTCGCAGAGGCCCGTTAGACGCTTTTAATTAAATGAGGCACCAACCGACGATTATCCCTGTACGCACTATGTAAGTGCACCCAAGGACAACCCGCGGTTTGTGTAGGACTATTGTAGGACATGGAAACAACGATATTGGACTATGGGTTTTGGGTGGTTAAAATGGACTGGTTACCTAAAACTATGGAAGGACTATGGCCCCTGCCTGATCAATGTTTTATTATACACGGATAAAATGGCAGGGGGTGACTTGCACACTCAATAATGGGCCCCCGAAAACGGTCGCTAGCACATAGTGACGTAGCGACAAGGGAGCAACATGTCCTGAGGTGCTCGAGGAGTGGAGAGGTATTCCACGGCTCTCAGAACAATCCCAGAGCCCGGAAGATGGTCAAGATCCCTACAAGCACTTACTGGAATACTTCCTTCCTCCGAGCACGTTTGCTCTTGCGAATCTCCACTCAAGCCGGCCAATAAAGGCAAGAATGAGGTGGGAGCTCAGTTCCTCGTCAGTGCTCACTCCAGCCGGCCAATAAAGGCAAGCCAGAGATGAGGAACATGACTTCTCCCAGGAGATAGGGTCCGTGGGGTCGCAACTGCCCAACAGCTCGCCACATGCTGCCCTGCAGGTTTCTGTATCTCTCTTGGTCTGGCTCCTCACCCTAGACCTGTTCCGGGAAAGTAAACTCTACCGGCACAGACCTAGAGTTCGGAGCGCGCAAGCCCCACCACGACGTCAACGTAGAGATACGGCGGTGGGGTTATTATTATTATTATTATATTTATGTCTACATATCTCAGGACCCTGGGGTCCCGGACCTTTAGTTGTTTAGTTGTTTTAATTAAATGAGGCACCAACCGACGATTATCCCTGTACGTATTACGCCAGTGCAGCCAAGGACAACCCCCGGTTGGTGTAGGACTATTGCAAAATATGGAAACAAAGATATTGGACTATGGGTTTGGGTGGTTAAAATGGACTGGTTACCTAAAACTATGGAAGGACTATGGCCCCTGCCTGATCAATGTTTTTTTACACACGGATAAAATGGCAGGGGGTGACTTGCACACTCAATAATGGGCCCCCGAAAACGGTCGCTAGCTCATAGTGACGTAGCGACAAGGGGGCATCATGTCCTGAGGTGCTCGAGGAGTGGAGAGGTATTCCACGGCTCTCAGAACAATCTCAGAGCCCGGAAGATGGTCAAGATCCCTACAAGCACTTACTGGAATACTTCCTTCCTCCGAGCACGTTTGCTCTTGCGAATCTCCACTCAAGCCGGCCAATAAAGGCAAGAATGAGGTGGGAGCTCAGTTCCTCGTCAGTGTTCACTCCAGCCGGCCAATAAAGGCAAGCTAGAGATGAGGAACATCACTTCTCCCGGGAGATAGGGTCCATGGGGTCGCAACTGCCCAACAGCTCGCCACATGCTGCCCTGCGGGTTTTATTATTATTATCGAAGCTAACTCAAAAACTACCCAAGCAAAGTTAATAAAAATCGGTTAATAACCATTTATAGCCCGAGTGCATCTCATGACAATTCTAATAAGCCCAAACACGGCTAGGATACATTGTTTTATATCGGAGTTCCGGTGCATACCTTCTAGCTTCATCTTCAGATCAGTTCAATGGTACCATTTTCATCAGAATTTTTTATTTAAATTTGCTTCATAGTCGCTTAACTATCTTAATCGAGATATCTTATCGCCACCCGTGAAATACTTATCATTGAGGAGTTCCGGTGGCCATGTGTGGTCTTCTTCATCAGTTCCACTTCATCAAATTATACATTCTGAATGCAAATGCTTGAGTTGTTGATGAAAATACAAAAATCGCAATATGTTTGGCTATAAAATTTGAGGAGTTCCCTCAATTCCTCTTGGATCCCACCATCAGCACTGGATTTTGAAAAAAATGGGACTAATCTGGAAGTATATCCATACGAGTATCCTTTCAAATAAAAAAAGAATCCTCCATATCGGTTCAAAAACGACGGAGTTATGAGGTAACAAACATTAAAAAAAAATACAACTGAATTGAGAACCTCCTCCTTTTTGGAAAGTCGGTTATTTTTTAATAATAATAATTCCTTGGTTGGAGTAACTCGGGAATTAATTAATGTATGAGATTATTATCTTTTTAGAACAAAAGAATCGAAACTGTGTTTAATTGCTACCGATAATTATAGTTCCCTCAGTATAAACTTTTTAAATTAAAACTATTTTAAAAATCACGACTGAAAATATTATATTATCAAAACGGTAGGACGGTACTTACTACCACTTTTCTTTTTGTTCTCATACACGTTCAACCCTACATATAAAGTAATTTTAAATTCATAAATGCTTCAAATCCGTTTGTCGCGACTCGCATTTGACCGATTCTTATCAAAATATCAGAATGCGGAATAACTTAAGAGGGCGCTCACCGGTCCACTAGCGCCACTCCTTTAAAAAAATATTATCTCGTGACTGAGAAGGAATTATGAAAAACGGCTCAATAAGGAACCTCGGTAAGTGTTTAGAATTTTCTAATATCTTTTATCTACGCCCATGCTATAAATCCTTTATAAAAGTTACTGAAAAAAAGTCAAAGTCAAATCATTTATTTCAAATAGGCACGAAGATGCACTTTGGAACGTCAGAAATTACATGAATAGTTAATTGATTCTAGTTGCGCCTTCCAAAAGGCAGTTATGTATGGAGAAGAATGGGCAAGAAACTCCATACTTACTCTTTTAAAATGTTAACAGTTAGCTTATTGCCAACATTAAAACACCCCGTATAATAGTAACCATAATAGCATCCATACGGGAGTTATAATGTTGTACTGAATTTCATAATGCAACTCCTTTGCTTTTACGAGGATGATGATCCCTTTCTTACTCATCTGTTTGATGAGTAAGGAAGGGATCATCATCCTCCCTTCCATTCTCACTACTCAATTCGTGGTATCTTTATGAATTTCAAAAAAAGAACATTGTCACGCACGCGCGTTTCACTATACTATACCATAGCGTCGTATCCCGCCATTTTTGTTCGATATTAGTATTGCAAAAAGTGTTTCAGAACCTTTTATAGAGGATTCATTTCATGGATGTAGATAAAGTCTTGTATGCAACTGTAATAATTAGGTATTAAAACACTCATGTGATAAACCCACATTCGTGTTTTAATACCCCTTATTATAAAACAGTTGCATAAATAACTATTATATGATAATACGAAGTTCCTTATTGAGCCGTTTTTCATAATTCGTTCAGTCACGAGATAATATTTATAAGGAGTTGCGCTAGTGGACCGGTGAGCATCCTCTTAATAATTAGCAGTGCGGTCGCTCACTTACGAAGACCATTCATTTACCGACGCGACGCTCTCTTGGGTGCATACAACATTTTATATTAGTGTATATTTTTATTTTTTATTGTGCAATATAGGAGTCAATAGTTCATGTGTGCTTGACTGCAGACGTGTGTGTTGTACAAATTGACAATAAGACTATTATGGAGTTGCCTGCAACCAGCGATTGCTTGACATCAGGTATACCATCTTTTCCTATTTAACTCCCTGTACGTCATTCTCCCAATCATTCTGCTTTCCTTAAAGGTGAAGCTGTGCCTTAATCACCATTAGCAGTCTCGACGCTATGAACAAATCTATTGCATATAAAATTTATTTGCCATACAAAAATAGGACGTCATAAACCTGTTAGGCGTGCAGGAAAAAATCTTTTAATTATTAACTTACTTCAGGTAACAAAGACTCTTAAAAGTTTATATTTGCCAAAAAAAATAGCATACATATAACAAATACACAAATAACTATAAAGAAAAATAATATAAAACTATATCATGACTTTAACAAATGTACCTAATTGGCCACTGTACTTTAAATACCGGCACGACCGCTATACTTTTGTATGCAACCATAAGCACAACGTTTTGCGCGTGTTACCTACCATAAACAGTGATTTTTACACCAAAAAAGAAAGTCGTTTCCCAGCAATAATGTTTGCCCTAGTTTGAAGTTAACGGGTATGTGATGTGTCTTTTTACATCCCGTATTATAAAAGTGGCCATTAGAGAAGAATTTTTGAAAATGCACACCCTAAAGGGGTTAAATGAAAGTTCGTAATTTTTGCCGATAGAACATTCCAAAGCTTTAGGTTCAAAAATGAGGGCCTAGAGTAGGGGGTGGGGATTGAATATTACGTAACAGAGATGGCACTGGTATGACACTAAACCCGTCCACCCATGAATCGATCACGTTCATCGAACTGGAACTATCGCATCGACGTAAGTTTGATGTAGGTGAAAAGTATCGGATTTCCTGCGGTGTTATACTCCTCAATTATAAGATACCAGAGAACAGTATTCTACAGTATAATCGACATATTTGAACGAGATCTAACTGTTGTTTTACTGGGATTGTACTCGTATGTCAGCAACACTTTTCATCTCTCATTTAATTACGTAAGCTTTCGATACAAGTCTGAATTATAACATATTATTTGAGTTGCTTTCTTAATGCAACAGATAAACAAAAGCTCTATTGAAATGTTTTATGGTTCATATGAGCAAAAAATCATTGCATTTTTTGGAAGATTTTAGGACAAATCAATAATGAACTGCTCAAATTGGTATTATTAGAGCAGGAAAACAAAAACATAATATTCCATCGTCAAGAGTGTCATTCTGAATTTCGACAGTTAATCAAATTTTGTTTAACACCGGTGAAAGTTGCCGACACAGATACTTAAATAGTCGGTTAGATTTAGAAGAAAATGACGTCAAATTTAATCAGGAAATAGAGAGATAGCAATCTGCAGCTATAAATTAATAAAGTAGGTACTATCAGATTACACTGATAAATCTGGGCAGTGGGTGGGGGTCGTTGATTAATATTCATCACAAAGATGTTGCCAAAAATATGGAAGTGGCCATCGTATTAGTGGTTCAGCAACTTCAATATCATCAGGATTTTGGCGAAATATAGCATTTCGTCGTGGAGTGGTACCTATGACAGTGGCTCTCTGAAATCCTCTCTGTCATCAGAAGACAGCCGCACACAACCATCCACTCGACACTCTGCTAGAGTGACCGTCACCAGCCAGTGTCACTCTTATCCGACCTTTTCGCGGTGATTCCAGTAACTTTGTTACAAAACTAGACGGCGCCACTTGCTGCGCCGTCAAATATAATAAGGGTTAAAGTATGAAATTGCCGTTTTATAGTAATAGATACTTTTAATTGACATTAAACCTTTATGGTGTGAGATATTCAAGTGAAACTTTTTTTACATTCAGCCTATGAGATTTTTCTTTTATAAAATGTGCCACATTCGATTTTCGAATTTCAGTTGTTTTTTTTATTCAGCTTAGACGAAAAAGATGGATACTTCGAAAATCCGAATATTTTTTAATACGAGTTCCGACGCGGAACTAAAGCGGCCGAAACGGCACCCAATATCAATGCTGCGTTTGGAGTGGAGACTGCTAATAACCGCACCTTGCGTTTTTGGTTTAAACGATTTCGTATTGGAAACTTCGACTTAAAGAACGAACTACGTGGAAGACCGCCCACACAGGTGAATAACGTTGAATTGAAGGAGATGGTGGAAGCCGATCCGAGTCAAACTACCCAGGAATTAGCAGCATGGTTTAACGTTACCGTTGAGGGCAATAAGGGTCTTTATCTATTAGTTAGTTGAAAAAAAAAAAAAAACTTTTACGTCTTTACTCGTAGAATATTTAATTAGAAGAGATCAATCAAAACGTAAAAACTATAGATAAAATTATTAGATATATGAGTGGACTGTATGAAATGAGGTTTTAATGTATATGTGCAGTACGCCTTTGTAAAATGTTCTATTCAATTTGGACAGTTACCTTACCTACAATATTGACTCATTTGCATCAAATCAATAAGATAAAAAATGTGAAAAATGGGTACCTCATGATTTGACTAACCTACAGAAAGAAACACGTGTTGAAACTTGCGCTGCCTTGTTGAATCGGTACAGAAATGAAAGGAATATTGGATCGAATTGTGACATGTGACGAAAAGTGGATTCTTTACGATAACCGTAAGCGAAAAATGTAATTGCTGACCCCCGGTCAAACGCTGCAACAGTGCCCTAAACCAACCTAACCAATAAAAAGATAATGATAACTGTTTAGTGGTCTCTTCATGGTGCTATTCACTATAGATTTCTCAGGTCTGGTCAAGCAATATCAGCAGATGTTTATTGTGCCGAACTTCGAACAGTGATGGCGAAACTGGCAATGAAACAGCCCCGACTCGTGAATCGATCTTCACCATTATTGCTCCATAATAACGCAAGACCACGGCGAAGCACTTGCTGTATCGCTTGATATCTCGAAGGCCTTTGACAGGGTGTGGGACGCTGCACTATTCAGCAAGCTTCCATCCCAGCTGATTTTTGTAGCTGGATATCAGACTTCCTGAGTGAACGGTCGATCAGAATAGTTGTGGACGGCTGCTCCTCTGACCTTATGGCTATTGATGCCGGAGTTCCTCAGGGATCTGTTCTCTCTGCAACTCTTTTCCTGCTGCACATCAATGACCTGCTTCTGCCTGGTATTGTTGGGTACGCGGATAACAGTACCGTTTCAGAGAGATACTTGTCCAGCGCAAAAACCAGCAGGGCTGAACTTCGTTCCTTGAGAGAGGCCATGGTAGAGCGGACTGATTTGACCTTGAGCCTTGTCGCCCAGTGGGGTGATGACAATCTGGTCTCTTTTAATGCCACCAAAACACAGGCATATCTCTTTACAGGAGTCGTTTTGACCAAACTCCTACTTTTCGGGGTACATCTGTTCCTGTAACTGATCGGCTCGAGCTCCTAGGCATGGAGTTGACATCTGGTCTCAATTTCGGCTCCACCATCGAGTACAAAACTCAAACTGCGGCCAAGAAACTGGGCGTCCTAAATAGGGTGAAGCGATACTTTACGCCTGGACAGCTTTTAACCCTTTACAAAGCACAAGTCCGATCCTGCATGGAGTATTGCAGCCACCTTTGGGATGGCTCAGCTAAGTACCAACTTGCTGCGCTTCGCAAGTAGCAAAATTTGGTCATGTAAATATCTTAGGAGCATGTATTTTTTAGTCCTATTGGAATCCTCAAAACGTTTACAGAACCGCATTTGGGCGTAGATTATAGGACCATTATGCCCTAAAATCATTTTTTTACGGTCCGGTAAAGTGCAATTCGATTTTATAATTATCTTATTAGATGTTTTTACAAGATATAATTGTCCTACAAAGATCCGGTAAACGCATTGAATAAGCGCGATTAGTCCTCTAACGGTATGACGAGTGCTGCTACTGGTGTAATTGATCCAACAGTTGGCAGCGCGATGCCATTACTAGAGCATTCATTCGATCACTTTTTGTAACGGTGACGTGCTGCGGTGTCTTAAGAGTAAAATATAATATTTTCAAATATTTTCAATTCCATATTCTAGTATCTGTTAACAATAGGTTAGAACTTTTGTGTTTTGACTGTTGTGTTTAGAATGTCTACTCAACTTGCGAAATTAATTTTATTGATAAAGTGTTCGATGATAATAAACATATCTTCATGCCCCTTCAAAACTAAACATATTTGTTATTAACTTGATTCGATAATAATTAACAAATACTTAAGTCGCCATAGGATCTGGGTCCCGTGTCATAATATTGCATTATTTATTTAAACTTCCTGTACAATAGTGATACATAAGCGGACTTAATGCCACAAGGCATCCTCTACCAGTCAACCTTTGGGTTAAATATAAAAACATAGTGATAGGGTACAAAAATAATGTCTAAAATAATAACTTCTAGATTACGAGAATTTATATAGTTTTATGATACTAATACACATATACAAATAAAATAAACTAATAGATATTTTAACAAATACCACCTAATAATAATTAGTATGACTAGACTATTATTTAAGACTATTTAGTCGTAGAGAATTATTTAGTCTGACTTATGTAGTGGTTCCGAACTTTTCTTTTATTTAAAAGTAAATTTGTTTTCAGATTTTTTAATGCCAAGAGGTTATTTTACATTTGGAGGGGATTTTACATTTCTTAAAATTGATTACGAAATAGATAACGAAATTCGTCTTCGATAACTGCCACTACGCTTAAATCATTTCCATTTCTTTAAATCCATTTCTATTTTCTCTTGTTTTCTCTAACAAATCACATAATGAAAGCAAAATGGATGATTACTCTAGTAATAGCAAATGTAGGACACATTTAAGTAGAATCTTACCTATAAAAATCGGAGGGCATGCTAGTTTGGTCCTAACAATCCATTATAAGTCACGACTAAGACAAATTGATCCTATAATATCCTTGACCTATAGCAGCTATATCTAAGACGTCTATAGAAGTGCATATCTTATAGAAGAATGAAACAAGACGTTAACAAGAGTAAACAATCATATTAAATGCGTTTATAGGACGAAAAGCTACACTTTCCTAATTAGTTTTATAACATGCGCTTATAAGACTGCAGGTTCTAGTAAGAATCTTATAAAGTAATCCTGTAAACGTTTATAAAATCAGTTATAGGTTCGTATGTACTTGTAGCGCAAATCGTCTTTTAAATGCTGATAAATGATAAATGATTTTATTTCTGTAAGTAGGTTTTTACAAACACTTACACGTCAATCATATTTTAAAACTAGATGAGGTCGGCATTTCGTATCTGACTACTCTGAGAAGAAAGACCGAAACAAACTCAGAGGTCACAGTCTCTTTTAAAGTCCAGATATAATCTTGGTCAAATCATGTGAAGACCATGTAGACTGGTGTCTGAAATGGTCTTTTGAAGAAAGAACCACACAGATTGAGTGGATCTGTCCATTCAGTGCACGCATTTGTCAGTAATCGTGCAGCTCAACTCAGAACATAAGGAGCTCAACGATTCGACGAACAATACCAAAGAAAGGACATTTGGGCAGGCCGCATAAATTACTCAAACTGCCATACCATGAACAGGAAAAAAAAAAAATATATACTGAGAAGGAAAAAAAAAAATAAACAAAGGCCCACATAGTCTTCACATTCACAATAATTAAAATAATAACATTATACTTCACAAGTAAATATTCATGTCAATGTGTATAAAGCAATCACAATAAAAAAAAGTTTCAATATATAAAATTTGGAGCAGCTCAATCCCAAGCCTTTTTGTCCTCAATATAATCTTTAATGGTATAAAAGGCTTTCTGGCACAACTTACGTTTAATGAATGATTTGAATTGATTAATGCTTAGATCTTGAACGTGGCTTGGAAGTTTATTATAAAAGCGTATACATTGACATCTGAACGAACCACCTATTTTCTTGAGCCGTGTTTTAGGTACAACATACATGTGTTTGTTCCTAGTATTTATATTATGGATATCACTGTATTTTTAAACAATTTTATGTTTTTATGGGCATATAAAAGATTTTCAAAAATATACTGAGAAGGCACAGTCATAACATTAATTTCCTTAAATTTCTCTCTGAGAGAGTGTCTCGAACTTAATTTATAAATTGATCGAACAGCTCTTTTCTGCAAAACAAAGATAGACTGAATGTCGGCGGCATTTCCCCACAACAGAATACAGTACGACATTACACTATGAAAATAACTAAAGTACACTAAACGGGCTGTCTCTATGTCAGTTAAATTACGAATTTTTCTAATGGCGTATGCTGCGGAGCTCAGCTTCTTAGACAATTTATCTATATGTGGGCCCCACTGAAGCTTAGCATCCAAAGTTAAGCCCAAGAATACTGTGCTATCTTCAGGATTCAATTCTTCGCCCTTTATCAACACATTATTTTTCACCTGCCTAACGTGAGGTAGCGTAAACTTAATGCATTTGGTTTTTTTTTTCATTAAGAAGTAAATTATTAACATTGAACCAATGAACTACTTTTGAGATCGCGCTATTTACATCGTCAGTAACCAGCTCCTGACGTTTAAGTTTAAACAAAAGTGAAGTGTCATCCGCAAACAACACTATTTCATGATTATCCTTTATGAGGTAAGGCAAGTCATTAATATAAATAAGAAACAAAAAAGGACCAAGAATTGAGCCCTGTGGGACTCCCATTGTTACTAAAGATCCGGGAGATCTTTTCCCATTAACGTCAACGCTCTGAAACCTATTACTCAAGTATGAAGCAAGAAGATCCAGAGCGGTGTTCCGGATCCCGTAGTGGCGGAGTTTCCTGATTAACGTTTCATGAAGAACACAATCGAATGCCTTGGACAAATCACAAAAGATGCCCAAGGCATCACATTTATCTTCCCATGCATTATAAATATGTCCTAAAAGTTCAACACCGGCATCAGTAGTTGAACGACCCCTTGTAAAACCGAACTGTGTACTGTGTAATAATTTATTTTTATTAAAAAATCTTTGCAATTGGTCTAACATTAATTTCTCAAAAATTTTACTAAAGGTAGGTAGTACTGAAATAGGTCTATAATTTGTGGGGTCTGATGTACTACCTGATTTAAACAATGGTATTATTTTACTATTTTTCATAAGATCGGGAAACTCCCCACAGTCGATACAATTATTAAAGATAGGAGCTAAAGTAGGTGCTACAATGTCAATAATAGACTTAGCAACTTCTACAGAATTACCCCACAGATCCGCAGTCTTTTTTACGTTTAAAGTGTGAAAGGTTTTAATTATATCTCTACAGGTAATATGTTCAAAATTAAATTCCGAATCGCAAACATTAACATTTTCCTTAAGCAAAGACTCAGCAACAGAAGGTGAAGAGTTTAGGGATTTAGTAGTTAAAACGGGAATATCCGAAAAGAAATTTTCAAAGGCCGCGGCGACTTGTGAGTCTGATTTTATTATTTTGTCATTAATTGATAGGCTGTAGTCAGTATTTCGGTTGCTAGACCTTCCTGTTTCACTATTAATAATATTCCAAGTCGTTTTAATAACATTACTACTGTTTTTAATCTTCGAACTCAAATAACGCGACTTGGCCATACAACAAACTTTTTTAAATAATTTTGAATAATTTCTAACATATAAATTAAATTCAGCGGTATTTACCTTTCATTGTACAGCTCATAAAGCCGTGTTCTACTTTTATGAATACCAATGGTAGCCCAATCACTGAAAGATGCGTTACTATTAACCGATATAGTTTTGGGCTGTTGTAAGATCACTGCCTTAGTCAAAACGTCTATTAGATTCCTATATGACGTTTATTCTTATAAGTCGATTACTATAGGAAAATTTTGCTACTTGTGTTGACTCGGTGGAACGCAGTGCTAAGAGGCTCATTGGCGACGTAAAACTGGTGAATGCAAAGCTTCACAGCTTGGCTCATCGCCGCAAGGTTGCCTGCTTGTCAGTCTTCTACAGATTGTACTTCGGCGAGTGTGCCCATGAACTCCACGACCTCATGCTACCGGCCCCCTTCTACCATCGGACATCTAGACGCACTGCAAGTTACCACCCCTACCTAGTTGATATTCCACCAACTCGCACTAAGCGTTTTCAAACGTCTTTTATAATGCGCACAGCAAAGGAGTGGAACTCTGCCTGCGTCTGTGTTTCCGAACGCATACAACCCTAATATATTCAAAGTGAGAGTGAACAAGCTTCTTCTGGGTAAGCTCACTCCATCATCGACTTTGTCTCTGTCACCCAGACCTAGACTAGAGTCAAGTGAAAACCCATATTAAAAAAAGAAGAAAAGATTTCACACTCCACGGGACACCGTTGTAACTCTACATGAGCTGTAGTTAGAAACCATACGTCATCCTCCGTACTCGCCAGACCTTGCTCCAACTGACTACATTTTTTTTCGTGATTTGGACAATTTTGTTACGTGGTAAAAAAAAATCTTCCCAAGAGGCAGTACAAAATGCTTTCACACAGTTTGCCGAATCTAGATCCCCAGAATTCTATTGCAAAGGCATAAATGAACTTCCAATTAGATGGCAGCAATGTGTAGATAAGGAGGGTAAATATTTTGATTAAATAAACTTGTTACATCTTGAAAAAAAAAAACAAGTTTTAATTTTGCAGTATAAATCGGCAATTTCATACTTTAACCCCTAATATTTTCTACAACGTAGTTTGCTTTTCAAGAAGTAGTACACCCCCAAAATCGTACTATATAATGGTTCAAAACAAGGAGTGCCCTGGGTCGTATGATATGATGATGAAGCCAGCTCTATCGAAAAAATGACTGCTGAGTTCCACGTGTATCACGCGCGGTTCATTAATACAATAGTTTTTAATAAAATCAGACGTTTTTAAAATTAGAACTTTATGATAATAACAATATCAGTCGCGATTCTAGCTAATATTACAATACCTGTATACATGGATATGCTTTATTATATTTAAGTACGTTTCATAATAATAGTGTTTGTCAAGTTCAGCTAAACTTGCATGGCTTCACTCACGTTCCTAATATTGAAGGCAATTGCTGGGTTCGTTACGAAATTACAGTCGCGAGCCGATGTCTGTAATGTCTGTTGTTTTTGTTTATTTATCTTGGTCGTTAAATTCCTTGAGTTACTAATATAAACGGTCTGTTTCCCCTTTTATTAACCACTAGCTTTTGCCCGGGGCTCCGCCCGCGTGGATGTCGCTTATCGCGTAAAAAAATACTCTATGTCCTCCATATCCCAGGCTATATCTCTGCCAAATTTCATGACGATCAGTTCAGCGGTTTAGGCGTGAAAACGTAACATACAGACAGGCAGACAGAGTTACTTTCACATTTATAATATTAGTATGGATGTCAAAGAACTACTAGCAGCAACAAGGAACTAACAAAACACTCTTATAGAATTCAAGCAGACTTGACAGGTCCCTCAATACTCTCAATTGGATAATGCCCCTACTACTAATTCTATTGGGTTCAGAACGTAGACAGAACCACTATACTGCGCACATATTTCTCAAGTTTATAGCTAAGAAGATCGTAAGCTACATACGTCGGTGTCTTATGCTCGGTACTTTTTCTAACAGGCCCTAGACACAGGAAACTAATAGGTACCTGTCGCCTTTGATAGCCTGGTGCCTTTAGTTATCCTAGTGCCCTTCATAGCCTGCTGCCTTTAAAAACTTGGGACACGTAACTTTGCATCAATTGTGACTTGTGGTATTGATAAAATGCAGTGTGTGGACAGGTGCCGCCGCTGCTGTGCGCGTCGGGCGGCAGCTCCGCCGACTGCTCGTCCAGCGAGGACAGCGTGGCTGGGCCCTACGCCAGCGAGCACAGCGAGCCCTATGCTACCAGGCCGGATGAAGGGTACGAGGTGGGTTCACTTAACTTTCACCTTACTATCCTCGTTTATAAGCTGGACGACAACAGCCCATGCCGTGTTTAGCGGGGCCGACAAGCAAATGTTATTCTCAATCTATATTAATATTAAAAAGCTGAAGAGTTTGTTAGTTTGATTCGAAAAAAATCTTTTTGCATTTGATAGCCTAATTCCTGAAGAAGGTTATAGGCTATTTAACGTCACGCTAGGTACTCTAGGAGCCGAGCAAAAAAAAATGTCTGAAAGGCTAAGCGAAAATGAAGTAATGGCACGGGCAGACGATACGATGCCACAGAGTGGTCGGGGGATCAAGAAATTTCACGCGGATGAAGTCGCGGGCAGAAGCTAGTACTCAATATATGTATTGCATTCAACAATGTGAAATTAGTTAAGTTTTGTTAAGACATGACATGATCATGAAATTGTGGTCCCTGTCGGGCTCAGCAAAGTAGGAGAGAAGAAGAAATGTTTCTATATGTATTCGGAACTGCGTGTTATTGTGACGCAACGCCATGTCCATCAGTGGACTACGTATAGGCTGAGTTGACGCCTATAATTGTGTTTAAGAGGGCGTCTACGGTCCACTAGCGCCACTCCTTTAAAAAAATATTATCTCGTGATTGAGACGGAATTATGAAAAACGGCTCAATCAGCGACCTCGGTAAGTGTGTCTAGAATTTTCTAATACCTTTTATATCGTTTCATATTGAGACACGAACCAACAAAATACGATCTAGAGGAATGTGGCCGCTTTTCTTTATATCTAATTTTGTTGTTTCGTGTCTCAATATGAAACTTTATACACCGTGGCATTTTAGTCGTCTTACAAAGACAGCCCACTTCACGTATCCAATGACTACTAATAACTCATGTAAAAAAAAAAATTTTTTTTTTGAACATTTGAATTTATAATTTTTTTTAATTATTATTTACTAGCTTCTGCCCGCGTCGCATTCGCATCCCGTCGCTCGCCCGCGCTATATCTTCGTTATCGCTTAGCGTTTTTTCTGACTTCCGTTCTTTTCGCTTGACTTCTAAGGATCGTAGCGTAGATATATAGCCTTCCTCGATAAATGGGCTATCCAACACTAAAATATTTTTTCAATTCGAATGAGATTGGCGCGTTCAACCAAACAAAAAAACTCTTCAGCTTTATCCATAATAATATCACGCCTAAACCGCTGAACCGATAGTCATGAAATTTGGCAGAGATATAACCTGGGATATGGAGAAGGACATAGGCTACTTTTTTACGCGATAACCGAGATCCACGCGGGCAAAGCCGCGGGCAAAAGCTAGCAAATTATATAGCTGACCCGCGCAACTTTGTCTGCGTCAGTTACTCGTAAGAGAGAGAGTGGTTTAAGTAATGAATTTTCTACTTATTTTGTTGCGGAGTTATTTTAAAATTATGATATCTCCTAAGATGTTGATTGAAATCAAGTGATGTCAAGGACCATTTTGTTTACATTTAAATACTTGTGATTACATATTTATTTGGATAAGGATTAATATTATGAATTTTTTATAGAACTTTTAAAGAGGAACAATTCCATAATACATGATATTTGCGTTACATAAACCGTTTATGCAGCGCACGCAACGGAAGCTCGCAAAAAGGAATATTTTTTCCCGTTTTAGCAACATTTTTTCATATATGCTCCGCTCCTATTGGTCGTAGCATGATGTTATAAAGCCTATAATATTCCTCAATAAATGGACTATCCAACACAAAAATAATTTTTCAATTCCAACCAGCAGTTCCTGAGATTAGCGCGTTCAAACAAACAAACAAACTCTTCAGCTTTATATACGAGTATTAAGTATTACGAGTAGAGAGATGTCGCATGACATAGTTTAAAACACCCTGTTACGAGTGCAGTCCGAGCCTTGTGATACAAGGGCGCCGCAGAATGGATTTAGATTAAGTTTAAGTTGCAATAGTAAGAAACACATTTTTGCGTTAGGGTGATGGAACTCTAATAAATAATAATAAAATAATAAATCCATTTATTTTTAGGCGACGCAGGCCCATACACACATACCTTAACCTAAACATACATATTTTTATTGTAAAATTGTGTTAGTAAATAAGACTTAAAACTATGTTAGTAGCACTTCACTTTGCACTACCTTGACTATAAAGATGTCACCGCTCCATCCACGGTGCCCTTGTAACACAAGGCTCGGACTGCACTCGTAACAGGGTGTTTTAAACTATGTCATGCGTCAGAAATAAAAAAAATTCAAAGGTTCAAAAAAAATTTTTTTTTTACATGAATGATTAGTAGTCATTGGATACAAGAAGTGGGCTGACTTTGTAAGACGACTAAAATGCCACGGTGTATAAGGTATTGGAATGTGTTTGCAATTTTGTATAAATTCAGAATGACTTAATCAAATGCAAATTAATTAGCTGACAAGTCGTATTAATAAGACCTGGGCCCCAACGGCGGCAATGGTTTATAATGATGACGCATTTAATGGTCTAAAGCCTTCATAGGAAACTAGATTAAATCTTGTTTCGAACAGGAGTTAAACTTTCATAATTGATATTTTGAGACAAAAATGGAAATCAAATACATATCTGCATTTCGATTACACTAATCGAATAAGATTTTAGCATTTCAGAGTAGCTAATAAAGTAACTTCCCGATACCATTTTATTATTCTTTTAATTTTCGGCACGACTAAGTAGATGATAATAATAAAAGCAAAAAAAAAGCTCTGTCGATATGTTCGTCCACGTGTTTTTAAAGGTACCTAATCGTGGGCGCCCGTTAACCTGTAGCGATGTTAAATAAATAAATATTTTATTGTATTAAAACTAAGAAACTATGTAGTATCGCAGGCAAGTTTACGCTGCGAAACAAAAAAACAGCTATCGGTACCTAATAAAAAGGATGCACTCTATTTAACTGAAGGCTTTTAGGTATCTTCTAAAGGTTTTTTATTTATTGATGATTGAATAAGCCGTCGCCCGTAGCTTGAAAGTGAATTTGATTTGGCTGAATTGAATTAGGCCATCAACACACGAAAACGCTACTGATGAGTATAGCGTTTTCGATTTCGCGTTTGCGATCTTATTTATACTTACAAATCAATTTTCTTATCTTTGTCTTTGGCAGGCTGATGTCGAAGTGGGAAATCTGGATGTGCCTCCGCTCTTCAGAACAAGGAAGCTCTCCGGATCCATGTCAACAATACCTTCAGGTTTGTTCTATGAACATTAAGCATAAAGCCCTTGAGGTATCTCTTGCAATACTATCCTTGTATCCAAATCTTTGAAACCTCTCAAGCTGAAAGCTAGATTAAATATTCATAAATTAAATATACATAAACTAGATAGGCGGAATTTACATTATTAACCGACTTCAAAAAAAGAGGAGGTTATTTGTTTGCCTGTAATTTTTTTTTGTACGTTTATCGATATTTTAGTCAATTGTGGACCAATTGTGAAAATTCTTTTTTCATTTGGTAGAGGCAACTTCCACGGTGATCCCATATAAAGAAGTGGTATACAAATTGGTGTGAGGTAGATATACCTTATGGTAAAAGTGAAAAAATAAAAATATACACTACAAAGTGAAAAATGTCTTATATTTATGAAGTCGGTGGCAAAAAAACTAAAAGACAGGTTGTGACGTAGTGGGTTTAGTGGTAAGGAAATGAATAAGGCAGATACCACTTATAATCACGTTTATTAATCAGCACAGATTCAGGGTGTAGGTTCTATCTTAAGAGTTCTTTCACTGATGAGAATTTAGAAGGGAGAAGTAGGTACTGTCCTGGGCTGGACCATCCGGCTGGCACCGCAGTGGCAATTAAGCAGGTAGCAAACGGCGCTCGCCGCCCTCGGTGTAGGTAGTGGCTGTAGTGGCCACCAGGCAAGGACGAGACGACCCTCAAGGCCCAGGTAGTAATGTGCGGTAAGGCACTCGACGGACGCTGTAGAGGCGTCCACCGTAGGTCAGCCGGCAGCGGCTGGTTGGTGCGATGTAAGCACGTAGAAAGAACCCCTATCTCAAGGCGTTCGATGTATTAGGCAAGCAGCTTAGGTATGAAAAGGCCTGGTTTCCAAGCCACGAGGACTTTTATAGCCTCGCTTGTAAACATCCAGAAGAACGTAGAGAAGTGACAACTCTTGTGTCATAGACTAAAAACTGCCATAGATAATTAGTTAATTTTAGTTATCTATTAATTATGCTACAAGGCCCAACGACACCGAATTTCGGAATTTAAGTTATTTTTCATTTTGTAGATTTTCAATTTTTAAAAAAAAAAAAAAAAAATTGTTGTAAATCAAAATAATTTTTGGATTCCATGCCGAGTTGATATCTTTGTTTATATTTATTTTCAATAGTTATCTGCTAAATTACTATTGAAAATATAGATAAACAAACAAGTACTGCGTATGAATGCCATTAAGAGCGCATACATCGGTCCACTAGCGCCACTCCTTTAAAAAAATATTATCTCGTGACTGAGAAGGAATTATGAAAAACGGCTCAACAGCGACCTCGGTAAGTGTGTCCAGATTGTTCTAATACCTTTTATAAAGTTTCATATTGAGAAACGAAGCAACAAAATTCATTCTACAGAAAAACGGCCACATTCCTCTAGATCGTATTTTTTTTTATTTTGTTGCTTCGTGTCTCAATATGAAACTTTAAAAAAAGGTATTAGAAAATTCTAGACACACTTACCGATATAGACGATTGGGCCGTTTTTCATAATTCCTTCTCAGTCACGAGATAATATTTTTTTAAAGGAGTGGCGCTAGTGGACCCTTGTACGCCCTCTTGAATAGATACGCATTGCAGAACGTTATTTGTTTTTCCGACTTCATTTAAATAAATTAGTAAATTTTTTATCTTGCTGATAAGATATCGAAGATTTAAATCAAATGTTTATTTTTTTTTTCGTAATACATCTAATACATATGTAAATGCGATTAGAGTTATTAATAAAATAAGAAATTGGGTTTGTTTTCTTCTACGGCCTTCTCCTACCTTAGATACATAATACATAGTATAATTTACATAATATAAAACTTAGAGGTACCTACTAGTTTTTTCCATGCCTATTTTTCTTTGTGCGTGGTCAGTGACTCTTTGCCCGCATACCGGTGCCGACATACCGGTCTATCATTAACTTCGTCGCAACTTTCGAAAATATTTAAACTAAGTTTGATATGTGAAAAGTTTAGAATAATACTTTTTAGTTTCATGTTTTGTGATAGAACCATGGATCCGGAAGTGGGCCTAATGGATAGTTCAACCAGTGTTGATTATAAAAACCTTTTTGAAGGTAAATAAACTTGTTATCGTATACGAATCTGCCTAATATGTGACTAGTGCGACCCACGTGTTGTTGTTTAAGTTTTGTATATTTTAACTTTATTTTGCTATCCATTTAAATATCTTGGACTGTTTTTTAAGCTGTACAGTAGTCATCGTCAATATTATGTAGTAGTGTTACATCTACGTGGTCAAACGCGAGCCTAAACAAAAACAAAACAAAAATGGTGGGAGAAAGCTAAATGTTATGTACTCACCTATAAACAGCTCTGTTACACTATGGTATACGGAATCTGTTGTATTTTGATGTTGGCCAGTGCAGAGGAGGAGAAATCCTCGGTGTAATAATCCATGACAGTTAAAACATCTAATATCCGTGTGTCTGCGTTATGTGATGCAGTTCTGAGGGCTATCCCTCGTCTGCACTGGCCTTAATAAATGCGCAACAATGTTGCCTCATCACCAAAATAAATAAATCTTAATAATAGAAACTAAAAATTGATAAATAGGTACTTCTACGGAAGGCCGGCTCCATACAACATGTGAAAACAAGCGCACACACCAGCCACACAGTGGAACGAATGTATGGGAGCGGTTGGACGTAGACATGTCCGAAAAATAAGAGTAAAATTATGACAAACTAATGATGCCATCTTATTCGATTACTTAATGCCTTCATAAATTGTGGTGATGAATTTCTTCATAACTCCCATATTTCGGGAGTAATTTGAGAAAATGTGAAATTTTACTATGAAAATGAGTGTATCGAGCTCTCTCCCTCCTGATTCCGGGCTTGTTTCAAGTAGCGGTCTCTAATATCGTAATGCTATTACTAAGAGCTATATTTAATACTAAGACACATAGTGCGCCAAATGTGCACTTTCTGGGATAAAAGGAAATGAAAATTTAAAAAAAAAAACGTTTTTTCCCCATTTGTATTTACTTTGAACCGCAGACAGACTTATTAAGAGGTCTATAAATATATTATATATATACAGAAATATATATTAACAAAAATATTCACAAGAACTGATGAGAGTATGACTTTTAAGTAAGTTGATAATAAATTACCTAGTTTCATTAAAAGTACAATAAATAATTAAGATGTAAGCTCTAATTTACTAAGTTACACATTTTAAAACAATAACATCATTTAATTATCTTCGTCATCATCATCATCATCAATTAATTCAAATTCAGAATCGATGTCCGCTAAATCATTTATGTTAACAAATTCGATATCACTTTTCTCAGAATCCGTAAGCTCATAAAATTCCTTAAAAGAAGATTTTTTTACAAACTTATTTCCTTTTGGACGGATACTTGTAACAAGTGGATCAGAAGACAGTAAAAGATTGTGCATAATATCTTCATTGCATGAGATACTGCTATGCTTTCGAGAATGCCCCTCTCTATATTTTCTAAAATCTTTATTTCTAGCCTCAGATGCCTCTTCGGATAGAAAACCAATGGGCACAATTGACATGTTCTGAACTATGTCTGGCCCATGCATTAAAATTTTATGAAGTGAAGAAGGCATATAATACCATGGGTATAACTCCACGTAAAGCTTAGCAGTATCAAAGCAGAACTCTCGGAATTTAGTTACGTTGATCTTCTCTCCTGATGAAATACACTGCAAGATCACACAGATTTTTCTTAAAAGCATAGCATCTATTCCGGTCAGTTCAGCAGATTTAGTGTAGTTTTCAAAAAATCTCCTTGCCGAGTTGCCATTGTTGGTGGATCCACTGCCTTGTTTCACAACATCGAGAAGTAAGCCCGTTTCTCTTCTTACAGCCTCTTGAACTCTTTTCTTCCTGTCATCAACTTGCCTTTTTGCTATATCACCCCTTACTTGCCATGATTTTATGTCTAATTTGTAGGAAATGTGTAATAAGCATTCCATTGAGCGAATCCAAGCGTGAAGGGTGCTTAAGCTATATTTATACATGTCCTCGTTTGCGTGTTTATCTTTGATTAACTCTAAATTATTCATTTCTTTAGGACAAGCCTTGCATATGTCACACACTGAAGCTGCTGTATTGGATATAATGGAATGAATTTTACCATCAATCATTGTCAACAGCAGTTGGTGTTTGACACTAATTCCATCAGTGATGGTGGATGGAGTTAAGGCTTCAATCTCTGCTTCGATTTCAGCCATCTCTCTCTGCACATTTTCTTTGGTTTCCTTTATAAACTTAAACAATATTGGCCGGCAAAATGAAGTGGAAGATGGTCGCTCGTTTTCCCAAATTGTTACACCTTTTGAGACGAGCCGCAGTGGTACAAGACTAATCATAAAATTACTAGCAAGATCGATTTGCTCATCTTCACTCGTCCTTTGATGATAAATGCTTTGGCTAGATGATCCGTCAAAACCCCATTTGCTGGTCAATACGAGCTGTTGATTGGGATCAACAGGGGTTTCTAACGACCTAATAAGTCTTCTTGAGGTTAAATCCATCAAGGCTTGTAATTTGATTTTTGCAGAGCTCTCTGTAACTGTGAGATCTTCTTTGGCCGGATAGCACTTAATTTTTTCTTTAACCAACATGTAGTAACTCGGGTATTGAAGAGCTCCTTCTTGAGTGTTGAAATCCCGAAGAGTGTTATAGCGCCATTTCGATAAGTTCATCGATACATAAAGAGCCAATGCCTTCAAAGGGGATATTTCCCGTACCTGAATTGATTTACCTTCAATGAAGGCTTTGATTTTTGAGGCCTCTTCTGGATTCTCCGTCAAGTATTTCATAACATAAGCTGTATCGCTTTGAAGCGCCCTTTCGGCCGAAAACATAATTTCAGCGCTGCTACTGCTGCATGAAAGACTATCTTCAGTGCGTCTTCTTTTTTGCCGGTTACTAAGGTCCTCAAAAGATTTACGAGGACTAGGATGTGTACAAGTTGAAGCATCAGATTTAGCAGGAGAAATTATGGGCTCGATGACGTCACTTATATTTTCTGTAGAAGGTTCCATATTTTCATTCTGTAATTCCGGCCATTGAATTGCAGCCTGTAGCCAAATCTCATGTTTCTTCCGAAACTTATCTGTGCTTCTTCCAGACTGTGTCCATTTTGCATAAATGCGGTAGCAAAATCGACGACACCAGTCTTTTAAACTTGTTTCAGCACTTTCACATAACTGAACACAACTGTTATCTTTTAAAACACTGAACAAATAGTTAAAGTCGCGTAAATCTTTATGTGCGCGTGCGCATAAAGCAACGTGAATATCAAGATTTGTATTAAAATTTGGAAAATACATTGCGAGATTAGCTTGGATACAACGAGGTGTAAATCAACACTGATTTTAAAGTTACTAATAGTGACCTATTTATATAAAATCCAGGTATCCCAGGTATCCTTTGTTAAATATTGCAAGGTAATTAGTTATTGTGATAATTAGTAAATGATGCATGCTAAATTAGTGTATTAAGAGCCATTTAGTAATTAAATAATAGCAATGTTCTTATCAGTAATCATTAGTGCATCAGTTTTATATGTAAACCTTAAGTCCCTAATTATATATCCTAATTAGCTTATATCTTCTCTAATTGGCTGCTCAGAAATGTTATTGTAATAAGGTAAACCTTTAGAAAAACGGTTTTAATCAACAAAATAAACAAAAAATAAAAAAATTGTGTTATAAAATAAACATCACTCTTTATCCCAGAAAGTGCACATTTGGCGCACTATGTGTCTTAGTATTAAATATAGCTCTTAGTATTAGCATTATGATATTAGAGACCGCTACTTGAAACAAGCCCGGAATCAGGAGGGAGAGAGCTCGATACACTCATTTTCATAGTAAAATTTCACATTTTCTCAAATTACTCCCGAAATATGGGAGTTATGAAGAAATTCATCACCACAAGTTATGAAGGCATTAAGTAATCGAATAAGATGGCATCATTAGTTTGGCATAATTTTACTCTTTTTTTTTCGGACATGTCTACGTCCAACCGCTCCCATACATTCGTTCCACTGTGAGCCAGTGCTTAATGCCAGTCTCGCGACTCGAGTGCACTTGCACTCGCTGTACGTAAACACGTGATTATCCTGTTTATGTGTGCGTGCGTTTCTGCTCGGTGCATGGCACAGAGTACTTTTATATGTGCTTGGAGCCGACCTTCTGCAGCAATGTCGCTGTATTTTGGAGTGTATTTTGGAATTGTCTTCAATAGGATGGTTAAAACCACTCTAGAATATAATAATACAGTCTAAAACAGGCCAGAATTAGACATATTCAACCACAAGTTACAGGGATTTAGAAAAATAAATCTGTGTCCGTGCCAAGTTGTTTTCCATTTTACTTCTTAATAATTTTTATTGTTTGCTACCCAACTTAATTATGCTGGTCTGATTTAGTTTAGTATCTTAATTAAATCTCAAGGCAGTAATATATTGTGGTGAACGCTATGTACGCCTTGTTATGTGAACTCATGTGCATTAATTAGTATTTTCGTTATTAAGATTGTTTCTAGCATCAGTGTAATGTATGTGGTGTGGTGAAAACTGATATTTTCCTAGGCATCTCGTCTCCGCCGGGCGAGTTGAGCACAGAATGCGGCGAGTATACCAAGAGCGGCGAGCTAGCGCACCCAGAGCTGTGCGTCATCGTCGTCGATATTCTCACGCAGCTTATACACAAGTATGTATAGTACCTACTGTCCATAAATATAGTAATTCGAGTTAAAAAAAGCGGCTAAGTGCGAGTCGGACTCGCCCATGAAGGGTTCCGCAGCAGCAAGTAACATAATATAAAAGTTCTTGTAGTTCGTTGTAACTTTGATCGATGTTTTAATAATAGTGTATATAAAAAAAAAAAGTTATTGATAAATGTTTATTTTTATTTTTGTATTTGAGTTGATTGAATGAAAGGTAAATTGCGGTTTACGATTAATGACGTATTAAAAAAAAAAGACTACTTACTAGTTCTCGTTCAAACCAATTTTCGGTGGAAGTGTATATCATATATTTTTTTTAGTTTTATCATCCTCTTATTTTAGAAGTTACAGGGACACACACACACATTTTACCACTTTAGAAGTGTCTTTCGCGGAAACTATTCAGTTTAGAAAAAAATGATATTAGAAACCTCAATATTATTTTTGAAGACCTATCCATAGATACCCCACACGTATGGGTTTGATGGGTTTTTTTTTTAAGTTTCAGTTCTAAGTATGGGGATGGGGAACCCCCAAAATTTATTGTTTTTTTTTTTATATTTTTGTGTGAAAATCTTAATGCGGTTCACAGAATACATCTACTTACCAAGTTTCAACAGTATAGTTCTTATAGTTTCGGAAAAAAAGTGGCTGTGACATACGGACGGACAGACAGACATGACGAATCCATAAGGGTTCCGTTTTTTGCCATTTGGCTACGGAACCCTAAAAAGAGACTGCCACTCATTAGTGAGACACAACGCTCTCCTTCTACAAAGTCGAACTTTTTTAAAACTCCATGGGCCAGTACCCCGAACGAAAATGTTCACAAAATGTATGTGACAAATTGTCAAACGTAAACTGCTGCGATTGGTTAAATGATTTATCAACAGGCATTTGCAGTAGTTTACGCGCGCTTGATAATTTATCATATCAATTTTGTGATCATTTTCGTTCGAGATACTGGCCCCATATGGCATACTAGCTTCTGCCCGCGACTTCGTCCGCGTAAAATTTCTTGCTCCCCCGACCCACCCCGTCTCTTCGCATTGCCTGCGCGCGCTCTTTTGCTCGGCTCCTAAAGGATCTAGCGCGATGTTAAATAGACTATAGCCTTCCTCATGAATGGGACTATCAAACACAAACATATTTTTTCAAATCCAACTGGTAGTTACAGAGATTAGCGCGTCCAAACAAACAGAAAAATCTCTTCAGCTTTAGTATAGATTTAGTGTAGACTACCTCGCAGAGCACCGGCCGACCCAGCTACGGCGCCCTGCCCCTACATGATGCGCGCGCGATACTTGATCATTATTTTGCTGCGGAGTTATTTTAAAATTATGATATCTCCTAAGATGTTGATTGAAATCAAGTGTAGTCGAGGACAAAATTTGTTTACATTTAAATACTTGTAATTAATAACATATTTATTTGGATAAGGATTAACATTATGTTGATAAAAATCCTTCGCAAATAATGCATTAATTTCGAACAAATTTGATTACCATAAAAAAGGGTTATAGTGAGTCAAGGGTTGGCTTTAGTATCGTGCGGCACGCAGAGGGGGTTAAAAAGGGTTAAAGTTAGTAGGGTTTGGGTCCCCGATTATAACGCTATCACTCTTATTACAAGGTAATGTATATTTTTCGAGAAATTAATGAAATTTTTTTCTAACCTCAAATCAGTTTTATAGCGAAAACGGAAAGTTAAAATGGGTGATTGACAACTAAATCTGTTCCACATATTGTCTATGGTGCAAAATGACGTGAAAAGTTGTCAAAATGGAACGTAAAAAAAAAGATATTGTGGATATTATGTTATTGTGTCACTGTCATTGTTCATGTTCATTCCGTTTCTCCTCGAGTTGTGTGAATGTGCTCTCTGTGTTTCGTTGTGTTTTTCTTGTGACTGTAGTCGACGACTTTGGCTTTCCCTCTTTCCGTTACTAGAAGCTGAGAATGCGACTAGGATAATTTGGATGCAAGAGCGAGCGAAGCGAGCTCGGGACTTGGGGCACCCCGACTCGGATAGATTAGGTTAGAAGGGTATGGCGGGGTCGAATGAGCGAGCGAAGCGAGCGAATAGACCCCGCCATACCCTTCGTAGTTTTTTTTTTTTAACCACTCAGAAGTAGGAGCCCCTTGAAGCGGGGCTCCGTCGAATGCCCTTTCCTCGACTGCGCCACATTGAGCGCTTTTTATTCGACTATGTTTTGAGGTTAGGTTACATTTATTAGTTTTTCTCAAGAACGGTGTGTTGCCTTTACATGGAAGTAGTGTCAGGGCAGAGGGGCACCTCCCCCGTCCCTCCTACAACCCAAATTTTAACCCTACTACGCCTTTTTAAGCGACTATAGTGTTTTGAGGTTAGGTTACATTTATCGGTTTTTTACACGAATGGTGCATTACCTTTTAATGGGAGTAGTACCAGGAGGCAAGAGGACACCCCCCTTTCCTCCCCCCCAACCCCCACCCCCTACGCGTGCCGCACGATACTAAATTTTACCCATAATTTTATTATTATTAATTTTATCCAATGATTTAATGTACAAATTAAAATTGATTTTAAATTAATTTTATGTAATGTGTCTGTGGTATAAATGTGCTGATTGATTTTAATTTAATATATTTTATGGATTCTATTTTTTATTTTATTTTTTTATTCAAGAGGAACAACAAACAGCTAAAATATAAACATAGAAACAAGAAAATACACAAAACTTAGAGACAATTGCAGCCCACAACACTGTTCACAGATTAACAATAGGATACAATACAGTGAGAATAATGAAAATAATCGCTAGGGTTACAAATAGAATATACAGGATGGAATTTTAGAACCTCACCTGGAGGGAAGGTACTCTAAATACTGGAGATAGCAAATTTTACTCAAAGGAAACATTCCTTTATTTTTTATAAGAAGCAAATCTGCATTCGAAGTTTTTCGAAAATTCGCTTGCCACAATCGGGAATCGAATCGGCAAAAATCCGGAAAAATAACATCCTGTACTTTTATGGCATCAATCTATAAGGGTTAATCATAAGGGTGAAATCTCTCCAACAAACATAATAAATTAAATGAAAGGAAAACCATAAAACCTTAACTTACCTTAATTGAACGAAAAAAAAGGGTTACCTAACTAACTAATTAGTTTCTCGAAATGATGTTTAAATATATATATATATATTTTTTTTTTCTTTTCCATTAAACTCAAACTCAAAGCATTTATTTCAATTAAACCATTTACAGGCACTTTTGAATTGTCAAAGAGACGGTCAGTTAGTCAGAGTCGGCAAGTTGAAGCTAGATGCCCATTCCAATACGTAGATCACTATGGAGAAGAACGGACAAGAAACTCCAAGGACACTCTTTTAAATCAAGATATTACATAATCCTGGGTACATTATTCTTGTTGCTTCTATATGTGAGACAATGTAAAAACTAATAAAACAATAAAATTACAAATTAAAAATAAGCCCTGGCAGTCAAGAGATGACCAGTCCCAACTGACGGCGCCCGTTCACGAACATGACGCATGGATCAGCACCATCCAGCTCAACCATTTTGTAGGGAACCGAATGATCCAACACACGCGCCACCATCAGTGAAACATTTAAGTGAGCATGACATATTCTCAACTGCCATGCTCTTTCAAGTCAACATAAATCATAATAACATAGTAAACGACTCCATGGTATTCACATTTACAAAATTGAAAAAATGCTGCTAAATTATACAGAACTATAGTTTGCAATGTATTTGAGAGATTAATAAAAATTTACTACCAAAAAAGAAAATAATTATTATCTATTGGAGTATTCATCAATAAAAACATGCTTAAATAAAAACAAAATAAACATTAAGTTCGTAATGTCAGAAAATAAAAAAAAATAAAAAAAGGGGGAAGCAACTTCCAAGTATTCAAATTTTATCTAGTGAGCCCAAGTGGCAGTGGAGCAGGACCAGCATTTAGCCAAGCATTTTTATCTACGATATAATCATCCAATTTATAATATGCTTGTCTGCATAGTGTGCGTTTAATGCACGTTTTAAATTTCTTCTCATTTAGTTGGATACACAAAATAATGTATTCATTTCCTGTAACTTTTAATAGCGAGTTGTGATGAATATTGAAAATCGTTATGTGAACCTCAGTTCTTAACTAGTTTACAGTTGCATAGGATTTTTGGTAAATATGATTTTTAACACATCCCCATTTAAAAAAAAATCTAAAGGGGTGTGGTCTGGTAATCTCACAGGCCATCTGATTGTGCCGTTTGTACCAATCTAGGTATTGAAATGGTAATTAACATAGGCAGTGGAGATTCTGCTGTTATGGGTCGGAGCACCATCTTGCTGTAGTAATTATACAGTTTCGTATCGTCAAAGATAATTGTTAATTAGATACTAACATAAGTAGTTCGATGGACCTTTGAGTAAAAGTGTGTTATCTTGTCCCAATGAATGCATAAGTTTAAATTTCATGGTTTTTCTTTCATTTCATTTATCATGTTTATTAGAGAGATTTGATCCTTATAATTGACCCTATCGATAGATGCCATAAAAGAACAGAATGTAATTTTTTTCGGATTTTAGCAAGGGGTAGGTTCCCGAGTGTGGTAAGCGAATTTTCGAAAAACTTTGAATGCAGATTTGTTTCTTATCCTTGGTATGGCAAATAATATCCATAACATCTATTATTTTATTTTATTTTATTGTTTTTAAGAAGGCTTACAGACTAATTACAAATAAAAGGTAACAACAACAAATTATCAAGTTGGTAACAACAACAAATTATCAAGTTGCTAATATCAAGCCTCCACAGGTAACATCGATTACTTATCTAACGCTGAACAATTAAAGCACAATTGTGTACAAAAGTAAGCAGGTTAGGTTAGTTTATTTACTTACACAATTTAAGCTGCTACATAGGAGTTTAAGAACCACTAGCCGGCGCATCATTCACAAAAAATGATTTGGCTAAGAGCGTCCTTACTGTGCTTATCTTAGTGCAAAATAAGTCAACATCATGTCCAGAAGATACATCATTGAAACTTCGAGCGCCTCTAATAAGAAAAGCATTACGTCTATAATTAGTAGTGGCAGAAGGCACGCCTAGAAGGGGCCTTCTACGTAATCCACTAGTGTTAGTGCGAAATGCTAACTTTGCTATACTTCAGAGCAGTCACTTGAGCCATTTGCTATGTTAATCAAAAAACATACATCATTAATGAGTCGCCTACGATCCAATGGCAGAAAATGGTACCTCTTGCAACGGTGACTGTAATCTATGGATACCTGGTGTGCCTTATAATCTAGATATCTCGGAAACTTTTTCTGGATACCCTCAATGCGCGAATTGTAGATCCCATATTGAGGGTTCCAGACTTGCGATGCATACTCCAAGCTGCTGCGCACGAACGAACAGTACAAAATCTTGATCGGCTTCAGAGAACGGAAACAGGCTGAGGCTCTGATTACAAATCCTAGTGCCTTCGAGGCCCTACTCACGATACTATCAATGTGTTGATCAAATAGTAATTTACTATCCTGTATAATACCTAAATCCCTAATGCTGTCAACTTTGTGAGTGTGTTTTTTTTTTTTTTTTTTTATTTGAGACTATAAATTGAATTTATTATAGACTTCTTACGCGTGAAAGTCATTTGAAAACATTTAGAGACATTCAGTTGAAGCAAATTTAGTTTGTTCTTCAAACCTATTAAGATCAGCATGCAACTGGTGAGTATCAGAGATATCACGTATAATCTTATGAACCTTCATGTCATCAGCGTATAGCAACACGTAAGAGTGAAGCAGTTTACAACATCAGCAATAAACAGAGTAAAAAGCAAGGTCCCCAAAACTGAACCCTGTGGTACACCCGAGGGGACCGAGGTCCAACCCGAAGTTTAACCTTGGAGAACCACAGCCTGACTCCGAATTCTCTCAATATAAGACGAAAACCATCTATATAGGTCGCCATGTATACCGGCCCTGAGCAGCTTCTCCTGCTGAAGCCGATGGTCAATACGGTCAAAGCACTTGCTGTAGTCAGTATAAATGACATCCACCTGCGCATGTTGTTCCATACCACCCGTTATAAACTCGTGTGATAAAACCAAGTTAGACGTGGTGGATCGCTTTTTGAGAAAACCATGTTGTTCCTCCACAAAGTTACTTTCCATAGCCGCATATACATCGTCATACACTATACCCTAAGGATCTTTGAAAATAGACATAATTTAGATATCGGGCGATAGTTCGCAACATCAGATTTGTTTCCTTTCTTGTGAACTGGGGTGATGAATGCTGATTTCCAGATTTTAGGAACTATACCCTCAGAAATAGATCGATTGAATAGGATACACAATGGGGCAACCAAACTATCAGCACATTGTACTATAAACATCGGGGGTATGAGATCCACCAGATTGAGATAGGTCCAAGGACCTGAGCAACTTTAACACTGTAGAATGAGATATTTCTAACGTACTGATAAATGCAACACTATCAACACTACTAACACCAGTACAAGTCTGCGAAGATGTACTAGGGACTGGAACCGGTTCCTAGAAAGAGGAGTGGAAGTACGCTGCAAATAAATTGCTGATATCCTCACCACTACACGCGGTGACGTCACCATACTGCATGAACTTAGGCATTGCATTAGAGATTCTCTTACTTTTCATATATGACCAGAAAGATTTTGGATTTTGACTATAGATGATTCTATTTTATCCATGTACATATATATTAAAACATGTATTTTCCAAATTAATAGCTCTACTCCGTAAGAGGGAAAATGAATGAAAATCTGAGATATTATCATACGTTCTGTACTTACGATGATACTTATATTTCTCTCTCAATACTTTTGTTAGAGCAGAACTATACCATAGTGAATATGAAGATTTTTTAACACATTTAAGTGGGATGTACTTGTCCCTAAGTTCATATAATTTACTGTAAAAGATTTCAACAGCAAGTAGTAGTCCATTGAATTTAAGAGGCCAGTCCAGTTTATTTTGTCCAATCTTTATTGCATGGTACGCAGGAATTTATATTGAACACACTCAATCATTTCAACGTATTTTTTATAATATGGACTCCAGACGGACACGGCATACTCCAGTTGACAGCGTACTAGAGACTTGTACAAGCAAATATAAGAAGAAGGCTTTTTAAAATCGACTGTTGATCTGAAATAAATGAATTAATAATAATTATATTTTGTTAGGGTTCCGTACCTCAAAAGGAAACAACGAAACCCTTTATTCTACCCTTATTTGGTACACATATGAATTTCTGTTACCCAAACACGGACTGTAACGTAAATAAATGAACTTGAATATGGAATCACTTTTGGGGGGTAAATAAGAAAAAAAAAAAGAAGTACAATATACCCTATGACATAACAAATGAAAGGGTTTATTGTGAGGGTTTCATATATTTTTTTTATAATTTTAAAATTAAATACTTTTAAAATGATTTAAGAAAATAGATGAAAAACTATCCCCTATACCCTTATCTCCGAAACTACAGAACCTAAAATAAACAAAATTGCAGAAAATAGTTCTTTACTTATAAATCCTAAACTATTCAAAGTGAGAGTGAACAGGCTTCTTTTGGGTAAGCTCACTCCATCGTAGACTTTGTCTCTGTCACCCAGACCTAGACTAGAGTCAAGAGCAAACCCATAGTAAAATAAAATAAAAAGATTACCGGAAAACCTATAAGAAGTAAAAATAAGAAGTATAAGATCTTAAAATAACATGGCAAATCTCTCAATATTGTGTGTACAAACTTACATTTGCAGTTGAATGTATGGGAGAACTTGTTTTTCAACTACAATGTTAAGTTTGTTGTTGGGACAAATTCACTCCAACTACAGAACCCTTCATTGTGCGTGGTGCGACACGCACTTGGCCGGTTTTTTTATAATATAAAAAGTAAATAATAATAGTTAGTAAATGGAGTAGCTATTTGGCAAATTGTAAAAAGCGCAAATTATAAAAAGGATGTTTCAGTCTAGTTTTGAGTCTAGGACCATGGGGTCCGAGTGCCCACTTGGTTTTTCGAGACATCGCCAAGCGGTTGGTCGACTCTTCTCGTGACCAGAAGGCTGGCCTATTTCTTGGCCAAAGAATCAGCATTGCCATACAACGTGGCAATGCTGCCAGCCTTTTGGGCACTTTTCCTGTTGACAGCGATGCAGACGAATTTTTTGATGCCCTTTGATCCTTTCCCCTCCCTTTAAAAAAAATATATATTTGTACATATTATTATTACTTAAACAAATAATTAAAACAACTATTAAATAAAAAATAAAATAAAAAATACGTTTTGAGTTACGTTCTACTTTTGCAAAAATACTGCACACATGATCAAAGATATTTTTGTATCAGGTAAAGACTGCATAGGATAATGATAAGATTATTGTTTAAACATCAGGAAAAGTCTACGTCCACTGATAGACATCGATTATAGGTGAAGATTTTATGTAGAAACCTTTGACGGAAACGAAATTCTGACAACTATTCTTACCAAGAGATACCGTTTTCCCCAGGAATTGGATTAAAGAGTTTAGATAAGCAGTCAATTCATAAATACTTACCAGTATTGTACAACTTTTCAGCTGCATCCGATTAGACTGGAATCTGACTACAACGTAGTTGGGAAAAAGCTAGACATATGATGATGTAGAAACCCTCGTATTCCCAGACTAGTCCGTTGCAAGGAGGAAGGCGAGTGCAACGGCTCGTCATGGCGGCTGGGCGTCAGCGTGGCGCGCGCGTGGTGCGGGCGCGTGGGCGCCGCGCTGGGTCGAGCGCGCGCCGCGCACCCGCCGCTGCTACGCCGCCTGCTGGCGCCCGCGCCCGCGCAGCTGCTGGCGGTGCGGGATGAGCGGCTGGAAGGTAGGTCGCTATCAGAATGGTGCGGGCGCATGTGCGCCGCGCTGGGCCGAGCGCGCGCCGCGCACCCGCCGCTGCTACGCCGCCTGCTGGCGCCCGCGCCCGCGCAGCTGCTGGCGGTGCGGGATGAGCGGCTGGAAGGTAGGTCGCTATCAGAATGGTGCGGGCGCATGTGCGCCGCGCTGGGCCGAGCGCGCGCCGCGCACCCGCCGCTGCTACGCCGCCTGCTGGCGCCCGCGCCCGCGCAGCTGCTGGCGGTGCGGGATGAGCGGCTGGAAGGTAGGTCGCTATCAGAATGGTGCGGGCGCATGTGCGCCGCGCTGGGCCGAGCGCGCGCCGCGCACCCGCCGCTGCTACGCCGCCTGCTGGCGCCCGCGCCCGCGCAGCTGCTGGCGGTGCGGGATGAGCGGCTGGAAGGTAGGTCGCTATCAGAATGGTGCGGGCGCATGTGCGCCGCGCTGGGCCGAGCGCGCGCCGCGCACCCGCCGCTGCTACGCCGCCTGCTGGCGCCCGCGCCCGCGCAGCTGCTGGCGATGCGGGATGAGCGGCTGGAAGGTAGGTCGCTATCAGAATGGTGCGGGCGCATGTGCGCCGCGCTGGGCCGAGCGCGCGCCGCGCACCCGCCGCTGCTACGCCGCCTGCTGGCGCCCGCGCCCGCGCAGCTGCTGGCGGTGCGGGATGAGCGGCTGGAAGGTAGGTCGCTATCAGAATGGTGCGGGCGCATGTGCGCCGCGCTGGGCCGAGCGCGCGCCGCGCACCCGCCGCTGCTACGCCGCCTGCTGGCGCCCGCGCCCGCGCAGCTGCTGGCGGTGCGGGATGAGCGGCTGGAAGGTAGGTCGCTATCAGAATGGTGCGGGCGCATGGGCGCCGCGCTGGGCCGAGCGCGCGCCGCGCACCCGCCGCTGCTACGCCGCCTGCTGGCGCCCGCGCCCGCGCAGCTGCTGGCGGTGCGGGATGAGCGGCTGGAAGGTAGGTCGCTATCAGAATGGTGCGGGCGCATGTGCGCCGCGCTGGGCCGAGCGCGCGCCGCGCACCCGCCGCTGCTACGCCGCCTGCTGGCGCCCGCGCCCGCGCAGCTGCTGGCGGTGCGGGATGAGCGGCTGGAAGGTAGGTCGCTATCAGAATGGTGCGGGCGCATGGGCGCCGCGCTGGGCCGAGCGCGCGCCGCGCACCCGCCGCTGCTACGCCGCCTGCTGGCGCCCGCGCCCGCGCAGCTGCTGGCGGTGCGGGATGAGCGGCTGGAAGGTAGGTCGCTATCAGAATGGTGCGGGCGCATGGGCGCCGCGCTGGGCCGAGCGCGCGCCGCGCACCCGCCGCTGCTACGCCGCCTGCTGGCGCCCGCGCCCGCGCAGCTGCTGGCGGTGCGGGATGAGCGGCTGGAAGGTAGGTCGCTATCAGAATGGTGCGGGCGCATGGGCGCCGCGCTGGGCCGAGCGCGCGCCGCGCACCCGCCGCTGCTACGCCGCCTGCTGGCGCCCGCGCCCGCGCAGCTGCTGGCGGTGCGGGATGAGCGGCTGGAAGGTAGGTCGCTATCAGAATGGTGCGGGCGCATGGGCGCCGCGCTGGGCCGAGCGCGCGCCGCGCACCCGCCGCTGCTACGCCGCCTGCTGGCGCCCGCGCCCGCGCAGCTGCTGGCGGTGCGGGATGAGCGGCTGGAAGGTAGGTCGCTATCAGAATGGTGCGGGCGCATGTGCGCCGCGCTGGGCCGAGCGCGCGCCGCGCACCCGCCGCTGCTACGCCGCCTGCTGGCGCCCGCGCCCGCGCAGCTGCTGGCGGTGCGGGATGAGCGGCTGGAAGGTAGGTCGCTATCAGAATGGTGCGGGCGCATGGGCGCCGCGCTGGGCCGAGCGCGCGCCGCGCACCCGCCGCTGCTACGCCGCCTGCTGGCGCCCGCGCCCGCGCAGCTGCTGGCGGTGCGGGATGAGCGGCTGGAAGGTAGGTCGCTATCAGAATGGTGCGGGCGCATGGGCGCCGCGCTGGGCCGAGCGCGCGCCGCGCACCCGCCGCTGCTACGCCGCCTGCTGGCGCCCGCGCCCGCGCAGCTGCTGGCGGTGCGGGATGAGCGGCTGGAAGGTAGGTCGCTATCAGAATGGTGCGGGCGCATGGGCGCCGCGCTGGGCCGAGCGCGCGCCGCGCACCCGCCGCTGCTACGCCGCCTGCTGGCGCCCGCGCCCGCGCAGCTGCTGGCGGTGCGGGATGAGCGGCTGGAAGGTAGGTCGCTATCAGAATGGTGCGGGCGCATGGGCGCCGCGCTGGGCCGAGCGCGCGCCGCGCACCCGCCGCTGCTACGCCGCCTGCTGGCGCCCGCGCCCGCGCAGCTGCTGGCGGTGCGGGATGAGCGGCTGGAAGGTAGGTCGCTATCAGAATGGTGCGGGCGCATGGGCGCCGCGCTGGGCCGAGCGCGCGCCGCGCACCCGCCGCTGCTACGCCGCCTGCTGGCGCCCGCGCCCGCGCAGCTGCTGGCGGTGCGGGATGAGCGGCTGGAAGGTAGGTCGCTATCAGAATGGTGCGGGCGCATGGGCGCCGCGCTGGGCCGAGCGCGCGCCGTGCACCCGCCGCTGCTGCGCCAAACAAAATCACAATAACCAATTAAAAGCAACTAACGAATTCATTCTCCAATACTTTTTTTTTCTAGATCTTCAACGCAGCATATTAGAGCTGATCCACGTGCTAGCCTCCCAGAGCATCGAGCCCACAGAGTTGGCCGCCTTCCTCAAACTCTTCAATGCGGAGCAGCCTCCGCTGACCATGTTGCTCAGCTCGCTACATAGACTGGTGGCTACGGCTACGTACAACACTCCTGACTGCATACTTACCTTCCCGGTCGATAGTGATAATACTGGTAAATAGTTTACTGTAATTTAGATGGACCTCATTCTCGATAGTTAATAATAATAATAATAACCCAACCGCCGTATCTCTACGTTGACGTCGTGGTGGGGCTTGCGCGCTCCGAACTCTAGGTCTGTACCGGTAGAGTTTACTTTACCGGAACATGTCTAGGGTGAGGAGCCAGACCAAGAGAGAAACAGAAACCCGCAGGGCAGCATGTCGCGAGCTGTTGGGCAGTTGCGACCCCACGGACCCTATCTCCCGGGAGAAGTCATGTTCCTCATCTCTGGCTTGCCTTTATTGGCCGGCTGGAGTGAACACTGACGAGGAACTGAGCTCCCACCTCATTCTTGCCTTTATTGGCCGGCTTGAGTGGAGATTCGCAAGAGCAAACGTGCTCGGAGGAAGGAAGTATTCCAGTAAGTGCTTGTAGGGATCTTGACCATCTTCCGGGCTCTGGGATTGTTCTGAGAGCCGTGGAATACCTCTCCACTCCTCGAGCACCTCAGGATATGTTGCCCCCTTGTCACTACGTCACTATGTGCTAGCGACCGTTTTCGGGGGCCCATTAATGAGTGTGCAAGTCACCCCCTGCCATTTTATCCGTGTACAATAAAACATTAATCAGGCAGGGGTCATAGTCCTTCCATAGTTTTAGATAACCAGTCCATTTTAACCACCCAAACCCATAGTCCAATTTATTTGTTTCCATATCCTACAATAGTTCTACACCAACCGGGGGTTGTCCTTGGGTGCACTTGCATAGTGCGTACAGGGATAATCGTCGGTTGGTGCCTCATTCCATTTAAAATTGTCTAAGGGGCCTCTGCGAGTTGGCTTCGGCCCCTCGTACGCCTTCCAAAGGTCCGGGACCCCAGGGTCTCGAGATATTATAAGGTATAAAAATAAAAAAAATAGTTTATTTAGTTCCCTCAGTGTTGAAGATTGTGATGTACCTTCTTATTTTGTAAAAGGGAGATCTCCATTTGCAAAAATGTATAACTTCGCTATTGACTACATTATCACTCTTTCGATTTTAAATAATTGATTAAAATTGCAGTTTGTGTGGTTACACGTCTTTTTCAAATGCCTTTGTTTAACTAAATAGATTATGACAATTTGTGCAAAAGATTGTTGAGTATATTTATTACCTTTGATAAATAGTGTGGTGGTTGTCCGCAGATGGTATTCAGTCCCTGGCGGAGGAGCTCAGCTACCTGGTGGTGAACACCACGACGTCGCAGAGCCACCATGCAGAAAATTGCGCCAAAAGGTTCCACGAGGCACATACCAGGGCTGGTAAGTCACTGAATTCTAATATTCTTTTTAGGGTTCCATAGTCAACAAGGAACCCTTGTAGTTTCGCCATGTCCATCTGTCTGTCTGTCTGCGGTTTAGCTCAGAGACTAAGCTGTAATTTGTAATGGTTGTACGTACATATTCGACAAAGTGGTAAAATAAAGTACCTAGTACCTCCCCCTGCAAGTAAAGTGGGGATGTTTTTTTTTTTCTTGTCCATCCGATGATGTTCGGTATCGTTGGACAAGTCGTTCAAAAATGATGCGGGTTTGTAAAAAACATTTTCAACACATTTGCTCAAAAAATGCATTTACGAAGCCCGTATACATTGTTCGAAAGTTAAAAATTACGCACCATACAACGGAACGTGCGGTAAAATAGGTACTCTCATCTAAGTACCTATTTTACCGCACGTTCCGTTGTATAGCACCGTGCGTAATCTTTACGGTTTTTTTTTAATTACCATAAAAAAATTATAAGAATTCCACCAAGAAGTTTCACATTACGAGAATAAATAAGCTGACTGATCGAACCTCCTTGGAAGCGCTTTTGCTCAATACGTTTGTCTCACTTTTGTAGTAAAGAGGAAATGAGACGAAAGATGTAGTTCTAATTTTCACCACGTGCATGTGGCGCTATTTGCAAATTGGCACCATTTTCATATTAGAAACGTCAAAGATTGTTGTGACTTTCCGACTGATATTTATAAACAAAATAATAATATGAGTTCAAGCGAGGAATCTGATATTGATATGGAATCTACTCCACCTGATATTTTGAATGAGGCGCAAATTGCAGAAAACAGTCTCTTGCCGCCAAAATCGCGAGAGCGCTATTTAATGATTTATAATAATTTTATAGCATGGAAGACTCGAAGAAATACTCAATCATTCTCTGAAAATGTTTTGATGGCTTATTTCAATAAATTACTTGTGAAGTATAAGCCGTCCTGAATTTGTTCTATATATTCAATGTTAAAAACGACTCTAAAAACCAATAATGACATAGATTTAACAAGATACATAAAACTACATGTATTTTTGAAACGACAGTCAGATGGCTATAAAAGCAAGAAATCAAAAGTATTGACGCGCCAGATGAAAAATATTTAGTAACTAAGGTATGTTTTTAAAACTTTTCTTTACTTTAAACCTTTTTGTAGGCACTTACTTATTTGCTATAATAGTTTATTAGGCAATTTTTAATTTAGTAGTTAGGTACAGTCAGCGTCACGATGTGGGTACCCCCCTTGAAAGCAAATTTTAATACAAATGGGGTACCCAATTGATGCAGCCCACTGTACCCATAATTGATAGTTAATTATTTTGGTCATTTACCTGTAGGTACAGAACTACATAAAGCTAAATAAAATTATACTAAATAAAGCTAATTACTTACTTAAATTATTTGTATTTTATTACAGGCTATATTAAGTTTTGGTATATCTGGGGCGTGCAGACGACAAGAATTAGTCAACAAATTTAAACGATATCGAAAACGCAAAAAGTTAAAGATTCTTTCAAAAGTACCAAAACGGTAAATGCATTCGGCAAGTCTTTGGCGTTAACAAAATCGGTAGTGTAGCAAAAGAAATAGCCACGTTCTTGAAATTGGAAAATCCGGCTAGTTATACCGGTCACAGCTTTAGAAGGACTTCTGCAACATTACTAGCTAATTCCGGAGCCGATATCATTACACTGAAACGCCACGGAGGATGGCGCTCTAATAATGTTGCAGAGGGTTATATTAAAGACTCGGTGCCCAATAAAATTGAAATAGGCGACAAGATATCAAAGTGTATAAATATAAATAATGGTGTGGAACCGCGGCCTTCTACCTCACGCGAAAACGTCCAGCCACCGCCGCCTCCGCTGCAAGCTCCGCCGTCAGTCAGTCAGTTAAGCTTCCAAAGCAGCAAATTTCACTGAATTTCAATAATTGTTCAAATTTTACTATTAATTTCCAAGAGTAGTGACCTATCTGTATAATTTCTTATTTGCTATTAAAAATAGTCTAATGAAAAAGTTTGTTTCATTACATATTGTACTGTTTTCTCGCAAATGTGTTGAAAAACGTTGTATGAAACACGTGCAGAAATTGGTATTTACAACTTACCGCACTAGTATCATAAATAACTATTTTCGTTTCAGGGATCCGTTTGCAAAATATTAAGCTCTTCACTGTTTAAAGTGCTAATTTTTGTTTAAGTGTCCACTAAAATTTAACCAGCGCGCAAATTTGGACAAATTAATTAAACGACGGACGCGGCCGCCCGCGCATTGATACTATTACAAATAGATTGTGTCCATATTTTGCTGAATTCATGTTGGATAAAAAAAAATCCCTTCGGCAAGCCGCAGGAGGAGGTAGATTTCGAAGAAGGTTTCACGAAGAAGCTTTCTCCGCGCTGAAATTCCCTCCATTATGAATATTAACAAAAGACTTGGTCGTCAAGGCCACGAGTTTAGCATGGAAACGCCCTCAATTTTTCAGTTATAATTTTTATTTAACTATAAGTTTCATCGCTAGACTTTTAAATTAAAAATTATAGAGTAAACAATTTGCTTTGAAAAAAATATATTTGCGACGCTAAACATCTTTACCGTTTCGGAGTTTTTTTTTTCCAAAATTTTTGGAAAGTTCAACCCCCTCCCCAAGTTAGGGCTGGTTATCAAAAAAGTTTAAATTTAAAAGTTGTCCGTATTCTTTATCGGAATGATAAAAATGCTAAACGGTTCAAAAATTTTCCATAGGAAAAAAGTTATGGCCAAAAAACAGATTTTCGAAAAACCGCCTGTTACCGTTACGAGCGATGAAGTTCAAGCAATTAATACATAACAACACACTTGTTTTCTCTTAAGGGTCAGGCAGAGGTGAACCTACCTAAGTACACCCACATTTATGCAATTAAAGGCACTTTTGAATTCTCGGTCGCTCAATTAGTCAGAAAGTTAAAACTCGTCTCCATAGAGAAGAACGGGCGAGAAATTCCAAAAGTATTATGACCGTATTTATGTGTGTTCGCAGGTATTCGCTCCCCGTGGTCATGCCACGCGGTACGCTGTGGCGTGGAAGGCGCGGGCTGGGCGCCGTGGCTGGCCGGCTTCGCGCTCACCGCCTGGCTGCACTCGCAGCATGCCACTGGCGACGATACTGACCACTGGGGTGAGTGTACTATCGTGGAGGGCGCGGGCTGGGCGCCGTAGCTGGCCGGCTTCGCGCTCACCGCCTGGCTGCACTCGCAGCATGCCACTGGCGACGATACTGACCACTGGGGTGAGTGTACTATCGTGGAGGGCGCGGGCTGGGTGCCGTAGCTGGCCGACTTCGCGCTCACCGCCTGGCTACACTCGCAGCATGCCACTGGCGACGATACTGACCACTGGGGTGAGTGTACTATCGTGGAGGGCGCGGGCTAGGCGCCGTAGCTGGCCGGCTTCGCGCTCACCGCCTGGCTGCACTCGCAGCATGCCACTGGCGACGATACTGACCACTGGGGTGAGTGTACTATCGTGGAGGGCGCGGGCTGGGCGCCGTAGCTGGCCGGCTTCGCGCTCACCGCCTGGCTGCACTCGCAGCATGCCACTGGCGACGATACTGACCACTGGGGTGAGTGTACTATCGTGGAGGGCGCGGGCTGGGCGCCGTAGCTGGCCGGCTTCGCGCTCACCGCCTGGCTGCACTCGCAGCATGCCACTGGCGACGATACTGACCACTGGGGTGAGTGTACTATCGTGGAGGGCGCGGGCTGGGCGCCGTAGCTGGCCGGCTTCGCGCTCACCGCCTGGCTGCACTCGCAGCATGCCACTGGCGACGATACTGACCACTGGGGTGAGTGTACTATCGTGGAGGGCGCGGGCTGGGCGCCGTAGCTGGCCGGCTTCGCGCTCACCGCCTGGCTGCACTCGCAGCATACCACTGGCGACGATACTGACCACTGGGGTGAGTGACCTATCGTCGTAGTCTTAATCAAGGTTCTCTAATGGGGCTAGAAAAGAGGGCTCCAACACTACATAATATAAAACAAAGTCCTCGCGTCTGTCTGTCTGTTCGCGATAAACTCAAAAACTACTGCACCGATTCTCATGCTGTTTTCACCAATGGATAGCGTGGTTCTCGAGAAAGGTTTTAGTATATAATTTATTAAGTTTTTGTATGCATTTTTGTATAAAATAACGATATTTGTTGGAGGTGTCGAAAAAAATAAGCCGTCTGGAAGCTTTCAACGAAAACGCTGTCTAAACCCTTTGAGATATAACAAAATAATGTATGGTGGAATTATGTATCTTATAAAGGTCTTCAAAAAAGTCCGCGATGGCATATGTTTATCTCTTAAGGATAACATACTATATCCATTTTATTGTGTTTTTGTAGGTATTTGTTTGCCGAATTTTACTCTTGGAAATACGATTACGATAACAATACGCTATAATATCAGTAGCTATTAGCCAAATTATGTTCGTAGATAAATAAGCTAGCTACTTATGTGTATTTCAAACAGTATACAAGAATATTTATCATAAAAACATTACTAAACACGGCGGGCACGGCGGCCATATGACTAAAATTTGTGCATTACAAAACATTCGGTACTTTTTCACTGACATATTTATCACTTTTCGATAAACTAACACTCAATACGAAATTTACACTTATTTCTCAGTAATTCTGTATAAGATTCTTCTAAGATTAAACCGTTTTCTCATCGTTTCGTTTCGTTTTCTTATCATTGAATCCATTACTTTACGCACGTATAACCTTGATGAATGTTTACATTAAGCATCGCGTCACACCGCCACACGACCACAGAGTACAGACGTATTTTTTTTTTCTTTTTTTTTTCGTTCGTTTAGTGGTGTTCCCGCTAAAATGTATTAATACCGGTCAAGTATTAGTCGATTAATCGAATTCTACAGCCAGGGCCTCAAGTCTGCTATTACAATCGTGTCAGAATGGTCTCTTCATTGTGAGTTTTGACAGATTTGCCATACAAACACTGTCAAATATTCACAATGGCGAGACCATTCTGACACTATTGTAATAGCAGACTTGAGGCCCAGATCGTGTTGCAAGTACAAAATAAATGTCAAATATTTCGTCCAATTGCGAACGTAACCCTAAGAAAAGTTATGCACCAATAGTGTTCATTAGACATTTCGAGCGTTTTCTCAGTACAAACGGTGTATCACGCGACATTTCGGAGGTTAATTCGTTTTGTTTTCACATTGTTGGTACTTACGTGAATTATTATTAGTGTCGCATTTTTATTTCAGTTTGTAATTTGGTACACTTGATTGCTTTAAGAATTTGAGTGAAATTTCGTATTTTGGTTTTGTTATCTTTAGGTAAAGACTCATTAGACGTTAATATAAGTACTCAATATAAGTACTTTTATTATATTAAATCATTTGTTTCGGTTTCTATTCACATATTGAATCACATTAAAATTAATATTAAGTTAGAAATTTGAGATATAGCCTGGGATATGGAGAAGGACATAGGGTAAGTATGGAGTTTCTTGCCCATTCTTCTCCATACATAACTACATTTTGGAAGGCGCAACTAGAATCAATTAACTATTCATGTAATTTTTGACGTTCAAAAGTGCATCTTCGTGCCTATTTGAAATAAATTATTTGACTTTGACTTTGACTTTGGTACTTTCTATTTTTAAAAGAGTAACCGTGGAGTTTCTTGCCGGCTCTTCTCCATAGGAAACGACTAATTGGAACCGTGCACCTAGCTTCTGACGTTTCATAAGTGCCTATGTAGGTTTATGTGAAATAAAATATTTATTTTTGATGCGATAACCGACATCCACGCGGGCGAAGCCGCGAGCAAAAGCTAGTAATAAAATAAATAAAAGTTGGGTTTTTTATAGTATACCACAGATATAACCCCCTCGACCCATTTCCTCGACTCATTTGACATACCAAAAACATTACATTATGACCTAATTTTCGAACTTAGAACAGAAAGATCAACCAAGACGGGAGATTAATAACGTTAACATTGGTAGCATCTCTCATTACATCAGACTTTCTATTAATTTCAGATGGCATAGACGAGTTCAACGACGAACCCTCGGATACAGAAGCTAACAAGAAAAAGTCTCCTAAGAAGGAAGTTCCTAGCAAGCCAACTGAGCTGTCACACGTAGTGTCGGTGGGACATGAGTCGCTCATGTTGGAGGTGTGGCTCGATACTAACACAGGTATTGTCATTAACTACTAAGTGTAAAATCAATATTTTGTCTTGCTCCTAAATATCACTGAATTTCTCAATAAATAAACTCTTCTTTACATTTCATCGTAGGATCCTTATCAACCAACGTCGGGCCATAGGACAAGCATTGGGTTGAAGTCCTAACTAGAGTATCATAGTTTATATTATCTTTTGTTGTTCTGTGAGATCCTTCTATCTTTTCCAAGTGATTTTTGATACATACTTTTATGACTAAACCACAAATGATATGTGCAGGCATGTTCACGTTCCGTCTGTCTCGCCCGGAGCTGGGCCTGAACCGCGTGGTGAGCGAGGCGCGCGTGCAGAGCAACTTGCCGGTGCGCACGTGGAGCTGCGTCGCGCTCAACGTCAAGGAGCTGGTCTATAAGAGACATATCTATGTGCAGGTTACAATAAAATATACGCTATAATAGTAGAAGTGTGACTTAAGACACTGCTCTCTCCTTGAGGAATAATCAAGGGGAGAGCAGTGTCTAAATGTCACTCGAGTCCCTCGCTGCTCTCTTGGTTCTCGTGTTCATTTCCGCTTCGCTCAGGAGGGCAAGCCTGTTCAATACAAGGCAGTTTTTTTTCTATTAAATCTATACTCATATATAAAGCTGAAGAGTTTGTTTGTTTGTTTGAACGCACTAATCTCAGGAACTACTGGTTGGAATTGAAAAAATCTTTTTGTGTTGGATAGTCCATTTATTGAGGAATATTATAGGCTATATAAAATCACGCTACGGCCAATAGCAGCGGATCATAAATGAAAAATGTTACAAAAACGGGAAAAATTATTCCTTTTTGAGAGCTTCCGTTGTGTGCGCTGCGTAAACGGTTTAAGTTACTCAAATATCATGTATGATGGAATTGTTCCTCTTTAAAAGTTCTAAAAAAAAGTCCGCGACAGCATATGTCTATCTTTTAAGATTTACTCACTATAACCTTTATTTATGGTAATAATTTTTTTTCGAAATTAATGCATTATTTGCGAAGGAGTTTTATCAACATAACATGAATCCTTATCCAAATAAATATGTTATTAATCACAAGTATTTAAATGTAAACAAAATTGTCCTTGACATCACTTGATTTCAATCAACATCTTAGGAAATATCATAATTTTAAAATAACTCCGTAACAAAATAAGTACTAAATTCATTACCACCACTCTCTCTCTTAGGTGACGCAGACGAAGTTGCGCGGGTCAGCAATATTGTAAAGCTATACAGTACAGTATAAAGAAGAGTTTGTTTGTTTGGTTGAACGCGCTAATCTCAGGAACTAGATACTGGTTCGAATAGAAAAATTATTTTAGTGTTGGATAGCCCATTTATCGAGGAAGGCTATATAACATCACGTTAGATCCTTAGTTCCGTGTGGTGCCGGACGTAAAGAATAGCTCCATCCCATTTCCTACCGTGGGTGTCGTAAAAGGCGACTAAGGGATTTAGTAGAGAATGGGCAGCAGCATTCTCTATGCATTTTTAACACCATACTGCGATCGCCAACCCGCCTGCCAAGCGTGGCGATTATGGAAAACCCCCCCAATTGGGGGAGGCCTATGTCCAGCAGTGGACGTCTTTCGGCTGAGATGATGATGAGATCCTTAGGAGCCAAGCGAAAAGAACAAAAGTCAGAAAGAACGCTAAGTGATAACGAAGTTATAGCGCGGGCGAGCGACGGGATGCGACGCGATGGGTGGCCCGAAATTTCACGCGGACGAAGTCGCGGGCAGAAGCTAGTCTTTTATATGTGGTAATGTTGATCTCATACAATACTAACTCTGAACTCTCTTGCTGCGCTCGGAAGCAAGAGCGCAATTCGACTTTCATTTTTTTGATTGAGCTTCTATCTTATTCAAATGACATTATTGACTAGCAAATTATAATTTAATTCAGTACAATATTATTGCCCGGCTATACTCCAGGGTTATAATGACTTACTTTAGGTTTACGTGACATTTAATTTGGCATTATCGAGCGGGTGATGTGAAAATTAATATTTGGATGGGGGGGGACTCATTATAGGCCATCTTTTTTCAAAACCTGAAAACGGTCTTATAAAAAGTAAAAAAGGAAGGAAAGTATTTATAGGTTTATAATACTTCATCTTTGATTTACAGGTGACGCTCTACGTCAACGGATACGAGTGTGAGACCGTAACCCTACCAGTACAAGGTAATATTTATTTATTCTACGGGTCTTAGAAATAAATATAGAATAAAGTTATCCTGGAAATAACTTCGGTATAACCATACATTTTTTGACGTTTATACCTAGTATAATTTTATTCCGCGTTTATATGTATGCGTGTACATGTTTAACACTCAGGGTACGAACCGAGTGAACCGGTGGGCGGTATAAAGCGCCGCGTATGGCGTTAACAAGTCGTAATGGTCACTCCGCAGGCATCCTCGTGCGCAAGGTGACGCCCACGAGCGTGCTGCTCGGGCACGCGAGCGCGGGCGCGCGCGGCGCGGGCGCCTTCCACCTGGCGGCCGCGCACGTGTTCCGCGCGCCCGTGCTCGGCGCCAGCTGCGCGCTGCACGTCGCGGCGCACGGCCCGGACCACGCGTGCCAGGTACGCTCGGGCCATGGCCGCTCGCTCAGCCACGGGACTAGACTCGACCTTAACATCGTTCATCACGCCACAGGTGCGGTGCGAGGCGCCCAACTTTCCGTTGTTACTGACGCCGAACCTTCTCGACTCCAATATTGATTGGGACCAGGTAATTTTAACCAAAATTTGCCAAATGTATACAGGATTTTTTTTCAACCAGGGCGCAATTTTTTTTTTTTTTGTTGGTTCAATATGAGCAATTGATTGCATTTTCGTTATTTGTCCAATACTTTTTTTTTGTCCACTTGAAATCTGCAAAATATGGGCACCATCTATTCGTAATAATATGAAAGGGCGCGCGAGGCGGCGGGCGGCCGACACTCCGCTCGTGCGCACGCGCTTTAGTGACGTCGCCTCGCGTCGCTTTCCCGCGCCAGCACCGCAGTGCACATGTTTTGTTCCTACCCACAACGATGTCAGACTTTACTAACTGCGAGTTTTACGAGATGGTGCGAGTATATTTAGTAAGTGGTTAAAACTTACGAGCAGCTCGATGAATGTATGCGAAGAAGAGCATACCTGGTATGCGAACCCATGGGATCCATAACCCCACGGTCCCTAAAGAACGGACCATTTTAGCAGCCACTTAAAGGCTGTTTGATCAAATTATCACAGACATTTCAGAACCCCGAATAAGAGTAGGTAAGTGTTATAAGTGCCTTAATTTAATTTATCACAATGCTTTATTTTCTGCATTTTGATGGTTCTAAGCCGATGAAAGTATGAAGAAAAACATTAAATTACTCTTCAAATAACTCCAGGTCACAGCCTAAACTTAAAAAACTCTATACCCAAAGTATCAAATTCAGATAATTTATGTAAACAAAGGGGATAACATATCAAAAAAATATCTTCGTAATGGTAATTCACATAAAATGATGAAAAAAAGGTTCCATTTTCTTTTAAGTACTGAATTTAATTAAAAAATTATCGTACTGTAATTATTTTTATAAATTTTCGGTTTTAAACAAAGTTATTTAAAAAAGGAGATTTTCTGCTATAAAATATTTTATGATACTGGTAACAATGTAGGGGATCCAAACATTTTCACATTTTTACATCTTCAACAACACTAATATTACAACTCTCATTCATAGATTCATATTGTATGTCGCATATCTAGCCACATTTTGGATGAAAACAGCTGTAAACTGTTTCGAGTGGAAATCGATTATGGGAAGCCTACGTCTAGCAGTGGACTTAAAAGGGCTGATTATGACGATCATAGGCCGTGTCTCCGACACACTACATAAAACATTGTTTGCCAACGGTATTTAGTTTGCATAGCTCAAAGTCAAAGTCAAATCATTTATCTCAAATAGGCACGAAGATGCACTTTTGAACGTCAAAAATTACATGAATAGTTAATTGATTCTAGTTGCGCCTTCCAAAAAGTAGTTATGTATGTATGGAGAAGAATAGGCAAGAAACTCCATACTTACTCTTTTAAAATATTAACAATAGTTTGTATACATTAATTAATAATTATAGGTGAAGACGATGTACCTAGAATAAAAATTTAAAAAATTACTTACCACAATTGGTAAAAAGAATGAAAAGTGAAGTAATGACAGAAAAAATAATAAATGCGATAGGTACATGGTGCTCACATATTTACAAACATTGTATATGATTTTCCAAAAAAAATTAAACATATAATAAGTCAGTGTGTGAGTTAAATTTATATTAATCACGGAAAATAAAATTAATATCATAAAAATTATAAATTATACAGTTAAATTAGCAACCAGTTTGATTTTGTCTAGACTCTTAATTGTCTTATGGAGCAGGACCAGCATGTTTCCAAACATTCTTATCTTGGATATAATCCTCTAATTTGTAATATGCTTGTTTACAAAGTGTGCTTTTTATATGAGTTTTAAATTTTCTTTCATTTAATTGAAATAAATTAGAAGGTATCTCTTATAATTAATTCACTTTAATTTCATAGATGATTATTTACAAATAAAAAATATGATAAAATGTTTTGTACCACTGTCCTGTCATTTTGACAGTGACATTTCTTGACATTCTTTGTTTACATAAATGATCTGAATTAGACACTTTGGGTATAGTTTGGACCTGATAAATTTGCGATCACTAACCCACGTAAATACCTACGTCAGCGAATCGAGCGAACGCACAGCTGATACGTATATAGATACTGACTGTACCTACGCGCGTTTCGCTACGCCGCCGGCGAGTCACTATAAAACCAGTTTATAAAAAAACATCTTTCCTTAACGATAACTTGGTTTTTTTGTACTATAACATATCAAAATAAAAAAATTGTTGTTGAATAAAACTCGTTTAAGTTTAATTTGTCCAAAATATGGGCACTGGTAAAAAAAATCCTGTATAACTAACACTAGTGTTTAAGCGGTAATTATTAAAAAAATATATAATCTGGAAATAAATTATTAATAGTAATAAATGCAAAATTAATATCTACATTGTGTAATTAGGCCCATTGTTATTCTAACTACGAATTTTGCAGGTGTTCGATATATCATCGTCGACGCTGCGCGAAATGCACGACAACTTACTGCTGACTTTCTCCGCGAGCGCGCCCAACATTATGAACCTATACCATCAGACCACTGCATTACCCACAGGTTAGTTTTGTGTTATCTAAGTTAAAAAATATTACTTTTAATGGGCAAGCGACACCATGGCAGACTCAGACGGAGATGCTGCAACTGCTAGAGCTGGACTCGTCCAACAAGACCTGCCCTTCTCTCTGTTTAAAGCTGCTAAGCTTTAAACAGAGATAAGTGGAAAGAGAGTAGGGGGCCTTTGCTCTGCAGTACGACATCACAGGCTTTTAAGAAATAATAATAAGTTAAATAATAATATAAACACTGACTTTATTCAGGTCATATTCTTATAAAAGAATCATGCTAACATACTTTTAACGCCTTCTGGCATAAATTCGTCTTCTTCTTTTTTGTCTTTGATGTTAGACCGGGTGAGGTTGCACGACACACGACATGCAAAAATCATTATTCACTAAAAAATCATACTAAAATGCCCGCATTTCGTCAGTTATGTTACACCTACAGTCGTTTTGTACTTCGTGATATTGACTGTAAATAACTTTTATACCATTCTCCCTCTAAAAAACTTATTTTATTCACTGAAAACAGTGAATAAAAAGCACTTTTAATCACTCACTATTTTGGTGTTTGTATTTAGAACACACCAATATATTCGACCTCCATCTCAATGCTATACAACCTCCTTGCGAAAAATAGGTACTCGATACAAACAATACTCGACGGCACGGTTGAAGCGATTGACTGCTGCGCTGCGTGTCGCGGGTTCGATTCAAAAACTCAAAGCATTTATTTCAATTAAACCATTTACAGGCACTTTTGAATTGTCAAAGAGACGGTCAGTTAGTCAGAAAGTTGAAGCTAGATGCCCATTCCAATACGTAGATCACTATGGAGAAGAACGGACAAGAAACTCCAAGGACACTCTTTTAAATCAAGATATTACATAATCCTGGGTACATTATTCTTGTTGCTTCTATATGTGAGACAATGTAAAAACTAATAAAACAATTCAAAATATAAAATTACAAATTAAAAATAAGCCCTGGCAGTCAAGAGATGACCAGTGCCAACTGACGGCGCCCGTTCACGAACATGACGCATGGATCAGCACCATCCAGCTCAACCATTTTGTAGGGAACCGAATGATCCAACACACGCGCCACCATCAGCAAGACATTTAAGTGAGCATGACATACTCTCAACTGCCATGCTCTTTCAAGTCAACATAAATCATAATAACATAGTAACCGACTCCATGGTATTCACATTTACAAAATTGAAAAAATGCTGCTAAATTATACAGAACTATAGTTTGCAATGTATTTGAGAGATTAATAAAAAAATTACTACCAAAAAACAAAATAATTATTATCTATTGGAGTATTCAACAATAAAAACATGCTTAAATAAAAACAAAATAAACATTAAGTTCGTAATGTCAGAAAATAAAATAAAATAAAAAAGGGGGAAGCAACTTCCAAGTATTCAAATTTTATCTAGTGAGCCCAAGTGGCAGTGGAGCAGGACCAGCATTTAGCCAAGCATTTTTATCTACGATATAATCATCCAACTTATAATATGCTTGTCTGCATAGTGTGCGTTTAATGCACGTTTTAAATTTCTTCTCATTTAGTTGAAGAATATCGAGTGGTATTTTATTATAACATTTTACACAGTACCCCATAAAAGAAGTGTGTACTTTAGACAATCTGAAGCGTGGTTGATCTAATTTGTTCCTATTTCTAGTGTTAAAATTATGCCTGTCACTTATTTTACAAAAAAGATGTAGATTTTTTCGAACATACATAATATTTTCGTATATCGATTCCCCCACGGAACCATTATTTGTATGACCTACAAGTCGTTTTTCCGGGTCTGGCTGTTTGTGTATGTGACTTTAAATGTTTGTAAACGCACCCATAATACAGGAGAAATTCCTAGTATGGGGCAACGTTTAAAGTAAAAAACCTTGTGCACTCCACGCCCTTCAACGTCCAAAGATGCCCCAGAGTTTCCTCTAGCAGAAAGTTGTGAACATCGACAGGAAATAAATATCGCTTTACAGGTTGACCATCCTAATAATAATAATAAAAAATTACTCCAAAGTTGTTCATATTTTAATGTGCATTTTAATTTATTTAACCTTCCTTTTTTCTTCATTAAATGTCTATTTTCGCTTAAAACTTTCTTTTTCTCGTAATCATGGTATAAATTATATGCAACACTTGAATAAAAACGGATTTATATCGAGGGCCATGAAGCACTCGCGTCGCTTGGGATTCTAACACTTCATCATGTCAATCATCATGATGAAGTGAGAATCCTTCACTTGCTCGTGATTCATCTATGGCCCTCGCTTTAAATCCGTCCTTTATTCACAAATAATTGCATAATATACTATTGCTCAAACATGCATGGAAATATTGTCATTATTTTCGAAAAAAGAACACTCGAATTATCGAATTTACGGACAACTTTTGAATATGGAACATTACAACGCTCCAGGAATGTTGTATGAAACGGCGTGCTGGGGTTAATAAATACTCTTTTCACTTCTCATGCTCTAAAAGTACGCCAATATAGCCCTACGAAGCGGGACTAAAGTGACCACTTTAGTCTCTAGGGAGTGAAAAGTAATTAGTTTTTTAATTTCCTTCATGTTTGTGACATAGACAAACTCAAACAGCCAGTAAATTTACTATTATCTGCGGAGTGTGGACCATCTTCATTGTGAAAATGTTGTGAGTTTTAGTTCCATGGTTTTTCCGAAAAGGTGGCGCCAAGTGTTTTAAATTGTTAATCTGTGACTGGTTTAGAAGAAGAAACTGACCGCGAAAATTTCAGAATATTTGTCGAGTATACATTTTTTCGATTTTAAATAAATTTATTAAGAATGTCCAGTGACAGTGAAGAGTTTGATGTCGAGCTAAGAGCGAAAGACATAATAGACTGATAATCTTTTGCCGCCAAAATCGCGGAAGATTTACCTAAAAACTTACGAAAGTTTTATGGACTGGAGGAATAATATTTATTAAATGTTTTTGACTATTTTTCTCGCACTCAAAGTGAAAAGTACAGTTTGCACCTCGAGACTAAACGCCAACTTAATATACCCTCGGTTTCATTGACTCCCTCGCACGCTTGGGAGTCAAACAACCTCGGGTATATTATGGCTCCGTTTTCCATAAATATTTGTTTTGTTAACGTTTTCGTTGTGTTACTATCAAAAATACGAAATCTAAAGTATTGTCACCAACCGACGTTGAACAGTTTTTAAAAAAACGTCCGGATAGTCAGTACCTGGAAACAAAGGTCAGTTGAACTTTATAAATCTAAATGTATCAGCTCTATAATTACGTTATTGTAGCATAAGTTTTTACAACAAGTCTGTTTTTTTCCTCGCAAGTGTGTTGAAAAACGTCGTATGAAACGCGTTTGCATTGATCATTACCCAATAAACACTTAGGCGTCATTTAGAGCTTTTTTAGAACTTAGAGATATAAAGACGCTACAGCAGCAACACTTACAACTTTTGGCGACATAAGAGCGAAGACAAGCAAAATATTTCACTTAGAGCTATACCACAGAGTTACAAGGGCGATAACAGGGTGAGTTTATAGGTTAAAGACATATAGCAGCAATTTTTAACACTACAATACGGGCAAAGCATCTTGTGTTATGGGTTTAAGTAAATCTTACAACTATAAGATCTAAATAAGAAGCAATTGACTACAACCCCCCAAAGCGCTACGCAAGCGATAATAAACTCTCGCCAAGAACCAAAAGTTGCTCAAAAGCAATAATTACCGCTACAAGTTCTACAATGGTGCTCATTAACTCTTTTGTACCACCAAATGCCTAAAGACGTACAAAACTCTCTTATGTTACTTAAAGTCAAACAGTAGGAACATTTTTCGCTATCATAGAACTCCTAGTGCTTAATGTGACTTCAAAGTCACCTATTAGAGTGCGCTTGTTAAAAAACACCTTTCCCCACATACTGCTTCCTCCAGAACCCGTTATTACAAGATGGGGTACTTGGTTGGAGGCAGTGACATATTATGCAAAATATTACGATTAAATTAAAACAATTGTAAATCTTTTAAGAAGTTCCGACGCGCTCTCTATTAGGTGTGCCAAAAATGTTCTTCAAAAGGAAAACTTGAAATCGGACTTGGACTACATTGAGGAATATTTTAAAGATATACAAATTGGGTTAAAGAAATTACAAAAATCGAATTTAACTCTAACGGAATCCATTGAAATATTTGATCACGTGAGAACTGTGCTTAGCTGGTGTTCGTGAGCCTATAAAAAATAAACTCGTAAATGTCATGGACAGTAAACCCGATCTAGATAAAATTAGAGACATATGTGACGCGATAACAGCAGGAAGGGATGAGCGATCATACTATATGTACGCGCCTTTAACCTCAGTCGATGTTGAAAGGTCGTTTTCAACTTATAAATGGATTCTTAACATAAAACGAAATCGCCTGACAGTTGAAAATATAGAAAAAAATATGATTGTGTATTTTAACTTAGATAACTCATCTGACAAAGAAAATTTCGGTTCTGATACTGAACTTGACGAATCGAATCAAGATGATTAAATTAAAATCGTTCTTTATTTTTTATGGTATTTGTAACACAAATAAAGATACAAGTTTTTAAACTGTCATGGTCACTAATATTATTATTAAAATAAACGGGATATTTACCATGTTTATTAATTGTTTTGAGTTCCCGATATTATCCCGTTTATTTTAATTACAAATAAAGATTTTCAAATTCTTAGCAATTTTTAATGCGTCAAGATCTGTATCAAAACCGAACAGTTAGTAGTTCACTATTAAAACTGATTGTCCTAAATGTTATACTTCAAAGGTTAATTTGTACTTTGATTTGAGTTAAAATTGCATCACTCAACGTCAGTAAAATAAATATGACATAGATAGATAAACAGAAATTTGTAACTTAAGTTTTTTCCGTCTTTACATTTTGTTTCATGCTTTCCAATTACGTCATATTTAAAAAATAATATAACTATACATATATTTGTTACAACAATATTCTATGTGTTTTATTTTTCCTTTAGAGCCCATAGAGGATAAGTTATTATTATGGAGTTATAAATGTTATGTCTAGTCGCAAACTTTAGGTAAATATAGACGAATTACTTATTCCAAATAACATATTTTTTTAATGTATTTCAAAGTGTTTTCCCGAATTTCGGGACAGATGTCCCGGAAAAAAATTAGTTCTAAGGAAGTCTCCGTTTCTTGTCTCTGTTCTTCGAAGTTTAGGCAAATAGGCACTACCTATTCCTATCACTAGTGATAGTAGTCAAGCGGGAGTTTTCTGCGTAAAAGTGGAACTAGGTTCCGTACATGATTTTCCAGAAAATGTGTGTGAAAAAAGAATTTTGGCCAATTTTGGCTAATATTCTAGATGCGGATCCTTTTGATTGGTGTCTATTTCGGAACTGGAAAACCATAGAAGAATTTGTCATTGAGACAAATTATTAAAAAAAATATTATTGAATAAATAATATTTCAATTATTTATTATTGTTGTAGCATTTTAAACTTATTTTAATGCCATCACGCCAACTGCTACCACTCCAGGAACACTTACACATAAAATCGCGCATGAACATAATATATATTAGGGCATAGGCACAGTTTATTCCTTTCCCACCGGAACACACTATCGAATAAGTTTCTTTTTTTTCTCTGATATGCTCTCTAGACGTTTCGGAGAGTAACTTTTCCATTTTATTTTATTCTTCATAACTGTTGATTGGTATATTTTCAGCATAGATTTTTTATATACCCAGAGAAATAAACTCAATTTCATTGAGTTTGTTGAGTTGTGATTGCACATTACCAATTTGGAGAGAAATGCTAGACATCATGAGCACCATTTTTTTTTACTATCAATATTTGTCGCTATCATTTTATCTTGTTTTTCTGATACCTGACGAATATTGTCGGAATTTTTATCGATGTCACTACTTTCTTGAAATTAATTTGTGACGACTCATTAACTTCATTAGTTACAGTAATTACTGATGACGTTGAGTTATCAGGTACAGTGAAGGCGAGTTGGTTATGATGTTCACCACATAAGGGGGAGTGAATTTTCTTGAACTGCATACTGAAAAAAAAAAATACTTAGTAGGTATCAAAGTTTTGTATGGGTTTTTGTATTTTCTATCCTCTTTTTTGGTCATCACTTTCGTGTTCTGTGCGCTCTATCTGTAGGTACATATCTGAGAAATAATAAAAAATATAAATATTTGAAATTTCATAAGAAAAAATTTCTTCACTGTATACTTAGTTATTTACCTACATAGATAACAGATAAAAGGCCCAAATTATGAATATTATTGCTATTACTATCGGTACTTATCACAAAGTACTCTACTATACTGGCTACTACTATAGAACTGGCCCGCCAATCATCCAGAACTTTAAAGTGGGATCGGCCAAGAGTACACTCTTCTTTTGCACGCAGATCTTTTGCATTTCTTGGGTCATACCTCTACTCAAAATTCTACTCCCACAATAGAGCTATACTCACCCAAACTTACACCAACTGTAAAAATGCTATATTTAAATGGCTGCATCCTAAAAATTATGACCAAACAGAAAACCTTCTGCACATACAGTCGTATTATCAGACGTATCAATAAAATAAACTAAATATGCATGCACCAACCCACCCATTTTTCACCAGATACACCTCCACACACCCCATACACACCTCACACTTCATACTCACTCACACCTAAAAGCACCTAACCCTCTTGTCATCAAACCATCTTCCTACAACATAAATAACATTGTACTTAAGACTTCAACTATTATTATTATTTCCTTTATTTCATTTTTATACATATAATTTACATTTTTAAATATTTCTATAAAATCATACAAAAATAAAAACAGTTAAAAATATAAAAAATAGCAGCCCACCGGTATCGGGAACAGGGTCCAAGCTACCGGCGGTCAGGACTCCAGAGAGAGGAACCTCCTAACAATGCGAGCCGTGTCCAGAAGTACCGCTCCCTGAATCAAGGCCCTGATCCAGCCGCCCAACGAGAGCCTCCTTAGATGTTGGTCGAGGCTCTTGGCAATTAAGCCATTGGACCATTGCCATTGCCATTGTCTGATGGACTCACCCGGACGGTGGCATGCCCGACACACGTCAACCGTCCCGTCCTTCATAATATGTCTCCGGTAGTTATTCGTTAATATAACTTCGTCCATAATTGCACAGACGAAACCTACAGTTTCCCCGAAAAGGTCACCAAAACGTAGCCAGGATACGGACGCTAAGAAATCTACACCAGGCTCATGAAGAGCCCGTTAGAAGCGTCCGTGAAGCTCCTTGCTTTGCCATACCTCCCTGCGATCATCTATAGTAAGTATTACAGGTTTGCGCCAGTTCTCTTTAGCCATGGAGAGCGGGGTGAGCCCCGCTCTACTATTTATTATTATTATTTTTTCTCTCAATATATTCATAATTTTAAAACCTAAATAAATAACTGTTTGCCTTACTAGGGAAGAGACTGGACCCCACGACACGGAATCCTAGTGTGGGGCCCAGGGAATTTGTAAAAATCTAGCACCTAAGATTTTATGTAACGTGTTACTAGTTTTTGTTTTTTAAATATTGTACTGGGTTTTTTTATTTATTTTTTTATACTTGTACCTAAAAGTAAAAAAAAAAAGCATTTGCACTCTTAAATAATAAAGATAAACTATGTACATATTCCATTTGGTTGTGGTTTTGGACAGTTACTACGGATCCCTAAATTCATTTGCCCACCATGTTTAGGTTACGAATTGCTTTGATTAAGGTTAGAAAAACATAAGAAAACACGGTTTAATTGAAGTATTTTGCCTCATTGTGTTCTAATACTACTAGCAGGATACCTTAAACTAGAATAGGCAACGTTTTAGATTATTACAAAAGTTTTATGTCACTCCATATCTAATAAAATATTTATTTTCAGTAAATAGACAACGGACATCGGGCGATTGAATAATTTGTTAATAATATATATACTTATTCACAGTAAAAAGTTATCTTCCGAGTCCACTAAGTTGAAACTAAAAGATTACTTTTAATTTCACTTTCACAAACGAATGGTGGTATTTTGGATCCATCAAATATTAACATACGCACCGTTCGCACATAAAAACGAGAAGTTAATTATGTTGATGAAATAAAAAAATATCCTTAATGTTAAAAATGTTAGCACCTACGACCGTTTTTATAGCCTTTGTGGATCTATACTAGAGCTCAAAGCGTTAATAATCACTTATTTGCCACCCTCTTATCACTTATAAATGTAGTGAGCGCCATTATAGTTCTACTGTACAGCTTTTGGAGTTAGTATTCACCTATTTGCGGCCCTCTTAGCACCCAAAGAGTTAATAAACGATATTTTACTCTATTGTACCACTAAAAGAGTTAATTTTCGCCTATTTACCACGTTTTTATCCCTTGTAGTTTCAGTTATCCCTATTATAACTCTCTTATTGCTTTATAATTATATTATTATATATATATTTTTTTTCTCTTAACCCATTCTGTAACTCTGTTTTGCCCTAGTTTTAAATGCTCATGTTTTATTTTTTACTGTTTGTATTTCTTGTGCGTGTCCCAAATAAAATATTTTTCTTTCTTTTTCTTTCTTTCTTTCTTTCTTTTATTCAATAACCTAAGGTGATAAAAAGTGTGCCCATTTCGGGGGTATTGTAGAGTTATAGCGTGCTCTAACTCCAATGCGTAACACTTATTTATAACTGTAGGATCTGGTTAGCGCTCTAATAGATTTACTGTCTTAGCGCCTAAGTGTTAGTTGGGTACACACTCGGCTCCCTTATCGCGCCTTAATAAATATAAATTTAATAATTAAAATGAATTCCAACGGTTCAGAGAATGAAATGGAGATTGATTGTACTCCACCAGATTTAAAATCAGAAGCCAAATTGGCAATTTCCGCCGAGGCATATATAGTGCTTTTCTCAAAAAAATGCAGGGAAATAAGACATACTTTCATGTATTTTTCTTTTGACTTCGCTGGAAGCAGGTTTTCCATTGCCAATTTGGCTTCTGTTCTTAAATCTGGTGGAGTACAATCAATCTCCATTCCACTCTCAGAATCGTGGGAATTCATTTTAACAAATTTTTTATTTATTAAGTATGTAAATAACAAATCAAGACGAATTTTCAGCTTTGCCGCCAATTTTCTATTTGTCATCTGTGCCGAAAGGCAAACGCATTTATGCCTATACAGCCACGTGAACGCAATTTGTGCTAAGCAAAGAGACGTACTTTTGTATGCCAAGAATGATAAGAGATCCAATCAAAGAGTATTTATTAACCCCAACACGTCATTTCATACAACATTGCTGGAGCGTTGTAATATTCCAAATTCAAAAAACGCTCCTGCAATGGATTTGATTTTCTTTGTCCGTAAATTTGATACTTCGCGTGTTCTTTTTTCGAAAATAATGACAATATTTCCATGCATGTTTGAGAAAATGTGTTTTCCAGTGTTCGCCGGCCGCGTGGCCTCAACCGCGAGCCTCATGGCCGCGGCCGCGCCGGGCCTGGCGCAGCCGGGCAGCGCGCCGGGCGCGTCCATCCCGGAGGCCCTGTTCCCGACGTGGACCGGCAGCCCGCTCGCCAGCCGGCACCGCGGCCTCGCGCCCGCCCTCTACATGCTCGGCGGCGCGGATATATTGCTGTATTTGTATGCTCGGGTGAGGAATGTTCTGAAATAGTCCATCCCGGAGGCCCTGTTCCCGACGTGGACCGGCAGCCCGCTCGCCAGCCGGCACCGCGGCCTCGCGCCCGCCCTCTACATGCTCGGCGGCGCGGATATATTGCTGTATTTGTATGCTCGGGTGAGGAATGTTCTGAAATAGTCCATCCCGGAGGCCCTGTTCCCGACGTGGACCGGCAGCCCGCTCGCCAGCCGGCACCGCGGCCTCGCGCCCGCCCTCTACATGCTCGGCGGCGCGGATATATATGTTTATACCATTCCCCCTCTAAAAAGCTTATTTTATTCACTGAAAACAGTGAAAAAAGGACTTTTAATCACTATTTTGGTGTTTGAATTTAGAACACACCAATATATTCGACCTCCATCTCAATGCTATACAACCTCCTTGCGAAAAATAGGTACTCGATACAAACAGTACTCGATGGCACGATTGAAGCGATTGACTAGCTGCGCTACGTGTCGCGTTCACGGTTCGATTCCCGCACGGAACCAATATTTGTATGACCTATAAGTAGTTGTTCCGCTTCTGGCTGTTTGTGTATGTGACTTTAAATGTTTGTAAACGCACCCACAATACAGGAGAAATTCCTAGTGTGGAACGTCTAAAAAAAAAAAAACTTATGCACTCCACGCCCTTCAACGTCCAAAGATGCCCCAGAGTTTCCTCCAGCAGAAAGTTCTGAACATCGACAGGAAAATAATGAATATCGCTTTACATGTTGACCATCCTAATAATAATAATAAGAAATTTACTCTAAAATTGTTCCAATTTTAATGTGCATTTTAATTAATTTAACCTTTTTTTTTTGCATTTAATGTCTATTTTCGCTTAAATATTTCTTTTTCTCGTAGTCGCATATAAAGTATAGTATGCAACACTTGAATAAAATGGATTTATATCGAGGGCCATGAAGCACTCGCGTCGCTCGGGATTCTAACACTTCATGAATCACTCCCTACGGTCGTGATTCAGTCGTTACAATCCTTCGCTTGCTTGTGATTCATCTATGGCCCTCGCTTTAAATCCGTCCTTTATTCACAAATTGCATTATACTATTATTTATTAAATTAGTTAAACTGGTTGTGGGAGAGAATTGTGGTCTCATTACAAATCTGCACACATTACAATTAACGCACGCAGAGTCGCACCCGAATAAGGGTTTCAGCATTTCATTTCTTTTTGTTAGTAGGTAGTTCGTCCATTTCGGTTTACTTTGACTGGAGAGCGGAAGTGTGACTAAAATATATGTAGTTAAAATTATTTTTGGGATAAAACGTGACCGACGTGATTACTGTAATTTAAAAATATATAAAATGACAGAAATCGATTCAGTAAACGACTCTGAACAAATTACTTTCATAATGTGCATTAATTCAGTTACACATTGTATAATAAGTCGTTTTCGCCCTCGACCGATCGTGATTTCTCTTGACAAAGTTTATTCTGTTTATTTCAATCTTGTTTGTATTAGTCTTTACTCTTGTATTTTATAGTTAATTTCGAACGAACTATCCTTTATTTTGCACCTGCCATGTTATATCACTACATTACCCTTAGGTTGACTGGTAGAAAATGCCTCAGGTATTAAGTCCACCTTTGTACAGTTAGGGTTGCCACATCTTATTACCGAAAAGCCGGACAGACCAGCCAGTTTAGCTGGACATTTGGGTAAAAAGGCCGGAAACCGCATTAAAAAAAAAAGTAAGACTAGGATTTTTTTTTTTCATTAACTTAAATTCGAATGAATTACAATAAAATTGAATGAATCAGTCTTATTTATTTTATTAATCATTCAATATTCATTACAATATATATATATATATATATATATATATATATATATATATATATATATATATATATATATATTTGTAATTAGTAGTAACTACTATTGCAATTAACAATGGAAAACAAATTAAAACAAAACGTTTATTTACCATAAAATTTTAATAAAATAGCATAGGGGCGAGGCGGCGGGGGCGCGGGTAGGACAGTGTTAGTCCACTCGCTTGCGCTAGCGATTCTAGGTGAGCCGAGCGGAGCGGAAACCAACACATACACATTACATTACATTTTGTTTTATGCCTAACGCGTGAACCAAAACGCTTGTGTGAAGGTGTCCGGCTTTATTCGGACGCCTGGCAACGCTATGTACAGTATTTGTTTTACTTGTGCATAAAATTTTTATAAATAAATAAATCACGGGTAAAAGAACGACGAAGACGAGTTAACTGATCAACATCCACCCTTGTTACTTGACTAGACCGAAGACGAGAAATGTTTCGTGTATCTAACGCCTCTATTCTTCTATTTCTCAGGTGGTAGAACTAGAAGGCACTGCTACAGAGCAGGCGATGGCACTGAGTATCCTACTGCGCGCGTGTCGCGTGGACAACCGCCTGCACGCCATGCTGTACGCTGCAGAGGCGCCAGACATGCTGCTCACTGTACTGGCAGCGCCCAAGTGCATAGTGTCGCATCATGCGCTCAAGGTATTCAAAATAATCCACCACCACCAACCTAAACTTATACACAAAACAGTCTCAATCAGTTTGTGTATCAATGTGCCTACTGCACAAACAACAACCAGGGCCGGATTTCAATGTGTGGAGGCCCTGTGGCATCCAAGTAGACCCCGATTTTTTTTTGGAAATTACATCAAGCTACGACCCTCAGAAGCCGAGCAAAAAGAAAAATGTCAGAATTTTTTTTTTTCTGTGATGAACAGAAAGGACGTATTCTTTTACTTATCAAAAAAAAAAAAATATGTGAAGGCCCTTTCTCTGTGAAGGCCCGGGGCTAGAGTCCCTGTTACCCTGCCTTAAATCCGGTCCAGACAACAACGGAGAAACATTAGTCTTCTAATAAAAGTCGCACATTTTAGAATTTGGTAAGTTATTGTTATTCTCTTCAAGGACCGTCTGCTGCCGCAGAGACATTTGTGCTACTTACTTTTTAGAGTTCCATAGTCAACAAGGAACCCTTATAGTTTCAATCAATTAATCAATATCTTTATTGTGGATCATAGGTAGGTACATAATACAGGTCGTAATTTTTTCTTATTGTGATCAGCTATGTCCCGCCCTTAGGGCGTACGATAGAAACACACACACAATTAGGTACATAGAAATTACATTTACATTATTGTTACAAATTATTAAGATTTTACATAGTACATTCAAAAAAAAAAAAAAAAAACCGATCGAATTTAGGTACATAGGTACACATCAGTGGGACACTGAACGCATCATGACTAAGGGGGACTATTGGAGAAGTGATTTCTCTGATAGGAAGTCTTTTAAAGAATAGTAGCACTTGTCTACTAACAGTTCATGGAGATTCTTTAAAAAAAAACATATCCGTAATTATTCTAATAAGATAAGACGATATAATAACGATAGAATAAGATAATCGATAGAATAAGACGATAGAATAAGATAATCTAATAAGATAATTCGTAGAAACATGAGTATACATACAAGGCATGCAGGTTGTTCATAAACAAAAAAGATCCGTCATGTTCGGCCTTTGTGGAATACAAATATATAGGTAAGAACAGTCAATTATAGGTATTTAAACCAAGCTAAAACATGATTAAATTCTCATACAAACTAAAATTAATTTAAAACACTAAATTATAAATTTGAATTGAATTGTATTATGATATTTGTTTTTCATTTAAAAATTCTAAAATACTGTAGTATGCTTTCGCAACTAGGTGTAATTTTAGCTGCTTTTTTAGTATGTGTGCGCTTAGTTCCCTCCATCCCTTAGGAAGTTTATTAAATATTAGAGGCGCCATGCAAAATACACTTTTTCCCATTAATGCTGTTTTAGAACCATGTGAGCAAAGCATAGTGTTGTCGCGTCTGGCGCGACTGACTTTGTCTGCCATGCGCGGAAATAATTGCCGATTACATTTTACAAACATGACAACTTCGAATATGTACAGAGACGGTAACGGCCTCGGCTAATAGGCCTCGGAATATTATTAAAGACTAGCTTCTGCCCGCGACTTCGTCCGCGTGAAATTGCTTGTACCCCCGGCCCCCACCCCGTCGCATCGTTTCAAAAAGAAATATTACTTCGTTTTCGCTTAGTATTTTGTCTTTTTGCCCGGCTCCTAAGAGTCCTAGCGGCATGTTAAATAGCCTTAAAGCCTTTCTCGAGAATTGGACTTTCAAATGCAAAAATATTTTTTCAAATCCGACTGGTAGTTCCTGAGATAGGACTGGTAGTTCGCGTTCATACAAAGAAATAAAAAACAAACTTCAGTTTAATTACATTATTATTTAGATATAAGGAATATCTTATATATAAAATTCTCGTGTCACAATGTTAGTTACCATATTCCTCCGAAACGGCTTGACCGATTTTTATGAAATTTTATATGCATATTCTGGTCTGAGAATCGGCTACTATCAATTTTTTTTTAAGTTTTAGGTAGGTAGGTAGGGTAGGGTAGGTAGGTAGGGTAGTGGAGGGTAGGGTAGGGTAGTGGAGGGTAGGGTAGGGTAGTGGAGGGTAGGGTAGGGTAGAGTAGGGCAGGTAGGTAGGTAGGGTAGGGTAGGTAGGTAGGGTAGGGTAAGGTAGAGTAGTGGAATTTATACTATAGCTATTGATAGAACGAAGTCTGTCGTGTCAGCTAGTTCATATATAATATTATGTTGATAAAACTCCTTCGCAAATAATGCATTTATTTCGAACTAATTTGTTTACCATTAAAAAAGGTTATAGTGAGTCAATCTTAAAAGATAGACATATGCTGTCGCGGCCTTTTTTTTTTTTAGAACTTTTAAGAGGAACAATTCCATCATACATGATATTTGCGTAACTTAAACCGTTTACGCAGCGCACGCAACGGAAGCTCTCAAAAAGGAATATATTTTCTCGTTTTTGCTACATTTGTCATTTATGCTCCGCTCCTATTGGTCGTAGCGTGAATTTATGTAGCCTATAATATTCCTCGATAAATGAACTATCCAACACAAAAATAATTTTTCAATTCCAACCAGTAGGTCCTGAGATTAGCGCGTACAAACGCACAAACTAACTCTTCAACTTTATATATGAGTATAGATTTAATAGAAAAAGCTATGAAAGCGTGAAGCTATACAAAAGATACTTTCATGCTTTAGATGAGTCTTGCTAGCTACTGTGCTTAATTTGTCCTTACGCCGTATACGCGTGTAGTAATTATACAACATGTCAGTAATATTTTTGAAAAATATTGCGGACTCAAATACATGGCAGTGTTAACACAAATTTCGCCATGTACGTCTGTCTGCGGTTTAGCTCAGACTCTTAGTACTAGAAAGCTGTAATTTGGTATGGGTATACATTTTAATCCCGCTCATAAAGTGCTAAAATAAAGTCTAGAAAATAAAAAGTTGGTGGGGTAGGTACCTCCGTTGCACGTAAAGTGGGGATGATATTTTTTTTTCTCGTCTATCCCATGGTGTGGGGTATCGTCGGATAGGCTGTTCAAAAATATTGCGGGTTTGTGAAAACCATTTTTCGATTCAAGGATCCGTTTTCGTAATATTGTTAGAGTCAAGTGTTCCCCGCTTCCCCTGCTAGCTAAATGGTTGTATTTGAATATCTGAAAAAATTCACGGCAGGAGAGAAAACTATCACAGCTATATAAGTAGGCTTTACAAGTTAACGAGTAATAGTCGACCAAGTTACATTTGCAGTTGGAATGTATGGGAGAATATGTTTTTCAACTACAATGTTATGTTTATTCTTGGGATAAACTCAGTCCAACTACCCTTCATTGTGCGTGGCCCACCACGCATTTGGATTTTGGAGGTTAGCTAGCGAAGCCATTAGCCTATATACCAAAGTCATCATTGTTATTATTTTCAAACCAATTTACTTGTTTTGAAATTACCTAATTTCAAGTTCCTTCTTTAAATATTTCGTGTTTTATGTCAGGTGATCTTGGACGAAGCTTGCAGTACTCCTTTACTAAGCGCATGCGGGGACAGCGTTCAACTTGCTTCCCGTACCGATGCCGTGCTGCTGCAGCCAGAACTGCTGGTCTTGCTGGCTAATGCGTGGAGACACCTGGATACTGAACAGGTTGGTAAAGCTATGCTTTTGTTGCGCAATATTAGCGCATGGGTTGCGCAAAGTTAACGAAGTTGCGCATTAGGCATACATCCTCCTAATCTTCTTGTGGTTGTGATGTTTTTATTTTTCTGCGTGTGTGCCTTATTGTTCTATTACCATCGATTTCAGTAATTTGTAATACTTACACGTTACGGGCTTTCGTAGCCTGAAAATAAAATGTTCAATGAGACTACAGTGACGCTATTGTATCAAGTTTCGTATCCGTTCTAGAACGCGATGGAACCACGTTGTGGTCGAGAGTAAAATTAAATACGAGAAGTGGAGTGTGGTAAAAGGCAAGAACAAAAGGTTTTTTGCTGGCCCGGCTGGGGCGGCTCCGCTCACCTCGTAGCAGGCAGCCGAGATGCAGTTGAATTTACGATGTCTCGGCCAAATTGAGATGTATGCTGAAAACTAACTTATCTTCGTACTCAACATTTATTCTGCACAAGTGCGTTAAGAATCAGGACAATTTTGAGCAAGGAATATTTCAATGGGTGAATATTTCGTGGTTTATCACGGCATACCTACCTATTTTCCATACCTTTTCCTTTTAATTTTTTTTTTTCTCCCCCTTTAATCTTGTGTTACAACATTGTTATTTATATGTGGAAGCTTGTAATTAGCAATTGTCAGATGTTTAATACTTCGTTACCATTTACGTGTAAGCTTTCTTAAAATTGTATAAATAAATAAATAAAAAGAAACATTTATATGTCGTTATTCTATGTATTTTACTTTGTGTATGTTTTTTATATACTGTTGTTTTTACCTCCTTTATTTTTTTTATGATTGTTTCTTTCTATTAAGTAGTTGTTCTTTCTGTGCGAGTCTCATTGAATACTCGTTACTCGTATCTTCCACCTTTTTCCAGGAGCTAACCTGGGAAGTGGAGAACTTGAATGGCACACGAGAAGTACAGCGCGGCTCGGCGTGGGCGCTGGCTCTGTGCTGCCTGCGCGCCTTGCTGCGCGACTCGCACCCGCGCCGCGCCTTCAACCACTACCAGATGAACCGCACCGGCCTGCTCAGCCACCTGCTGCTGGCCTGCAAGGTACCACTTACAGGCTGATTGGGCGCGATTGTTCATTCAATAAACATTCATACATATATAAAGTCACGCCTTGTTCCTATGAGGGTAGGCAGAAACTACAGAACGCCACCTGCTACGATCCGTACTTATTCCTTTTGCTTCCTTTACGTTCATACATCTGGTCATATGGCATTAAGTCAGCCTCTGTACATTTAGTTTGTTTTAAGTATTAAATTAATAAAACCAGGTTCAAACAGGCGGCGATTATTTAAAATTCATTGAATGAATTGAAATGAAAAAGACTTCATCTTTATACAAAAACAATACGAACTGGTATTGTTTTTGTATAAAAATGAAGTCTTTATTCAGTAAATTTTTTCCTCCATGTAGCAAAGTCGTGGGACGACCTGTATATACTTCTTCTGTGAACTTTGTCACATATTCAAATACAACGATTTAGCTAACAAGGGGAGGAGACACTTGATTCTAACAAAAATTAGCACTGTGGCGGTATCAACAACGCCACATAGCGCCGATAGCGCGATGCAGGATGCAATCCTGCATCGCGCTATCAGAGTTTACCGCGCGACTATCAATATACAACATCCCGACTTCAACCGTTGGGCAGTTGCCCACCAGACACAATACCCGTCTGGTCGGAGGATCCTCCCTTTACCATAGAGTATGAGTGAACTTTACACCCTGTTCCTCATACCTCTAAAGCACTTTAATTAACCTTTTGACCGCCACGTCAAAAAAGCAAAAACGTGCCTTCGGCGCCAAGACACGAATTCATCCTTTCGAGTCTTATGTTAATAACTCAACAACGGCTGGACCGATTTTTATGATCTTTGATTTGTTGAATTTGTCTCCGCCCCAAATAGCACAAAAACTATTAAAATGCGAAAAACTCAAGAAAAAAATATATTTATGATGAAAATACATTTTTCATACATTTTGTATGGAACGGCTTTTTTGATAATATCTCGAGAACGGATTGGGGAACGGGGGAAAAAAATTTCAGGCGGATAAAGTCGCACGCAGAAGCTAGCTTAATGACAAAAAAGAAACCTGTCAAAGCCGATTTATTTCTTAACAGGAGCGGTTCTTGAACTCAGAATGCGGTCCACTAGACGCCGTGGCCAGCAGTGCGTTAGTGGAAGTGGTGCGAGGACTAGTGGGTGCTCCGCCACTTCTACACCGCCTTGCGCTACTCTGTGACTTCCTACTGCTTATGCATCAGGTATGTTGTGTATATTTGCATTGTCACTTGTATAGTTTAAAAATTGTATATTTCATAAAAAATCCTTTTAAATTCCGCATAGTTTTTAGTTGTTGTATACACACATCTAGTTTATCACACGGTTTTTTTACAAGTCACAATAGTTGATCTATGATAGACAATTGTTTGCTAAGTTTGCTTGAAGTTGCTCAAACTATTTTTACTGTTGGATTAATTTGTGGATAACGATGCTGGTTGCGTGATTACTTAAGTGTTTTATAAAATATCTGTACCTAAATGTTAAGCATTATTGCGCAATTGTTTGTTATCCTGAAGAAATAAAATAAAATAATGTGTTATGCCTGATAGGTGACAATCATGTTAGGACACACCCCGACACTCACCGTTTGCTAGAATGTGGCATTCAAAAGGCGACAAGAGTTAATACCATGGAGTTACAAGTCGTGTGCCCGATGAGATTTCCCATTGGCTAAAATGACGAAGTTCCATGCAAACTTTTAACCCCTATTTAATCCTTTCAGGAAATGATTTATCAAAAATTTCTTTTTTATAGCTCAGTTTCGTTACACACACTTACATATAAGGCACACTTGTGCACAATTTCAGCGGCTTAGACTGTTGTCTGTCAGTGAATAAATGAAATTCAGTTTTTTTTACGTACATTTTCCCTAAGAATCTACTTAAGACAATACTTTAATAGTATAGAGACCAGACCTTAAGAAATTGTTGTCAGCCGCATCTATTTTGAATAAAAGCTCACTCTTAAATAATTGCAAGGTATGTCAAAATACTTCATTACCGTCACTATCAATTATTGCACTCCACGATGTGTACTTAGGTTGTAACTTAAAATACATATATTGAGATCATTATGGACCGTGTCTGGCACAGCAAAGTAGCACGAGAGAGAAAGCTTTTAAACTTATTAGGTTACATACCTATGTGTAATGTTATCAGAAGTTAATTTTTATAAAAATTGATTGTTCCTCCAGGCCAGCGATACGTTCGTAACTCACTCTCGAGCGAACTTCTACTTTCTGCTAACATCAGATACACAAGAGATGAGCGAATTCTCCTCCAGCTCCACCAAAAGAAGACCCTCCAAACGAGTCAAGAAGAGAGTTGAAGAAAGACCCAGCGTGTCCAGTACCTCCACCGAAGAAGTGTTGAACGATAGTAGTCTTAATTCCCTGAAGGATAAGGCTCAAAGTCTTGATGATCGTATAGACAGCAGCTGCGGGAGTACTGAGTCGACTAAACAAATGAAGTCTATGATCAATACGCAGATTAAGGAAGGCAGGTAATGCGCTTTATTTATTAACGACAGTTTTTAATAGATCCCTGGTATTTTTTTTATTTTTTTTGCATATTGTTTTCCTATATACTAAGTAGCAGTATGATCGCACTATATTTGCATGGACACACTCACTAATAGTGTGATGGTGGTAAATAGTGGATGACAAAGTTTTACTCCGAATTTTTTCATTTTAGGAAACACACCGCGTCTTCTACGTCTGAAAATTCAGATAGTCCAGTAGCCGGTAAGTGTATGAAGTAGATGAGATGAAATGACATGTTATTTATATGCCAGAAGTTAAGTAACTATGTGGCAGGGACTAATAAAGACAGACGGTTATACCGTCATGCTGTGGGTATCGTAGAGACAACTTATGTATCAGATAGATGGCCAACATTAACTTACACTACCTAATTTGTAATATTAGGGCCTACAAACCCACCAAAAATCATTCACATTTTAAGTGGGCCTTAAACATATTGAACGCATCTGTGGTACCCCTAGTATAGCAGATGTCCATAGGTGGCGCTGACCGCTCACCATCAGGTGGGACGCCTGCTTATTCTATAACATAAAATAATTGAAAAATATATATTGACAAAAATTTAAAAGTGTATGCTTTTAGATGGTTTGGTTATGTTGAGAGGATGAATGAAAGGACTAATAAAAGGTATCTACAAGGCAGATGTGAGTGGAAACGCCGGGAGGGGACGCCCTAGGAGGACATAATGTATAGTGACCTATTTGGTGATGTTCTTCAAAAAGGTCGGTTGCGTAGTACTCGTACCCGGCGGCGTGCGTGTATGACCAGATGTATGTATGAACGTAAACGAAGCAAAAGGAGTATGTAAGGAGCGTAGCAGGTGGCGTTCTATAGTTTCTGCCTACCCCCATGGGACAAAGGCGTGAGTTTGTTATGTTATTTTTTTTTTAATAATTGATGATAGAACTGCATTGCGTAAAACCAAAAAATAGTACATTACTGCCGCGGTCTATAATGACTACTTTGCTGGTCGCGCTGATGATGGCCGACAGCGCAGCGTAGCGAGGACAGCAAGGGCTGCAATGATGGCCAAGCTGGAAGGCCTAGAGCGTAGCTAGGCTAGCTCGAGGCAATCATAGCGTGACCAGCGAAGCAGTCATAGTAGGCCAAGGCTTGTATAGTGCTTTACTCAAAAATGCAAGTACCTAATCTAAATAAAACCAGCAAGTAATTTCAATAAAATATATATTAATTAACTAGAAATTTAATTAAAATGACAATTATGAAAAATACAGTTACTAAAATTCAACACCGACTTTCCTGGTTTGATATTACTAATAGTTTGCGATAATTTTAATACGGTGTTTGACTGCTGTATTATTTCTTCATTTATTACTTCATTTATTTCATCATTTTTTTCTTCATATTCTTGAGCAGATGTTGAAGCTTCTTGGAACTCGTAAGACGTTGTTCGTTTTAAGTTAATACTTTGACCGATTTTTTGTGTAATTCGGTTTTTATTCTCCACCGATTCTTCTATATAGCTCTCAGCAACTCGATCGGATTTCCATCCTCCATGCCTTTTTAGTATAATAAGATTGGCCCCAGTATCGGCAAGAATAGTGGCCGATGAACGCCGGAAACAATGACCTGCAAATTGTTCCGGATGGGGCAGTTCTAAGTATGTAGCAATTATTTTGGGCATTTGAGCAATTTTATGACTGGACGTAGTGCGTAATATTTTTGCACCACTGCAAATGAGGCGTCACGAACAACGAAAGTACGATCAATCTTCGTTTTTGTATCTCGCAACGTAATTATCATTACGTTGATGTGAGTTTCAATGTCATTAACGGTGATATTGGTAATTTCGATGCATCGACATGCACCGTAAATGCCAAAAATAAGAACCACCTGTAACAATAACAACTACGAGTATTAATTATGAGAACGTGTACAATACAAATTTGGGTTTTTAGATATAAATACTTACTTTCACCGCTAAGTATTCAGAGTCGGGGGCTTCATTTATAAACTTTTCTACATTTTGTGATGTCAACACTTTTGATTTTTTACATTTATATCCGTCTGACTGTCGTTTTAGCATACTCGTTAAATTGCGGTAATTTTTAATGTTCAAATTGTGCTTTATCAGAACCATGCATTTTAACATTGAATAGGTATTCCAGAGAGACGAAGGCTTCATTTTGTTGGAAAGATCATTGAAATACGCAAGAAAAACATTTTCGGATAAAGATTTAGATTTCCTACTGATTTTCCACTGCACAAATTTTTCTAGCAAGCTTATATTTTTCCTTTGAGTTTCGCGGTATAAAATTTTCAACCACTAATTTAGCTTCATCTTTAATGTCTGGCGGTGTTAAACACATTGAATCGGAAGAATTTTCGCTTTGAGAGCTCATTTTTAGCAAAAAAGTCACTAAATAAAAATAAAATTTTCGCTGAACCGCGCTTTTGTTACTTCTTTGTTTTTTTTTTTTTTTTTTTTTTAACTATGGTAGTTGGAACTATACAGCCAAATATGGAATACAATCTTTTTGTACCTATCTCTATAAATACAAACAGCTGTGTTTTAAATAAAATCTTTTTGCATTTGATTTTTTAAAACGTTGAAACGTCAAAATAGAGGCCGGCAATAAGTTCGGTTTTCTGATGAAAAAGGTAACATCACCCAACTGTGAAGAATGTGGAGTAGTCGAAGATGTGCAACATGTTTTGATGGAGTGTGTGCGGAATGGGGCTTTGAGATTTAATTTGCTTGGCCCTATAAATATGTACGATATTGGAGAGTGTAATGCTATCCTGGCATGTCCTTTATCAGAACAAGCTAGGATACTGTACAAACTGGCATTATTTGTTTTAAAGTAAGTGTTATATGTTTTTAGGTTTAGTTGATTGTGCTGATGTTACAGGGTGACGTTATCGCTCAGCGATAAAGCCCTTAAAAAAAGGGGAAAAAATAAATAAATAAGAGTTAGAGCGACCAGCAAAACTTTGCCAGCCGCTCCTTGAAACAGAACAGCAAGGTCGACTTTGCTCAAACAAGGTTGTCAAAATAATGACCACATTACATGCATTTTTGAGTAAAGAAATTTTATCATTGAACTAGCTCGAATTCTAAACTTTTGTGGCACTATAGAAGCACCGTAGAATGCACCGCATGTAAAAGCAAAATCCCGCTTTGGTATAAATTGCACAAAGGTAATTATCATATCACATAACAGACACGCTTTGGTGTTTCCCAGCAATAACTTTTGCTCAATGTTACTTAGTTTGATGTACAGTATGCGTAGATAACGGCTATGCGATGGGTCTTTCACATCCTGTATGCCTAAGCGAATAGCTCGTGCACTCGCTTAGTCGTGGCCGCTGGTTCCAGAGAGCACCTCGGGGAGGGGGGGCGCGCCGGCCGAGCTCACCGAGTACATTGTGGTAGACTCCGACGACGTCAACCACACCACCGTCGAGATGTACACCAGCGGGATCTACCACCAGGTGAGCAGACGACATTATTCGTTCAGTGTTGCGCTTTTAGCACCAATTGAACTACCTTCGAAACTTCTAAAATCTATCGGCTTTTCTAACAAAATAAATATCTAAAAACGCGTAATGCAAAAAACTGGCATATATCAAAAGTTAGAAAAATATGTCATTGTCCTTCCATTGTCATATTATGTTTGTTTAATTATCCCTAGCGCTACCTCATTGATCATCATCATCATCATCATTTTCCAGCTCTTGATAGGATATGAATGATAGGTAGAGGTATGATGAACAGGGTGTTAAGTTCACTCATACTCTATGGAAAAGGGAGGATCCTCCGACCAGACGGGTGTTGTGTCTGGTGGGCAACTGCCTCACGGTTGATGTCGAGATGTTGTTTAAAATATGCTAGTCGCGCGGTAAACTCTGATTGCGCGTTGCGTGGCGTTGTAGATCACCCACAGACCCATCTTACTCGTGGTCGGCGCAACACGTATTCTTCTTCCATTCACCCCTGTGAACCGTCACGCTATCATTCACTCCCTTTTCTTTCATATCATTCCTCCACAGGCCATCCATCTTTTCTTTGGCCTCCCTCTTCCTCTCCATCCACTAACGAAATATATGCAATAATAATATATTCAAATTATGCTTACAATACACATCAAAAAGTCTAAGCAACATGTACGGTTTTGAACTTTTGAACGATTTATACTATTGTAATATGTATATTTATATTTCTTTTATAAATAATAACTAAGCATTTTTAATGCATTTGTGACTAAAGCAACAAAATCCTACATTTAATTGTTCATTTAATCACAGTAATTAACAATATGTGTACCGTAATATACATAGTATAAAATAAATTTAAAACGAAATTAAACTTTTCATGTTTTACAAAATTAAATAACGACATTTTTTATATTATTTGGTAATTCAATACAAAGTGTGACCGCCTCTGTTGTTTAAAACTTGTCCGCAACGCTTTTTCATTGAACATTGTTTAGTAGCTGATCCTGTGGCAATCGCTTCCAATGGAATTTTAACAAGTCTTTCAGGTGTTGGGTTGTCGACACTCCGTCCAGATTCTCTAGAACACGTCTCTGGAGCATGTCCCATGCGTGCTCGATGGGATTGAGGTCTGGCGATTGTTCAGGCCACGGCAATACCCGGATGTTTTCCATTGCCAAGTACTCTCTGGTACTCCGAGCTGTGTGCGAATGCGCATTGTCATGCATGAGCGTGAAATCTGAGCCAAGACTTTGTGTAAATAGGTGAACATAAGGCCCGAGGACCTTTTCAACGTAAATTTTCCGCGTTCATATTGCCATCTACAAAAACGAGCTAAGTTCGTTTGTTCTTCATAATACCCGCTCATACCATCACTGTGGAGCCACTGTAAGGGTGCACATTCTGGACGCATCTCAGCCGTTCATCATTTTCGGGACGTCAATACACTCTTACCCTTCTCGTATCAGGCCTAAATCCAAACCGGGACTCAACGTAAAATAAAATTTTATCGCATTGCTCCTGGGTCTGATTCCCATGGCGTACAGGTGGGCACCTAATTAGGCGTCGTGCTCGTAGGCCGTATTCATGCAGCCTATTTCTCACGGTTTGGCGGCTAACAACAACACCTCTTGAGAATTGTAGCTTTAAAACTATTTCCCGGGCAGTTAACATCGGCTGACGACTTGCACTTAGTTGTATGTATTGGTCCTGTCGAGCAGTTGTACTCCTTCCACGTCCTGGGTGCTGCTCAGCAGGATCCTCTGTATTAACGAAACGCTGCCAAAGACGACAAATCACGCTCCTATTTACACCAAAATGCCGAGATACCTGGGACTAATTTCTTCCCGCTTGTAGCATTCCTACAGCTCTCTGCATTTCACCGGCAGTCAAATGGCGTCGCTCCATTACATACAAAATGACCCACCACAATTTTTTTTTCAAAAACTGTATTTTTCTCAATATGATAAAAGTGAGATAAATACCAAATTTATCAACCAACGAAAACACATGAAAACGGGAAAAAATAATTAGCTTTTATTTTAATGAAAACAAACACAATCGAAAAGTTTATATTTTTTAAATCAGCTAGTATATGTTTCCGAGAGCAAAAAGATTGTAGGTATAGGTACTGTAGGCGACGCATATAAATATTGTTATAAATTGATATAGTTAGTTGTAAGATACTTTATTTCTGAACGTGTAACGCCATCTAGCGGGTTATATTTAAATAAATAATTATAAAGACGTTGGTGGGTAGCTACTTTAATATTGGTACATTTTTTCCTTTGAAAGTTTCGTGCACCCGCAGTATGTAAAAAGCAGTGTGTCCGCCGCGTTGAATCCTTTCGCTCGCACCAACGCCTTTTCCCTTTGTCTACCTAAATTATTGCGTTTTCTTTACCCTATCACCTACACTAACTAATCTACTTTGTTAAGAAAAAAATAAAGTATCAATTAATAAAACATGCAGTTTCTAGTAATGTGTTTCTTAGTAAATGATGCTTGTTGCTTAGACTTTTCTTGATGTGTGCATTAACCCCCTTATATTTCTCCCGAAGCGTCGCGTGCGAGCGGGCGCTGCATCGGGGTGGTCCGCGTGTGAGGGACTACTGTTGCTGTTACGACACGCGCTAGCGTTGCTGCCCGACCACGCACACCAACAGGTAACGTGCTCCGTTCATAAGTCTGTCCCTTTCGTACCTTGTATATACTTTGCATACTACAGGCGGGCGGTACCGGACTTTTTACTATAGGAATGCGTTGCGCTAAGGCCCGATGCGGCTGTAATACGCACTTGCCTTATAATGCGCCTCTTACAATCGTAATTTGAAACCACGCAAAAAATACGCGAAACACAGAAGCCTACAATGGCATAAAGGAATATAATCTGATAATGGTCTAAGGCTATACCTACTCGTAGCTCTGTTCTGGGCTGACGCTATTTAGAATATTGCCATCGACATGCTAAGAAGAAGGACTTACTATTCGTAAAGTTACTATTGTGTGTCATTGTATGGTAGGTATAATAAACTAACCTGACGAAACTTCGCACATTTGAAGGGGAATAGATATCTAATCATCAACGATGGTACGATGTTAACGATGCTAGTGATAGCATCACACTTCATAACTTTACATTCCTGGATCCAAGACAGCTCTAGTGCGTAAAAATATATTCTGTATGGCGCCAATTCTTTAGAATACGTTGCCAAAAGATTTAGGGAATTTACAATGGAAAAATTAAGAAGTAGGTTCAAATGCCTTCGTTTAGAGAAAGCCTACTACAGCACTGGCGAATTTCTTCTGATAAATTAATCTAATTTGTGTGTTCCTAATTACTTTGACAATTAATTTTAGGAATGTTAATTGTGTGAATTATGGATAAATGTATAATTATTTGTTGTTTATATAATAACCTAAATTTGTACGCCGTTAAGGCAAAACATGACTGCGATATAATTTTATGTACAGACGCCAGCAGGTCAAGCTACCCGAAACTGTCAAATTTTCGCAATCAACCTTGAACCTTATACTGTAGTGATAAAGTTGGAAATCTATTAAAGAAATTTGACAGATTGTAGTAGCTTGATGTGCTGGCGTCTGTACACACGGCTACATTATCAAGCTATACATTTCCAGTATAAGCTGATTTCTCATTATACGGAAATCCTATACAATGCGAAACCAGCGTAAACTAGTTTTGTATAGCTTGATATGTAGCTATGTGTACCATCTTGCATGCCATATGTGTGAATACTCATGTTTTGGACAAATAAATGATCTTTATGTTTAAAGCAAAAAAAAATATTTTCTAAACTCTTCTTTCCGTGGATGTCATAAAAGGTACGGTAAGGATTACTCAAAGGCTTATCTTGGTACAAGAAAGGGCTGCAGCAGGTACTGCTAATAATATACCTATTATCAGAAGCTCTAGGGATTATAGCCATATTTTCTGTATGCCTGCATGGTCATTCTAGAGGTCAGGATATCCGAGATCATCAACTCAGCAGCAAACGGTTCATAATTTATCTTATTTTTATAGTTATTCTGCTATTTGGGGCGCAGACAAATCCAAGATCCAGCCGTTCTTGAGTTATAAATGGTGTAAATAACCCGACTTTGTATTATACGAGTATATTAAGATTTAATAAACACTTGCAATAGTCAAAATACTAACGCAATCTTTCAACAACTCTTATAACATTTTTAATCATTTCATCTCGTAAACCCCCCAAAAGCGTTGTGAAATTACTTAACCTTCCACACGCTATGCGATACATACTTAACCCTAAAATGCTAAACAAAGTCCTTTGTAGAACCACACATTTATATTTTGTTACTGAAAATGAACCTTGATACATACATAACTTTTACGGCCACTATAATTTCATACAAATACTTTTAAAATAAATATACAACCCATAAATCTCTCTTTAACATCCGTTAACGCAGCTGACGCATGACATTTAAACGAGAGTCTGAGAGATCGGATCAGATTTTAATTAAGTAAATATGAAGAAGAAAGAGCTATTTCCCTCTTGCTTGAGGCTTATAATAACATGATCATTCAAATGCAAAGCACAGAACACTAATACCCTAGGGGGATGCAAAGTAAACAAATAAAATGTCACATTCTATAGACCACTTCAATACGCGCGGTTTAGAACCGAATGGCAACCGTTAGGCGTTCGTCCGTTCCTTTACTATGTTGCTAGAACGGCGGTATTTTCGGTTAAGTGGAAGTGGGATAGTATGTAAGCAGATGTCATTTATTCACACTTTACGGACGCTGGATATTATCCTCGTCGGGCATGACAGTTTAGTTCCAATAGCATCGATAGATGGCGTTGATCAATTACGTCACGTTGCTGAATCGCGGTGTTAAGATTCTCCGCCGTTGAACGACCGTCGCGAATTAGCCTTCCCATTGCACGGCGGTCGGGCTGACCCCTGCGGTTATCCCCCTCGGAATGCACTATGCGCGTCCAGTAACTGTGGCTTCCGCCGCAGGCGATCTCGGGCGCGGTGAGCGCCTCCAGCCTGCTGGTGCTGTGCAACCAGCGCCAGGCGCGCGCGCGCGCGGCCGGCGTGCGCGCGCTGGGCGCGCTGGCGCGGCGCGCCGGGCCCGACAAGGCCCGCCGGCTGCTGCTGCAGCATTACTACGTTCATCTGGCCAACCAGGTACGGGCCGGTTGTTGTGGATTACTAATACCAAATCTTACTAACATTTTTGCAAGCAGCAATATTACAAGCTGAGTACTTTCATTTCGTAAAAGACACCTCCCCAATCCCTATATTATATCTAGTAGAACGACTTGTTCATAAATAATAAAAAAGCGGCCAAGTGCGAATCGGACTCGCCCATGAAGGGATCCGTAGCAACAAGTAACATAATATAAAAGTTCTTGTTGTTCTTTGTAACTTAGTTGATTGAATGGAAGGTAAATTGCGGTTTACGATTTATGACGTATTAAAAAAAACTACTTACCTACTAGATCTCGTTCAAACCAATTTTCGGTGGAAGTTTACAAACATCATATATTTTTTTTAGTTTTATCATTCTCTTATTTTAGAAGTTACAGGGACACACATTTTACCACTTTGGAAGCTCCCTCGCGCAAACTAAACAAAAAATTATATTAGAAACCTCAATATCATTTTTGAAGACCTATCCATAGATACCCCACAGGTATAGGTTTGATAAAAAAAAATATTTAAAAAAATTGAGTTTCAGTTCTAAGTATGGGAAACCCCTAAGATTTATTGTGTTTTTTTTTTTCTATTGTTATGTGAAAATCTTAATGCGGTTCACAGAATACATCTACTTACCAAGTTTCAACAGAATAGTTCTTATAGTTTCGGAAAAAAGTGGCTGTGACATACGGACGGACAAATAGACATGACGAATCCATAAGGGTACCGTTTTTGCCATTTCACTACGGAACCCTAAAAATGAAACTTGTACCTAGATATTTACTTTGTAACTGATGATAACGAACTTTGTGTAATTTATGTACGTTCTAGTATTGTAATAAAGTTTCTTTAAACCTAAATAACTTCTACTAGAAAACAATTTTAGAACAACAACTTTCTATATATAGACCTATTCACATGAACATGACTACACCAAAATCCACAGATATCGCTCTACGAGGGTTCGTGGGAGTTGGCGAGCGCGTGCGCTGCGCTGCTCACCAAGTGTGATGTGCCGCTCGAGGATCAACTGGATGTGAGCTATTCCTTCATTACGTATCTACTAAACTATAATATGTTTGTTTATTTCAATGCTTCGTAAATTTTATAATATTCTTTTTCGACAACAATTTTTATTTGAGATTTCCTCGAAGTTATATTTACAGTTATAATACTGTTTCTGAAAACATTATCAAATTGTCAATAATTTAATAAAATCACATTTATGCCGTTGTGATTGCTAGACCAACCCTCTTAATAATAAATCAAGCAAGTTGCACACATTTGTATTAGATTTAAATAGATAAACTTATAGAAACCTAAGATAATAATTTAACATTTTCTAAGTTGTTCGTTGGTATTTTCAGGATGATATTTGGGTGGACGTGACAGAGGAGTCTCTCCATCGAAGCCCTCCATTGCTAGCCTTACTGCCGTGTTGCCTGGGCGACGTGCCCCTAGCGCACAACATCACGCTGCTGGCCAGGAGGATTATCGATAAGGTACGCACTTGCTCCACTAATGCACACCTAAAACTATTCTAGCACGATGGCGACTTACATTGCCATTCCATTGTTAGGATCCTACGCTTAGCAGTGGCGTTAACCTGCCGTTACCCCTTATTGTATCTGCATTTCCTCCTACCATGCAGGCATCTCTAAAGCTCCTAAGCGAGATAGCACTGGCAGAGGTGGTGGCGCGATCCCTTCGCGCGGTGGGGCAGATGGCCAGCTCCTTCGAGGGTCGCGAGCTGCTGCTGGAGGACCTGTGCCAGCTGCTCAACCGGCTGGCCATCAAGGCGCTGGCCACGCCACATAGCATGCAGGTTTGTAGCTTTCATGTTATGTGAGGGACTTCTATTCATTACATCGCTGGTAATATAGAACGATGAACATACGAGTACTATGAGCTGCAGTCGTAAGGTTTACAGCTATCGAGTTGCCATCTATTCTACTTAGATGCATTCATATGAATATATGAATTCAACTGAGTATGAAATTGTAACACATGCACACGATATTGTGTGGACTTAGCTTTGGTTCTGTTCACTGTCACCCTCTAAAAGATTTGCATTTGAATCGTTACGATATGTTACTGTGAATTTGATGAAGTCGTTGTAATGCCAGACGATATCCGAACTCCACCACATGCTGACATACATCGAGCTGTCCGGCGACGCGCCAGTGGTGCGCGTGGCGAGGGACGCGCAGCTGTCGCTGTACAACGCGCAGCTGGACCACTTGGAGGATAAGCTGCATACGTCTTACAACGCGCACACCAAACACAACTACTTTACCACAGGTACTCGTTGCTTATGCTCGTAATAGGCCTGATATTCAATCCACTGAGCCACACGTCTTGGCTGTATTGTATGATTAAAGTGGATCTCATGAGATGATTACAGCTGCAACTAAGCGAGCCGTGAGCGCAGTATAGCACCAAAAACTAAATGCTTTACCGGTAACCGCTGCCAAATACGAAACTTTTCTTAAATACATCTTGTTCTCTTTACGCTATATTTTGTCGTTCGATTGTTGTGTGGATTGCAACCTGTAGGAAGATGTCAGTGTGTATATTCGTACCGAACAAAACAGTATTCTACTTTTATGATAGCGGTTGGCCATAAAAGCGATTAGTTAGTTATTTATTTATTCATATATACCCAAACTCAACGCATTTCTTTCAAGTAAAAAATAAATAAATAAAAACTTTATAATTCAGAATTTCAAATCCATAGAATGTTAGTACAGAAAAACTTATGAAACTAGTGTTAGTAGTAAAAACATTATGGTATCAACTATCAACCCAGTGCTGGACGTAACGCGTGTCCAGCAACCTGCGAGTACTCGGCGTGGAAGCCGTGACGTGGACGCATTGTTCCTTAGACGCGCAGGGCGCCTATGGTCAGGCCGCACGTGTATAGCGATGAGCAATGCGCTCTGACCAGTGCTGGCTTCATTGGAGCATTGTGACAGCGCCCTACGCTTCATGTCCATGTCCCAAGATATTTAAAACAGGTGACCACTTGCATGGGTGTTCCATACAAAGTCACGGGAGGAACCTGATCTGGTGACTTGGTACCTGCTTTAAATACCATGAGCTCACTTTTTGTGACATTATATTTGAGGCCATGACTAGCCGCGTACGTCTCACACACACTAACTAATTTTCTAAGTCCACCGATCGTTGGACTCAACAGCACCATGTCGTCTGCATAACTCAGATTATTTACACAAATATTGTCTATGTGACAGCCGACATGCATGCTACTGAGCTCAACGATTAACGCATTTATCTACGCCCATGCTATAAATCCTCTATAAAAGTTTCTGAAACAGCTTATTGCCAACATTAAAACACCCAGTGTCATAGTAACCATAATAGAATTCAAACGGGAGTTATAATGTTGTACTGAATTTCATTTTTTTTTTTTTTATACGTTGCCCCACACTAGGAATTTCTCCTATATCTCGGGTGCGTTTACAAACATTTAAACTCACATACACAAACAGCCAGACCCGGAACAACTACTTGTAGATCGTACAAATATTTGTTCCGTGCGGGAATCGAACCCGCGACACGCAGCATAATATAATGCAAATAGGTAGAGCTAATTTAACTAAACTTCGAGGAAGAATGTAACATAGAGTGGATAATACCTCCTTTAAAATCCCGGAATAATTATAATGACGTTTAAATTCCGGGATTTGAAAACCACGAATTATTTATTGGACTTTATTTATAGTCACAAATTATTGATTTGAAAAATCATACAGCATTTTTTAGGGCTACGTACTAAAATCGCTAAAAAAGCTCTTTAATTTAAAAGTTTTATTACGGATCCCAAAAAAATGTTATATGATTTTTCAAATCAATAATTTACCCATTTTTTTTTTCAATATTTTATTTTACCTCTGTGTCGGCGTGATTAGTATGTATACCCATACCAAATTATAGCTTTATAGTACTAAGAGTTTCTGAGCTAAGCCGCGGACTGACAGACGGACATACAGACGGACATGGCGAAACTATAAGGGTTCCTTGTTTACTAGGGAACCCAAAAAAAGGGGAAGCAACCTCCAAGTATTAAAATTTAATCTAGTGAGCCCAAGTGTCTGTGGAACAGGGCCAGCATTAAGCCAAGTATTTTTATCTACGATATATTCATCCAACTTATAATATGCTTGTCTACATGGAGTGCGTTTAATGCATGTTTTAAATATCTTGTTATTTAGTTGAAGAATATCGAGTGTTATTTTATTATTACAATAGCTTCTGCCCGCAACTTCATTCGCGTGGAAGTCGTAAAACACCACAATATACTTAAATACCAGCCACAATTTAATAAAACTTCCCTGAACACTACGTTTGTAGTTTTGGTCACAGCAGTCAAAATATACAGAATCAGGACTGGTGACGCGAGAGCAAGCGACGTACAGTTCTGTGTTATATGGTAAAGGGTTTGGTTTCTGCACTTAGTCCTTCAGTTGGACCACTATACATGGACCATGGCGGCTGTCAGTGGTTATTCCAACCAGCCCACCTCCCTTCAGAAGTAAATTACGTCTCCCGGTCTGTTTAGAATAACTGTGGAAGATCTGAGTGCCCCGAGGGTTTCTGATCTAATCTGGGTGACGTCTGTGCATTGAAAGAGCACATGCGCGACGGTTTTCTCAGCCTCCATGCAAACCCAGCACAGGGGATTTTCCAATATGCCTTTGCGTGGAAGTGTTTGTTTAGCAAGCAGTGTCCCGTGATGGTCCCCGTCACCAGGCGCAGGCCGGTCCTGTCCAGGGCTAATAATGGCCTAGTTATCATACTATCTAAGAATGGCATAGCCTCCCTGGACTGTCTGTAGCCCGGTGTGGATGTCTACCAGCTCTTCAAGTGAATTATTTAAGGCCTGCGTCCCTGCATATACACTAATGACACAACACTGATACGTTCAATGTTTCTCATTGTCATTCTTACAAATTATTCCTGACGAACAGCCATCAATAATTGTACCAAAGCCGATGTTGGTACATTGGAGGGCAAGCTCAGTTTTCGATACGTATTTTAGTTGAATATGATTAACTGTGCTTGCTCGCGGGGAGACCGTTAGACCATCCAAGCATAAAGTGCGTCACTCACCTGCTAGCCTCCTGTGGCTCTTCGAGGGAATCTTGTCCTGATGTGGCACGTGGCTGGCGTTGCACGACGACCGGCCGTGGTCCGATTATCCGCTCACAAATTGGTGCACCAAAGTCTGTACTGTGCTATATGAACCTTCAGGAATTAAATCAGTCCAGATAGAAGCCGTTTAGCGACAATTAACCCTCATCCAAGGATTTTAACCGGGAGCGCGCACTTAGGCAACTGCAATTGTAGCCATCTTGGATTCGACTCATTTCTCATTCGTTCGCAAGCACAGTGCGCGCGTAGATAAAAAAATGTATGGTTACGGAACAATAATATAATATGACAGTACATTGTAATTGTAAACACACGGGATTTCTCATTAACAGTCACCTAACCATAGATATTTATTTATGTCATAACCTTATACGACAGAAGATGTCTACCTTTATTTCACTTCGAACACCTGAATCGAGCCACCCTGCGATTATAAAAATCGGGGAGTGGCTGTACACGGTCATGTGTTTTATGTGAACACGTGTACGTAACGGGTAATATTTTAATTTGAGCGATTTTTTTTATCCTTTAGCTATCGAGTGGTGTAATAAAATTTTGGATGTAGATGATAGATATGTAGCTGCAACACCAAACTATCACTTATCATCAGTTATTCGAATTGCCTCCCACTATGCAAGCAAATTTAAAGACTGTGAAGTTGTTCCTTTAACAGCGACCAAACTCAGATTTTCTTCTCTTTTAATTCGTGAATTCAAATATGGAACAATGGTGATATCCAATTGACAGCCAGTATATCAACTTCAAAACTGCATAAAAACTTTTTCGCTGACTTATCATTATTTTGATGTTTTATGCCTATAAACATAAGAATGCACGGTGGATCAGTTTAGGAGTCCGGGAGTGTACTATGCTGTGTACGTTCTTCGAACTACCTCAATTACAGTAACAAAATGTAATGTAAAATAAAACCGGTCAAGAGCGAGTCGGAATCGCGCACCGAGGGTTCGGTACCATCATATATAGCTTCATTCGTATAGGTATGTACCTAAATAGATCTGTGCCCAGAAAAATCTACGACTTTGCTTCACCCAAAGCAACCCGCAAGTAGGTAAATAAAAAGGTAATAAAAATTAAATCAAAAATATAAATATCAAATATTAATTCAAAAAGCATACTACACAATAAACAAATACATACATGATAAAAAAAATATTTAACACTAGCAGATACCATAAACAGTTAGTCATATAGATACATTCATACATACATAGATAAATATATGTGATATTATGTTAATTGACCTGACTAAATAATTATAAAAAAAAAACCATTTAATTCAGACAAGTTTTTGTCCATATTTTGTTAGTAATACAACAAACTACTTAAAACTATGTTAGTAGTAGTTATTATGTACCACAACCTATAACTGATCTCAACAAAATAAATGTATACTTACTTAATTTAATTTTAATAACATATTTAAAAAAAGTGTGCTATTAGGAGACATCGTTTTATTTTTCCTGTAATCTTTACTTCTATCACATAGAATAATTTCATATTTTTATCTATGCAAACTTCGGATATAAGGGGGGGGGACGGTTGTTTTTAATTTTTCGTCAAAAATCGAAAACTATGTGGCCTAAATAAAAAGAAAAATGTTTGAGAATGTACAAATAGCGCTCTTTCATGTCCTAGTAGCCCACTTCGATTTTTTAAGACAGGTAAGTTTTTAAGTCATTATAAGCTGATCTCGAATTATATAGGATTTCCGTACAATGAGAGGTCAGCTTATACTGGAAATGTATAGCTTCATATGTAGCCGTGTGTACGTGTTGCAAAAAAAAAAAACTTTCTTATTTGCAAAATAGTCGGGCAAACGTCATCTAAAACTGTTCCAAATTTCAAGTTAATAGCATTAGTAGTTCTTGAGATATCCAGCTGTGACAGAGAGACGGACAGACAGACTGAGTCGCACCATAAGGGTTCCTTTTTACCATTTTGGTACGGAACCCTAAAAAAGAAGCATAAAAAAAATAAATTCTTGGGAATCGAAATCAGATTTGCATTGCTTTGTTGAAAGCTGACTGAAATATGTCATGATTGACTGCTTAGATCCATAAAGCTATGCTAATCATTTAAAAGATAAAGTCTGTAACTATCTGGTATATTCGTTGTTGCGTACAGCACGCAGGTACGTGATTAGTCGGGTAGAAAAGCGAAAGGCAGTTTAATAGTTTAAGTGACTGAGACCCTGCGTCGGCGACCATTCGTAGATCACGGGAGTGCGCAAAAGGAACTGCGCATCGTACGATGTATGAAGACGAACTGCTGGCTGTACACGGACCGAGCGAGCGGGCTATATGGTTTTGCCAAGCAAATGTGAACCCTACATTTTTATGGGTTCCGTATTTAAATATGTAAACGTAACGTACGGGCGCGTCAGCAGGGCCTCAATTTTTATTTATTACACAAAGCACAAAGTATGAAAATCAAACAATTATAAATGTTTTCTATGCGTAACATTCGTTTCCTATTCAACCCAGAGGAGTAATGGAATAATTCGACTGTTGTCATACACTGGTATCTTGTGTTCGCTCTCATCTCAGTATCATTCCTACGAACTTTATGGAAATATTTTTTTTGCAATTTCTGACTTCTCTAGTACTCAAACCTAAGTTGGCCCTATAGAGTTTTTTATCCTTATAAGAAACAGGTTCGATTGGCATCAAAAAACTTGTTTGTGAAAATTGCCCATTTTCTTGCTGACTGTATTTTTTTTTTTTTTCAAAATCTATAAATGCAGATCAATTTTTTTCTAAAAGTTATGGATAGTCTCATAAGACCGTTTTCTTGTAGCGACCACGGTTAAGGTACCTGCCCTTATTGACCCATCTCAAAACATAATGCAATACTGCTCATCCCCCATAACAAATCGCGTGATAATTTATACCTAGTAATTTGACCAGGCCTATAGGGAATCATCATTATCTTCATCATCTTCCTGCCCTTGTCCCTTGTTACTTGGGGTCGGCGCAAAACACGTTTTCTTTTTCCAGTCCCACCTGTCAACCGTTACTCTATCATTCACTCCCATCTCTTTCATATCATTCTTCACACAATTTTTGGCCTTCCTCTCCCTCTCCATCCATCCGCATTTATCTTCAGCACTTTCCTCGTCACATGCGTTTCCTCCCTCCTCATCACATACCCATACCATGCCAAACGACGTCTTTTCAACTTTTCTGTCACCGGCGTCACTTTCAAACTTCCGCTTATATACTCATTTCTGACTTTATCCATTCTCGTCACTCCACACATCCATCTCAACATTCTCAGGCCTATAGGGAATATCTATGCAAAATCTATCCGGTAGTTTTTGCGTGATGCTGGAACATACATTCAGACAAAGAGACAAAAATTCAAAAAACTATATTTTCGGCATCAGAATCGTTCCCAAACCTCGTGGCAGTTACTTATTTATTTATTTATTTTTTTTAATTTTCAACGTACAGTTTTGACTTCGCTATGATTTTATTATATGTATAGATTTTACATCCAATCCAATTTTCAGTCACTTTATTGTACACCAGAAAATACATATAAAAAGAAAAAAAAAAAAACATTCGGGGCAGTCTTTGGGGACTGCCGATAGAAGTGAAAACTAAGTAACTAAATCGTTCGGTGACGATGACGCGAGTTCCATGATTTTTGTTCACCCAAAAAGTACACCTTTATTCACGGTATACATAATAGCTCTTGGAAAGCGTTCGGTGACGATGACGTGAGTTCCATGATTTATGTTCACCCAAAAAGTGCTCAACGCGCCTAAAGAAGTTTATACCATTACCCCTCTAAAAAGCTTATTTTATTCACTGAAAACAGTGAATAAAAAGCACTTTTAATCACTATTTTGGTGTTTGAATTTAGAACACACCAATATATTGGACCTCCATCTCAATGCTATACAACCTCCTTGCGAAAAATAAGTACTCGATAAAAACAATACTCGACGGCACGGTTGAAGCGATTGACTGCTGCGCTGCGTGTCGCGGGTTCGATTCCAGCACGGAAAAAATATTTGTATGACCTACAAGTAGTTGTTCCGGGTCTGGCTATGTGACTTTAAATGTTTGTAAACGCACCCACAATACAGAAGAAATTCGTAGTGTAGGGCAACGTTTAAAAAAAAAAAAAAACGCCTTGTGCACTCCACGCCCTTCAACGTCCAAAGATGCCCCAGAGTTTCCTCCAGCAGAAAGTTCTGACCATCGACAGGAAATAAATATCGCTTTACAGGTTGACCATCCTAATAATAATAATAATAACCCCACCGCCGTATCTCTACGTTGACGTCGTGGTGGGGCTTGCGCGCTCCGAACTCTGGGTCTGTGCCGGTAGAGTTTACTTTACCGGAACATGTCTAGGGTGAGGAGCCAGACCAAGAGAGATACAGAAAACCGCAGGGCAGCATGTGGCGAGCTGTTGGGCAGTTGCGACCCCACGGACCCTATCTCCCGGGAGAAGTCATGTTCCTCATCTCTAGCTTGCCTTTATTGGCCGGCTGGAGTGAACACTGACGAGGAACTGAGCTCCCACCTCATTCTTGCCTTTATTGGCCGGCTTGAGTGGAGATTCGCAAGAGCAAACGTGCTCGGAGGAAGGAAGTATTCCAGTAAGTGCTTGTAGGGATCTTGACCACCTTCCGGGCTCTGGGATTGTTCTGAGAGCCGTGGAATACCTCTCCACTCCTCGAGCACCTCAGGACATGTTGCCCCCTTGTCGCTACGTCACTATGTGCTAGCGACCGTTTTCGGGGGCCCATTATTGAGTGTGCAAGTCACCCCCTGCCATTTTATCCGTGTGTAAAAAAACATTGATCAGGCAGGGGCCATAGTCCTTCCATAGTTTTAGGTAACCAGTCCATTTTAACCACCCAAACCCATAGTCCAATATCTTTGTTTCCATATCTTGCAATAGTCCTACACCAACCGGGGGTTGTCCTTGGGTGCACTTCATAGTGCGTACAGGGATAATCGTCGGTTGGTGCCTCATTTAATTAAAAAGCGTCTAACGGGCCTCTGCGAGTTGGCTTCGGCCCCTCGTACGCCTTCCAAAGGTCCGGGACCCCAGGGTCCCGAGATATGTAAACATTTAAAAATAATAATAATAATAATAAATGGCAACACCGCCGTGTCAACAAAACGTCTCATTTTCCTCATTTGAACAGTAATATTAATTTTAACGCATTTTTACCAGATTTTTTCATTATAAACTAAACCTGAAACCGGAAAACCACTGAAAATTCAAAAAAGAGACCATAATACAGCAAAATGAAATAGCATTTAATTAAAAACTGCCGAATCGGAGGTGACATGACAGATGTCACCTCCGATAATAGAACAACGAACATGAAACTGGAAAATAAAGATCTATTATGTTGACAAGATCAGCCGCACGTCAAGCACGCCCACCACCTCCGGACTCTTCGCTCAGCTCCGCCTCGCCGCCGCCGGTACCCAGCCTCACTGTGAGCGCTGTGACGACACCGGCCGCGGTAGTTGCGTCGAGCTCGAGCGACGAGTATTTCTCTCCGCCCACGACGCCACCACCTGCTCGTCGACGGGGAGGACGCCGGCCGCCGGATGGTTTAGGACCTCGAGGCCCACCGGCCTCTGATAGGGTCCCAGCTCCCGGCGGAAGTGTGCAGCGCATGAGATGGACACGAGCCATCAATGAAAATGTCATGCGCGCATACTATGGGGCTACAGAGGGGGGAAACAATCTGACCGCGTACCGTGTTCGGATGCTGTCTCTTTTTCAGGTGCTTGAGCCAGCTGTCAACGTCACGACACAACGACTATCGGATCAGGTGCGGGTCATCCAACGTAATCATATGTTGGATGACACTGTACTTGATCGCCTGCGAAGTGAAATGCAGAGTAGCCATGTCATGGCCCCCCCGTCACAGATTGTTGTAGTACCACCACAATTCAACACAAACCAAGCTGACGAGGGGAGTGATGACAGGGCTACAAACGTAAGTACCCAGTGCAATGAGGAATTGAGGAGTGCTTTGGAAGGTGCGATTCGAGAATATCGGTTCATGTCGCCCGGACTTAGACCACGCTTACCTCGTTTGCCCATGCATAACAAAAATAGGGCGCTGGTGGCGGTCCTGGATTCGCAGTTGTCAAACTATTTTGATGACTGCGAAAACCTCACCGATGCTCATTCGATTCTGTACTGCGCAGCTGTAGCGGCATGTCGTGTAGCTCACGTCAAATTTACTAATGACTCCAGAGCTACACGACCAAAACCAGCTGTACCAGCTTGGCAGTGCAGAATTGAACGACGTATTGGTGGGGCCAGAACGCTCATCGGCAAACTAATCTGCTTCAGGGAGGGCAATACTCGTCCTAGAGTGATGCGCTTTGTGAGGCGGGCGTTCTTAGGGACTGATATCAGTCCTCAGGACTATATATCCCGTGTCACAGAGCGCATCGACTTCCTGAAGCAGAAAGTGTATGCATGGGCGAACCGTATTCGTAGGTATAAGCGTCGGGTGGAGCGGTACACTCAGAATCGCACCTTCCAGAGCGATGAAAGGTGGGTCTATAGGGATTGGGAGCGACCGGACCAAGGTGTGACTGACACGTGCCTGCCGGATGATGATGCCATGATTTCTTTCTGGCGCAATATCTGGTCGGTGCCTGTCAGTCACACCGAAGATGATTGGACTCGGGAAGTTGAGCGAGCGTGCGATTCAATACCAGAAATGGGGGCTATTACCATCTGCCCCCAAGATGTAGCTTGTGCAGTCCGTCCGTTGCCTAACTGGAAGTCTCCAGGGCCGGACGGGCTGCACAACTTTTGGATCAAATGGTTACAGAGGTCGCACGCTTGCTTGGCGACTCAGTACCAGACTGCTTTGGAGTCCGGTTCGCTGCCCCAGTTTCTAACAACAGGAGTTACCCACCTGCTCCATAAGTCAGGTAGTACCGCGGAACCCAAAAATTATAGGCCGATCACGTGTTTACCGACGGTCTATAAAGTTCTTTCATCCATTTTGAGAGCTAAAATTAACCAACATGTAGACACCAACTCCATCATGTCTGCTTCTCAAAATGGATGTAGGAACGGGTCCCGCGGTACTAAGGAGCTACTCCTCATTGATATGGCCATTAGCCAACAGGTTCGTCGTTCCCGAAAGGATCTGTCGACATGTTGGATAGATTATAAGAAGGCCTATGACTCGGTGCCACATACATGGCTCATGAGGGTGCTGGAGTTGTATAAAGTAGATGCAACTCTACGCACCTTCCTGATATCATGTATGGGGCAATGGAGGACGGTCCTTCGCTATCCAGGATGTCGAAATATCCAGAGGAATAGCGAGCCGATAAGGATTGAGCGAGGCATATTTCAGGGTGATAGTTTGAGTCCACTTTGGTTCTGCTTAGCCTTGAATCCTCTAAGCACATTGCTGGAGGGTTCGGGTCTAGGCTATCGGATGAGGAGAGGTGGTCAGGTTATATCTCACCTCCTCTACATGGATGACCTTAAACTCTTTGCCCCCAACAATTTGCAACTGATGGAGCTACTGAAAGTAACTGAAACTTTCAGTAGTGCCATCAGGATGGAATTTGGTGTGGACAAATGTGCGGTCATGCATGTAAAGCGAGGGGAGATTGTGGAATCCGTGGGAACCCAACTCTCGGATTCCATAAACCTTAGAGCCCTCTCCGCATCCGAAACCTATAAGTATTTGGGTATGTCGGAAGCGTTGGGCATCAATGTTACTGACATGAAGCAATCGTTGAAGGAACGCTTCTTTGGCCGCCTGAAAAAAGTATTGAATAGTCTTCTATCAGGCGGAAACAAGGTGCGCGCCTTCAACGGTTGGGTCATGCCGGTTTTGATGTACTCTTTCGGCATACTCAAATGGACTCAGACCGAACTGGACGCCCTGGATAGAAGGGTCCGTACGCTGCTGACTGCATATCGAATGCATCACCCACGGTCATCGGTAATGAGACTGTATATCCCGCGAAAGTGTGGAGGTCGAGGCTTATTAAACGTTAAGATCCTCCACAATCGCGAGGTATGCAGTCTCAGGGAATATTTCCTAGAAGCCGACGTGGGGATGCATCGAGATGTGGTCGCGGTGGACAAGGGCCTCACCCCGCTCTCCTTGGCTAAAGAGAACTGGCGCAAGCCTTTAGTACTTGACACTAACGATCGCAGGGGGGTATGGCAGAGCAAGGAGCTTCACGGACGCTTTTTTCGGGCCCTACATGGACCCGATGTAGATTTCCTAGCGTCCGTAGCCTGGCTGCGTTTCGGTGACCTCTTTGGGGAAACCGAAGGTTTTGTCTGTGCAATTATGGACGAAGTTATCATGACGAAAAATTACCGGAGATTTATTGTGAAGGATGGCACGGTTGACATTTGTCGGGCATGCCACCGTCCGGGAGAATCAATCCGACACATTATCTCCGGTTGTTCTCGCCTAGCTAACGAAGAGTACTTGCATAGACACAACCTTGTAGCCAGGATTATCCATCAGCAACTTGCTCTGAAATACAGCCTAGTGGAATTTGAAGTGCCGTATTATAGGTATGTGCCCGACCCAGTTCTCGAAAATGGCAGTATCACATTGTACTGGGATCGATCCATCATCACTGACAGGACTATTGTTGCCAATAAGCCTGATATAGTGGTGGTGGATCGAACAGAGCGGCGCGCAATGATCATTGACATAACAGTTCCACATGACGAGAACCTCGTGAAAGCCGAGAAAGATAAACAAATCAAGTATCTTGACTTGGCTCGCGAGGTTGTCGAGATGTGGGATGTGGACTCAGCGATCATTGTGCCGATAGTCGTATCAGCCAATGGCTTAATTGCCAAGAGCCTCAACCAACACCTAAAGAGGCTCTCGTTGGGCGGCTGGATCAAGGGCTTGATTCAGAAAGCGGTACTTCTGGACACGGCTCGCATTGTTAGGAGGTTCCTCTCTCTGGAGCCCTGACCGCCGGTAGCTTGGACCCTGTTCCCGATACCGGTGGGCTACTATTTTTTATATTTTTAAATGTTTTTATTTTTGTATGTTTTATAGAAATATTTAAAAATGTAAATTATATGTACAAAAATGAAATAAAGGAAATAATAATAAATCAATAAAAATAAAGCAATCATTGTGCCGATAGTCGTGACGGTCAATGGCATAATAGCCAAGAGCCTCGACCATCATCTGAAGAGGCTCTCGTTAGGTGGCTGGATCAAGGGCTTGATACAGAGAGCGGTACTTCTGGACGCGGCGCGTATCGTAAGGAGGTTCCTCTCTCAGGAGCCCTGACTGCCAGTAGCTTGGACCCTGTTCCCGTTACCGGTGGACTACTATTTTTTATATTTTTAAATGTTTTTATAGAAATATTTAAAAATGTAAAAGATATGTATAAAAATGAAATAAAGGAAATAATAATAATAAGAAAATTACTCCAAAATTCCTTTTTTCTTCATTAAATGTCTATTTTCGCTTAAATCTTTCTTTTTCTCGTAGTCATGGTATAAAGTATAATATGCAACACTTGAATAAAACGGATTTATATCGAGGGCCATGAAGCACTCGCGTCGCTCGGGATTCTAACACTTGAACTACTCGCTACGCTCGTGATTCAATCATCATGAATCACTCCCTACGTTCATGATTCAGTCTTTAGAATCCTTCACTTGCTCGTGATTCATCTATGGCCCTCGCTTTAAATCCGTCCTTTATTCACTAATTGCATAAAATACTATTTCACTTCAAAATAAATTGAACACTACAAAACAAGCTTGTCCTGTCCGCAGTGCTATCGTCGGCCGTGTCGCTGGGCGGCGACGGCTCGTCCCGCGCCGAGCGCGCGGAGCTGGCGGCGCGCCACCTGGCCACGGTGCAGCGCGCTGTCTACTTCTTGCTGACGCACTCTCCTAGGGAGCCCTTACATGCTGATGCGCAACTGTTGGATAGGCTACTGTCAACGCTGTTGTTAGGTGAGTCATAGATCTCGAACGTAAACGGGGTGACTTTTTAGGTGGGAATTTGGAGTGAATATTTCAAAAGTTAAAGCCAAAATTAAAATTGGGACACTGATGTTCGTCGAATTAAACAGTTTATGATGTTGAACGACATCGAAAAAAACTTACACGGGGCTACGCTAGTGACGTTGATCGGTTTGAAGTGTTACGATTTATGTGCGATTTATGTTCCCCGGGTCAGTCAGAGGATAAGAGTTTCGATGTGCTCATTAAACTGGTGAAATATGAGAAATATTGCGATTAAATTCACTTTTTTACTTTTTCTGTTTTTTTTTTATGATTCTGTAATATTTTTTGAATCGGTAGGTTAGTTAAGTACATTTCTATCCTTTTTATTTCACTTGCAAAATACATTTTATGTCAATAAAAGTATGTTTGTGTTTTGTTATAATTTCAGGTTTTTAGAAAACGTTGATTTTAAAATGCTACAATTTTTTTTTTTTATATATGAAAGGTTCACAATAAAAGGTTTATTTTCTAACCAGAAAGGAATGACGAGTTTCTTCTTTTTTGGCTTTTTTTTGGGTGGGAAATTATCAAATAACTTCTCCCGCTATGGGCGGAACGGAAGGGCGTGTCAGACTTTTACTGACTAAAGCCCACACGTGTTCCTTCAGTTGCCTGTATGCCAGGGCCACGGTATCCCTTTCGGACAAACCCGCAATCCTGGCAGGCACCGGTCGTAGCGGAGCCCGTCAGTGCGTGCTGACATCTCTTTGAGGCACGCGTGGAACACAACGCGCCGTCGACCCGGGCCTGGTCCTTACCGGACGGCGAGCTGCCCATAGCTCGCCGTCCGCAAGCCCGCGCCTACGGTGGCCGGGAAACGGCCGATTCCCGCCGCCCAGGGCGTCTCCTGCGGCGACTAGAGGCGTGAGGGCGCACAGACTGCCGCTCCCTCACGCGTTCCGCCTCCTCCTTCGCGAGCATTACTGCTTCGCAGAAGGAGGTGACTGCCTCCCATGCACTCTCCCTCCGGACCATGGCCTGGACCAGGGCCGGACGCGAGAGATCGTAGCCACCGATCGCCTCCGTGAGGACACGGCGGTGCTCTACCCAAGCCGGGCAGACCTCCACCGTGTCCTCCGGGCGAACCACACAGTGGTAACACCCGGGCATTTCCTCCCGCCTTATCCTGAACAGGGACCTCCCGAAGCAACCGTGTCCGGTGAGGACGCCGTGGCGCCTCTCTAGCCACTCCTCAAAGAGGGTACTTATCGCCACAATTGTGGCGTGCACAGCCTTGAGGCACACTTTCCTGCAAATTTCTTACATCGCACTTTCCTGCAAATTTCTTACATCGCACATTACACTATTATTATTTTTTTTTTTTTCACCTTTAGTCCGCGGACCACCGGTTAGGAACCACTACTCTAGATGACTTGCGCTGGTAGCAAACAGCTGGGTGTCATCAGTATACCGTAGATTTGCAATTTTGTAGCCACCGATTGAGACACCATCAAAATCAAAATATTTTATTTCACATAAACCTACATGGGTACTTATGAAACGTCGGAAGCTAGGTGCACGGTTCCAATTAGTCGTTTCCTATGGAGAAGAGCCGGCAAGAAACTCCACGGTTACTCTTTTAAAAATAATTGGCTTTACAATATTATCAAATAACAGTGTTAATAGGTATGGGAGGACAGTGTAGGCCTTTCAACAATTACCAGGTACGTCATAAAATAGAAAAGTGCCAACAAATCTACACTCTAATAGGCCTACAACGTCTTTAATAAAGTAAATTAATATTTTAAACACTACGAACGAATGATAAATAAAACAACACAGAGTTATAAGGCCTACAACGTTCTTACATTAATAAAATAGAAAATAATCTATAAAAAAGATAAAAATAATAAAAAAGGTATATATACCTATATTAAAATGAAAAACTATTTAAACCAAATGACATGATTGCCACCAAAGCCACTAATAAAGAATTGGAATTCGATTTGTAGGTAAATAATGAAAAGATTATGTCAGCGAAGTATGTAAAAAATAAATAAACAACATCTGTTCAGTCTTCCAAAGTAACGCGCATGATAAGTTCGGTGTTAAACATTGGAAAGAAGCGGTGATATACAACCTTGACTGACACCTGCACAAGGATGGAAATTGTTCGACAAGATTTCATCAGTTCCAACTGAAGCTGTGCCTGTTTCGTATAGCTTTCTCAATAGATGCACTATGTGTTTTGGCGTGTCCATTCTTAGTAAAGTATTCCACAACATTGGCCATTTCACTGAGTCGAACGCTCTGGCGAAGTCGACGAAGCAGATATATATATAGGTCGGGTTGTTAAATTCTCGGGCTTTCTCAATAACCTGAAGAACAATGAATATTTGTTCCTGGGTGCCTTTCCCTTTCACAAATCCAGCTTGCTCCGGTGCAATCTATTAGAACAAGTAGGCCTTTAGACGTTCGTTAAGAATATGAAGCAGTATTTTGCTGGCGTGTGAAATGAGTGCAATAAGGCGGTAATTGCTACATATCTTAGTGGAGCCCTTTGCTTTTTATGCAACGGAGCAAAAACTGTATGGGTCAAATCAGTAGGCAAGATTCCAGTCCGAAGAAGAAGAGTAGAGAGTAGAGAATCAACTCCTAAGGCTTTTTAGTCTCAATGGGGATTGCATCTCTGCCTGTAGCTTTGCCGTTCTTCAGGTGTTTTATGGGCTACTCTAACTTCCGACTTCAGTATGTCTAGTTCCAGTTCATTAGGCACGGTTGTAGGATAATTTTATGGTCGGGGGTCGTGGAATAACGACTGACAATTAATCTTCTAGGTCTCGGAAACTTCTGTCACAATGACACCTTTGTTGTCTTCAATTGGCCAAGATTTAGAAGTCAGTGATTTGGTTATGGAGAGAATTTTCTGGTAGAGGTCTCACGATTCACATCGGCCCGAGTGTACCTCTATTTCCCGACATATTCTCTGATAGTGGGCGTTTTGGTTTCGATGTCATGCAGCCCAAATTTGGGAAGACATAATTTTTTTTGCCCTGATGTCTGCGCCTTTCGCCTTCATAGCCCGTCTTTCTTCGATCAAAGTAAGGAGGCCGTCGGTCATCCAGGGCTGTCGCCTTCGAGACTTCGCTGGCGGAATTGTCTCGGTGATTGCATTACAATTCATTACAATGATGACATCCTTGACTCGATCCCATAGAACATTTGGCGATTCCTCGTCATGTTGAGCATCTGATCATTTTTTTCACTTCTGTTCCACCAGTTGCTTTAGCTTGGAACAATCGTAGGCTTCCAATCTCTTTCGCTTTTCGAGAGTTCTAGCAGCTGCCAGCTTATCGCTCAACTTAGAGATCAGAAGTTGGCGATCTAATCCACAGTCGGCTCCAGGTAGTGTGCGAGCATTTGTTAATAGATGTTTTCCACCGTGACCGGACTAAGATATAGTCAATTTGGTTGCGATACTGACCGTCCGGCGATGTCCAGGCGTACAGTCTGTGTGGGTGATGCTGGATATGGCTATTTTCTATGACGTGTTGTTTTCAATGGCAAACTGTGTAAAGCGTTCTCCCTTTTATTTCGCACCCCTAGGCCAAAACTTCCGACGCAACTGCTCAAGTGAGTAGAATTCTCTTCGATTTTGGCATTAAAGTCACCTAGTTTTTTTTTAGTAATATTAATCATTTGTATGTCAATATATTGACAAAACATAGCGCACTACCTAATTTTTAAAATCTTTGTATGTAATCACCTATGTTTTACAAATAAGCTATTCTATTCTAAAATAATTAGTTACTTTCTGTTTGTGATTTTTGTAACAGTGGTCTCAAGTTTTGAGTAGAAGTTTTCTAGAGCCTCTTCACTTGAGAAGCTGCTAGTAAGGATTAAATCGTGCATAGAAATGTGTTATATATATATATATATTTTTTTTGTAATTCATTACGTTATAAAACATATCTTTCGTCTTGATAATTTGTAATTTATTATACAATTTTAAGAAAGCTTATAGACTAATACACGTAAATGGTAACGAAGTAGTAAACATCTCACAAAATTTGCTAATTACAAGCTTCCACATAATCGCACACCTAGATAAAGAGTAGCACAACTCAAAATACCTCTTTTTTCAGGAACAGCAAAAAACGTTCTACTCATTTTCTATTTGACCGATTTAAATTATTGTTGTATGATGTTGTATATTATTTTAATAAGATATTAATTTGCTATTAATATATTTTTTTTTTATATTAATTTAATAAAACAACAATTTTCAAAAATACTGGGGTAAGTGGAAATAATTTGAAGAACACACAAGAAACAAGACCGATTCAATCACGAATACGAAATCGACTCAAAATAATTCACGCTTGATTACTGCGATTAGTCACGAATACAAAACTAAGTCGAAATAATTTACTCTTTGAGCGTATTGACAGCATCTTTCCCTGCAGCTGACATGTCGTAACTGGTGATGCGTTACTGTTGTTGGTGGGAGGTGACCGTTGAGCTACTCAAAAAGACTGACTTACAGCGCAATCTAGTCTTTTCTGAATGGAGTTTGTACACCGGTGTCTTTGGAGTTAATGTAGTTTTCAACACTGATTCCGATAATCGCAATAACTCGATTTTGGATTATTTTGAGTTGTGCCACCCTTCATCTAGGTGTGCGATATATTAAGTCCGCCTTTGTACAGTTTTTTACTTGTGCATAAACTTTAATAAATAAATAAATATATATGGCAATATTGTAACACAAGATTAAGGGGAAAAAAAAAAGATAAAAGGAAAAGGTAACCTTATCTTATTTCTAGAGTAGGAATCAGATAAAGTTTAGCCACAGAACATAAATGGACAGTAGGGAATCTAGGAAGAAACGTTCTTGACGGCACACTCACACAGACGCGCGCATCTACGAGACATAAAAGTCCGCCTCGCGGTGCGATAAGTAGCGGGTGCCGTGTTGAGAGGAGTGGTCGTATTATAATAATCTCTGTCCCGCGATCTTTTAAAAAATGCTACGATCGTATTGCGTAGTGTATGGCTATTTGAACTCGGCTTCTTCAAAACCGTAGCTTTCGTTTTTTAAACTCCCCGCTGATCTTGAAAGGTAAGAATGATTAATTATTGTTATATTCAGAAAATTATGGTAAGTGTGATCGATCTTATGAAATTCGTGAATTTAATTGTAAATCCAAGATCTTCGATTTCAAATGTTTCGTCATAGATGTCGTATTCATAGTTCGCGGGTGTTAAAGACGATAGTGACATTAAAATGTAAATCCGGCTGCGAAAATTTTCAAATTTTTCGTCATGGGTGTCGTTTTCATGGTTTTCGAGGGTTCTAAAGCCGATATTGAGGTCAAAATGTAAATCCAAGATGGCGGCTGCGCGAATTTTCAAATTTTTCGTCATGGGTGTCGTTTTCATGGTTTTCGAGGGTTCTAAAGCCGATATTGAAGTCTAAATGTAAATCCAAGATGGCGGCTGCGAAAATTTTCAAATTTTTCATCATGGGTGTCGTTTTCATGGTTTTCGAGGTTTCTAAAGCCGATATTGAGGTCAAAATGTAAATCCAAGATGGCGGCTGCGCGAATTTTCAAATTGTTCGTCATGGGTGTCGTTTTCATGGTTTTCGAGGGTTCTAAAGCCGATATTGAGGTCAAAATATAAATCCAAGATGGCGGCTGCGCGAATTCTCAAATTTTTCGTCATGGGTGTCGTTTTCATGGTTTTCGAGGGTTCTAAAGCCGATATTGAGGTCTAAATGTAAATCCAAGATGGCGGCTGCGAAAATTTTCAAATTTTTCGTCATGTGTGTCGTTTTCATGGTTTTCGAGGGTTCTAAAGCCGATATTGAGGTCAAAATATAAATCCAAGATGGCGGCTGCGCGAATTTTCAAATTTTTTGTCATGGGTGTAGTTTTCATGGTTTTCGCGTGTGTTAAAGACGATAGTGACGTTAAAATGTAAATCCAAGATGGCGGCTGCGAAAATTTTCAAATTGTTCGTCATGGGTGTCGTTTTCATGGTTTCTTAGGGTGCTAAAGCCGATATTAAAAAACAAAAAATATATCTATAATTTATTCAAGTATAAAGTAAAATTATGATTTAGATTAATTACAATCGAGGAACATTTTATTCTAACTGTAATGTAGACCTGCCTGATCTAGGTTTATTAAAAACCTGTGTTTCAGGCCATCAATTTACATCAAACATTTAAAAAGAAGACAACAATAGGTTTATTACTTTAAAACTAGATTATGTAAGATATAGGGTAAGGATAAGGCTTCAGCGCCTTCGAAAACCACGAAAACGACACCCATGACTAAAATTTAAAAAAATCGCAGCCGCCATCTTGGATTTACATTTTAATGTCACTATCGTCTTTAATACCCGCGAAAACCATGAAAACGACACCCATGACGAACAATTTGAAAATTTTCGCAGCCGCCATCTTGGATTTATATTTTAACGTGTCTATCGTCTTTAACACCCGCGAAAACCATGAAAACGACACCTATGATGAAAAATATGAAAATTTTCGCAGCCGCCATCATAGATTTAAAATATTATGACAAAAGAAGAAAGTCGCATGGAGGGCGGTGTCGCTTAACAAGTAGGAACGCTTTGTCGCGTGATGATTTCTACCTGTCAACTCCTACCGCAAGCCTCATTCAAAGAACTTCGTTCCAAAAAAACACTTTTCAATTTTACAAACATTAAAGAGTGCCAACCCTAACGCTCCAATGGAGCGTAGGTAATTTTTTCTTCAAATAGGCCTAGTTTCTCTACTGTCCATTTATATTCAGTGGTTTAGCCCTTTGTCATATGGTCCGTACATTTTTGACATGTAAAAGTGTATTTAAAAGAAATCGATTCACAGATATAATATCATTTATAATTGACAGCTGTGAGCGGCTCCAGCGCCTCCCGTCCAAAATGGTGGGTGAGCAGCAGCGCGGACTGGGCGACCCCGCTGCAGGAGCTGTTCTGGTGGGCGGCCGCGCCCGGCGCCGGCGCGCGCGAGCTTCAGCCCGCCCTGCTGCGCGCGCTGTACCACGCGCCCGCGCCCGTGCTGCAGGTGCTGACGCCGACTGATCCCGCGCAGCTCAGGAAGGTAAGCAGCAGTGCGCACTGGGCCCCCGCTGCAGGAGCTGTTCTGGTGGGCGGCCGCGCCCGGCGCCGGCGCGCGCGAGCTTCAGCCCGCCCTGCTGCGCGCGCTGTACCACGCGCCCGCGCCCGTGCTGCAGGTGCTGACGCCGACTGATCCCGCGCAGCTCAGGAAGGTAAGCAGCAGTGCGCACTGGGCCCCCCCGCTGCAGATTACCCATTGAACATCTGTAGAGCCAATGTACATACATTGCTGTCCCAAAAACAAATCTTAAATATCTTATGTGCCTAATAGAAAGATTCCCAAGTAACACAGTCATGCTGAATAAAGTTTGAATAATAACGATCCGCGAAACTATAAGCTGAAACTATTGTCTGGATAATGTCTAACTAAACGTCTATTCAACTGTTAATCAAGCAATTTGGGCACAGTTTTAAACGCTTTAGGCCTGTGTTCACCAACATTTAAATCAACTGTTTAGATATTTAATCAGTTCTTTACTTAGGAAATTTGACATAAATCAACGTGTTTAAATACCTAACCGGTGGTTTGAATGTTGGTGAACACAGGCCTTAGTCTGTATAACAGCGATTTAAAGTTTGGGTAATAGCTTAGTAATGGCCCACTTAGCTTAGTAACATCTGAGAAAAAGCTGACATCTCTTTTATAGAGCTGTTATTTCATATTTATTCAGACAAATGTATATCGATATTGATATTCAGAAATTATTCAGGATTAAGTACATTTGCGTAATACTTTTCAAACAAAATAAAGAGTTGTGTTGTAAAGTAGAAAAAAGTGGCGTTTAATCTCTCGTATGTCGTAATTAGAGACACAATTAAAAACCCATTGTGTCTCGCGTAGATCTACGCTCCGACATATGAAGGGTTAATCTTGCAGTGTGTCTTTGTTCTGATACTTAATAGTTTTGCATTGAGTAAATATCAATAACGAGGTTATTATGTATTATAACCCTGATATACGTAAAATATTACTGCGCAAATAGTTTTATCATAAATAGCATATGAATTATCTCAACATTTTTCACGCGCCGCTTAAATAATCAAGTTTAGTGGTAGTAAATAAGACATAAGTAAAGGCTTTTAGAAGAAAAAATCTACATATTTTTAATAAAATCAGTGATAGGCATAATTTTAATACTAGAAATAAAGATGAAATAGATCAACCATTTTTCAGATTATCTAAGGTACATACATCTTTTATGGGGTACTGTGTTAAATGTTACAATAAAATACCTTCTGATATATTACAATTAAATGAAAGAAAATTTAAAACTCATATTAAAAGTACATTTTGTAAACAAGCATATTACAAATTAGAGGATTATATCCAAGATAAGAATGCTTGGAAACATGCTGGTCCTGCTCCATAGGACAATTTAGAGTCTAGACAAAATCAAACTGGTTGCTAATTTAACTGTCATAATTTTTATGATATTAATTTTATTTTCTGTGATTAATATTTTAACTCACACACTGACTTATTATATGTTGTTTTTATTTTTTTATTTTTTTGGGAAATCATATACAATGTTTGTAAATATGTGAGCACCATGTACCTATCGCATTTATTAATTTTTCTGGTATTACTTCACTTTTCATTCTTTTTACCAATTGTGGTAAGTAATTTTGATGATTTTTTTATATTTTTTATTTTTTTATTCTTGGTACATAGTCTTCACCTATAAATATTAATTAATGTATACAAACTATTTGTTAACATTTTAAAAGAGTAAGTATGGAGTTTCTTGCCCATTCTTCTCCATACATAACTACATTTTGGAAGGCGCAACTAGAATCAATTAACTATTCATGTAATTTTTGACGTTCAAAAGTGCATCTTCGTGCCTATTTGAAATAAATTATTTGACTTTGACTTTGACTTTGAAGTCACAAAAATATTTAGGATAAAACAGCTAATGCTTATCTTTTAAAAATCATTAAATAAATTATATATTGTATTTTTAACTGTAATTAATTACTAAAATGAGGCATTTGATATACGTAATGATTCAATAATTAACCTAAAAAAAAAAGTTTTAATGGCAATTCATTATAAGCTGGATAAAACCTCTCCACGCAGGTATTTTAGAGCATACCTCTGAATCACAGTCACGCCTTTCTAATTATTACAGTTTTATTTGAGAAACAGTGATCTGGCAGTACAAGTATCTGAATAACACTAGAATAAACGTCCCTAATTCAATTATTACCCAGAAATGTTCTGTATAACTTGTTTAAAAATTGTACTTTTACACTAATTGCGGAATAAAAATACATCATTCAGCTTCCATCTGTGTTAGTTAGGTATAAACATATATATATGACTTCATTTCCATTATACCGAAATATGCTCTTCATAGAACCCAGAAAACACTTTTAGACAGTAGCTGAATAATTGATAAAATGTGGTACCATATGTGACTTGAAGATAAAATAAAAGTGGTTATTCAAAATCAAGCTTTTTAATAGACATTAACTACACCATTTTTCAGAAGACAGCTGCCGAGAACTCAATTTTACATCATATAGTGCTTTCATAAGCATTAAGTGAGTAAAGTTTGTATTTTAGTATAAGATAACTACGTTTATTCAGCTACTTATACTATTATACAGATAAACTCTGTCCCAGGTACCCTTTTTCAAATTAAAATCATTTGTAATGCTTTAGGCTTAATAACATCTGTGTTATATGCGGTATAGAAGTTATTACTAAGCTTGAAGAAAAATGGTCAACTTAATACAACTTTAATAAGCTTCAAGAGTTATAAAGACCGAAAGAGAAAATTATTCGGAGTTTGGCTATTTCAATAGCCTTTACTCACACGCTAAGGAGCTAATAGCTGTAAATATTTGCCAGTTGCTATCACTCAAACTTTATTCAGCATGTCTGTGTTACTTGGGTTGAGACCATACGTTATGAAATGTCTTCCTTCTGTCATCTTCTAGCTAGCCGTCTACCTCCTAACGATCCTCAAGCACATCCACGGCTCCGCGGAATGCGGCAGCCCGCCAGTGGAGCTGCCCATCACGGACTGGGCGCGCGCCTGGGCCGTGGGCACGCAGGCCGGCCTCAGCGAGCGCGTGCCCAGCGACGCGCTGGCGCCCGAGGCCGCGGCCCTGCTGCGCCTCGACGAGGAGCGCTGGGCCCGCCAGGCCAGCAGGATCCGCTCGGTCATTGCCAAGTAAGCTTCATTTGTGTTAGTACTTCCAATTCATTATGCTGCCGAAGTGTCGTGATGGCCCAATGGGCTCGCTTCACATGCACGAGAGGGTGTCTGTTCAAATCCGGGCCAGCAACAATGTGACTTTTTCAATTCATAAGTACTTTCTGAGTATATCTTGGACATTATACTGACATCGTGAGGAAACTGGATTTATCTATGTACGGTGGCCAGAACAGCAGTTACCACAAACTGTCAAATTTTCTCGTTCGATTTTGAACTTATCAAAATATATTCCGAATCGAAATTAGATTTGCATTGCTTTGTTGAAAATTGACTGAAATAGCATAATGTCATGATTGACTGTTTAGATCCGTAAAGGTGTGATAATCATTTAAAAGATTAAATCTGTACCTATCTGCTATATTTGATTCCTATTCAACCCAGCGAAGTAATGGAATAATTCGACTGTTGTCATACATTGGTATATTGTGTTCACTCTCATCTCTGTATCATTCCTACGAACTGTATGTATCTGAATAGTTTTTTCTTTTTTTGCGATTTCTGACTTTTCTAGTACTCAAACCTCAGTTTTAAATTTCTTGATCCTCGTAAGAAACAGGATCGATTGGCATCAAAAAACGCTTTGTGAAAATTGACCATTTTCTTGCTGACCTTATATTTATTTTTGTTTTTTTTTTTAAATCTGTGAATGCATATCAATTTTTTTCTAAAAGTTAAAGATAGTCTCATAAGACCGTTTTCTTGTAGCGACCACGGTTAAGGTACCCGCCCTTATTGGCCTATCTCAAAACATAATGCAATACTGCTCATCCCCCATAGCAAATAGCGTGATAATTTATACCCTAGAGTTTGACCAGACCTATAGGGAATATCTGTGTAAAATTTGAACGAAATCCATCCGGTAGTTTTTGCGTGATGCCGAACATACATTCAGACAAAATTTCTAAAAACAATATATTCGGCATCAGAATCGTTCCCAGACCCCGTTGAATTACTTTTTTCAAAAATATTCAGTGTACAATTTTCACTTCGCTACGATTTTGAAATGATACGGGTAAGTCGGTTAAATAAGAAAAACAACTTGGAGATTATGGTCAACAACAAATCTACACTAATATTATAAAGAGGAAAGATTTGTACCTATTTTTGTATGTTTGTATGTTTGTAATGAATAGGCTCAAAAAGTACTGGGCCGATTTAAAAAATTCTTTCACCAATAGAATGCTACATTCTTCCAATTTGACATAGGCTACATTTCATTTTGAAAAAAATTTGGGATCCTTGGTAAAATTTGAACAATGTAACCGAAGGTGTAGAAAAATGAGTCTTAAAATGATAATTGTCTACCCCGTGCGAAGCCGGGACGGGCTGCTAGTTAGTTAATAAAGCAGGTGTCATAGCTGAGGCATTTAATGAGTTGTTTGCCAACATACGTGTAACTTCTACTCGCTCCTTAAATTCGTCCCCGTCTAAAGCTGAAAACCTATTGCATAGTAGTGTGTAGTCGATTATTTAGCCTCGTACATTTAACACCTCATGATGTAGTTAATGTTTTTAACATAATTACGTCTAAAAACACTGGTGACTACTGGGGCATCTCCATTAAAGTGTTAAGTAGTATAATATACATTTTAGCCCCCTATCTAGCTGTTACTTTGAATAAATGTGTTGATTTAGGAACTTTCCCTGACCTCCTAGACAGCTCCTCCAAGACATGACGTTTACAATGTTATGCCTATACCTGCATTTAGCAAAATATTTGAAAAGTTAATACTCAAGCAGTTGCTAATACATTTTAATTTAAATAGCGTCCTTCATAATGAACAATATGGCTTTACAAAAGGTCGTTCTGAAAGGTGGTTGCTGAAACACATATTTAACGCATGGGAGAACTCGCAAAGTGTTATTGGAGTTTTCTGTGATCTCTCCATAGCCTTTGATTGCGTACACCGTGACACACTTTTGCGTAATCGTACGTCATTACGGCGTCCAAAACGAAGATATCAACGTAATAAATTCTTATTTACACAATAGGTTTCAATGAGTACATGTTAATGGTGTGATATTCACAATGTTAACACTAGCAATAAGGAAAAACTAAGTGCCGCCGCGCACCGGTGAAAGTAATTCGCCGGCTTCATAAGACTCATAACTTATTTGTTGGACTTGGTATAACCTTTTATAACGAGCTTCTTTGCGAGATTTGCCTTTTGATGCGTTTAAAGCTAAAGTAAAAACCAACCTTTGCTCAAAGGCATACTATTCCATTAACAACTAAGTACTTAAATGATAAGAATAGTTGGCCGCTGTGATTAACTCAAGAGAATGTTTATGTACTTTCTCCGGAATTAGCTTACCTACTGACAATTTATAATAAGAATAATATTTAGTAGACCAAAAATAGTACACATGTTACACAATTAGTCTTAGCTACTTATACTTATGCTTAAACGAAAAAAAAAGACGTGTGGCACTCGGGGACTGCCGCGGTAAAGCTATTGCATAGCATTTTGTATCAACTTATGCAATTATAATTATTTATTTATTTTATTTATGCAGTATTTCTTTTTCTTTGATATTATAATTTTTTTTTTTTCGTTACGGAATTTCTGGATTCGGTCCCCGCGCTCAAGGCCCGCGATATAAGCTATGCAATAGCTTAAAAACAAAATAAATAAGTGCTGAACGTCGTAAAAGTGTATAACTACGTAAACAAAGTCAAATACTATTCAAATATAAGCATAGTAACAACTTTAAAATAGACGAAAGTGTTGAACCTAAAGTAATTTTAAATAAAAAAAGAGTGACAAACTGTTTTGACAGCGAAAAAATTCCATGTACATGAGTCATTTCCAACCGTCTAGTCAAGTTTAAAAATTGTTCAACTGGAATGGTATCAACTATTTGGCAAGCTTTAATTAAGTCATTGTAGCCTTGCGGTGTAACAGGGGAACTGAATGAACTCGTAATCGACTGGTCGTGAGTTCAAACCCCACTATCAACAATCACTTTTTGTGAAGATCATAATTTTATAAACTAATATTTATAAGAATAAAATACGCAATACAAAAAAAAAAGAACTGCCAGAAATTAGTAGTAAAACCGTCGGAGTGGGGAGCGTGAGGTTTTTTCGTTACGGAATTTCTGGATTCGGTCCCCGTGCTCAAGGCCCGCGATAGAAGCTATGCAATAGCTTAACAGTTATAATTGTGTCTAATATAAGCATCTGCTGCCGAACTAGTTTCAGCATGCAGCGCCTCAAGCCCTCGTACTAGATATGCAACTATGAGCTAACGAACAAAAGGAAACAATTTATATTACAATACAACTTAATTACTCTAAAAGAATGAAAGGGTTGGTGTCGTCTGAGTGTTTATGGTGTGGGATTTCTGGAGATTTTTATTATTTACTTTTATTTGGGTATAAAGTTTTGTTTACATTTTTTGTTTCTTGCTTGAGTATAGTTTTTATAGTATTTTCTGGCATATTGGCGTGTGCTAGCTAACATACGACATAGTATATTTTATATCGAGGGACTAAACGAAGCCATAATATACAATGAAACCGGGGGTATATTAAGTTGGCGTTTAGTCTCGACGTGCAAACTGTACTTTTCACTTTGAGTGCGAGAAAAATAGTTAATTTAGTACAAAAATATTTAATAAATATTCTTCCTCCAGTCATTGATATATAAAAAACCCAAGATACACAGTCTAGAAGAAAAGTAACACTCAAAACTATCTCCAACAGTGGCGTGCACTCCATACATGCAAATAAGTTCTGCATACCCTGGAGTCCCTCCATACATATACGCCCTTTAACTAAATTAAAATATAATAATTATAACTGATAAATAAATAACTACAGCTTCGCGTTTTTATTTACGCGCCATCTATTGCTTTTTGTTGGAACTAACTCCTTCGAGCAACGATTTATCAGCCGCCATGCGTCACCGCGCGGAGACAGCGCTCCCGTATAATTATAACTGGCTAACAGGTTGTGTCCACACAAACACATTGTATTGTTTCCCTTGCATTTTGTTTACAAAAGAAGATAAAAATAATGTTTGGACTTTTATCGGTTATACCGATTTAAATAATTTTCACAAAACGGCTTCTAAGCACGATTCTTCAGAAAAACACCTTGAATCATGCTTGAAATTCCAAACTTTTGGTAAAGGTTGAATAGAGATTAGTTTGAATAGCCAGTTTAAGTTAGATATTGAAAGGCACAACGCGAAATTTGAAAGAAATAGAAACATTATCAAACGGTTGATTGATGTAGTTTGTTTTCTGGGAAAACAAGAATTAGCATTCCGTGGTCATGACGAATCCAGGAGGAGCTCGTGGCTAAGTAATAACAGCCGCACGGGTCGATCCGTCAGGTTAAGCTACGCTTGCCGGGGTTGGTCCGTGGATGGGTGACCATCTTTACATACCGAAACTCCTCCGTTCCTCGGAAAGCACGTTAAGCCGTTAGTCCCGGCTGTCATTCGTGGATCTTTGACAGTCGTTACGGGTCGTCAGAAGACCAAAAAAAAAGTCTGACAACCAGTCTTTCCAAGGGGTATCGTGTTACTGAGTTGTGGAGGTCAGATAGGCAGTCGCTCCATGTAAAATACTGGTATTCAGCTGCATCCGGTTAAGACTGGAAGCCGACCAACATACTTGGGAAAAGGCTAGGCAGAGAGGTCATGACGAATCCAGCTCGTCGCTTAACAAAGGCCATTTTCTGGCACTTATAGATTTGTTGGCTCAATATGATGGAAATTTGGAAACCCACTTACAATCAACATTGGGTAACTCATTCACGAGGTTATCGAATAGGACCTAAAATGATTTAATTTCTAGTATTGCATCTGTAATGTACGATGAGATAAAAAAAGAAATCAGTGATACCTATTTTGTTGCTGATAAAGCCCCCAGAAGGAGGGTAATGTTTTTTATTTTTGCTGTGCATACCCTGTCTGAAATCTCTGTGCACGCCACTGTCTCCAATTATACATAAGTAGTTATAGTTATGATATAAACATACTTTTTTGCAAATTCAGACCTTACGCGTATGATTTAAAGTTGTTTTAAATTGTTGTTGTTGGAAATCACTCCTACTTCGCTATGGAAACCACAGCTCCGAACTGAGAGAATCAATCTCAGCACTAACTAGAAAACTAGGCAGTGAAATTGTCGAATGGAATTGCATAAGAGCTCTTTTAGCAAGAAGAGGTATAGCACTGAATAAATGTCCAGGTGTCCGCCCGATTGGCATAGGTGAAATACTTTAACGCATCATTGCAAAAGCCATGGCGACCGCAACAGAGCTAGATGTTCAACTAGCATGCGGCTCTGATCAACTATGCGCAAGCATGAAATCGGGTATTGAAGAAGGAATTCATGCCATGACCAAATGTTTTAACGAAGGTGAAGATGATGAAGGACTCCTCCTAATAGATGCCACGAACGCCTTCAATGCGCTGAGTCGTCCAATCGCTCTCTGGAATGCTAGAATCTACTGGCCGCGCTGTGCAATATTTCTCTTAACACATATAGAGGCTTCGCAGTCATTTTCCTATCAGGCTCAAAAGAATTCATCTTAAGCAAGGAAGGAACAACACAAGGGGATCCTTTAGCAATGCTAATGTATGCAGTCGGAATTCTACCCTTAATCCAAAGCTGCAAAGACCCTGGAAAATATATACAAAACTGGTATGCTGTTGATTCTGCTTGTTTTGGTAAACTAATAAACTTAAAACATTGGCTAGAAAAACTGATGAAACTAGGTCCGAAATACGGTTATTTCCCAGAACCTTCTAAAAGCTATATTATAGTCAAAAATAAATCAACTGAGAAGCAAAGAGAATATTTGGAAACTTTGGAGTGAAGATTGTACTTTCACATCGATTTCTGGGCGGCGTCATCGGAAACGAGAATGGACGAAAAGAATACATCAAAGTTAATGAATGGATTGAATGTATAAGACTACTATCAAAAGCAAGTGAAACTGATATCAAATTTCAAGTCTAAGGATCAACTTAAAAAAGTTCTACAAAAACATTATCTCTCATTGTGTCCGTAGCTATGTTTGCAACCAACCTCACGTCTGCGGAAATGTCTTCGACTGTAGGTATATTATTTTATAGTTTACTTAGCACATTAAGCATTAAGTTTTAGCACATTAATTTTCAAAATTTGTAATCCATTGCTAGACGAGAACAACTGCCGACAAACTGTTATGCAGTTTGGCAGACTTTATGTTTGTTATTAATTTTATTTTCTGTGATTAATATTTTAACTCACACACTGACTTATTATATGTTGTTTTTATTTTTTATTTTTTTGGGAAATCATATACAATGTTTGTAAATATGTGAGCACCATGTACCTATCGCATTTATTAATTTTTCTGTTATTACTTCACTTTTCTTTCTTTTTACCAATTGTGGTAAGTAATTTTGATGAAATTTTTATATTTTTTATTTTTTTATTCTAGGTACATAGTCTTCACCTATAAATATTAATTAATGTATACAAACTATTGTTAACATTTTAAAAGAGTAAGTATGGAGTTTCTTGCCCATTCTTCTCCATACATAACTACATTTTGGAAGGCGCAACTAGAATCAATCAACTATTCATGTACTTTTTGACGTTTAAAAGTGCATCTTCGTGCCTATTTGAAATAAATTATTTGACTTTGACTTTGACATTGTTAATACAGATTTTGAATAAATAAATAAATAAGTAAAAACCACCCACAACTTGTACATACAGCCGTTACAAAATCACTCCAATGTGAATGGAGGTACCTACAAACAGTCATGGATAACACCTGTGAGGAATTTCAAACTTTAAAACAAACCATCATGACAACACTGATACCATCAATCTTAGACAGAGAAATAACGTCATTAGAACATGAACTATTTAGGCTACCGGTGAAACTTGGCGGATTAGGTATCACCGACCCCATGAATAACAACGACTGTTATAAAATAACCACGCACTAAACTGCAAGAAAGGAGGATTAATTAAAAAAAGTCATGATCAACACAGAGATGACTGTAAAAATTGGGCCGAACTAGCCTGGGGGACTGGCACAATAGAACCCATAATGCGAGACGCAAATATCAATCAATCAGCACTTATAGGTGATATGTTACTAAACAGTGTATGGGAACCTGCAAGGAAAGCGTTCTTCGACGTTCGCATTGTAAATGCTGACGCTTCCTCTTACAGCAACTTCACCTGGCAAAAAACAGCACAGAGACATAGCCGAGAGAAACACTCAAAATACGACCGAGCAGCTGAAGACCTAAGAGCCTCATTCACCCCGTTAGTAATTTCATGCGATGGAGCCTTAGGAACTGAATATAAGTTTTTTTTTTTTTATTCGCATTAAAGCTTAATGAGAAATGGGGAAACGCATATTCTCAAATAGTGTACTGGCTGAAAGTAAAAATACAAATCTCAGTTATAAGAGCAGTTTCAATGAGAGTAAGAAGCACGCGAAAACATGTCAGGGCCTTTCAATGTGAAGATGGAGCATGAATACTTTTTTGACAGCCTGTTCTCATGAAACAGAAATCCTTGTTTATTTTTATATAGGTATGTGTGTGCAATGTATGTAACTCTGTGTTGTTATATTTATCATTCGTTCATAGTGTTTAAAATATTAATTTACTTTATTAAAGTCCTTTAAAGTTATTTTTACAAAGCAATGTAATAAGAAGAATAATGACTTTATCACTGACATGAAATATATTTGCACGCCATATCATGGCAGGATATGCTGGAACCAAAATTGCTGTAATACCTATTATAACATATTCTGGCAAATTAATATTTTGATTTGATTTTGATTTGAAAAAAGCAATAAAATTTTATGACCGAAGTTTGACGGCAGGACACGGCATGAAGTGGAGTCGAATATTATTTTATAGTTTTTATTGTTTGTACATTGACTAAGTATTTTAAGAGTTGGTAATTTTTTTGTAAATGTGTAAGGTAATGTTAGAACACCAATACCTATAGCGAGATTAAATACCTACTTAGGTTAAAACATAATGTATAAGTACAACAGTATGCATTTTCTGATATTTATTTTAGTTATATAAATATTGGGACTGTGGATTATTGATAATTGTGTTATGGTGGTATTTTTAAATATATTATTTTAAGAAATAAAATAAAACTCATTAATGCAATTTTCAATAGGTACCAAAGGATAGATTCATAATAACACAGTAGGAAACACATTAATTTCGACAAAAATCGGAGACTATATTCTTACAAAGTAAAAAAAAAAAGAATAACTCAATTAGCCCCATAAAAGAAGTAATCGAGAATACAAACATTTTTTTAATCGTCGAATTGATGACCTCTTCTCCTTTTGGAAGTCGGTTAAAAACTATAAATAATTATACATATAAATATCCATACTAATATTATAAATGTGAAAGTAACTCTGTCTGTCTGTCCGTCTGTCTGTCTGTCTGTCCGTCTGTCTGTCTGTCTGTCTGTTTGTCTGTCTGTCTGTCTGTTTGTATGTTACGTTTTCACGCCTAAACCGCTAAACCGATCGTCATGAAGTTTGGCAGAGATATAGCCTGGGATATGGAGAAGGACATAGGCTACTTTTTTACGCGATAACCGACATCAACGCGGGCGGAGCCGCGGGCAAAAGCTAGTATATAATATATGGATATTAATTAAAAACGAAATATAAAAAAGTACAAAAATTCATAACATTATTAACTAAAAAAAATTTACACAATAACAAAAAATCGACTCCATTAGGTCAATCCGGTCAGTTTGTATTATTTGACTAAATTTAATGGAGATTGTAATGCATTGTTCTTACACTGAAAAAGCAGCCATTGCCGTATTATACTCGGACCCTTTACTGACGTTTTGAGAGAAATTAAATCAAAATAAAACATTGCTCCCCATAATTAGTCATATAATCAACAAAAACAAATCAATAAACTCTTTTACTTACCGAAAGTTCGAAATCCCATCCTTTTTTAACATTCTTGACGTTATACATATTTAAAAATTTTCAAAGAATACTACAGTGACGCGGCGGACGCGATACTATTTGAAATATGCGTACAATTTTAAATGTTGCGCCTTTTTTATACGGACGCTTTTGAGACGCTAATTGTGTATCTTGGGTTTTTTATATATCAATGCCTCCAGTCCATAAAACTTTCGTAAGTTTTTAGGTAAATCTTCCGCAATTTTGGCGGCAAAAGATTATCCTTGAGGCGCTGATTGTGTATCTTCTGGTTTTTTATATATCAATGCCTCCAGTCCATAAAACTTTCGTAAGTTTTTAGGTAAATCTTCCGCAATTTTGGCGGCAAAAGATTATCCTTGAGGCGCTGATTGTGTATCTTGGGTTTATTAATATCAATGCCTCCAAGCGGCAAAAGATTATCCTTGAGACGCTGATTGTGTATCTTTGGTTTTTTATATATCGATGCCTCCAGTCCATAAATTTTCGTAAGATTTTAGGTAAATCTTCCACAATTTTGGCGGCAAAAGATTATCCTTGAAGCGCTGATTGTGTATCTTGGGTTTTTTATATATCAATGCCTCCAGTCCATAAAACTTTCGTAAGTTTTAGGTAAATCTTCCGCGATTTTGGCGGCAAAAGATTATCTATTATGTCTTTTGCTCTTTGCTCGACGTCAGACTCTTCACTGTCACTGGACATTCTTAATAAATTTATTTAAAACCGAACAATATTTTCACTCGACAAAAATTCTGAAATTTTTGCGGTCAGTTTTTTCTTCTAAACCAGTCACAGATTAACAATTTAAAACAAATGGCGCCACCTTCTTGGCGGAAAAACCATGGAACTAAAACTCTCAACATTTTCGCAATGAAGATGGTCCACACTCCACAGATAAAAGTATATTTACTGGCTGTTTAAGTTTGTCTATGTCACATGAAGGAAATTTAACCACTCTGTGATCGGCATAATGTTTTTGTCTAAATCGTTTGTTTGTTGACATTTTTGTCAGTGACGCAACACAGTGTAACAATGTAAATTGTCTTTGGTCCCTGGTCCTGACATCAAGCAATGGACTAAATTGTCAAACTTTTATTGCTTGAATAAGAGGCTTTTGGCTACTTCAATGTATGTATTTTATAATTTTATTTTTTTATTAAGTGCGTTTTGTTTGTGCAGAATAAACAATTTTTCTTTCTTTTTCTTTTTAAAAAACTAATTACTTTTCACTCCCTAGAGACTACAGTGGTCACTTTAATCCCGCTTCGTAGGGCTATATTGGCGTATTTTTAGAACATGAGATGTGAAGAATAATTTTATTTGCTGTTCTGTGCCTCGTAATGTTAATTACTTTGCATACCTACTATTTTAAAGAATAAAGTTTTTTTCTAACTGAACAGACAGCTGTGCTGCTGGGAAGTTTCTTGCACTTCTTCCCAGCTAAAGCACTAGGAAGTGGTGAATGGCGGGCGTTTTGGGGAACTGTCTTATTTAATTTGGACGTTCGAAAAGTGCCGATGCTCGGCTTAATTTGAATAAATGACTTTTGATTTTGATTTCCACAATGTTGTGAGATAGATCACAAGAAGAAAATGGTTACCGTTATCTTTAGGATATTGACACCCTTCATTATTTGGGTAACAGAGGTCAGAAGTCCTTAACATAATACTTTATACTGATGGAACATTTTAAATGGGCCCAACGTTAATTTATACTTGTTGCGCGTTATTATTTTGCTAAAAGGAATATGTTAAAAAAAACATTAAACGTTATGTTGTTGTTTTGTTCGTTATGGAAATTGCATAACACTTTCTCTTCTTGACCGTACCTTGTGTTGTAAGGTATTGCATGTTCAAGGGTTACTACTTAACAACTTTATAATGAGAATAGTACATTATGATACATGTGTGCTATGTTGTCCATTGCGCTTGAGGCGGTATTATTTGCGCGAGCCGTAGGCGAGCGCGATAAGGAAGCCGAGAGTGTAATGATCAATGCATACGCGTTTCATACGACGTTTTTTAACACACTTGCGAGGAAAAAACAGACTTGTATTGTTATTAACTTTATGGACAATGGCGCTGGTTTTATTTTTCCGCGCGCCGCACTAGTAATTCGTGCGCAGGTGTAAATAAAGGCACTGGCAAAACCGCTAAAGAGCATATATAAAAAAAACCAACTAAATAATGTTTAGACTGATTATAGTGTTGTCGTATGTCAAATTGTGAACTCAAACTCAAAGCATTTATTTCAAATAAACCAATTACAGGCACTTTTGAATTGTCAAGGGGTCGGTCAGTCAGAAAGATGAAGCTAGTTGCCCATTCCAAAGCGTAGTAGGTTCTTATGGAGAAGAACGGGCAAGAAACTCCACGGACACTCTTTTAAAACAAAATATTGTTACAAAATATGGGTTACGTCATTCATGTTGAAGTTATGCATACATGTGAGAACAATATAGAAAGACGTGCACGTTAGAAGCGTCCGTAATAAAAACAATTCAAAAATTAAAATAAGCCGTGGCAGCTAAGAGATGACCATTCCCAACTGACGGCGCCCATTCACAAACATGACGCATGGATCAGCACCATTTAGATCAAACATTTAGAAGGGAACTTAATGATCCAACACACACGCCACCACCAGCGAGACATTTGAGAGAGCATGACATACTCTCAGCCGCCAGGGCACATTCAAGTCAATAAAAAACATTACCCGGTAATGGTAGCTCTATAGTGCATACTACTCACACCTGTGCTATGCAATTATATAATTCAAGGAGATTGAGTTTATACAATGCAAAGATAGTCTTACAATCTTCAGCAACTCCAATAATATTTTAAAATGCTAATCAATTAGTTTATGCGCCCTTATGGAGCAGGACCAATATTGAGCCAAGCATATTTGTCAGCGATATAATCCCCCAACTTATAATATGCTTGGCTGCATAGTGTGCGTTTTATAGAAGTTTTAAATTTTATTTCGTTCAATCGGAGTATATGGAGAGGTATTTTATTGTAACATTTTAAACAATACCCCATGAAGGATGAGTCTACTTTAGCCAGTCTGAAACCTGGTTGAAATAATTGGTCCCTATTTCTAGTACTATAATTGTGTCTTTCACGTCTTTTACTGAAAATATTTTAATTTTTCCTTACGTACATGATGTTTTCATAGATGTATTGATAAGGTACCGTCATGTTGTTAATATCTTTAAACAGTTCCCTTAGAGAATCGCGCCTGCGGAGGCCATATATTGCTCTGATGGCTCTGTTCAATAGAATAAAAATAGATTCGATATCTGCAGCCCGTCCCCATAGTAAAATAACGTAAGACATGATACTATGAAAGTAACTAAAATAGACTATCCTCGCGGTATCTACAACAGTAAATTGACGAATTTTTCTCACAGCATATGCTGCTGAACTTAGCCGCCCTGCAAGAGATGTTAAATGAGGACGCCATTGCAGCCTTGAGTTGAGCGTGATCGCCAGGAAAACAGTTTTATCGACGAATTCTAGTTTGTCCCTATTCAATACTATGTCACAATCACTACTTTTAACATTCGGTAAAGCAAATATTATGTATTTAGTTTTTTCCCATTTAATACTAAATTATTAGCAGTGAACCAATTTTGGACCTGCAGTAGGGCGTTATTTACGTCGTGAAGATTTGATGCACGTCTATTTATATTAAAAACTAAAGAAGTAGCGTGAGCAAATAACATCATTTGTGGTTGGTTTTTTAATAAATGGGGTAGATCATTAATATATACTAAAAAGAGGAAAGGACCCAATATCGAGCCTTGTGGCACACCCATTTTTACTCTTAAGCCGAGTGAATTGACTCCATTTATTTGAACTTGCTGTTGTCTATCATTTAAATAAGATTTTACTAAACTGAGCGTAAGTTTACCTAGTCTGTAATGCTCCAGTTTCAAGAGTAAGGTTTCGTGATTTACGCAGTCAAATGCCTTGGAGAGGTCACAAAAGTTGTAGTTTAGTTAGTATGGAATTAGAAAGTACTATTGGCATAGAGAAATATACATTTTTTCAGTAAGAATCCGCAATAATAGAACGCCAGTCAGGGTCTTTTTCGTTTGGTTCCGGGAGGGACCACAATTTAAGGTAAATTTTTTAGTTCATTTTAGGACCAAGGACAATTCAGACTATAAAAAATGTGAAATATGTCATTATGGCTCCAGCATTATGGAAGTCTCTTTGATGAGATTAAAAAAAGTGCAATTATCCGACTAGTAAATAGTTATCTGTGGCGTTACAGCACTAGCGCGTTAAAGTAAAAAGCACGCGTTTTTAATATACTGCATTATGGACCTAAAAGCGGTTCATTAAGAACCACTTTACGAGCAAGTGTATTGAAAAATCTATTGTTCCGTTTTGGATTGTGGTCCATTCTCACGTGTCATCACTGTTGTCCGTAGAGTGGTGTGGAGCAAAGACGGACTGGCCAGCAAGGTCACGGAGAGCGCGATGGCGGTGACGCGTGGCGTAGTGGACGCGCAGAACTCGCAGCGCAAAGCCTTCATGGAGCACCTGCGCCGTGCGCATGCGCAGCACGCCGCCGCCGCGCAGGCCTGGCAGCGCCTCATAGACACCCATACACACGAGCAAGGTAAGCTGTCGCAGGCCTGGCAGCGCCTCATAGACACCCATACACACGAGCAAGGTAAGCTTCCCTCGCAGGCCTGGCAGCGCCTCATAGACACCCATACACACGAGCAAGGTAAGCTTCCCTCGCAGGCCTGGCAGCGCCTCATAGACACCCATACACACGAGCAAGGTAAGCTTCCCTCGCAGGCCTGGCAGCGCCTCATAGACACCCATACACACGAGCAAGGTAAGCTGTCGCAGGCCTGGCAGCGCCTCATAGACACCCATACACACGAGCAAGGTAAGCTTCCCTCGCAGGCCTGGCAGCGCCTCATAGACACCCATACACACGAGCAAGGTAAGCTTCCCTCGCAGGCCTGGCAGCGCCTCATAGACACCCATACACACGAGCAAGGTAAGCTTCCCTCGCAGGCCTGGCAGCGCCTCATAGACACCCATACACACGAGCAAGGTAAGCTGTCGCAGGCCTGGCAGCGCCTCATAGACACCCATACACACGAGCAAGGTAAGCTTCCCTCGCAGGCCTGGCAGCGCCTCATAGACACCCATACACACGAGCAAGGTAAGCTTCCCTCGCAGGCCTGGCAGCGCCTCATAGACACCCATACACACGAGCAAGGTAAGCTGTCGCAGGCCTGGCAGCGCCTCATAGACACCCATACACACGAGCAAGGTAAGCTTCCCTCGCAGGCCTGGCAGCGCCTCATAGACACCCATACACACGAGCAAGGTAAGCTTCCCTCGCAGGCCTGGCAGCGCCTCATAGACACCCATACACACGAGCAAGGTAAGCTGTCGCAGGCCTGGCAGCGCCTCATAGACACCCATACACACGAGCAAGGTAAGCTTCCCTCGCAGGCCTGGCAGCGCCTCATAGACACCCATACACACGAGCAAGGTAAGCTTCCCTCGCAGGCCTGGCAGCGCCTCATAGACACCCATACACACGAGCAAGGTAAGCTGTCGCAGGCCTGGCAGCGCCTCATAGACACCCATACACACGAGCAAGGTAAGCTTCCCTCGCAGGCCTGGCAGCGCCTCATAGACACCCATACACACGAGCAAGGTAAGCTTCCCTCGCAGGCCTGGCAGCGCCTCATAGACACCCATACACACGAGCAAGGTAAGCTGTCGCAGGCCTGGCAGCGCCTCATAGACACCCATACACACGAGCAAGGTAAGCTTCCCTCGCAGGCCTGGCAGCGCCTCATAGACACCCATACACACGAGCAAGGTAAGCTGTCGCAGGCCTGGCAGCGCCTCATAGACACCCATACACACGAGCAAGGTAAGCTTCCCTCGCAGGCCTGGCAGCGCCTCATAGACACCCATACACACGAGCAAGGTAAGCTGTCGCAGGCCTGGCAGCGCCTCATAGACACCCATACACACGAGCAAGGTAAGCTTCCCTCGCAGGCCTGGCAGCGCCTCATAGACACCCATACACACGAGCAAGGTAAGCTGTCGCAGGCCTGGCAGCGCCTCATAGACACCCATACACACGAGCAAGGTAAGCTTCCCTCGCAGGCCTGGCAGCGCCTCATAGACACCCATACACACGAGCAAGGTAAGCTGTCGCAGGCCTGGCAGCGCCTCATAGACACCCATACACACGAGCAAGGTAAGCTTCCCTCGCAGGCCTGGCAGCGCCTCATAGACACCCATACACACGAGCAAGGTAAGCTTCCCTCGCAGGCCTGGCAGCGCCTCATAGACACCCATACACACGAGCAAGGTAAGCTTCCCTCGCAGGCCTGGCAGCGCCTCATAGACACCCATACACACGAGCAAGGTAAGCTTCCCTCGCAGGCCTGGCAGCGCCTCATAGACACCCATACACACGAGCAAGGTAAGCTTCCCTCGCAGGCCTGGCAGCGCCTCATAGACACCCATACACACGAGCAAGGTAAGCTTCCCTCGCAGGCCTGGCAGCGCCTCATAGACACCCATACACACGAGCAAGGTAAGCTTCCCTCGCAGGCCTGGCAGCGCCTCATAGACACCCATACACACGAGCAAGGTAAGCTTCCCTCGCAGGCCTGGCAGCGCCTCATAGACACCCATACACACGAGCAAGGTAAGCTTCCCTCGCACGTCTGGCAGCGCCTCATAGACACCCATACATACGAGCAAGGTAAGCTTTCCTCGCAGCGCATTTATTTATTTTATTATTTATGTTCACAGTCAAAAGCATTAAGAAACAAACAAACAAGCTATTTAAGTTGTTTATGTAATTACTCACAAATGGGATTGTGTTTTCTGTAAAATAAATGATATGAGACTTTTGAGTTCAAAACTACTGCTTGTTTTTACAGAAAGTTCTTCCAGCAGACCTGCGAAAAAAGCGATCATTGTTCCGTTGTAGTAAAGGGATTTCCTAGCTCCATATCTCTCTCACACTGAAGCACTGATGGGTTGATGATGCGCTTTCAGACGTCATAGAATGGCCTCAGGTTACTTATGCCTCTCGCAGTTTAAAAACAGGTCATTTGCTCGGCCAGACATGAGGAATAATTAGTAGTTTGACTTTGCCTTCACAGCGGTGTGGCACTCGCCGCGCTCGTACCCGCGCTCGTGGCAGCTGGATCCCATGGAGGGCCCGGGCCGCGTGCGCGTGCGCCTGCGACGCGCGCACCTGCACGTGGCCGACAAGTTCCTCAAGCCGCAGCATCGCCACAAAGCTGGTAAGATGACTATCACGATCATGCGCCAATTACACATCGGCCAGAGCTAAGAGACGTGTTGCCAACGACCGCGCGCATTCCGCAGCCGCCGGCTGCGCGGCGCCGCCCCTGCGCAGCGTGCTGGGCGGCTCGTGGGCGGTGCGCGACGGGCTGGTGGCGCGCCTGCAGCTGCACGAGACCGTGGCGCACATGGCGCGCGCCACGTGCGTCACCGTGGCCGCCGAGCTGGCCGGCGAGCTGCTGCTCACGGACCAGAGCATCCACTTCGTGCCCGACGACGCGCCGCCCGCGCCGCCGGCCCGGCGCGCGCGCCTGTTCGTGCCCGAGGTGCAGGCCGCGCCGCGCGCGCAGTCGTGGGCGCTGCAGGACGTGCAGCAGGTGGCCACAAGGCGCTGGTGCCTGCAGGAGCGCGCCGTGGAGCTGTTCCTGAGCTCGGGCCACGCGCACATGCTGGCCTTCGGCGACACGCACGAGCGCGCCGCCTTCCTCAAGGCGCTGGCGGCCACGCACCACCCGCCTGCCAGGTGAGGACACACCGAAAACGTAACATACAGACAGACAGCGTTACTTTCACATTTTTTATATTAGTATGGATGGGCAAGCTACATTCACTTTGCGTATTATAAGTTAGTTACCAACTTAAGGATGACACAATGCCATTCTTTTTATGGCATGATAGCACAAAGCTTTAGCAGCAATTTAATGCGCTACGCTATCACATAAAATATTAAATTGAAACTAATATTATCCTTACAACAAGCCCTTTCATTTGATATGTCATGCGGTACAGTTTGTAAATAGTACATTGTGATACAAGCCGTAGGCAAGGGTTTTTAATGACACGAGTTTGCAATAACCTATACACACCCGTGTATCACACGACGCTTTTCAATACAGTTGTGGGAAATAATAAAAAACAAATAAAAAAATAATCAATCACACAAAGCGCGTTTTTGCAACTATACCCAAAGTCTCAAATTCAAATAATTAATGTAAACGAAGGGGATATATTATAGACATATTTTTTTTACAACGAAAACAGCCTATACAGCCTATTCGATTTTTGACAAATGTTGATGTGAAAATAATTAAATTAAAACTGGTAATTAAATATATTAAACAACCATTTAAAAGACTTTTAAGAATTCAATGCTAAGACGTCGGACTCATTCATTTTTCCTCGTATAATATCTATCTCATTTTATTCTATGTATGAAAACTCCTTGCTACTAAACTTTTTAAATTGACTTATAAATTTAAAACTCAACTGCAAAAGTAATGATTGAGCTCGTAAACAAATGTCACGACCGCGTGACAGAAAGATGCCTATGCAAAAATTCAATTTATGAATCATAATAAAAGCCTCTGAAAGTACGCCATGTTTAACAACTGTATTGAAAACTTTTTTTATTTTCCCCCGAAAAGTGACCCCCATATTCAAATTCATTTATTTACGTTACACGTCCGTGTTTGGGTCGGGGAAATTCATATGAGTACCAGTATGAGTATCGGTCCAGTAGATTCGGAGCAAAACGGCTGTGATAGACGGACAGACAGACACACGAGTGATCCTATAAGGGTTTCGTTTCTTCATTCGGACGTACGGAATCCTAAAAATTTGGCGTATTTACAATAAAAATAACTTGATAGCATTGACAATGACGACAACTGACAATTGCATACTGAATGCAGATAAATACGTATTCCACTCATATGTACCCCTAGAAAGTGAAAGACAGTAATTAGAAATGTGAATGCCTGCGTCCAGAATCGAGCCCGACACGCTAACAGACGCCATGAGCCAGTGGCGCGCCGGCAGCATCAGCAACTGGGAGTACCTCATGCGGCTCAACGGGCTCGGCGGCCGCTCCTACAACGACCTCATGCAGTACCCCGTGCTGCCCTTCGTCATCGCCGACTACAGCTCGCGCATCCTGGACCTCACCGACCCGGCGGCCTTCCGGGACCTCAGCAGGCCCATGGCGATACAGAACAAGAACAGGGAGCAGCATTATATCAGTATTTATAATGTGAGTAACTTTTCGCACGTCTGCCACATATCTGTTGGTGGATGGTTTTGGCTTGAAATTCGTTCATGTCAAACAACATTTGTATATAGTTTTCTGGACATGAATCTACGTGAGATAAAGTAACTTGCAAAAAAAAATGCGTTCCTTAAAAACTTAACTTTCCGTAACATTGTAATGCGGGGTTTTAAAAATGCAGTTCGTACTCACTATAATCAAGCTCAAAACTTCTTTGTTCAGTGCTATTCTTGATTTGCCATAAAATATAAGAATCACATAGATTATAAGAATATTGTTTATTATTGCTGTGGTGGTTAGCAAACAAAATTGGTCAAAATTAAAAAGTACATCTACAACATACTTTAACCGCTGTAGTTATAAACGCAGAATAAAGTTATTCTATGAATAACTTCGGTATAACCATACATTTTTGACGTTTATACCTATTTATTCTGCGTTTATATGTAAGGCGGTTAGGGTGTAGGGGTACTTTATGATCATAGTTTCGGTTTTGGCCCTGAAGTCACATACTAAATAAACAGTGATTAATATAAGAGATATTATTAATTGCACATCAAATAAACAATCACCTATCAATTTATTTCCCTCATTTATATAAAAATAAAAATACTAACAACATTATGGACAAAATTATAGTCTGAAATAAAGTTTTATTATTATTTTATTTTTATGTTTATATATCTCGGGACCCTGGGGTCCCGGACCTTTGGAAGGCGTACGAGGGGCCGAAGCCAATTCGCAGAGGCCCGTTAGACGCTTTTTAATTAAATGAGGCACCAACCGACGATTATCCCTGTACGCACTATGCAAGTGCACTCAAGGACAACCCCCGGTTGGTGTAGGACTATTGCAGGATATGGAAACAAAGATATTGGACTATGGGTTTGGGTGGTTAAAATAGACTGGCTACCTAAAACTATGGAAGGACTATGGCACCCGCCTGATCAATGTTTTATTATACACGGATAAATGGTAGCGGGGGGCCTTGCACACTCAATAATGGGCCCCTGAAAACGGTCACTAGCACATAGTGACGTAGCGACTAGGAGGCAACATATCCTGAGGTGCTCGAGGAGTGGAGAGGTATTCCACGGCTCTCAGAACAATCCCAGAGCCCGGAAGATGGTCAAGATCCCTACAAGCACTTACTGGAATACTTCCTTCCTCAGAGCATGTTTGCTCTTGCGATCTGCACTCAAGCCGGCCAATAAAGGCAAGCCAGAGGTGAGGAACATGACTTCTCCCGGGAGATAGGGTCCGTGGGGTCGCAATTGCCCAACAGCTCGCCACATGCTGCCCTGCGGGTTTCTGTATCTCTCTTGGTCTGGCTCCTTACCCTAGACATGTTCCGGTAAAGTAAACTCTACCGGCACAGACCTAGAGTTCGGAGCGCGCAAGCCCCACCACGACGTCAATGTAGAGATACGGGGGCGGGGTTATTATTATTGTTATTACATCAGATAAATTATTTCACTACAAATAAACGAATAGTTTAACAAAATTAGTACAGGCAGATAATTTGAAAATATACATACATTAACACTACATTACATGTTGCCTCTAATGCGAGACAAATACATTCCTTTAGAAAAATGGAATATTGATATACCTAAGCTTAAAATGTCTAAAATTGAAATGCGGAGTGATTGAAATATCGAATGATTAAAAATGTCGATTATACGTAAGTTCAAAATGTCGATATTTGATATACTTCAGTTAACGATACTGTTTTATTACCTACTGTTACCTACAAAAACTTATGAGGGATTTGGGGCACACCGACTCGGACAGGTTAGGTTCGAATGGGATGGCGGGGTCTAGTGAGCGAGCGAAGCAAGCGAACAAAGACCCCGCCATTCCCTTCGTGGTTATTTTTTTTAACAGCCGAGAAATAAGAAACTACTCATTATTATTGCTTGAAACCAAATTTAGACCCGCTTCGATATTTAGGTCTTTCGATGTCACCTTTGTAGATAATTAAAAAGCTTTACTTTAAGATAAATAGCGGTGGGCCACGAATATAAATTGTTGCTTATTTATTTATTTATTCAAATTCATTATTTCAGACTTAGAGTCCATAGTGTTAGTATACAAAATTGCTTAGACTAGTGTTAGTAATTGAAGATAAGAAATATGTACATATTTAGTTGGTGTGGATCCTTACCTAGTGGCGCAGCAGACTATTAGTGGCAGTGCGCAGCCGAGCGGCCATGGATGCGGTCCTTTTTCTTATTATGGCGTAAAAATCGTTTGTATGCTCCTCAAACATGCCGGACGCACTACAACGCCAACGCCATTTATATTTTGAGTTGAGTATTTTGCTGTGCGTATTTGAAAACGATACCTTGTACCAGGACCTGAAGGCGGCCCGCCGCGAGGGCTGCAGCCCATTGCTGTCGCGCCAGCCACATCACTACGCGTCGCTGTACTCCAACTCGGGCGGAGTGCTGCACTATCTAGTGCGCATACCGCCTTTTACTGAGCTGTTTCTCAACTATCAAGGTATCATCGATTTATTATTGCCGTGTCGTTGGGCACACTGATAAGGGACCTTTCAGCGATATTTAAGGGATAAAATTGATGTACGCTAATTGTATTCTATTTCGTATTCCTGACTTCGCGTTGCAGATGAACATTTAATACTACATACATCTTAAAGTGTGTTAGGCTTCAAGCGTGGGTTTTCAGTGCTGATAAGTTAAAATTGTGCTTCATAATATTTCTGAGCATATTTTTTTTTCCTTCTATTTTTGAGAGAAACATGCACAAGGCCGTAGCCCTCCGCAACATCTGCATACGTATCACAAAATGAATAAACAAAACAAGTAAAATTAATGAATAAAAACAAATATTAGTCCATCATCTCGACGGTTGTATCGACTGTCTAGAGCTCCATGACCTTTTCTGTCGACTATTTCGCACCCTCAGTGCGACAAAGGCGTAAGAAGAATATACTAACTTTACAGGAGGACAAAAAAACTGTTTGGTTTGGTGGTGGTGGTGTTTGGTGGTAGTGGTGGTAGCATTTGATAAAAAAATCAAGCTTTTTTTTTTTCAACAATATTTCAGATACCTCAAATTATCGTGTTTAAAGAATAATTTATATTTTAAGTTTTACACACGTTTACGGACCTTATTTTATCTGAAAAAATCTAAATCTTATGTGACGCAACAAATGTCTTTTTTGGTATAATGGCTTAATTTTTCGTCAGATCTTAACGGACAAATTGAGCATTGTGTATCTTTATCTGCGCTACACGAAACTGCAATAAAAAAACCGGCCAAGTGCGTGTCGGACAACGCACAATGAAGAGTTCCGTACTTGGAAAGAATTTATCCTAAGAACAAACTTAACATAGTAGTTGGTAAACATAATCTCCCATACATTCCAACTGCAAATGTAAGTTTGTACGCACAATATCGAGAGATTTACCATGTTATTTTAAGACCATAGACTTCTTATAGATTTTCCTGTAATCTATAAGTATAGAACTATATTCTGTATTTTTTTCAAAATTTTAGGTTCATTAGTTTCGGAGATAGGGGGAAATGGTCAATTTTCGTCTATTTTCACTTATAACTTTAAAACGATTTATTGTAAAATTATAAAAAAATATAAATATATTTGAGACCCTTACAGTAAGCCCTTTCATTTGATATATCATACGGTACAGTCTGCAAAACTTTTTTTTTATTTTTTTTGTTTGCCCCTTAAAACTGACCCCAATATTCTAAATTCATTTATTTACGGCTCACGTTCGTGTTTGGGTCACTCAAGTTGATATGTATACCAAATTTCAACTTAATCGGCCCATTACATTCGGAGCAAATTGGCTGTGACAGACGGATTATATACAAAATGACATGAATATTTACTTTGAAAAGTATTACATATATTACTTTAATTATTGTGAATGTGAGCACTATGTGGGTCATTTGTTTTCTTTAAGATTATCTCTTTTTTCCTCTTTCTCAAGTAGTTTTAATGATGGTCTGGTTTTTTGAGTACTTTATGCGGCCTACCCAAATGTCCTTTCTTTGGTATTGTTCGTCGAGTCGTTGAGCTCCTTAAATCCTGAGTTGAGCTACACGTTTACTGACAAATGCTTGCACTGACTGGACAGGTCCACTCAAAATTGTGTGGTTCTTTCCTCAAAAGACCATTTCAGACACGGATCTACATGGTCCTCACATGATCTGACCAAGATTATGTCTGGACTTTAAAAGAGACTTTGACCCCTGAGTTTGTTTCGCCATTTCTTCTCAGGGATAGTCAGATAGGAAATGTCGACTTCCTCAAGCTTGTTTTTATATTTTTTATATGACGTGTAAAAGTGATTCCGATATCCTATTTACAGAATAAACGATTTCATTTCATTTCATTTCATTTCATTTTGGACAGACAGACAGACAGACACACGAGTGATCCTATAAGGGTTCCGTTTTTTCCTTTTGATGTACGGAACCCTAAAAAAGTGACGTATTCTTACTTACGCCTTTATTGCACTGGGGGTGCGATTTGTGCCCGACAAATATATCGGTCAGCGCCAAAGTCGCCGACACAATCTGTTCGCGCAACTGCCTTGCAGAACGGTCGCTAGAACTGAATCGCCTGTGTGTCGTACCTACTTTAAGGATGCTTAATGCCCTCCTGATGGCCAACCCTGAATGTGATGTGTCTGCGGACGAATGAAATAAAATTAAGTGCGTATGTCTGATGTTCTGTGAGAAACAGTACGCGAGAGTGTCCACTGTACCATGTTAATAAGTAGCGAATAATTGTTTATGACACAATTGTCTGAATTGTATAGTTTTTGTTTTTATTTTTAGGGTTCCGTACCTCAAACGGAAAAACGGAACCCTTATAGGATCACTCGTGTGTCTGTCTGTCTGTCTGGCTGTCTGTCCGTCTGTCACAGCCAATTTGCTCCGAATGTAATGGACCGATTAAGTTAAAATTTGGTATATATATCAATTTGAGTGACCCAAACACGAAAGTGAACCGTAAATAAATGAATTTAGAAAATTGGGGCCAGTTTTGGGGGGCAAATAAGAAAATAAAATAAAAAGTTTTGAAAACTGTACCGTGTGACATATCAAATGAAAGGACGTACTGTGAGGATCTCAATGTTTTTTTTTTTTTAATTTTAAAATAAATTGTTTTAAAGTTACAAGTGAAAATAGACGAAAACTAACCATTCCCTCCAAGGGGGGGGGGGGCGGTTAGTTTTCGTCTATTTTCGAAATATCGAAAATGAAAATAAATTGTTTTAAAGTTATAAGTGAAAATAGACGAAAATTGACCATTTCCCCCTATCTCCGAAACTACTGAGCCTAAATTAAAAAAAAAAATTCAGGTAATAGTTCTATACTTATAGATTACAGGAAAATCTATAAGAAGTCTATGGTCTTAAAATAACATGGTAAATCTCTCGATATTGTGCGTACAAACTTACATTTGCAGTTGGAATGTATGGGAGACTATGTTTACCAACTACAATGTTAAGTTTTTTCTTAGGATAAATTCTTCCCAAGTACGGAACCCTTCATTGTGCGTAGTCCGACACGCACTTGGCCGGTTTTTTGCTTTTTAATTAATGTTCTTGGTATTGTACCATGTTAATTAACTATAAATAAATAAAATAAATAAATCTAAATCTCACAGAATCTCTAACTTTCACGATAACGTCCATACATCTCGCTGCAAACAAATCACACTCCTGTGTCGACATATATCAGTAGGGCGTTCAGCAATGCGAGCGCGTTGCTGAACGCTCTACGGAATGCGAATCTGAGTGTGCTGACGGAACTGCCAACAATCTGTGCCTTCCCGGTCTAAATTGGTATTTGGGCACAGGAAGAACAAAAAGTCTCACAAGTTGAGCTACTTGTTCCGGGCAATTTGCTATGTATGACACTTATTTTCCTTTGCAGACAACAACTTCGACATGCCAGACCGCACGTTCCACTCGCTGGCCACCACCTGGCGGCTCATCACCAACGACTCGCCCACCGACGTCAAGGAGCTCATTCCGGAGATGTTCTACCTGCCCGAGCTGTTCCACAACAACGAAGGTATTACTCATTTATTTATTTTCAAGCATTGTGCCCGATGAGGTTTCGTATCGGCAACTTCTATTCAGGCGTTAGGGGATGAATTCCTGCCGGAGGCTCCATGCGGGGGTGGTGCGGGCATGGCCCTCCACGGGCACCGGAGTGGGCGCGTTCCTTGAGGCGACGACCTGCCCGTTCAACGCGGCCCAAAGGGTCCATTACCGCACTCTGGAGGCGAAATCCTCGCCTACGGGAGTGGCGCGAGTAGGTGAAACGCCGGGGCACGGCACAGCGGACAAAGCTGACATGGAGAGTGTGATTGTTGCAACCCAGCGCTGGACGCACCACGGCGTCCTCACCGGATACGGTTGCTTGGGGAGGTTCCTGTTCTGGATAAGGCGGGAGGAAAAGCCCGAGTGTTACCACTGTGTGGATCGTCCGGAGGACACGGTGGAGCAAACGGTGGAGGTCTGCCCGGCTTGGGTAGAGCACCGCCGTGTCCTCACGGAGGCGATCGGTGGCTACGATCTCTCGCGTCCGGCCCTGGTCCAGGCCATGGTCCGGAGGGAGAGTGCATGGGAGGCAGTCACCTCCTTCTGCGAAGCAGTAATGCTCGCGAAGGAGGAGGCGGAACGCGTGAGGGAGCGGCAGTCTGTGCGCCCTCACGCCTCTAGTCGCCGCAGGAGACGCCCTGGGCGGCGGGAATCGGCCGTTTCCCGGCCACCGTAGGCGCGGGCTTGCGGACGGCGAGCTATGGGCAGCTCGCCGTCCGGTAAGGACCAGGCCCGGGTCGACGGCGCGTTGTGTTCCACGCGTGCCTCAAAGAGATGTCAGCACGCACTGACGGGCTCCGCTACGACCGGTGCCTGCCAGGATTGCGGGTTTGTCCGAAAGGGATACCGCGGCCCTGGCACAAAGGCAACTGAAGGAACCCGGGTGGGTTTTAGTCAGTAAAAGTCTGACACGCCCTCCCGCTCCGCCCACAGCGGGAGAAGTTATTTGATAATTTCCCACCCAAAAAAAAGGAGCGATGAATTATCAAAAAACCGGTCAAATGCGTGTCGGACCACATACAAAGAACGGTTCCGTAGTTGGGATGAATTTATCCCAAGAACAAACTGAACATTGTAGTTCAAAACAAGTTTTCCCATACATTCCAACTGCAAATGGAACTACAATATTGAGAGATTTACCATGTTATTTTAAAACCATAGACTTCTTATGGATTTTCCTGTGTGATCTATAATGAAATATTATCTGTCTTTTATTTCTTATTTTAGTCTCCGTAGTTTTGGAGAGGAATGGTCAGTTTTCATATATTTTCTTAAATAACTTTAATATTATTAAAAAAAAATATCTGAAATCCTTACATTAAGCCCTTTTATTGATATGTCACACGGTAGAGTTTGCAAAACTTTTCATTTTAATTTTCTAGTTTGCCCCTACATTAAAAATTCATTAATTTACGTTATACGTCCGTGTTTGGGTCACAGAAGTTTATATGTGTACCATATTTCAACGTAATCGGCCCAGTAGTTTCGGAGCTAATCGGCTGTGACAGACGGACAGACAGATAAACGAGTGATCCTATAAGAGTTCCGTTTTTTTTTTTTTTCTTTTGAGGAACGGAACCCTAAATACGAGGATACAACGAACTTTTACTTATAAACAGAAGCAGATATGCCAATTTCCTCGTTTCTTACTTCAAAAATGACGAACATCCATACAAACTTCCATGTCCTATTTAACCCCTATAAAAGGGTTAAATAGAAAACCCGAAACCAACCCAAGGGGTTGAATAGGAAATTGGAATTACGAAAATGATGCCTAAGTGCTAATTTTCGTAATTTATAGAACTCTTGTGTTAAATTTAATGCTTCTAGTCCCAGCGGTTTAGGCTGTGAAAGAAAGAAAGAAAGAAAGAAAGAAAAAACATTTATTTGCGGTAAACATGACGCAATAAAGAACATAAACACAAAAAAATAATATGAGAACTATGGAGAAAAATGCGTCACATCCACGCAAAACGGCTATCGCTCAGCATTATGCTGCGACCCTATGCAAGACAGAGCCCCAGCGCTGGTTTTCAGCGACAGCCGGCGTTGACGTAATGACGTCGTCCGGTGAAGCAAACAATTATTAAGACGCTGTACCAGCACAGCGTCTCTCGGGTAGCGCGTTGTCTGTTTAGTAATATAGTTAAGATTTGATAAGTTTGACACATTTTTTGTTAATTTAATGTCCACAAACTCAACAGCAAACCAACGTTGTGTTTTGCAGTGCCTTAACAGGGTTAATGTACAAAAACCGACAGAAATCTATTGTAAAATGTGTGATGTGCATGAGAGCAAATACACTGCTCCAATAACACTCTTTTCTGCAAATATGTGTTCACAATTACGTTTTATAACATGAAAATGAGCGAATAGCAAGAAACAGTAATTGTTACATAATGATAAAATACCCGCATTAATTTTCACAGATAACCATAATCTACTCAGTTTCTTTTATTTTTGTTTATTGTTATTCTTATCATTGTCTGCTGTTTTTTATTTTGTTAATAGTTACTCGAGGTATGTATATTCTATAGTTAATGAAATACCCAATAAAAAAAAATTATGTACCACTTTAAATTTTCTACCACAGTTATCTATTTACTACCATTTTGTATCTTCCACACGGATCTGTGAATAGTGTTCTGCCAGTCCTTCGGTTCAGAAATCAGGTTATCGAACAAGTGTCATAGTCATACGGTAGCGAGTCGACCCTTTGTGAATAGCTATGCTGAGCTGTCTGTGTCTAAATAAAAATAAAATCAAACGTCATTTATTCAAACTAACTAGGCTGAGAATCAGCACTTTTCAAACGTCAAAATTACATAAGACAGTCTCCCAAAACGCCCGCCCTTCACCACTTCCCAGTGAAATCACTGGGAAGTGGTGAAGGGCGGGCGTTTTGGCCGGTTTGGTTTTGGCAGCTAAATAGCTGGGAAGAAGAAGTGGCGCAACAAACTCCCCAGCAGCAAAGCTGTCTGTTCAGTTAGAAAAACTTGATTCTATGCAATAGTACGCAAAAAAAAAAAAAAAAACATTATGCATGGCCATCTACCAGCTAGCACACGCCAATATACCAACAAAAAACATCGAAAACTATACTCAAGCAGAAATAAAAACGTAAACAGAACATACCTAAATAAAAGCCTCCAGGCATAAAGGGCGTGCCAGCTTACATAATTATAGCTAGTTATAGCTGTAACTCGAGTCTCAAATGATAAACTAGGACCGTCGAAATAAAGTAAATAAACAGTTAATGACTAATAGTTAGTTTTAATTTATAGTAGGTAGTGTATATTACAGTTACATAATTACCAGTTGCCTCAATCCACAGTTTTCTTATATCTGGATCTGTTGGAAACCTACAAATAAAATTTTATATGGCTAACCTCAAACCAGATTTTAGACGAAAACGTCACTCAGATACTAAATTATCAATCAAACAATAAACAATAATTGATGGTAATAAACAAAGTTATTTTAATATTACTGATAATAATCATTTGTTTTTAAACTGTCATGGTCACTAATATTATTATTAACATAAGCGTGTGTGTGTTTATCCGTGATCATGGTGCTTGCAACAGCGCCGAAATATCGGGAACTCATAACAATGAATAAACATGGTAAATATCCCGCTTATGTTAATAATAATAATCATTTGTATTCATACAAACATACTAAATAATTGACATTGTGTACAACTTGGTTCAACACTATCGATCGCATGGATTTCGCTGAATTTAAGCTTTGGCTTTGCGCACGTGACGTTCGCAGTGAACACAATATATTGCGCGATCGCTCACTTAGTACAAGATGGTAGGTACCCCCAGGTATTGCAAGCAATGTATAATTTTGCAACTGTTTGCGATTGTATCGTTTTTTACTTAGAAAGTACACAATACTATTATAAGTAATAATTACGAATATCACTTGTATTTTAAGGTTTTTGGACTTACCGGTGAAAGGAAATCCCTTCTCGGGCTACACTACACACCTGGTTTATTTTCCAACACGTTATAATAGCGCAATACGGCATAATTCTATTTTTTTCGTGGAGCTTCGTCCGCTAAAAGAACGCGATTATTGGCCGGTGAAACAAATTTTGGTTGACTTATGAGCGTTTGCAAGTGCGGCGCGCCTGTCCCGCCCACTCTAACCTCCTTTATTTGTTGTGTTGTAAAAACCATGCGAAGCTGGGACGGGGCGCTAGTATAGTATAAACAAAGTCGCTTTTGGTGTCTGCCTGTCAGCCTGTGTGACCGCTTTGATCTTCTAAACTACATAACGAATCATGATGCGGTTTCCACCATCATTAAGAGAATTTATTCCGGAAAGTTGATGTGTATAATACACTAGCTTCTGCCCGCGACTTCGTCCGCATTAAATTTCTAGTTCACCCGACCCACCCCGTCGCAACACATTGCCTGCCCGTGCTTTTACTTAGTTTTCGCATAAACTTTCATTTTAAAAAAATGGTGTTCTAGTTAATAGGAATGTAATTCTTCCTCAAGAATTGGGCTGTAAAATGCAAAAATATTTTTTCAAATCCAACTCACAGTTCCAGAGATTAACGCGTTCAAAAAACAAAAACCAAGTGCGAGTCGGACTTGCGCACGAAGGGTTCCGTACCATCCATACAAATTCTTATCCTTACTAATATTATTCATGTGAAAGTAACTCTGTCTGTCTGTCTATTTGTCTGTCTGTCTGTATGTTACGTTTTGACGCCTAAACCGCTGAACCGATCGTCATGAAATTTGGCAAAGATATAGCCTGGGATATGGAGAAGGACTAAGGTTACTTTTTACGCGATAACCGACATCCACGCGGGCGGAGCCGTGGGCAAAAGCTATCCATACTAATATTATAAATGTGAAAGTAGCTCTGTCTGTATGTCTGTCTGTCTGCATGTTACGTTTTCACGCCTAAACCGCTGAACCGATCGACCTGGGATATAGAGAAGGACATAGGCTACTTTTTTACGCGATAACCGACATCCACGCGGGCGAAGCAAAAAAAAACGGCAAAAAAATCATGTCTGTTGTATGGGAGCCCTTAAATATATATTTTTTCTATTCTTTAGTATTTGTTGTTATAGCGGCAACAGAAATACATCATAATTATGTGAAAATTTCAACTGTTTAACTATCACGGTTCATGAGATACAGCCTGGTGACAGACGGACAGACAGACGGACAGCGGAGTTTTAGTAATAGGGTCCCATTTTACCCTTTTGGTACGGAACCCTAAAAACTAACTCTTCAGCTTTAGAATAGACTACCTCGCAGAGTTGATCATTATTTTGCTGCGGAGTTATTATAAAACAGTTTTATCTCCTAAGATATTCATTGAAATTAAATGATGTAAGGGCAACTTTGTTCAAAATTAAATACTTGTGATGAATAACGTATTTATTTGGATAAGGATTAATACCATGTTTATGAAAACTCCTTCACAAATAATGCATTAATTTCGAACAAATTTGATTACCATAAAAAAGGTTATAGTGAGTCAATCTTAAAAGATAGACATATGCTGTCGCGGACTTTTTTTTTGAAAATTTAAAGAGGAATAATTCCATCATACATGATATTTGCGTAACTTAAACCGTTTACGCAGCGCACGCAGCGGAAGCTCTCAAAAAGGAATATTTTTTCCCGTTTTTGCAACATTTTTCATTTATGCTCCGCTCCTTTTGGTTGTAGCGTGTTGTTATATAGCCTATAATATTCCTCAATAAATGGACTATCTAACACAAAAATAATTTTTCAATTCCAACCAGCAGTTCCTGAGATTAGCGCGTTCAAACAAACAAACATAGATTAAGTATAGATTAAGTATAGATTAAGTATAGATTAAGTATAGATTAAGTATAGATTAATATGAAACTTAAATCCTTGCGAAGCAGTGGCGGGTCAACCAGTCTTGAGCAAGCGTGGCGATCCATGCTCGTGCCTTGCAGTTGGACAGTGCCAGGCGGGAATGATACATGACACGTTGGTCGTTCAGGTCTGAACCTGGGCACGCGGCAGTGCGGCGCGTCCGTGGACGACGTGGAGCTGCCGGCGTGGGCGGCCGACGCGCGCCTGTTCACGCTCATGCACCGCCAGGCGCTGGAGGCGCAGCACGTCACCGAGCACCTGCCGCACTGGATCGACCTGGTGTTCGGCTACAAGCAGACCGGCCAGGCGGCCCTCGACGCCCTCAACGTGTTCCCGGCCTGTGTGAGTAGAGCGTGTTGTATGTAGCAGGCGCAGCGCGTTCAGAGCTCTTTGGAAACACCACATACTCAATAAGTTAGTTATATAGTTTAACATCCCTTGTAACCAAGTGTAATAGTATTTTTTTTTTTGTCATCACCCCTATTATTCTACTTACAATATGAATCTATGAATATGAGTTGTAATATTTGTATTGTTGAAGATGTCAAAAGTTTGAAAATGTTTGTATCTCCTGCATTGTTACCAGTAAAGTATTTTGAACAAGAAAATTTTCGTTTTTTAGGGTTCCGTAGTAAACAAGAAACCCGTATAGTTTCGCCTTGTCCGTCTCTCTGTCTGTCCGCGGCTTAGCTCAGAGACTCTTAGTGCTAGAAAGCTGTAATTTGATTTGAGTATACTGCTCTGTCAAGAAAGTAACGGGAAAAGATCAATAATACACAAAATGTTTGTTATTCCTCCAAATTTATTTTATCACCTTCAAAGTATGCTCCTTCAGAAATGATACACTTACGCCAAGGAATAATCCAATCATCAAAACATTTTTTAAACGCTGTTTCCAGAATTGAGTTCAGTTCTCGCCGCGAATTCTCCTTTATGTCTTCTACCGATTGAAAACGGGTGCCACGAAGTGGTAATTTGAGTTTAGGAAAAAGAAAGAAGTCGGCTGGAGCCATATCTGGTGAATATGGTGGTTGCTCGATGGTATTTGTTGAGTGTTTGGTCAAAAATTCGTTCACAATGATGGCCATGTGTGAAGGCGCATTATCGTGGTGCAAAATCCAAGAATTTTCTTTCCACAAATCTGGCCTTTTTCTTCGAATTTGCTCTCTTAAATACCGCATAACGCTCAAATAATATTTTTTATTTACCGTTTGACCTTCCGGCAAGAAATCCGAGTGCACAACACCGCGATAGTCAAAGAAAACAGTCAACATGACTTTGACTTTTGATCGACTTTGGCGTGGTTTTTTCGGTTTCGGTTCAGTTGGAAGGCGCCACTCCGAAGCTTGTTGACTAGTTTGCATGTCAAACTCGTAAACCCACGTCTCGTCACCAGTAACAATGCGTTTCATGAATGTTGGATGGGAATTGACTCGTTCTAGCATGTCCTCAGCGACTCTCATGCAATTGAGTTTTTGAAGAAAATTCAGGTCTTTTGGGACTAGCCGAGCGGTAACATGTTTCATACCCAAATGATTAGTTAAAATGGTACGGATCAACTCGTGAGATTCAGAAAGTTCGGCGGCAATCTCTCTCAAAGTTGAATGAGGATTTTCAGTCACTATTTCCTTCACTTTTGCGATGTTAACTTCAGTTGCAGACGTTGATGGCCTACCAGAGCGAGGCAAATCTTCCATCACATCTCGACCACTTTGAACGCTTTGTACCACTCATAAGCACGTTTTTGATAAAGCCGATTCACCGTAAGCCTTCTGTAACATTTTCAGTGACTTCGAACACGAAATTCCATTGGCGATGCAAAATTTAAGACAAACTCTTTGTTCCGTGTTTTTGTCCATAATTAAATTCGCTATACACACCAGATATGATATAAATAAAAACAGCACTGTATTTAATATAAATAACAGATGCAACTCAAACTCCGCGCCCAAATGGAAAACAGTTGTGCCAATCTAACAACAACAATAAAAACAAAAATTATAATTTGGAACCATAAACAAATCATCCATTCCCGATACTTTTTTGACTGAATGTACATATTAATTAAAGGCGACACTGGGTTCACAGAGTTTCGAGACAATATAATCTGTCTGGCTGGTGCCTCCTCCTTTATCATCGGAATGCAAACACACATACGGAAAGGTTTGTACCTCTAGATAGCCTTGTTTAATCATAAATTGTTTTCTCTTTAGACCTATTACGGTTTTGACCCATCTGCGCTGGAGGAGGAAGTGGACCGCACGGCCGCAGCCGCCATGGTGCGCACGTACGGCCAGGCGCCGCGCCAGCTGCTGCGGGCTCCGCACCCGCACGCCGCGCACGACCTCACGCAGCATGCGACTGACCAGGTATCATTCAACTTGACCAACAGTCGGCAATCACGGCCAGGCGCCGCGCCAGCTGCTGCGGGCTCCGCACCCGCACGCCGCGCACGACCTCACGCAGCATGCGACTGACCAGGTATCATTCAACTTGACCAACAGTCGGCAATCACGGCCAGGCGCCGCGCCAGCTGCTGCGGGCTCCGCACCCGCACGCCGCGCACGACCTCACGCAGCATGCGACTGACCAGGTATCATTCAACTTGACCAACAGTCGGCAATCACGGCCAGGCGCCGCGCCAGCTGCTGCGGGCTCCGCACCCGCACGCCGCGCACGACCTCACGCAGCATGCGACTGACCAGGTATCATTCAACTTGACCAACAGTCGGCAATCACGGCCAGGCGCCGCGCCAGCTGCTGCGGGCTCCGCACCCGCACGCCGCGCACGACCTCACGCAGCATGCGACTGACCAGGTATCATTCAACTTGACCAACAGTCGGCAATCACGGCCAGGCGCCGCGCCAGCTGCTGCGGGCTCCGCACCCGCACGCCGCGCACGACCTCACGCAGCATGCGACTGACCAGGTATCATTCAACTTGACCAACAGTCGGCAATCACGGCCAGGCGCCGCGCCAGCTGCTGCGGGCTCCGCACCCGCACGCCGCGCACGACCTCACGCAGCATGCGACTGACCAGGTATCATTCAACTTGACCAACAGTCGGCAATCACGGCCAGGCGCCGCGCCAGCTGCTGCGGGCTCCGCACCCGCACGCCGCGCACGACCTCACGCAGCATGCGACTGACCAGGTATCATTCAACTTGACCAACAGTCGGCAATCACGGCCAGGCGCCGCGCCAGCTGCTGCGGGCTCCGCACCCGCACGCCGCGCACGACCTCACGCAGCATGCGACTGACCAGGTATCATTCAACTTGACCAACAGTCGGCAATCACGGCCAGGCGCCGCGCCAGCTGCTGCGGGCTCCGCACCCGCACGCCGCGCACGACCTCACGCAGCATGCGACTGACCAGGTATCATTCAACTTGACCAACAGTCGGCAATCACGGCCAGGCGCCGCGCCAGCTGCTGCGGGCTCCGCACCCGCACGCCGCGCACGACCTCACGCAGCATGCGACTGACCAGGTATCATTCAACTTGACCAACAGTCGGCAATCACGGCCAGGCGCCGCGCCAGCTGCTGCGGGCTCCGCACCCGCACGCCGCGCACGACCTCACGCAGCATGCGACTGACCAGGTATCATTCAACTTGACCAACAGTCGGCAATCACGGCCAGGCGCCGCGCCAGCTGCTGCGGGCTCCGCACCCGCACGCCGCGCACGACCTCACGCAGCATGCGACTGACCAGGTATCATTCAACTTGACCAACAGTCGGCAATCACGGCCAGGCGCCGCGCCAGCTGCTGCGGGCTCCGCACCCGCACGCCGCGCACGACCTCACGCAGCATGCGACTGACCAGGTATCATTCAACTTGACCAACAGTCGGCAATCACGGCCAGGCGCCGCGCCAGCTGCTGCGGGCTCCGCACCCGCACGCCGCGCACGACCTCACGCAGCATGCGACTGACCAGGTATCATTCAACTTGACCAACAGTCGGCAATCACGGCCAGGCGCCGCGCCAGCTGCTGCGGGCTCCGCACCCGCACGCCGCGCACGACCTCACGCAGCATGCGACTGACCAGGTATCATTCAACTTGACCAACAGTCGGCAATCACGGCCAGGCGCCGCGCCAGCTGCTGCGGGCTCCGCACCCGCACGCCGCGCACGACCTCACGCAGCATGCGACTGACCAGGTATCATTCAACTTGACCAACAGTCGGCAATCACGGCCAGGCGCCGCGCCAGCTGCTGCGGGCTCCGCACCCGCACGCCGCGCACGACCTCACGCAGCATGCGACTGACCAGGTATCATTCAACTTGACCAACAGTCGGCAATCACGGCCAGGCGCCGCGCCAGCTGCTGCGGGCTCCGCACCCGCACGCCGCGCACGACCTCACGCAGCATGCGACTGACCAGGTATCATTCAACTTGACCAACAGTCGGCAATCACGGCCAGGCGCCGCGCCAGCTGCTGCGGGCTCCGCACCCGCACGCCGCGCACGACCTCACGCAGCATGCGACTGACCAGGTATCATTCAACTTGACCAACAGTCGGCAATCACGGCCAGGCGCCGCGCCAGCTGCTGCGGGCTCCGCACCCGCACGCCGCGCACGACCTCACGCAGCATGCGACTGACCAGGTATCATTCAACTTGACCAACAGTCGGCAATCACGGCCAGGCGCCGCGCCAGCTGCTGCGGGCTCCGCACCCGCACGCCGCGCACGACCTCACGCAGCATGCGACTGACCAGGTATCATTCAACTTGACCAACAGTCGGCAATCACGGCCAGGCGCCGCGCCAGCTGCTGCGGGCTCCGCACCCGCACGCCGCGCACGACCTCACGCAGCATGCGACTGACCAGGTATCATTCAACTTGACCAACAGTCGGCAATCACGGCCAGGCGCCGCGCCAGCTGCTGCGGGCTCCGCACCCGCACGCCGCGCACGACCTCACGCAGCATGCGACTGACCAGGTATCATTCAACTTGACCAACAGTCGGCAATCACGGCCAGTATTGTTGACTCCTGCTTCTTTTAGGTTTTTAGCATAGGCACTGTAATTTTAAATTAGAATGGAATAATATATCTAAATGAAAGCTACTTAATTTCATATGGTTGTTTTTTTAAATGATTACAATTAAGTGTGATAGCTGATATATAAATTCATTTTAATCGATTTGGCGTCAATCGTAACTATAACAAGTTTATTGTACTTTTGTTATAAAGTGTGCATCAAAAATAACCTTTTTTAACTTCTGTCTAATGCTATTATAAATGGAGTATAGGTACCTATATTAAACAAAATTATTTAGATACCTAAGTAATTTCTTTTTCACACATTGGCATATACTTAGCTTGCCACCAGGCGATAATAAACACATCTCACTGTATAGGTCTAGAATAACGGTTCATAGTGTATAATATAATGTTTTACCTGAAAATAAAACAGTTATTATATACGGAACCTTATTCTAGACCTATATTTTTAATCCTGCCTGGTGGACTCATAATCCACCGGAAGTGAGATGCAATGTGAAGAGCCCGCCTGACTGTTCGGGCAAGTCCATGCCACCTCCCCCCGGCCACAGCGGGGTGGAGCCGGGTGGGAGGGGAATAAGAGAGGTCGTGACGTCAGATCCGGAAAGTTGCTGTCTCACTGTATAGGTCTAGAATAAGGTTCCGTATATAATAACTGTTTTATTTTCAGGTAAAACATTATATTATGTACTGTATGTGTATTTAATATACTGGTATCGGAGTTCCTCGTCATTTGACAATTTCTTAACTTTAAGATGCATTTTGTCCCGCTTCCGTATACACCGCACTATGGCAACTGTAATCACGGTTTTTTTTTAAATATATTTGTTTTGGTTGTATTATTTTTGGTGATTTCACGCAGCGTATCGACTAGGAACTCCGCGGTATCATTCACATTTTGCAAGTTATAATACCTGTCCTAAACGATGTTGTCTAAGTCCGTCCTTAGTTGTTCATAATTAATTAGTAGTACTCAGTCCTTTTTTTGCGAAGTGAATGTCTTCTATGTGCAACAGTATAGAACAATGATCTGTAAGTGGGTCAAATATAAAGGTTTTAACCTGCTTATGCGTCTTGACCATAAAATGATCAAGGCAGTTGCACTGTCTGGTAGGCTTGTCAACACCTTGTCTTAGATCATGAGCAGCTAGCATAGTGATGTATTCCGCAACGTGGCCCGTGATCTTTTCTGGAAGGATGTTGATGTTAATATCCCCAGCGAGAATAATATTTTAGGAGTGAATGCTAGTGAGAAGTTCGTTGACAGAGGTAATAAATTAGTTAACCATTTCTTGTAATCAAGTGATATAGTGACTCAATAGAGAAACCATTTTACCTATTTCTATTAAAATAAGACTAACTTTTACCAAATATACCACATCTTACCAATACGAGAATGCTGTGTTAGCTCACCATTGCACTGAGCATTACTTTCTATATGGTCCTTCGAGCCGGATGAAGCAGCGACCTACAGATGCAACAAGAAAGAAAATAATGCTGCAGTATGTGACGCTAATTTGAGGTGTATATTCCAAAGGTGCCGGTATGGGCAGGCGTAGTAGGCGCGCGCTGGGGCCGCTACTGCGGCTCGCCGGCGCTGGGCCCCGTGTGCGTGGTGGCGCGTCGCAGCTGCGCCGGCGCCGCGCGCCTGCACGCGCTGCCGCACGCGCGCTCCGTGGCCGTCGCCGCCCGGGCCACGGCGCTGGTCGCCATGCACGGTAATATAGGAATACAGGCATACAGGCGCGCGGGAATTTGAGGAAAAGATAGTCTGTAAAGTCGTGTAAGATGTGGAAAGCCGCCACTCATTAACCACTCTCAGCTATGTTGTAGGATGGAAGAATATAAAACGAATGGTTTCATACCAACTAGTAGATTTGCAGATTAATTTGATACGTCATTGCGCCATCAATTGAAAATATATGGGGTTTAATAGTGCAAAGGTGGGAAGCACGAGACGAGAGATGTCCTGATTGCATGCAGTTGTGGGATAGTTTACATGGCACAGATATTTATGTGCAAATAGTGTGAGCTCCATGCTTCGACGTTTTCTAAGCTGCATTGATAATAATGGAGGTCACAAAAATATTAATTAAAAAATGTAGATTATTTTTACGGGGAATGGGCTGGCTGTTATAGTAGGTAATAAGTTAGTTTATGATTGTAAGATTGAGGTCAAGTTTCAATCTTCTTTTCGTCAAGAAAACGAACACTTAAGCTATAATCTCAAAACACACAGATAAATTTAATGTAGCGGTTTATTCATTTTGTTTGTAATATAAGCGTTGTAAATAAATACTGTTGTTTTAAAATCACACTTTTTTATTAAATTTATTAAAAAAATAAAAAATAATTGGGTGATTATTTCACTGTTCTTTTAATTGCTATTATTTATTTTATTCCTATTTTCAACAATATTTGACTAAATTTAATATAATACCTATTGTTGCAAAACAAATATGATAAAAAGAAAAACTCCTCTTGTGGATCGAATCCACGGCCTGTGTTTATGAGTCCGATACCTGATTCTACCTAGTGACGATGCTCATTATAATAGCGCGAATTTTAGGAATGTACTGAACCGGCTAAACAAAAGACCCGCCTGTCGAAACAAAAGACGACGAGACGACGACAATGGACTGTGTGTGTATGTGTGTGTGGTGAGGTGAGGTCTCATTAGTCATTAGGTTGACTGCGTTAAGTCAAAAGGAAGTTCGCATTGCTACGTCCATAAAAATATTATCATTAAAGTGCTACTGTACTTATGACCGCTGACTGTACAGTCTAGTATTTTGTATCTTTGTATCACTTTAAAAATGAAAGAACTTGAAAATTTGAGAATCCTGAAGACGCAGAAATAAAGAGCAATTTTATAGCTAATATTGTTATTCAGAATACAAAGAGTCCTTATTATGTAAAATCTGTCAAAAATTGTATTGGAAAGCCTTTTTAGATGTGGAAGTTGATTAATAATATAACTTGCAATAAAATAAAAATTAACTCAACCTCTACGAAACTTGAAGGTCCGATTACCGATACATAACTTATATGTGAGAGTTTCAATCATAACTATTCAACAATTGGTACAGTGCTAGCAAGTAAAATCCCTAAATGTAATCAAAATAATGCAACTGACACGCTTTCGAGATTGAGTACAAATACGCATGTATAAAACTTGCAGAGTTGTCACCAACCACTACTAAAGAAGTTTAAAAATTATTGACGAATTTAAACTAACACTAGCACAGGCATCGATGGCATCAGTACTAAAATATTTAAAAGTATTAAAGATTTACTTTTGGAAGACTTAACAAAATGCATTAACAAAATTCTTCAGGAATATTTCCAGATACATTAAAAATCGCCAAAGTCACACCGATACATATGTATAACCGGAAACAACGCAGATGTGAGTTCTGTTTTACCGATTATTTCTAAAATATACGAACAAACTACTTACATAAATTCTATAAATTTTATTTCCAAAAAACAATATGGCTTCCGACAGAAATCAAACACCCTATCCGCGATTATTGACCTTATTACTAACTTAAAAACTAACATTTATTTTAAAAAAAATTGCTTTTGGGATCTCCATTGATTTAAAAAAGGCATTTGACACTGTAAGTCACAAACTTCTTCTTAAAAAACTAGAAAGTATTAGTATTACTGGCTTTGCATTAAAAATATTAAATTCTTATATAACTAGGTACCAAGTAGTCGGTATTGTTGAACATCGAAGTGAACCCAACCCTGTGGAATACCACAAGGTTCTATACTAGGGCCTGTATTATTCCTTATTTACATCAACAATATTAATGAAATCTGACTTATGGGAGTTATTTCACTATATGCCGACGATACTAGTCTTTTTTACTTTGGCAGTAATATAGAAGAAATTGTTAAAGAAGCACAAAGTGCTCTTAATAGACTAGCTATCTGGTTCCAATGCAATCGGCTTACTATAAATGCTAATAAAACGAAATACCTACATGATATTTAGTGCTAAAAATAAATTTCATGCACATGGAGAATTAAATATGAATGGTCAACCCTTATTAAAAACAAATACTGAGAAATATTTAGGTCTTACTCTTGATGATAAACTTACAATCAAACCTCACATTGAGAAAGTAAGAAAAAAGATATCACTACTGACTGGTGCACTTTGAGGAATTGTCCGATGTCTTTCACTACAGGTCAGATATATTATTTATAATTCGATGGTTAAATCAAATCTCGATAATTTAATCGAAATATGGGGAAGTGCTGCCAAAACTCGTTACAATTTTTTTTAAATAAAATGATTCAAGTCTTATTCAATTAAGATTATTTAACATCTTCTCAAAAGGTTTTAAAATAAACAAATTTAATAAATACTGATCAAATTTATAAATATAATACTTGCATGCGTGTACGTAAAATAATTAATATAGACATAACATACACAAATAACATTTATAAAAAGATTGCAAATTCAAAAACGCATGACGAGGCAGGCTAACCTTATAATTTTAAGAGCACCGAGGTAAAAACTACAGTAGAAAGACTGACGTATATGAGGGGGCTGAACTCTAACTCTATACCTAAACTAATTAAGGAATCGAAATCACTTCCAACTTTTAAGAGGCTAGTAAAGCACCACCTGAAGAATGTATGAATTGTAAGTTTTTACGGTTTTATAACTTAATTTTAAACCGTCGCTTCATAGGAAAGAATAATTGTATTCTTTTTGAGCGAAATAAATTTTATTAAACCGTAAACCGAGGAAAAAAGGAAAGAATTAAAAACTAAGTTTTTACTGTTTACGTACAAGGTCAGTTTTTAATTATTTCCTTTATAAAGTTAGGACATATAATAAATACCTTTTGAAGCTATGGCAGTGAGTAGACTATTGCATAGAAAAATACATATACTCGTATTTAATGGCTGAGTATCATTCTGCGGTATTGACATTACGATGCAATAAAATAACACTGAGTCGGTAAAACAGATTCTACCGTGCAATGAGCAGACAATATTTATTTAATTTAAGGTGATGAACATATTTTGATGTGGCTGTTCTCCTCTGCATCGTTAATTTTGCAAAATTGGCTACAAATGTTCAGTTACCAAAATGTCAATCCCCATTCCAGGAGAGGCAGCTAGCAGCACACAGAACAGCGAACAGACGCCGCTGGCGCTGGTGTCGTGGGGCCACTCCGACAACATCGTGCGCCTGAAGCGTCGCCGGGACACGCGGCCGGACCTGCTGCTGCATGTGTGTGCGCTCGACCAGGTATGACGTCACCCTCAGAGCACACAGAATATATATTTAAAAAAAAAATATAAGAAAAATAAAAACATCATAATTTTTTATTTCATGTTCTCTAAGAGTTACAATCACGAAAATAATATATGTTATGCTCCTTTATGTGCACTATTACTCATAAAAATTACGTGAAAAAAAGTTGGTGTAACACTTCGAAAAAAAAAAATGTGATTCGCGCCTTATAGTGTACTGCAGTACTTTATGGTCGACACCACATCACATATATTTTTTTTTCGAGATTTTACCAAGTTATTATAGAAAATAAATAGCAAAGTCTACCGTATTTATAGTCTGCGACGGAAAGGAGTTACGTGGGTGAGGTAAATAAGACCCACGTACCTTGTTAACATAAAAAAATATATTTTATACAAAGAATTACAGATGGGGTGGGCAAGTTTATGGTCACACAAGATTCCCTCAATTTCCTTGGGAGTAGCGCAGTACTCTCCTGGCTCAGCTGGTGTGACGATGACCACAGCGGGTGTGCCACGCTGCAGACGCCAGGAGTGGTGACGGTCGGCAGATGGTCTTGCCTGACCCGTAGAGTGCTCGACGCGGCCACGCGGTTACTAAATATGTACCCGGCGCGGAGCCCGATGATGCTCGGCTTAACCGGCAGGTGGTAGATGGAGCACAGCGCTCGGATTCCAACGATATCGTTGGATTACGTTGGAGTGATAAGCCAGAACTTTGAAGATGATGAGCCGGAACTTTGGAGATGATGAGCCGGAACTTTGGACCCTGGAATCATACGTCCAGCGTGTCCTAAGATGGCCCGTAAAGTTCATCTCCGCTGATTGTGACACCAAGCATAAGCAAAGCGAGATGTACTGGTGCGCTGATGATAGTGGTGTGTGTGGATGTCACAATCAGTACGGAGTTTACAAAATATGGAGTGAGAAGCACGACATGACTTGCGCATATTTACAAGTAGGTAGTAGGTACAATATAATTATAAAAATTTAGCTGATGGCAAAAATAGGTTGCAATTGAAACAGCAACAGAAGGCATAATTAGCTAAACAATAAAAGGTGTTTAGCCAAACAAGCGACATGCCCTTGCGTTGACCTAGAAAAGTAGGAACACGAAATATAAAAAGCGACATTCTTCAACACTTGCCCAATATGGGGTTACATTGAATTTATTACTCATTACTATCCATAGTTAGTCGATTAGAATGTTAAAATTAACCGTTGCCATCGTAGACCACCGTGGCCGTCGAGGTCTCACGGACAAGTCGCGCCGCTGAGAATGAGCGACGCGAGCGTGAGCCTCCGAGGTCTCACGGACAAGTCGCGCCGCTGAGAATGAGCGACGCGAGCGTGAGCCTCCGAGGTCTCACGGACAAGTCGCGCCGCTGAGAATGAGCGACGCGAGCGTGAGCCTCCGAGGTCTCACGGACAAGTCGCGCCGCTGAGAATGAGCGACGCGAGCGTGAGCCTCCGAGGTCTCACGGACAAGTCGCGCCGCTGAGAATGAGCGACGCGAGCGTGAGCCTCCGAGGTCTCACGGACAAGTCGCGCCGCTGAGAATGAGCGACGCGAGCGTGAGCCTCCGAGGTCTCACGGACAAGTCGCGCCGCTGAGAATGAGCGACGCGAGCGTGAGCCTCCGAGGTCTCACGGACAAGTCGCGCCGCTGAGAATGACCGACGCGAGCGTGAGCCTCCGAAGTCTCATGTACAAGTCGCGCCGCTGAGAATGACCGACGCGAGCGTGAGCCTCCGAGGTCTCACGGACAAGTCGCGCCGCTGAGAATGAGCGACGCGAGCGTGAGCCTCCGAGGTCTCACGGACAAGTCGCGCCGCTGAGAATGAGCGACGCGAGCGTGAGCCTCCGAGGTCTCACGGACAAGTCGCGCCGCTGAGAATGAGCGACGCGAGCGTGAGCCTCCGAGGTCTCACGGACAAGTCGCGCCGCTGAGAATGAGCGACGCGAGCGTGAGCCTCCGAGGTCTAACGGACGAGTCGCGCCGCTGAGAATGAGCGACGCGAGCGTGAGCCTCCGAGGGCTCACGGACAAGTCGCGCCGCTGAGAATGAGCGACGCGAGCGTGAGCCTCCGAGGTCTCACGGACAAGTCGCGCCGCTGAGAATGAGCGACGCGAGCGTGAGCCTCCGAGGTCTCACGGACAAGTCGCGCCGCTGAGAATGAGCGACGCGAGCGTAAGCCTCCGTAGACAGCATGTGACGGTGTGGCGAGCCGACGCGCACCGAATGACGACCCGGGTTCGCCAAGATGGTGGCAAGGGAGAGGGAATCGCCAACAAGACGAGTTCTCCTGAGGCGATCCAAGGTCACGCGCATTGCGTTTAATAATAAAGACGTTAACAATTTGTTATTGATGATCGATGGTAATGATTACAACAGTATTCTCCGTTATTGCTGTGATTGCCCCAATGGCAACAGTACAGTTGCAGTGGGATGTTGTTCTCATACAGCAACTATCATTTATTATTTGTAATATGGACTATATTTGTCTCTTAGAGAACAAGAAATAAAAAATTATGATTTATTTATTTTATTTATATTTTATTTAAAAAAAATACATAAAATTAAAAAAAATATATATATATATATATAATATACTCCGTAATGAAACCTAAAGGTTCGCTTTGGTTTCTCTTCTCTAGCTTAATTAGTTTTTGAGATATATTACTTTGAATAATAAACTGAATATAATTTACTTTTAGAAGAAAAGTTCGTTACCACTACATAAGTCAGACTAAATACGAGTAACTCTCTACGACTAAATAGTCTTAAATAATAGTCTAGTCATAGTAATTATTATTAGGTGGTATTTGTTAAAATATCTATTAGTTTATATTATTTGTATATGTGTATTAGTATCATAAAACTATATAAATTCTCGTAATCAAGAAGTTAGTATTTTAGACATTATTTTTGTACCCTATCACTGTTTTTATATTTAACCCAAAGGTTGACTGGTAGAGAATGCCTTGTGGCATTAAGTCCGCCTATGTATCACTATTGTACATGAAGTTTAAATAAATAAATAAATAATAGTCATGCGTACGGTTATTTTTTTCCATATCTCAAGGATAAAACGGTAGCTGGTCGCGAAATGTACATTAACCTACCTACTGTACCTTATCCTCTCAACTGTGAGTATTTTATGTATATATTTATAGATATATGTATTTATATTTTTGTAGCTTTATTTAAGTAAATGTTATATTCAATATTTTAGTTTAAGACTTCGCATATTCATATCATTCTCTTCATGTTCTCACACACTATTGTCTACATTTCTTTTTCATTTCTCCTTTCGCAGGTCTGCTGGAAGAAATTTCTTAAGAAATAAGCAGTACCTTTGTACTGAAATTATAATTATGTCGTATCTCTATGTATTTAACTGTGTGTTCATAAATAATAAAATAAATAAATAAATTGTGTTTGTACATCAAGTCGATCTTAAAACAATTTTCGCTATAGGTTCCCATTTGGGGGCCGACCCGTCATACTTATCCGGTCAGACCCTTTCATGACGATCGGTTCAGCGGTTTAGGCGTGAAAACGTAATATACAGACAGAGTTACTTTCACGTTTATAATATTAGTATGGATAAATAAAATCTGTAGAAGTACACCGTTGAAAAGTAATTTTTAATAGTTATTCAATTTATCAACACATTTCCAGTCAGGGCAAAAACTTATAAACTAAGCGACTGCGCGCTAAGTATACCCTGTGGGGTAATGACCTCGGCTAAGGGCGTCGCTGGGGGGAGACAGCAAGGGACAGGTTAGATCGTATTGTAATTATTAAGGAACGAATTTTAAGCTACAGATTCATCGGCGCGGGCTGGCTTGAACATGGGTTGGGGCCGGCTGCAAGCTTATAAGCTTTAAAATGATAAAATTATAGCTTTAACATTATAGAGGTACGTTTCCCCCCGCGCCACACTGCGCCGCAACAGTGCCACCGCGCCTTAACCGTCACCGAGCACGCGTGACTCGACGCGGCACATGGCGCTATGAGATAATCTTTCAATTATTCGATTCTGCATCCCATGAGTGGCTTTGATGTGATGCGCGCACAACCGAACAAACAAACCGACAATCGGACAAAAATGTCAAAAGATGAATGTTACGATTCCCCAGATAACGAAGGTAGTGTCGTCGTGCGCGACGGCCGGCTGCCCGTACCCGCTGGTGCTGGGCCACTTGTCGGGGCGCGTGGCGTGCGTGCGCGTGCGCTCGGCGGGCGGCGCGGCGCGCGCGTCGCTGCGCACGCTGCACGCGCACGCCGCGCCCGTGGCGGGCCTGCACGTGTGCGCGCGCGCCGGCCTGCTCGTCAGCGCCAGCACGGACGGCCACATCGTGCTCTGGGATCTCTACAAGTGAGTTATCATCGATAATTACTAATTACTCAATGGCTACAAGCAGACCGGCCAGGCGGCCCTCGACGCCCTCAACGTGTTCCCGGCCTGTGTGAGTAGAGCGTGTTGTATGTAGCAGGCGCAGCGCGTTCAGAGCTCTTTGGAAACACCACATACTCAATAAGTTAGTTATATAGTTTAACATCCCTTGTAACCAAGTGTAATAGTATTTTTTTTTTTGTCATCACCCCTATTATTCTACTTACAATATGAATCTATGAATATGAGTTGTAATATTTGTATTGTTGAAGATGTCAAAAGTTTGAAAATGTTTGTATCTCCTGCATTGTTACCAGTAAAGTATTTTGTACAAGAAAATTTTAAATAAAATTGCTAATTTTTGTTAGAATTAACTGTCTCTCCCCCCCCCCCCCCCCCGCCAGCTAAATGGTTGTACTTGGATATGTAAAAAAAATTACAGCAGTAGTATATATAACGAAGTTAAAAGGAAAACTATCACAGCCAAGTAGGCGTCACAAGTTACCGAGTAATAGTCAACCAACTTACATTTACAGTTGAAAAACATGTTCTCCCATACATTCTGTATGGAAGAACATGTTTTTAACTACTATGTTAAGGTTGTTCTTGGTCTGATATGTTATGTACTGATGTCGAAATGTGTCATTTTTACAGTCCCATAATAAGACACAACAGAGTTTCAGTTAACCACTTAAGTACACAAGATCGGTTTATGACGCTCGCGCTCTACAAAGTCGAACTTTTTTTTATGTGTGACTTCTTTCCTCTCACTTTCTGTGGGAGTGATTTCATGAAAAGGGACGGAAGTCTGTAACAGGACGTCGGGGAAGCTCGCGTAATTTGCTTTGACTTATGAGCCCGCGCGGTAGGAGTTGGCCGTCAAATGGGATGGTGGACCATTTTATTTTTATTTCTAAATGCACGTCATAAAAAAGTGAAATCCAAGATGGCAGCTGCAAATTTTTGCAACATGGGTATCGTTTTTATGGTTTATCAGATCGACTACTGTAAGGCTCGCTCGTCAACGTCGTTTAACTTGATATTAACGAACAAAAAATGACACAATCCCCACATTTAGTAAATTTTCGATTGCTTAAAACATAATTATCTGCTCCTTTACAGATTAATCTACATCCGCACCCTACCAAACCGTGACATGCTATCAGTGACGCACGTCACGATCAGCGAAACTCTCTGCGACATCGCGTCAGTGCACGACATGGCGAGCAACGTCAACAACAGTGACGTCAGCGGTGACGTTACGCCTGAAGCGGCCGACGTCGGTGACAACCACTCGGAGGCGTACGAGAAAGACGCGGCCTACAAGTACAAGTCGCTGATCAGAGTGCATACTGTGAACGCGAGGTTTGTTGGTGAGTACTGCAACTATATTATCATTAATATAACCTATAACACTGATGTCACACCAGCATAGCTAATTATAACCGTTCGATACGCTTCCGCTTCGAATCGAACATCAATTAACTTTGCCAAAAGAATTCTCTATAAGCTGTTCAAAAAACCAAAACCCGAACATTTTGTCAGTTTAAATCAAATAAACGACCGCCATTCTTCGGGGCGAGGAAAATTGGTCATTGAAAATGTGTCATTTTCGTTTCTACAACTTGTCGAAAGGTTATGAATAGCTATGCAGTGCAGATAATAAATAGTATTTACGAAAAAATAAGTGAGATAAGTGACCAGACTGTATTGACTGCGGTAAAAATCTATGATTGTTCTGACCGCTTGAGACAGGGCAGCTTACATCCGGGATTTTTTTTTTTTTTTTTTGTATCCCTCAACACCTGCCTTAGGGATATACGATAAGGATACAACACAACAGATTTAAATATAAGGCGGACGATATACAGTAAAAAAAGTGATGTAAAGTGTATATTTACGTCAAGTGAAATACACGAGAAATTAGCTAACAACATTGACGAAACCTATCTATAAATAAAAATGAAATGCTGTTCGTTGGTAAGCCCATCAATTGAAAACGGTTGGACCGCTTTGACTATTTTGTTTTTTTAAATAATGTTCCTTATAGTCCAATTGAGGTTTTAAAAAAAAGTTTTTGTAAAATGTTCACATTCGGGAAAAACTGAACGTCCTTTTTTCTATAGGATTGTTGTATGAACTATTAAAATTTGCACAGGAGAACGTCTGTTGGGCCAGCTAGTGTAAAAATAACAATGCAAATAAGAAAAAAGTATATATTTTTTTCAATGCATTCAAGAGTAAATTTTAGGGTTCCGTACCTCAAAAGGAAAAAACGAAACCTTTATAGGATCACTCGTGTGTCTGATTGTCTGTCCATCCCGCGCATCCCGTATGTCACAGCCGATTTGCTCCGAATCTACTTCAAAGTCAAAGACATTAGTCAAATAGGCACACAAAAGGCACTTTTGAACGTCAAAAATTACAAAAATAATTATTTGACTCTAGTTGCCCCTTCCAAAAGGTAGTTACGTATGGAGAAGAATGGGCAAGAAACTCCATACTCACTCTTTTAAAATGTTAACAATATTTTGTATACATTAATTAATAATTATATGTGAAGACGATGTACTTACCTAGAATAAAGTAAAGTAAAGGTTTTTATTTTGGAACAACAACAAATTGACATAATTACAATAGAAACGGTGATAGCTACAAAAGTTAAAAACTGTATCGCAGCTATCAACGCCCGTCTAAACATAAGAAACACATTATTCCAGACTTAACTGTGACATAGGTACAATTTAACTAGCTTTGGAATAAGGTAAAAATTAAAAATGCAAGAAGAAATAAAGAAACAAAAGCCATGCAAACTTTGTATCTTGGTAGGTGTGGTGCAGAGTGGAGTGGGAGTGTGAGTGTGGGTGTGTGTGAGTGAAGGTGTGTGTGAGTGAGGATGTGTGTGAGTGTTTGGAGTAGTTAAGTTTTAAGTTTCCACAATTTTTTCAGTTGCATCATATGATAGAGATTTCAACCAGTCGGTCAACTTTACTCTTAAGATATAACGAGGTAAGCGGTAAATGTCGATGCTCTTATTGACTTTATTGTAGACCTTGGAGCTCAAGAACCTGAAGTGTCTTCTCACCACAGCTGCTCTACAGGGCACAATTTTACAGACTGTCGGAGAGTCGTTTCGCAGTACTATAGGTTGGGTCGAAGGGTACGAACATGTGCTTTTTGAGTACAGTCTGTAGCACGAAAAGCTGCCTAACCGTGAGAACTTTGCATAGTGAGTAAAGGTCAAACGTCGGATAGCGGATAGGTTTTTTAGAAGGACCTTTAGTACGGCCCTCTGCGCCCTCTCTAGTCGCAGCATGGTTGTTTTGTGGGCACCACCCCACGTGGTCACGCAGTAACCAAGGACTGATTGAGCGAGAGCAAGGTAGACAGTTATCAGACATTTGAAATCGGTAACAACCCTAGGTTTTTTGAAAATGTAAATTAATCTTCGCACTCGTGTCACCATAGAGTTGATTTGCTTTTTCCATTTTAAATGGTTGTCAATGATGACTCCGAGATATCGTATGCTGTCAGTTACATCGATGGGAGTACAGTTACAAGTGGAAGAGTTGGTGAGTGTGCACTCGTGAGCTTTAATTACCATGGAAATGGGGGGCTGGCTTAAAATTCCTGGGGTAAAGGGAATAAACTTCGTTTGGCTGATGTTAAGCGTGAGGAGGTTGGTACTTAACCATTTCATGACCATACTGAGAGCCATCTCCGCTTTACAGAAAGTATCAGACCAATCTTTGCCGTGAACTATAAGAGCTGTATATGAACTATATGACACCAAAAGTAACTTTCTCTTCCTTGCTAGTGTAACTTTCTATTTGAACTACCTGGTGGCGGTCTTTTAGGTAGCTGCGGAAGATGTCGTGCGCAATACCACGAATTCCAATGCTTTCCAGCTTGGACAGCAACTTCGGGACAGAGACGGTGTCAAAGGTTTTGAATAAGTCTAGGAAGATTCCAACAGTTTTTTGCTTACTATTTAAATAACCAATAAAATTACTATACCACAAAAAATAATGAAAAGTGAAGTAATGACAGACAAATTAATTATGCGATAGATACATGGTGCTCACAAATTTACAAACATTCTAAAAGCAGATGATTTTTCTAAAATTTTTACATATTATATGTTAAAATTTGAGGAAAATATGTGAGTTAAAGTATATTAATAACAGAAAGTAAAAAAAATATCATAAAAATTATACAATTAAATTAGCAACCAGTTTGATTTTATCTAGACGCAACGACTCAATTACTTTGGACCAGCGTGTTTCCAAGCATTCTTTTCTTGGATATAATAATCCTCTAATTTTTAATATGCTAGTTTACAAAGTGTGCTTTTAAGATAAGATAAGATAATCATTTATTTGCTCAAACATGAGTACATACAAATTGTCAGCATGCAAGAGATGTTGAAAGTGGAGATAAAAACAGATCATCACGTTTGCCTTAAACAATGTGTCTACGCATCCTCACCATGAGCGAGCCTCACTTAACTGCTTCCAACTTTTCGGTAGTTTATTATACATTTTTGGAGCCATGCAAGAGACACTTTTCCGCATAAGTGCAAAGAGATTTAAGATAGGTACAATAGAGAGGCTATGCAAAGAAATGTCATACAAAAACTGTGATCCCATTGGAAACATCACAACACAAAAAACAGCAAAAATTAATTAATTTATTCAGCTATCGCTTGGTAGGTGGCCAGTGTTGCCAGATCCAATTTTCAATCGGTGGATTAAGTCTGAAAAACCTATTATAGTTCATCGGGTAAAAACTAACTAAATGTCGAAAACTAAACAAACATCAAAACTTGTCTCAGAAAAGAATATTTTAGAATTTTATTCGCTACTCATTCGCCGTGTCACCATCTATGACTAGTGTGACTAGGTATCAGTTTCAGTGTGTTTTTATGTACATTTTTAAATAAAATAGTTTTAAACGTGCTTCGTTGCCGTTTCGTTCGTTTGCCTCCGAATTGTTATATCACAAAGTGTCGTATATCCGAGGAGAGGTCCAAAATCCGTAGATCATAAATTGTAGGTCTGGCAATGCCGGGTGACGTCAAGTAGAAACTACAAAACTTGTGTTAGGAATTTCACCATATATACCCAAAGTCTCTAATTCAGATAATTTATATAAACAAAGTAATGTCAAGAAATGTCACTGTCAAATCCTCTGAATTGCCCTTGTAGACGTACTCTTCCCAGTCCTTGTGGGACTCCGGGTCCAGCTTCTGTATGACCAGAAATATGATTATAGGATCCCAAGAGTCGGTGTTCAACTGTTCACGTTAGAGTTGTTAAGGTTGTCTAAAATTTCAGAAGTTGTATCCAAAATCGACTTCAGTTGACTGGCTGATTGAGTGTTCGCCTTTTTTTGGTAAACTAGTCTCTTCAACATTAAGTTAACTATCAATCTCCTATTGCCGTAACGATTCTTCAATGTTTCCCATGCTTGTAAATAGTTACTTTCAGTTACTTGTATATGTTTAAGTAAGGTTGCTGGTTCACCGCTGATGCTAGTTTTCAAATAATGCAACTTTTGAACGTTGCTTATTGACTTGTTATCATGCACTAACGACACATATAAATCTTTGAAGGCAAGCCAGTCTTCGTAGGTTCCAGTAAACGTAGGTATCGTTATACATGGCAGTCTCACCTGTGTGTGTTGGTTATCTTCGTCCGCGTTATCGATGTTTATCGATTGCAATGATTTCGTTTTTAGCTTTTCTAACATATCGCGTAATTCACCCAACAAACGCAAATAAAGATCTTCGTAAATAAAAAACTCATCATTAACGAAATACGACACCAAATTACGTTTATCTCTCGGTGTTAGCGAGGCTAACACCGAGATGTGCACCGTTGAATGTTTTCCAGTATTCTTCGAGGCACTGAGTTCTCTAGATTGAATGTTTCCTTTGGTCAAACGTTGTTTCGGACAATTCCGTAAGTTTATTTGAGTTTTCTTTAGTAACTCTGCCGTATCTTCTAATATACCAAGTGCTTCTTCTGCCGTCTTAGACATATTTCACTGTTAATTACGTAACTCTTCAGTATTATACACAAATATGATGTACTTAATGTCAACAACGATTTGTTCTTGTTAAAAATCACTGCTAATTACTTTGTTTACACTTAACGATTCACTCGCCGGCTTCTTATATCTGATGAAATGTGGTTTTTTCTATATTAATTTCACTAATGATCCGGCTCGTAGCTCGTCGAGTAGCTGACTCAGGGAAACAAGCGTCTGTCTTTGATGGTGTTTACTGGCAACTAACTCAGAAAATATACATAAAAATATACAATATACATCATATTTAATACGGTCGGCGGCTAGCTACTTACTACTATAAAAAACGTGGACTGTATGTTTGTTTGTACCTTTATCTGTTACACCTATTGAAATGAGCTCCAACAGTATTGTATTGCGTATCTATTTATGAAAATTATTTAATTCTAATTACTGAGTAAATATAAATAATTCATACGAAAATAAGCCGAAGTTAGGTCCAGTCGTTTTGCCAACGTAATGCGCTACTCGGCATATTTCCTTAGAAAATATTTTTCTTGAATATTTATGTCAATGCTTTGGTGGACACGAATGCGACTTGACGCGCAGGCGTACCACACTAGACTAAACGACTTATGACCACTAGGACAATGTATCGGATTACGATTTGGTCGCAATGTCCCGTCTGTTGTTACGTATAATTTAATGTCTTTTGACGTAGGCAAATTTGACTATAGTCACGTCTATTACGAGGAAATCAATCCGCCATGCGAGGAAAGAGGTGAGGGTTGGATCTTAAGAACATTTTAATTACTAATATATAAAGTGAAGGTAATGTCAATATTTTGTACTTTTGAAAATAAGGCTTGCAACTTTGAGTGGTTTCAAGCTTGAACATCGACCTAATGCAACGCTTTTGAGTTTTGAAAATAAGTTCCCGGTCAATCGAGTTACCCCAAAAGATAACACCGTATCTTAAAATGGATTCCACTAAGCCGTTTTTAATATAAGTTTTATGTTTTTTTCATTTAATTGTAATATAATCAGAAGGTATTTTATTGTAACATTTAACCCCATAAAAGATGTATGTACTTACTATAGATAATCTGAAAAATGGTTGATCTATTTTATCTTTATTTCTAGTATTAAAATGATGTCTATCACTGATTTTATTAAAAAGATGTAGATTTTTTCTTACATACATAATATTTTCATAAATTAATTGGCAATCTTTATACCATTCCCCCTCTAAAAAGCTTATTTTATTCACTGAAAACAGTGAATAAAAAGCACTTTTAATCACTATATTGGTGTTGAATTTAGAACACACCAATATATTCGACCTCCATCTCAATGCAATACAAGTATACAACCTCCTTGCGAAAAATAGATACTCGATATAAACAATACTCGACGGCTCGGTTGAAGCGATTGACTGCTGCGCTGCGTGTCGCGGGTTCGATTCCCGCACGGAAACAATATTTGTATGACCTACAAGTAATTGTTCCGGGTCTGGCTGTTTGTGTATGTGACTTTAAATGTTTGTACACGCACCCACAATACAGGAGAAATTCCTAGTGTGGGAAAAAGTTAAAAAATAAATAAATTGGTTGTCTGTAAAGTTGGTTTACGGACGATAGGTTAACGTGACAACGTCATAACAAAACATTGATTCGGCGCAAGCGTACAATGAGCGTAACGGGACAGTGAGCGCAACGGGACAACGAGCGTAACGGGACAATGAGTTATCCTTTTTCGTGCATGCAGCCGGCGTTCATCGATTTATTAGCCTTCAAACTGTCGAATTTGAGTGCATTTTACTCAACTATAATTTAAAATTAGCCGTGAATCAACCTACACGACTAAAAAGTAATACTTGTATTGATAATATTGCTCATAATTTTCGGAAAACATGTAAGGTCGAAGTCCTAGAACTTGCTCTATCGGACCACACAGCGCAGTTAATAATGCTCCCAGTACAAAAAAAAATGTAATATTAAATACTGGCAGGTCACAAGACGTGACTACTGCAATGAAATTGTGACAAAATTTAAAGATTGCTTAGATAATTTATCAGTCTCTGACATTTACAATAGCGATGTAGCGTATAAATTCTTTGCCATATTTTCATTATTTTATAAATTATGCTTTCCCGAAAGGAATGTTAGAATTAACAGTATGAGAAAACCAAAATGGGTGTCACATGGTATTAAACTATGTAGTAAAAAGAAAAGGCAACTTTTATGGCAATACAGACTTAGGCCAAATCAAATTAATAAAAAAAAACTTACTCATTACTCTAAATTATTTAAAAGAATTGTAAAACTCACTCAAAGGGCACAAAATAACTACACTATAAATACTTCAGTTACTAAATCAAAAGCTACTTGGAAAATAATAAATAACTCTAAATTCAACATTCCGAAATACGGTATTGACAAAATTCGTGTGAACAATGACATTATCACTGACCCAAATGACATTGCAGATGCATTTAATAATTATTTCGTTGAAAAAATAAATCCTATAGCAGGCTCTGGGAAAAAAACTACGTCAATGATACAAAAAAGAAAAGATTATTTTTTCCGGCCCCATGTCTGCCAATCGAAGTGTTTAAAATCATAAAATCATAAAAAATACGAATAGTGTAGGATACGATGGCATAGCAACAAAAGATATTAAATCAGTAGCGGGAGAAATATCAACGCATCTAAGCCATCTAATTAATCTTTGCATAGAGACTGGTGTTTTTCCAGATGCACTCAAAATATCAACTGTGAAACCACTTAAAAAAAAGGAAAATAAAGAGCTAATGCAATTCTAATGCAATTCTATAGGCCCATATCCCTTATAAGTATAATCTCGAAAATATTCGAAAAGTATTTATATAAACAGTTGTATACTTATCTCGAAAAGGGAAATATACTTGCTAATGAACAAACAGGGTTCAGAACTGGTAGAACAATAAACTTAGCAATATATGATTTTTTACACAATGTGATGCCAAAAGTAGATGCGAATATACCCGTATGTAACATATTCTGTGACATGACACAGGCTTTCGACCATGTCCGTCACGACATATTGATTGACAAATTAGAAGCATATGGCATTAGAGGTAATGTCTCTAGCCTTTTTCAATCATAATTGAGCAACAGAAGACAATTTACAGAAATATCGGCAGTAAATAAAATAAATAAGCAGGAAGTAATCCATAAATCAAAAGAGCGTGTAGTCAAATTTGGCGTACCGCAAGGTACTGTCGTTGGCCCACTATTTTTTATCCTCTATATTAACGACCTACCCAAAAGTATCGACCATCCAATGACACTTTTTCCCGACGATAGTACAATTACAATTGCTTGTAAAAATAGAGACATATTTATGAAGCGGACATTAACAATTCTATTGACTCAATGATAAGATGGCTAGAAAACAACAATCTTAAGTTAAATCTGGAAAAAACAAATATTATGCATTTTGCCCAAAGGCAAACCATTCCAAGTGTTAATGTGCACTATTGTAGTCATAGCGTAGATAAAGTCGACACAACCAAATTTCATGGATTAACTATTGACTCAAAATTAGATTGGAAAGCACATACGGAAGCCTTAAGCAAAAAAAATTGTAAGTCAACATATGTACTGTACAAATTAGCCCCGATGTTAAATGTTGATGCGCTGCTTACTGCCTGTCACGGCTTAGTGTCCTGTAACTTAAGATACGGAATAATTTTTTGGGGTAATTCAACAAACAAGGATGTCATTTTTAAAACCCAAAAGAGGTGCCTTAGAACTATGTTTGGACTTCATGTTACTGAGAGCTGCAGACCTTTTTTCAAAAAATATAAGGTACTAACCCTTACATCCATGTACATTTTAGAGACCATTATGTTTGTCAAATCGAACCCACATCTATTCCCCCTATTGTCTGATAAAGTCATTCGGAATAGACGCGACAATAGCAAACTTTGCATTCCTAGATTCAGGACAGCTCTATTGTGGAAAAGTATAATCTGTATGGCACCAATCCTTTACAATACGTTGCCAAAATATTGGAGGGAATACACAGCAGAAAATTTAAGAAGTAGTTTAAAAAACGTCCTGTTAGAGAAAGCCTACTACAGCACTGACGAATTTCTAACTAATAAATTAATCTGACTTGTGTGAATTATGTAGATTTTATTAGTTTGACTTATAACTGGATACCTAACTTTATTTCTATGACGAGTTGATGACACTATTTCTATACCCAAAGTCTCAAATTCAGATAATTTATGTAAACAAATCTTAGGTCCGGGTTGCGCGCTCCGAACCTTAGGTCTGTGCCTGTAGAGTTTACTTTGCCGGAACACGTCTAAGGTGTGGAGCCAGACCAAGAGAGATACAGAAACCCGCAGGGCAGCATGTGGTGAGCTGTTGGGCAGTTGCGACCCCACGGACCCTATCTCCCGGGAGAAGTCATGTCCCTCATCTCTGGCTTGCCTTTATTGGCCGGCTTGAGTGGAGATTCGCAAGAGCAAACGTGCTCGGAGGAACGAAGTATTCCAGTAAGTGCTTGTATTGATCTTGACCATCTTCCGGGCTCGGGGATTGTTCTGAGAGCCGTGGCATACCTCTCCACTCCTCGAGCACCTCAGGATATGTTGCCCCCTAGTCGCTACGTCACTATGTGCTAGTGACCGTTTTCGGGGGCCCATTATTGAGTGTGCAAGTCACCCCCTGCCATTTTATCCGTGTATAATAAAACATTGATCAGGCGGGAGCCATAGTCCTTCCATAGTTTTAGATAACCAGTCCATTTTAACCACCCAAACCCATAGTCCAATATCTTTGTTTCCATATCTTGCATTAGTCCTACACCAACCGGTTGTCCTTGGGTGCACGTGCACGTGCATAGTCGTCGGTTGGTGCCTCATTTAATTAAAAAGCGTCTAACGGGCCTCTGCGAGTTGGCTTCGGCCCCTCGTATGCGTTGCAAAAGTCCGGGACCCGAGGGTCCCGAGATATGTAATATATACAAAAATAAAATAATAATAAGAAAATTACTCCAAAATTGTTCCAATTTTAATGTGCATTTTATTTAATTTAACCTTCCTTTTTTTCTTCATTAAATGTCTATTTTCGCTTAAATCTTTCTTTTTCTCGTAGTCATGGTATGAAGTATAGTATGCAACTCTTGAATAAAACGGATTTATATCGAGGGCCATGAATCACTCGCGTCGCTCAGGATTCTAACACTTGAATCACTCGTTGCGCTCGTGGTTCAATCATCATGAATCACTCCCTACGGTCGTGATTCAGTCGTTAGAATCCTTCACTTGCTCGTGATTTATCTGTGGCCCTCGCTTTAAATCCGTTCTTTATTCACTAATTGCATAATATACTATTTTAAATAGTTCCCTAAGAGATTCGCAGCGACGTAGATTATAAACGGCTCTGACAGCTCTCTTTTGCAAAATAAAAATGGATTCAATGTCAGCAGCCAGACCCCACAGTAAAATGTCATACGATATAATGCTCTGGAAGTAGTTAAAATAGACCAAACGCGCAGTTTCAATATCTGTTAACTGTCTTATCTTCCTAACAGGATAAGCGGCCGAGCTTAGCCGCCCCGCAAGAGATGTTATATGAGGTTCCCATTGTAATTGCTCGAAATGAAATCGTTTAATATGTAAATAGGATATCGGAATCACTTTTACACGTTATATTAAAAAATAAAATATAAAAAAATAAGCTAGATGGAGTCGACATTTCTATCCGACTACCCCTGAGAAGAAATGGCAAAACAAACTCAGGGGTCAAAGTCTCTTTTATAGTCCAGACATAATCTTGGTCAGATCATGTGAGGACCATATAGATCCGTGTCTGAAATGGTCTTTTGAGGAAAGAACCACACAAATTTGAGTGGACCTGTCCAGTCCAGCAAGCATTTGTCAGTAATCGTGTAGCTCAACTCAGGATTTAAGTAGCTCAACGACTCGACGAAAAATACCAAAGAAAGGACATTTGAGTAGGCCGTATAAAATACTCAAAATGCCAGATCATCATTAAAACTAAGTGAAAAATAAAAAAATTAAATCTAAAAATTTACAGATGACCCACATAGTGCTCACATTCACAATAATTAAAGTAATATACGTAATACTTTTCAACATAAATATTCATGTAATTTTTTATATAATATGGTAAATGAACCCAATTTCAAGTTTACGGTTTTATGACAAGGCTTAGCAGAGCGAGCAGCTCAATCCCAAGCTTTTTTGTCTTCTAAATAATCAGAAATTTTATATGGATATCCTTTATTATGCGGGTGATATGGTTGTATTTTATTTTATATTAATATTTAGTTGTCATTTAAATCGGATTATATGGATTTAGTTATCTACAAAGTTTGGTTTTAATACAGCTTTTAAATTGTTTAATGGGTAAGTTTCGAATGTCAATGGGAAGTTTGTTGTAAAAGCGTATACATACGAGTTGCCTACTCTGTCGTCTAGTGTGATTCCTAGGAAAACCGTTAGCTGAATAAATTCCAGTCTTTCTCCATTCAACATGATGTCACATTCGCTAATACATTAGGTAATTTAAATCGAATGCATTACTACCGTATACTAATCTTGGGCCTAAACAATAGAGTTATTCACGACGTCAAGTTTTTGTGACCGTCGATCTATTTAAAAAATCAATGATGTGTCATCTGCAAATAATACCATCTTCGGTTGATTATGAAGTAATTGGGGTAAATAATTAATATAAACTAAAAAGAGGAATGGACCCAATATCGAACCCTGAGGAACGCCCATTTTCATTTCAGACCCTAATGTTTTTATGCCGTTTACCTAAACTTTAACCTTAATATCCGTCAGGTATGATCTTATTAAGTCAAGAGCTGTATTCTAAATCCCATAGTGCTCCAGTTTCGGCAGAAGTATCTCATGGTTTACGCAATCGAACGCCTTAGAGAGGTCGCAAAAGATTCCAATGGCATCTTGTGCTTCTTCCCAAGCGTTAAAAATGTTCTTTATTAGGGTGACACCGGCGTCAGTTGTACTCAAAATTATTGTATGCCAGGGTCAACCTACAAACGAATAATGATATCAGTAATAACAAAAATATACAATCCCTAAACCAACATTACTGTATTTGTAATTTTATAGATAATAATAGTTCTAAGGTCAAAAACGAAGAAATCACTGACTATGTAACTGAGTTTTTAAAGTTGAATTGTAGTAAAATAATATTATGTGCTTTCCCATATTTTGAAAAATTTACAAATAGACAAAACAATTATATTCATATGCTTAATAAGCATATGCACTTCTTAGTTAGTCATTATAGTGACAAGCTTGTGTATTTTGACACCAACAGTTTTGTGGAAACTTTAAGGTCGACTAGGGATACTGTGTATCTGCTTGTTAATTTTAGACACATAATTAATAGCAAGGCTATAGCATTTTATATAAACTCAGACATAAGTAGTATGTCGAAGTCTTGTGTTATTAACACCACAACGGTTAGTACGAGGGCTGCACTAAAAGTATCGGGAATGGAATATTTCCACTGTTCCTGTCATATTAAAATCTTTTTAATTGAAAACTCCTTGGTTTTAAAAATCGAATACCATTTATTTATTTTAAAAAAGATTCTCGGTCTTGTCACAAGGTTTTGTCAAACTTGTTTAGTTGTTGAGAAAATGGGATTGACTCGAGAAAATTCAAGAGCGATGATTTATTATGACTTTCGAAGTGGTTTAACACAAAAACAGTGTGTTGACCGGATGATTTCTGCATTTGGTGATGAAGCCCCATCCAAAACCACAATTTATCGCTGGTTTGCTGAATTTCAACGTGGACGTGTCAAGCTCAGTGATGATCCCCGTCAAGGTCGTCCAAAAACTGCAGTCACCCAAGAAAACGTTGATGCTGTGCGTAAGCTGATTGAGGAAGATCGATATGTGACATACCGCGAAATTCAGGCAACTTTAGACATTGGCATGAGTTAAATACAAATAATCTTGCATGAACAATTAGGTGTAAAAAAGTTGTTTTCCCGATGGATACCGCATTTGCTCTGTGAATAGCAAAAAGCGGCTCGCGTTACTTGGTGCGTCAGAACTCTCGAAAGATTCCACGCAGGATCCTCAAATGCTGTATACAACATCGTATCAGGCAACGAATCCTGGACCCGAAACAAAAAACCAGTCACGAGTTTGGGTGTTCGAAAATGCGTTAAAGCCAACAAAAATTGTTCGTTCACGGAGTGTTGCAAAAAAAATGGTGGCCACGTTTGTCTCCAAAACCGGCCATGTTACGACTATTCCTCTTGAGGGACAAAGAACGGTTAATGCAGAATAGTATGCTAGCATTTGTTTGCTACAGGTCGTTTCTGAACTCCGTAAAGAGAACTGCAACCGCCGCATCATCCTCCATCACGACAATGCGAGTTCTCACACCGCGCACAGAACAAAAGAGTTTTTAGAGCAAGAAAACATAGAATTATTAGACCATCCGCCGTACAGCCCCGACCTAAGCCCTAATGATTTCTATACTTTCCCTAAAATAAAGAATAAATTGCGTGGACAGAGATTTTCATCACCTGAAGAAGCTGTGGACGCCTACAAAACGGCCATTTTGGAGACCCCAACTTCCGAATGGAATGGTTGCTTCAATGATTAGTTCCATCGTATAGAAAAATGTGTCAAATTTCGCGGAGAATACTTCGAAAAGCAATAAATACATTTTTAAATAGTAATGTTGTGTCTCTTCCTTGATTCCCGAAATTTTCAGTGCCGCCCTCGTAGTAATAAGGTGGTGAGCCTGAATAAATGCAGCTCAAATGCTATAAATATGTATAAAGTTGTAGGAAGGAGGTTCCATGTCCCTCATTTACTATGAGCTCACTGCCTGGTGATGGCATTGAATTCTTGGGGTTAACTCCGGATAGTCATTTAAACTAGTTTGTAAGACAACAGAAGGCACTAGTACGAATATTCTTCTACTTAAGGGTCAGCACTAGGAAATCGTGTTATGGGATTTCGATAAGTTTATATAGAAAACTTAAAGTAATTGCCACGAAAAAATACATCTGGCTAGCTCAAGAGTTTTACTAGTCCATGAAAAAATCGCGTTGGGGATAAACCTTTCAGATGATTGTTAAAAAAAATGTTAAAAATCACAAAAACGTGTAAAAAGCACTGCCGTATTTTGATACCTTAAGGCTGGAAACAAGAAGGCACCTATTTAATTTACACATAAATACAAACAATAAAGAACAGTGAACCCAATGCATTTTTTAGTTTTCCATAATGTTATTTCTGTTTTGCGTAAAAAAATCGCAAACTTTCCCAATTTTGACGTCCGAAATCTCCATACAATTTACTATGGCGACGCGTATTACCCGCTTTATGGCAGTGTCCGAGCCGCGGAGCTCAGTCGACCGCACGTCTTCAAGGTGGGAGCATAAAAAAAATACGCGGCAAATAGTGGCCTGTGCGTACACGAGATCCCCCGCACAGTGGTCGGAACTCCCGGAGTCAGAACAATAATTTATACAAGGTAAGTACTAAAATTTAAGATTTTTACGCTCGATTCTTTCTGCACGTATTTTGTATATTGTGTCATTTCTTATTTGTTTGATATTATTTTTACGTCTTTCCGGTTCATAATTGAAATAAATGTTTTCAAGTACTTGGTGTGACATAATTTGTTCTAACTACATAATTGTTCTCTGTAATTACACAACATAGCCCCGTCATGTTTAGGCTCATTAGATTTGTCTTGACAAGTACTACAGACCTAGATGGTGTCCAGGATCTGAAGATGAAGTCGGAAGGTGGCCATAGGAACTCTTAAAGTATGTTACAATAAAATGTTACAATAAAATACCTTCTGATATATTACAATTAAATGAAAGAAAATTTAAAACTCATATAAAAAGTACACTTTGTAAACAAGCATATTACAAATTAGAGGATTATATCCAAGATAAGAATGCTTGGAAACATGCTGGTCCTGCTCCATAGGACAATTTAGAGTCTAGACAAAATCAAACTGGTTGCTAATTTAACAGTATAATTTATAATTTTTATGATATTAATTTTATTTTCTGTGATTAATATTTTAACTCACACACTGACTTTGTTGTTTTTACTTTTAATTTTTTTTTTTTTGGGAAATCATATACAATGTTTGTAAATATGTGAGCACCATGTACCTATCGCATTTATTAATTTTTCTGTTATTACTTCACTTTTCATTCTTTTTACCAATTGTGGTAAGTAATTTTGATGAAATTTTTATTTTTTTTATTTTTTTATTCTAGGTACATAGTCTTCACCTATAAATATTAATTAATGTATACAAACTATTGTTAACATTTTAAAAGAGTAAGTATGGAGTTTCTTGCCCATTCTTCTCCATACATAACTACATTTTGGAAGGCGCAACTAGAATCAATTAACTATTCATGTAATTTTTGACGTTCAAAAGTGCATCTTCGTGCCTATTTGAAATAAATTATTTAAACTGTCATGGTCACTAACATTATTAGTTTATCCGTGATCATGGTGCTTGCAACAGCGCCGAAATATCGGGAACTCAAAACAATGAATGAACATGGTAAATATCCCGCTTATGTTAATAATAATACATTATTTGACTTTGACTTTGACTTTATACAACATGACCTCGTCGTGTTTAGGCTCGTTAGATTTGTCTTGACAAGTACTACAGACCTAGATGGTGTCCAGGATCTGAAGATGAAGTCGGAAGGTGGCCATAGGAACTCTTAAAGTATACAACATGACCTCGTCGTGTTTGGGCTCGTTAGATTTGTCTTGACAAGTACTATAGATCTAGATGGTGTCCAGGGTCTGATGATGAAGTCGGAAGGTGGCCATAGGAACTCTTTAAGTATACAACATAGCCTCGTCGTGTTTGGGCTCGTTAGATTTGTCTTGACAAGTACTACAGATCTAGATGATGTCCAGTGTCTGATAATAAAGTCGGAAGGTGGCCATAGGAACTGTTTTAGTATACAACATGACCTCGTCGTATTTGGGCTCGTTAGATTTGTCTTGACAAGTACTACAGACCTAAATGGTGTCCAGGATCTGCTGATACAGCCTGAAGATAGCCATAGGCCACCCCGAAGTCGAAACGCATGTTTAAAGATTTTAACGTTTATTGGAACGACCTTCTGCGGCTTACGGTAAGAGTTGACTAGTAGAAATCGTCACGCGAAAAAGCGTTCATACTTCTATGCCCCCACCATGCGACTTTCTTCTTTACACTCTGAACCTCTGAAAGTGTGAATTTGGTCAAAATGAAAACGCAAGACAGCGGAAATAAGTAATTATCAAAAATGAGATCAGCAGAATGCCTTGAAATTATTTCATCAAAATATTCAAGGTATTTCTTCTGAATTATTAGAGTATGAAATGTTTTTAGAAAAAATAAAGTTTGACATTGTTTGTTTTACTGAATATTGGTTAAAGGATTACCAAATGCTAATTTGAGAACTATAGTTTTGGCAGTTGTTGTAACCGTATCTATGCTGCGAGGAGATTCTCTAATCTTGATAAAAAATAGTTTCAAATCTAAGCAACGTAATGACATAGTTGATTTATCAGTTGAACATTGCATCGAATTATCCTGTGTTGAGCTAAATAAGCATGTTGTAGTGTGCGTGTACCGACCCCCTAGTTATCAAAACTTTTTTTTTTTGCTTCAGTAATGGAAGATGTCCTAGCGAAACTTGCATCCAGTAACAAAGCCGCAATTATTTGTGGTGATTTTAATACTAATATTCTGGAAAATAATTCAAATAGCAGTAAATTATTAAGCCTTTTTAAATCGTTCAATTTATCTAATGTTTTACAGAACCGATTAGGGTAACTCCAACTTCTGCTACTTGTATTGATAATGTCTTCTGTGATTATTTAGATAAAGCCAGTAGTAAAGTTTACTCTGATCATAGCGGACAAACGGTAACTTTTAAGTTTAAAACACCTTTGCAAAAAGTGCAAATAGTATTTGCACTTTTTTGCCAAATACAATTTCGACCAATAACAACTGGCAAATTAAATAGATTCAATAGTACCCTAAATAATAAGATAAATGTTCTGACCCATAATATGGACGATGCAAATAAATTGTACGAGGATTTATTTTCAGTAGTGCACACTGAATTCAATAAAACTTTTGAAAAGAAAACAAAAAATATTTGCCCTAATTTTATGTGTAGTGACTGGGAAACTAGAGGTATTAGGATAAGTATGAAAGTCTAATCGAGCTGTATGGCCTTAAGCCATTCATTTACACTGAAACTTTCAACAAGTGTGTGGCTACATATTCCATTTTTTTTTGAAATACCTGCAAGATAGCTAAAGCCCTATACATTAGCAACAAGACCAAATCAGCTGAAAATAAAATAAAAACAGTTTGGAAAGTTAAAAAATTATGAAACTAATAGTGACCCAAACACGGACGTGTAACATAAATAAATGAATTTTGAATACGGGGGCCACTTTTGGGGAGCAAATTACAAAATAAAAAAATTAAGTTTTGCGAACAGTACCTACCAGTGTGATTATATCAAATGAAAGGGCTTATTGTAAATATTTCAGTTTTTTTTTTAATAATTTTAAAACAAATACTTTTAAAGTTATTTAAAAAAATAGATGAAAATTTACCACCCCTTATGTCCGAAACTACTAATCCAAAATTTTTGAAAAAAGTACAGAAAAATTCTCTTTACTTCTATGTAGATTACAGGATTACCTATAAGAAGTCTATGGTTTTAATATAACATGGTAAATCTCTCAATATTGTGCATACAAACCGACATTTGCTGTTGGAATGTATGGGCGAACTGGTTTCTCCACTACAGTGTTAAGTTTGTTCTTGGGATAAATTCTTCCCAACTGCGAAACCCTTCATTGTGTGTGGTCCGACACGCACTTGGCCGGTTTTTTTTTTTGTTGAATGCGACAATTTCTTTGCTTTACAGGCAGCGTAAAGGTGTGCGAGCGAGTGACGTGCATCTGCTACTCCAATGCGCCGGAGGGCGTGAGCGTGAACTGCGTGGCGGCCGGCCTGGCCAGCGGCGGCGTGCGTCTGTACTCGTCGTGGGACCTGCGCGCCCTCCTGCACGTGCCGCCGCCCGACACCAGGGCGCCGCTGCTCAGGTGACACTCCTTGCCTAACTATTTGTACTCGTCGTGGGACCTGCGCGCCCTCCTGCACGTGCCGCCGCCCGACACCAGGGCGCCGCTGCTCAGGTGACACTCCTTGCCTAACTATTTGTACTCGTCGTGGGACCTGCGCGCCCTCCTGCACGTGCCGCCGCCCGACACCAGGGCGCCGCTGCTCAGGTGACGCTCCTTGCCTAACTATTTGTACTCGTCGTGGGACCTGCGCGCCCTCCTGCACGTGCCGCCGCCCGACACCAGGGCGCCGCTGCTCAGGTGACGCTCCTTGCCTAACTATTTGTACTCGTCGTGGGACCTGCGCGCCCTCCTGCACGTGCCGCCGCCCGACACCAGGGCGCCGCTGCTCAGGTGACACTCCTTGCCTAACTATTTGTACTCGTCGTGGGACCTGCGCGCCCTCCTGCACGTGCCGCCGCCCGACACCAGGGCGCCGCTGCTCAGGTGACACTCCTTGCCTAACTATTTGTACTCGTCGTGGGACCTGCGCGCCCTCCTGCACGTGCCGCCGCCCGACACCAGGGCGCCGCTGCTCAGGTGACGCTCCTTGCCTAACTATTTGTACTCGTCGTGGGACCTGCGCGCCCTCCTGCACGTGCCGCCGCCCGACACCAGGGCGCCGCTGCTCAGGTGACACTCCTTGCCTAACTATTTGTACTCGTCGTGGGACCTGCGCGCCCTCCTGCACGTGCCGCCGCCCGACACCAGGGCGCCGCTGCTCAGGTGACACTCCTTGCCTAACTATTTGTACTCGTCGTGGGACCTGCGCGCCCTCCTGCACGTGCCGCCGCCCGACACCAGGGCGCCGCTGCTCAGGTGACGCTCCTTGCCTAACTATTTGTACTCGTCGTGGGACCTGCGCGCCCTCCTGCACGTGCCGCCGCCCGACACCAGGGCGCCGCTGCTCAGGTGACACTCCTTGCCTAACTATTTGTACTCGTCGTGGGACCTGCGCGCCCTCCTGCACGTGCCGCCGCCCGACACCAGGGCGCCGCTGCTCAGGTGACACTCCTTGCCTAACTATTTGTACTCGTCGTGGGACCTGCGCGCCCTCCTGCACGTGCCGCCGCCCGACACCACGGGCTCAAAATTTAAAATAATATGAAGGCACTAAAGCTGGAGGGAAAAATTATACAATTTACCAAACATACAAATGGCACTAACGCAAGCTTCTCAGAGTATTCTTAAAACACACTACTTTACACTCCCGGACACCTGAATCGAGCAACCCTGTATATTTTTGTTTAAAGGTCTCTATCTTTTTAAATAATGGTATGACAAGGAAAACACAAATTTGAAATCTGAATACCACAAAATAACAATTTAATTGCAATGAATAATTCCATTTAAATAAATGTTTTTTTTTTTTAAAGAAAACATTGGTTTTCATAGAGGAAATATTGATTTACTAACTTGTATTATCTACAAGAACATTTGCGACGGCTGTCATGCGGTTGGCATGTAATTAATTAATGCCACTATGACGTGACGTTGAATGTTCTCCCGTGCTTCCAAAATTGCAGTTTTCAGCTCATGCAATGTTTCTGGAGCTGGTTGGTTAGCTCAAACACATTAGTTAGTGAAATTTTATTTTATTTTTTCATTTTATTTTATTAGTTCAGCTCATTTCATAAGTGCTCTTAGGAATTTATATCAGGGCTTCTTGCTGGCCATTCCATTACTGCGATACTAACGTCTGCAGGTATTCTCGAACAATTCTTGCAGTGTGCGCCGTTGCATTATCATGCGTAAAAATAAAATCCTGGCCCAACTCAGCATATAAAACAATTTCGATACTCTTTTTTTGCAAAACAAAACAAGTTACGAAATAACTATTGACTACAATGAGGTTATATTATACTAAAGGAGCAGTGTCCTACTAACCGTTTCAGGAAAACGTAAACACTTACGGCTTTGAAACGGACACATAAAATGTCAATCTGTCAAAATAATCTTTTTGTCTCATTTCTTCTATCGTCAAACTAATTACGTCGGAACGAGACAAGACATTGTCATCGGAAAAACGGCCAGAATTGCCAATAATGATAAAAATAAATTTATTTAATCAAGTAACAAGGACTTGTAGTGTAGTAGGTGTTAGTGAACTTACGAACTATGTTAGTTTTTTATTATAATTAAAATTTAATTTGTTTCATCCCATGGGAGATAGCACTGCAGTGATTGATATACATGCAATCGGGCCTGCTAGCGATCATTTTCAGGATATTGTTGGAGCTGGCCCGCACTCTGCGCACCAGGGGCAACGCGGGGCGCGCAATGATCAACGTAATTACCCCAGACTGAATGGAGGTATTTATTGAATCAATAATCTAATAATGAAAGATTGTATTATAGAACTTTCAATAGATTAAAGATTGAAAGAAATTGAAGGATTTGGTACATATAGGAAGAAGAAAAGAAGGTGCGTAAACGTAAATATTATATTTCAAAACTATTAAAATTGTGTCAAATAACTATTGTTTAAAATGGAATGATATTATTTCAATGTTTATGACAATCATTAATACAAAATAAATTTCAATCGTAAACGAATTAAGGTGATTGTAAATAATAAATGATTTTATTTCTGCAAGTAGGTTTGTACAAACACTTTTACACTTCAATCATATTTGTAAAACTAGATGAGGTCGGCGTTTCTTTTCTGACTACTCTGAGAAGAAAGGCCGAAACAAACTCAGAGGACACAGTGTCTTTTAAAGTCCAGACATAATCTTGGTCAGATCATGTGAAGACCATATAGATTGTGTCTGAAATGGGCTTTCGATGAAAGAACCACACAGACTATAATAATAATTTAGACTTACAGGAACATACATTCGTCATTCACTAAACTCCCAACAGTCTGGAAAAATCAAAATCGTTTTTATTGGTAACACTGATGACAAAAAATGTTTGATAAATGTAATTCGTCTTTTAATGTTTTCTTTTGGATACTCTGAAGAAAATTTAGCAAACCCTACTTGTGAAATGTAACACCACTGACTTTATTAGTCTTTTCAGACCGTGACAAACAAATGCCGCACATTTCACCATTTTTATATTTTTTTATTGCTAAGCAATCGGTCACTTGACGTCAAGTTGACAACTGAAGTCGGATATGCCTGCGGACATATACGACGTAGTAACGCGTCGGCGCCGTACACTGCTGATCTAGTCCTATATCACATCATTGATTGACTAAGAGATGCTCTAACCAAAGCTTGTCGCTTCTTTAAGAGCGACCAAACTCCGATTGTCTTCTCTTTTTCTAATTCATTCATTCATATTTGGAACAATGCTGATACCGAAATGACAGCCAATACGTGAGCTTCAAAACTGCATAAAAACATTATATTTTCGACTTATATTTTTTTTTTTCGACTTATCGTTATTTTGATGTTTTAGGCATAAAAACATGAAAATGCACGGTGGCGCGATGTAGGAGTACGGGAGTGTATTAGTAAAATTTATTCTCGGGGCGTTTTTGGACGCTGTATCGTCGATGACGTTTACAGGTGATCCTTTATACGGCCTGAAACAGTAAGGGAGTGTAAGGATTTGACTTGAACGCCTCCCTCGATTTTACACGACTGCCCAAAAAAAGGATTGTTTTGAAGGTTCATGCATTTATATGTTTGTACTTCAATATTTAAAAAGACATGGATAATGTTTGCCTCAGCGCAGACAGAGTTAATATTTAAAATTTCAATATTTAAAAAATACCTGATTGTATTAATATATTATTCTAACTGATATTTTTACTATAGAATCTTGATGATATTTTAATTACTTGATTAAATAATAAGGGGAGTTTTATTAGTTTATACAATTTATTAAGATTTCTTTTAAATTTAGTTTTGTAGAATATTATTATTGCTTTATTTTGGACAACTTGCAGTAGTTGACGGATAGAAATACATGTGCTACTCCAGACAGGACAGGCGTAGTTTAAATTCTTAGTTTAGTACTGCTACCTAATTTCTTTTGCGTGATTGTAGGGTTTACGCCCTTCAAACGCAAGTCAGCGTTTGATCAATTTACGACTATCTATTTTTATCCCAAGAGAACGCACTCAGGTTTTCCAAGGTATTGTGTTGCTTGCTATTTTTAACCGATTTTCCAAAAAGGAGAAGGTTCTCAATTCGGTTGTTTTTTTTTTTAATGTTTGTTACCTCAGAACTCCGTCGTTAATCATAATCATAATCATCATTTATTGCATCCATGTAGTTTACATGTTGTTACAAGTAATATATAGGTTTCATACATGAACCCTGCTAGGGCACAGCAATATAAATATAGTTATTTGTGCTACAGTTTCACAATATTAAAACCACTGAGCCTAAACAAAAATAATAATTTTAACATGTTTATCAGATGGCCGTCATTTGTTATTTAAATAAGTAAATGTCATGCATGATATTATATAGGATAGGTTAATTAATAGGTCATTATTTCCATTCATAAATTAAAATAAGATATAAAATTAAATTAAAACAAATAGCGATAACAACAATAATCATGAAAACAATATAACATAACATAAGTAGGTAGTAAGTCAAAATTGTAGGTGCTGTGTGTATTGTGTGTAGGTATGAATTTAAATGTCAAGTCTTACTTATAGTCAAAGAATTCCTTAAGAGTATAATACGATTTTAATATAAGGTATTTTTGGAGTGTGTTTTTAAATTTATTTTCGTACTCTATGTCCTTAATTTGATTTGGAAGCTCATTATATATTTTCACGCACACGGCTAAAGGTCCTCAATTATTGAGGACAGAGGACTTGGTTTGGTAGCACGTTAAAGGAAAGACCCAATGTGGCGATACCACCAGACTTATTATCAATATCCACAGGTTTGTTTAGTAAACTATAAATTACATACGCTGATTTTAGGCAAGTATAGTAACACGGTAAGTTTAGTTAAAGATACCGTGTCCTATAACAATACGCGGTTTCAACAATTACGAGACTAGTAAAACTTCTTACATCTGGAAGCAGACACGTACGCTTCTGACGAAGTCTAGAAGGGAACAGACAGTATGAAAATAATACTAGGCGGATGCTGCTTTCGTTTAAATCTACTTCCGGCTTCTAGAAAGTTCGAGAACATTCCAATACGTATTACGGTGCTGCTGCCGGCGTCGCGAAGTGACAACTACAACATTCATTCATGACTAAACAATGATTCATTCATAAATCGTCCCTCTGGTGACGAGTAGCGTACGCAGGTATCCAATATTTCATTCATAAATTCTGAAGCCCTCTAGCGTGGTATGGTACGAAGCAGAAGGACACGCCTACATTGCTTACGCCGCCCGACAACCGAGGGCTCTTTGAGCTTGGTAAGGCTAATTCATTTTTGTTTTGACGTCTAACACTGCGATGTTGCGGGAAAGGTCCCTAGTGAGTGGGAATAGTGACTGGTGTTTTCTTACAAATTTGCTAACCTCCAAAATGTAAACACCAGTTAGTGTAAGGACTTTATATTTTACAAAAAATGGCTTGCAGCTTTCTGTGTTATCTATATTGGCAAGAATTCGTATACATTTCTTTTGTAGAATAAAAAGTCTGTCTTCGTCTACACCATTACCCCACACCACGATTCCATAATTTAGCCAGGAGTATGCGTAGGCATAGTATGCTGTTAGAGCAGTTGTAAAATCGGTAGCTCTTTTAAGCTCCTCCAAGGCATATATAAAGCTGGCCAGTTTGTTTGCCAATGCATCTATATGGGCTTTCCAGTTTATATTGGTATCTATAGTTAAACCTAACAATTTAAACTCGTTTATGCATTGTAGCTTTATGTTGTTGTATGAGTAATTTATATCCAATTTGCGTTTTTGGTATGGTCTATATTGCATTAGCTTTGTTTTGTCAAAATTTAACTCCAAGTTATGATCTTTTAACCATGTTATTATTATGGAGAGCTTATCGTCTAGATTTGAGTTTAGGTTTACTTTATTGGTGTAAGGAAAAATTACAGAAATATCGTCAGCAAATAAAATACTTTGAGCGTCAATTTCTTTAGGCAGGTCAACTAGAAAAAACAAGCATCCCAAAACGCTGCCTTGTGGTATTGACATTGTTGTTTTTCCTTTATTAGATCTTACGCGTGTTATTTGGCCAGTGTGTGGGTCGCTATGTTCTACCTCTACGAATTGTTCCCTATTTTCTAGGTACGAGCAGAACCACTTGTGTGCTGTACCTCTAACACCTATTGCATATAATTTATTAAGTAAAATTTCGTATGAAACTCTGTCGTAGGCTTTGCTCATATCCAGCAAAATTCCTACTGCATAATTTTTGTTGTTGATTATATTTAAAGCTTCCTGGATATACTTAAATATTGCTAGTGTCGTGGATCTATTTTTCCTGAACCCATTCTGGGTATCGTTGAATATTTTATATCTTTCGCAATAAGAATAAAGTCGTTTTGACATTGCAGTCTTAAATATTTTTGAGAAGGTTGGCAGCAATGCTATCGGCCGATAATTACTAGTGTCAGTCTGGTCTCCCTTTTTGTAGATTGGTTTCGCTATCGACACTTTTAGCAGGTTAATAAACCGAATTGTTTTTTTTTTTTTTTGTAAGGATGTTCTTCCAGATTGGTCCCATTGTTATCAGAATCAAGTTCTGATGAGGAATTGAGAGAACTCCTCAAATATTATAGGCATACTTATAGCGATTTTTGTATTTTCATCAACAACCTAAGCATCTGCATTCAGAAAGTATCATTTGATGAAGTGTAACTGATGAAGAAGACCACAAACGGCCACCGGAAATCCTCTCAATGATAAGTATTTCACGGGTAGCGATAAGATATCTCGATTAAGATAGTCAAGCGACTATGAAGCAAATTTAAATAAATAATTCTGATGAAAATGGTACCATCGAACTGATCTGAAGATGAAGCCGGAAGGTATGCACCGGAACTCCGTAATAAAACAATGTATCCTAGCCGTGTTTGGGCTTATTAGAATTGTCATGAGATGCACTCGGGCTATATATGGTTATTAACCGATTTTTATTAACTTCGCTTGGGTAGTTTTTGAGTTAGCTTCGATAATACGTATTTAATCCACTTCGTATATCTTGTGTGTTGTGTCAATGTTGTTTGTACAGTGTAGCAAGTAGTGATAATCGAATTTTTATGGGGTTGGTACCATAACTAAAAAGTGAAAAATAACAAACATTTTAACAAAAATTAAACCGACTTCAAAAAAATAATTATTAAAGGAAAAATAACTTAAATTTCGGAAGTCGGTGGCAAAAAACGAAACAACTTTTTAGTGTCTTTTTTTTTTTGGAAGTTGGTTGTATTTTTGTTAAAAAGTTTTTTTTTAAGTTCTTGCTTAGCACGGGAGAAAAATATTGCTTCCGTCTTATCCACATTTATTTTTAAGTTTCCATTTCTTAAAGTAGTCAAGAAGCACAATGGGAAATTGTGGACGACCTATGATTAAATCGGTATTATCCGAATAGGTATAAGCGGCAGTATCGTCAGCAAAGCAAGCTAATTTGGTTCAAAGTCAAAGCATTTATTTCAAATAGGCACATAAATGGCACTATTGAACGTCAACATTTACACGGAAATAAAATTGATTCTAGTTGCCCCTTCCGAAAGGTAGAAGAATACTAGGCATGGAGAAGAATGGGCAAGAAACTCCACCGTTACTCTTTTAAACTGTTTCACAATACTTTGTATACATCAGTTATATAATTACATGTGTAGATGATGTACCCAGAATGAAATTACTATACCACAACAGGTAAAAAACAATACAAAATGAAGCAATGACGAATAAATTAATTATGTGTTAGATAAATGGTGCTCACATATTTATTTACAAATATTGTTAGAGTAGATGATTTTACAAAAAAAAAATACAAATAAAAAGTCAGTGTGCGAGTTAAACTTATCATAAAATGAATGTCTAAAAAATAATACATTATAAAATATAATTAAATTAGCAACCTGTTTGATTTTGTCTAGACCCTACATTGTCCTATGGAGCAGGACCAGCATGTTTTCAAGCATTCTTATCTTGGATATAATCCTCTAATTTGTAATAAGCTTGTTTACAAAGTGTAGTTTTAATATGAGTTTTAAATTTTCTTTCATGTAATTGCAATATACCACAAGGTATTTTGTTGTAACATTTAACACAGTACCCCATTAAAGATGTACTTACTTTAGATAATCTGAAAAATGGTTGATCTATTTTATCTTTATTTCTAGTATTAAAATTATGTCTATCACTTATTTTATTAAAAAGATGTACGTTTTTTCTCACATCGGTCATTATATTAATCTTTCCCTAAGAGATCCCTAAGAGATTCGCGGCGACATCCGTACTAATATTATAAATGTGAAAGTAACTCTGTCTGTTTGTCTGTCTGTCTGTATGTTACGTTTTCACGCTTAAACCGCTGAACCGATCGTCATGAAATTTGGCAGAGATATAGCCTGGGATATGGAGAAGGACCTAGGCTACTTTTTTACGCGATAATTGACATCCACGCGGGCAGAGCCGCGGGCAAAAGCTAGTAGATTATAAATGGCTCTGACAGCTCGCTTTTGCAAAATAAAAATGGATTTAGTGTCAGCAGCCCGACCCCACAATAAAATGCCATACGACATTATGCTGTGGAACTAACTAAAATAGACCAAACGCGCGGTTTCTACATTTGTTAACTGTCTTATCTTTCTGACAGCATAAGCGGCCGAGCTTAGGCGCCCCGCAAGAGATGTGATATGAGGTCCCCATTGTAATTTCTCGTCTAGCGTGATTCCCAGGAAAACCGTTTGATTAATAAATTCCAGATTTTCTCCATTCCATATGATGTCACATTCGCTACTTCTAACATTCGGTAATTTACTTTTAGTATTTAGTGGAAAAGTGTCATTAAATTGCGTATTTAATATTGAAAAGAACTCGGCGTAGGACTCATTTGGGTTACATATATTCTTAAAGCTCTGAAGACATAAATTACTGGCCAAAGAATTATTTAATTTCTCTAAATTTTTATATGTAAAAACAAAAATTCATTTCTTTCATTCAATTATTAGAATTTTTTGTAAAGGCATGTAAGAGCAAAATGTCATTGTTTGTCCACTGTGATCGGATGGCAACCTATTTATAATTTGTTTGTGTAAGCATTTCAGCCGAAAGACGTCCACTGCTGGACATAAGCCTCCCCCAGTTGGGAGGGTTTGCCATAATCGCCACGCTTGGCCGGCGAGTTGACGATCGCAGTATGGTGTCAAAAATGCATGAGGGGGAACGCTGCTGCGCTGCTGCCCAGTCGACTTTTACGACACCCACGGGAGGAAATGGGGTGGTGCTATTCTTTACGTCTGGGACCACACGGTACGAGGGATATCATTTAAGAACAGGAGAAATAAATAGGGTCCTACAATCAAGCCCTGGGTAGCGCCAGCTGGGGCATTTTGAGGTGATGAAGTGGTGTTTCCGATGTATTCCTGTTTGAGATTTAGGTGTTGGGATGTGTTCTGTCACCCTAGCTATACTCCGTTTGAAATAAGATTAGACATTTAAATAAACCTTTTTCCCAGTTCGTTCAACAGATTTTGACTACTATTGCGTTGGTGGCATAACAAATGGCAGCTGCAGTAAACAGTTGGTATTTGTAACCACTTTTTTGCTTTAAATGCCATCAAAATCGGTTAGTAAGGCATTCGCCAAAGCGTCACATTGTTAAGCTATGATAGCCGTCAGGGAACCATCCGAAAGTTCAAGGGGAGGGGTGTTCGCAAATCTAAGTAGTCTTGAGAGATTTAGTCACACACCAAATTTATCTTGACTTGGGATATGAACTCTTGCCAGTTTAGCATTCCAAACGTTATCGAGGTAATTTCGGATATGTGTGTTTGTAAAATATTTATATTACTACGATTGAGCCTTCTAATGTAACCACTGGGCAGTTCTGTTCAATACGATGCATGTCAATAATTAAAATGCTTCCAAACGTCTGGATGCTACGAGACAATAAAGAATCCTACATTCATAGAGCTTATCTATCATACAAACACATGCGCCGAAAACATAACCTTCTTGTCAGATGTGGTGCTACGTGTGACAGCATCATGAATGTATAATGTTTAATTTTTAAAAACGTTGCCCCACTCTAGGAATTTCTCCTGTACTGTGGGTGCGTTAACAAACATTTAAACTCACATACATAAACACCCAGACCCGGAACAACTTCTTGTAGGTCATATAAATATTTCGTCATAATCGTAGAACAGTGACGGATCTGAAATTTAAATTTAATTTATTTTTATATATTTATTAAATTTAAAAAATTCCCGCTCGGAACAAATTCCGAGCGGGAATTTTTTGGTTATCTTTTTTTGCATTTCTGAGTGACTTCGCCTTTCTTGGACTATGGATCGTCAAATCAAATCAAACTTTATTTGTATTACAGTTTCGCATTAGTTTACCTCGGCTGCAATCGTAACTCGTATTTCGGACCACTCTGATTTTACCTGTTTTCCAACGGAGATCCAACGTTCTATAAACTGGGGCATAGCAAATAAATCATTTGGGATACAGTCGTTAGATTTGAGCGAAATTAAATGTGCTGGAAGACAGTGGACTACTCCGCGATCGACAGGTTTGAATTTAGTCATCGTCAGTCGTAGTCATCAGATTTGGGAAGGGTTTTCTGTTCTTTCACAAAGTTTTACGACGAACAAAAATATACAGGGCTATGAATCACTATTATTCACTTCATAATACATTTTCCATTTTTTTCTTAAAAATAACTGGCGAAATGTGGGTGTTCCTATTATGGGTACACCTCTGCCTAACCTTTCGGGGAAACAAGGCGTGGTGTTATGTCATACATTTTGTTTTATTTGTGCTATTTCTGGGACGAGTTTATATGGGACCTACCCATATTCTTTGGTTGCAACCACCGTACTGTTTTCCCGCAGCCTGACGTACAGCAGCGACTCGCAGCTGCTGTTTGGCTGCTACGCGTCGGGCGCGGTGCTGGCGTGGGAGAGCGGAGGCGCGGCGCGGCCGGCGCCCGTGCGCATCGTGCCCGCGCACGCGCTGGGCTGACGGCGGCCCGTCTGGCGCGCCGAGCTGCACGCTGCTCTGACGACGGCCCGTCTGGCGCGCCGAGCTGCACGCTGCTCTGACGACGGCCCGTCTGGCGCGCCGAGCTGCACGCTGCTCTGACGACGGCCCGTCTGGCGCGCCGAGCTGCACGCTGCTCTGACGACGGCCCGTCTGGCGCGCCGAGCTGCACGCTGCTCTGACGACGGCCCGTCTGGCGCGCCGAGCTGCACGCTGCTCTGACGACGGCCCGTCTGGCGCGCCGAGCTGCACGCTGCTCTGACGACGGCCCGTCTGGCGCGCCGAGCTGCACGCTGCTCTGACGACGGCCCGTCTGGCGCGCCGAGCTGCACGCTGCTCTGACGACGGCCCGTCTGGCGCGCCGAGCTGCACGCTGCTCTGACGACGGCCCGTCTGGCGCGCCGAGCTGCACGCTGCTCTGACGACGGCCCGTCTGGCGCGCCGAGCTGCACGCTGCTCTGACGACGGCCCGTCTGGCGCGCCGAGCTGCACGCTGCTCTGACGACGGCCCATCTGGCGCGCCGAGCTGCACGCTGCTCTGACGACGGCCCGTCTGGCGCGCCGAGCTGCACGCTGCTCTGACGACGGCCCGTCTGGCGCGCCGAGCTGCACGCTGCTCTGACGACGGCCCGTCTGGCGCGCCGAGCTGCACGCTGCTCTGACGACGGCCCGTCTGGCGCGCCGAGCTGCACGCTGGTCTGACGACGGCCCGTCTGGCGCGCCGAGCTGCACGCTGCTCTGACGACGGCCCGTCTGGCGCGCCGAGCTGCACGCTGCTCTGACGACGGCCCATCTGGCGCGCCGAGCTGCACGCTGCTCTGACGACGGCCCGTCTGGCGCGCCGAGCTGCACGCTGCTCTGACGACGGCCCGTCTGGCGCGCCGAGCTGCACGCTGCTCTGACGACGGCCCGTCTGGCGCGCCGAGCTGCACGCTGCTCTGACGACGGCCCGTCTGGCGCGCCGAGCTGCACGCTGCTCTGACGACGGCCCGTCTGGGGCGCCGAGCTGCACGCTGCTCTGACGACGGCCCGTCTGGCGCGCCGAGCTGCACGCTGCTCTGACGACGGCCCGTCTGGCGCGCCGAGCTGCACGCTGCTCTGACGACGGCCCATCTGGCGCGCCGAGCTGCACGCTGCTCTGACGACGGCCCGTCTGGCGCGCCGAGCTGCACGCTGCTCTGACGACGGCCCGTCTGGCGCGCCGAGCTGCACGCTGCTCTGACGACGGCCCGTCTGGCGCGCCGAGCTGCACGCTGCTCTGACGACGGCCCGTCTGGCGCGCCGAGCTGCACGCTGCTCTGACGACGGCCCGTCTGGCGCGCCGAGCTGCACGCTGCTCTGACGACGGCCCGTCTGGCGCGCCGAGCTGCACGCTGCTCTGACAACATGCCTGGGACAGCTGAGGTACAACCTGTAAAACTGAAGCCTAAAAGACCTATCTAAATTCTATAAGTGACTCTGTAGTTGGTAAACAAATCGCCACTAAATCATATTATAGTTAAAACTTGCCGGCCTGGCCCTGATATACCTATGATATACTTTAACTCTTAACAATTAACCTAACAGATTGTAAAATGAGGATCTACCAACTAATGTGTATTTTATGATAATGGACGAACAAAGGATTGCTAATATGTGATGATTACTTAAAGACTGCAATGATAATCTCCCAGTAGATTATATTGAGTCTGTAAGACACTACAGTTATAAGATATTGTTGCTGATTAGTAAATATCAAGATAAATAGTGGTCTTCCCCTATATGTATGTGTAAGACAATAGATAAAGTAATAGTTTTGTACCCTTCGTGCCAAATATATGAATAATTACGAGTGGAAGCGACGAACCAGTTACTTTAGAAAGTAGGTAGGTATAGCGGAGAATATTAAAAAGAGCCACATGACTAAATTACTTGCACGTGGAAATATTGTTTTAAACTATATTATTACTATTTATAACTATATATTATATCTGGGAATAAAGATTGATTTTTATTTTCGTTAGTGATTCATCATGTGAATGAATTTTATAACTAGGCAGCTCAAACTTTCCTCCAAATAGGATATAAGTTATAATCTGAAATACGGGCATTAGTCTTTTTGCTTAAGATTGTTTATTTGTCTCCAGTTAAATATAGTTTTAAACCTAGATAAATGACTTCCACCGTAATGTGTCCGTGCAAGCAGAGGGTCTAGTATATATTTTTTCAACAAGGATAGTTAAAAAATAATTCATATCTTACGAATTTATTTTAGATATATAAAATATTAGGTATTTAATGCAACTTGTGATAGAACATGTAAAATGAAATTATTTAATCTCTAAATATTTTGTGTACACCTACGTATAAGAAGACTGTTTTATAATTTCAATAGTTTGTATAATAGTGAAGTGAGCAATAATGCATAACTTAGCTAAGTGTGTTGTAAATATATTTTTGTATGAACATTCCTGTAATTGCAAATGTTGTTCAGAATGCATTTTAAATCGCAATCCTATACAATAATAGTGATAAGATTCGGTGTACAATATTTATTTATTTCCTTCATTTACGTATGTATATCTTTTATTTGTTTTATCCTAACTTTGTTGTTCAACACCACTTTTAATCTAATATTTTCATTATTCTCACTGAATTGTATCCTATCCTTAATATGTGAACAGCGTTGTGGGCTGCAATATTGTCTCTAAGTTTTGTGTATTTTCTTGTTTCTATGTTTATATTGTAGTTGTTTTTTGTTCCTCTTGAATAAAAATAAATAAATTTAACTGTTTAGAGGCTATCAAGGTCCGAGCCCTGGAGTATTTATCGTAGATATGGTTGTTGTTTAGATATTTATTTGAGCATTTACGGTCGATGTCAAGGCGAAGAAACGTTACATTATAGTCCTGATGTATATCTAAAATTTTTACAATGACACTTACAAGCTTTGAAAAGATTGAATAAATATTCTAAACTTTAAAGAGTAAATAAATTTATTCTTGCCGCGTTTTTAATTTTACAAATAAATAATGTGCTGTTGAGTTTTGTAAATCAATAAAACATATTTTTAAATAGATTTTTTGTTTTATTTCCATTCGGTTACGTATAATCAACATTTGACTTCACCAAAAGGGCAACCCCCAAATCTATAGAGAAAAACCGGTCAAGTGCGTGTCGCACAATGAACAGTTCTGTTTTGAATAGTGGAAATGGAAGTGATAGCGGCGTATAGTGGTAAGTACAGTGGCATTTGGTAAGACCAGAAGGTAGCCTCAACATAGTTGGAAAAAACACCAGCCAAGTGTGTGTCGGGCCACACACAACGAAGGATTCCGTTGTTGGAACGATTTTATCCCAAACACATACTTAACATTGTATGTAGTTGAAATACGTGTTCTCCCATACATCGATATACGTAAAAGCCTACCTACTTTCTGCGAAAGTTACATTATGGCAGTGTTGCCATGTCCAAAATCTGGTCGGTGGTAAATCCATTATATAAATACGGTAGACTACGGTGATTGGGTTATGATAAAAACGGTGTAACACTTTTATTAAAATCATACAAAAATACAAGTTACTAGATAATAATTCAAAAGCATAAGTACAAAAATGAAGAGAGGTAAGGAAATAAATACCATAACTATTCCGATTCTGACACCAAAATCTCCTCATTTTTGTAAATGTTTTGATTTAATTTCTTAGCCAATCGCGAAACTCTGGTTTTAGTAGCCATTCCTTTCGAAACGTATAAAAAAGCTTTGAAGGTGTCCGAAATTATAGACTATCTTCAAGATATTGAAGATTCTAGTGATGAGGAGTTGAATGACATTGAAGTTGCCATATTGCCGCCGGATGAGGTAGATGAAATGACTGACATAGAAGGTCCTGACGACGATATGGGAGTTTTGCCAGTGTCTGATGTAGCTGGTCAAGTGGAATTTTCGTGCACGATCGATAACGTCGCGGAAAATCATCATAATCAAACCACATATCGGACAAGCAAGACAGTCACTTGGCGTAAATGTGAACCAGTATATTCTGAAATACAGCCGGAATCTTATACTGCTAAACAATGTTTGGAAAATATGATTACGGAGTTGGAAGGAAAATCAGTAGTGTCCCTTGTGAATGCATGGATTATTTACAACCAGATAAATAAAGATGAGACCATCCCTCTGCTAGATTTCAGACGAAGGGTTTGTTCTGCTTGGATGAAAAAATCGAAAGGCAAGGCAAGTAAACCGACACCCGGTTCTTCAGAAGTTCTTTTACAACCTGTCAGGTTTGATAATGTAGGTCACTTTATGACAAAGAGGGACAAACAGAGGCGTTGTCAAGGACAAGGTTGTAAGAAAAACCTCGTAACCTTTTGTGCTAAATGTGAAAAAACACTTTGCAGTGATTGTTTCATACCGTATCATACAAAATAAGCTCATTTTATTTTTAAGACTGTTTGTGGAAATAATTTTCTAATAAAGCTGATTTTCTTATAATTGTTAACTTGTATTATTTCTGATCACATGTCCCCCCATTGTCATATTTATAGGACAAGCTGGCACGAAACAGTGGTCATTTTTCATCTCTTTTACTCGGCACTAGCAAGACCTTATCAGCTGATCGAATAGGATACCTAGTTACTATAACAGCTAATTATGGCCGAATTGGACGTTTCCTTTATGCCACACTCGCCGAAAAGCAGTAAATGCCAATCCGTTCCTGATCTACACTCAGGCGATGACACTGAACATTATGTGACTCAGAGAAACTCTAAGAGGAAGCAGCCAGAATGCGACTTGAGAGAGGATATCTCTGCACTTTCGGAGGAATTCAAAAGATCAATGAGCTTTCTAAGCACTGAAATACGCGACCAGTTTACCAATATCAACTCTAATATTAGTAGTCTTCGAAATGAATTTAATAATTTAACAGCTACGTCCACTCAAATTCAATCAGAGTTGAAAGAACTACGCTCTGATTTTTCCAATACAAAAGAAGATATATCAATTCTAAACAAAAAACATATTGAATTATCGAAGGTTGTCGATGAGTTAAAGTCATCGGTGGAATTCAACTCTGCGAATATTACTGATACCGTAAAGCGTACAAAGGAGATGGAGTCGAAGATCGTTAACTCTGCGTTTGAGCCCGTATCTATACTGATCAATAAAATAGACCGCCTAGAACAACAGGCTCGGCAGTGCAACATTGAAATTGGTAACTTGCCGGATAAACGTGGTGAACATTTAGTGGTTATTTTGGAGTCAATTGCGACAGCTATTAAAATACCTATAGCACAGAAAGACTGGCGATTCACCGTGTTCCACACGCACACACGCATAATTTACGTCCGAAAAATATTATTGTGAAGTTCACTTCCCGACTACTCCGTGATAACGTGCTGAGCGCTTATCGACTGTCTAAAGGTATTACATCAGATCGTATAGGACTCGCTGGGACTCAATGTCGTATCTATATGAGCGAACACCTGACGCTTCATAATAAGGAGTTATTTCGCAAATCCCGCGACGCTGCCAAAACAAGCAAGTTTAAGTATGTGTGGGTGCGTAATGCTACTGTGCTGGTCAAAGAAAACGATGACTCACCTAGGATTGCGAATTGCGATCCGTTCAGAAGACGACATTCGTAATAAGTTTAGGTCAAATATTTCGTCCTAATACGCTGTTGGTTTTTATTACAAAACTTAATTACATAATGTGGGTGTATAAAAATAACATTCGTTTAAATGTTTGTTTTTCATATTTTTTTTGCAAACAGCTGTGTGCTTATTTTGCTTATTATTACATTGCACTATATAAAATATTTCCTTATCTTAGTAGTATCTGTCCCGCATAACGGTAATATCTGGCTAATTGTTTATTGGTCATATTTTTGTGTAAGCAGTTGTGTGATTATAATTCACTCTTTACAATATCTCCTTACCTCATTAGATATAATATACGACATTAAAATTAGTGTGTCTTACAATCAAGTCCTGAAAACGTTCCTTATATTGTTGCTTGAGATTTTTATAATTTACTTTGTCGATTATACGTACTTGTTAATGTTATTTACCGAGAACGTATCGTGTGAGTTTTCGGTGTTGGTTTGTTTTAAGTATACTTATGGGTTTCAAGGTGTATGGTATTTTTGGTTTCTATTGTTATTGACTCACATTTGTGTATGACATCACAGTTGTGTATGACCTGCATGTTTTAAGTATACTTATGAGTTTCATAGTGAATATTTTTTGCCGTTGGTTTATTTTCTTGTACCCTCAGAGTTTATAAATGGCTAATGATAGTCAAATATCCATTTATTATCAAAACTGTCGAGGAATCAGGACTAAACTGAATACTCTATATTTATTATGTCGCATGCATATGACGTCATTATCTTGACCGAGACCTGGTTGACGCTAGACATATCTGATAATGAATTTATTGATCAACGCTATTTGGTGTTTAGATGCGATCGTAACCGTTTACTCTCAAACAAAAAGGATGGCGGTGGTGTCCTTATTGCCGTATCTAAAAAACTAAATCCCTCCTGTATTTCATTTTTGCCCCCGTTAACCTTGCCCGAGCATGTGATAGTTAAAGTTCCCACGAAAAGCAATAAATATCGTGTGCGTTACCCAGGCCAGATGTTGTCGAAAATGGTCATTTGAATCTTATAGATAATTAGTTTTGCGGCTTCTGTAATTGTTGCGCACATTTTTAAATTTGTTGCACTTATAGTTTTTCAATTATTTCACAAAAACATTTCCTGCTGGGGTAACGTTACCCCAGCCAGACCTTTTTCTTTCTAATGGGAATATTTAAATAATTACTAGCTATAAAATTAGTTGTCTAGATGAAGTAAATGTTGTGCCTTATTTTGTATTTGTTCTTTCATCGGTTGCGAAGTTATTCGAGATTTTGCTGGGGTAACGTTTTTGGTTTTGCTAGATCTTTGAAATGGTTAATCGGATTCTTATCATATTTTGTACATGGCTTCTTGGGAATTAGTTTAAATTTGTTCTGCAATAAAAAAACCAAAATAATACATAGCTTAAAGGTTATTTCATTAAATAGAAAAACACTTCAATTGGTCCCAGCACTCTCAATAAGAGCTCTAAAGACTTACTTTAAACGTTATTATAAAGCTTGTAACTGCCTTCAAATGTATGTGAAGTTTCATTAGTGTCCTGTAAGTATTTAACAAGTTATGATGATATTGAGTTCTTCACGAGCACGGTCTTGATGCGCGCGGTGTTATTTGGCCACTGGATTGGATATATGAACTGAATGTTATGTCAATTATTAGTTTTTTAGTTCAGTTGTATATCAGTAAAATTTCAGCTCAGTACATTGGATAATTAATGAAATAATACGATTAAAGTCATTAGGAAGTGAATGACCGTGGTAACCCGACCAAGTTTAAGTGGTTACGAAAAAGCGAAAACGCAAAACATTATGGTACCTTCTAAAATATGTAGGATAGTGTTACAAATTTAGTACAGACATGTACACAAGTTTTAAAAAAAACTACGTGATTATTAAATAATTTTTATTGACAGGTAATATAATCATTTCAATTGAACTTTTAAAGTATTATTAAACTTATACTTAAAAACAATCACAGATTAAAATTACAGATGTAATTTTGCTTTTTTGAAATTTTCTATTATTTTTTTATTAAATTATAGATTTCAGTATACACAGTACACAGTTACAGTTTTTATTTAAATATACACATATTGGACTGTGTAATGATCACAGACAATAAATAATATACAATGGTTTTTTTCAGTTAACACTGAACTTACGGTGCGTACAAACTATATAACATAACATGTTATATAACATTTTTCATAGTGTGGTCATGTTATATTGTTGTATAACATGATGATGAAGTATGATATGATGAAGTATCTATATGCTTTGTGTATATGTATTTATTGTATATATGTAAGTGGTACACCACTAAATACCTGCAGTATTGTCTCTCCTTCTACTTTTTGATCCATCCAAAGGTTGTCTGTAAAAGATCGCTTTTAGCGATAAGACCGCCCATTGTGACACCCTATGTAACAGTTCTACATTTATATCTGTAATTTTTATGGTGTACATAATAAAGAGTATTCTATCTATCTATCTATCTATAACATTTTACATAGAGTTGTAGTGTTATATAACATGTTACATGGTCTATACGAACCTTTACGTATGTCTACTAATACCTACTTATATCAATTAAAATCACAGATCAATGGTAATATTAAATGACATCACAATGTAGTAAAATGCTCACAGTTAGTCCTACTGTTTTGTTGTCTCATTTCAAATATCACATTTTTTTCCTAAGTTTAAAATCACAGATGAAAAATAATAAAATTAAGTAATATTAAACTGCAGTCAAATAATTATGTAAGTATTACTTTTAACTAATTACAATCTCAAAAAGTCGACGTGTAAAGGTGTTCTAAAACTTTGTTGGTTTTTGTATAAAAATATCACAGATCATTTTGTAAAATGAGTATCCAAATACGTAAGTAACTTTGTGAAACAAAAGTTGTCATAAACAGAGATCTAGTTGGCGCTCTAGAGAGACCATAAGCGTAGGCAGATTTTGTTGATTCTTACGTCAGTCGATGAAATGGTCATGATTTAGGTTCTATATTAAAAAGTGTGAAATACCTGTTCGCGATCTTTAATTTAATAAAAAACATATTGCTTTCGACTGCATAAGATTGGAGACGATTTTTTTAATATTATTATTATCACATCTATAAAAAAAATGTGACTAGGATTAAAATTCACAATTTTAAAGTAAATACACGTCAAGTGACAATACAAAATCTATAAAATAGTTTTGTATTTTAGATAAATTAGATAATTATTATAATAAGATATTATCAGATTGTAATGTATAAATAATCGCGTGGGGCATTAAATTAATCAAGCAAACAGGGACAGACAAACGGGAAGCGACTTTGTTTTATAGGTACTATGTAGCGAAGGATAAATATGTCGTTATCATTGTTGAGAATTCCAGTCTAGGTAATAATTAAGTACGAAAGAAAAGAAAATAATAAGATCCTAAATTTAAATATTTAAGCCTTAAAAAAATACAGTTTTAGATAAGTACCTAACAACATGTACATATTAATAATAATTTTGCTACTATTTCTGTAGTTACATTATACAAGCTTACCTTGTTCGTGAATTCATCAAGCAGCCTGCACCATAACTATGATCATCAATAGAAGCACTCCACATTAGCAGTAATTCGCCACACTTATTATTTTACATTAGCTCTCACGCACTCTATAAATATTTGCAAAAACAGGAAACGGAACTGCCGAAACGCATGCGCACTCTACAAGATGAATTATGTGATTACGGAGCATGTTTAGTGCGATATGCAAACAATGCGCCCCTTCACCCCACCCCTTCCGCGTCCCACCGAACGACATGTTATATCAGTGATTTTTGATAAGTTTGTGCAACTGGAAGATAATAATAATGTTTTCATAGTACAGATATTATTATATTATTAATGTATTTAACAGTGTACGCGTCTGTACCGAAATTGTAAGGTGTATTATACTAAACATTTCAAAAGATAGTATAATGTTCTGCGTTTTCGCTTTTTCGTAACCACCTAAACTTGGTCGGGTTACCACGGTCATTCACTTCCTGATGACTTTAATCGTATTATCTCATTAATTATCCAATGTACTGAGCTGAAATTTTACTGATATACAACTGAACTAAAAAACTAATAATTGACATAACATTCAGTTCATATATCCAATCCAGTGGCCAAATAACACCGCGCGCATCAAGACCGTGCTCGTGAAGAACTCAATATCATCATAACTTGTTAAATACTTACAGGACACTAATGAAACTTCACATACATTTGAAGGCAGTTACAAGCTTTAAAATAACGTTTAAAGTAAGTCTTTAGAGCTCTTATTGAGAGTGCTGGGACCAATTGAAGTGTTTTTCTATTTAATGAAATAATCTTTAAGCTATGTATTATTTTGTTTTTTTTATTGCAGAACAAATTTAAACTAATTCCCAAGAAGCCATGTACAAAATATGATAAGAATCCGATTAACCATTTCAAAGATCTAGCAAAACCAAAAACGTTACCCCAGCAAAATCTCGAATAACTTCGCAACCGATGAAAGAACAAATACAAAATAAGGCACAACATTTACTTCATCTAGACAACTAATTTTATAGCTAGTAATTATTTAAATATTCCCATTAGAAAGAAAAAGGTCTGGCTGGGGTAACGTTACCCCAGCAGGAAATGTTTTTGTGAAATAATTAAAAAACTATAAGTGCAACAAATTTAAAAATGTGCGCAACAATTACAGAAGCCGCAAAACTAATTATCTATAAGATTCAAATGACCATTTTCGACAACATCTGGCCTGGGTAACGCACACATAAATATCATATAATTTGTGCTACTTACATACCCCCTAACGCTGTTGATGATACGTACTTGACTTTTCTTAATTCTCTGTCTGTGTTGTGTGATGACTCTTCCGTGGAAAATATTATTTTAACAGGCGACTTTAATTTACCCACACTTGCTTGGGTAACAAAGTTATCATACACGGAATATGCTGCGAACAACAAACTGACAAACATAACTCGTTTTTTATCTAATTTCTGTTCACAACATGTTAAGAAACAATATAACCACTTTTTCAATTCTAGCGGACGCATCTTAAACTTGTTTTTTAGTAATACTCATGCAGTCACATTCGCTCCTGATGTACCTATTTTACCTATTGACACCTATCATCCAGCCTTCTATGTACACATTTCTTTCTCTCACTCCACACATATTCCTAAATGTACAGCCAATAACAAACTTAATTATCACAAAGCTAACTATAACAAAATAAATACCGATATAAGTGAAGTGGATTGGAATGTCTTACTGGATGACTTAACGCCTAATTAATCTGTTTCTGTATTTTATGAACTTTATGAAATTATAAAATCACACACACTCACATGTCGACCAAAAAATGTTAATTTCCCCAATTGGTTTTCCAAATCTCTCATACATACCTACAAAAAGAAAACTCAAGCCTGGGTTAGGTGGAAGAAGTATGGGAATTTATGTGACTATGAGGTGTTCTCGATTAACAGGAAAAACTTTAAAAAAATTGCTGACATTTGCTATAGTTAATATATTAATGCAGTTGAAGACAGTGTTGCTACCAATACTAAGACATTTTGGACGTACGTTGCTAGCCGTAAAGCTACAAATAAAATCCCATCCACGGTTCATTTCAATCAAATTTCATCCGATGATCCTGTTACTACTTGCAACTTGTTTGCTACATTTTTCCAGTCTGCATATGAGGCCTCAACATTTGACTATAACTCTTGGGACCCACCACCTAGAAATGCTGACCACGATGTCTTCCTATGCAAACTGCAACTATCCCTTGATGAAATACATAAAGAATTAAAATCACTTGATTCAACCAAGGGTCCTGGTCCTGATCAGATTCCTTCGGTTTTTCTGAAAAACACATGTGATACATTATGCTATCCTTTACTTATATTATTTAATAAATGTTTGTCATGTGGTATTTTCACTGACGTTTGGAAACATGCAAATATTGTACCAGTTCATAAGAGTGGTTCCAAGCATGACGTAGCGACCTATCTCTATACTATCTGCATTTTCCAAGCTATTTGAGAGACTGGTACATAGTAAATTATATCCTGCTATTCGCAGTGTTTTAATAAAAGAACAGCATGGCTTTGTTAAGGATAGATCTTGCGTTAGCAATCTCCTCATTTTCACGTCCCAACTGTTTGATAGTCTCGATAATAGACAGCAGATTGATGCGGTGTACACAGATTTTCAGAAAGCTTTCGATAAACTTGACCACACACTACTACTTAATAAAATTGCTTACAATGGAATCAGAGGAGACCTTTTACGGTGGTTTATATCTTACATAACTAACAGAACACAAAAGGTGGTTGTTAATGGCTTTGAATCTAGCTCTTTTCGGGTCACTTCCGGTGTACCGCAAGGTTCCATTTTAAGCCCTTTATTATTTATTTTATACATTAATGACTTAAAAGACTGTTTCCAAAATTCAGAATTTCTTCTCTACGCGGACGATTTAAAGGTCTTTCAAATTATTTCTGATAAAGTCGATTGTTTTAACTTCCAGCAGGATTTAGACCGTTTCTCTAGCTACTGCTCTTCCAATAAGCTTTACCTCAGTCTTCCAAAATGTCATGTTATAACATTTACCAAAAAGAAAAAAAAAACTGAGTGTGACTATCGTCTTGCCATTACGCTTATTAGTAAAGTAGGTTTTCTCCGCGATCTTGGTGTTCTTCTAGATTCGAAGCTCCATCTGGATGCTCACATAGAAAAAATTGTTAACAAAGCCTACCAAATGTTTGGTTTTGTCATGAGATCTTCTAGGGATTTTCGTCGATCTTCCACCTTTTTGCACTTATACAAATCAATAATTAGGCCTCAGTTAGAGTTTGCAGTACCTATTTGGAACCCTTTTTACGTAAAATATAGTGAACAATTAGAACTGGTACAACGTAAATACCTTCGTGCAATGAATTTTAGATGTTATCGGAATAAAATGTCATAACACGTACTTCTTAAAAAGTATGATCTTCTGACCTTAAAATCAAGACGGAAACTTCTGGAAGTTATGACTCTGTTCAATGTGTGCCGTAATCATTTTGATTGTCCGGACTTAGTTAGGAGTCTGTGTTACCTGGTTCCTCGAACAGTTCATGTACGTGAGGTACGTACTCGACGACTATTTGCTACTCGCCTCTGTAAATCCAACGCTGGCTCGCGTTCACCACTACATCGTTTGGTTGAGACATATAACAATGAGTTTAGTTCAATCGACATTCTTTTTCTTAGTAAAAATGCATTTAAGAAGCAAATCCAAGCAACCCTAAAGGATCAGCAAAGTAATGTATAATGACGTAATGATTAATATTGTACGCACACAAATTTACTTTTTCTTTTGTTTTTTTCTTTCATAAATTTATAAATCCAGTTATGAGTTCTGGAATAAAATTTGTTGTATTGGTATTGTATCTGTGTTACTAGGTAGTTTTTAAATACTTTAAATAGTAATCTGTGGAGAACGTAGTGGGTAGCATAATTGTTTGAATTGTAATATTTAAGATATTATGACTGTTTCTTATTGTGCTACTGTTTGTTTTTCCTTAAATAAATAAATAAAACAGGGATGAAGGTATATTATTTTTTTTTTTTTTGTCATATTCTTTTTTCTTAATGTATTATGAACTTAACGAATTGATAAAAAAATTCCAATGTTTTCGATGCTTGGGAAGTAATGGGTTAATTTTATAATTGCAGATTTTGATTCAAACTAACGAGATTATTATGTTATTTTCTGTGCCAAAGTGACTTAAGACCATTTTCGTCTGGTCTCTTTTATTCTGAAATCATTGTACAGTTTTTATCCTATTTCTGAAAAGTGCACTACAAGAATATACTGAAAATATGCTATCATATCGTGTCACATAACGACATCACTCTTCGCAATATAATTAACTGGATGACGGATAATAACTTAATTATCAATTTAGGAAAAACTAAATTAGTAAATTTCGGGCGTAACAATAAAAATAACACAATCAATATTCATTATAATGGGACGAACATTGAACAAGTCAGCTGCGTTAAATTTCTAGGGCTTTGGATAGACAACGATTTGACTTGGCAAACACACATTGACACAATATGCAATAAACTTAATCAGTACTCATATGCTTTATATAAATTATCCAAAATTGTTGATCAATCAGTTCTTTTGACCGCATACCATGCTTATGTTGCGTCGACATTGAGATATGCAGTCATATATTGGGGCAATGCCACTAATAGGGATTTAGTGTTTAAAGCGCAAAAAAGATGTGTACGTGCAATTGCTGGTATCCGTGTTCCTGATTCATGTGAACCATATTTCAAAGATTTTAAAATATTTACCTTTCCTGCAATTTACATTTATGAAGTAGCTGTATTTGTAAAAACAAATGAAAATCTATTTGATAAACTCAAATCGAAAAGATATATGTTAAAAATTTCTAATGTACCACATAAAACGGCTCTATTTAACAAAAGCTTCTTTGGCATTGCATCAAAAATATACAACAAAATACCTATTGACATTCTGAGCACTAAGGAACTTCCAGTGTTTAAAAATAAATTACGTAACTTTTTAATTGATAAAGCATACTACACGATCCAAGATTTCTTGAATTATTGATCGATTTGTTGACCATGTATTAATTTCACTGTATATACCTAATAACAATTTTACTGTATTTTGATATTTTGACATTTATAATAACTAAATTTGCTACACATAATTATTGTATGCCAATTAGGCAGGACATATTGGAACTGAAATTTGTTGTTAAGACCTGTAACAAACATATGCCCACAATAAAGATATTTTGAATTTTGAAATAAAACGTTTAATTAAAAAAAAATATATATCTGTGAAATTTAACACTTTTTAATTCTCAAAAGAATTATATTAAAAAAAAAAGACTGTTTCAGTATACTACTGACTTAAATTGGGAACCTTTTTAAAAATCCTTAATTTTAATTAAAAATAAGCGACTTAAATATTTTCTTATTGCTTGCTCATATTTCACAAAAGATAAACTTAATACAGAAATCAAGTAATTGATATGTTTTCATACAAGAAACTTTCAACTTTGAACTGATTTAAATAAATTCATTTAATTAAATCAGTTCAAAGTTGAAAGTTTGCAGTTTAAAAACTTAGTTTTTGTTTTCACTACTATTCTGAAGGTGCGAAAAGATGCGTTAAACCTGCACGAGGCGTCTACACGCCCATCTACGAGGAGTGTACAAAAAGTCTACGAGGTCTAGTGAAGAGAATTAAAACTTGAAACGAGACTACCAGTTTTTCGTTTGGTAGCGCTTATTCCCCACGGCAATACTACCCGTATTGCCGTGGAGAATAAGCACTTTCATCTACATTAAATTGTACTCTGAATGAAACATCAATTTCTCGGTCTAATATGTATTTATTGCCACAAAATCAGGTCATACGAAAATATACAAACAACTTGCTATCCATACGTATCGGTGTGCTGTATTCTATGTTTAGAGTTTACAATGGTTTCTGCATTATTGCGTTTAAGGCTGGTAGTGGTTGAGCTGTGCTATTTAGTGGGATCCCTTGCATTGTGACACGGCATACGGCTCCACCCGAAGGAAAAGAGAGAGTGACGCAAAACTACTGCACCACTCGCCCGTGTGAGCACGTTATCGTAGTCATACTGGAGCCGCAATGTGCTAAGCTCTCTCCGAAATACAGAACGCGACAGCTCACAGCTATAGTTAGTATAATATGAGGCACGGGCTAGATACATATCTCATTGAGGCGTTTGTCTGTATAATTTTAGAGATTAATTTAGAAAGATTTGATGCCGTGTCCTCATTGTGTCGCGTACTGCAGTATACGCCGCACGATGGAGTTAGTTGGCGTTCTCGCGCTTGACGCCGCTGAGCACGATGAACGGCGACTGCGTCTCGCGCTGCTTGTCCTGCAGCATCTGCAGCGTGCCCAGGGGTGTGTCCGTCGAACTCATCTTCTTCATGAGCTGGAATCAGAACAAGGCTTATTTATAACATGCGGACATTGGTCTTTTGAATGCTATCAATGTTAAAACGGTTAAATGCTATAGTTTTTGTTTAATGACCCTACGTGTACAATAATAATAGTAGTCTCCAAGACGTAGAATGCCACAAGGATCTTTTGGCGACTGGATGTCATTGACAGGGGCGTTGTTATAGTTTGGCCTTAGGGACGCGCAGCGAGGTGAGGCGCGGCGAGGCGAGGCGAGGCGAGGCGATGACGACGAGCGGCCTGCACCGCCTGCCTGGGCGAGGTTAACGCGGAGAGCAAATAAAAGAGTGGACTGTATTTTAGCCAACGGTTTATTGCCGGGCTTATTACAAATAATGAATTTTTCATAACTAAAGTTGAAAGGAGTATCGTCGAAAGGAGTCATACCAAGGCGCAGTACAGCGGTGAGGTCAAACTATAGTAAATATTTATTTTGTGCAATTTTCATCGAAATTGTATTGACAAAACAAGATGGCGGCGTTCGTTACGATTTTAGCCACGCGCCCAAAGAACTTTGTAGCGTTGTTCACCGTGAGTGTAATGACGTCTACGCGTCACAGAAGCTAGTCGTGGAAGTACATGTAGGATGAGTATCTCACCCCTTCCTGCACGGCCTTCTTGATGCGCTTCTCCTGCTTGTTCTTGCCGGGCCCCTTGCCGTGGAACTTGTGCGACAGGTAGCGGAAGGCCTCCTTGGGACACAGCGGTCTGCCGTCGTCGTCCACGTACTCCAGCTTGATGTTCGGCCGGAAGTTGTTCTTCTCGCGGAAGTCCTGCAGCGGGCCCGAGTGCCCGCCGCGCTCGCGACGACCGTACTTGTCGTCCTCACTGGAATTGGTATTCGGTCATTTTGATTTTAGAGGTATAACATTGATATTGCATTGAATTAACATGAAATCAGTTGTATTAGGGAATAGCCAAAGATATAATTGATTGATTTATTAGGGCCCTTTTCAAGTGCCATGCGAATTGGCTAAGACCCGAGGTCGAGAATTTGTCGAGTCCGCCATACTGAGCGTTTACACATTCATTCTCGCCAATAACGATTCAAATCTAGTTAACCGTTTGTTTTCCTTTGTGGAATTTTGTAATAAAAGTCCACTACCATCAGTTACCGTATTTTAGTTCTCGTACCACCTGGAGCATAAACCCATTTATTGTTTACGCGCATGATATTAAAAATGCCCACCTGCGGGGCCAGGCCGGCTCGCTCCAGGTAGCCCTTGAGTATAACCTTACCCGTAAGTCTTGTCCTCGATGGAGTAGTGGCGCGCGGTGAGCAGATGCTTGGCGGCCGAGCCCGCCTGCGGGGCCAGGCCGGCTCGCTCCAGGTAGCCCTTGAGTATAACCTTACCCGTAAGTCTTGTCCTCGATGGAGTAGTGGCGCGCGGTGAGCAGATGCTTGGCGGCCGAGCCCGCCTGCGGGGCCAGGCCGGCTCGCTCCAAGTAGCCCTTGCTGAGTGCCAGCTGCAATGCGCCCCATACGCCCGCGCCCAGCGTGGGCTCCGCCTCCAGCCCCACGCACGAGCCTGCAGGGCCACATTTCTTTCACCGAATGCAAATACTGACACTCACTCTTTTGTGATATGTAACATCTTTCCTTTCGCTTTCTGTGAGAGTGATTTCGTGAAAAGGGACGGAAGTGTGTAACAGTAAGCCAGGGACGCGCGTGCTATTTCATTTGACCAATGAGACCTTGTGAAAGCCGCAGGAATCCGCTGGATGCGGGAAGCACGGACCCGGTCGAGGTGGCAGTGCTTGGGGGAGGCCTATGTCCAACAGTGGACGTCGTGCGGCTAAAATGATGATGATGATGAATGAGAGCGCGCAGTGGTAGAATTGGCTGTCACATGGGATGGTAGACCTTTTTTTATTTTTAAATGCGCTTCAAACAAAAATTTGGTTTTACCACATACAGCGTGGCGCTCCAATGGCGACATTAATTTAACACGTATACGGTTTCGCGTTTTAATTTAATAGCGAAATTTTAATTTTATTAAACGTCATTATTTTTTATTTAATATTTTTTATACCATCTTGGAGCAACCTGTACGTAGCAAAGAGCTCATTTGCCGGCGTCACGGTTCATAACATTGCATCAATGAAATAAAAACGAAAAAGAAATACTATTAGAATTAGAATTTTATTTATTTGTAAGAATGTAGTTTTACATAGTATGGAGTATGGAATGAGACACGCAAAAAGTACATGAATTAAAGGAAAGATATAGTCCTTTGTCGGCGAGCGGCGCCGGCGCGGAGGCGAATCGCGCCCCCTTCCACCCGCCACGAAGAATCTAAGTTAAGTTCTTTAGTGCAAGCCGAGCCTGTGTCCTTAACACACTAATCACTCACGCGCATCAACTGTCTACGCCGTGTAAAGGTTTTGTGAATCTTCCGCGAAAAAAGACGCTTACATACGTTGTTGTAAAGTATTTGTTTTTGTGTAATTAGGATAGTAATTATAATAAGGTGCTTCAAAGACGCTTTGATTGGTTTTCGTTAAGATTTATCTAGTAGGTACCTACATCTTTTGCGATAAGGACGCTTTTATTTGTGTTATTAGTGCTTTGTGTAAAGTTGTGATCGTGATGGCAAATACACATCCGAACTACACGGCAGCCGAATATGCGGACATGATCCTAATTTACGGAGAAGCCTATCAAAATGCCGCCCTTGCGATAAGGATTTATCGCAAGAGATATGGTAATTCTAGACAATATCCTACTAATCCTCGCACTATTTTAGGAGCTCTTCAGCGCATTCGGGAAAACCGGCCAATAGATCCTACTTAGGTCTCAACCTCAACACCCAGATCGACCGCCTAGTGACCGCCTACACTGCAAATTGCAAGGCAATTGCATGAAAATGTGGTACATTATTTTAAAGAGCAGCCGAAAGTTAGCCTCCGCCAATGCGCTCGGCATTTTCACGTGCCGTAATAACAATAAAAATTGTGATTAATTGTGATTGTGATAGTGGTAAATAACTGATAAGAGAGGATGATAAGTGATTAGTGATTGTTTACGCATCTCCGCGCTGCACTCGAACTGCGGTGCGCACGTAGGTACTACGTGCGCGGCCGCTCGGTACTTTGATTTGAATGCCGTCAAAATAATAATAATAAAACTTTATTTCAATTTACGTCAAGCGCTGATTAATTTGACAGGACTAAACTAAAATTTATCTTCTGTCCTTTTCTTAATGAAATAGAAAGAAAAAGATGCACTGAACTTAAATTTAGTTTAGTTTGTGAACAAGGGAATCGGCACCATTAACGTATTTGCGTATAAATACGACAATATTAGTAAAATAAACATCAAACTTGTTTTTCTTTGAATAACCGCTTCCTAACATTAAGGTAAGTATTTATTACTTTTTTGACATGACATTGACATAATAGCAGTTATTTTTTGCTTGCTTTGTTTGCATTGCAGTTCCAAGTTGCGTGTATGCGTTCTTTCTTGCTTACTGTGCGATTATTTTGTGTTACAGATATTTTCTTTTAGCGACCATTGCTATTCTTATTGGATTCTGATTTTCCCTTCGATTTGGATATTATGATGAGGAGCATCAATTGTGGTATCGCTGTGCTGTGAATTCGCAGACATATCGTGTCAAGGCTGGCCTTAGCCCGGCAAGTGAGACTTGCTGGATGGTTAGCAAATCAGGTACGCCTCTATACTACGACAGTCGCGTAGTCAAACCATGCAGTAAAGACAGTACATTGAGCAGTTGTGTTATAATTTGGAAACTGAAATAAGATTTGTTATTGTTCCAGCTCCCATTATATGGATACGCTTGTCACGATTGTTATAATTTATTAAATACCGAAGCTGCTAAAAATGAGAGATTGCTAGGTCATACAATGGTCTGCCGTGGATGTGGTATCTCAGTCGGACTCATAAATCTAAGACGCCAACGTTTCTATACTGTTGCAGTGGACAACCCTTAGTACTCAATTTTTGGACAATGTTTTGGTGTCTCTAGAAGACATTTAATTTTTTTATCATTTTATTTACGCATGTTGTATCTACAATAAAAGAATTAGTTTGGCAATAAATACATACATAGTTTTATTTATTATAATCCCAATTCAGTACCAACAAGTAGCTAAATATAAATAGTATTATGGGTATTGAAGATAAAAACCAAAATACGGAATTAAAGATGATACCAATATCATATGTGCATTTATCTGTACAATAAAGAATAATAATGCTTTGTGATTAACGGGAAAAAAAAATTTAAGCACTTAGTAGCACTAGTAAGTATTTAATAGATAAACAATAGGTGCTTTACATTTTTGTTAAATTGTTACACAAATAGAAATATCCAAAAAAACTGCAGAATATGATCTCAAACCAACATAATATTAAATGTTTTATTAACTTCACAAAGGCATACCACCAATTAGTACCTCTCCTCGCTCACAGATGGCGTTATACTAAAAAAAACTAAGAAAAATCCCTAGCGCATAAACCTTATTTTTACCAGTTTGCGCAAGGTCCTGACTCCTGGAAATTAACAACTGATAAACTATAAAATACGACGATTATATTAATATAACAATCATTACTGAACATTTTGTTTGACTACCTAGACAATCGCCCACCAGACATGTTCTTTGCGATGGGAATGGTAGCGGGTCCCGAGCGGGAGAAATTTTTCTCGAAGGATCTGCAGGAACTGACGCTGGTCAAGGCCGTGAAGTTGGCTGAGAAGTGTGCGCGGCGCGCAAATAGGGTTTGAAATCCGGATATCCGCATTATCCGGATATCCACCGATTTTCAAATCCAGATTTTACTTGCATAATTTTTCGGATTTTTAGGATTTTACGGATAGTTGTATTTCTCTTTTAAATATTAAATAAAAAACTATCATCTATAAAGTACATAACTGCTATTACGTTATTTATTATTGTAATATAGAAAAAATCAACCGTAAATCACAATAAGTTAAAATATAATTATATTATATTATTTAATAATTAGAAATTATGGAGGATACATATTATGTAGGCTTAACTATCGCATTAGGGTAACCTGTAGGGCTTCCATTACGTAATTACGTAATTACGCAATTACGTAATTACGGACAGATTTTAGAAATCTCACAAATACGTAACTGAAGAGCTGCAGTCCGTAATAACGTAACTATAGGATAATATTAATTAATTTAGGTACCCATTTATTTAGTTCTATAGTTTCTGCCTACTCCATGGGAAAAAGGCATGGGTTTATCTGTGTATTTACAATTTACCTTAATTTAGTTAACCTACGACTTACATTATGACAACACCAAAACCCTTTCTGTGGGTATCCCCCGAATTCCCGGGGTTTATTTTATAACTTCCAATTTGAGTCCGCAAGATTTAATTTCTTAGTCGTACAGAATAGAGTTCATTGTTGACCAATCGGGAAACGAAGGGAATCCCCGTTGGTTGTGGATAGTTCGGTACGTAACACAATCAAAGTTTATAAGTGTTTCGCAAGTATTTGATCTACCTCGTAGATAATAAAGTTTAATATTGTGGATTGAGCAAGCTAAGGGAACTCCCTACATTTTTCTTTACTTTCGTGAATTTAGAAACAATCTCAATACTCGGTACTCAGTCGTCTTACGTACACCTGCGAGATACTGTCCTGCCTGGTCTAAGCTTATTTTATTGACTTTTGTGATTTTGTGTATGTGCCGCAAAGTTTGACGCTTGGTTTTCAGAAGCTTTTCATTACAAGTTTCTAAGTAGATATCACCATACACGAGTAGAGATACTTCAACGAAAATGTAAGTACCTATTTTAACATTACTTTACTTGTCTACTTACTTTGTTTCTAGGGTATTGTGTGAGAGTTTATACATATAATTTAGTAGTTGATTTTATATTGTTGACGGCACGGTTGGCGCAGTAGTTGAGTGATTGGCTGCTGCGCTGCGGGTCACGGGTTCGATTCCCGTACGGAACAAATATTTGTATGACCTACAGATAGGTGTTCCGGGTCTGGGTGTCTTGTGTATGTTAGTTTACATGATTGTGAGTGCACCCACGATACAGCAGTAATTCCTAGTGTGGTGCGACGTTTAAAAAAAAAAAAAAAATATGTGCGATTTTATTTTATTGTTGCTTGTTAGATGTCTGTGTAAATAGACATTGATTATGAGTTCACGGTACGTATGTAAATGTATCCCGTTTTAAGTGTAGTGCCTAACTATAGATGCTATTTATATGTATTACCTAACTATTAAATTATGAAATATTTATATATTGTTTTAGGTCTGCAGTAAAGAAGACTATTTATAAGGAGTTTTTGAACAAACGCACACAATCAGCTATATGGGAACACTTTTTGAGGGCTGAAAATAGGCAAAGTGTCCAATGTAAACATTGTCAAAAATTTTTGAAGACTCCTGGTGGTGCTACTGGAGCACTACATACTAGGGTGTCCCTTATATGACATTTTTTTTTTTTTCGATGCGCATAGCCTCTAATTTTTTTATAAATGCTAAAATATACTCAAATATGAAATTTCAGCTTTCTAGCATGATCGCAACCCGTGCCGACTGAGCTTCAAAGTTTATTTAAAATCGTGTTTTGTCCTATTATTCCGATCTGCTATAAAACTAATATAAATGCAACAAATTTGGTGAGTATGAGGTAAAATAAAATAAGGTAAACATTAATCTTTATTTCAAAACATAAAATTATAACAATCAGCCAGGGTAACTTCTCTTTAGTGTAGTTTTTTAACAGTCCAGATACAAATTTCTATGTTCCTGGGCACAGCGCAAAAAGCATTGTTTTTGCTCTTGTTCTGCCGTGTTAAGTAAGGTTTTGAGTTAGGAATGCATTAGACTGTTTTTAGGACGAATTTATAAACATGATGACGACAACCGAAAACCAAAAATTCTCTCTCTAACGTCTGCTCCAAAACAGCACAAGCTCCATTAAAATGACCAGTATTTTAAGCTTTTGTATCGTAGCACATTATTTGAACTTTATTATTAAGGTTCTAGTCAAAGAGAGCAGATGAGACGGCTTTAGCTTGATGTTATCCAGAAGAACTCTCTAGTTTTGGCACTGCAAGAAGCTGTTCTCTATCGTCAAATGAAGCAATAATGGGGCAAACGTTCTTCTTTTGAACTTCGTACATCCAATCCAGGTAATAGTTTTCCATCCCAATGGACTGTGACTACGTCAGGGCCTCAAGTCTGCTATTACAATAGTGTCAGAATGGTCTCGCCATTGTGAGTATTTGACAGTGTTTGTATGGCAAATCTGTCAAAAACTCACAATGAAGAGATATTCTCATTCATTTGACGATAGAGAACAGCTTCTTGCAGTGCCAAAACTAGAGAGTTCTTCTGGATAACATCAAGCTAAAGCCGTCTCATCTGCTCTCTTTGACTAGAACCTTAATAATAAAGTTCAAATAATGTGCTGCGATACAAAAGCTTAAAATACTGGTCATTTTAATGGAGCTTGTGCTGTTTTGGAGCAGACGTTAGAGAGAGAATTTTTGGTTTTCGGTTGTCGTCATCATGTTTATAAATTCGTCCTAAAAACAGTCTAATGCATTCCTAACTCAAAACCTTACTTAACACGGCAGAAGAAGAGCAAAAACAATGCTTTTTGCGCTGTGCCCAGGAACATAGAAATTTGTATCTGGACTGTTAAAAAACTACACTAAAGAGAAGTTACCCTGGCTGATTGTTATAATTTTATGTTTTGAAATAAAGATTAATGTTTACCTTATTTTATTTTACCTCATACTCACCAAATTTGTTGCATTTATATTAGTTTTATAGCAGATCGGAATAATAGGACAAAACACGATTTTAAATAAACTTTGAAGCTCAGTCGGCACGGGTTGCGATCATGCTAGAAAGCTGAAATTTCATATTTGAGTATATTTTAGCATTTATAAAAAAATTAGAGGCTATGCGCATCGAAAAAAAAAAATATGTCATATAAGGGACACCCTACTACATACACATATGCGTGCTAAACATATTGGCGAGATGTCACAAGAGCAAGATGCGCAAAGGGCAAGTACTTCATCGTGCTTTCAAGCAAGAAAAAGTTTAGAACCTCCATCGAAGAAAACTAAACTAACGGATTACTTTTCCACTGAGTATTCCTTGGACGTTATAGTGACTAGAATGGCAGCATTGGATGGCATCCCATTAAGCAAATTTTGTACTTCTGAAGATCTAAGGTATGTTTTCAAAAAATCTGGCTATGATCTACCGAAATCTCCTTCAACTATTACCAAAATTGTCCTGGAACAGAGTTGTGCCATAAAAAAACAATTAATAAATCAGTTTAAAGATATGAAGTCCCAAAAAAAACGGTTTACTATAACGTTTGATGAATGGACCTCTACCCGGAACCGGAGGTATATGAATATAAATATTCATAATAAAGACCTAGAACCAGCTAAATATAAAAATTTAGGACTAGTAAGGATAAAGGGTTCAATGCCAGCTCACGTTGGAACTGTACTGTTAGAAAATCATCTAAATGACTTTTATTTGAAACTTGAAGATATAATTGCATTCACAACGGACGGAGCCAGTGTTATGGTTAAAATGGGCAAAAATTTTGATGGTCACCATCAGTTGTGTTTTGCTCACGGAATACAACTTGCAGTGCTGGACGTATTATATAAGACACGGAAAAGTACAACTACTGAACCAGAACTAGAAGATGAAGCTTCAGATACTAACACTGAAGAAATTGAAGAAAACGATGGCGGACTTTTCATAGAAGTACCTAGAGTTCTAGAACCAGAGTTTCTGTACAAAGATATTATAGTAAAAGTAAGAAAACTTGTTAAATCATTCAAAAAATCACCACTGAAGACCGATTTGTTGCAAAAATATTCTTTACAAGAGCATGGTAAAAGCCTCGATCTTATACTAGACTGCAAAACGCGATGGAACAGCTTATCAGATATGGTTGGACGATTTCTGAAATTGAAATCAAGTTTATTTAAGGCTTTATTAGACTTAAAATCAAATATAAGTTTCACAGACACAGAAATACAAGATCTACATAACATTCATCATAGTTTAGATATAATAAAAACTACAGTGATGGCATTGTGTCGCCGTGACTCGAATTTGTTAGCAGCAGATGCTGCGCTTCAGTTTATGTTAAATAAGCTTGATGCTCAGTCCAATGGGCTCAGTGACAAGCTTGCTGTATCCCTTAGAAAAAGAATAAAAGAAAGGCGAACAAATGTGTCTGGTGTCTTGCAGTATTTGCATAATAATGAAGAATATTATAAAACCGAAGAAACAGAAACTTTTACAAAACCGACGTCGGATTATATTAGAACATATGTTGCAAACTTATTAGAAAGGCTCAAATTTACACCGCCTACAAGTACACAAATGAGTTTAGATTCCGAAGCAGATGACAATGATGCTAATGATGGTTGTGGCGACGAGTTGACTGTTGCACAGCAACTAGAAAAAGAAATACAGAAAACTATGTCTACAGTAAACAAATCTGGAGTAAACACAGATCTTGAATCCATCATCAGAGTTGAAATGTGTATCTACGATAGCACTGGCGGCGGTCGTGAAGTTTTCCTAACAGCAGCTTATAATTATTTACTACTAGCTTTTACCCGCGGCTTCGCCCGCGTGGATGTCGGTTATCGCATAAAAAAGTACCCTATGTCCTTCTCCATATCCCAGGCTATATCTCAAAATTCTAACTTAGTAATAATTTTAATGTGATTCACTATGTGAATAGAAACCGAAACAAATGATTTAATATAATAAAACTACTTATGTTCTGAACGTGAATGAGTCTTTACCTAAAGATAACAAACACAAAATCAAAATACGAAATTTCACTCAAATTCTTAAAGCAATCAATTGTACCAAATTACAACACGAAATAAAAGTGCGACACAAATAATCATTTTAAAATAATTCACGTAAGTACCAACAATGTGAAAACAAAATGAAATCCTCCGAAATGTCGCATGATACACCGCTTGTGCTGATAAAACTCTCGAAATATTTAATGAACATCATTGGTGCATAACTTTTCTCAGGGTCACGTTCGCAATTGGACGAAATATTTGACATTTATTTTGTACTTGCAACACGATCTGGCTGTAGAATTCGATTAATCGACTAATACTTGACCGGTTGACATTTTAGCGGGAACACCACTAAACGAACGAAAAAAAAGAAAAGAAAATACGTCTGTACTCTGTGGTCGTGTGGCGGTGTGGCGCGGTGCTTAATGTAAACATTCATCAAGGTTATACGTGCGTAAAGTAATGGATTCAATAAGAAAACGGTTTAATCTTAGAAGAATCTTACACAGAATTACTGAGAAATAAGTGTAGATTTCGTATTGAGTGTTAGTTTACCGAAAAGTGATAAATATGTCCGTGAAAAAGTAACGAAAGTTTTGGAATGCACAAATTTTGATCATAAGGCCGCCGTGTTTAGTCATGTTTTTATGATAAATATTCTTGTATACTGTTTGAAATACACATAAGAAGCTAGCTTATTTATCTACGAACATAATTTGGCTAATAGCTACTGATATTATAGCGTATTGTTATCGTAATCGTATTTCCAAGAGTAACATTCGGCAAACAAATACCTACAAAAAGACAATAAAATGGATATAGTATGTTATCCTTAAGAGATAGACATATGCCATCGCGGACTTTTTTAAAGACCTTTGTAAGATACACAATTCCACCATACATTATTTTGTTATATCTCAAAGGGTTTAGACAGCGTTTTCGTTGAAAGCTCCCAGACGGCTTATTTTTTTCCGACACCTCCAACAAATATCGTTAATTCATACAAAAATGCATACAAAAACTTAACAAATTATATACTAAAACCTTCCTAGAGAACCAAGCTATCCATTGGTGAAAACAGCATGAGAATCGGTGCAGTAGTTTTTGAGTTTATCGCGAACAGACAGACAGACAGACAGACAGACGCGGCGGAGGACTTTGTTTTATAATATGTAGTGATGTATAATGCCTACTAGTGTTGAAGCAGAACGGGCATTTTCTTCTGCCGGCTATCTTTGTTCTAAACTAAGAAGTTCCCTTGGTGACAGAACATTGCATTCGTTATCATTTATGAGATCATATTATCAAGAACAAAGATTGGAAAAATAACCATATTTTATATTGTTTCTTACTTTTAAACCATTTGTGCGTGGTACATGTTTTGTTTGAATTGTTGATTGAGTTTAGTCAAAATCAAAATCGTCAATCAAATCAAAATATTACATTTTGATTTGATTGACGATTTTGATTTTGAGTTTAATTTTAAAATTATCATTTTAATCTGTAATTTACTTTTAATTCCTTAATATTATAATTTTTTTCATTTGAAGTTGTTTGATTTTTTACTTCTAAAATACGTAATAAGCCCAGAATTTATCGTGCTTTAAAAAATCAAAACAGTTAAGTACGTAATAACGTAGTTACGTAATTGAAGCATCAAAATGCGTAACTAGTTACGTAATTAGCAAATCCGTAATTTTGGAAGCACTAGTAACCTGTCATGATAGATTTAAGGTGTTATCATAAATAAATAAATAATTTATCATAACATTGAACACTTGTTAACTTTATGTTAAACTCACATCCATACTGCACGCATTTTCAAGATTGTATTGTACTGTATCGCAAAGATCATATTACCGGAATTTTGCTAAAAAATAATTTAAGAATTTCGTCATCATTCATCATCATTTCAGCCGAAGGACGTCCATTGCTGGACATATGCCTCACCCAAGCACTGCCACCTCGAGCGGTTCCCTGCTTCCCGCATCCAGCGGATTCCTGCGGCTTTCACAAGGTCATCAGTGCACCTTGTGGGAGGCCTTCCTACGCTACGTCTTCCGGTACGCGGTCGCCACTCCAGAACCTTTCGCCCCCAACGGCCATCTGTTCTGCTAGCAATGTGCCCTGCCCATTGCCACTTAACTTTGGCAATTCTTCGAGCTATGTCGGTACCTTGGTTCTCCTGCGATCTCTTCATTTCTGATTTGATCACGTAGGGAAACTCCAAGCATAGCCCTCTCCATTGCCCTTTGGGTGAATTTTAGCCTTCTAATGAGGCCCATTGTGAGCGACCACGTTTCAGTGCCATAGGTCATCACTAGCAACATGCACTGGTCAAAGACTTGAGACACTGCGGTATGTGGGATGAGAAGATATTGCGAAGCTTCTCGAACGCTGCCCAGCCGAGTCGGATTCGACGACTGACCTCTTTTTGAAGTTGGACCTACCTAACTGGACAATTTGTCCTAGGTAAACATACTCGCCCACAACTTCGAGTGTAGCGTCTCCGATATTCATGAGAGTGGGTGTTACATGGGCATTTGACATGACCTTTGTCTTGTCCATGTTCATTCTAAGACCCACTCTTTCGGAAGCTCTACTGAGGTCATCGAGCATTGCACTGAGGTCTTCCATAGTCTCAGCCATGACAACTATATCGTCGGCAAACCGAACGTGAGTGATATACTCGCCATTGATGTTGATGCCAACCCCTTTCCAGTCCAAAACCTTGAAGACATCCTCCAGTGCAGCGGTGGACAGTTTCGGAGAGATAACATCTCCCTGTCTCACACATCGCTGCAGAAGGATAGGTTTCGAGGTCTGGTCCTGGAGTCGAACTGACATAGTGGCGTTTTTGGACAGACACTTCAGCACCTCGATGTACCGATAGTCGATCTGGCACAGTTGAAGAGACTGCAGTACAGCCCAAGTCTCGATCGAATCGAAGGCTTTCTCGTATTCCACAAACGCTAAGCAGAGAGGCAGGTTATACTCCTCGGTCTTGTGTATAACCACCTGTCGCAGCGTATGTATGTGGTCTACGGTGTTAAAGCCAAACGGAATCCGGCTTGTTCGAGAGACTGGAAGTCCAGAACCTGCGCGCGAGACGGTTCGTGATGACTCTTGGAAACAGCTTGTAGACATGGCTCAGAAGTGAGATGGGCGTATAATTCTTAAGGAGGGCATTATCGCCCTTCTTAAAGAAAAATATCTCCACACCTCTGTTCCATGCATGTGGCGATTTGCCCTCAAGTATGACGGAAGAAAACAGCTTCTGGAGGGCCTTAAGAATTCTCTTCTCTCAATCTCAAGCGTTCGATAGAGTTTGGCATGAAGGTCTCCTTTATAAAATAAAAACAACTTCCCAAGCAACATCTTCCTAATCTTGATGTCGTACTTGAGGGATAGATATTTCTTTGTGCAGATTGGCGAAGCTATATCAAAACTATGCCCTATTATTGCTGGAGTTCCTCCTTGGACCTATTTTATATTTGATTCATATTGCTGACCTCCCAATATCAAATTTAGCGAGTACAGGAACCTTTGCGGATGACACGGCTGTACTAGTGTCCCATACTGATCATAAAGTAGCATCAGCTATGCTGCAGACCTGTTTGGACGACATAGCTCTCTGGCTCGAAAAGTGGAGGATAAAAGCCAACGAGACCAAATCGGTAAATGTCACATTCACTAAGAGGAAGGATACCTGCCCTCCAGTACAGTTAAATGGGATACAAGTGCCTCAAGCTGAACATGTCAAATACCTTGATTTATACCTCGACAGACGTCTTACTTGAAAAAAGTACATTTTCACGAAACGGAAGCAACTTGGACTGACACTAAGAAAGTTCTACTGGATAATTGGTCGAAAGTCAAAATTACAACTGGAAAATAAAACCCTTGTTTACAAATCTATAATCAAGCCTATATGAACCTATGGCATTCAGCTATGGGGAACAGCATCACACTAACATAGAGATCATACAGCGATTTCAGAACAAGATTCTAAGAACAATCACAAATGCCCCATGGTTTGTATTAAATGAAGCACTACACTATGATCTGAAAATACCGACCGTCAAAGAGGAAATAAAACGCTATATCATGTCATACAAAGAAAGAATAACTCGCCACCCAAATAACCTGGTAAACCACCTAATGAATACAAAACGCATACATAGGCTAAACACAAAATTCCACAGGATTTCATCAGACAAACTTAGCTTGATGCTTTATAAATACTAGGATGTGTCATAGGACGCATAGCAAGCAAGACATCTAAACAGTCATCAAAATTACTGAATGTCCTAATAAATAGTGACAGATTGTAAGAAAAAAGAGAAAAAAATAATAATAATGGTATGCTGGGGGCCTACGCTTATGTATGGAAGTGAATGTTGGGTGTGGCAAAAGAAGCATGAAAGTAGAATAAATGCTTGGAAATGCGTTCCTTGCGAAGCATGTGTGGCGTGACTGTAAATGATAGGCTGAAAAATTATGTGATAAGGCCACGGTGTGGTTTAAAAGAAGATGTAGTGACAAAAATTGGAAAGTGTATGCTTAGATGGTTTTGTCATGTTGAGAAGATGAATCAAAGGGTCGCCTTTGATTCATCTTCTCAATCATCATTTGTCTTCTTGTTCGAAGGTCAGATGCGTAGCACTCGCATCCGGCGTGCATGTATGACCAGATGTATGAATGTAAACGAAGGAAAAGGAGTATGTAAGGAGCGTAGAAGGAGGCGCTCTATAGTTTTTGCCTACCCCCATGGGAAGAAGGCGTGAGTTTATGTATGTATATTTTAATTAAAGGTTTTAGGTTGATGTGAATCCGACATTGATCAAAGGTGCTATATTGATCTTTGTTATCAAGTATTTAAATATAGTTTTCTATGCAGTATACTACTCAGTGCCGTAGCTTGAAAAGGTATTGTGTCCTGACTTGAAATGGAAACAGTTTGAAAAGGGACGAAGGTACGAAAGACTAGTCTGTACCTGCGGCGAGGTCTGCGGGCTTCTCGTTGTGCACGTCGACGCGGCTCCACGCGCCCGCGTTACTGTCCACCTCTGGCTCCAGCTCCTCTTCACGCTCGAAGTCCTGTACACAAACATTAACACTACACTTTCTTGTTAACTAAATTGTACGAAATACGGGGACCATTTTTGGAAAACCAGTCAAGTCTTTTGAGTTTACAGCAATTTTTTTTTTAAATATCTAATGTGATATATCCTACCTATCATTGTGCTGCTGCAGGACAAAGGCCTCTCCTCATACAGAGAAGGTAAGAACATTGATCACTACGCTTGCTCAACACTGGTTGGCGACTTCAGACTTATATTAATAAAGTCCAGGTTTTGTTACGATGATTTACCTACACCGCGCGGACGTCAGTATGTCCAAGTTACATTCAGAAAGTACATATGAATTGAAAAAGTCACACTGGGTCTCGCCCAGCTGTCGAGACTGTGCGTTGTGTTCCATGAAGTGCAACATTGAAGAGAGTCACCATGATCTCGGCGTCGTGGTCCCGGTTGCCGGCCAGCCCGTACGTGGGGATGTCGCCCAGCGTGCGACAGAACTCGGCCGTAGCGTCCAGCACCATGGAGCTGCCGGCCTGCTGCTCCTGCTGCTGCTCCTGCTCCTCCTTCACGCGCTCCAGGAGCTCCTCCACCTGCGCGTGTAACGCATGAAGTAAGATATTACATAGGGCGACACAATGGGCGGTCTTGGCAAAAAATATTGATCCTAAACTGTGTATTAGGCGCTCCGCAGACGGCGATTGTTTTGACCGCAAACGACCGCGAGAGACATCATCCGGCTAGCATCGGCAGCGTGGTTGTTTTGTCCTCTAAAAGCCTTTATTCGGGCTGCCCCGTGTACCGTTCCCTCACCTTGGGCACCTTGTACTGCGCCTGCTCCGCCAGCTCGGCCTGGCGCAGGCGACGGGCGCGCGCCAGGGCCGCCTGCAGCTCGGTGTCGGGCTCCGTCTCCTCCTGGTCCCAGCTCGGGCTGCGCTGTGTACTGTTCCCTCACCTTGGGCACCTTGTACTGCGCCTGCTCCGCCAGCTCGGCCTGGCGCAGGCGACGGGCGCGCGCCAGGGCCGCCTGCAGCTCGGTGTCGGGCTCCGTCTCCTCCTGGTCCCAGCTCGGGCTGCGCTGTGTACTGTTCCCTCACCTTGGGCACCTTGTACTGCGCCTGCTCCGCCAGCTCGGCCTGGCGCAGGCGACGGGCGCGCGCCAGGGCCGCCTGCAGCTCGGTGTCGGGCTCCGTCTCCTCCTGGTCCCAGCTCGGGCTGCGCTGTGTACTGTTCCCTCACCTTGGGCACCTTGTACTGCGCCTGCTCCGCCAGCTCGGCCTGGCGCAGGCGACGGGCGCGCGCCAGGGCCGCCTGCAGCTCGGTGTCGGGCTCCGTCTCCTCCTGGTCCCAGCTCGGGCTGCGCTGTGTACTGTTCCCTCACCTTGGGCACCTTGTACTGCGCCTGCTCCGCCAGCTCGGCCTGGCGCAGGCGACGGGCGCGCGCCAGGGCCGCCTGCAGCTCGGTGTCGGGCTCCGTCTCCTCCTCGTCCACTGCCAGCGGCCGAGACAGCAGCTCAGGCTTCACTTCTGCAAATAAACGATGTTACACTCACGACCAGCTCGAGAATAGGACTGACACACAGCAGACCAACCATTAAAAACATAACCCTCCCTGTCTTTGCTGTCGCACAGTCGGATAATAAAGTGATGTACGCTACCTGTATCGTCAGTGTCAAGCGGCGCGTTGGCTGCGTCGTAGTCATCCACATCGATGGGCTCGTGCTTAGCCTTCTTACGTATCTTGCCCTGAACAAAAACATATAAATCATGTTTTACATACATGAACAGCTTAGCCTTTTGACTGCCACAGTCATGTATAGATGACAAACCAAAATGTGCCCAGCACGCCACGGTCACGACTACATGACAGACTTTTATACGTAAATCGGTAAATGACGCTCACAAAACAACATTGTTTTTTTATTTCCTTTGCTAATTATGTTCCTTGACTCATCCTAATTTATATTAGTAGAACTTCTTTCTACAAATTTCATTTATATTAACATATAAGATGGCAAAAACTCGAAAGGATGAATTCGTATCTTGGCGCCGAGGGCACGTTTGTGCTTTTTTGTGGCGGTCAAAAGGTTAAGCGCAGTCTAATTTCAGTAAATCATATTGGGAAACCATTTGCTCGTGTTTCATCCATCATCACAAAAACTGAAACATGTACGGTCAGCTGCAGAGAAATCTCACCCCCTAGCAATGAACAAATACATATATAGAGATTTCTCTGCAGCTGACTGTACTATCTGGGACATCCGAATCGGCACATTTTCAAAACAAAATCCCACGCTCATGGATATCCACATCTGTTTACCGTCCCTTTTTGCGACGACAAATAAAAAATAAAAACTTTTGTGTAAATACATTTCTCAGGCTGTTACAGATGATCACAAATGTCTGACCACCTCGGCTGGTGTTTTTGCAAATGCATGGGGCTAATCAAAAATGTGATGCTGCGGTGCTATTGGTTGATGAGCGCAGGTAAGTGTTACTATAGCGGACGAGCGCTGCAAGCAAGCATAGTCCTTATGGTGGTCCGATTCGCATGTCCGTGATAGTACACCTGACACCAGTCGCGTTACCTTTCTCTTGGTCTTCTTGAACGTGGCGAGCAGCTCGTGCTGGTCCAGGTAGTCGGCGGCCAGGCGCAGCGCCGGCCGCCGCACCGACTCCAGCCGCTTGTCCGTGATAGTACACCTGACACGAGTCGCGTTACCTTTCTCTTGGTCTTCTTGAACGTGGCGAGCAGCTCGTGCTGGTCCAGGTAGTCGGCGGCCAGGCGCAGCGCCGGCCGCCGCACCGACTCCAGCCGCTTGTCCGTGATAGTACACCTGACACGAGTCGCGTTACCTTTCTCTTGGTCTTCTTGAACGTGGCGAGCAGCTCGTGCTGGTCCAGGTAGTCGGCGGCCAGGCGCAGCGCCGGCCGCCGCACCGACTCCAGCCGCTTGTCCGTGATAGTACACCTGACACGAGTCGCGTTACCTTTCTCTTGGTCTTCTTGAACGTGGCGAGCAGCTCGTGCTGGTCCAGGTAGTCGGCGGCCAGGCGCAGCGCCGGCCGCCGCACCGACTCCAGCCGCTTGTCCGTGATAGTACACCTGACACGAGTCGCGTTACCTTTCTCTTGGTCTTCTTGAACGTGGCGAGCAGCTCGTGCTGGTCCAGGTAGTCGGCGGCCAGGCGCAGCGCCGGCCGCCGCACCGACTCCAGCCGCTTGTCCGTGATAGTACACCTGACACGAGTCGCGTTACCTTTCTCTTGGTCTTCTTGAACGTGGCGAGCAGCTCGTGCTGGTCCAGGTAGTCGGCGGCCAGGCGCAGCGCCGGCCGCCGCACCGACTCCAGCCGCTTGTCCGTGATAGTACACCTGACACGAGTCGCGTTACCTTTCTCTTGGTCTTCTTGAACGTGGCGAGCAGCTCGTGCTGGTCCAGGTAGTCGGCGGCCAGGCGCAGCGCCGGCCGCCGCACCGACTCCAGCCGCTTGTCCGTGATAGTACACCTGACACGAGTCGCGTTACCTTTCTCTTGGTCTTCTTGAACGTGGCGAGCAGCTCGTGCTGGTCCAGGTAGTCGGCGGCCAGGCGCAGCGCCGGCCGCCGCACCGACTCCAGCCGCTTGTCCGTGATAGTACACCTGACACGAGTCGCGTTACCTTTCTCTTGGTCTTCTTGAACGTGGCGAGCAGCTCGTGCTGGTCCAGGTAGTCGGCGGCCAGGCGCAGCGCCGGCCGCCGCACCGACTCCAGCCGCTTGTCCGTGATAGTACACCTGACACGAGTCGCGTTACCTTTCTCTTGGTCTTCTTGAACGTGGCGAGCAGCTCGTGCTGGTCCAGGTAGTCGGCGGCCAGGCGCAGCGCCGGCCGCCGCACCGACTCCAGCCGCTTGTCCGTGATAGTACACCTGACACGAGTCGCGTTACCTTTCTCTTGGTCTTCTTGAACGTGGCGAGCAGCTCGTGCTGGTCCAGGTAGTCGGCGGCCAGGCGCAGCGCCGGCCGCCGCACCGACTCCAGCCGCTTGTCCGTGATAGTACACCTGACACGAGTCGCGTTACCTTTCTCTTGGTCTTCTTGAACGTGGCGAGCAGCTCGTGCTGGTCCAGGTAGTCGGCGGCCAGGCGCAGCGCCGGCCGCCGCACCGACTCCAGCCGCTTGTCCGTGATAGTACACCTGACACGAGTCGCGTTACCTTTCTCTTGGTCTTCTTGAACGTGGCGAGCAGCTCGTGCTGGTCCAGGTAGTCGGCGGCCAGGCGCAGCGCCGGCCGCCGCACCGACTCCAGCCGCTTGTCCGTGATAGTACACCTGACACGAGTCGCGTTACCTTTCTCTTGGTCTTCTTGAACGTGGCGAGCAGCTCGTGCTGGTCCAGGTAGTCGGCGGCCAGGCGCAGCGCCGGCCGCCGCACCGACTCCAGCCGCTTGTCCGTGATAGTACACCTGACACGAGTCGCGTTACCTTTCTCTTGGTCTTCTTGAACGTGGCGAGCAGCTCGTGCTGGTCCAGGTAGTCGGCGGCCAGGCGCAGCGCCGGCCGCTGCAGCGACTCCAGCCGCTTGGCGCCGCCGCCCTGCACGCGCTCCTGGCGCTGCGCAGACATTCAAGCTTATGCACAACTTACACATACTGCGCAAAGGCGGACTTATTAGTCTTATCTTTGGGCGACGCAGAAACGAAACATGGCAGATGCAAGATAAGATAGAATAAACTTTGTCTGGAGAAATAACGTTAGGTAGAGGGATATGATCACGTGCCTTTAGTATGATAGATAACCAACTGGTTGCCATCCTAATGTTAATAGGGAGCGCGTTCCAAAGAAATACCGCTTAGACAAAGAGGAGTGAATAAAACCAGAGCGGGAACTAATACTTTGGTTTACTATGGGCAGAACATAATTATGGAACATGGGAAGTCAGATAAGGAAAGGAAGTGGGTTTGTCGAGTATAGAATACATCATAGATACAGCCCTCAACTCTCTGCGCTGACGTATGGGTAACCATTTTAAAAGCAATCGGTGCGCAGACACATGATCTTACTAACGAAGATTGAAAACGAATCGAATGCAGTTATTTAGAATGCGGTCTAGTTTATTGAGGATATCTGCATTCAAGTCTTAGTAACACATCACCATAGTCTAATATGGTAAAGATTAGGGAACGCACAAAGCATTGCTTTTATACGTGACGGCAGAAGGTTTTTGTTAAATAAAATACGTAAATATATTTGCTTTTATATTCGTTCCATTATTTTATATAGAATGTCACATAGACTTTTTTACTCCTTCTTATTTACAAGTCTCCAAGAAGCTCGCCTTGTGAATAAGAAGGCTGTATATATATATATATCAGTCCTCCGCCACCATTCTTGGTTCTGGCATTCGAGAAGCTGGCAGGATCTGGTCAAGGTTTCTCTTCCATACCATACCGTCGTCAGTTCGTACCTTGTAGTGGAGGACAACGTACCAGAATTCTGTACATGGGAAATCGAACATTCAATCGACAAACTCAGGTGCGAAAAAGTCCAGGCCCAGATGGCATAACAAATGAATTGATAATATTTGGAAGAAACACCTTAACTAAACCATTAACGTCACTATTCAATTTAATACTACATCAAAGGGAAATACCCAGACAATGGACATGCTCAAACATCGTACTTTTATTTAAGAAAGGAGACCCGAAACAAATATCAAACTACAGACCCATTAGTCTCATGTCAAATCTCTACAAACTATTCTCGGCAACTCTACTAAGAAGATTGTCAAAACCAATAGACGAAAATCAACCAGCAGAACAAGCAGGATTTGTGAGTGGTTTCACTACCATAGACCACATACACTCCCTGAAAATGATTTTAGAAAAATATAACGAGTACGACAAAGCTCTATACCTGTGCTTCATCGACTACAGCAAAGCGTTCGACTCATTTTCTCATAGCTCTATATGGCAAGCTCTATCAATGCAAGGAATTAACAAAGAGTACATCGACCTAATAAAGGTAATTTACAAAAATAGTAACTCTAAGATTATGCTCGAGAAACCAGGAAACAGCTTTAAAATCGAAAGAGGAGTTAAACAAGGTGACCAACTCTCTCCTAAAATATTCATAGCGGTGTTAGAGCAAATATTCAGAGCAATGAACTGGAAAAACAAGGGCCTAAACCTACACGGAAAATACTTGTCACACTTAAGATTCGCTGACGATATAGTGCTGATGTCAGAAGACCCATATGAATTGCAGTCTATGTTAGAGTCGTTATTTGATGAGAGCAAAAAAGTGGGCTTAGAAGTAAACCAAACAAAAACAAAACTTGTGACAAACAGACACAAAGCACCAATTATAATTTCATCAACCAACCTAGAATACGTTGAAGAGTACATCTACCTAGGACACCTTATTACTTTTAAAAACTGCACAGAAAAAGAAATAGAAAGAAGAATCAAATCTACCTGGAATAAATACTGGACTCTAAAAGAAGTATTCAAGAGTAAGATGCCAACCAAAATAAAAACCATGGAAACATGCCTACTTCCCACACTCACATAAGCCTGTCAAACATGGCCCCTGACGAAGCGAAACTTACAAAAAAATCAAAGTGTGCCAAAGAGGAATAGAAAGGAGCTACATAAACCACAGACTTAAAGACAAAGTAAAGAATACAACAATTAGAAGTAAGACCAAGGCAAAGGACGTGGCCATAAAGGTACTTGGATTGAAATGGAAATGGGCTGGACACTTCCAGAGCACCAGATGAAAGGTGGACGAAAATCACCACCAACTGGTACCCACTGAACAAAAAGCGCAGACAAGGTAGACCACAAATGAGATGGAGCGACGACATAATAAAAATAGTTGGTAAAATTTGGAGCAGAGTAGCTACAGGCAGAATAGCATGGAAACGAATGGAGGAGGCTTTTACCGCTATTGAATAGCGGTCCTTGTACATAATATTAAATAACGATACATAGAAATCATTAGTTAAGTCAAACAAAAATTGTAGAAGGAAAAATAAAGCTAATTTAATTTAATTAATTTTTAGTGGAGGAGCGATCCGTCGACCGATCCGTCGTAAAATTTTGGCAAATTTCCATTTCTTATGAGGATCTGAGTAATTTCTGGCTTGCACTCTGTTTCCAATAGCGAAGTTTCTTAATGTTTTAGTTGGGGTTTCGGTTTTCCCTGAGTTAGATTTACATCGGTCCTCTGAGAACATTACATGTAAATGGGTTCTCACTTCTCTTCCAAACATTAACTGATAGGGCGTAAGCCCGTTTCGGCCGGGAGTGCGCCGCAGTCTATTTTTGATGATTATCAGTTTCTCATTTAAGCAGCCACTCTCCCCCTTCATTTGCGTGTAAAGCTCTCTTTATAGTTTGAACAAAGCGTTCTGCCTGTCCATTAGTCGCAGGGTGGTAAGGGGCGGACGTCCTGTGTGTAACTCCAATTTCTTTAAGAAAACTCTCAAATTCCTGCGCAGTAAACTGTCGCCCATTATCAGACACCAAAATAATAGGTACAGAATATCTCCTTTAGCTGCTGTATGCACCAATAACTTGTTGTGGTCTTATTTGGTATAACCTCTGCCCACTTTGTAAATGAATCACCTAGAATAAATAAGTATTGTCCTGAAATAGGGCCGGCGAAATCAATATGGATTTCTTGCCATTGACCTGTTGGTTCTTCCCAATGATGTAAGGGTGTTTTTGGTGGTTCGTTCTGTTGTAGACGACATGCTCTACATGATTTAACTTTGTTTTCAATATCTTTGTCAATATTTTTCCAAAAAACATAACTACGGGCTAATAATTTCATTTTCAGAATGCCCACATGCCTTGCATTTAGTTCATCTAACACGCGCGTGCGTAAGATCTGCGGAATCATAATTCTGGTTCCTTTCAATATACATTCGTCTTGAAGAGTTAATTCGTTATCCTTAAAACCAAGTTCTCGTAATGATCTGCCAGTTTGCAAGTGTTGTAACAATTGCTGTAGTTCAGGATCCTTTTTTGTTTCTTGAGCTATTATTTTAGGACGGATTTCTAATATGTTGATCTGCTGTATTTGATATGCACAATGTTGGTCAATGGAACTTCCTTTAGGATTTTCAACAGGGAATCTTGAAAGGTAATCTGCATTGGAATGATTCAAAGAACTTCTATATTCAATTTCATAATCAAATCCGGATCGAAAATGAGCATAATGGAACAACCGCATTGTACAGTCGCGGAATGAAAAGGTTGACCAGTTTTCAAATAAATTCATTTCCGCGTTGCAAGCACATGTTACCTTTTTAAACTGTGTAACAGACGAGAGTGTTGTATTGAAAATTATGTTAAACTGTTTGACAACAAAGTTCAAATTTGCTTAGGCGAATGTTCCTTGACTATTAATAGTTGAACAAGAACCTTTTTATTAGTTTGTTCTTGCCATTACGTTGTGTCAAGTTTGATAAATCTAATTACATCCTCTTCGCTTTTAATGATTAAAACTATAAATGTGAATAACAGTTCCTGTCAATGTCAAATGTCATTGCCATTTTTTTTCATTCATGTAGTGAAATGACATTCATTATGACGGAATTTGTCATACTCGGTCGATAAAGCAGATACTGATAACCTAAACTGCGCAAGCAAAAACAGATCTTAAGGTGGTCAACCTTTTCATTCTGCGACTGTACTAAGTGCCGGCAAAATCTGATTGGGATGAAAAATTGATTTGAGTGGTTTGTGATCTGACACTAGGGTAAATTTACGGCCATAACAATAATGAAAGAATTTTTTAGGCCCCAATAAATCGATGTAGCTTCCTTGTCAATTTAGCTGTACTTCTTTTCACTGTTCGTCAAAGATCTTGATGCAAAAGCAATCAGACGTTCTGATCCGTCTGGAAGTCTTATGTGATAAAACAGCTCCGAGTCCTGTAGGTGAGGCTTCTGTTGCCAATATTTAGGTTTTTGATGTGTCGAAGTGTGTTAGCACTCTTTCGCTAAGAATCTCTTCCTTCACTTTGTTGAAGCTTTCCTGACATTTAGATGAACATATAAATTCAGTCCCTTTTTTTAACAATTCATTCAATGGGCTCGTAATAGAAGCAAGTTTAGGTATGAATTTGTTATAGTAATTTGCCATACCCAAGAACGTTCGCAGTTCATTCACATTCTTGAGACTGGAAGTATTCGTAATTGCCTTTACTTTTTCTTTATTCTTATGAAGTCCGTATTTGTCAATAGTATGGCCGAGATAGTTTATACTCCGTTTGAAAAAGTGACATTTCTCTTTATTCACTCGTAGATTACTTTCTTTTAGTTTTGTAACACCTGTCTTAGTCGTATAAGTAGTTATTTTCTGAAGACCCTTGTAGAATAATATCGTCGAAGAAACATTTCACGCCTTCTATGCCTTGTAACAATTCATTCATAAACTTGGGGCAACCTTAACAACAAACTTTAGCCTGTTTACCTTGTACGTTCCCTTGTGTGTACTTATCGTTTGTAGAAGTGAACTTTCGTCATCCATAACTATATTTAAATAAGCTTGACTAATGTCTAATGTACAGAATAGCTGGCCTCCGGACATCTCTGCAAAAATATCTTCAATGATAGGAATTGGGTATTTTTCATCTTTAATAACTTTATTCAATGTAACTTTGTAATCTGCACATAGTCGTATATTTCCATTTGCTTTCACAATTGGTACGATAGGAGTTCCCAAATCTGAGTGATCTATCTTAGTGATTATACCTTGTGTGCATAAGCGTTCAATTTCTTCATCTACTTTTGATTTCAGGGCGTATGGAATATGTCTCGGTTTAATAAAGATAGGCTGTGTATTCTCTTTCAGATATAGGTGTGCTTTCACATTAGGTATTTCCCCCAAGTCATTTTTAAATACGCTGTCCGTATATTGTCCAAGCAAGTCGTCCAATCTTGAAGGTTCCGTAGATTTAAACTGTTCATGTCGGCTAGTTCAATTTTCACCTCTTTCATCCAGCTTCGGCCAAATATTGGGTCTACTTGTTGGTTTATAATATACAATTTGCCATTAAAAATCTGGTTTTTGTAGTTACAATTAACGAATGCTACTCCTGTAGGTTTGATAATCTCACCAGTGTATGTTCTCAATTTCATGTCAGTTTTGAATATTTTCTTCTCTATATTTAATTTTTTGTACTGATTTAGTGACATGGGAGATAATGCAGCACCAGTGTCGAATTCCATTTGTCCTTTTTTATTTTCGATAGATAATGAAACTAGATATCGCTCTTGAATTTCACTTTTTATCATGTTGATTTCACCAATACTTTCAACAGAGATGTTACTAGAGGAATCATCGACTTGGTTCATGTTAATGTTGCGTTGTAAGCAAACTCGAGCTAAGTGTCCTTCTTTTTGACATCTTCGGCATACTGATTTAATGGCACCACATTCATTAGCTCGGTGATCGGTTTTCCCACAGCGGAAACATATCGCTTTCAAATCCTTGATTGTAAGTGGTGGGCTTTTCTTAGAGTTGGTAGACGAGGGTTGGTAATTAGTTTTTTCATTCGCAGAAGGTGTAATTTTATTGATTCCGTCGGTGTTTCTTTTCATTTCGTTAGTCATTGTATAATTCTCTGCTTTTCCCATTTCGATTGACGTTGCGATCTGTACTAATTTAGAAACCGGTGGGGTGTCTCTGTCTTGAAGAATTCTTGATCGTATATCGCCATCCTGTAGTCCTCTTATGAATTGCAGTTGCCCGAGATACGACTTCTTGCAATGTTGACATTTGAACTCACAATTTAAACCAAGTCTCTTTAGTTCAGCAGCGTATGTCGTGACTGGTTCCGTCGGTTGTTGCATCCTTGAAATGAATTTGTGTTGTAGATGCCAAACGATAGGTTTTGGGTCAATATATTCACCAAGTATATCCGATAATTCATCGAATTCTTTGTTCAATGGGTCTTCGGGTGAGCATAAATCGTAAATCTTTTTAACTCTGGGCTTAAAGTTGCCAGTAGCGTGTGAACCTTTGCCTTTGGATCCATTATTGTGTTCATTATAAAGAACAATGTCAATCTCTTGATGAAGTTTCCAAAAGATTCTGTTTCATGTAAGGGTTGAAATTTCAGATTCGGGTAATATTCTTGTTGTGCCAGGTTGCCGCAGCTTGCGTAATCTAATGTTGTAGGCTGCGTAGTTATTTCATTATTCTTTCTCATTGTTAGTAATTTGCATTTGAGGGAGGTGTATAATTCTTCAAATTCGTACCTGTATTGAGTTTCTCCCTCCAATTCTTGCTGGTCCGTCTCAAGCTCAATTTCAGATTGTGTTTCTTGAAATTTTTGAAAGTTTTCTTGTAGAGTTTGTAATCGAGTTTTTATTTCTTCGGTTGAAAGTTCAGTTTTCGTAAGTAATGTGTTGTCCGTTCGTGTAAGCACGCCTCGTAATGAGGCACGTACTCTTTTTTGTCTTTTAATATCATTGTTCGGCGCCAATTTGTTAAATAAAATACGTAAATATATTTGCTTTTATATTCGTTCCATTATCTTATATAGAATGTCACATAGACGTTTTTTACTCCTTGTTATTTACAAGTCTCCAAGAAGCTCGCCTTGGGAATAAGAAGGCTGTATATATATATATCAGTTTTCAACCGACAGAGCGAGCGCAACGTTCTGGTGACTTTTTTACTGACAGTCGTGACCTGCTTTCGCCAGTCAAAACATGTGTCGACATGACAAAATAATAAGCAGTCCGAAGCTTGGTGGTATCGAGATTAATAAAAATGGAGAACAAAAGAGGAGATAATAAAGAGGAGAGACGAAAGCTGCAAGATCGCACAGATTCGGAAGAGTCTCCAGCACGAACAGACTGCTGACGCCCCTGAAGATAAGAGGAAAACCATTCCAATACCTCCCAAGAGAGGATAAAAGGACTTCGTGACTGACGGTATTAAATGTATTGGAGAACTCAATTAACACTAAGACTGTACTGCCGTCGTACGAGAGAAGGGCACATCTATCATTTTGGTCAAACTGAGATATTATATAAAGATAGATTGGGATTAAAGTTTTTACCATATTCTGCTTCATAGTGTGGAAACCTATTGCTTAAGAGAAGAAAAAAAACTGATGATATATGCGTGAAGGTTAGTACGAGGGCTGCACTAAAAGTATCGGGAATGGAATATTTCCACTGTTCCTGTCATATTAAAATCTTTTTAATTGAAAACTCCTTGGTTTAAAAAATCGAATACCATTTATTTATTTTAAAAAAGATTCTCGGTCTTGTCACAAGGTTTTGTCAAACTTGTTTAGTCGTTGAGAAAATGGAATTGACTCGAGAAAATTCAAGAGCGATGATTTATTATGACTTTCGATGTGGTTTAACACAAAAACAGTGTGTTGACCGGATGATTTCTGCATTTGGTGATGAAGCCCCATCCAAAACCACAATTTATTGCTGGTTTGCTGAATTTCAACGTGGACGTGTCAAGTTCAGTGATGATCCCCGTCAAGGTCGTCCAAACACTGCAATCACCCAAGAAAACGTTGATGCTGTGCGTAAGCTGATTGAGGAAGATCGACATGTGACATACCGCGAAATTCAGGCAACTTTAGACATTGGCATAAGTCAAATACAAATAATCTTGCATGAACAATTAGGTGTAAAAAAGTTGTTTTCCCGATGGATACCGCATTCGCTCTGTGAAGAGCAAAAAGCGGCTCGCGTTACTTGGTGCGTCAGAACTCTCGAAAGATTCCACGCAGGATCCTCAAATGCTGTATACAAAACATCGTATCCGGTGACGAATCCTGGATATATGCGTACGAACCCGAAACAAAAAACCAGTCACGAGTTTGGGTGTTCGAAAATGAGTTAAAGCCAACAAAAATTGTTCGTTCACGGAGTGTTGCAAAAAAAATGGTGGCCACGTTTGTCTCCAAAACCGGCCATGTTACGACTATTCCTCTTGAGGGACAAAGAACGGTTAATGCAGAATGGTATGCTAGCATATGTTTGCCACAGGTCGTTTCTGAACTCCGTAAAGAGAACTGCAACCGCCGCATCATCCTCCATCACGACAATGCGAGTTCTCACACCGCGCACAGAACAAAAGAGTTTTTAGAGCAAGAAAACATAGAATTATTAGACCATCCGCCGTACAGCCCCGACCTAAGCCCTAATGATTTCTATACTTTCCCTAAAATAAAGAATAAATTGCGTGGACAGAGATTTTCATCACCTGAAGAAGCTGTGGACGCCTACAAAACGGCCATTTTGGAGTCCCCAACTTCCGAATGGAATGGTTGCTTCAATGATTGGTTCCATCGTATGGAAAAATGTGTCAAAATTTCGCGGAGAATACTTCGAAAAGCAATAAACACATTTTTAAATAGTAATGTTGTGTCTCTTCCTTGATTCCCGAAATTTTCAGTGCCGCCCTCGTACTATTTATATTTTTTACTTTTTAGTTTTTGTAAATCATTAATTATAAAATAAATTTAAATTATTCCTTTCAACTTAAAAAAAAAAAAACATTTAAAAAATACCACTTACTACAAAGAAAAGGCATAGTTAACCAAATGTGACCTTTCTTTTTAATATTTCAAGCAAATTGGTCTTTGAGTCTAAAAGAAAGGGCACATTTGTCTAATTGCGCCTTTTTAATGTAAATTGACTTAATGTTTTCTATAAAAAAATAAAAACAAATAATCATGTGAAGAAAGTTTAATAAACTATACTGCCGTCATAGTGAAAAAAGGCACATCTAACATTTTATAAATATGGAGAAAATCGAGTTTAAAATTTTTATTGGGTTTGGCGAAAAATATCGACTATAATATTATTTTTCGAAAATAGATGAATTAAAATAAATTAATTTTCACGATTCCTCTACGATTATTGAAATATAAGTATTTATTTTATTGGCATTTATTAAATAATCAACATTTTCTCTTTCAACGTAGCATAAAAAATGAAGTTAAGTTATTAATATTACGAATAGAGGGCTTAATTAACCAATTGTGACTTTTTAATCTGACATTTTATAAAAAAATATGAAATAATACAATAAAAAGGCATATTTATTAAAATGTGTCTTTTCATTTTAATAATTATACAAAAAAAAAAAAATACAATTACTTAGGGAATATGTATAAAACTTTTATTTTAAAAAGTAACAAAAATTAAATTATCGTCTCAAAACTTTAAAAAATTACATTCATTAACTGTAACTTAATAAATAAACATTAATTAACTGTAATTATCAGTCATCAAGGAACTTATTTGTTCTTTTTTTTATAAAAACAGTAAGGATATTTAATCAGCTTCTAGAAGTTTTATAATAATGTTAGTTAAATATGGCACTTTTAAAGTTATCACAATTACAATCATTCCGACCATGTCCTATAAACAAAATTAAAATGATCGAATAAGAATAAACAAAAACTTCTGCTCTTCCGATGATTCTAAAATTGTTCTTCCTGAAACTGTCTTCTGAGTCAGAACGATCACTATCGCTGCTTTTTTCCCATACTTTTAGTAATTTGTATCCAATATTGAGTCATCAGAATCAAAATCGGACCCTGTATCTAACACAGAGTGCGGCACCACAACGGCTCGCTTGCACCGAGTGTGGAACGCCACTTTGTGGACGGTGCGGGGAGACCATTCGCCTACAGAATTATTGTTGCGTAAACAGCACTATTATTGCTGAAAAAAGAATTAAGGTTATTTTGTAGTACAAACGGGCAGAAACCAGTTAACAATTATTGTGCGTTTCGAATTCCAAATTATTTACGATACAGTACCTACCTACTAAAAATATCGTCATCTTTTTTAAATGAAATCGCAATTAATCACTCGAAAATTTCGCGAATAAATCCTAATAATGTGTAATAAAATCATATTAATGTGTCACAAAAGAAGTTTTATATATTAAAAGCATGCAAATGTAACAAAACTTAGTCTTACCAGCGCAGCACATACAAGCGTGGACTCGCCGAGACACGTCATGACGTTAGGCACAACTGGCGGGATTCGCTTCGTATTTCGACCCCCTCACTTCAACCTCTAGTTAAAGATTTTTGGTAGTAAAGGCATAAACGCTAGTCGTGACTTTTCTTTTAAATTAAATTTCAAGGTCTAGTTGGTAAACTTTAAATCAAAGAGCACATCTGTGGTAGTTATGCCTTTAATATTTAACGCAGGTCAATTAGGCATTTTCAAGTAAGTAAATTATATTTATCGTGATATAAATAAAAGCCGCATTTATGCATATGTGACCTTTTGACGTACCATAAGTCAGATGTGCTCTTTTTATGTACAATAACTTAAAAAATGGCTCAGTTCTGCCTTTTGAGCTAACGGTATTTTTGTTTATCTTGTTCATAAAATTGTAGAAAAAATATTCGCAGATGGGCCTAACATGGGGAGTAACACGTCATTACTAAACGTGTCATGTCATGTAATTAAGGCATAAATCATACAGATTACGTGTGACTCCAGTTTAGGAGTAATGAAGGAACAGATGAACACACATACATAAAAATATTGTTCAAATTATAACCCTCCTTTGGCCTTGCCGGGTAAAAATAAATGTGAATTGGCATTGGCCACCTACTTGCAGTTTGTTTGAAGTTATGCCTTGTAGGGCTTTGACTTTCATTGATTTCTAGAAATGTCTTCTATTTAGTAGTAAGTGATGATATTGGACAATATAACCACCACAAATCCAAACCTAACCAACTCAAAGGCCGCGTTCACACGGTGTTGGCAAGTTGCAGTGTTTTGGCACCGCGACGGTCGCTCGCCGCGCGGGAGTCAGTAATAAACCAGTTACTAAGCAAGTAGGTTGTGTCATTTCTTTGCCTACAAACATTCTATTTGGCGACGAGTTACCTACCCGCGTGTGCAAGAAATGGAGAACTTTATCGGGAATTTATCTGTTTTTGACCATAAAACTTAAGAATGGGAGATTTTTTACGGAAAAATTAAAAATTTCATTAAGGCGCTACCCCTATAGGGACAGCGTAAAAACGTCCTCTTTTTCGTTGCAGAGTTAGCCATTTTGCTACATATTACGAGCCCAAAAATACAGTGTGTAGTCAAATGTATAAGTAAAAGACTTATGCAAAAATATTTTCTAAAAAGAATCCAGAATCTTGAAAAAAAAATCGCAAGAAATAGCACAAAAAAACTTTTTCGTCTCGAAATACTCAATATTTTGAGCGATAACTGTTCAAATTTTTGTACCTATCAAATAAGAAATTCAATCAACTAAAGACATATGTAAAAATATTTTAACATAACGGCGTATTTTATTTTTAAATAAATTAAAACTGCGAAATATCTTTCATAATGGCGGGCACGAGATTCAACTAAAATCAAACGCATCGCCATTTTCAACCGTATTTGCTTACCGCGATGCACTATTGTCGCGTGCTTGGTTACGACACGCCCAGTCTGCGGCTAGTGCTTACAGAGAGAGGTCACGTTCGCATGCAGCGCTTCAGCATTACGTAAATCACTACATATTATAAAACAAAGTCCTCCGCCGCGTCTGTCTGTCTGTCTGTCTGTCTGTCTGTTCGCGATAAACTCAAATACTACTGCATCGATTCTCATGCTGTTTTCACCAATGGATAGCTTGGTTCTCGAGTAAGGTTTTAGTATATAATTTGTTATGTTTTTGTATGCATTATTGTATGAATTATCGATATTTGTTGGAGGTGTCGGAAAAAAACAAGCCGTCTGGGAGCTTTCAACGAAAACGCTGTCTAAACCCTTTGAGATATAACAAAATAATGTATGGTGGAATTATGTATCTTATAAAGTTCTTCAAAAAAGTCCGCGATGGCATATGTCTATCTCTTAAGGATAACATACTATATCCATTTTATTGACTTTTTGTAGGTATTTGTTTGCCGAATTTTACTCTTGGAAATACGATTACGATAACAATACGCTATAATATCAGTAGCTATTAGCCAAATTATGTTCGTAGATAAATAAGCTAGCTACTTATGTGTATTTCAAACAGTGTACAAGAATATTTATCATAAAAACATTACTAAACACGGCGGCCTTATGATCAAAATTTGTGCATTCCAAAACTTTCGTTACTTTTTCACTGACATATTTATCACTTTTCGATAAACTAACACTCAATACGAAATCTACACTTATTTCTCAGTAATTCTGTATAAGATTCTTCAAAGATTAAACCGTTTTCTCATTGAATCTTTACGCACGTGTAACCTTGATGAATGTTTACATTAAGCACCGCACCACACCGCCACACGACCACAGAGTACAGACGTATTTTGTTTTCTTTTTTTTTTCGTTCGTTTAGTGGTGTCCCCGCTAAGATGTCAACCGGTCAAGTATTAGTCGATTAATCGAATTCTACAGCCAGATCGTGTTGCAAGTACAAAATAAATGTCAAATATTTCGTCCAATTGCGAACGTGACCATGAGAAAAGTTATGCACCAATGTTCATTATATATTTCGAGCGTTTTATCAGCACAAATGGTGTATCATGCGACATTTCGGAGGATTTCGTTTTGTTTTCACATCGTTGTGTCGCACTTTTATTTCGTGTTGTAATTTGGTACAATTGATTGCTTTAAGAATTTGAATGAAATTTCGTATTTTGATTTTGTGTTTGTTATCTTTAGGTAAAGACTCATTCACGTTCAGAACATAAGTACTTTTATTATATTAAATCATTTGTTTCGGTTTCTATTCACGTAGTGAGTCACATTAAAATTAATATTAAGTTAGAATTTTGAGATATAGCCTGGGATATGGAGAAGGACATAGGGTACTTTCTTATGCGATAACCGACATCCACGCGGGCGAAGCCGCGGGCAAAAGCTAGTTCGTTTATAAAAATAAAATATTTCGTGAAAATGTCCACTTTTTTTTGTTTCTGTTTTTATACGGTATTTGTGTGATAATTGGACACTTTAGTTTATGAGTTTCGTTATATTTGGGACTGATTCGTGATTCTGTGCGTGTGTTATAATAACAATAAAGAACAAAACAATGGGAAATAAAAGAAATAAAGTGCTACGACGGATTTTTATAAGAAAACGGAGAAATAAACCCAAAAAATACTGCATCTGAGTAAGTATAAAAAACTGAATTTTAGTTATCAGTACCTATCACACGACACTATCAAGCTATTCAGTTCCAGTACAAGCTGACCTCTTATTGTACGACAAGTCTATACAACGCGAGATCAGCTCATACTGGAATGTGCCGACGTGTGAGTAGGTAAGTGTAAATTCATCACCCTTTACTGTAAAGAATTATAATTATTATTATCATCATAGTGCTATGTGGTCATATTTATGTATTTCCTCAATATCTGAAACATAACATAACATCTCTGGATTGATAAGTAGCGACTTAGGTAAACAAAATATTATGATTGTGATTGCCTCCCGCCACGGCTGCTACCGGACGGAGCGGGCGCTGAGTAGGTACGCACGACGGCCAAGCAAGCTATACAAAACCAGTTTACGTTGTACGGGAAATTTATACAAAGCGAGGCCGTGTTATACTAAAATGTACAGCTTGATGTGCCGCCGTGTGACCAGAGTAATAAAAATATCGCTCAGCTGGATCAAAACTAAAGCAATTCAAAAACAGTTACCTATATTTCAGTAGTTAGGTACTAAATTCCTAAATAATATTCTGGGTTTTATCAGAGATCGGATAGTCGGTTGCATATTGATCTAAAGTTGAGGTTTTGACTTATATAAATGTTACACTTTTGCAAGTATCGGAAAAATGTAGTGATTCCGGGCTCGAAAATTTTTGTGTTCTATTGATTATTAACATAGAATTGTATGCAAATTCATTAATAGTCTACCTAAAGTATTAGACTACGAAAAAAAAGTTGTTTCTCATCCAAAAAAGGGTCAGAAAGCGCGCCTATTTTTATGAAAGATGAAAAAATATTGTATTTTTAAAAACTGACCTGACGTACGTATGATATGCATTCGATTTATTATCCAGTCCCGTGATACCATAATAGTGAATAGTCTCGGGAAATCCCGGATCCGAAAGTACCGAAGCAGGTCCCGAAAATCCCGGTGCTTCAAATAGAGTCTTAGCTTTTCATGACTCAATGAGCGTTTATTTTTTCAACTCACTTTTCAATGAAAATTTGTCTTGTCGTGGTCCAGAAATCTCCAATTTCTCTCTCATTTCTCTCCAACGAAGACTTGGCTTTTCACGGTCTAAATAACTATATTGATCAATACAGGGCCTCAAGTCTGCTATTATAATAGTGTCAGAATGGTCTCTTCATTGTGAGTTTTTGAAAGATTTGCCATACAAACACTGTCAAATACTCACAATGGCGAGACCATTCTGATACTATTGTAATAGCAGACTCGAGGCCCAGGTTTTATGCATGATTGCAATTTGTATATTTAGCTACAAATAGTTGCTGCTTACAAAAGTAAAGAAGCGGCTTCTAAAATACACACATACATAAAGTCACGCGTTTTTCCCCTCATGGGGGTAGGCAGAAACCACATAAAGTCACCAGCTACGATCCTATTAAAAATGTATCTAAAATATTATTTGAAAATAATACCTTACACACAAAAGACGTAAGAGAAACAAGATTTTTTTGTCGTGCTCGTGTGAATACAATTCTAGGTAAATAATATGATTTTATTCAACAGACAGAACACTAAATGTATCGATCCAGAATACGGACCTCGCGGCACCGCGCCGGAATAAGGCCACGCGCTGCCGAAAATCGAACGTCAGCGACGCTGTAGTGCTTCACCTCCGGAAATACCTAAACATTATGAACAATATACCGCAGGGTAACTGGTGTGCAGTGCTGTTAACACATCTATCGGACGAGTCTTATCGGCTCTATCGCGAATCTGACGAAGTTCCATGGGTGGATTTGATGGCAGTGCTGAACGGGAAGAGATCGACGTTTGCCGACAAGGCAGAATTTTACGAAGCAACCAGATCTGGAGAATCTCGAAGGATGGGCCGCGCGCTTGCGTGCGTGGGATAAGTTCGTGCTGGGCCTCAGTGCTGGACCGGAGAAAGATCGCCTGTTCGAACAGGACGCGAAATTAATAACGCTCGCAAAGGCGTTGGAGGTTCCAGTGTCGGAGCCGTGGGGCACCACATCAAGGAGAGGCGCCTGGCGAAGTGGATGATCATGACTGTAAGGAGTGCGACCTTTTCAATTTCAGGTACGTGAACTATGATCCTATTAAAGTGGATGTAATAGTCGGTAATAATACATTTTCCATGGAACTTGATTGTGGTGCGGGGCGTAGTGTTATGTCAGAGGAATTTTACTTAAAGCATTTCATACATTATAAGTTTTCAGCAACTAACCTTGTTTTTTATCTTTATACTAAGCATAAAGTTGCTCCGTTAGGTTATTTTTCGTGTGAGATTTTACCAGTTTAAAATGAGTTTTGTTTCAATGTGTGACAATCATAATATGTTAAATTCGTTCAGCAAAGATGGTGAGGTGCAGCAGGTTTTGAATGAATATCTAGACCTATGGAAAAATGAGCTCAGATGTTTAAATAAATTCGAAGTAGAATTACACCTAAAAGAAAATGCAGTGCCGAAATTTTTTAAACCGCGCGCTATTCCATTTGCCATTAAAGGAAAAGTAGATCAGAAATTGGGTAGGCTTGTTCAAACGGGTATTTTAGAGCCGGTTAAATGTTCTGAGTATGCAACGCCTATCGTTCCTGTGACAAAGGATAACAGCAAGATTAAAATAGCGGGAGATTTTTCTTGTACATTAAATAAAGTTCTAAAAATCGACAAATACCCTTTGCCACACATTGAAGAAGTATTCGCGCAAATTGGAGGAGGCGAACATTATTCTAGCGAGATCTTAGTAATGCTTACAACCAATTCAAATTGTCTAAATCGTCACACGAGTTTACCACTATTAATACACCGAAAGGACTATTTAAATATACGCGACTGGTGTACGGACTCGCCAACGCTAAGCGATATTCCAACGCACCATGGAAACATGGAAACGTGTGTTGAGTCGGAGGTGGGCGCCCAGCCGGGACGCGTTCTTTCTCGACGCGCGAACAGAATTACTACGGCTATTGTTTTTGGCGTTAACCGCTTTCATCAATGTTTATACGGATGTCGAGAACCTTTTATTTTGAGAACGGATCACAAGCCGCTTCTATCAATCTTTGGTAAAAAAGACGGAATAGCTTTAACGGCCGAGCTCCGTCTTCAACGTTACTCTATAATATTGTCAGCTTATAACTATACCATTCGATATATAAGTAATAAAAATAATATAGTTGTCGATTTTTTTTCACGAGCTCTGCTACCAGCTGCAATAGTCGATAGTCACGAAAGTAATACGACGGGCGAAGAAGAGATGCCTCTTCCCCTTTTATTCTTAGATGCAATAACAAAACCGGTATCATAGAGACAGCATCTCACCATCATGTCCCTGAACTTCTTGGCGTCGAACACATCGTCGTCTCCGATGAGGAAGCCCCTGGTCTTGGCCTCCTTCTCCTTGTTGATCTCGTCGTCGTACTTGCTGAGCACGGGCCGCGCGAAGCCCAGCGACGCGGCCTCCAAGTCCGCCTCGTCGTCGTACGCGCGGTAACCGGCCTTAGCTTTCTTCGCTTCTAGAAGATTCTGTGAAAAATATAATAATCTGTAATAAATAAGGTTTATGTGTAACATTTCTAAACACTCGAAAAGCCGCAAGGAGCGTGCCATAATCATTGGCAGCTACGCCTGCCAATGATTATGGCACGGAACATGCTCCTTGAGAGTAATAGTTTAGAGCACCGCACATGGTTCAAATTCGCCTGACACTTTATAGAGTACGAGTGAACTTTACTGGTGACCCCGAACATGGACATTAGCGCAGCCTTCGTGCAACTAGGTACTTCAGCGTGACGTCATCCATCACTTCCTCAAGCTTTCGAGCGGCGAGTCACACAGCCAGCCTCAACGGGTATCCTGACCACCAGCATGCAGCGAACGCGCATACCTGGTCATCACCCTCAGCCTCATCAGCAACCTTGGCACAGCACCCTGCACTTTCGGCCGGTCCACAAGCAGAGTTCTTCAATCCTCTCCTGGACAACGCCAGCAGTCAGCTTCAACTCGGCGCTGTACCACATCCGACTCACTGGAGCATAGCGTTATGCTCCAGTGAGTCAGTGAGCGTCACCCCGACTCAATGAGGAATCTCCGCAAACAGTTCCGACTCACTGTGAACTATGCGGCATCCGGTTCCGACTCACAGGAAACACAACTGACCCTGGCAAGCATCATATGCGCTGACTCAGCCCACTATCGACCTCCGGGCTCCGGAGGGGAGTGACGTGGCGGCATCTACAACGCCACATGCGAACTACGCATCAAACACCTGACGTCACAAACCTGCATTGCGCAATCAGAGTTTACCGCGCGACTAGCATTTAACCAACAACCCGACATCAACCGTCGGGCAGTACCCCGCCAGACAACACCCGTCTGGTCGGAGGATCCTCCCTTTACTATATAGTATGAGTGAACTTTACACCCTGTTCCTCATACCTCTATAACTTCACTTTTTGTTTTTTGTCAATCAATATCTTTATTGTGGATCATAGGTAGGTAGATGATACAGGTCTTATATTATTGTCAAATATTGAGAACGGATAGGTACCCTCTGCAGATTAGGGTTGTTTTTTCTGGTATCATAAAAATGCTGATTATACTTTGCGCTTTTAAAACACAATGTTATTGATCCAGGAAATGTGTCATTAATTCAAAGTTTTTTTGTTTTTTGTTTTTACTATGGATTTGCTCTTGACTCTTGTCTAGGTCTGGGTGACAGACAAAGTCTACGATGGAGTGAGCTTACCCAGAAGAAGTCTGTTCACTCTCACTTAATATAATAATTAGATTAGGGTTGTATGCCTTCGGAAACACAGACGCAGGCAGAGAGTTCCACTCCTTTGCTGTGCGTATTATAAAAGACGTTTGAAAACGCTTAGTGCGAGTTGGTGGAAAATATATATATATATACATATATATATATATATATATATATATATATATATATATATATATATATAGAGCTGGGTGAGACATAGTAATGCGAAGTTACCTTCTTAGTCCTCTCGTCGTCGACGATGTTAACATTGACGAGTACATCCTCCTTATCATCGGCGAGCACGTCTTTATCAGCCAGCGTCAGCACCACCTCGCGCTCGTCTCCTATCTGTACAAACAGCCGGTTTTAGCTTGAGATATTTATCACTGTTTTGTAGCTAATATTAAAACATGAGGACATTTATTTATGAATATATCAGCCAATATTAATTTAATTTATTTGGGAAAAACATGCCCAACATTACATCTGAAAAGCTCCAGCCCAGCGTACTTGATTGACCTGGCCTCTATACCAGCATTTAAGTGTATGCTGATTTCATTTGTACAACGCTAAAAAGTATTCCTGGCATGTGGCCAAAAGTGTAAGTAATGTCGCCATCTCGTTTGGTCAATACAATTACTGTGATTCAAGCGCCAAAAGATCCTTTTGTCACTGTAAGGCCCGGTTTCTCGTCCAAAAATAGCGAACAAATTGTAAGCCCGTAACAGCTGCGATCGGTTGAATGATGTGTCCAGCCGGGCGGGCGTGCCTTACCGCGTCGATGTCGTGCGCCACGCGTAGGCCACGCAGCTCCTCGTGCGAGTAGCTCGCCTGCCGCTCCTCGCGCGAGTAGCTCGCCTGCGCCTCCACCAGCGCCGACACGCCGAACACCTCGTCCATTTCATCCAGCATAGCCGCCTGGCGCACACACGAGACCACATCAAATATTAGTGTAATCTATTTACAAGCGAAACTATCAATGAATAACTAAATTTGCGCAACAAGTTTCGTAATGTCAATTCTGCTTAATAGTACATTAGTTACCAAGGGCTGTAAAAGAAAGAGAGCCGGAAAGCGCAGGTATTTGTGACCCGAGTCGCATGCGAGGGTTGTAACTATGCGATAGAGGGCTTTCTTTTTTACTGCCCGTGGTGAGTACACAATTTTACGTCTTCACCTGGCCACAATGCGTGTTTTACTGTACGCGTAGCATGCGGTAAAACTCACATTATGGCCAGGTGTGACGTAAAAATACATTACGATACATATGACTTAAGTAGTCCATTATTGCACGGCGTGAAGTTAGTGCCCGAGCGCAGCGAGGGTGCTAAACTCCGTGCGTGATAAATTTATCAATTCCGGAATCGCGAGATTTTTACTATCGATACAAAAGTGCATTCCATAATAGCCAACACCTCAACTTGGAACTATCTGATGTGGTAGCCGTTTTGTTACAACTGAGGTAAGACAAAAAGTGGCAAAGGAGATAAGAGAAAATATTAAAATATATGTTTTGGCACTAGGTGTGGTGCGATGGGTGGCTGCGGAGTGGCCGAGGCTGGAGGGCCGAGTGAGCAGTTACCCGCTTGGCCGCGTCCCGCTTCTGCTTGTCGGCGTCCCTGGCGCGCCGCACCCAGGCGGCCGCGTCGTCCTCGTCGGACTCCTCCGCCAGCAGCGTCGTCTGCAGCCTGCACATGCACAACACCATCTTCTTTTGTATTGCATTCATCTTTGTGCGCACTACAGATACAAAGGCAGACTTAATGCCTCAGGCATTCTCTACCAGTCAACCGAGCGAGGTGGATAGATAACATGGCAGGTGCACGTTTTATGAGTGAATTTATCCCAAAAACAAACTTAACATTGTAGTTGAAATACATGTTCTCTGATACATTCCAACTGCAAATGGTTGACTATTACTCGTTATCTTGTAAAGCCTACTTTTCTGTGATAGTTTTCCTATTAACTTCGTTATATATACTACTACTGTGAATTTTTTCACATATCCAAGAACAACCATTTAGCTGGCTGGGGCCCCGATACTGGACTAACAAAAATTTGTATTTTAATGCTGAATATTACGCAAACGGATCCCCGAATCGAAAAATGATTTCACAGACCCGCAATATTTTTGAACGGCTTTTCCAACGATAAAAAAAAACAAGATTTTATTTTACTACTTTGTCGGCGTGATTTATATGTATACCCATGCCAAATTACAGCTTTCTAGTACTAAGGGGTTTATTTATAAACGCTGCTTAAAGTTAAGTAATGATTAGCGACTGTTTAACCATACATTTTTGACGTTTGAACGTCACTTAACTTTAAGCAACGTTTATGAATAAACCCCTAAGAGTCTGAGCTAAGCCGCGGACAGACAGACAGGCGAAACTATAAGGATTCCTTGTGGACTACGGAACCCTAAAATGAAATGCTGTTTGTTGGTAAGGGTATCACTTAAGGCTGGCACTTAACGGCTGGACCGATTTGGAAATTTTTTGTTTTATATGTTAGTAAATAGTCCAGGTTATTACAGAAAGAAAAATTTGAAAAGATGCCTGGAAAATTCGGGAAAACTGAAGCTGCTTTTTTGTGGCATTTTAGTATGAACCCAAGACCATATTGAAATTTTGAGACAATGTCGCACAGTGGATCGAAAAAGGCTCTATAAGACAGAGATCTAATGCAGTTTTTTTTTTGTTACTTTGCCTTTTCTATATGCTTTATGTAGAAATAGACACGTTATGTGATGCGTCTAGTTAGCTTCAAACTGAAATTTGAAAGAGATGTTTTACCGTTTATTCCGCTCGAAAACTAAAAAATGTCACAGATAACAAATGTACACAAAGCTCCATTAAGAATTTACCCCAAAAAGACATGTGCCTTCAAATCTGTGATAGGCTAGGCCCAAGTTGGTTTTTGTATTTTGCAAAAACATGTTAGTATAATTAATGTATTGTTTTAGTGAATAAATAAGTATTTTTTTAAAGTCTTTTAAATATTGTTTTTATTCAATAAAAAGTGAATACTTTTATTATTGCGTATAACGACAAGCAATAATAGGGTTAACATTTACGAAGTTACATACAACGTCTAAATAGACCAGAGCTTTCAAGACCGTTTGCCGTGCATAATATTAATTGGAGGTTCAAATCCTAGGCACAACATGTGCTATGTCATGCATTATGCTTTTTAGTAGACTGCAGATCTCCCACAAATTACAATTTTTTGTCTAAATACCTATCAACTTAATGTGTATAACTCGTAAAATGTATTTTTCCTTTTTTTTATATTTATAATGAATTAAAAAATCAAGAAACATAAAATACTTTGCATAATGCAGCTGTTTGTTTTTCCTATTTAATCAAATAAAAATACTGACTTCTGTTCAATTTTCCTCTTCTCCTTGTGCAGCTGCAGCTTCTCGCGAATCTTCTCAGACTTCTTCAGCTGCGCGATATTGGCGGCCGGCTTGTGGTAAAACTCGCCCAGGTCATCCTTGATCTTGCCATCCTCTGCAACACGTCACACAATTACTTATCAACTTATACATACTTGTTACGGCTCTGGCTGTTAATGTATCTTAGATCTGTGTTTGTGAGTTTGTGACACACCCACAACACAAGGGAAACGTCGAGTGGTTGAAAAACATGTTCTACCATACGGAATGTACGAGAGAACATGTTTTTCAACTGTAAATGTAAATTGGTCGACTATTACTGTACGTAAGTACCGTACCTCAAAAGCAAAAAAACGGAACCCTTAGGTGCAGCGCAGACAATGTCTGTTGCGCACAAAATGTCTGTATGGCATGCAAATTGTCCGTCGCGGATTTTACGCAGACTCAACGCACACGACGTACATCTTCGATCATTCTGTCGGCAGAACTGGGGCCTAAGTCTACTAATTTACAAACGTTGCAATGGTCCGGCGATTGTGAGTATTTGACAGTTTTTGTATGGCAAATCTGTCAAAAACTCACAATGAAGAGACCATTGCAACGTTTGTACATTAGTAGACTTGGCCCCCTGTAGGGACGTAGACGCTATGGAAATGCAGAGATTGCGATGTATTATTTTATACTTGAAGTACAGAAAAGGAAGAAGAAATAGAGAATTTTGGGTATATCCTATACTTTCGGAGAGATTACTGAAAAGACAGTTCCATATTAAACATTCAATTCTAAAACAATATCCGTCAAATTATACAAATTTTATAAAATGTCTGTGGCTACATTTAATTATTGTATTTACATCGATACATCTGTAGTGCCATGGTATTATGCCGCGTACGTTATAGTACGAGATCCCGCTGCAGAATTAGTGTATGAATCGATTACATGCTAAAAACCTAATTTTTACGCATATTTATTATCAGAAGAATATGCATCGACTAGGGTTGCTATCAAAATAGCTAGTATTTTTTATTAAATTATTTTTAATTGATTTTTCGGAAAAAAATGTAATGACTTGTTTTTAAAATAAAATATCTTTCACTTCACGGCAATATACATAAATACTCTGAAAAATCACGGTTGTCGTTGCGCACGTGGCCGCACCTCTTCGCAGCCAGGTGTAAACAGGTATAATTTTGATATATTTTTACGTTCATAACGTACATTTAATATATATATATCAAATTAAAGCTAATTTTTTTCTGATTATTATTATATACGGATGCCTAATTTAATCTGGCCGAAAATAAGGGTTACTGGCTGCTAAAGATGGTAAATATTGAAGATAAAGTGAAAGAGAGCTAGCGCGTAACATCGCCAGTCTGACGAGGACAGAGATTGCCAGCTGTACGACGTTTTAAACCCATTGCGCATGCGTCGGATGTTAGTGTTCTCAACCACTGGGCCTCAAGTCTGCTACTACAATAGTGTCAGAATGGTCTCTTCATTGTGAGTTTTTGACAGATTTGCCATACAAACACTGTCAAATACTCACAATGGCGAGACCATTTTGACACTATTTTTAGCAGACTTGAGGCCCTGGTTCAAATAGTAGTAGAGACGGCTTAATAAATACTCCAAAATAAATGTTTTTCTTTCAAAATTACAAATTACAACAAAAACTTAATATTGGTGAAAAATAAAACCAGGTTACTTACGTAAAAGAAAATTTTATTGTGCAAGTACTGTTTAAAAAAATATTAAATTTTATTCAAGTATTTCATCGTTTGTTACATATAAATTAAACATTCAAGTAAATTTAAATGAAAATGAAAATATTAAGTCGATCTAAAAAAACATAAATATCTTTGTTTTTTTTATTTTCCAAATATAGACAGTTATATATTTATTTCGGAAAGATACAGCGCACAGTTAACAGAAAAAGTCAGTAATAGTATTTATTTCTCCACATTATATTGCTGAATGATTTTATTGTGTGCTTAAAATAAGTTTAAAAAAGGTCCGACTACCTGATAAATTCTACCTGTCTGAGAATTGTAATATCTTAGGAATTAGTTATTGGTGCTACGTTACCACGTTTTTCCACAGAAATAAGAAATTGAAAAATAATATTTTTTAACAAAAAATCCTCGAAGTTAGCACTGTATTATTTATATCGCAAGTATAACCTATATTATTTTAAACTTCAATTGAAATATTACTTACTGTTTGTTTTGCAAAAAATTTCGAATTCTTCTTTATCTTTTTGCTTTAAAACTGTAATTTTTTAAGGCATTCAAAGTCAAAGTCAAATAATTTATTTCAAATAGGCACGAAGATGCACTTTTGAACGTCAAAAATTACATGAATAGTTAATTGATTCTAGTTGCGCCTTCCAAAATGTAGTTATGTATGGAGAAGAATGGGCAAGAAACTCCATACTTACTCTTTTAAAATGTTAACAATAGTTTGTATACATTAATTAATATTTATAGGTGAAGACTATGTACCTAGAATAAAAAAATAAAAAATATAAAAAAAATAATCAAAATTACTTACCACAATTGGTAAAAAGAATGAAAAGTGAAGTAATAACAGAAAAATAATAAATGCGATAGGTACATGGTGCTCACATATTTACAAATATTGTACATGATTTCCCAAAAAAATAAAAAATAAAAACAACATATAATAAGTCAGTGTGTGAGTTAAAATATTAATCACAGAAAATAAAATTAATATCATAAAAATTATAAATTATACAGTTAAATTAGCAACCAGTTTGATTTTGTCTAGACTCTAAATTGTCCTATGGAGCAGGACCAGCATGTTTCCAAGCATTCTTATCTTGGATATAATCCTCTAATTTGTAATATGCTTGTTTACAAAGTGTTCTTTTTATATGAGTTTTAAATTTTCTTTCATTTAATTGTAATATATCAGAAGGTATTTTATTGTAACATTTAACACAGTACCCCATAAAAGATGTATGTACCTTAGATAATCTGAAAAATGGTTGATCTATTTTATCTTTATTTCTAGTATTAAAATTATGCCTATCACTGATTTTATTAAAAAGATGTAGATTTTTTCTTACATACTTACATAATATTTTCATAAATGAATTGGCAAGGCACCGTCATTATATTAATCGTTTTAAATAGTTCTCTAAGAGATTCGCGGCGATGTAGATTATAAATGGCTCTGACAGCCCTCTTTTGTAAAATAAAAATGGATTCAATGTCGGCAGCCCGACCCCACAGTAAAATGCCATACGACATAATGCTATGGAAGTAGCTAAAATAAACTAAACGCGCGGTTTCTATATCTGTTAACTGTCTTATCTTTCGAACAGCATACGCGGCCGAGCTTAGCCGCCCCGCAAGAGATGTTATATGAGGTCCCCATTGTAATTTCACATCTAGTGTGATTCCTAGGAAAACCGTTTGATTATCACTCTGTATGATATCCAAAATCAGCAGTAGATTCAATTGTTAATAAACTGTCGTGATATTTATATTTTTTCTTACGACGAAACAATAACATTAGCGAACACTTTCTGAATGATGCATTATTAAAGTCAAGTACATTGCTTTCTTTGTCACACAGAAAACACGCCTTCATCTTTATCAATTTTATTTTACATGAATTAATTTGATAATTTTAGATGCACAAATAAAATAACAATATATATAACGTTTTATATTACGAACTCCAAAACAGCGTGGTTTTCAAGTTAGAATAAGAATGTGGCAGCTGGGCCTCAAGTCTGCTATTACAATAGTGTCAGAATGGTCTCTTCATTGTGAGTTTTTGACAGATTTGCCATACAAACACTGTCAAATACTCACAATGGCGAGACCATTCTGACACTATTGTAATAGCAGACTTGAGGCCCTGGTCAGTTGAGAACACTAACATCCAGTGTCTCCAACTGTCTCCAACACCGTAATTTTGACAAATAGTCAAAATTACGGTGTTGCCAGTCTAAAAATACGGTATATGGCGGAAAATTACGGGAGATCAAAAATTCAAAATACGGTAAATTTACGGTAACTTTATTTCACAATTAAACATTAAGTTCCCGCCTTTTTGTACATGGAAACATTAATACTTTTAATAATTTTATCGGTAGGATGGAAATCTACGCAGTTCTTGCCTGTTCTCTTAATGAGTTGCTGCGTAAATAGATTCCCAACAATCGATTTTGTTGGCAATTGGTTCAAGTCGGTAATGTGGCTGAAAATGCGCTCGCAATGACGCAATCGGTGTTTGGGTGGGGCAATAACAGAAACATTGTTTCAAATAAAAATAAACTGTATGTAAAGTTGGGTACATCATTTTTAAGGCGCCACTCATAAAGACGAAATTACGGTAGAATTGAACATGTCTACGGTAGGTTTACCGTAATTACGCCGTTGTTGGAGACACTGCTAACATCCGACGCATGCGCAATGGGTTTAAAACTGGACTGGCGATGTTACGCGCTAGCTCTCTTTCACTTTATCTTCAATATTTACCATCTTTAGCAACCAGTAACCCTTATTTTCGGCCAGATTAAATTAGGCACCCGTATATCATAATAATCAGAAAAAAATTAGCTTTAATTTGATATATATATATTAAATATACGTTATGAACGTAAAAATATATCAAAATTATACCTGTTTATACCTGGCTGCGAAGAGGTGCGGCCACGTGCGCAACGGCAGCCGTTATTTTATGTATATCGCCGTGAAGTGGACGATATTTTATTTTAAAAACAAGTCATTACATTTTTTTCCGAAAAATCAATTAACAATAATTTAATTAAAAATACTAGCGGCCACATTCTGATGGCAACCCTAGTCGATGCATATTCTTCTGATAATAAATATGCGTAAAAATTAGGTTTTTAGCATGTACTCGATTCATACACTAATTCTGCAGCGGGATCCTAGACTATTACGTCCACCATTTAACGAGTGCACAGATTGCATACTAAAAGTGTGCGCCGTCTACGTTAGCGCGCGTTGAAGCAAATGTTCTATTTTTTTTTCAATACAGTTGTTAAACATGGCGTACTTATAGAGGCTATAATTATGATTCGAAGATTAAATCTTTTGCATAGGCATCTTTCTGTTACGCGGTCGTGACTTTTGTTTACGAGCTCGATCTTTTCGTTTTGCAGTCACTTAAAAAGTTTAGTAGCAAGGAGTTTTCATACATAGAATAAAATGGGATAGATTTCATACGAGGAAAAATGAATTAGTCCGTACGTTTTAGCATTGAATTCTCAAGTCTTTTAAATGGTTGTTTAATATATTTAATTACCAGTTTTAATGTAATTATTTGCACATCAACATTTGTCAAAAATCGAATAGGCTGTAAAAGCTGTTTTACTTGTAAAAAAAAAATTGTCCGGTTGCAAAAACGCGCCATTTTCTGCACATCAAATTGTTTTGTGTGATAGTTTTTTTTTTTTTTTTGTTAATATGAGTTCAAGTACAAGTGATAAAATGGAATTAACTCCACCCGATATTTTATCCGAGGCGAAAACTGCGCAAAATGCAATTTGCCCCCAAAATCTCGAGAAAGATATATGGCGACTTACGAATAATTTTATTTTCTATTTACCTATGTATGTATGATAAAATAATCATATTTAATTTTTGATTTGTTTTTTACTATTTCCCACAACTGTATTGAAAGTCGTCGTGTGATACACGGGTGTGTAGGTTATTGCAAACTCGTGTCATTCTACTTTCCACCCTTGTATCACAATGTACTATTTCGCGCACTATTTGTGCGGCGCGGCGCGGCGCGATCTGCCAGACTGACACGGATTTTTTGTGCGCCGGACTTTTTGCGCGTTGTATGCGTTACTGCATATAATTGCTTAGGTTCTATTTTAACAGACTAAAAAGTGCGTCACGGATAGTCTGCTATCTGCGCTGCACCTTATAGGATCACTCGTGTCTGTCTGTCTGCCCGTCAGTCAATTTGCTCCGAATCTACTACGCCGATTAAGTTTAAATTTGTACACATATGAACTTCTGTGACCCAAACACGGACGTGTAACGTAAATAAATGAATTTTAAATATGGGGGTTCCTTTTGGGGGCAAATGGAACATAAAAATAAAAGTTTTGCAAACTGTACCATGTGACATATCAAATTAAAGGGCTTATTGTAAGGATTTTAGATATTATTTCACCCCATCTCCAAAATGATTGAGCCTAAAATTTTGAAAAAAATACAGAAAATAGTTCTTTACTTATTAGATTACAGGAAAACTCTTCAAATAACATGGTAAATCTCTCAATATTGTGCGTACAAACTTACATTTGCAGTTGGAATGTATGGGAGAACTTGTTTTTAAACTACAATGTTAAGTTTGTTCTTGGGATAAATTCATCCCAACTACACAACCCTTCATTGTGTGTGATCCGACACGCACTTGGCCTGTTTATTTTAATATTATTTCTGTTTTCATATTTCAATTAATTAGGAATAATAGCTCATACACCTTTGTTGTTAATCATTTCAGTTCCATCTAATTAATTAGAATACTTATACGAATATAAAAAAGAGTACAATAAAATGAATATTGTGTGTAGAAAAGTACAGTTACATCCAAAGTATATCGTAGCACTGACAAAACCTCACAATTCAATTTTAAAATAACTCGACATTAGTCACAGGTGTATGCTATTCAAAATAGCAGACACCTGTGACCTTAGTTATCAAGTAGTTAAATATAGTTTTCTATACCCACAGCTTCAAAAGGTATTATGTGTCCTGACTTGATAAAGGAAAGAATTTGAAAACTGATGAAGATTTATGTAAGACTCGACTGTACCTCCAGGCTTCTCAGCGCGTTCCAGCGGCTTGAGGCCGAGCTTAGCGCGCAGCTTGTTGGTCTCGTCCACCGAGAGGCTCTCCTGCGCCGCGCCGCCCACGGACGGCGGCGACTGCGAGTGCTCGGCAGTGCGCGCTTCGCTCTCAGAGCTCTTCTCTCTGGCACCACATACAAGCCAGGTTAATATGCAATCAATTGGCGAGGTGTTTGGAAATGATGATATTAGAGTAAGTGATGGATGGATTGTGAGAAAGTATGACTTAAACGAGAGTGACTACTGAGATGACGGCTATTAGAGATGATGATGAGATGATGGGTATTATTTGGGGTCAATTTGTGACCCCAAATAAATTGACTAAATAATAAAATTAATAACCCCATCGCCGTATCTCTCCGTTGACGTCGTGGTGGGGCTTGGCGCTCCTGAATTCCTCTATGCCGGTTGAGTTTACTTTGCCAAAACAGGTCTAGGGTGAGGAACCAGACCAAGAGAGATACAAAAACTAAATGATGTTCTAGTCCTACACCAACTGGGGATTATTCTTGGGTGCAATTTCATAGTGCATACAGAGATCATCGTCGGTTGATGCTTCATTTAATTAAAACTGTCTCTGCGAGTTGGCTTCAGCCCCTCGTAAGGCCCGGACTCCACCAAAGCGGAGACGAGAGGAGAGATTTGTTTTACACAACCAATAGAATTTCGTTATTCACACATCTCGTCTCCACTCAGCTTCAGTGGATACCACTGAGCGGAGATGTATCATATTTGTATGGCGCGATCGAAGCAGAGATGTGTTATGTTTAAATAAAATTAAAAGAATTCCTATTTGAATAAGTGTCTATATGCTGCAGAAGAACTGTAATTTTATTGAGATAATCATGGGTTGTAAAATTTTATTGGATTTTGTTCATTCCGATTTATTGATATAACTATAAATTTAATATTATTATTTTTAATTAATTCTATCAATCTGTGCTAAATTATCATATTTTTTTTTTAAATTGTTATTCTTAATTTTTATTTTAAAGAGTTGACCATATTTTTTAATTTACATCTTTTGAAGAAATGCATTTTTTATTTTTTTATTTGTAATGTTATTAATGGAATTCAAATGTAATTTATTTTTGTGTAATATACTGTAATTGTGTAATTTTGTGTGTAAATTCAGATACAAATTACTTGTTTATGAATAAATGACTATGACTATACTATGCCTCACCGGGATTGAGCTGGGCGGCGGTACAAAGCGGATATGTGAGCTGTGCCTTGTAAGCTGGCGACTGCGCGCAGCGGAGACGAGATGTGAGCACACTCCGCTAGTCCGCTCACATCTCTTGTCGTCTCCGCTGCGCGCAGTCGCATAGTGAGCGGCGGTCAGATCGCCCTAAACTGTGCGTTCATCTCAATATCCAATGCTCGCCGCACGCAGCTCAGTTCTGCTCTAGCTAGCACACATCTCCGTTCTAGCCAGCACACATCTCCGCTCCTGTCTAGCCAGTACGCATCTCCGCACAGCTTTGGTGGATACACCCTTGCTGAAAAACATTCCTTCTCGTCTCCGCTTCGGACATCTCCGCACATTTCCGCTTTGGTCCGCTTGTCCGGGCCTTAGCCTTCCAAAGATCTAGGAACCCAGGGTCCCATGAAATGTCAGAAATTGCCTTGCCATGAATTTTGAAATTTTGTTATGTCATGACAGAACTGTTGCTACAACATGAGAGAGATTATTTTGTAAACATACATCAATTTTGCCTATTATGTGCCTATTTGAAATAAATGAAAAGAGTATGCTTAGATGGTTTGGTCATGTTGAGAGGATGAATGTAAAGTGACTAACAAAAGGTATTTACAAGGCAGATGTGAGTGGAAAAGCTGGAAAACCCTAGAACATATAGTGACCTAATCGGTGATGTTCTTCAGAAAAGTCAGGTGCGCAGCACTCGGAACCGGCGTACGTGTATGACCAGATGTATGAATGTAAACGAAGCAAAAAGGAGTATTTAAGGAGTGTAGCAGGTGGCGCTCTATAGTTTCTGCCTACCCCCATGGGATGAAGGCGTGAGTTTATGTATGTATGTATGAAATATGATTTAACTTTGAATTCGACTTTGATTCTAAATGAATGATGATGATGATGATTTCAATGATGTTGATGATGAATTTTGAATTCGTTATCCTTCAAACAAATTGGAATAAGGTCAGGGGATGATGAGGATAAGTTTACTTTAGTTTAGTAAGTAGGTTCAGTTTAACCGCTTACCTGTGATAGTCAGCATCATCTCTATCCTTGTGCGCTCGGTGCGCCTCCCGCGCGCGCCGGTCGCGCTCTTCGCTGCTGCTGCGGCTGAGCGCGCGCGCCGCCGCCTCGCGCGCCAGGTGCGAGTCCACAGGCACCTCTTCAACTATAACAACCGAGAGAGCCGCTTTATATACACCCAGGTAGCCTTCACATATGCATATGGCACGACAGAACTGTTGCTACAACATGAGAGAGGTTATTTTGTAAACATACATCAATTTTGTACATTGACTTCAATGAAAACTTACTCAACAATCTGATGAATGTTCCACACTGGATTAGTTCACAGAACCTTTTTAAACTAATCAAAAACGCAATTATCGATCAAAGCAAAAGCAAAATAAGATGCAAGAGCATTGATGACACAGGCTCCTTGTAATACAACTTGTAACATTAACATGGTACGAGGACTATTTCAAAGAAGAAGTATTATTGAATTCATTAATTTTAATATCAAGTACCTATTTTATTTTATTTTTTTACAAAAGTATAATTTGTTATAAATTAGTGAACATGTTGGTAGGTTGTAATATGATTTTCATGTCAATGAGAGCTTTATTTGGAAACTAGCATGTAATCTTTTAATTGTTTTATATCTTACCTTATTTTTTTATTTTTTGGTGTAGATATTAGTATATAAATAATTAGTTGTGTAGTTTAAATATGTTGTGATATTTTTAAAAACATTATAGTCTTGCCAAAATTAAAAAAATAAGACATAAAATAGCTGGCTTGTTTTAATCCAGTCGGCACTGGCTGTGGATCTTACAGAACAAAATGTTGATGCAGGACATTTTGTATGAGTATACAATGCTAAGTGAAGTCATATAAACAATTTACTATGAGAGACTCCGGCTTTTGTAATCAAAGCACCATTACAAAAGGCAATTCAATCAGAATCTTTGCATATAATTTAGACTAGAGAAAACGTTTATATTTTCATGGTTAGATTTGCTTGTAATCAAAGCACCATTACAAAAGGCAATTCAATCAGAATCTTTGCATATAATTTAGACTCAAAATCAAAATATTTTATTTCACATAAACCTACATGGGCACTTATGAAACGTCAGAAGCTAGGTGCACGGTTCGAGTTAGTCGTTTCCTATGGAGAAGAGCCGGCAAGAAACTCCACGACTAGAGAAAACGTTTATATTTTCATGGTTAGATTTGCTAAGATAGTGTGATAAAAAGTGAAACAATTGATCTAAGTTTTTGGTAAATGATCCATGAAGGAGGACGTAAGTGATGTAGCATGTGACTTTCAGTAGTTCCTGCCTCACCAGTGGCCTTTCTATTAAGTTTATGTATTTTGTATTTTCATTTAAAGGTTTTCTTCTACCTACAATCTGATTCTATGATGAATCACTTGAATTAGTAGAAAACTACGTAACATAGAAATAAATTGTAGTGTTTGTAGCGTTCACATAAATCCGTGGCTTTTGGCTCTTTTAGTTGATTGTCCACAGTGGCACCAATTCACACAGCTCCGACCAATACCTACCTGATGTCAGCAGCGCAGGAACGCGGTGGAACTACTCGAATGCCACCGAGTCTGAAATAACGAGCAAACAATGCCATTATTTTGTCAAATGGGAATACCGCCGACACCATTAATAATTTCCAAATTCATTTGCGAAAATATTATTAACAAAAACAATAAATTTGAATGTCGCGCAAATAATGTTAGATAGGAGGTGGGTACCTACCTACTCATATAGAATTGGAAATAATCATCGGTGTCTGGCGTATCTCATTCTAGAACATAAAAACTGCAACTAACCGTCTGGGGATCGGTCTCGCTTGCGATCCTTGTGTTTGCGATGTCTTTTACGTTCAGTACGCTCAGAACGTTCACGTTGAACTTCCTCGTTTTCCAAAGGCGATCGAGACCGACTCCTGTGCTTCTTCTTCTTTGAATCCTTCTTATGTTTCTTGGAACCCATCGCTTTGTTTGTTTATGTGTTTCACGTTATTATTTAATTATGTTTCTTTTTTCCTTCCGTTTACAAACAACGACAACACGTTGAGTTCTAGCTTTGTAATCACCAAAGATCACATCGCCATCTTATTTTTCAATAATTATTTTGTTTGTATGTCAAAATAGCGTGCTGTCTCTATTACGCTTACTACGACGTTGATATTGCTATTTCAATATCTTAAAAGATAATTATTGAGTCAAATTTATCTGGAACGCAATATTTTTGTTAAGGTTGCGTTTCCGTTGTTTAGAACTTCTGTTTATCTTTACAGTAGCGTTCTGGCTGCAAGTGCTCGAAAGGCCAGCTTAGAGCAACGTAGGGATTGGCTGAAACAAAGAGGCCACCTAGGCTACGAATAGGGAATTTTGTCCGTTTCAACTGCTCGGCCACAATGTCGTAGAAGAAAAACGACTACGTCAACATTACGAAGGAATTTTTTTATCACTAACAATGAAAGTCGCAAATTCGTAGATCCAATATTCAGAAAGTTATAAAGGTTTAACCGTGGCCGCGCGGTTCGCACATGGAGAATCGTGCGTCCACGCAGTTTTCCTGAATGGAGCTTAGTAGAGATGTGGTAGAGGTCCCATTCTTTTTGCTAACCACTGATACGATTTTGAAAAAAATGTAGATAGTATGAATAAAGCCCTAATGTTTGGATTTCACGACCTACAGCACTTAAACCTATAATGCAAATTAGAAGTAGGTGTTAAAAGTACGCTAATAATATTGTTTTAATTTATTATTTTAAAATTGTGTACACCCTGCCGTATAATACTGTATGTCATTGCCTAATGTTATCAGTGTTGCCAGTACCTGCATCGATTTTCGGACGATTCACTATCTGAAATGGGACGATTTTTGGACAAAAAGGACGGCTAGAGAAATATTAATTTGTGTGAGTACTGTTATATTTTTAGAACAAATAAAAAGTGAAAAAAATAATTAAGATATTCAAGATTTTTATTTTGTTTTTTGCATGTCTTTCTTTGGTCGGCTCAATCTTCACGACATCCTTAATTCCTGAACTCGCAAAATGAAAACTCAATTTCAAATAAAACACCGACGAGCATCGTAGTAAGTCTCGTACGTAATGAATTCAGCTGAATAACCGAATGATTGTGGTTGTTTGTGTGCATGGAAGGTACAGGCAAGCGATACGGATCACTGCGCGTGAAAAAAGGATGGCTGGCGATATTTGCCAGCACCTGCTCCACCAGTGGTCTGAAATTGCATTCACACGCCGCGCGTTTCGTTTACTTAAAGTTTTACGCATTTTTGTAATTTTTAAAACTGCGTTTTAGTATTTGTATTTTAAATGCATTTTTGTAATAAGAAAATAAATGATTGTAGTTGGCTATTTGAAAAGGGACGGAAAAGGGACTGAATATATGAACGGACATCGAAGGGACGTAAAGATGTCTAAACGGACAAAAATCGTCCCTTTTGGGACGTTCTGGCATCACTGAATGTTATTGTGTGTGTGGCAATACTGGTCTCACTTGTCTCTTGCCGTCTCTGCCATGAGCGTAGACAGAGAATGCTTTATAGGTTATAGACAAATTGATAATTATCTTTTGTCGCATTCACACAAGAAAAAGAGCAACTTACGCCGATGTTGTGCAGAACGATGTGATTTTTTGTTTCACGTCGCGTGCCACGTTTTTCAAGGTTAGCAAAGTACTTTGCTAAACAAAGTTTGACAGATAACGTCCAGATAGTTATCGTCTTCTTGTAAAATTCAGTTTTTATGTGCTATATGTTAAGTAATTTATGTTATTTTATGTTGTGAACTATTTAGACTTATTTTAGATATATATAAGTTATCACCTGAGTGCACATTGTGGAATGCAAATAAAATATTGAGTATTAAATAAGAGTGCCACTGGGTTTCATACTGGGTCTCCTCTTTAACCTTTTCAGCTGGTATAAGTTCACGTAACAACTTACTTCAAGTGCATGTGCAACACAAACAACAAAGCGTGTTTGTTAATTTAGGTGTTGGGTTTCGCTAAGTTAACCATTTAAAAAAGGAACATGGTGCGGTGTATCATTAGAAGGTGTAAAAATGATAGTGGAACGAAAATGCCGGACTTGTCTTTTCATTTGTAAGTGTAGCACTTTTTATCAGTTACTAAGCTTTCAATAACGTTTTAATGTGTTCATACATTGTGTATAATGTAGATACTAAATGTAGACAGACGTAGACGTAAGTTCATCGATAAAAAACTCAAAATTGTCATTTAATTACCCAAAATCAATGATCTTATAAAGGACTAGATCAGCAATGTACGGCACCAACGCATTACTAGGTACGTCGTATATGTCCACAGGCATATCTGACTTCAGTTGTCAAATTGATGTCAAGTGAACGATAGCATAAGGATAAAAAACCTCAAAATGGTGAAGTGTGCGGTTAAAATTTGCATGTAACGGTGTGAAAAGATTAATAAAGCAAGTGGTGTTACATTTCACAAGAAAGTTTGCTAAATTTTCTTCAGATTATCCAAAAAAACATTAAAAGACAAATTACATTTATCAAAATTGTTTTTGCCACCAGGGTTACCAGTAAAAACGATTTTGATTTTGCCAGACTGTTGGGAGTTTAGTGAATGACGAATGTATGTTCCTGTAAGTCTAAATTATTATTATTATAGTCTGTTTGGTTTACTGTGCAGTACCCAAACACTTACTAAATAGAAAAGTAACACATTCACGTGTATTTCGAAGGTTTTAACTTAATAAATCACCACTTCTTACAAAAAATAATAATTTTATTAGCAATGAATAATCAAAGACGTAAAGTCAGGTTATATTTTTAAATGAACAATTCTAGATTGTTTATTGTTAGCATACGCAATAATCGATGGTCGTAACTAATATTATTTGTGGATTGCAACATTATTTTTAAATATTTAATCCTTTTTTAATTGTGGCAACCCTCGGATGACTTTTCAAGAAGGCGGGATGATTTTTCGTTTGCTGATTCTCAAAGTGGTCTCGGGTTAAAAAATTAATGGTGTTCTGTACCAATAAAGTGATTTGTACAAGCGAGACTTTAATTCTAACAAGTCAGAAGTGTGCTAAAGTGTATTTACGCGCCTGGTGCTGCGGTGTCCTGGACCAAGGTCAGATCTGAACATAATTACCCGTGATTTTGAGACAAACTTGTTGTCGTTATAAAGTACGTGCAAACAAGGCTCAAAAATTTAGAGCAATATAATAACATCGTGTGATTGTTGGGAAATACCTACGATACCATCATAGTGATAGTTGGAAAACACCCATCCTAGTGAAAGTGATGCCAGTTTTGGTTGTTTATTTACATGTAATCAAAGACAATTTTGGTTACTGAAGTGAATGCTTATTTAAAAAATGGATTCGAATAGACCATAATTGCGACGTAATACTGATCGTTGGAAATATCTTGTTGCTGGTTGAAGTCGAATAACTTGTGCTACGAACTAATTTCAGTTTAATTTATTATTTTCTTTTGTTAGTCTATGATAATGTAAATATTACTATTATTATTATCTATCTAGTTATCTAATTAATTTGTGTTTGTGTTTTGTTGTTGTTGTAAGTATTTAAATAATTTAGATTTTATTTTGAACCACTCAACATTGTTCGCGATTATGGGCAACTCTAAGCGAAGGCGACGTGACTCAAGTAGCGATAGTTCGTCTGTAAATAGTAGTGATAGTGATGATAAACACCGTAGGTCACGGCATAGTAAAAAGCGACGTCGCGATAAAAAGTATAGCAATAGCCATAGACAACATAGTCAGAGACGTAAGAAACAAAGGCGCTCTAAACGTCATGATCTAGGATCTTCTCGAAATAGTGTTGATCGTGAATCAACTAAAACTCCTTCCTTACCACCACCACCATTACGTGCAGTTATTAATCAGACTACTCCTGATTTATTGAATAATAATAGTTTATTAAACAATATTCCATTAAATGTGAATAATGCCATCGGTAATTCTGTGTCACTACCAGCCTCAAATTTCTGGGCTCAAAACAATTTTCCTGTTGCTTTTAGTGTTGTACCCGAATTTGACCCAAGTGATAATAGCCAAACAATAGAAAATTGGATTAACAAGGTCAGTGAATGTGCGCAGATTTACTCTTGGAACGATCGTCAAATATGTCACTATGCCCTTCCCAAATTAAGTGGTTTAGCCAAGAAATGGTACCAGGGTTTACCCTCAGTACTATTTAATTGGAATGAGTGGGTTCAAAAATTAAAACAGGCTTTTCCTGCCAACGAAAATTATGGAGACCTATTGACATCAATGCTAAGGCTAAGATGTAAGTTTGGTCAGTCTTTAGAACACTATTACTATGACAAAATGGCACTTATAAATAAATGTGAGATAACTGGCAATAAAGCAGTTGGCTGTCTTATACACGGCATTGACGACAAATTTGTACGAATGGGAGCAGGAGCCTGCATGTTAAATGAACCGGAACAAATCCTAAATTACTTGCGTACAGTGTCCCAACACGACAATAATACACCTACTTCTAACTTCCGTAACCGGAATAATGCGCCACCTAAGAATTCCAATAAGTTATCTAGTGAGCCAACTAAAACCAGTACAAATGATAACATTCGATGTTTCAATTGCAACGAGCTAGGGCACATAAGTTTAAAATGTAACAAACCCATTAAACGATGTAACTTTTGTTTTAAATTGGGGCATGATACTAAAGACTGTCGTAGAAGAAACGCAAATAACAGTGACGATTTAATTAAAACAAATACCGCTACTGACCAAAGTAAACCTATCTTGTGCATTGCTAATAGTGAATCCGCAAATTCGAAATATTATAAAAATGTCAGAATAAATAACGTGATCCTGCAAGGATACGTTGATCTCGGTAGTAAATGCACTCTTGTAAGAGAATCAAATGCAAAACGAATAGTCCATGATTGGGATATAGAAAATTTACCCATTTTACAGGGATTCGGAAATTCCGCTGTAAAGCCATTAGGAAAGTTTATAGCAATTTTAGAAATTGGCTCAGTTAAAGCTGAAACAGAAGTTCTAGTCGTAAATGATCATTATTTACATACAGCAATTTTAGTAGGCCAGTCATTTACGGAAAAACCAAACGTTATTATTTTAAAAACAACAGATGAACTAGTATTTATGCATACACCAGATATTGCTAATGACGTGTTTAAGACTAAGATATACGCAGATGGTGACAAAGTAATAAAACCCAAAACTATAATGCCAATCGATGCTATTACCAATGACACATATAGTGGCGGCTTGTGGGTACAATACAGTCTTCGGATTTTACCGCAGAATGAATATGCTGTTTTGGCTGGGGTTTTTGAATTTGAAGAGGGTAAAGGATATTTAATGCTAGCAAATTTATCATCTAACGATTTAAGCATTAAGAAAGGAACTTTATTAGTTCGGGGTCAACAATACCAAGAAGTAAATAAGGAATATATAGGTTTAACAACGGAGACTAAAAATTATGAAGATTTACCTTTATCAGATATAAAAATTAGTACGGAAGTAACAGAACAACAAAAGGTAAAGTTATTTGATTTGTTAAAAAAGTATAGGGATTGTTTTGCAATGAACTTAGGAGAGTTAGGAAAAACTAATTTAACAGAAATGGATATTACGCTGACAGACAATAGACCAGTAGTATATAATCCTTATAGAATATCACACAGTGAGCGTGATCATCTAAATACAATTATTGAAGAATTATTATTGAACGGTATAATTCGCGAAAGTTCTTCGGATTATTCGAGTCCTGTTATATTAGTGAGTAAGAAAAATGGAGATAAACGGTTATGTATCGACTATAGGGCCCTAAATAGAAAAACGTTAAAAGATAAATATCCGTTGCCTCGCATTGAAGACCAACTAGACAGATTAGGAGGCAACAAGTTCTTCATAAGCCTTGACCTCACTTCAGGGTACTATCAGGTGCCTATGAGTGAGGCCAGTAAGCGATTTACTGCGTTTGTAACACCGGATGGTTTGTATGAGTTTGAAAGAATGCCGTTTGGACTTGCCAATGCACCTAGTGTTTTTCAAAGGACGATTAACTGTATGCTTAAGGGTAAGCAAAACTTGGCGTTGGCTTATATGGATGATCTATTAGTGACTTCACGTTCAATTGAAGAGGGTTTAGATAAGCTGGAAAAGGTTTTTCAATTATTAAGGTCTGCTCATCTAACATTAAATCTTAAAAAGTGCGATTTCTTTCAGACTCGTATACATTATTTGGGCTACGAGGTTAGTTCGAATGGTATCCGACCCGGGGCTGCCAAAATTCAAGCTGTAGCAGATTTCCCTTTACCTAAAAATGTTCACGAGGTCCGACAGTTTGTTGGCCTTACAGGTTATTTCCGACGGTTTATTCAAAATTATTCTATGATAGCAAAACCTCTAACGATTCTTACAAAGAAAAATGTTTCCTGGTGCTTTAACGAACCTCAAATAAAAGCATTTAATGAATTAAAAAATAAATTAACCACCCGACCTGTTTTGGCATTATATGACCCTAAGGCTGAATTAGAAATTCACACTGACGCTAGTAAAATCGGTATAGGAGCAATGTTGTTACAACGGGTGGATTCAGATAAAGTATTCCATCCTATAGCTTATTATAGCCGTCAAACGACACTAGACGAAAGCAAATTACACTCGTATGAGTTGGAAACTTTGGCGGTAGTTTGTGCTTTGAATAGATTTAGAGTTTATGTTTTGGGTAAATCGTTTAAAGTTGTCACTGATTGTGCCGCTATACGCAGCACTATGACAAAGAAAGATTTAATACCGAGAGTAGCGCGTTGGTACATATTAATGCAGGAGTACGATTTTATTGTAGAACATCGCGATGGTAACAAGATGAGTCATGTTGATGCACTGTCACGCAACCCAAGTGACTCGGAATCCCATGACGTAGTAAAGGTGGTTGATGTTTTAAAAATAGATGATGATGCGTGGTTGCGCACAGTACAGGAACAGGATTCAGAAATACAAAGGATAGTTAATATTTTGAATGATTCAGAAACAAAAGACATTGTCGAGGTTCATAAGAACTATACTGTTAAAAATGGCCGTTTGTACAGAATAACTACTGATAAAAATGATGTAATCAATTTAAAGTGGGTAGTTCCAAAATCAGTAAGACGGCAAATAGTGCGTATGAATCATGACGATGTTGGTCATTTCGGTTTTGATAAAACTTACAGTAGGATTAATCAGATTTATTGGTTTAAAAAAAATGAGACGTTTTATTAAAAAATATTGTAATTCTTGCTTAAATTGTGCCCACAATAAGTTACCAGCTGGAGCTAAAGAAGGGGAGCTTCATCCAATCCCAAAAATTACTAAACCGTTTGATACACTTCATACCGATCACTGTGGCCCCTTTCCCATTAGCAAGAAGAAGAATTGTCATATTTTAGTGATCATTGATGCCTTCACAAAATTTATTTATATAAAGCCAGTAAAAAATGTTAAAAGTAGTACTAGTGTTCAGGTATTTACGGAATATTTCTCGCTCTTCGGAGTACCACGTCGTCTGATATCTGATCGCGGCACTAGTTTTACGAGCAAAGAGTTTTCAGATTTTATTCATAAAAGGGGCGTTAAACATATCTTAAACGCGGTTGCCTCTCCCAGGGCCAATGGTCAGGTTGAGAGGTACAATCGGACTATTGTTGATGCAATAACAGCTGCTAATCACAATAAACAGGAAAATGAGTGGGATTTGTGTTTACCTCAGATACAGTGGTCTTTGAACAACACTATAAACAAATCCACTGGTCGTACTCCTTCGGAAATGTTGTTTGGGGTTCAAACCACTGGCGTTTCGGATAGTTTCATGAATCCACTTGTCGCGGAATCTCATACCCCGTTAGATCGCGATGAAATTAGATCAGATGCAGACTCGCGAATTCAAATAAGCCAACAAGTACAAAAAGAGCGTTTTGATAAGTCACATAAAAAACCAACTGTGTATAAAGTAGGAGATTTAGTTCGTGTAGAAAAAGATATTCGTACAGACCCTGGACACAGTCGTAAACTAATACCAAAATGTATAGGACCGTACAGAATTTCTAAAATATTAGGCAACGATCGCTATGAAATAGAGGACACTCCTATTACTAGGAAAGAAGGTTGCAAACCATATAGGTCTGTTTATGCCGTCGATAAGTTACACCCTTGGCTTGTTTTTAATCAAGATGCGATGTCGAGTGATTCAGAGTAATGAAGTCAGTATTATTATTGTTCTTGAAGTGATAGAATTGAGGTTAAGTCAAATTAACAGTGAATGTAGGAATTGTGATTTGACAATATTGCTAGTGTGGTCATGAATGCTAATTAATTTGCTAACGATGCCCCACTTGGGCAACACAGAAAAAAATATTTATCATATTAGAATTATGTCTACTTTAAGAATTTATTAAAGCGATATCTAATGAAAGAATTGTATTCTATGAATAAAGAGAATAGTATTGATAAGTAAATGCGAAAGAGTTTAAAAGAATGTTTGTTTTTTCTTATTAATTAACGTTGACGTGCAAATTAAATAAAGTGAACAAACTTGTTGCAATACAAGTGAAGTGTAGCGAGAAGATAGAGATGATGATGATGATAAATGATAATAAGAGATAAAAGTGAGTTACTACAAGTGAGAGTACTTGTAATCGATGTTTATTTATAAGAGTGAGTCACTACAAGTGAGAGTACTTGTAGTCGATGTTTAGTGATAAGAGTGAGTCACTACAAGTGAGAGTACTTGTAGTCGATGTTTAGTTATAAGAGTGAGTCACTACAAGTGAGAGTACTTGTAGTTGATGTTTAGTGATAAGAGTGAGTCACTACAAGTGAGAGTACTTGTAGTCGATGTTTAGTGATAAGAGTGAGTCACTACAAGTGAGAGTACTTGTAGTCGATGTTTAGTTATAAGAGTGAGTCACTACAAGTGAGAGTACTTGTAGTCGATGTTTAGTGATAAGAGTGAGTCACTACAAGTGAGAGTACTTGTAGTCGATGTTTAGTTATAAGAGTGAGTCACTACAAGTGAGAGTACTTGTAGTTGATGTTTAGTGATAAGAGTGAGTCACTACAAGTGAGAGTACTTGTAGTCGATGTTTAGTGATAAGAGTGAGTCACTACAAGTGAGAGTACTTGTAGTCGATGTTTAGTTATAAGAGTGAGTCACTACAAGTGAGAGTACTTGTAGTCGATGTTTAGTGATAAGAGTGAGTCACTACAAGTGAGAGTACTTGTAGTCGATGTTTAGTTATAAGAGTGAGTCACTACAAGTGAGAGTACTTGTAGTTGATGTTTAGTGATAAGAGTGAGTCACTACAAGTGAGAGTACTTGTAGTCGATGTTTAGTGATAAGAGTGAGTCACTACAAGTGAGAGTACTTGTAGTCGATGTTTAGTTATAAGAATGAGTCACTACAAGTGAGACTACTTGTAGTCGATGTAAGTGGTAAGAGTGAATGAGTATCTAATTAATAGTAAGGATCTTGTAATATTTGTTTCTCTATGAATGACTTTTTTTTTCTGCTTCCTTTTTCTCTCTTGTTTATTTTTAACTTTGTTAAACGCGAGGCCGCGTTTGACGTCAGGATTAGCCGAATGTTAGCATACGCAATAATCGATGGTCGTAACTAATATTATTTGTGGATTGCAACATTATTTTTAAATATTTAATCTTTTTTTAATTGTGGCAACCCTCGGATGACTTTTCAAGAAGGCGGGATGATTTTTCGTTTGCTGATTCTCAAAGTGGTCTCGGGTTAAAAAATTAATGGTGTTCTGTACCAATAAAGTGATTTGTACAAGCGAGACTTTAATTCTAACATTATGATCACATTGCGTTAAATAGTGTTGTGCACTAACTGGACAGGTCCACTCAATCTGTGTGGTTCTTTCATCAAAAGCCCATTTCAGACACCAATCTACATGGTCTTCGCATGATCTGACCAAGATTATGTTTGGACTTTAAATGAGACTGTGACCGCTGAGTTTGTTTCGGCCTTTCATCTCAGAGTAGTCAGATAGGAAACGCTGACCTCATCTAGTTTAAAAAATATGATTTGATGTGTAAAAGTGTTTGTACAAAATTACTACAAACTACTACTTACAGAATTAAAATCATTTATCATTTGCGGCTCCGCCCGAGTGGATGTCGGTTATCGCGTAAAAGGTAACCTATGTCCTTCTCCATCCCAGGCTATATCTCTGCCAAATTTCATGACGATCGGTTCAGCGTTACTTTCGCATTTATAATATTAGTATGGATAAATGATTGTCATAAACATTGAAATAATATCATTCCATTTTAAAGAATAGTTATTTGACACAATCTTAATAGTTTTGAAATATAATATTTACGTTTAGGTACGCACATTTTTTTTTCTTCCTATATGTATCAAATTCTTCAATTTCTTTCAATCTATTGAAAGTTCCATAATACTATCTTTGATAGTAGGTAATTGATTCAATAAAACATAATTATATTCATTCTGGGGTAATTACGTTGATCGTTGGCAACTCTGGCTGTTTTTCCGATGACGATGTCTTGTCTCGTTCCAACGTAATTAGTTTGACGGAAGAAGAAATGAGACAAACATATTATTTTGACATTTTGACATAATTTATGTATCCGTTTCAAAGCTACGTCTTTAACTCGTAAGTGGTTACGTTTTTCGGAACTTTTTAGTAGGACGTTGCGCCTCTAGTATAATATAACCTCATTGACTTACGAGTTAAAGACGTAGCTTTGAAACGGATACATAAATTATGTCAAAATGTCAAAATAATCTGTTTGTCTCATTTCTTCTTCCGTCAAACTAATTACGTCGGAACGAGACAAGACATTGTCATCGGAAAAACAGCTAGAGTTGAAAAACGATCAACGTAATTACCCCAGAATGAATAAACATATTTTTTATTGAATCAATTACCTACCATGAAAGATTGTAATACGGAACTTTCAATAGATTAAAGATTGAAAGAAATTGAAGAATTTGAAACATACAAGAAAAAAAAAAAATGTGCGTAAACGTAAATATTATATTTCAAAACTATTAAGATTGTGTCAAATAACTATTGTTTAAAATGGAATGATATTACCTATTTCAATGTTTATGACAATCATTTATCCATACTAATATTATAAATGTGAAAGTAACTCTGTCTGTCTGTCTGTATGTTACGTTTTCACGCTTAAACCGCTGAACCGATCGTCATGAAATTTGGCAGAGATATCCCAGGCTATATCTCTGCCAAATTTCATGACGATATAGCCTGGGATGGAGAAGGACATAGGTTACCTTTTACGCGATAACCGACATCCACGCGGGCGGAGCCGCAAATGATAAATGATTTTATTTCTGTAAGTAGTAGTTTGTAGTAAGTCTGTACAAACATTTTTATACGTCAATCATATTTTTAAAACTAGATGAGGTCGGCGTTTCCTATCTGACTACTCTGAGAAGAAAGGCCGAAACAAACTCAGCGGTCACAGTCTATTTTAAAGTCCAGAAATATTCTTGGTCAGATCATGCGAAGACCATGTAGATTGGTGTCTGAAATGGGCTTTTGAAGAAAGAACCACACAGATTGAGTGGACTTGTCCAGTCAGTGCACAACACTATTTAACACAATGTGATCATAAACAATCTAGCATTTTTCATTTAAATATAACAAATCAAATCAAATCATTTATTTGCTTGAATATGGGTACATGGGGTGATACATACAAGAAAAGTTCTTTAAACCATATCCTACCTAAACAGGTGTGCAAATATCTATTATACTTAATTAAAAACACTTATTACATTATTCATTAACTCATTAATTTAACTATTACAAACATAATTATTAGATTATTTATGAAATTGATTATTTATATAATTTTATTATCATTACTTAACCTCAAAATGTATCATCCAAATAATCATTAACCTTATAATAAGCTTTATTGATTAGAAAAGCCTTTAATTTATTTTTAAATGATATAAAATTCCTTGCTTCCTTTATGTTATTAGGTAATTTATTATATATTCTGGGGCCCATACAAAATGCACTCTTGTCAAACAGCTGGGCCTCAAGTCTGCTATTACAATAGTGTCAGAATGGTCTCTTCATTGTGAGTTTTTGACAGATTTGCCATACAAACACTGTCAAATACTCACAATGGCGAGACCATTCTGACACTATTGTAATAGCAGACTTGAGGCCTTGTTCTACGAGTATGGCGTATTGCACGAAGTGTACTGGCAAGCCTGGTACATTTTAATGTTTCATATTTATTAATATTATTTCTTATGTGTAATGCTAGTTCGTAGATATACAGTGATGGGAATGTCAATATTTTTAAATTAATAAAATGTGGTTTACAAGTATCCGTAGGCTTCAGTGCACATATTGCCCGGATACATTTCTTCTGGGCTTTGAAGACAGTTTCTCTCTCAGTGGCATTGCCCCAAAACATTATACCATATCTTAGTGTCGAACCAACGTAAGTGTGGTAAGCAGATAGGAGTGCACTTTGATTTACCACTTTACGAAGCATATACATAGATGGCATATGAATACCGACTTAGTTTTGAGCATACTTGTTCAATATGTGTCCTCCAGGTCATGTCTGAGTCTATGTGTAATCCAAGGAATTTTGTTGTATTTAGTTTTTCTATGTTTATTTGTTCATAATTTATATTGAATTTACTTAATGTTGAATTTTTATTTTTGAAAGTCTAATATGTTTTAGTTAGGTTTATTTTAAGTTCATTTAAATTTAGCCAGTTAACTATAGATGATAGGGTTTGATTTATTTCATGTTCATGTGTCGGAGGGTCTTCAGATACAACTATCGTAGTACTATCGTCAGCATATAGAACCATGGAGGATTTGATAGATTTGGGGAGGTCATTGATATAAATAATAAAGAGCAGAGGACCTAAAATGCTCCCTTGTGGTACACCTTTGCAGACTTTTATTAACGTTGACAAGTGCTTCTTTTCGACTTTTGTGATATGTGAAATGCTAGATATCTCAGTTTGTTGTTCTCTGTTACTTAAATATGATTTAATGAGATCTCTAGCCTTACCCCGTATTCCTTATGCTTCTAATTTATTTAATAATACTTCATGATTGACGCAGTCGAAGGCCTTCGTCATATCCATATAAAGTGCTAAGACATATTTTTTACTATCCATGCCTTTTAGTACCGTTTTGAGGAAAGTGTAAAATGCGTTGTTAATAGATTTATTTTTCCTGAAACCCATTTGTACTTCCACAAGGATATTATATTTTTCCATATAATTATTTAAATTGTTATATATAACTTTTTCAAAAACTTTTGATAAAATAGGTATTAGAGATATTGGTCTATAACAGTTCATATTTTCTCTATCCTGTTTTTTAAATATTGGAATGACAATGGATAGTTTTAATTTTGATGGAAAGACCCCTTCTTCAATGCATTTATTAATAACATAACACAGTACCGGCGCTATTATTTCCGCTACTACCTTAATCATTCTAGTACATATTCCATCATGCCCCGTACTATTTGTATTTTTTAGGGATTTTATTATTTGAACGATATTCTCTGGGGTACACGGACTCATGAAGAGTGAGTTTGAATTATTGTATGTAATTCCATAATGGGGGCTTTGGTTAATAAAGTGTTTATTTGGTACTTGAGTTGTAAAAAAATTGTTGAATTCATTAGCTATAGTAATTGGGTCTGTGATTGGTATATTGTTTACCTTTATTTTGTATTTTTTTTTAAACTGCTGTTGGACATTCGTTATAAAGTTATTTATAACCTTCCACGTAGCTTTGGCTTTATTTACTGAGGTTTTAATATGGTAATCGTTTTGAGATTTTTGGGTTAATTTAATTATTGTTTTTAATCTTTTATTGTACACTTTGTATGAATCTTTAAAATTTTGGCTTGGTGATTTCCTGTAAGTATTTCCAAAGTAATTGGCGTTTACGCTTGGAGCAAACTCTTATACCTTTTGATATCCACTGTGGTCGTTTGTGTATAGGGACTTTGACTTTTATTAAAGGAAAACAGAGATCATTGAATAACTTTAAAATATCGTGGAATTTGCTAAAAGCATCATCTGCTGTTTCTGCATTGTAAACTTCCCCAAAGGCGAGATTTTGGATACATTCAACGAACTTATCCGTGTTAGAGGCGCTATAGTCTCGTTTATGTGTGTACCAATGTGTTATATTGAAACTTTCTTTGACTGGATATTGCAGCAGTTGAGCAGTATGATCCGACAGCGCTAGTTCTAGTATTTCATACCTGGAGCCCCTTTTATTACAAATAAAGTTGTCAATACATGTTTTACTACTCGACCTTAATCGCGTGGGTTCATTAATAATTAATTTAAGGTTATAGCTAGCCAGTAGTTGCTCCAATTCTATTACCATTTTATCCCTTTTTAGTCTATTGATATTAAAATCACCGCATATAATAATTTTCTTATTTTTTAAACAAGTTTTATTGAGTATTTCGTTAAATTTAGAAAAAAATATTTTTACCTTTTCTAGGTTGTTACTAGGGGGTCTGTAAATATTGATTATAATAATACTATGTTCTAGGAGTTCAATGGCACTGCACTCTAAAATATTTCTCATAGAATGTTCCTTTATGTCGTAGATTTTAGCCTTTTGACTATCATGTACCAATATGCACGCCCCTCCATTCGTAAGATGAAGTTAATGAGTAATTGGGAATTTTCAGTGAATAAGTATCCTCATTTATCATATTATGTTCCGTGATACAAAGGACATCAACATGTTTATTGTTACGGCTCAACTCGTCTAAGTGTAACGAAAGTTCATCTGATTTACTTATTAGACCATTAATGTTCTGATGTAATATATTTATGTAATTATACACGAAAAAAATTGTTACCTTTTGATGACATCGATGGAGCACAACATTCAGAAACTGTGTTCTTTGTGTCAATAATTTGGTTTTCATTTTGTTCCCGTTTGCTATTTGAGGTAGACTGGTAATATGACTATCAATGAAGTCTGTTTGTGTGGAACTATTCACCATATTTTTTTGAGTGACGGACATTTTTGTGTTATTGTATGTAATTAATTTAAAGTTATAATCCATACGCAATATCTCTCTTAGCCAAGATCTGCATAAATTGAGACTGAAGTGTATGCCTCTCGGTATATGCTTTTCAAAATCTAAGTCTAGGTACTGCACATTGTTAAATTTGCTACACATAAACTTCAGTTCATAGTTAAGTTTCTTAATATTAAGGAACCTATTGTATGGAATTTCCGTGAAAATCACGTTTGTGTTTGTTACAGATTCAAGCCATTTCATAGTGCTAAATTGGAATTCACGCGGGTTTACATCGTTCGTTCCGCCGGCTATAACTATATAATCGTCCTTATATAACGTTAGTATTTCACTTTTAAAGCAGTCCAACACATCGCGTAGTCTTGCTCCTTGTTTCCACATACACGCTACATAATAATCATCACCAACCAAACGTTGTAATAAACTTTGAACCATTTTACCTTGGTGATCTGCCATAATTATAATGTTCTTTCGTCTTTTCAGTGACGCTTGTTTAGCGTTCAGTGTAATATTTCTGGGAGATTCAATGTTAATATTGTGATTTGACAGCTTTTTGTGAATGTCTGATTCTTTAACACAGCCCGCTGTTTTTGGTTGTTCAGGAAGGGTTATCACTTGCGGAGTTTGTAGATCAGTCGTATTGTTAACTGGTATTTTAGGGGTGCTCATGTTAAAAGTGTTGAGTTTTTTTGAATGAGTTATTTTCTTTCCCGAGTCCAGAGTTCGTAATATTATACTTTCTGTTATTCCAACTTCTTTATAAACATGTCGGAGAACGGAAGGTTTCACTCGTTATCATCAGCCATACTTCAACTACTGTGGGCGTACTGTGGGTAATGTTGGTTATTGCGCAATAGAAAAACCGAATTAAACTCAAATCAAAAGTCATTTACTCAATTTAGGCTGATATTCAGCATTAACCTCAAACTTTAATTTTACACAAGACAGCTCCCCCAAAACGCCCATCCCTTCACCACTTCCTAGTGCTTTAGCTGTGAAGAAGAAGTAGTGGAACAAACTCCCCAGCAGCACATCTGTCTATTCAGTTAGAAGAACTTGATTCTATACAGTAATGGGTATGCAAAGTAATTAATGTAGGAACACGACACAACTATACCGAAGGTGCAGCAATTCCTTGACGTCTTCACTGCTTGACCGCCACCGATGAACTCCCCTTGTCGATTTTTTTTTTTTTTTTGTGTTTGGCATCTCGGAGGTATAACCACTGGGGGTTCCTGCTCCTTAACCGGGCTTTCCTGTGGTGCCGCAAGCTCCTAAACGAAGTTTACGCCTCCAGCCAGGGGAGTTTTTACTATAATCTACTTAAGCTAGACGACTGCTCGCTAAGGGCACCCCAGGTGGGGTTCGAACCTCGGCTTAGGGCAGTGTCGGAGGGAGGGTGGCAAGGGACCGTCGGTGGCTGGATAACTTCAGGGTTCTGATTATTGTCATGGGGAGTTTGGATTGCAGGCTCAGCTAAACCACATGCTGGCACATCGTTAAGCGGCGTCAAGGGACGGGGAGGGCTATTATTATTGACGATAATGATAGTAGGTCGGGGTGGGTTTCGCGCGGGACCTCTAAAGTGAGGTCGGAATTTGGATCGTGTGCGTGTGTGTACTCTACGAGCTGTACTGGTTTCCCTACGACTCTCCTGGATGAGAGTGGTGGGGTCGTCTGGGTCGGTCAGTGCGTGCCTTGGACGGCGGATCATACTAATGACCACCATTAGTATTATCATACTAATGATAATACTAATGGTGGTGTAGTTGGCGGCCTGCACAACGAGAGTGTTGCGGTGGGTGGCGGCAGAGTCAAAGAAACGCTTGGATGAGCGTTTTAAAAATTGGGCTATTGTAGGCATTCTAAGCTCTACATGGAGATTTGTGTTCCGAACGAACCAGGGGGCTCCCGTGCATTTACGGAGGAAACGATTCTGGATGGTTTGCATCTTATGGATGATATCGCACCTTTGGGAACAAAGCGTCACTTCTGTAAAGTTGGAAAACATGCAGAAGTGACCCTTTGTTCCCAAAGGTGCGATATATGGTTTTGCTTGAGCAAAGACTGGACTCGCATAGGTCATGATGGGGCGGATGCACGCGGTATAAATTCGACAAGGGAGTGAAGCCTATAGAGAGCGAAGGCGGCGCGCGAACGCACCTTACTTACATGCTCAGAAAAGGAGAGGTGATGGTCGAGGGTGACACCTAGATATTTGGCTCGCTTCTCCCAGGGGATAGGCTTGCCGAACATGGTGACAGATTTGGGCTTTGGGGGGATTTTTCTCAGTTTTAAAAAGAGAACCGCTTGGCTTTTGTCAGGATTGACTTCGATCCGCCACTTTCTAAACCACGCACCGAGCTTGTCGGCTGCAGTCTGGATAGTGTTGGCAATGGCATTATGACGCATCCCTCTGTAGTAAATGGCCGTATCGTCTGCGAACAGAGCCAACTGAGCCTTTTTAAACTTCGAGATATTGCTGGTGTAAAGCGTAAAAGTCAGGGGGGATATCACAGAGCCCTGAGGGACTCCTGCGCGTATGGGATGGGGGGAGGAGAGGGCTTCCTCTATGCGATAGCGAAAGGTGCGATTCGACAAAAAGTCTCGTAAGATGAGCACGAGACGCTCGGGCACACCGAGTTGGTACAGCTTGTAAATCAAGCCGTTGTGCCAGACTTTGTCGAACGCTTTCGCTATATCAAAGAAGATGGCTCCTGTCATAAGGCCGCGTTGAAAGCGAGATGTCCTGACCGCTTATGTCCTCGACTATACGGTGGACCTGATGGGTCGACGAATGTTTGGTACGGAAACCAAACTGTTCGTGGGGGATAAGGCCCTTAGTCTCGGCGTAGTCTCTGAGACGCTTATGAATAAGCCTCTCGTAGATTTTGCCCATGACTGTGAGCAGGCTAATGGGGCGGTAGCTCGCGGGCTCCTTCTTGGGTTTACCGGGTTTGGCAATACCGATTACTGTGGCCTCTTTCCACACTTGCGGGAAGATATTATTGTTCATGGCTCCATTGAAGATGGTGGCCAAGAGCATTATCAGGTGGGCGGGGAACAATTGGACCACCCTATTGGTGATACCATCAGAGCCAGGGGCTTTACGTGGTTTTAGACCCTTTATGAGCTCGTGCACTTCCGCCGGGGTGACGGCAGCCAGAGGATACTCAGGGTCTTCGACGGGCGGGCGGGAGGCTCTACGTTCGACTTCCGCGTTCACCTCATCGAAGTGCGCCTGGTCTACTGGTTGAGAGCTGGGCGAGCACTGGGCCTCTAGACTGTCGGTTAAGCATGAATGAAGCTTTGTCGATGTCTTCGAAAGCGAGAGACGCGTCTGGGCGGATCAGTGGGGGCATTGAGGCTGAATCTCCTCGGGGATTGAGTTTCCTTTGGAGTTGCCAGAATGCTAGATGGTTCGGCTCTAGGCTGCTCAGTAGCGTATCCCAGCCGGTGTCACGCGATTCGTACACACGTTTCTTTACAGCACGCTGTAAATAACGCATGTGAATTTTGTTAGCCGTGCAGGGAAAGCTACTGTACGCACAGACGGCTGCGTTCTTCTCCGTCATCAGTGCACGTACATCGTCCGGCAGTTTCCCGCGACGGTTATCCATCGCCGGAACCTCCCTTGAACATGTGTTCAGGACAGATTGTACGTGCTCTGTGAGAGAGTCGATCGCGGCCGTCGTGTCTGTGATAGAATCGAACTGGTCGGGGATCGAATCCAATTGGGGGGACGTGTTAGCTTTCAAGCTTTCGCCTACTCGCTTCCAGTCCGTTATCCTTTTGGTGCGCGGGGGGATATTGGGGTCGTGAAGACCTATGCGAGGTGCCATTTCAACGAGAACAGGTCGGTGGTCAGAGTCAAGCTCGTGATGCACCTCTATAGAGACCAACCGTAGGTTGATGTTCTTTAGAAGTGCCACATCGAGCACGTCAGGGGCATGGTCAGGATTATGCGGATAGTTATCAAAGTTGAGGAGGGGGCAGAGGTCAAAGAGGACTTTATCCCTATGGGAGGTGAGGCTACTATTCCAGGCTGGGTGCTTGGCATTGAGATCACCCGCTATGATGACGGAATCACTCATGCTCAAGAGGGTACTAAGGTCGTCGGTCAGTAGTCGATCTTGGTTAGGATCTATTGTAACTATAGGGGGAAGATAGGCTGATACTATCGTTACAGAAGGATGGCCCGTCATACCGAGTCGGCAGATCGAGACTTCTAATAGGGACTTTAGGACGGGAGGGTCTATGGGCATGCAATAGAGCTCTGATTTATAATAGATTAGATTACCTCCCAAGTGGCACCGCGACCTATCGTTACGAATTATACGATAGTTCGCAATTGACGGGTTACGGTGCCTGGGTTTTAAAAAGGTCTCTTGAATGAGGAAAACGTCTACCTTATGATCACCGAGGAATTCGGTGATCTCTGTTTTTTGGCCGTCCAAGCCATTGGCGTTAAAATAACCTAACATTAGGGATCGGGGTTTGTGTCTAGCGGGGGACCTACTATCCATTAAGAGGCCTAGGGGTGTTCGCGAATCGCGTGAGAGCTTGCGTAATCTCCGGATACGCATTGTAAATCGCCTGGATTTGGTATAAATTACCAGCGTTGGTCGCGGCGACTATCTCGTCGGCCATCCTCTGCGCGCGGGGGGTGAGGAAGACCATAAAGGTTGTCGATATTATGTGGAACGGATCCACGGTATTATTATTTACTACACCGGCCACCGGAGTGGGAGGGGTGTTCATGTGAGGGAGGGGGATACGCGCGTTCGGAAAGGCGGCGGCGGCGGGAGGCGCGGGCGCGGCGGTAGGAGGCCCGCAGTGAATTTTCGTAACGGGTGCGCGGGTCCATTAATCGGGGGATTGTTGTAGCCTGAGGGGGGGCCTGAGGGGCCATTGCCTGAGGGGAGGCTGGGGCTCTAGTCTGAAGGTTGGGGAAGGCCTGCTGGTGATGCAGGTAATTCCAGGGACTGGGTCTCTGGGGACTCAGTCTTACTGGCTCCATATAGGACGGGCATTCGCGGGACTGACGAGCGTTGGTACGCTTCGCTAGGCGAGGGGGCGCGGATTTTGGGGCTTTTACGCAGCCACGGTAATTCGCGGGGTGACCGGCCTCACCACATAGCACGCAGCTAGGTGGCTCGGTACAAAGCGTGCGGTCCTTGGGCCGCGCGCATTCCGCAGTGCTATGCTGCCCCAGGCACTTTACGCACCTGGGTGTAGCATAGCAGTGCTTCTGCGTGTGCCCGTAGAGCTGGCAGCGATGACACTGCGCAATCACGCTAGAGCGGTGGGGTTTTTCGATCTCTATTCCGGAGAGATTGCAAATCGATTTGCATTGGAATATGGGGTTATGCCCCTCGAATGGCGGACAGATCATTAGGATCATGTCGAAGGCCTCACCATGCCGCGCGCGATGCATGCGGTGGACTTCATTGACCGGGATATTTTGCGACTGAAGGTCGGCTAGGATTTCGGAGGTGGGAATCTCCTTGGGGATCCTACGGATCACCACACGGGTTTCCTTTTCCTCGGGCAGGGAGTACGTGTGAAACGACACGTTTTTTTATTTTAAGGTTCTGGTCAGGTTCCTGTAATCGTCCGACGTAGGAACCATGACCTTTTCGCATGGGAATAGTGGATGCGGAGATCGACGCACTTTGAGATTTCCGTCCATCTCGCCTTGTCCTGAATGAACACGGGCGGTGGGAGGGGGATTTTCTTTACTGGGACACCGTTAATCAGAATGCGCGGAGTGGGGGCTTGCGACGTGGACGCGGACGCGAGGGGCGCGGGTGCGGGCGCGGCGGAAGGCGCGGGGGTGGGGACTTGCGGCGCGGAGTGCGCGGACGCGGTGGACGGGGCGGGGGTCGCGGGAGGGCTGGAGCCCTCAGTTTTACAGCCTTTTTTGCAGCCTTATGTTGGGCTTTGGTCTTCTTCCTCTTGCCCCCCTTTCCCGAGACTAGGCTGAAGCCGTCGTCCGAGGTGGAGGGGGAAGAGGCAGAGGACGCTGCCGACGCTGTGAGGGTACGGTCCGATTCTGAGTCGGTACCGGCGGGACGGGGGGTGTCGGTTCTTACACTGACTGCCTCGTCTGTTTCCATGTCGGATTCAGACGAGCCAGCCTGTGCCAGTGGCGAAAGAGAACGGGAGCGGTCCCCTTGTCGACTGTGCGGCGGACACTTATAGCCGGTCCAACGTTATGGCGTAGACTGTGTCATGCGCCGCTAGGCAGCGCTAGCGTCGCGATTAGTCAACAACAGATGGCGCGAAACCACCAACTCCATCGAACGCCAACAGATGGCGCTGGCGTACCGGATACAACTCGTCTCCGACAAACTTCTATTATCTTCTTGTATTTTTCTATTTCTTTTTTTAAACCAGTATTTTCATAGTTTAAGTTTTCTATTTCTTGATTAGCGGTTTTTAGTTCCTCTTTTAACAGGTTTATTTTACGTTCCTTTTCGTTTGTACTTTGATTCTCAATTGAAGTATCAGGTAGACTGCGAATTGTTGAATCAAACATTGAATTTAGGGTATTATTACTGTTGCTCAATGAACTTGAACGTTGACGTTTCCGAATTGTAATATTATCTACAGAAATATTCTCCATATTTGAAATTACCTTTATTACTTCTAGGATAGTTATTAATAGTTTGTTCTTGTATTTTAAAATTTGATAGATCGCAAAAAGTAATTCGGGCGTGCCTGAGTTCTGAACCATCATACTATGGTGCATACAATATAGCGCCTTACGCCTCTACGCCACGGACTCGAATATATTTGGTGTTTGAATTTGTGGACCTCTTATTAGTTTGTATCTATAACTTTTAATGTCAGTGGGTAGATTAATTTTTGATAGAAAAAAAACATATTCACAACGATTTTTGTTTAGCGTATAATAAATCAGCTTTCACTTTAAGGCCACTTATTCAATCGTTTAAATATGTAGATTTCACTGCACTTTTAGTTGATTGTGTTAATTATGTTTGTTACAAAACTGTTAGAAGTGTCTCTTGAGTCACTGATTATTTTTGTTGTTGTATCACTATTATTGTTTTACTGTGGCTAATAATATGTTGGATGCTCCATTATAGCGTTATAACCATTATAATTCCACTTTTTTCGAATAATATGAGCTTCAAATGTTTTTAAATAAATTAAATACACAGAGCTATGTTGACCGTGCGCGAGCGAGACGACAGATCCGATCGATACCTATGATCATTGGCCAAGATAGCCATAGAATAAATAATTAAAAAAAAAAAACACCACGCGGGATGCAACCCTCGCCCCACTCCAGTCTTTTGTTTCGTTTTTGGGTGTCGTCACGTCTCGCTCTAGTGCATGAATGGAGACAAACAAACGACACGCACGTGTATGACAGACAAACATACTGTCATACACATGCAATACGCTTTTGCAAAAATGCGTGCACTACTGCAGTAGGCTATTTAGGCGTCATCATTTAAAACAATAAGTACATCAGTTTTTTTTTAAACGAACGCTTGATTTATTAAAATAGCAGTGTTTTTCGTCATAACGAGGTAGGAAGGTATATTTTTTCGTATAGGTAAGTAGGTACTAATCGAATAGAAAATCATTAATCCTTTTTACAATAAAAGGTACTTACATATTTACTTAATAAAATTGAAAATATCCGATTGACGCACCATTAAATCTTTTGGCCACCCTACTTCTAACTTGCATTATAGGTGCTTAGTGCTGTAAGTCGTGAAATCCAAACATTGGGGCTTTATTCATATTGGTGCCGATTCCCTTGTTTACAAACTAAACTAAATTTAAGTTCAGTGCATCTTTTTCTTTCTATTTCAATAAGAAAAGAACAGAAGATAAATTTTAGTTTAGTCCTGTCAAATTAATCAGCGCCTGTCACTACTCCATACAAATTTAGACGTGATTAAAAATTTGCCGACTAAAATTACGTCAATTTACGTCAAGCGCTGATTAATTTGACAGGACTAAACTAAAATTTATCTTCTGTCCTTTTCTTAATGAAATAGAAGGAAAAAGATACACTGGACTTAAATTTAGTTTAGTTTGTGAACAAGGGAATTGGCATCATTATATTTCCATTTAGTTGAATATGATTTTACTTATATCATGCGGATGCAGACGTGGGTGGAGCTCATGTCCGTGCGTGTCTCTTCGGTGTCATGTGATTGGTTTTCTTCATATCTTCGTGGTCGCCAGCAGGCGGTGCGTGCTGATCAGGATTGCTCTGACTGGTGCGACCTGGCAACTGGTGTTCCACAAGGCGGTATAATCTCTCCTCTGTTATTTTCAATATTTATAAACTCCATTACTGCTGTCCTCAAATGTTCTTACCATCTGTACGCTGATGACTTGCAACTATACGCTCAGTCAGACATTGCCAACCTTGACAATTGCATTTCATTACTCAATGCTGATCTGCGAACTATTGAAGAATGGTCTGGCAAATTTGGGGTTTCTGTTAATGTCGGGAAATGTCAGGCCATCCTCATTGGTAGTTCGTACTATTTGAGGAATGTGAACACTAGTCAACTTATGCCACTGATGTACGAGAACTCCGTTATCTCTCTTTCACCTCACGTAAAGGACTTGGGTCTGTACATTGACGGCAGTTTGAGTTGGAATAAACACGTGGCTCAGGTGAGCCAGAAAGTCTCGTTCTCACTGCGGTCTCTCTATACATTCAAGCATTTCCTCCCATCTAGCACCAAACTCACCTTGGTCCAGTCACTTGTGCTTCCTATTATAGACTATGCTGATGTTTGTTGTTCTGATCTTTCCCAAGAACTTCTAAATAAATTGGATCGACTTCTCAACAATTGTATTCGGTTTGTTTTTGGCCTTCGTAAATACGATCACATTTCTTCCTCCCGTTCTCAGCTTAAATGGTTGCCTATCCGACTCAGGAGGTCCCTCAGATCTCTCTGCTTGCTCTTCACGATTATGAACGATCCATGTGCTCCCGATTATCTAAAGAATTATTTCAAAGTGTTGGGCAGTTCTCATAGTCGTAACCTACGAGCTTCCAAGAATCTACTTCTCCAAATTCCTTCACACCGTACCGGTTTTATGTCAAATTCTTACGCTATCTCTACTATAAAGCTCTGGAACGCGCTACCTTTTGGAATTAAAAAAGCTGAAAACAAATTTACTTTTAAAAGAAAAGTTCGTAACCACTACTTAAGTCAGACTAAATAACTCTCAAATGATAGTCTAGTCATAGTAATTATTATTAGGTGGTATTTGTTAAAATATCTATTAGTTTATTTTATTTGTATATGTGTATTAGTATCCATAAAACTATATAAATTCTCTTAATCAAGAAGTTAGTATTTTTGTCATTATTTTTGTACCCTACCACTGTTTTTATATTTAACCCAAAGGTTGACTGGTAGAGAATGCCTTGTGGCATTAAGTCCGCCTATGTACCACTATTGTACATGAAGTTTAAATAAATAAATAAATAAGCTTGCAAATTAATTTAATTTTAATTTTTGTTTGAAAAGCGAGCGTTTAACAATTATACCAACCACTTAGATCTTTAGATATGAAATAAAAGATTTATTAAAACTAAATTAATTTTATTATATAAAAAAAAAGTTAAATGATCGTTGATCCGTATAACAACGGCTAGTACTGTGTCGTTTGTAGCATATAAATTGAATGTGTCTTGGCATCAGATTCGGATATTATGTTCGGTAAGGTTGGCAGCACCGTGGATAAGGCCTGCGTCTGATGTCCTCCGGGTGCGGTTTCGAAGTGCGCCTTCTTGATCTTGGCCTGCTGCAGCTGCGTCTGCCGCACCAGCTCGGGCGTGCGCGGCCGCCGCACCGGCATCGTCGACGCCAACCGTAGGTGGGTGTATAGCGGGATCTACAACATACACACGTTGTGTCATTACGAGACATGGTACACCTATTCGACTAGATATTGGTATTATAGTCAAATGTACTAAGTATTATACTGACTGTGGGCAGCGACTCGTCGAGCATGATGCGTTCCACCCGTTCCGGTAGTGTCGGCAAAATGAAGTGTTCTCCGAGAAGCAGGTTGTCGGGCGGGACGCCGAATGTTTTGTGCTCGAGCTCATGGTCGGTGATGTCGCGCAGTCTGTCCACCTCCTTCTGCCCCGGCACGTAGTGCGACACGACGCCCCCGCGCCACACCTGCACAAGACAGCCACACATTCAGAATCACGTGCCAACGAGAAATGGAAACGTGGAACCACCTTTAGGTCTACTTCTACTTGCATTGTGCATGAGACTTTCCAACTACGTACTGCCCATTATAGATCCGAAAAGATGACAAATGTGTCTGCTATGTGTCGAACAGCAAATCCATTTAAAATCTACATAACCTTTTATTTCCACGAGTGTACTTACAGCAATTACCTACGACCGTTCATAACATCACAAGTACGTATTACTTATACCTTGAAGGTAGTGAAGCTGGCGACTTTCTGAACGTCTGGTGGGAACCGGGTGACCTCCAGGCTCCAAGGCACAAAGCTGCCCAACGTCTGCAGGTACTGGCCCGAGAGACGCCACACGCGAGTGCTGTAGTCTGCACTTCCGCTGCGTATACGATGATTATGTCCGTATTGCATTAACATATATTATTATTATTGATTTTTATACTATGCAGCTACTAATTACTAATCCGACGATTGTAATGCCTCCTCTACACTACTCGCGAAGTTAAACGATGTTAGACGAATACGATAGTATAGACAGGCACTTCGGCTTACTTCGTCAAACTTTCGCTCGTCTCGGGCGACTTCCATTTGTTGTCGGTTTTTGCGCCCGAGTCAAAGGGCCCGAAGTTGCATGAAGTGCGTTTACGAAGTACCTCGATATATCTCTACACTACTCGGCCTAATATGCGAGCGTGCACATTGCTATGGCAGCTGCTACTTGAGCGTCCATTACAAACGTGCGCAGGGTATCGGCACCACAGAGCGCATGAGCTCATCGCGAAGTTGAACGAGTGTATAGTGTCGCACTTTAGACTTTAGCCAAAGTTTCTAGAGTACTTCGCCGAGGAACTTCACTAGTAGTGTAGAGGAGGCTTAAAAGCTCGAAAAATATTTCAGCACAGTAACGCACCCAAGCGGCAACTGCGCGTCGCTACAAACCTACGAACAAATGTTGCGACAGCTACCTCTGCAACTTGATAATCAAAATATTATGGTTTAGCCTTCGACGACCGATTTGTTTTCTGACTGACAATGATACTCTCTAAGACCGTTTTCTTGTAAGTGACCACGGTTAAGCTCTTATTGTCCAATATCAAAACATAATGCAATACTGCTCATCCCCCATAGCAAATAGCGTAAAGATTTATACCCTACGGATTAACCAGACCTATAGAAAATATCTATGCAAAACTTGAACAAAATCTATCCGGTAGTTTTTGCGTGATGCTGGAACATACATTCAGATAAACAGACAAAAAATCTAAAAACTATATTTTCGGCATCAGAATCGTTCCCAGACTTCGTGGCAATTACTTTTTTTTTCAAAAATATGCAATGTACAGTTTTGAGTTCGCTATACGATTTTATTATTTGTATAGATATAAATTTTAAACAGTACCCCTTGAAACATGAGTCTACTTTAGCCAGTCTGATTTAGCAAACAAATTAAGTCTTCTGCTTAATAAAATACTAAGATGAGTCTACTTTAGTAATGAACCGCGTAGCTACGTATTCTCTCCATGCACATCATTGAAAATCTTCTTCTTCGTAGAGCTTACGTGAAGACAAGTTTGAGTTCGTCGATGTAGGCTATGGTTGTAACAGAGCGCAGATGTGCGCGGTAGCTGTTGAGTAGCAGCGGCAGCGGCTGGTCGCGCGTACTGCGCTTGGCGCGGCCCTCGATACGGTCGCGCCACAGGAACGGGAACATCAGGCGCAGCCGCGGCATGTCTATATGAACCTTGAACATATATTTTGTTCATCATATCGTTAGTAAGTCATCATCATAAAACTGACCAGTCAAATTTTGAATTGAAATTGTTTCGTGTGTGGGATCACATGAGACAATTTCAGTTCTAATTTTAAGTAGGTAAAGGTAATAAATGACAAATACGAAAGAATAGAAAAGAAAGAAAGAAAATATTACATTTATTTAGCACAGACTAAAGGCACACATGACATGACGAGAATGCAAGAGTGTTAATTATTGGTATATATTATGGTAGACAAACCGTGGTATTTATGAGGTAGTTGCTCAGGAGCCACACTTTGATGTATCCCATAGTAGTGCCAGTGAAGAGGAACTCATTGTTGTCGTCGGTGTCGAAGGCTGACACGTAGTCGCCGGCCGTGTGGATGGCATGAAACGAGCCCTGGTAGCCACCCGCCGAGTGGTCCGACCAGCATTGCACTTGACCGTTCTCGAGCGCGAGTAGAAAGGAAGCTAGAAAGTTGATAAAAACTTAGTTGTTTTTTCATAGTAACGGTCAAATTACGGAACCACAGTTTAAGTACATTTCTGTACGCTGAAACCGAGATCTGCAAGAACAAAGACAAAGGAGTTTACAATCAGCTATCGTACATTTAGGTATCCTATCAGGGAGGCTCTTATTATGCCCCTATTTTGATGTCTTACCCCAATTATTTCTCCACATTACTAAAAACGTAGTACAACTGTGCTTCATCTCGAACATATCTCGGCAATTCATAACGAAGCCATACAAGGCATCCCCCATCTTCTCCTTGTTATTGCTTTATTACCATCGCCCGTCATTGCTGTCAAACAATTAATTTGCCGCCATTTTAGGTTAGGTACGACTGAATCGCAACATCGAGAGAAGTGGAAGGAATGCGGGGAGTTTTGGCCCAGGAGTGGGACAGTCCAGGCTAGTAAAAACAAAACCCAGGAGAACAAAGGGAACCAGGAAGAGAATATCAAAGGAAACGAACTGCCTACTTCAGATCATTCCAAGTTTTGAATTCAAGCTTTTTTCTATTGCCACATTAAAAATATGTTTAAAAGTGTTAACCTAAAAACCACTGCAGACTTGTCGGGTATCTCTGTTAAGGTTCTTGGAGATATCATTGACACAATTGCCCCTTTCCTGTCAGGCATTTTTAATCAATGTTTAGACAGCGGTACGTTTCCTGAGCAACATACTTAGTAAAGTTGTACCAATTTTCAAATCGGGTAGTAAGAGTGATCCTTTAATTATAGACCTATATCTGTGCTACCAGCCAATGCTAAAAACATGCTAGACCAGATGTTGTCACATATTAACTTGAATGGGATTTTACAAAGCCGCCAGTTTGGTTTTACGAAAGGTAGGCGAAGACGCGGGAGAAGTCCCAGGATGCAACTGGCATTTTCTGTGACATCTCGAAAGCGTTTGACTGCGTTGACCACTGATCTGTTAATTACAGCACTATGGAATTCGTGGACAAGCTGCTGATCTTGTTCTTTCTTATATATCAAACAGGCAGCAAAAAGGAAACGTTAATGGGGCGACGTCCTCGAAGTCTCTAGTTAAAATTGGCGTTTCTCAAGGTTCAATTCTCGGCCCTTTCCTATTTCTAGTTTATATTAATGACCTTCCTTATCGGATATAATTCTATTCGCTGGTGACACTAAGATAGGGATGTCTTAGATGTCAATGATAATCTGGCTGTTCTTTCGAAATAGTTCACAGCTAATAATCTTTTACTTAATGCGAACAAAACTAAATGTCTTCAGTTCTCATTACCATATATACCCCAAGTGGGTCTAAATTTAACCCATTTCCGATGACAAGACATTGTCATCGGAAAAACAGCCAGAGTTGCCAACGATCAACGTAATTACCCCAGAATGAAAAAGATATTCAAAGTCAAAGTCAAATAATTTATTTCAAATAGGCACGAAGATGCACTTTTGAACGTCAAAAATTACATGAATAGTTAATTGATTCTAGTTGCGCCTTCCAAAATGTAGTTATGTATGGAGAAGAATGGGCAAGAAACTCCATACTTACTCTTTTAAAATGTTAACAATAGTTTGTATACATTAATTAATATTTATAGGTGAAGTATTTTTTATTGAATCAATTACCTACTATGAAATATTGTATTATGGAACTTTCAATAGATTAAAGATTGAAAGAAATTGAAGAATTTGATACATAAAGGAAGAAAAAAAAAAGTGCCTAAACTTAAAGATTATATTTCAAAACTATTAATATTGTGTCAAATAACTATTGTATAAAATGGAATGATATTATTTCAATGTTTATGACAATCATTTATCCATACTAATATTATAAATGTGAAAGTAACGCTGAACCGATCGTCATGAAATTTGGCAGAGATATAGCCTGGGATGGAGATGGACATAGGTTACCTTTTACGCGATAACCGACATCCACGCGGGCGAAGTCGCAAATGATAAATGATTTTATTTCTGTAAGTAGTAGTTTGTAGTAAGTTTGTACAAACACTTTAACACGTCAATCATATTTTTAAAACTAGATGAGGTCGGCGTTTCCTATCTGACTACTCTGAGAAGAAAGGCCGAAACAAACTCAGCGGTCACAGTCTCTTTCAAAGTCCAGACATAATCTTGATCAGATCATGCGAAGACCATGTAGATTGGTGTCTGAAATGGGCTTTTGATGAAAGAACCATACAGATTGAGTGGACCTGTCCAGTCAGTGCACAACACTATTTAACACAATGTGATCATAAACAGTCTAGAATTTTTCGTTTAAAAATATAACCTCACTTTACGTCTAAGATTATTCATAGCTAATAAAATTATTATTTTTTGTAAAAAGTGGTGATTTATTAAGTTAAAACCTTCGAAATACACGTGAATGTGTTACTTTTCTATTTAGTAAGTGTTTGGGTACTGCACAGTATGTTTAAACCAACCAGACTTAATTTAGACATACAGGAACATAAATTCGTCATTCACTAAACTCCCAACAGTCTGGCAAAATCAAAATCGTTTTTACTGGTAACCCTGATGGCAATAAAATGTTTGATAAATGTAATTCGTCTTTTAATGTTTTTTTTGGATAATCTGAAGAAAATTTTGCAAACTTTCTTGTGAAATGTAACACCACTTGCTTTATTAATCTTTTCAGACCGTGACATGCAAATTTTAACCGCACATTTCACCATTTTGATATTTTTTATCCTTAAGCTATCGTTCACTTGACGTTAAGTTGACAACTGAAGTCAGATATGCCTGTGGACATATACGACGTAGTAATGCGTTAGTGCCGCACATTGCTGATCTAGTCCTATATAAGATCATTGTATAAAATGGTTCCCCGCGAGTGCCTTAGAAACAAATTCAAAGAAATTGATATACTGTCTCTGCCTTCTCTTTATATCTTAGAAAGTATTTTGTATGTACGCAACTTAACTTACTTAACTTACTTACTTAACTGACTTTTCAAAATAAGAAGTGATTTCCATAACATAAATACACGCAGTAGACATGAGATTGTGATACCCAAATTTTGATTAACTAAAACAAGCAAGTCTTTTCTTATAAACAGTATCCGCTTTTATAACAAGTTGCCAAAGTCGGTTACAGAACTTAGCGATGGAAAGTTCAAAACCCACATCAAACGTGTTCCTATCAATAAAGCATATTATAAGATTAAAGACTATGTTGAAAACAAGGAAGTTTGGTAGTAATTCCTTCTGCACATGTGGCTTCCCTGGCGGCATAAATAAGTGTCTATCTGTTCTCAAATTATTTATTTTTTTACATTCTTCCTTAACATAATCAAATAATTACCTACCTATCTCATTATTTGACATTATGTACGCACGGCCATAAATCATGCTATACATTACCAGTATAAGTTGACTTCTCATTGTATGGAAATCCCATGCAATGGGAGATCAGCCTAAACTGGATATATATAGCTTGATTTGTGGCCGTGTGTACCTACAATTCTAATTTCAATTCTTTATTAGTTGCTTTTGTGGACATGATATTTATTCAGATTTGTTACCTACTGGAGTTGTGGCAACCATGTCATTTGGTAAATAGATTTTAATTTATTTTTTTATCTTTTAATAGATTAGTTCCTATTTTGTGAATGTGAGAACGTTGAAGGCCTAGTAGACCGTAAATTTATTGACCATTTTCTATTTTGTTAAGTACCTGATAATTGTTGAAAGGCCTTCCTCCCATAGACCTATTAACACTGTCATTTAAAAATACCGAAAAACCAATTATTTTTAAAAGAGTAACAGTGAAGTTTCTTGCCGGTTCTTCTCCATAGGAAACGACCAATTGGAACCGTGCACCGAGCTTCTGATGTTTCATAAGTGCCCGTGTAGGTTTATGTGAAATAAAATATTTTGATTTTGATATAAAAGAAAGAAAGAGAAATATTAGGTATATTTGGGACACGCACATGAATTACAAACAGTAAAAAAAGGATAATGCTGCTGACCGACTTGCATATGCTGCAACCGCGTGTGCAGGAAGATGCAGGCGTGCACGGAGGGGTGGCGCATGTACTGTGCGCGCACAGGAATGGACACTACAGCGGACACGCGTCGTGCCGTCGCCTTCTTGATGGCCGCTGACGGGTCCACGTTATCGCGAGTAGTGCCTTTACTGTACAAGACAAGGGGGTTTATTCATAAACGTTGCTTAAAGTTATGTGCCGTTCAAACGTCAAAAATGTATGGTTAAACAATCGCTAATCATTACTTAACTTTAAGCAGCGTTTATAAATAAACCCCAAGATCTTAAATGTTATCAAGAGCTGTATGTACAGTTAAGTCTTTTATATCTTCGTCAGTTTCGAATTCTTTGAGAAAATAGGTAAGTACTTCCATTATTTTAACGGCTCTATTTAAATTTTTCTTCAATGCGCGTTCGTTTTTCGAAGATAGACGATGATGGCGAACGAGCATAAGTATTTATTGGGATATCTACACGCTGTTTTTATTATAAAGGCTGACAACCAGTGATCATGAACTATTTACACTCATTATGAGTGATCTTGTCAACGATGATGCAGCAGTGGCTACAGTTGTTTGTGACGAATAAGTCAGGGAAAGGAAGGTATTGCAGATAGACACTATAATTACTGCTGTGACTTATAAGCTATGTTAAATCTATTACGACTGATAAAGAATGGCAGTTGTGAATTAAATATGTGGGCGTCAGTCAAGATCGTCAATTTACCAAAAATTCATTTCGCTGACCATATAAATCATTGATCTACTACGCACCCGAGCTTGCGGATGGGGACGGCGAGCCGTCTTTTTTCTTTTTGTTCCGATTTTTCGGCAATTGTCGTCGGCTTGGTAACCTCTCGCCTGTTGAAGTGCATCTTGAGGCGCAGTGCTGGCTCCGTGCACGAGAACCGCCTGGATGTAGCTTACGTTAGGTACATGCAATCGTAAAATTGCATCATACTTTCAAATGAATGAATGAATGTCAAGTGCACCTATGCGGTGCATAAGAGCAAACGCTCGAAATGTCTAAAAAAAAACTTTCAATCAAGGTCACCTTCGCTATTGGTCGATGTATTTGACATTTATTTTGATTGAAAGTTATGCACCTATGCGGTGCATTAGACATTTCGAGCGTTTGCTCTTATGCACCGCATAGGTGCACTTGACATTCGACGAGTTAATTCGTTTGTTTATAAAAAATGTCACACCAGTAGTGCTATTCTGTAACCATCTCACCGTGAAAACTTAGGTGAAGCGAGCGTGGAGTGAGCTGTCAATAGTGTCAATCCCTAGTCTCAGATGGAATGACAGTTTACTTCGAGATCACTTCACCTAAGGTTTCACGGTGAGATTTTTACAGAATCGACCGGCTGGTAATCTTTTCGCACAATAGATACTTATACAGGAAAAAAAAATCTGCGCAAAGGACATCATTCACGTTCCATAAATTTTTGGGCCAAAACTGAAAGCCAGAAAAAAAAAAAGCGTAATATTCGGATAGATCACACTATTTCTATTATCTATACTTACTAATATATAAAGCTGAAGAGTTTCTTTGTTTGTTTGTTTGAACGCGCTAATCTCAGGAACAGCTGGTTGGAATTGAAAAAATATTTTTGTGTTGGATAGTCCATTTATTGAGGAATATTATAGGCTATATAACATCACGCTACAATCAAAAGGAGCGGAGCATAAATGAAAAATGTTGCAAAAACGGGAAATATTATTCCTTTTTGAGAGCTTCTGTTGCGTGCGCTGCGTAAACGGTTTAAGTTACGCAAATATCATGTATAATGGAATTGTTCCTCTTTAAATTTTCTAAAAAAAAGTCTGCGACAGCATATGTCTATCTTTTAAGATTGAATCACTATAACCTTTTTTATGGTAATCAAATTTGTTCGAAATTAATGCATTATTTGCAAAGGAGTTTTCATAAACATGGTATTAATCCTTATCCAAATAAATACGTTATTCATCACAAGTATTTAATTTTGAACAAAGTTGCCCTTACATCATATAATTTCAATGAATATCTTAGGAGTTATAACTGTTTTATAATAACTCCGCAGCAAAATAATGATCAACTCTGCGAGGTAGTCTATTCTAAAGCTGAAGAGTTAGTTTTTAGGGTTCCGTACCCAAAGGGTAAAATGGGACCCTATTACTAAAACTCCGCTGTCCGTCTGTCTGTCTGTCTGTCTGTCCGTCTGTCACCAGGCTGTATCTCATGAACCGTGATAGTTAAACAGTTGAAATTTTCACATATGATGTATTTCTTTTGCCGCTATAACAACAAATACTAAAAAACAGAAAAAAAATATATTTAAGGGGGGCTCCCATACAACGGACATGATTTTTTTGCCGTTTTTTTTGCTCCGCCCGCGTGGATGTCGGTTATCGCGTAAAAAAGTAGCCTATGTCCTTCTCTATATCCCAGGTCGATCGGTTCAGCGGTTTAGGCGTGAAAACGTAACATACATACAGACAGACAGACAAATAGACAGACAGACAGAGTTACTTTCACATTTATAATATTAGTAAGGATAAGGATTTGTATGGATGGTACGGAACCCTTCGTGCGCGAGTCCGACTCGCACTTGGCCGGTTTTTTGTTTTTTGAACGCGCTATTCTCTGAAACTGCGAGTTGGATTTGAAAAAATCTTCTTGCATTTTACAGCTCAATTCTTGAGGAAGAATTACATTCCTATTAAATAGAACACCATTTTTTTTAAATTAATGTTTATGCGAAAACGAAGTAAAAGCGCGGGCAGGCAATGTGTTGCGACGGGGTGGGTCGGGGGAACAAGAAATTTAACGCGGACGAAGTCGCGGGCAGAAGCTAGTTTTTTACTATGACACCAAACTTGTGCGCCCTATGGTTATATTGTTATACATGCTTTTAAAAAATACAGTGTGAAATAAAATGTTATTAAGATGTGTTATTTTAATACATTTGGTCAAATATATCACTATCACTACATATTATAAAACAAAGTCCTCCGCCGCGTCTGTCTGTCTGTTCGCGATAAACTGAAAAACTACTGCACCGATTCTCATGCTGTTTTCATCAATGGATAGCTTGGTTCTCGAGGAAGGTTTAAGTATATAATTTGTTAAGTTTTTGTATGCATTTTTGTATGAATTAACGATATTTGTTGGAGGTGTCGGAAAAAAATAAGCCGTCTGGGAGCTTTTAACGAAAACGCTGTCTAAACCCTTTAAGATATAACAAAATAATGTATGGTGGAATTATGTATCTTATAAAGGTCTTCAAAAAAGTCCGCGATGGCATATGTCTATCTCTTAAGGATAACATACTATATCCATTTTATTGTCTTTTTGTAGGTATTTGTTTGCCGAATTTTACTCTTGGAAATACGATTACGATAACAATACGCTATAATATCAGTAGCTATTAGCCAAATTATGTTCGTAGATAAATAAGCTAGCTACTTATGTGTATTTCAAATAGTGTACAAGAATATTTATCATAACAACATTACTAAACACGGCGGCCTTATGATCAAAATTTGTGCATTCCAAAACTTTCGTTCTTTTTCACTGACATATTTCACTTTTCGATAAACTAACACTCAATACGAAATCTACACTTATTTTTCAGTAATTCTGTATAAGATTCTTCAAAGATTAAACCGTTTTCTCATTGAATCTTTACGCACGTATAACCTTGATGAATGTTTACATTAAGCACCGCACCACACCGCCACACGACCGAGTACAGACGTATTTTGTTTTCTTTTTTTTTCTTTCGTTTAGTGGTGTTCCCGCTAAAATGTCAACCGGTCAAGTATTAGTAGATTAATCGAATGCTACAGCCAGATCGTGTTGCAAGTACAAAATAAATGTCAAATATTTCGTCTAATTGCGAACGTGACCCTAAGAAAAGTTATGCACCAATGGTGTTCATTATATATTTCGAGCGTTTTATCAGCACAAATGGTGTATCATGCGACATTTCGGAGGATTTCGTTTTGTTTTCACATTGTTGATACTTACGTGAATTATTTTAAAATTATCATTTGTGTCGCACTTTTATTTCGTGTTGTAATTTGGTACAATTGATTGCTTTAAGAATTTGAGTGAAATTTCGTATTTTGATTTTGTGTTTGTTATCTTTAGGTAAAGACTCATTCACGTTCAGAACATAAGTACTTTTATTATATTAAATCATTTGTTTCGGTTTCTATTCACATAGTGAATCACATTAAAATTAATATTAAGTTAGAATTTTGAGATATAGCCTGGGATATGGAAAAGTACATAGGGTACTTTTCTATGCGATAACCGACATCCACGCGGGCGAAGCCGCGGGCAAAAGCTAGTTAAATATTTAAAAAAACAAGCAACAATACCAACAGCGCCTCATTTAGATTCAGTACCTTCAAATATAGGTAAATAAGAGCAAAATGAAACAACGTGCAATTGTATTAATTCATTTATATTTGTCCTAATCTAACATATACATCATCTAATCCTATTGCAGGTGGGGTGAGTTATGGGTCATGTCTAGCATAACTCATGTGCCAGACTATGGTCATGGTATGAGAGCAGCATTCAATGGTCCTCTTGCCAATATTGTATGTACAATAATAATGAGCTAATGCTCGACGACCATTTGCTGCCCGATCTAATGCAATGTACACATAGTATTTTTTGGCTTGGACGTGGCGGGATTGTATTCGTCCTATTATAATCCACAAGTCTTCCCCTTCAAGTTCCCTGACTATTTCCAGAGGAATCCCACCACCGAGCTCAATGATAAAAGCTCCGTCGGATTGAAGGTGCTCTCCGTAGTAACTTTTTGCTTGTTTGAGCTGATATACATCAAGGCTGAATAATATTAAATATTCTTCTGTTAATGTTGGAAAATCATTAAAATCTGCCATATCCACTGCCATGGGTTGGAACTGTGCTCGCCTTCGGTTTAAATTGTGTCTATTCACAAGATCTCCTAGTGTATTGGGCATGTTTATTCTTTGACCTATTATTTGAAGGATATCAGTAGCATGAACGTTATCCACTATCAAAACGTGATAGGCATTTATTAATGCGGCAGCAATTCTAAAATAATCCATCATATTGTGCAGTGTTATATTAATGTTGACGTGTCTCAGTAGCCGGAAATCTCTTTTATATCGGCCATTTACGACTTCCACGACCCATTGACAAATAGTAACAAGTCGCGACTTATTAGCTTGTTCTGTCGTAAGTTGCGTTTCCCCAGGGAGCTTCGTCTCGGGCATCTTAGCGGTGTATCCATGTCCTTCAAGGGTGGAAATTGCATCTCTGAAGCCACGGTCCAAAATAAATACGTCCCCATTTTGGTAAAACCATTGAAATAATCCGTCGCCATGATCATTTTCATTTTGTACAATATTAAGCATTATTTGCGCATCTGAAGAAGTAGCAGCGTGTGGACCAGAAACTTCTATGATTTGCCCGTCATAACAGACAGACAGAAACGGCTTTAATACGTTTCTGAACTTGTGGCTGCTATAGGATTTCCTTTGAAAAAAGTATTTTGAACTCTTTTGAATATATATGTATGTAAGTGCCAACTACAATTGTTATGGCTTTTCTTTCGTCGGTAGGACTCTCCGGGTTTCCAAAAATTCTTTCAGGAATCATAAGGTTCCTCCGTGCTACGTGAATAGGAACAAAGTCCTGCAATAGTGCTTCTCTGCCAGTATGGAGCATTCGCGAGTAAGTGGCTTCGCTGGTTTTAAAAATCGATGCTAGCCGTGCATTTGATTCGCCGGTTCGGAGTTTTGCTAACAAAGCTGCTAGAATAGTTCTTTTGTTTCTTCTTTGATTTAGGCTAGGTGTGTTGGCTAATAAATCAGTAAACTGTTCAATAGTCAGGCCAGTCCAATCATGAAATTCTTAATCATTTATTAGTTCACTAGCTTTTGCCCGCGGCTTCGCCCGCGTGGATGTCGGTTATCGCATAAAAAAGTACCCTATGTCCTTCTCCATATCCCAGGCTATATTTCAAAATTCTAACTTAATATTAATTTTAATGTGATTCACTATGTGAATAGAAACCGAAACAAATGATTTAATATAATAAAAGTACTTATGTTCTGAACGTGGATGAGTCTTTACCTAAAGATAACAAACACAAAATCAAACTAAGATATTTCACTCAAATTCTTAAAGCAATCAATTGTACCAAATTACAACACGAAATAAAAGTGCGACACAAATAATAATTTTAAAATAATTCACGTAAGGATCAACAATGTGAAAACAAAACGAAATCCTCCGAAATGTCGCATGATACACCGTTTAGTGCTGATAAAACGCGCGAAATATCTAATGAACACCATTGGTGCATAACTTTTCTCAGGGTCACGTTCGCAATTGGGCGAAATATTTGACATTTATTTTGTACTTGCAACACGATCTGGCTGTAGCATTCGATTAATCGACTAATACTTGACCGGTTGACATTTTAGCGGGAACACCACTAAACGAACGAAAAAAAAAAAAAAAAACAAAATACGTCTGTACTCTGTGGTCGTGTGACGGTGTGGCGCGGTACTAAATGTAAACATTCATCAAGGATAAACGTGCGTAAAGTAATGGATTCAATGAGAAAACGGTTTAATCTTAGAAGAATCTTATACAGAATTACTGAGAAATAAGTGTAGATTTCGTATTGAGTGTTAGTTTATCGAAAAGTGATAAATATGTCAGTAAAAAAGTAACGAAAGGTTTGGAATGCACAAATTTTGATCATAAGGCCGCTGTGTTTAGTAATGTTGTTATGATAAATATTCTTGTATACTCTTTGAAATACGCATAAGTAGCTAGCTTATTTATCTACGAACATAATTTGGCTAATAGCTACTGATATTATAGCGTACTGTTATCGTAATCGTATTACCAAGAGTAAAATTCGGCAAACAAATACCTACAAAAAGACAATAAAATGGATATAGTATGTTATCCTTAAGAGATAGACATCCCGATAGACATGCCATCACGGACTTTTTTGAAGACCTTTATAAGATACATAATTCCACCATACATTATTTTGTTATATCTCAAAGGGTTTAGACAGCGTTTTCGTTGAAAGCTCCCAGACGGCTTATTTTTTTCCGACACCTCCAACAAATATCGTTAATTCATACAAAAATGCATACAAAAACTTAACAAATTATATACTAAAACCTTCCTCGAGAACCAAGCTATCCATTGGTGAAAACAGCATGAGAATCGGTGCAGTAGTTTTTGAGTTTATCGCGAACAGACAGACAGACAGACGCGGCGGAGGACTTTGTTTTATAATATGTAGTGATAATGTTCAAAATCTAAAACTTCTGTGCTGATATGGTTCATTAATAATCTTAGAGCTATAATACTTTCTTAATAGAGAGTAGAATTCACTTTATTGCACATCAAAAGGACATACACAGTATGAATAATTAAATATAAATGATCAAATGTATGAAACTAACAAGTCACCCACCCCGATCCACTATTATTATCGTCAATAATAATAGCCCTCCCCGTCCCTTGACGACGCTTAACGATGTGCCAGCATGTGGTTTAGCTGAGCCTGTAATCCAAACTCCCCCGATTAATAATCAGAACCCTGATATTATCCAGCCACCGACGGTCCCTTGCCACCCTCCCTCCGACACTGCCCTAAGCCGAGGTTCGAGCCCCACCTGGGGTGCCCTTAGCGAGCAGTCGTCTAGCTTAAGTAGATTATAGTAAAAACCCCCTGGCTGGAGGCGTAAACTTCGTTAGGAGCTTGCGGCACCACAGGAAAGCCCGGTTAAGGAGCAGGAACCCCCAGTGGTTATACCTCCGAGATGCCATACACAAAAAAAAAAAAAAAAAAAAAAACTAACAAGATTGGTAGTCTGGACGTCGACGGGAACGGACGTAACTCCGACTGCTCTGCCACAGTTTTTGCTATACAATCTGTAAAACGTGCACAGCACATGTTACCGGCGGCCGGGCATCGAAATTTAAAAGTTGTGCTTTTGTTATGAGGTGGAAGTTACTTTAGATCGTATTAAATCAGTGCAAAAGTGTGGCTGTGGACTTAGCCTAAGTGCGTTCCTGATATCAGGTGGGCGACTGGTGCAGCCCCGAGCGAAATAGCTTCGTCCCCGAGCAGACTTATCTGGTTTGATCTTTCCTTGTCTTTTAGGGATCTGTTTTATATATTTTATTTGTAAACACTTTATGCACACGTGAAACATACTGTGCGAAGGCGGACTTGATGCCTGGGACTTCTTCTACCAGTCTACCTTATTTGTTCAGTATTATTTTCGTATGTCAATGTTGTGAAGTACTGGTGAGGTTTAGAAATTCGTCGCCGTACGCTCGTTTAACTATTTTGAGCCATTGTTGTAAGATAATTTATTATGTTCTTATTTGATATAATATAGCTATTTTAGGGAATTGTTCGGTACTTGTTTTGTACGACAAGTGTTGGGAGATACAGGCGTGGCTTATATACAGCGTGTTTCTTGAGCTACGGATATAAGATAATATGATCATAGTAGAAATAATATGACAACATAACTTAATATAACTACCCTAATAATCCATTTCATTATAGTTATTTTATTTATAATACAGCATTTTTATAATTTTAACCGTGTGCTAAACTCCCAGAAGTACTTCATACAAACTTTCTATTCTTGCCTCGACAAAACATCAATTAACTTGACAAATAACCTCTCCAACAGCCGTAAATCAAGTTTTATTATACCATAAGCAACCCTCGGCCCACGATTTTTGTGCTGTAAGGCATGTTTTGCTAACACACTCACAAAAATTACCAGGAACTTTAAATCTTAGTAAAAAGATTCATTTAGACAAAAACTCATAAATCAGAGGATACCCTTTCAATTTTTTATCTGTGTTTCCAAACTCTCGTATTACGTATAAGGGTCAACTTTCGTTCCCAAATAATATTAAAAGCTCTTTACAATGGCAATTATTGTGCCCATGGAAAAAGACGGAAACTGTTTATTTAGAGCTATTGCTCTAAATAACTTTATTTACTTGATGGGCTATTGCCCATCAAGTAAATAACGTATTAGGGCCTACCCTAGACCACAGATCTGTTCGTCAAGATCTAGCTTCATTCGTGTCAATGAATCGAAGCGACGACAGAATTTGCTTAGCACTTATGAATAATATTCAGGACTTTCTTCCTAACAACTATCTTTCTCAGGAACGAAGGATAACAAAATACGTAACCGCGCAGTTTAAAGAGTCGTTCTGGGGAGGTGAAGACATCCTTATAGCAGCTTCCGAATTTTATCTCGTAAATGTGCATGTGCATATAAATAACGAGAACACACTAAAGTTCTCACCTGCCGGAAATGAACCCGTACCTGGTAATATTCACATATTTTACAAAGACCAACATTATGATAGCTGGGTCACGATCGACGATAAACAATACAACAATAACCCGCAAAAACTACGCTTCCAAAAGAACAGCCCCCTAGTAGATAGCCCACCAACACCGCGTGAAAAATTAGTACCAAATTCAGATGAAGTCGCTGACGACACGGGATAGACAATACTTAGAAATCCACCGATTTCTGAAATGAAGTACACCTGCCCAGACTTGCGTATTGCAACGTGGAATGTACGTGGCGCCTCAAAACCGACCAAAAAAGATAAAATTGACGCTGAACTTTCACATAGTGGCATTCATGTAGCCTGCCTACAAGAAACAGGGTTGAACCTAGGAATGTACAACTCGATGCACTACGATTGGCACCTATCCGGAATTACAGGTAAAACACACAGGGGACTAGCAATTTTGATCAGTAAGGACGCCCAAATCGAAATAAAATGTAGAAAAAAGGATACCGACGCGATGTCAATTATTCTTAAAGTCGGTATGGGAAGCGACAAGCCTGCTTCTCTATTTATAATCAACTGTCACGTCAACAGCTGTACCTCTAAAGCAACCAGATCTTTCGCAGGTGTGTTAAACTTGATTAAACAAAAACCAAAGACATGCACGCTAATAATCCTAGGCGACTTTAACGCCCATAATGGTCGACAAGATACATTAAGCTTTCAACGGAAAGGGTTGATTCACCAGAATCTACATCATAATTATTCCAACAATAACGGGGAAATGCTAATGGATATAGCCAACAGGGAAAAACTGCAAATAGAAACGACAAAGGCGAGACCATCCTGGTCAACATGGTCAAAAGGAAATCAGAAATCCCAATTAGACCATATTATTACGCCACACGCAACAGAAAAACTCTTTCACTTCGTCAAAGGGGAATGGGCAGTTAGAGGCACCTCCGACCATAAAATAATCTGGGGGCAGTTAAGAACAAGTGGTATTTTAAACAAAAATAAAAGAACCAAACACAAAACTCAAAAACAACGGGAAGTTGTTAAGGAGACAACAACTGAGGATTTCAACCATAAACAATGCTATTATGCCGCACTCAATAGCAAATCCATCAAAATAAAATAAAACTAGGAAATATGGGAATCAATTTAACGGGTGAAAACATCGAAATACCATGGAATACCATAACTGGAGTATTAAAAGCGGCCGCACAGGAAACCTTGATTTTTCAGCCAACTCATTCCAGGGATCAACGATTAGCCCTTTCGAACCTCCAAAAGGCTAAATTCATACAAAGAAGGCAACCAAATAATCCAAATAGACATAATCGAGTAAAAGAATGCCAATCAGCACTTCAGAAGATCAAATACCAAGAAGAACAAAAAGCATGCAAGGCGTTCTTTAATGGATTGGGGAAAAAACACCCTTCCAAACGCATGCAGGTACTTTACTCATTTACCAATGTCTAAATGGGAACAAGTCCTAAAAAGATAAGAGAAAGAAAAAGAAAGCAGATAATCGACGCACATTTAGGACCCACTCCAGATGACGTTATGGGAATCATAACAACATGCGAAACGGGACAGTTCCAGGAACAGACCAAGTGGTAATCGAGCTGTATAAAGCGATGCCCCAAATATTACTGAAAGCCGTTACCAAACAAATGAACAAAGCCCGGACACAGAACATAGCACCGGACACGTGGTTAGAGACAATGCAAGTACCAATTCCGAAAAAATATCCCCAAAAATACAAACGACTATAGGAGAATATCGGTTTGCAACACGGGCTACAGAATATATGCATCGTACTTACAAAAAAAGCTAGACGAAATAATAAAGGAATTAGGCAATTACCAAGCTGCCTTCTTAAACAATAGATCAACAGACGACCACATCTTTGCGCTTAAAAGGGTCTTGGACGAAGATTGGCGCGCAGGTAAGAGAATTTATGTACTGGCCCTGGATATAGAAAAAGCCTTTGACAACGTCGACCTCAATGCACTGCGAGATATTTTAATAGACCGAGCTAACAAAACATTAACAAACAGGATAATCAAGGTCTGTATGAATGAACGAACACACATAAAATGGCCAGCAAAGCAGCTGGATTATTAAAGGAAAGGGACTCAAACAAGGCTGTCCTCTGTCCCCTCGCCTTTTCACATTAGTCATGGACGAAGTCCTAAGAACCCTAGAAGAGGAAACTCAACTAATCAAATTAGACCAAGATCGTGAAATCTCACTCCCTCTAGTATTATCATTCGCGGACGACCTTATCTTCATTTCAGATGACCTAGAAGGGCTAGAAGGAATCGTATACCATATTAAACCTCTACTAGCTAGCGTCGGCCTCCAAATTAACGAAACAAAAACAAAAATATTTATTAGGGACCCCATAGCTACACAGAAAACGACCGATGTAACCATTAATGGAATAAAACTACCTACAGTCAACGAAATTAAATACCTAGGCACATATATAACATCTACGTTAAGCAGGAAAAGCACAATTAAAAAACGTTGTGAACAGGCCACTAGAAATGCAAAGTCTCTACTACCATTCATAACAAACTCTAAGATGGACTGGAAATTAGCCAGACTCATGTACCGAATGGTGATCGTGCCTTGTATGATACATGGGTTGAAAGTATCGGCACTTACCAAAGCCAACAGGTCAAGACCAAGAAGATATGAGAAAGTAATCATGAGAGACTTGATTAACCATGCTAGGAATAAACCCAGACAAAGGAAAATGCATGAAATATTAGACGGAAAAACGGTAACCAAACGCATCAAGAATCACAGGATGTGCTATCTCGCACATGTGCACAGGCGCCGTGAACCACATCTGTTACATGCAGCTATGCAGTACAAGGCCAAATCAAAGAAAGTAGGCCGTCCTATTTTTACATGGAATGATAACCTAAAACAGGACATGACGTACTTCAGCAAGGAAATCAACTTTTGGATGGACAAGGCTGAAGATAGAGACAAGATCAAGAAAGCTGCTAACGATATTTACAAGAACCCTGAAACGGATAGTAGCGAGACTTCAGACGAGGAAATTGGAAACAGTAACGTGTAACACAATATAAAAGCAGCACAAGAACGAGACCGAGGAAGCAGCTCGACCTGATCGGAGCCAACATGCCGGCGACGACTTGAAAAGATAATTAAATACACCCGTCTCTCCACTATTCCTTTGCCTACTCAAGGATGCATATCCGGTATGGCTCTAATAATCCTTCCATATCCTATGGGCACGTCTTCCCTACCATTATCGTGCCCCCCGGTCTACTCTTGGATGTGTAATGGTCACTGTAGCACCATGAAACATGAGGCTCCAGGTGCTAGTGCGAATCTTTGGGTTCATTCGAGTAATCGAGTCTGGTTTAACCACGCTGGGGTCGGTGAATTTCATTCATTCATTCATTCAAATGTATGAAACTAACAACATCATAATAACATTTTTATTGTATTTTAAAAGTATGTAACACCGTGACCAAAAGGCGCACAGATTTGGTGTCGTAGTAAAAAAGGGTAGGAATTGTATGTTCTATCGGAATATTACACATTTATATCCTGGCCTTTCAGTTTTTGGTCCAAAATGAATGATGTCCTTTTGACAAATTAAACTTAAACGTGTTTTATTTTACACCTATTTCTTATTTTGATATGGCTTAGTACAAAAAAATTAAGTTATCATTAACGAAAGATGTTTGTTTTGAAACTAGTATATTTGATACTGAACCACCAAAAAAAATTTGGGCACTGGTTAAAACTTATTTATCCTGTATATAGTAAAATGATTTAGCGCAGCTGTTCTTTTACCGACTTTCTGTACCAATGTGTTGAGCTGCTCACCTGTAAGGCTGACCGGTCTCTAGCTTCCATAGCACAAGTTCTGAGTTGTAGCTGGCAGTAGCCAGCGTGAGGGGGGGACGCACGGCGGCTGCCAGCACGTCCTCCGTGTGAACAGTCTCCCAGCTTTTTCCAGTCGTTGCCATGCCGGTATCCTCAAACTCCACCACGTGGCGGTTCCAACCTACCGCTAGGATTCTAAAGCATTTTGGTTGAGTTTCAGGAATTAAAAATAACTAAATCAAAGTGTACAGTGCACAAAAAATAAGTATGTAGTAGTGTAGACAGTGTAGTGTTGGCATGATTGGCAACAAAACAACTTGTGTTAATAATAACCAAGTCCCAAAAGTCGAATGAGGATGGATTTGGGAAGGCCTTTGCTGAGAAGTAACTAACTAAAAAAAAAAAAACCCGGCATAGTGCGTGTCGGACCACGCACAACGTCGGGTTCCGTAGTTGGGACATTTATGTATTTTTTTTTTAATTTTAGGTTCTGTAGTTTCGTTAAATTTTCTTCAATTTTCTTAAATAACTTAAACTTAAAATATAAAATCCTCACAATAAGCCCTTTCATTTGATGTATCACACGGTACAGTTTGCAAAACATTTTTTTTTAGTTGACCTCCCTAAAGTGAACGACATATTCACACATGTTCAAAAAACATTTATTTTCGTTACACGTCCGTGTTTGGGTCACGAAAGTTCATACGTGCACTAAATTTCGATCCAGTAGATTCGGAGCAAATTGGCTGACAGACGGACAGACAGACAGACACACGAGTGATCCTATAAGGGTTTCGTTTTTTCCTTTTGAGGTACGGATCCCTAAAAACGTGTTCGGTGGCCGACCTCCGTCAGGAACGAAGTTCCTTCTCACGTATGATTTAAAACAAGAACAACATTTTCGTAGTTGCCATCTTGGATTTACAGTTTAACGTCACTATAAGCTTAAACACCCTAGAAAACCATGAAAACGACACCTATGATGAAAAATTTGAATATTTTTACAGCCGCGATCTTGGATTTTCATTTTGACCAAATTCACACTTTACATATAATAGAAAGAGACAGAGACAGAAAGTCGCATGGAGGGGGCATAACGCTTTTTCTTTACGTGACGATTTCCACTAAAGTCGAATAATTAATTCACTGGAGTAATCTGATATGTGCTAGCTGTCACTTTGTGTAATAAAATGGTCATATATTTATTGTAATGTTTAGTTTAATTGATTTATAAAGTGTAAAATAAATGTATAATATATGTATTGTATAAGTGTAAAAGTCTACAATATAATACATATTTCCTTATTATTTGGAAATGTGACAGCTAGCACCTGCCAGTTTCCTCCAGTGAATTAATAATTCGACTCTATAGTTTACTCCTACCGCGGAAAATAGTGGCCACTAAGCTCCGTTTTAATGATTACAATAAAACATAACAATTTAAAACTACTGTTTGTAGTAATAATAACGTATAGTCTTGTGAAGCACAACTTGACGAGCTTATTTTCTGCATTTTCATTCTAAAATAAAATAAATCACCGAAATAACGATGAGGGCGCCACTGTGCGCTCGGTAACCTCTTAAAGTACTTCGTTCCAAAACACAAAGTTGATTAATAAATTGATCAACGATATAATTTTTTGTGAAGCCCTCACACTCCGGCCTTCGAGTGTTTGTCGAGAAGCAAAACTCATTCATTAGCTCACCTGCCTTCCACCCAGAAGCAGCTGGTGACTACACACATGTGTTCGATGGACATCTGTCTTAAGCACACACCTGTATTGAAGTTCCACACCTAGGAAACAGACAAAAAGTGACGCCAATCCCTCCTACAACTCTTACACATTAGGCAGGTACAGGGTTTTTTGATATTTTGTTGTTACTGGGAGTCTGCGACTGCGCACTAAGTTATTTAGCTCCATAGAAATGATACGTTCATTACACAATTAATCGATATATATTAATGAATATCCGGGAACTCAATACTCAATACTTTATTGCATTCTATAATGTGTACATATAACAGTTGGTATGTTAAAACATCGAACTTGAATGCTTAAGTGGCATTTTCAAATTCAAATCACAACTGCCATTCTTTGTTACAGACGTATGAGATGGCTATAACGCGGCGAATTATTGACGTAGTTTTTTAACTGCTCAATAAAAGTGGAAGAAATTTATTATGTAAAAGAAGTTATGAGCTATGTAATTGGGTAGATAACTGTCGTACTCATCTAGCACGATAAGCAGACCCATTTTGTGTTTGTAATAACGTAAACTTTGGAATCACTGCTGTGAAACCTTAAGCTCGCCGCTCGTGGCGCCGGTGAGCAGCAGCAGGTAGCCGGGGTCGAAGCACGCAGCGGTGATCTCCACCGGGATCACAGCACCGTGCAGCACGCACACGTGCGCCTCCCGGATCAGAACGTTGCGTTTACCTGCACAAGCACACTCATTTGTGTTAAACATTACGATTTCCTCAGAACGGACCGCATTCTGGTTCCTTTCTGCAGAATCGAAATAACAATAGATAAGTGGTATACTTATGATCAGATGAAGTTGCAAATTTCAAAGACTTGCCAGTAACTGGATCCCAGTTGATGATAAAGCTGTCCATGCCGCATGTAACGACCACATTGAACAGTGGATTGAAGAGGACCTTGCACACAGTTCGTGAGTGTGTGAAGCCGTCAGTGTGAAGCGGGTTCAGTTGTTCGTCCAACACAACGATGGCTATCTTGACGCTTGCGAGGATGAACTGACGCGTGGCTTGGTTGTATAGCGCAGAAATGAACGATCGCTCGCTTTGCTCGCCAAGTTCTGCCGGGATGTCGATGTAGGACTTCCGAAGATCATGAAAGAGACTCAGGTGGAGTTATACTTGAAAAAGTCAAAGGTCGAAAAAACGTCTGCAAGAGAATTGTTTTATCTAATAAAGGAATGATAAAGTTGTAGTACGAGTACAAAGAGAAATTAACGACTTTCGTACTTAACATGTTGTACACAATGATTGGACAGACAAAAATAATTGCCTGACTGGCTGCTGGGTTGTATGAACATTGCCCGATTAACGTCAAAATTATAATTGAACGCAATGTAAAAGTCCTTCTTACCTGAATGCATACTTGACTTTGTACATCCCACACTTTGATAGTTCTATCTCTAGAGAACGAGTAGATGGTCTGTCCGTTATTCTGCAGCACGATGCAGGTGATACTGGCATGGTGTCCGATGAAGGTCACAATGGCCTTGGTTGGCACAAACGGGTTCCACACTCGGACCACGCAGTCGGGTCCCCCCGTCACCAGTACGTGCGATTCCTCATTGAACTCAAAGCATTGTATACCCTGAAAAATGTGATAAGTAACAGCATGATCAGCCTATTTATAATGTTCTCACTGGCGAAGATACAAAAAAAAAAAAAATACAAAATAGTTTATTGTGACAAATAGAAAATTACATTTTACATTTAAACGTGTTTGGAGCCTTCTTTTAGGCAAACAATGCACCACACCAATCCACCACCACCACCATCTGTAATCCACCACAGTCCAGCGATAAGTAACAACCCTGCGGTTAAAGCACCTCTGATGTAAAAATTGAATGTTGGAAGCATCATCGCTGGTTGGAAGAATGAAAAATGGCAATAGTGAAGAGAACAGTGTGGAAAAATCCTCACTTTTTCAACTCGGAACATGTAACGTGAATGTGTCTCGGAGCCACGTATGTCACACATGAGCAGAGAGTTTGGACAGGTGGCGCAGGATACCACGCAGTGCAACGACTCGTAGTATGACACCTGCCGCACCCACTCCCTGTGGATACGAGGCAGCTCTACCAAGTTCATCTCTGGAAGCATGTCTGGCTAGAAACAGAATAAGTGTATAATAAGAAAACAGAGTATTTAGTAAATACGAGTACATCATAGCAGCAATGATTCTGTAAATATCCGTTTCAAGACATGCACTCGAATAGAAACGCGGAATACTAATACTAATTTAATATTACTAAAATAAAAAAAAATAAAAAAATTACACCTTGATAATGTGGAACTACGAGTATTAAAATTTGAAAACAAAATATCGTGATAATCATGCTCACCCGTCTCTGCAAATCTACATGCCGTAGCGTTTTCAAAGCACGGCCAGGCTCGTTCTTGAATGGACCGCGCAGCACCGGAGAGAACAGCAGCACCCGGACGTTGCCCCCCACGTCGCCGCAGATCAGCTTGCACTTTTCCTCAATATCCATGCTGAAGTGATAGTGCATCGTACAGATCTGGGAAATTATGAGTAGAATTGTACACACGACTAGTAAAAACAAAAAATTCATGGTAACGGCTTGCCTGGTATTGTATTATTATAAAGTTATTGTATTTGAACTTGCTGCCAAAGCTCAATGACTTTATTAGATTTAGTATAACTAAAATAATCAACGTAATCTCTTGCCATATACTCCCAGCTGGTGATGACGATCTTCAAGGTGAAGGTCTTGGCAGTGCAGTCGTAGAAGCGCAAATCCCGCTCCGTGGAGCTGGTGACGATGATGTTCACGTCCGGCATGCATACCATGTCCGTCACCCACGTGGTGCGGACTTTTAGGTGGGCTGTGAAAGGGAGTTACAAAGTCACAGTATAGGATAGAACGCGACTCGCAATTTGGACTGTCTCTAGAAATCGCTACTAACGACTGGAGGAGTAAGCAGTCCTCAACAGCGTCATGTCGAGCGACCACCAGCTGATCATGCCGTCGCGGCTCGCCGTTACGTATGTGCCTTGCATTGGGTCCGTGCTACGATCCTGTGTCAGATGATTAGCAGGTATATTAAGTAGGTCACATTATTATTAAATAACCTTCTGTCGATCCAACTATTCCACTTGCTCGTGGTGATGATGTACAAAAAATAGTCTCCTTCAAGTTTCCCATCCTCAGAGCCCGCTGTTATATTCCGGCCGACCAGGCAATTTATACCATATATACCAGGGGTTCCCAAACTTAGTTTGTCTACTGCTCACTTTGAGAATAAATTATTTTTTAGCGCCCCCATTTTTTCACCTACTTAAAAAACAGTATAACTTCAAATTAAATTAATTATTTTGATATATTAGCGGAGATTAAACCTTCATTCTAAACGAGACTTTTACTATAACCCGCAAGAGTTAACTTCAGACCTAAAATAAATATTACGTTGTTTATATAGGACTAGCTTTTGGCCGCGGCTCCGCCCGCGAAGATTTCGGTTATCGCGTAAAAAAGTAGCCTATGTCCGTCTCCATATCCCAGACTATATCTCTGCCAAATTTCATGACGTTCGGTTCAGCGGTTTAGGCGTGAAAACGTAACCTAAAGACAGACAGACAGACAGAGTTACTTTCACATTTATAATATTAGTATGGACTAGCTTTTGCCCGCGGCTCCGCCCGCGTGTATCTCGGTTATCTCGTAAAAAAGTAGCATGTACTTCTCCATATCCCAGGCTATAGCTCTGCCAAAATTCATGACGATCGGTTCAGCGGATTAGGCGTGAAAACGTAACATACAGACAGACAGACAGAGTTACTTTCACATTTATAATATTAGTATGGATGGATTGCATAAGCAGCACGCATCGACAGGAATAAAGGCTCGTACAGACTCGCGCGATATCGCGGGCGCGACAGACAGCGACAAATAAATTGTGCTACTAGTGTCGCGTCGTCGCGCCCGCGATATAGCACCAGTCTGTACGAGCCTTAAGACAAACATCCATAAACTCGTTTTTATCATTCGACGCTCAATCGTACTCAACAAGTAAGAACAAGTAGGTATTCTATAAACCAGCTGATTGATACAAGAATGTACAAATCGGGTTATTTAACAAAAACTTGTTAAAAACATGATTGCGCGCGGTCTAATAACTAGGAAAATGACATATCTAGGAATACTAATAACTATTAAAATACGAAAATGTGTCTGCTGCCTTTTTATTTGTTTGTGGTTACTTTCATTTTGAAAGGGAGCGACCGACTGACATGAATTTTATTTTATTTACTAGCTGACCCGACAGACTTCGTTCTGTCAAAAGTTATTTGACTGTGGCAGTTTGTCTACGCGCAAAGGAAATATAGTATAAACTTCACTACTCTACTCTACCCTACCCTACCTACCTACCCTAACCCTACCCTAAAACAAGCTTCTGATCGCTCAGTCAGACTGTATAGGTACATGTAAATGTTCGCTTGATTTGAAAAGTTAAGAACCTTTTCGACATCTGGACAAAAGCATATCCTAGATATAGAATGCCTGTGTCCGGAACTCATCATGACGGGCAGGCCCAAGATAGGTAGCTGCAGCGACTCCCGCTGGTTCTCCGCGTCGTTGCTGAAGTAGCCCAGGATCAGATGGGACACTAGCTCCTCCCAGTCGACCTCGCCCGTGCGGCTTGTATTCATCTAATGATCAAGTTTTTGATTTACTGATAAATAATGAAAGTTGCGACTTGATTTTAGTATTTATTAAGTTGATAGTCAATTTGCCAATAGAATTTCCTGAAGTTTACTCGAACACTTACAAGATATTTTCTTAAATTACTTTTTTAATCGCCCTTCGAGGGGTTTTAAATAACTTTTACCTTCAAAAACATTATTTTAAATTCATCGTCATCGTACTCCACATTCAATAAGGTCTTCAGTAACTCCCTGAACTCGTTCGGCAACATTTTGTTATTGACTGCTTGCTGGAAGGCTTCCTTCATCTTCAGCATGTCCTCAATGCTACAGCGGTCGTGCAGGGCCACGTTGCGCCAGCCCGGTGCCTTACTCAACGCAGTAGCGTTTCCTTCCGACTTCGAACATAAAGATAACACAGACCTCATTTCTCTTTCGTTGTCCATGGCTTTTATAAAAATAATAATTATAATATTAAAGACACAGAATTATATTATCAAAGTATAATATAAATTACTTTAGACCCTGATTATAATTATTGCAAGACAATAGCAGTGTCAAAGTTAATCTCGTTGGCATCGGTATACTTAGTAAAAGACAAAATGTGACTGATGCATTAATGGAGTGATGGAATCCGTACGTCAACTCAACATCCATATTTTGATTTTTGATGAAGGCATACTCGTCCAAATTCAGCTCTTCTGAAGATAAAACTTAGCTGCATTTCACCTGAAGCGGAGTCGACCGGACAATTATGAAAGCACTAGCTTTTGCCCGCGGCTCCGCCCGCGTAGATGTCGGTTATCGCGTAAAACAGTAGCCTATAGGCTACTTTTCGACATATATGTCCTCCGTATCCCAGGCTATATCTCTGCCAAATTTCATAACGATCGGTTTAGCGATTTTGGCGTGAAAACGTAACATACAGACAGACAGACAGATAGAGTTACTTTCAAATTTATAATATAAGTATGGATAGAGCAATCCAATCTTTGAATTTAGTCTCCGGTTGCAGTGGAACATTGGTGCCGATTCCCTTGTTCACAAACTAAACTAAATTTAAGGTCAGTGCATCTTTTTCTTTCTATTTCATTAAGAAAAGGACAGAAGATAAATTTTAGTTTAGTCCTGTCAAATTAATCAGCGCTTGACGTGAATTGACGTAATTTTAGTCAGCAAGTTTTTAATTGGATTAAAAACTTGCCGACTAAAATTACGTCAATTTACGTTCCAAACCAACCAAGAAACAAAAGCGTGGTGGAGTCTCTACCCTCGTAAAAAAGGGTACTATATTTAAGGAAATATCATTCTTATGACAATATCTTTGAGTGTTGTGGCGTTGAGCTCATGAACCAAAATCTTTTTATCTTGTGCATTTATAGAACTCCAATTTCTAATATTAGGTACCAAGTTTTTCGAAATACTTGAGACATTGCTTCAATTTATATCACGTAAACACAAGAAAAAAAATTGTTATAGCAGGTGACTTAAATATCAACTCACTACATGTAAATAATAAATCTAAGGAGTTAATCGAAATGATTCAAAATTATGATCTTGTGCTCCATATTCAAGAACCAACACGACAAAATTCCTGTATAGATCACCTAATCAGCAACATCAAATCTGCTAAAGGTGAACGCTTACACCTGGGTCTTTCTGATCATAATACTGCACAGTTATTAAGTATACCCGTGAGAAACAAAAAAACAGCTTTGACTCAACGTATAAGAGAGACTATATTAAACATCACATGATTAAATTTAAAGAATGTATGTCCGAACTATCATTTTCAGAAGTTTTTAAGGAATCTAATATTAACGTAGCTTATGAAAAGTTCTACGATTTAGTATATCTATTTTATAAATTAAGTTTCCCAATCAAAATAAATCAAAAATAAATTCCTAAGCTGCAAAACCAAAAGATTATTACGAAACCAATACTACGCTAACAAAACTGGTGAAAATAAAACAAAGTTTAAAAACTATTCTAAGCTCCTACGGCGTTGCATCCATGGGTCTATTAAAAGAATGAATCATCTGTTTTTCAGTAATTCAAAAAACAAATGCAAGGCAGCATGGCAACTGATAAAAAAAGAGTCCATCGGTACGAAGAGCAAACAAGTCATAGAAAACGTAAAGAACAAAGATACTGTAGTAAATAGCCCGAACAAAATTGCTGAAACGTTCAATGACTATTGGATTGATCTAACAAACGATACCCATACCAATACTCGTTTTAGCCTTAAACAATCGGTTAGTGATAGTATTTTTCTAAAACCATATGGATATGAAGAGATCTACAGAATTATATTATCTTTGAACAACACAAACTCAGTAGGCTATGATGAATTAACAACAAAAATTCCAAAAAGTTGTTCAGTTGAATTAACACCAGTCATAACATTTTTAGTAAGTTTATCTTTTGAATCTGGATGCTTTCCTAGCCTACTTAAACAATCAGTTGTAAAACCTCTCCACAAAAAAGGTAACAAGGAAGATCTAGATAACTACAGACCAATTACTCTCATACCCATCATATCAAAAATCTTTGAAACCGCCATGCATAAACGCCTTACTCAATTCATCGATAAGCATGCTATACTAAGGGAAGAACAATATGGTTTTCAAAGGGGAAAGTCCACAACATTTGCCTGTTTTAACCTAATTGACACAATCGTCACTAATTTAGACAAGCGAACTCAGACAACAGGCATATTATTTAATATGTCGAAGGCCTTCGACTTCGTATCACACTATTGCTAATAGATAAACTAGAAAAGTATGGGATACGGGGCCCAGCACTTCAGTGGATAGAAAGTTATTTAAGTAACAGAATGCAGTGTGTAGAAATCGAAAAAATTTATAGTAAACTAGAACTAAAGTCATACAGATCTAATTATAAACATAACAGGTCTGGTGTACCCCAAGGAGGTGTACTTAGTTCCCTATTGTTTTTACTATACATAAATGACCTTCCTGAAGTTACTAATCACCCCTGTTTTCTGTTCGCTGATGACATATCGTTAATAATGACGTCGAATAATACTGACATTAATAAATATACAACTGACATCAATAATACAATTGAATCGATAATTACATGGCTTGACGCAAATAATCTACGTGTAAACCTAACAAAAACTAATTTCATCCAATTTAGTACACATGGACGAGAACACAAGAATTTAGACATCAATAATTGATGTCTAAATTCTTGTGTTCTCGTACAACTACTACTTTTAATTTAAGTCCTCTATAATTATTATAGAGGACTTAAATTAAAAGTAGTAGTTGTAGTAAACGAAACGACTTTTCTCGGTATCATGATTGATAAACACTGCAACTGGAAGGCACACGTCAATAAAGTATGCAATAATATAAATAAATTCGTTTTTGTTCTATACGAACTTTCAAAAACGTCAGCGCTTAAAACCGTATTATCTGCATACTATGGGTACGTTGATTCTGTGTTGAGATATGGTCTTATTACCTGGGGTTACTCAACAGAAAGTCAAAGAGTGTTCATCGCACAGAAAAAATGCATCCGCGCTATAGCGGGAATACGCCCATGGGAATCTTGCAAACCCTTTTTCAAAAAGTTCAAGATACTAACCCTTCCAAGTCTGTATATATTTAAATGCGCAAAATTTGTTAAGATGCACCCGGAGTTATTTATAAAAGCGCATGAAGTGTTTCCTAAAAGTAATAGGCACAGAAATAGAATAGTTTTGCCCATAATTCCTAGGACAGCATTATATAGTAAGAATAGCTATAGCAATGTGTGGTCGCATATTTAATGCTATACCTGACAGTATTAAAGTATTACCGGCTAATAAATTTACAAGGTGTCTTAAAGTATGGTTAAGGGAAAATAATTTTGACTCAGTAAGCGACATATTTAATAAGAGATTGAAAAATAAATAACAATATAATATAATAATAAAATAAATAATCATCTACCCTTTGATATTACTAATATTTTCTGCTTTTTTAATGCATACAATAATTATAATTATAAAAATATTGCTACTCAATTTTAATTTTAGTTGATATGAATTATAACTGTGAGTATAATTACTTAAACCCAAATGTTTGCATGTCACAGTATTATAATTAGTTATAATACTGTGACATGCAAACATTTTTTTTTTAAATTTTTTTTTTCATTTTTTTTTTTTTTTTTATTTAAATACAGATCCATAACACTTAGGTGTTATGGATCTGTATTTATTTATGTTAAGACCGAAATTGTACCAACACTTATGGCAAATAAATTAATTTGATTTGAATCACGTCTAAACTTGTATGGAGTAGTTAATTTGACAGGACTAAACTAAAATTTATCTTCTGTCCTTTTCAATTAGAAAGTAAAAGATGCACTGAACTTAAATTTAGTTAAGTATGTGTATATTTAAGTAAACCTTTATAATAGGTAGGTGACTATAACTGTCACTTATTAATGCCAGCCAGCTTAAACTTCAGCAGAAAGAACTAAGGTTGTGGGGAGTTGGAGATAAAGCCAGTACTGTTCCGAGTTTCAGTTTAAATTATATAATATATTAAAAATTTAAATATTAAGGTAAATCGAATTGAACGCAGAGGTCAGTCTCTTTTAAAGTCCAGACATAATCTTGGTCAGATCATGTGAAGACCATGTAGAGTGGTGTCTGAAATGTGATTTTGATGAAAGAACCACACAGATTGAATGGACCTGTCCAGTCAGTGCACAACACTATTTAACACAATGTGATCATAAACAATCTAGAGTTTTTCATTTAAAAATATAACCTCACTTTACGTCTAAGATTATTTATTGCTAATAAAATTAATTTTGGTGTAAGAAGTGGTGATATATTAAGTTAAAACCTTCGAAATACACGTGAATGTGTTACTTTTCTATTATATTTAGTAAGTATTTGGGTACTGCATAGTATGTTTAAACCAAACAGACTATAATAATAATTTAGACTACTTACAGGAACGTACATTCGTCATTCACTAAACTCCCAACAGTCTGGCAAAATCAAAATCGTTTTTACTGGTTACCTTGATGGCAAAAAATTGTTTGATAAATGTAATTCGTCTTCTTCACAAGAAAATTTTGCAAACTTTCTTGTGAAATGTAACACCACTTGCTTTATTAATTTTTTCAGACCGTGACATGCAAATTTTAACCACTTATTTCACCATATTTATATTTTTTATCTTTAAGCTATCGTTCACTTGACGTCAAGTTGACAACTGAAGTCAGATATGCCTGTGGACATATACGACGTAGTAACGCGTCGGTGCCGTACATTGCTGATCTAGGTAGTCCTATATAAGATCATTGTTCAGCATAGGCGGAAAAGATGGATACTTCGAAAATCCAAATAATTTTTGAATACGAGTTCCGACGCGGAACTAACGCGGCAGAAAAGGCTCGCAATATCAATGCTGCGTTTGGAGAGGAGACTGCTAATGAATAGTTTCCATTACGAATGCGTTTTTGGTTTAAACGCTTTCGTAATGGAAACTTCGACTTTAAGAACGAACCACGTGGAAGCCTTCAGCGAACCTTCAATCATACAACTATTATTACTTTATCTCAATGCCTTCAATTCAGCGTTATTCACCTGTGTGGGCACACAGATGAATAACGCTGCATTGAAAGAGATGGTGGAAGCCGATCCGAGTCAAACTACCCAGAAATTAGAAGCATGGTTTAATCTTACCTACAATATAGTCAATATTGTAGGTAAGATTATTTACATCAAATCAATAAGACAAAAAATAAAATAAAAATGGTTGCCTCATGATTTGACTGATCTGCAGAAAGAAACGCGTGTTGAAACTTGCGCTGCCTTGTTGAATCCCTACAGAAATGAAAGGAATATTGGATCGAATTGTGACATGTGACGAAAAATGGATTCTTTACGATAACCGTAAGCAAAAAAGGCAATGGTCAAACGCCGGGTCAAACGCCGCAAAAGTGTCCTAAAACAAAGCTTACCAATAAAAAGGTAATGATAACTGTTTGGTGGTCTCTTCATGGTGTTATTCACTATAGCTTTCTAAGGTGTGTTGTAGCAATATCAGCAGATGTTTACTGTGCCGGACTTCGTACAATGATGGCGAAACTGGCAGTGAAACAGCCCCGACTCGTGAATCGATCTTCACCATTATTGCTACATGATAACGCAAGACCTCACACTGCACGGGACACCGTTGTGACTCTACAGGAGCAGCAGTTAGAAACCGTACTCGCCAGACCTTGCTCCAACTGACTACCATTTTTTCGTGATTTGGACAATTTTCGACGTGGTAATTTTTTTTTTTTTCCAAGAGGTAGTACAAAATGCTTTCACACAGTTTGTCGAATCTAGATCCCCAGAGTTCTATCGCAAAGGCATGAATGAACATTCGATTAGATGGCAGCAATGTATGTATAGATAATGAGGGTTAATATTTTGATTAAATAAATATGTTACATCATGATACAAAAAAACAAGTTTTAATTTTGCAGTATAAATCGGCAATTTCATACTAAAACCCCTTTTAAATAGAAGAGTGGGGGCCCCAATACGCTGCCTTGAAGTCGCCATATTTATCATATCTTGCTTCAGAGATATACTTAGTTTCTAATTTGCTTGTAGGACAAATTCTAGAAATTTCTGTGGATTGTGTCCTATCACTCAGATATGACTAAGAGTTTATGGATTGGGGCGGTGTGGATAATACTGAAAAACTTAAATAAAAGACAGAAATCCAATAAATGCATGTTATTCCATCGTTGCTTATTTGCACATACATGTGTCTACAAAACACAAACCTAAAAGCTTGCTGAATAAATTAAACTGACATAAACGAAAAAAAAAAAACCTTATGGTGCGACTCTGTCTGTCCGTCTGTCACAGCTGGATATCTCAAGAACTACTTATGCTATCAACTTGAAATTTTGAATAGCTTAAGATGACGTTTGCTAACTATTTTGCTAATAATAAAGTATTTTTTTTGCAAATGTTACTGAACGCGTTTCGGGAACTGAACTAAAAGTACCTATTAGGGCTTCTGGGGTAGACATAAAAGAGCGCTATTTGCACATTGCCAAAAGAAATTTTTTTTGGTCGCATAGTTTTCGACATTAGACAAAACAAAAAAAAAATACCGTTCCCCCCTTATCTCCGAAGTTTGCATAGAGAAAAATCTGAAATTATTCTATGTGATGGAAGTTTATGTAAAAATTACAGGAAAAATTAAACGATGTTTCTAAATAGCACACATTTTCTAATAATGCAGGTTTAGGTCAGCGCCATTTCTTGACCGATAGTGAAAGTAATGTAATTTTTTTAACGGTTTTGGAGGGTACGGAACCCACGGTGCGCGAGTTCGACTCGCTCTTGAGCGGTTTTTTTGCAGCATTAAATAATGTCCGGACAGTATCAATAATACATGAATAACAGTTAGTATATCTCTCTTCATGAGGTGCTCGGCTCGTGTCGGTCCGGCGCGAAGTCGGGCTGCGTGCCCTCGGGAGGCAGCGTCAGCTGGCGCTCCGAGTCCGGCCTCTGCTTCAGCTGGCTGCGCTTCAGCCGCGTGTGGCGCAGCAGCTCGGGCGTGGGCGGCCGCCGCACCGGCACCGTCGACGCCATCCGCAGGTGGCTATACAGCGGGATCTGCAACACACGCGACGCTCATTGCTTTCGGTTGGCCTTCGTCATGAGCAGAATTAACCGACGAAAAAATGGAGGTCATCAAGTCGACGCATAACTTTTTACAGAGTAGTCCGATTTTGATAACAAGTTTTTTATTGGAAAGGGTATATTCCGAAGTTGGTCCCATATAAATTTGGAAATAAAAATCCCACCCCAAGGGTGGGAAAATAGGGGTTTATGTTCACTCACAGATTTTAATGCTGATTTGTGTATTACAGTCGACGAGTACCTATATTAAGCCTATTTTTTTAAAAGTATTTTATATATTATACAACAAATAATAACTAAAGTAAGGTATTTAGATAAAGTAATCAAAAATCAAGCATTTTGTAATTAGCAGATAAAAGCCATAAAAAATTATGAAATAAAAACTTTTTAACAAAAAAATTAAACCGCCGAAAAAACTAAAATAAAAAGCAATAAAAGCTCTAAAAAGTTAAGAATAATACTATAACCTACCTACCTATATTAATAAACCTAACCTAACCTACGATTAACCTATAATAAAATTTAAAAAAAAATTGGAGTCGGTGCCAAGCAATATACTATACCTACTTAAATGATTAATAACCTACAGACTGAGCCTAGAAGACTTAATGTCTTCTAGCCTCAGTCTGTAGGTTATATACTTTTACATACAAATCAATAAAATCAGAGCAAACACAATGCAACAACGCAAGAAAAGCATCCGATACGATTCTTAGTTGAATGGCGAATGCTCATGAATGAAAGGGGGTGGATATTGTAATAAGGGTTGTACCAGGTTGTACGAGTACGTTTAAAATCATAGTACAAGTATTCTATTTTTTTCTGTCCTTTTCACTCACACACAGGCAGATCATGTTTCTGTTTCTATTCGACGATTAACTTCAAAAGCTTGAATCACGTGATCATAATGAGCAATTGTGTGGCAACCTTACTTATAGAAATATCAGTAACGAAACCATAGCGCGATTCAGAAATGAGGCCTCAATGAACAATGCTATTGTTAGCATACGCAATAATCGATGGTCGTAACTAATATTATTTGTGGGTTGCAACATTATTTTTAAATATTTAATCCTTTTTTAATTGTGGCAACCCTCGGATGACTTTTCAAGAAGGCGGGATGATTTTTCGTTTGCTGATTCTCAAAGTGGTCTCGGGTTAAAAAATTAATGGTGTTCTGTACCAATAAAGTGATTTGTACAAGCGAGACTTTAATTCTAACAAGTCAGAAGTGTGCTAAAGTGTATTTACGCGCCTGATGCTGCGGTTTCCTGGACCAAGGTCAGATCTGAACATAATTACCCGTGATTTTGAGACAAACTTGTTGTCGTTATAAAGTACGTGCAAACAAGGCTCAAAAATTTAGAGCAATATAATAACATCGTGTGATTGTTGGGAAATACCTACGAAACCATCATAGTGATAGTTGGGAAACACCCATCCTAGTGAAAGTGATGCCAGTTTTGGTTGTTTATTTACATGTAATCAAAGACAATTTTGGTTACTGAAGTGAATGCTTATTTAAAAAAATGGATTCGAATAGACCATAATTGCGACGTAATACTAATCGTTGGAAATATCTTGTTGCTGGTTGAAGTCGAATAACTTGTGCTACGAACTAATTTCAGTTTAATTTATTATTTTCTTTTGTTAGTCTATGACAATGTAAATATTACTATTATTATTATCTATCTACTTATCTAATTAATTTGTGTTTGTGTTTTGTTGTTGTTGTAAGTGTTTAAATAATTTAGATTTTATTTTGAACCACTCAACATTGTTCGCGATTATGGGCAACTCTAAGCGAAGGCGACGTGACTCAAGTAGCGATAGTTCGTCTGTAAATAGTAGTGATAGTGATGATAAACACCGTAGGTCACGGCATAGTAAAAAGCGACGTCGCGATAAAAAGTATAGCAATAGCCATAGACAACATAGTCAGAGACGTAAGAAACAAAGGCGCTCTAAACGTCATGATCTAGGATCTTCTCGAAATAGTGTTGATCGTGAATCAACTAAAACTCCTTCCTTACCACCACCACCATTACGTGCAGTTATTAATCAGACTACTCCTGATTTATTGAATAATAATAGTTTATTAAACAATATTCCATTAAATGTGAATAATCCCATCGGTAATTCTGTGTCACTACCAGCCTCAAATTTCTGGGCTCAAAACAATTTTCCTGTTGCTTTTAGTGTTGTACCCGAATTTGACCCAAGTGATAATAACCAAACAATAGAAAATTGGATTAACAAGGTCAGTGAATGTGCGCAGATTTACTCTTGGAACGATCGTCAAATATGTCACTATGCCCTTCCCAAATTAAGTGGTTTAGCCAAGAAATGGTACCAGGGTTTACCCTCAGTACTATTTAATTGGAATGAGTGGGTTCAAAAATTAAAACAGGCTTTTCCTGCCAACGAAAATTATGGAGACCAATTGACATCAATGCTAAGGCTAAGATGTAAGTTTGGTCAGTCTTTAGAACACTATTACTATGACAAAATGGCACTTATAAATAAATGTGAGATAACTGGCAATAAAGCAGTTGGCTGTCTTATACACGGCATTGACGACAAATTTGTACGAATGGGAGCAGGAGCCTGCATGTTAAATGAACCGGAACAAAGGTTTGTTAATATAGGTAGGTAGGTTATAGTATTATTTTTAACTTTTTAGAGCTTTATTGATTTTTATTTTAGTTTTTTAGTTTTAGTTTTTTCGACAGTTTAATTTTTTTGTTTATAATTAGGCTTGCTATAACTTTCAGGGACCAATACGGGACCTTTCAAACAAAACAAATAAAAAGTCGCGAACAAAGTTTTTATTCGAATAAAAATAATATTTTTTTTTACTTAAATTAACACGTTTATTTTTTGGCCCAGTCATATTAGGAGCTTGAATTTACTTTTGTAATGATCTCGTTTCCTTTTTTAATAATAATCATAGAACTGGCCTTGTTCGGACTATTTCCGAATTTTGTCGAAATTATTGAAATACGGGACAACTACGGGACGTGAAACAATACGGGTTTTTTCCTACAACTATTGAACTCTTATAAAATCAAATTCCGCTTTATTGGAATCGCTACATGAAACGTTATTGAGTTATGATGTGAGAATAAGGGCTGACTTACTGTGGCCATCGAGTCGTCGAGCACGATGGGCTCCAGCCGTTCGGGCCGCGCCGGCAGAGCAAAGTACCGCCCGAGCAGCGGCTCCTCGGGTGGCTCGCCGAAGCTCTTGTTCCGGAGCTCGTTTTCGGTGATGTCGCGAAGCTTGTCCACGACCCTTTGCCCCGGCACGTAGCGTGACACTTCGCCACCGCGCCACACCTGCACACATATAACAATCATCTGCTTGTCAATCAGGTGTGATTACGAGTATGAGCGGTGCGTACAAAACAAGTGCATTCTTGTTTATGAACTTATTATGTTTTATTCTGAGCGTGAGTGATACATTCACCTTAAACGTAGTGAAGCTGGCGACTTTCTTGACGTCAGGCGGAAAGCGGGTGACCTCTAGTGTCCAGGGCAGGAAACTGCCTAGAGTCTGCAGGTACTCGCCCGAGAGACGCCACACGCGGACGCTGTAGTCTGAGCTGCCACTAAACGGATGCAAAACCAAATAAATATAATACATTGTTTGTTATAGTTGTAGAAAAATCAATGTGTGTTTTGAATCTATGCTTCACTGTAAAGATAAAGGGATTCAAAATAATAACTGACGAATGCCGCCAGTCGAAACATTTCTGGTTTAGATTTCCAACTCCTGGTAAGGCTTACGTGAAGACGAGTCTGTGTTCGTCGATGTAAGATATGGTGCTGACACAGCGCATATGCGCGCGGTAGCTGTTGAGCAGAAGCGGCAGCGGCTGGTCGCGCGTGCTGCGCTTGGCGCGGCCCTCGATGCGGTCGCGCCACAGGAACGGGAACAGCAGGCGCAGCCGCGGCATGTTTACATGAACCTTCAACCAAACCATCATTTAAAATCAGCTTCTGAAGCCCTTCCGAAAGTTGACTTCAAGTCTAATTATAAGTATACAGTGGAATATTAAATTGACTTACTGAATGTGAAACTTTTGGTAATTTGGTATGTAGTTTGGTACAGGGAATAAGATAATAAGTTCATGCAGAGACTGACCATCTTGTTGCTGAGGTAATTACTCAAGAGCCAAACTTTGATGTATCCTAGAGTGGTGCCGGTGAAGAGGAACTCATTTTCAAGATCGGTGGCGAAAGCTGATACGTAGTCGCCTGCCGTGTGGATGGCCTGGAACGAGCCCTGGTAGCCACCCGCTGAGTGGTCCGACCAGCACTGCACTTGACCGTTCTCGAGCGCCAGTAGAAGGGAAGCTAGAGCACAAATTACAAGGAACTTAACTGCGTGTTGCACATGGAAGGAAAATAGAAAAAAAAATTAAGGGCGAAAAATTTTAAAATATTGTTTACTAAGGGCTGATTTTTCAATCCTCAGTTAAGTCGTCAAATAGCTATCTCTTAAAATTATCTGGCTGTTTATCAGGCGGATAAATATTTTCAATAAAAAAAAAAAAAAAATATTATCTAGAGCATATATTGGCAACAACCGGCCCGCTGTGAGATATGATCCGGCCCGCGAGACATTTTGAAAAAACCCAATTTAAAAAATATTACATTAGGTACTTATACTCACGGGAGTGACAGTGAGGCGGCAAACATCAAATCTTATGATGTTTGCCGCCCACTCGGCTTGCTCGATCAAATTCTTTGAGGTTTTCCGCTTTACGGGCGGAAGATTTATTGCTTCTAAATTATTCTAAACTAGTTTATTCCAGATTATTCCTTCATTTTGCCTATATAAGCGGGTGGATGGCCCAAACGTTAGTTCAGTTCTATTTGAGCTACCGAGGTGATAAATTGGACAAGCGATATCCTAGCGAACTGCTCGAGCCGTCACCTTGCTTTGTGACTTTGTGTGCATCTTGAGTGGTTACTAACTATAGTTTGTTATTAAGTTTATTGAACGAAAGTAAACAAAAATGATGTCTGGTGGAAAGAAACGAAAAGTAGATATAGAGGGTCGCTAGTTTCAATAAAAATGGACTGAAGAATTCTTTTTTATCTTGCACAATGATAATCCTATTTGTTTGCTGTGTAATGAATCCATTTCAGTAATGAAAGAATTCAATATAAAGAGGCATTACTCAACTAAGCATGCTACGCTGCACTCACTGACAGGACGATTAAGAACAGACAAAATCCAGAAGCTTACCGCAAATTTGGAAAAACAGCAATAAATGTTTCATAAACAAAGAACACAACTTGATAATGTTGTGAAAGCTAGTTTTATAGTTAGCTCAAAATTGGCAAAGGCATTAAAACCATTTGCCGAAGGAGAATTTATCAAAGAGTGTATGTTAGAAGTTTGCAGTATTTTGTGTCCTGAAAAGAAAAATGAATTTGAAAAAATTTGTTTGTCAAAACGAACTGTTGTTCGACGTATAGAAATGATGGCTAATGATATAAAAACAACATTGACTGACCGTATGGCTGGTTTTGAATCATTTTCCATAGCATTAGACGAGAGCACCGATTTGTCTGACACAGCTCAACTGGCTATATTTATTCGAGGTATTGATAAGGAGTTCACTGTTACTGAGGAATTGCTTGCTTTACAGCCGCTTAAAGGAACCACTACAGGAGAGGATATTTTTATTGAAGTTCAAAAGGTATTCCACAAGTTTTGGCTTGCCATGGTCAAAATTAATTGGAGTATGCACTGATGGTGCACCTTCTATGGTCGGCTTACGTAAAGGTTTCATCGGAATTTTGAATGAAAAAGCAACAGAATTAAATGTGCAAAAAGAGGATTTGATAGTCCTTCATTGCATTATCCACCAACAGAACTTGTGTTCTAAGTCCATTCTACTCCAGAATGTTATGAATGTGGTAGTAAAAATCATCAACTTTATTCGATCCCGAGGGCTTAACAATCGTCAGTTCAAGGCGTTTTTGGATGAAATATCAGCTGAATATAGCGACGTAACATATTATTGTGAAGTCAGATGGCTGAGCAAAGGAAAAATGTTGAAACGGTTTTACGAGCTTAGAAATGAGATAGCAGACTTTATGAAAATAAAAGATAAACCACTAACTGAATTAAGTGACCCAAAATGGATATGTGACTTAGCATTTCTGGTCGATCTTACAGGCTATTTGAATGATTTAAATTTGAAACTTCAAAAACAAGGACAGTTAGTAAATGATTTGTACAGCCATTTGAAAGCGTTTCAGATCAAACTACGCTTGTGAGAGTCACAGATGCTGCCTGGTAACAGTTACCATTCCAACACGCTCTCTGCGTATGAAAATATTGCTTATGCTCAATATGCTGAAGAACTCAAGTTACTCAAATTCAAATTTCAAATTTGAATTTGAGTAACTTGAGTCTGTCGGAACAGTACAGCACTGTCGGAACAATTTTCGAACAGATTTAGCGACTTCAAAAACATGGAAGACTATTTCAGTTTATTTGCTACTCCTACAAAATGTAATGTACAAAATGCTCCTATACACCTACAAATGGAGTTGATCAAGATTCAAGAAAACTCACTCCTAAAATCGAAATTTGAAGACGTAGAGTTGTGCGATTTCTACAAAAAATACCTAAAAGAAGACAATTTTCCGCAGCTTAGAAAATTTGCAAGAAGATTGATTTGTGCGTTTGGCAGTACTTATAAATGCGAACAGTTCTTTTCATTGATGAAAGTTAATAAATCAACACATCGTACAAGACTGACTGACGATAATTTGGAAAATTCTTTACGTCTTTGTATCAGTGGAATTAATCCAAATATCGATGGATTAGTTTCCAAATTCAAGCTCAAGTGTCTCATTGATTTTGGTGTATTTATCTTTCGTAGTTTGTAACAATTGCAAATTTAACGATTTAATTATAATGTAACATTTTTTTTAAATTTCATTTCATTTTGTTATTTTCATAAATTGTACTATTATAACATTGTCGTATTATTTCATGTCTAATATCTATGGCAAAAAATATTATCACTACTTTAAAATGCACTAAGTACTTTTAAACGCGGCCCGCGAACGTATTTGAACGCTAAAGTTTGGCCCTCAACATGTCAAAGGTTGCCCATACCTGATCTAGAGAATAGCTAGCTGTCGTCTATACTAGCCAACTTCACACTATCCATGTACAAGCGAGATAAACAGATACCTTCAACGTGATAAGAATAGCAACAAAACGTAAATTTGACATATTTTGATGTTAAAATAATTGAATATCATAATTTTATCCTCTTTCCGAATTTGTCGCATTCTTACAGTTCGTGTTATTTTATCTGTAAAAATGATGGATTTGGCTTCTTTTGTGGCATAAAAAATGGATCAAATTAATATAAGGTACCTGGGTCGAATATGGCCAGCCGATAAATATGGCCACATGCTATTATTTCTAAAACGCAACACTTTATAAAACTGAACGAACGGTACACGATCGCGGCCGAGCCACGTATCCGAACAGCGCATCCACCACCCCTCTCCTCCTCTCACACAGACGCCAGTCGCTCAGATTTCGTCGAATTAGAAGGTTGTGTTGTGCAGCCGTTATAAAAAATCCAAGTAAGTTCGGTCCTATATTTCTGTTAGAGTTATTGACACCTATGGTATCAATTACTTTTTCTTTGTTTTAGGCAATGGAGCGATACAAATGTAAAGGGATTCTGGTTTAATTTACCGAGGAGCTTTATCTGCTGTCACGCAAGGTGGCAATAAGATTCTTTAGATTTAAATTGGTTATTACTGACACTTATTGATCTCAGACAATGTCATGTTCCTTTTTGATATTTTTGTTGTTTATTTCTTAGCTTAGTTTTGATTAAGATGAAACTATCGTACGTAACTAGGGCTTGCAATCTGGATATCCGGATATCCGTATTATTCGGATATCCGCCGATTTTCAAATCCGGATTTTACTTGCATCACCATCCTGATTTTTTGGATTTTACGGATAGTTGTATTTCTCTTTTAAATATTAAATAAAAAGCTGTCATCTATAAAGTACATAACTGTTATTACGTTATTTATTATTGTAATCTAGTTAATCATTCTTGCAATTATTTATTCACTTCACAAATCACAATAAGTTAAAATATAATTTAGTGACAGAGATCATAACAACATTGAACACTTGTTAACTTTATGTTTAAACTCACATCCATGCTGCACGTATTTTCAAGATTGCATTGTATTGTATCGCAAAGATTAAGTTAAGATTATAAGCTAAAAAATAATTTAAGAATTACGTCATCATTCATCATCATTTCAGCCGAAAGACGTCCACTACTGGAAATAGGCCTCCCCCAAGCACCGCCACCTCGACTGGTTCCCTGCTTCCCGTATCCAGCGGATTCCTGCGGCTTTCACAAGGTCATCAGTGCACCTTGTGGGAGGCCTTCCTACGCTATGTCTTCCGGTACGCGGTCGCCACTCCAGAACCTTTTCGCCCCAATGGCCATCTGTTCTGCGAGCAATGTGCCCCGCTGCCCGTTGCCACTTAACTTTGGCATTCTTCTTCTATTCTTCGAGCTATGTCGGTTACCTTGGTTCTCCTGCGGATCTCTTCATTTCTGATTCGATCACGTAGGGAAACTCGAAGCATAGCCCTCTCCATTGCCCTTTAGGTGACTTTTAGCCTTCTAATAAGGCCCATTGTGAGCGACCACGTTTCAGTGCCATAGGTCATCACTGGCAACACGCACTGGTCAAAGAGTTTCGTCTTGAGACACTGCGGTATGTGGGACGAGAAGATATTGCGTAGCTTCTCGAACGCTGCCCAGCCGAGTCGGATTCGACGATTGACCTCTTTCTCGAAGTTGGATCACCTATCTGGACAGTTTGTCCTAGGTAAACATATTCGTCCACAACTTCGAGTGTAGCGTCTCCGATATTCATGAGAGTGGGTGTTACATGGGCATTTGACATGACCTTTGCCTTGTCCATGTTCATTCTAAGACCCACTCTTTCGGAAGCTCTACTGAGGTCATCGAGCACTGTACTGAGGTCTTCCATAGTCTCAGCCATGACAACTATATCGTCGGCAAACCGAACGTGAGTGATGTACTCGCCATTGATGTTAATACCAACCCCTTTCCAGTCCAAAACCTTGAAGATATCCAGTGCAGCGGTGAACAGTTTCGGAGAGATAACATCTCCCTGTCTCACACCTCGCTGCAAAAGGATAGGTTTCGAGGTCTGATTCTGGAGTCGGACAGACATAGTGGCGTTTTTGTACAGACACTTCAGCACCCCGATGTACCGATAGTCGATCTGGCACCGTTGAAGAGACTACAGTACAGCCCATGTCTCGATCGAATCGAAGGCTTTTTCTCGTAGTCCACAAATGCTAAGCAGAGAGGCAGGTTATACTCCTCGGTCTTCTGTATAACCTGCCGCAGCGTATGTATGTGGTCTACGGTGCTAAAGCTTTTACGGAATCCGGCTTGTTCGGGAGGCTGGAAGTTCAGAACCTGCGCGCGAGACGGTTCCTGATGACTCTTCAAAACAGCTTGTAGATATGACTCAGAAGTGAGATGGACCTATAATTCTTAAGGAGGGCATTATCGCCCTTCTTAGAGAAAAGTATCACCACACCTCTGTTCCATGCCTGTGGCGTTTTGCCCTCAAGTATGACGTAAGAAAACAGCTTCTGGAGGGCCTTATGAATTACGTAATATTATAAATAAAGGGTTATTTGGTTATTTTGAGATATTTTGTTCATTTTTGTTTTACTATATTTTATTTATACTATTGTTGTTTAATAATTGAGCTGTTTTGCAAGGGAAAGTGATATTTTTATTTAATTATATATTTTAAATAAGTTGATTTGAGTGGGGTGTTGTGATAAATCTAAAATCACTTTTTAATTAGAATTTGATTTTAGTATGAGAAGAAAAGATACAAATTATTTGTGCGGTATCGGTGTTTTATTGTATAATTTTAGAACTAGTTTTTTTATGTGATTTTTACTTAGAATATTATTTTTTTTTGTCATTTTGCTTGAGAGACTGATTGAAACGTGTTACAAAAGCTTATTAGTTTTATTTATAATAAAAACTAAAAAATATCCGTATTATCCTCATTATCCGGATAATCCGGATTGTACAATATTATTATCCGTATTATCCGGATAGTACAATGGAACGGATATTGCAAGCCCTATACGTAACCTATGTACCCATGTTACTTTTTTCCCTCCTGATCAGAAGGTCTAGGTAGCTAAATGTCAAATGTTCTAAATAGATGTTTTGTTATACAGACCATTTGATAGTTGGACGTTTTGCTACATGGGTATTTTGCTAATTAGACTTACTGCTCATTAGACGTTTCGCGCTGTTGGACATTTAGCTACTTTCGTTGAACCACGTTGGACCTTCTGATCAGGAGGGCTTTTTTTTTTGTTGAAAATTAGGTTTTTTTATATTTCATTATCCACTAGTATGATGATTTTTTTAATTAGTTCTCATTTAATTTTAACTTGGTGTCATTCCAATTTTTTTTTTTAATACTTAAGCAGACATCTTCTTTTACTTAATTTCGCTTTTAGAATAATTTTAAAGAGTAATTATTAATATAGTAAATATGGCCACATCCATGGACATATTATTTTACCTACCATGTCGGAAATATAGCCAATTACTAACTTTTAAAAGAAGTGAAGAATATCTGGTAAACTACAATAAAAAAATAAAAAAAATACAAAAATTGCTGTTTTATGAAAGTTTCTTAAGAAACTCTTTATAGATAAATACCGTGGCTTGCCCTCTAATATTAAACACTATAAAAAAAAGCCTCGAAACCTTATTGGCCATATTCGACCCAGGTACCTTAGATCAAATTATAAATATGCATTGTACAGTGGCCAGCACATCAAGCTACACGAAACTATCAAATTCCAAACGATTTTAAACTTTAAACTGTTGATAATTAAGTTTAAAATCGAATAAGAAAATTTTATTATTTACATAGCTGGAATATTTAAAGAAAATTATCCATTGCGAATATTGCGATTCCTGAAATTTCGTCGTCAATTGTTTCAAACAGATCCATCATATCAAATTACTGTACAGTCGTTTTACCAAAACGAACAAAACCAAAACGAATGAAACTGACAAACATAACCTAAAACGTCATAAATAACGGAGAGATAAAACCCTAACCGGCCCTTGAAGTAGCAGGTAACTTTATTCCTCTGTTAGAAGCTTTATTCGACAGCCTAACTACTATCTGACCATTGAAAACTAGGGATAAAAAAATGTTGCTAACTATCGAATAAAAGCTATCTTGCTGTTTATCTGAGGACTGAATAATCGGCTCAAGTTACGGATAGCTGTTAACTGACCGACATGCATATGCTGCGGCCGCGTGCTCAGGAAGATCACGGCGTGCACGGCGAGGTGGCGCATCTTCTGCGCGCGCGGCGGCGCCGACACCGTGGACACGCGCCGTGCCGCCGCCTTCTGGACGGCCGCGTCCGAGTCCACGACGTCGCGGACACCCGCAGCTCTGCGAGCAATATAGGCTCCAGTTTCGTAAGCGTGTTGCTGAATATAATAATATTCTGCTTTGCTAGTCCGTTGTGTATTTTAAATTACTACACAGAACAGAGATCCTATGTAAAATGTATTTTACCTAAATACACTCGCGGACAAATAATACGGGTCAGTACGAAAAACTAAAATTACTCTTAAAATAATAGAACTAGCGGCATGAAATAATTTACCAGTTAATAAAACAACAGTAAATGATGCAAACATTTACAGTTTAATTATCATAACGCATAAAAAAATAAAATATCAATCACTTTTACGTTGAAAAACCGGTCAAGAGAGTCAGACTCGCGCACCGAGGGTTCCGTGCCATCATATTTATAGGTTTCTTCGTATAGATACTTACCTAAATAGTTCAGTGCCCAGAAAAAACTACAACTGTGCTTCACTCAAAGCAACCTGCGACTAGGTAGGAAGGACGACATTTTGGTTGTGAACCGTGAAATGTTTTTAAATTTTAATCGGCGATGCCTATATTTGTCTGAGAATTTTAACACTGCGTTGTAGAATATTGCAGTTTTAGGTCAGCGCCATCTCTTGACCGATAGTGGAACTAATGTAATTTTTGTTGATGATTTCTGAAAAAGTATGCTATTTACATTCATCGGTTTATTTTTCCCGTAATCTTTACATAAACTTACCTATATAATTTCAGATTTTTATCCTTCCCGGACAAACTGCGCCAAAGAAAATACACCTAATGCTCTTGTAAAATTTTATTTTTTAAGTGATATCAACACCTCCCGCGCATAAGGTCGTATATTTAAATTTATGATTTTTAGAAGAGAGATTTTAAAGTCATCTTTGTGTTGATCAGCCGCAAAACATAATATGATAAGACTATTCGCGGGTTTGAAACTCGGTTTTTAGTGAAAATATGAAAATATCGTTTTTAAGAATGTGTAATATTTATATAATATTACATTATAGTACTAAGATCTCATTTTACAAAAAAAAAACATGTTATGACTTTTTGCGTGGGAGGTATCGATATGTAACATAACGTAACCAATGAAATAAACATATATTCTATTCTATTCTATTCAGACTGAGTCGCACCATAAGGGTTCTTTTTTATCATTTTGGTACGAATCCCTAAAAGAACTTTAAAACAACATTAAGAGCGCTGTCACCGGTCCACTAGCGCCACTCCTTTAAAAACATATTATCTCGTGACTGAGGAGGAATTATGAAAAACGGCTCAATCAACTATATCGGTATATAAAAGGTATTAGAAAATTCTAGACACACTCAGTGTCTAGAATTTTCTAATACCTTTTATAAAGTGGACCGGTGACAACTCTCTTAATACTTTGTATTGCCTCCACGGGCTCTTCCCACAGTTGCCAGGCGATTGGGCATGCTGTGTATTAAGTTTCCTAAGCGATGTTGCGGGATATTGATCCATTCTTCCACTAACACATGTTTCAGGTCTCAAAGTGTACCTTGGGCGGGGATTCAATTTCTTACACACCTCCCAAGCTCGTCCCAAGCGTGTTCAATTGAATCCCGTCCGGGCTCTTCGCGGGCCAGTCCACGCGATTGACGCTAACGTCCTGGAAATACTCATTTACAATTTGAGCTGTATGTGACCTGGCGTTGTCATGCATGAATATTGAATTTTCACCCATATTCATTAAATATGGCTTGCTCATTAAGAATTTCTTCCACATATCTTGCACTAATTAACGTACCATTTTCTATCAGCAAGTTAACTCAGTGCGACTCTCTGAAGAGATTCCAGCCCAATCTATAACGATCCTCCGCCGAACGGCATTTTTTCCTCAAAACAATGTGGAATAAAACGTTTCCCTAATCAAGTCAAATCATTTATTTCAAATAGAAGAAGGCACTTTTGAACATCAACATTTCCAAAAAATATGAATTGATTCTAGTTGCCCCTTCCAAAAGGTAGTTACGTATGGAGAAGAATGGGCAAGAAACTCACATTAATTAAACTGTCAAATTTCTCCAAACGATTTTAAACTTTAAAATTTTGATGATGACGTTCAAAATCGAACGAGAATTGTTTTTATACCAAAAGTGAAGTAATGACATTTAAATTAATTAAATATGTGATAGATGGTGCTCACATATTTACAATCTTTGTAAAAGAAGATGATTTTCTTATAATTTTAATGATTAATTCAGTGTGTGTTGAGTGAAAGTAATCACTGAATGTAAAATCAATGTCATAAAAATAAAAATACTCATTTACAATCCGTCGGTAGACTCTTCGCCGCTCATCATGTGCATACAGCATAAATTTAGATTCGTCAGAAAACATTACTCTTGCCCATTCTTCGTCTCCCCATTGTGCGTGTTTGCGGGCGTAACGGAATATTGCTAGCCGATGTTCCCTTTCAAGTTTTGGACCATTTACGGGTCCTACCTATGTGGGGTCAAATTAACTTCAAGGAGCCGCCGCCTTACAGTTTGGGTCTCCGAAGTTTTTTTTTTAAACGTTGCCACACTAGGAATTTCTCCTGTATTGTGGGTGCGTTTACAAACATTTAAACTCACATACACAAACGGCCAGACCCGGAACAACTACTTGTAGGTCATACAAATATTTGTTCCATGCGGGAATCGAACCCGTGAGACGCAGCGCAGCACTCAATCGCTTAACCACTGCGCCAACCGGTCCTTTTGTCCTGGTTATCTCGTGTTTAATGAAAGCTAATATACTCTCACTTGCAAGCACCAAGAGCCACGCCCTATCACTGAGTTCTCCCATGCGAGTTCACGCAGTAGTAGCATAGATACCGCCTAGGATGACTGATGAACTGATGATGGTCGATCTGGTACTCACCCGTGTTTCCGGATGCCGGACCCTTTCTTCGTCTTCTCGTTGGAACTAGCTTGGCTTGATTTTTGAAGCTCGCGCTTGTTGTACACCATCTTTATTCGCAGCATCGGCTCCGTGCACGAGAACCGCCTGCAACACACAAAGTTCAGATAAAGAGCTGTTCCAAAATTTATACTGGTTCCAGCTTTGTCCGCGGCTTCCCCGCTTGGAAAATGTGGTTTACATGTACTTGTAGGTTTTAATGCACCTTATTTACATGTATTTGTAGGTTTTAATGCACATTATTGCCCGAATGCATTTCTTTTGGGCTTTGAAAACAGTTTCTCTCTCAGCAGCATTCCCCCAAAACATTATACCATATCTTAGTATGAACCCAACGTAAGCGTGGTAAGCAACACTTTGATTAATTTACAACTTTACGAAGGATATAGATGGTATATGAATTGAAACCGACTTAGTTTTGTACATACTTGTTCAATATGCGTGTCCTCCATGACATGTGGTCAGGAAATTTTATACAGTTTATTTTTTAACGTTTATTTGTTCTTAAATATTAATTTATGTATACCAACTTTTGAGTTAGTCAAGGCAAGCCGTAAAATTCTCCCCTAAAACAAATTAGGTACCCTTCATTCCCTCGTTAAGGGTTAATTCTCGAAAACCCCATGCTCGTAATCCTTTTTTTTTTTCTGTCAAAAGAATGACCACCGAGTTTCGAATTAATCGGACCGCGCGTTAAGATTCTGCCATACAAACTTTAACACTCCCTTAAGTCCTTTTGAGGGGATGTTTTGAAAAACAAAGAATTATGACATACTTTGTTACTTATTTAGGAATGTATTCGTGCTGAGTTTCAAGTTTATGAAATAAAAAAAGGGCAGTCTTATGGACTGCCGACAGAAGTGAAAACTAAAAACTTTGGAATAACTGACAGTCTGGCGTCAGTATAATTGAATGTACTCTGTGGTCTGGCACGAGCATCTCACGCATTTCGGTGACGCGAACCCCATAAGTTTTTCCCTTACCGAAAATCGCTCAACGCGGCTAAAGAAGTTTTCACTTCAAAAACTATGAATAGCTGGGTAAGGCCGCCAAAATTGTCAATTTTTTGTGTGAAATTTTTGCCGTATTTTTTGCAGTAACTTATGGTTAAAATATTCAATAAATTGTAGAGTATATCTGAATTATATACCGTCGAAGAATTAGATGATAGTTATAAAATTTTCGGCAAATCAAAATCAAATTAACCGAAGGTCTATGGGGAATGTCTATCAAAGTTTGTACATATCTATAATCGAGACTATAGCACCATACTTAGCTTTAATATTTAATTTGTGTGTGGATCAAGGAGTCTTCCCGGATTTAATAAAATATAGTACGATTATAGCACTTTTTAAATCAGGGGACAGTAAAGACACTAATAACTATGGACCAGTATCCGTGTTGCCGGTATTCAGCAAGGTGTTCGAAAAGGTGATAGTCAATCAAATGCTTAATCATTTTAACACCAACCAAATCTTACACGATCAGCAATATGGTTTCACTAAAGGTCGTTGTGTTACCTTATTAAGACACATATTTACAGCATGGGAGGAGGCCCAAGATGCCATAGGAATCTTTTGTGACCTCTCCAAAGTATTTGACTGCGTAAATCACGAAACCTTACTCTTGAAACTTGAGCATTATGGACGAGGTAAACTTGCGCTCAGTTTAGTAAAATCTTATTTAAATGATAGACAACAGCAAGTTCAAATAAATGGAGTCAATTCACACGGCTTAGAAGTAAAAATGGGTGTGCCACAAGGCTCGATATTGGGTCCTTTCCTCTTTTTAGTGTATATTAATGATCTACCCCATTAATTAAAAAACCAACCACAAATGGTGTTATTTGCTGACGAGACTTCCTTAATTTTTAAGATAAATAGACTTGCATCAAATCTTGACGACTTAAATATCGCCCTACTGCAGGTCCAAAATTGGTTCACTGCTAATAATTTAGTATTAAATGGGAAAAAAAAGTAAATGCATAAGATTTGCTTTACGAAATGTTAAAAGTAGTGATTGTGCCATAGTATTGAATAGGGAGAAACTAGAATTCGTCGATAAAATTGTTTTCCAGGGGATCAAGCTCGACTCAAGGCTGCAATGGGGTCCTTATTTAACATCTCTTGCAGGGCGGCAAGTTTAGCAGTATATGCTGTGAGAAAAATCCGTCAATTTACTGATGTAGATACCGCGAGGCTAGTCTATTTTAGTTACTTTCATAGTATCATGTCTTACGGTATTTTACTATGGGGGCGAGCAGCAGATATCGAATCGACTTTTATTCTACAAAAAACAGCCATCAGAGCAATATATGGCCTCCGCAGGCGCGATTCTCTAAGGGAACTGTTTAAAGATTTAACATCATGACGGTACCTTGTCAATCAATACATCTATGAAAACATCATGTACGTAAGGAAAAATTTAAATATTTTCAGTAAAAAAGGTGAAAGACACAATAAATTATAGTACTAGAAATAGGGACTAATTAGTTCAACCAGGTTTCAGACTGGCTAAAGTAGACTCATCCTTCATGGGGTACTGTTTAAAATGTTACAATAAAATACCTCCCCACATACTCCAATTGAACGAAACTAAATTTAAATATTATATAAAACGCACACTATGCAGCCAAGCATATTATAAGTTGGGGGATTACATCGCTGACAAAAATGCTTGGCTCAATGCTGGTCCTGCTCCATAAGGGCGCATACGAGTAAACTATTGATTAGCATTTGAAAATATTATTGGAGCTGCTGAAGATTGTTAGACTATCTTTGCAGTGTATAAACTCAACCTCCTTGAATTATATAATTGCATAGCACAGGTGTGAGTACTATGTACTATAGAGCTACCATTTACCGGGTAATATGTCTTTTATTGACTTGAATGTGTTCTGGCGGCTGAGAGTATGTCATGCTCACTCAAATGTCTCGCTGGTGGTGGCGTATGTGTTGGATCATTAAGTTCCCTTCAAAATGGTTGAGCTAAATGGTGCTAATCCATGCGTCATGTTCGTGAACGGGCGCCGTCAGTTGGGACTGGTCATCTCTTAGCTGCCACGGCTTATTTTAATTTTTGAATTGTTTTTGTTACGGACGCTTCTAACGTGCTCGTCTTTCTACATTGTTCTCACATGTATAACTTCAACATGAATGATGTAACCCATTTTTTGTAACAATATTTTGTTTTAAAAGAGTGTCCGTGGAGTTTCTCGCCCGTTCTTCTCCATAAGAACCTACTACGCTTTGGAATGGGCAACTAGCTTCATCTTTCTGACTGACTGACCCCTTGACAATTCAAAAGTGCCTGTAATTGGTTTATTTGAAATAAATGCTTTGAGTTTGAGTTTGAATAGACCCCTGCTATAATAACAATATTGTTGCGAAAATCTTGAACTGAATTGATTTGTTGATAGTTTAAAATAAAAAAATGGCTTTTAGTTTCGTGTTACGATTTATTTGTTTGACGAATTTTTACCCCAAAGCAAATACTTAAAGAGCCAAAGTGCAAAACGCAGTATTAATATGGCAACATTATCGTTAAAATAAACGTTATCGTTTATTTAAAAGGCCGCTATATTGTGTCGCCAGGTATGGAGCCTAAAGTGCGCGTCCCGTTATTGTTTGTTTGGTAAAAAAAAATAGATTTAATGTGATTTTTGAGGTAAGAAACAGATATTTTAATGTTATTGTATTACATTTGTTGGCGATGAAGTCAAAAGTATACTTAGAACCGCCGATTAGTGCCTAATTATAATTAATAACCGAAATATAACCTAAAATTGTTGTAAAAATTTAGCTTTTGTGTTGCATTTGTATTACGCTTGTGTTACATTTGTGTCACTTTTGTGTTACATTTGTGTTATTGTAACTCAAAAGTTTGAGTTTCGCAGCTGCATTCGTTTCGAACGGACGCGTGCAGTAAACGATATTCGCACCTCATTAGTTAATGAGCTTGTTGTTCTCGGTTGTCGTCGTTGACCTTGAAGCGGACTAGCGCATCGTTAACTAATAGAATATTATGTCTATTAGAATAATTGTTTACAATGGAGGTTAATGAAATTAACAAACGAGGTGAGCGCAATTAAGCTAGAAACTTGTAAAGATCTTATAAATAGGGGCTGGAGATTTGGTAGACCAGATTGATATCATACGGTGTCATCAAAGATGTGGATCTCGACCTAGCTGAAGATGACCTTAAGAGTTGTATAACTTGCCCAGAGATCTTTGAGTTGGTTTCATTGCAACGACTAAAGAGGCGTAATATGAATGAGTCGCCAGAAGATTTATGGATTACGAGTGAAGCAGTTCGACTGTGTTTCAAAGGAGATTTGTTACCAACATATGTTTACGCAGATGGTTTGAGGATTAAGGTAGAGCTATTTGTGTTCCCCGTGTCGCAATGCTCACGTTGTTGGAAGTTCGGCCATACAGCAAGAGTGTGCCCATCTAAGAATACATTGTGCCCAAAATGTGGTAGTAGTCACCCAAACCGCGACATCCAAAGTTTCAAATGCCTAAACTATAGCGAACACGTTGTCTAAAATTTGCGTGCATATTAAAAAAAAAAACTCGAAAGAGCTCATGGCAGAGTTTAATTTGTACTTATAGGAAGGCCTTATCGTTATATGTATCACGATAAGGCCTTCCTTGGCAGTGCAGAATTGAACGACGTATTGGTGGGGCCAGAACGCTCATCGGCAAACTAATCTGCTTCAGGGAGGGCAATACTCGCCCTAGAGTGATGCGCTTTGTGAGGCGGGCGTTCTTAGGGACTGATATCAGTCCTCAGGACTATATATCCCGTGTTACCGTGCGCATCGACTTCATGAAGCAGAGAGTGTATGCATGGGCGAACCGTATTCGTAGGTATAAGCGTCGGGTAGACCGATGCACTCAGAATCGCACCTTCCAGAGCGATGAAAGGTGGGTATATAGGGGTTGGGAGCGACCGGACCAAGGTGTGACTGACACGTGCCTACCGGATGATGATGCCATGTTTTCTTTCTGGCGCAATATCTGGTCGGTGCCTGTCAGTTACACCGAAGGTTATTGGACTCGAGAAGTTGAGCGAGCCTGCGATCCAATACCAGAAATGGGGGCTATTACCATCTGCCCCCAAGATGTAGCTCGTGCAGTCCGTCCGTTGCCTAACTGGAAATCTCCAGGGCCGGACGGGCTGCACAACTTTTGGATCAAATGGTTACAGAGATCGCACGCTTGCTTGGCGGCTCAGTACCAGACTGCCTTGGAGTCCGGTTCGCTGCACCGGTTCCTAACAACAGGAGTTACCCACCTGCTCCATAAATCAGGTAGCACCGCGGAAACCAAAAATTATAGGCCGATCACGTGTCTACCGACGGTCTATAAAGTTCTTTCATCCATTTTGAGAGCTAAAATTAACCAACATGTAGACACCAACTCCATCATGTCTGCTTCTCAAAATGGATGTAAGAACGGGTCCCGCGGTACTAAGGAGCTGCTCCTCATTGATATGACCATTAGCCAACAGGTCCGTCGTTCCCGAAAGGATCTGTCGACATGTTGGATAGATTATAAGAAGGCCTATGACTCAGTGCCACATACATGGCTTATGAGGGTGCTGGAGTTGTATAAAGTAGATGCAACTCTGCGCACCTTCCTGATGTTGTGTTTGGGGCAATGGAGGACGGGCCTTCGCTATCCAGCATGTCGAAATATCCAGAGGAATAGCGAACCGATAAGGATCGAGCGAGGCATATTTCAGGGCGATAGTTTGAGTCCACTTTGGTTCTGCTTAGCCTTGAATCCTCTAAGCACATTGCTGGAGGATTCAGGTCTAGGCTATCGGCTGAGGAGAGGTGGTCAGTTTATATCTCACCTCCTTTACATGGATGACCTAAAACTCTTTGCCCCCAACAATTTGCAACTGATGGAGCTACTGAAAGTAACTGAAACTTTCAGTAGCGCCATCAGGATGGAATTTGGTGTGGACAAATGTGCGGTTATGCATGTAAAGCGAGGAGAGATCGTGGAATCCGTGGGAACCCAACTCTCGGATTCCATAAACCTGAGAACCCTCTCCGCATCCGAAACCTATAAGTATTTGGGTATGTCGGAAGCGTTGGGCATCAATGTTACTGACATGAAGCAATCGTTGAAGGAACGCTTCTTTGGCCGCCTGAAAAAAGTATTTAATAGTCTTCTATCAGGCGGCAACAAGGTGCGCGCCTTCAACGGTTGGGTCATGCCGGTTTTGGCGTACTCTTTCGGCATACTCAAATGGACTCAGACCGAATTGGATGCCTTGAATAGAAGGGTCCGTACGCTGCTGACTGCAAATCGGATGCATTACCCACGGTCATCGGTAATGAGACTGTATATCCCGCGGAAGTGTGGAGGTCGAGGCTTATTAAATGTTAAGACCCTCCACAATCGCGAGATATGCAGTCTCAGGGAATATTTCCTAGAAGCCGACGTGGGGATGCATCGAGATGTGGTCGCGGTGGACAAGGGCCTCACCTCGCTCTCCTTGGCTAAAGAGAACTGGCTCAAGCCTTTAGTACTTGACACTAACGATCGCAGGGAGGTATGGCAGAGTAAGGAGCTTCACGGACGCTTTTTTCGGGCCCTACATGGAACCGATGTAGATTTCCTAGCGTCCGTAGCCTGGCTGCGTTTCGGTGACCTCTTTAGGGAAACCGAAGGTTTTGTCTGTGCAATTATGGACGAAGTTATCATGACGAACAATTACCGGAGATTTATTGTGAAGGATGGCACGGTTGACATTTGTCGGGCATGCCACCGTCCGGGAGAATGAATCCGACACATTATCTCCGGTTGTTCTCGTCTAGCTAACGAAGAGTACTTGCATAGACACAACCTTGTAGCCAGGATTATCCATCAGCAACTTGTTCTGAAATACAGCCTAGTGGAATCGGAAGTGCCGTATTATAGGTATGTGCCCGACCCAGTTCTCGAAAATGGCAATATCACATTGTACTGGGATCGATCCATCATCACTGACAGGACTATTGTTGCTAATAAGCCTGATATAGTGGTGGTGGATCGAATAGAGCGGCGCGCAATGATTGTTGACATAACAGTCCCACATGACGAGAACCTCGTGAAAGCCGAGAAAGATAAACAAATCAAGTATCTTGACTTGGCTCGCGAGGTTGTCAACATGTGGGATGTGGACTCAGCAATCATTGTGCCGATAGTCGTTTTAGCCAATGGCTTAATTGCCAAGAGCCTCGACCAACACCTAAAGAGGCTCTCGTTGGGCAGCTGGATCAAGGGCTTGATTCAGAAAGCGGTACTTCTGGGCACGGCTCGCCTTGTTCCTCTCTCTGGGACCCTGATTGCCGGTAGCTTGGACCCTGTTCCTGATACCGGTGGGCTACTATTTTTTATATTTTTAAATGTTTTTATATTTTTTATATTCTAATATTTGAAAATATAATTTATATGTACCTACATTTATTTGAATAAAGGAAATAATAATAATAATTTTATTGACATAAAAGTATGATGTTACATTTATATGGAAACCCTGACTCCTGCGCTAGGTGTAACCTGTGTTACAGGAATCGGTGCCATATAATCTACCTCTGTACCAAATTTCATCTTCGTAGGTAGTTTTTAAGATTTCGTGGTTAATCAGTGAGTGAATGAGTGTATGAGTGACCTTTCGCTTTAATATATATAGATAAGGGCGTTTTATAAACGGTGGGCCCGTTTTACAAAACACCCTTAGTCATTCTATCTGTTCATATCATTTTAATTACAGCAAATGAACAGAACCATACACAACACCGATCACCATTTTAAAGTTATAAGACTGTAAAAGAGGACTTTCAACTTTTTTATACATCAATGCTTTCAACGCGTCGTGCGACTACGCGCAGCGATCTGTATAGCTTCTGCGTCAGTCAGGAATTCAGGATAATTCCATTGATAGATGACAAGTTAAAAATTTGAGAAAAGCGGACGTGCGCGCCGCAATTGGAGTGTGCAGAACACACCGCACGTTTCCGTCGCGAACGTCCACCTACTAGTGAGTTAGCTTATGATACGTTCGTGAATAGTCAAAATGATTCGGAAAAATAACCTTATCTTCGTCAAATTACTTCAATGTCATTTTATCTACAGTCTGCAGCCAACCTGTGCGCTTCAATGACATCTACATCCTTGTTAAGTTACTCACCTGTAGGGTTGACCGGTTTCCAGCTTCCACAGCACCATCTCGGAGTTGTAGCTGGTAGAGGCCAGCGTGAGGGGGTGGCGCACGGCGGCTGCCAGCACGTCGTCGGTGTGACGAGTCTCCCAGCTCTTGCCCGTCGTCGACATGCCGGTGTCCTCGAACTCCACCACGTGCCGGTTCCAACCAATCGCCAGGATCCTAGTAATGACAAGAACTATTAAACGCAATAGTTAATATACATGTTACATGTTTCAGTTTTATTTTTATTCACTTTTGTAATAGCACTTCTTGAGTTTACTACACCTTCGCGTACAGGATTGTCATCATCATGTTTCGAAATTGGCTATTCAAAAAACATTATGTTTAATGTTTCATCTATTATAGAATATTCTAGAAGATCTTTCTGTAAGTATCCATCGAAGAAACTGCTCACCTGCCTTCCACCCAGAAGCAGCCGGTAACTTCGCACATGTGCTCGATACCCATCTGTCTTAAGCACACACCTGTATTGAAGTTCCACACCTAGGCAAAAATTTAAGAAAATTTTACTATTCGTAGCGATTATCGTGCAAGCACGTCATTAGTCAATTATTAATTTGGTATGCATTTTTAGGGTTCCGCAGTCAACAAGGAACGATTATAGTTTCGCCATGTCCATCTGTCTGTCAGTCTGTCTGTCCGCAGCTTAGCTCAGAGACTCTTAGTACTAAAAAGCTGTAATTTGGCATGGATATACAAAGTGTTAAAATAAAATCTTAAAATATATGTTTTTAGGGTTCCGTACCAAAATCTTAAAAAGGAACCCTTATGGTGTGACTCAGTCTGTCTGTCTGTCACAGCTGAATATCTCAAGAACTACTGATGCTATCAACTTGAAATTTAGAATAGTATTAGATGACGTTTGCCCAACTATTACGCAAATAAGAAAGAAACAAAAAAGTTTTGGATAAGATGCAGGTCCGCACAAAGCGTATTGGAGTTTGCCAAACTGAACTGTGGTTGAACATATTAAAGGGCTATAAAATATTGTACTCGTGCTTTTAAGACTCAACACTATCGAACCTTGAGCTCGCCGTTCCTGGCCCCTGTCAACAGCAGCAGGAAGCCAGGGTCCAGGCATGAGGCGGTGATCTCCACCGGAATCTCCTCCCCGTGCAGCATCCGCACGTGCGCGTCGCGAATCAGTACGTTGCGTTTCCCTGCACACACCCCAAAAAGCGATATGAACACTTAAGTTCGTCCGGTATACCGTGGGTACTGTGGTTAGCCATCAGTCCCGCTGCCAACCCTGCGGACTGGCTTATCTTTTTAACCTTGCCAAAGCGCTACTTTCACGTCTCCCCTTCTGGTTTCTTGACTCTTGTCTATCGAATTGCACCTATTACTTACGTTTAAATTAAGCCAACTCTTATGCTTTATGTACACTCGACAACACTTAAGCATGCTCGCTTAAAGAAATATTTCTGCGAGAACGCAGCTAGTCACCAACCACACTCCTTCCTGGTTTCGCCCAATTAGAGACAATATGCATTTGTGTGAGTAAAGGGCGTGTACCAAAAACTAACAAATATTAGTCAGAGTGCGGCAGTGCCAATTTGCATCTCGCTAATTGTTGACGCCTCCCATAAATTCGTATCGTCATTTCATTTTATGACCTGTTTATTTCTATTGGACTGATTAACTGCCTAACTGTGAACTCTGCTTGTATACCGGACTGTGACCGAATGCCTCTTCTTGACCCTAGCTCGTATCCTAGACTGTATGTGTATTGTGCCTACTGTGGGCCGACAAGATGAAATATATCAAATTATTGTTTTGCATAGACAAGGGTTAGTTAGTTAGGGCTCTTCTCCATAGGAAACGACTAATTGGAACCGTGCACCTAGCTTCTGACGTTTCATAAGTGACGTTTTATGTGAAATAAAATATTTTGTTTTTGATTTTTAATTTTGTTAAATATATCCCAAATTGCAGTGGAGTTGAACCTGCAAGTAAGTAATGTTTTTGAATTCAGATAGAGAGAGAGATAAAGAAATAAATAAAGTGATAGTAATATTATTATTTCCTAGTTTGCGGGCGTACAAGGGTCCACTAGCACCACTCCTTAAAAAAAAAATCTCGTGACTAAGAAGGAATTATGAAAAACGGCTCAACAGCGACCTCGGTAAGTGTGTCTAGAATGTTCTAATACCTTTTATAAAGTTTCATATTGAGACACGAAGCAACAAAATACGATCTAGAGGAATGTGGCCGTTTTTCTTTAGAATGAATTTTGTTGCTTCGTATCTCAATATGAAACTTTAGCTACTAGCAGTGAGACAGTTATAGGCTGGTATTATTATTATGATTATTTAACGTTACTTGCTTCTTTTTTGACATATGTATTCCCAAGTATAAACACATAGAAATATAGTTACCTATTTACTTTTCAATAGTGGCACAAGTAAAAAGTCCTCACGCCGATTACAAAAAACAGCGGAGACATTACACAACTCCGCACATCTGCGGTCTGCGGCGTCGGAGCGGTGCCGCTCCGGCACATACACCCTCCTCCTTCGGCTTAGGCCTTGTTTACGGAGACGCGGGGCGTCGCGCGTCGCGTGCGGCGTTGCGTTTCGCGGCGCGTCGAACGTATTTTCAGTTTACAGACAGGCAGCGCGTGCAGCGGCCCCCGTCATCACACGCGCAAACACAAACATATGGCAATATACGATGCTGTTCGCTGCAATTGGTATGGCGGCATCGCGTAGGATATAATGGTGAAAATTGGGGAGGCAGTGAAAGTGTTCATAAATAACGTTATAGACCCGATAGAGCGAGGAAAATAATAAAGTGGATATAATAGATATAAAGTTTCATATTGAGACACGAAGCAACAAAATACGATCTAGAGGAATGTGGCCGTTTTTCTTTAGAATGAATTTTGTTGCTTCGTATCTCAATATGAAACTTTAGCTACTAGCAGTGAGACAGTTATAGGCTGGTATTATTATTATGATTATTTAACGTTACTTGCTTCTTTTTTGACATATGTATTCCCAAGTATAAACACATAGAAATATAGTTACCTATTTACTTTTCAATAGTGGCACAAGTAAAAAGTCCTCACGCCGATTACAAAAAACAGCGGAGACATTACACAACTCCGCACATCTGCGGTCTGCGGCGTCGGAGCGGTGCCGCTCCGGCACATACACCCTCCTCCTTCGGCTTAGGCCTTGTTTACGGAGACGCGGGGCGTCGCGCGTCGCGTGCGGCGTTGCGTTTCGCGGCGCGTCGAACGTATTTTCAGTTTACAGACAGGCAGCGCGTGCAGCGGCCCCCGTCATCACACGCGCAAACACAAACATATGGCAATATACGATGCTGTTTATGAAGATGCGGGGCGTGACGCGGCGCGTGGTCTGCCGCGTGCCCCGCCGCGGCTATTGCGGCGTTTTACCGTGAAGGGAGAATTGTAGGAATTGCTGGCCGCAATGCTGCGTGTGCCGCCGCGATAAACGTCGCGTGGGACGCGCCGATGCCATCCGCGGGCTCCGCTTGCATTTCAAGCAAACGCGTGATAAATCGCTTCTCCGTAAACGCTCTCATACAACGCCATATGTTTGAATTTAGTGCGGGCCGCGCCGCCCAACGCGACACACGACGCCCCGCGTCTCCGTAAATGAGGCCTTAGTCCGGTGAGCGTGCGGCGCGGCGCCGCCGCCGCACCGCACCGTGTGGTGTACCATGGAAATTTGTATGTATTACACCGCAGGGCCACCGCTCAGGCACCGCGCCGGACCCGCACCGCACAGTGTGGCCTCTCGCTTATGCAGTGCCCGTCAACGCACCTAGTGCGTTCGCTGCAATTGGTATGGCGGCATCGCGTAGGATATAATGGTGAAAATTGGGGAGGCAGTGAAAGTGTTCATAAATAACGTTATAGACCCGATAGAGCGAGGAAAATAATAAAGTGGATATAATAGATATAAATTTTGGTTTGACATTTCTCATTCCAAATTATTCTATTTTTGTGGAAAGTTAGAAGGTACTAATTGAATACAGCAATACCAATAATACATTTTCTGAACCAAATAGAAGATATGAGTACCTACTAAAATTACTTCTTGTCAATAATAAAATAACAATTCTTATAGAGGTCACGCTGACCGTGCCCATAAAAAAATCGTTTCATAAAAAGTAAGCACTGCACGCTCCTAGTGTGAGTGTAAAACTCCTATACATCATTATAAGTACTAATACGAACACGACTACAATACGTTTCGTGCATCCTACTGGTCAAAACGCATGCATTGTGCGATCGAGTCGTGAGCAGTGCTATGCGATTATCGCCTTTAAGGTGAGCATGCGGAACTTTACTCCTAAACAAAACCGTGAATCACTTACCAGTAACTGGATTCCAGTTAATGATAATGCTATCCATGCCGCAAGTAATTATGATCTTGAACAGTGGATTGTAGAGAATCTGCGATACAGCTCGTGAGTGTGTGAAGCCGTCTGTGTGGAGCGGGTTCAGCTGCTCGTCCAGCACCACGATAGCTATCTTCATGCACGCTAGGATGAACTCGCGGGTGGCTGGGTTGTACACGGCAGAGATGGGCGAGCGTTCGCCCACTATAGCCGGGATGTCGATGTAGGTCTACCGTAGGGCATGGATGGGAAAGCAATTAAGATAAGTAAGGAATGAGCAAGAACGTATAGAACACCTATTTAGTTGACCAAGTTGTAAATTAATACGATTGTACGGATAATGCGTGTGATTACCTAAATTTCCATAATAAAAAAATTAACATTTATTAGAAAATAATTACAAAAATAGAATGCACCATACCTAGTTATACTTATATATCTAGGCAGATGGTGAAATAGGAAACGAATACATTTTTCACCCTTACTTGAGTGCACGTTTGGCTTTGCACATCCCAAACTTTAATAGTTCTATCTCTAGATAACGAGTAGATGGTCTGTCCGTTATTCTGCAGCACGATACAGGTGATACCGGCATAGTGCCCGATGAATATAACACTGGCCTTGGCTGGCACAAACGCGTTCCACACTCGAACCAAGCAGTCGGGACCTCCTGTCACCAGCACGTGCGTCTCCTCGTCAAACGCAAAACATTGGATACCCTGAAAAATGAATGCCTTCCATGATAACGGCGATTCGATCCTTAGCCACGAAGAGTGAAATAGAAACAGTTATGGAAGATGTTGCAGTCTTCAATAGTACCTACTTAGCTCCTTCACAGAGCTCTTCTGTGAAGGAGCTCGTCCAGGAAAGTACTACCACTATACCTATTTTTGCGGCTAAGCACCGTTTTTGCTGTGTTCCGGTTCCGGAAGGGTAGATATGGATGCCAGTATAACTACAGGCACACGGAATACTTCAGCTCTGTCTCTACTGTGTCCAGAGAATGCGAAAAATATAGTTTACCGTCAAAAGAAAGAATCAAAAATTCTATGCATATAAAAACTCGCCTTTTCGACTTTGAACATGTTGCGTGTCTTGGATCCATATATGTTGCATATGAGCAGTGAATCGTAGCAGGTGGCGCAGGAGACCACGCAACTCAAAGACGTGTAATATGACACTTGCCGCACCCACTCCGCGTGCATGCGGGGCAGCTCCACTAGCTGCAGCTTTGGTAGCATGTGAGGCTGCAATCACAAGCGGATTGGTTCAAGCGAGTGCACGCAAGACCTGCTCAATCGAGCAAAGCGAGTCACGTATTGTGCCGCTCCTCTTCTACCCTTAACGTCCCAGTATTATATCTGTATGATCTGCGAGAAGATTCAAATTAAGACCAAAAATAATAAGATGGTCACCCGTTTCTGCAGATCTATATGGCGTAGCGTTTGCGTGGCACGTCCGGGCTCGTTCTGGAAGGGACCGCGCAGCACCGGAGAGAACAGCAGTACTCGGATGTTGCCCCCCACGTCACCGCAGATCAGTATGCATTGCTCCTTTAAGTCTTTTCCGAAATGATAGTACATCGTGCAAATCTGTGAAATTTACTACCTGACTAAGTATACTGTTATTGTCAACACAAAATATCAACTCAAGCAAGGGATGCTCTATGGTAATCACAAAGGTATAACCGTGGGTATAACCTACTCACACAGCCAAATGCGAAATCTATGAAAACAATGTATTTCTTGCCATGTACTCCCAGCTGGTGATGACGATCTTCAAGGTAAAGGTCTTGGCGGTGCAGTCGTAGAAGCGCAGGTCCCGCTCCGTGGAGCTGGTGACGATTATGTTCACGTCCGGCATGCACACCATGTCCGTCACCCACGTGGTGCGGACCTTCAGGTGGGCTGTGGGAGTCATAGTCACCCACTTACTTTATCAAGACGTAGTAAGTATGGAAGTAGTTCATAAATATGCACAGAACATGCTGACTTTATTGGAAAAGAACTTAGCATCATCTAGGAAGTTCCATAATGTATGTGCAGCAATAGTTTGGCTAGTCTTGACACCCGTGTGAGTAGCAGAAAGTGGCTTAGGTTTCCGGTCGAAAGGATCCTCAGTAGCGACCACCTGTACTCTAAGATAAGCATAGCAGGTGACAAATATATCAATAGCAATATCTTTTGTGACCGTTCACTGAATGCCCATGTACCTAGTGAACGTTTAGGAGATTAACAATTACTTTGATATGTGCCATCAGGAAAATTCGGACTTCCGAGCCAGACTGAGAAAAGAGAGTACTGGTAGGCGGAGTTGATTGAAATGGTACCAACGGCTTAAGGAGAAGGCAGTCCTCAACAGCTTCATGTCGAGCGACCACCAGTTGATCATGCCGTCGCGGCTCGCCGTTATGTATGTGCCTTGCATCGGGTCCGTAGTGCGATTCTGTCTCACACAGTAATAATAGGTACGTAAGTCACATTCAATGCTCATTATTAGGTATGCACTTATTTTAAAATTCAGATATCTACTACTTACTTTCTTATTAGTATCCGTTCCGTATACCATCAACTAAAATGTTGAACAGTCCAATTCGCTATTTAATTATTAATAAATTTTTGATGCTTTTGATGTGTGAAAGAAAAGGTTCCAGTTAAGTCCTATGCTGGTTAAATATAATATAACCAGCTGGTTACAGGAGAAATTCCTAGTGTGGGGCAAAGTTTTCATTAAAAGAAAAGAAAGGAAAGAAGAAGAATATATTATATGAGTTTAAGTGCCTAGGAACCAAGCGACCCAGGTATATTAAAAGTAGGTACCTACATTAGAAAATTAAACAGCCTAATCAATACTAATACTAATATTATAAACTAGCTTCTGCCCGCGACTTCGTCCGCGTGAAATTTCTTGTTCCCCCGACACAACCCGTCGCATCACATTGCCTGCCCGTGCTTTTACTTAGTTTTCACTTAAACTTTCATTAAAAAAAAAATGTGTCCTAGTTAATAGGAATGTAATTCTTCCTCAAGAATTGGGCTGTAAAATGCAAAAAGATTTTTTCAAATCCAACTCGCAGTTCCAGAGATTAGCGCGTTCAAAAACAAAAAAAAAACTGCCAAGTGCGAGTCGGACTCGCGCACGAAGGGTTCCTTACCATCCATACTAATATTATAAATGTGAAAGTAACTCTGTCTGTCTGTCTGTATGTTAAGTTTTCACGCCTAAACCGCTGAACCGATCGTCATAAAATTTAGCAGAGATATAGCCTGGGATATGGAGAAGGACATAGGCTACTGTTTACGTGATAACCGACATCCACGCGGGCGGACGCGGGCATTATCTATAAAAACGGCAAAAAAATCATGTCCGTTGTAAAAAACAGAAAAAATAAATATTTAAGGGGGGCTCCCTTAAATATTTATTTTATCTGTTTTTTTAGTATTTGTTGTTATAGCGGCAACTGAAATACATCATCTGTGAAAATTGCAACTGTCTAACTATCACGGTTCATGAGATACAGCCTGGTGACAGACGGACAGACAGACAGACAGACGGACAGCGGAGTTTTAGTGATAGGGTCCCACTTTACCCTTTGGGTACGGAACCCTAAAAACTAACTCTTCAGCTTTAGAATAGACTACCTCGCAGAGTTGATCATTACTTTGCTGCGGAGTTATTATAAAACAGTTATATCTCCTAAGATATTCATTGAAATGTAAGGGCAACTTTGTTCAAAATTAAATACTTGTGATGAATATTTTATATTTCATTTTATAAGTATTTATTTGGATAACAATTAATACCATGTTTATGAAAACTCCTTCGCAAATAATGCATTAATTTCGAACAAATTTGATTACCATAAAAAAAGGTTATAGTGAGTCAATCTTAAAAGATAGACATATGCTGTCGTGGACTTTTTTTTAGAACTTTTAAAGAGGAACAATTCCATCATACATGATACTTATGTAACTTAAACAGTTTACGCAGCGCACGCAACGGAAGCTCTCAAAAAGGAATATTTTTTCTCGTTATTGCAACATTTTACATTTATGCTCCGCTCCTATTGGTTGTAGCGTAATGTTATATAGCCTATAATATTTCTGAATAAATGGACTATCCAACACAAAAACAATTTTTCAATTCTAACCAGTAGTTCCTGAGATTAGCGCGTTCAAACAAACAAACAAACAAACTCTTCAGCTTTTTATTATATTATTATATATCGTCGACCGTAGGTTCAATTGACGTAAGGGACAAAATACCCAAAATGAGCTAAGTATACAGTTTTGTTCAGAATTTTTCGCTCTTTCGAATGGTGTATATGAAAAAATTCTAGCTTAAGAAAAATGTCCCTTACCCTACTGATTTTTTGGATCCAAATTTCGAATCAGCCCCATAATAACAATGTATTTGAAAAACTATGCAATATAGCAACTTGAAATGTTGTATCTACCGCCACCAATCGAATCAAATAAGGTAAGATAAGGTAAGGTAGGTAACGATTTCCAAATTTAAGATATCCGTACGCCAAAAGTGTGTACTTAATTTTCTGTCAACAATCTCTTTACACTGTATTTCTTTTCATAAATTTTTTCAACAAGTGATTTACACTATCTTTTCACAATTTTTCCACAATTTTTGATCCAACGTAGAGGTCAATTTAATGTAAGGGACGGGACTACAAGATACTTGATCAGTAAGGGACATTACTAACAAAATACGTTGGTGTAAGGGACATCTATTTTCTTAAATAGATAACTTATTTAAATAAATTTTACACAGGTAGATAGAGCACTAAAATAAAAGATTATGTGCGAAATCAGATCCGAAAAAGGTTAATAACAAAAAAAGTTATGGGCGATTTAGTCCGAAAAAAAACTTTGTCGGCCTCTCCTGAAAAATCGTATTTTGTCCCTTACCTCCATTGAACCTACGGTCGACGATATATACTAGCTTCTGCCCGCGACTTCGTCCGCGTTAAATTTCTTGTTCCCCGACCCACCCCGTCGCAACACATTGCCTGCCCGTCTTTTACATCGTTTTCGCATAAACTTTCATTAAAAAAAATGGTGTTCTAGTTAATAGGAATGTAATTCTTCCTCATGAATTGGGCTGTAAAATGCAAAAAGATTTTTTCAAATCCAACTCGCAGTTCCAGAGATTAGCGCGTTCAAAAACAAAAAACCGGCCAAGTGCGAGTCGGACTCGCGCACGTAGGGTTCCGTACCATCCATACAAATCCTTATCCTTACTAATATTATAAATGTGAAAGTAACTCTGTCTGTCTGTCTATTTGTCTGTCTGTCTGTATGTTACGTTTTCACGCCTAAACCGCTGAACCGATCGTCATGAAATTTGGCAAAGATATAGCCTGGGATATGGAGAAGGACTTAGGCTACTTTTTTACGCGATAACCGACATCCACGCGGGCGGAGCCGCGGGCAAACAGTGGCGTGCACTCCATACATGCAATAAGCTCTGCATACCCTTGAGTCCCTCCATACATATACGCCTCTCTAACTAAATTAAAATATAATTAATATAAACTGATAAATAAATAACTACATGGTAATTTATTAATCTAACTTATTTCGCCATTCGCTTCGCGTTTTTCATTTACGCGCCATCTATTGCTTTTTGTTGGAACTAACTCCTTCGAGCAACGATTATTAGCCGCCGGCGACACCGCGCGGAGACAGCGCTCCCGTGACCATAAGCAGTACTACATCTTGCTTGTTCTTCATTCGTCGCATCTCGTGTAGTACACAGCAAAAGTGTGACTGTGCGTGAAAATGTGTGCGTGTGATAGAGTTTTGGAAGCACTGCTTTCTTTTTAATCCTTCTAAATTATGAAGCCGTAAAAACACCATTTCATTGTCGATTCAAAGAGTTGATTTTTTTAGTCGGGTTGACCAAATGAGCGATGTATACATTCGTTCGATAGTTCGTAATTGCAGTTTTTTGAAGTTTTTTCGCCATATTGATTTTCTTGGCGCAAGTGATTGACTGTTTTTATCTGTCTTAGTAATTATATTAAGTAAGTTTATTGTAAAAAATGGAAAATTATACCCGTGAGACCTGTGCTGGCAAAGTGTGTTTAAATAAATTAAAATCTGCCGCGTTTTCGATGTTATCTTTTGAGGAAAAAGTTACATTAATTGCAAAGGGAAGTTGTGTACCAGGTTTCAACTTTACGAAAAACATTTCCCTCGGAGGGAAATGTTTTTTATTTTAGCTCTGTATACCCTGTCTGAAATCTCTGTGCACGCCACTGCGGGCAAAAGCTATCCATACTAATATTATAAATGTGAAAGTAGCTCTGTCTGTATATCTGTCTATCTATCTGTCTGTATGTTACGTTTTTACGCGATAACCGACATCCACGCGGGCGGAGCAAAAAAAAACGGCAAAAAAATCATGTCCGTTGTATGGGAGCGCCCCTTAAATATTATTTTTTCTGTTTTTTAGTATTTGTTTTTATAGCGGTAACAGAAATACATATGTGAAAATTTCAACTGTTTAACTATCACGGTTCATGAGATACAGCCTGGTGACAGACGGACAGACGGACAGACAGACAGACAGACGGATAGCGGAGTTTTTGAAATAGGGTCCCATTTTACCCTTTGGGTACGGAACCCTAAAAACTAACTCTTCAGCTTTAGAATAGACTACCCCGCAGAGTTGATCATTATTTTGCTGCGGAGTTATTATAAAACAGTTATATCTCCTAAGATATTCATCGAAATTAAATGATGTAAGGGCAACTTTCTTCAAAATTAAATACTTGTGATGAATAACGTATTTATTTGGATAAGGATTAATACCATGTTTATGAAAACTCCTTCGCAAATAATGTATTAATTTTGAACAAATTTGATTACCATAAAAAAGGTTATAGTGAGTCAATCTTAAAAGATAGACATATGCTATCGCGGACTTTTTTTTAGAAAATTTAAAGAGGAATAATTCCATCATACATGATATTTGCGTAACTTAAACCGTTTACGCAGCGCACGCAACGGAAGGAATTATTTTTCCCGTTTTTGCAACATTTTTCATTTATGCTCCGCTCCTTTTGGTTGTAGCGTGATGTTATAGCCTATAATATTCCCCAATAAATGGACTATTCAACACAAAAAGATTTTTTCAATTCCAACCAGTAGTTCCTGAGATTAGCGCGTTCAAACAAACAAACTCTTCAGCTTTATATAATATATATATATATATATATATTATATATATATATATATATATATATTAGTATAGATTAGTATATAGATATATATATAGTATAGATGTGAAAGTAACTCTGTCTGTCTGTTTGTCTGTTACGTTTTCAAGCCAAAACCGCTGCAATCGATCGTCATGAAATTTCGTATAGATATAGCCTGGGATATGGAGAAGGACATAGGCTACTTTTTTACGCGATAACCGACATTCATGCGGGCGGAGCTGCGGGCAAGTTAGTTTTAATTAAAGAACCTTGTCGACATCCGGACTGAATGTTATTCGTGATATTGGGTGCCTGTGTTGTGACCGTATGATGACGGGCAGGCCCATGATGGGCGGCTGCAGCGTCTCCCGCTGGTTCTCCGCGTCGTTGCCGAAGTAGCCCAGGATCAGGTGCGAAACTACCTCCTCCCAGTCGACCTCGCCCGTGCGGCTTGTGTTTACCTGGCCGAGTAATCGTCAGCTCTTCGTTCACAGTACGTAGTAATGATGGCCTGGGGGCGGACTATTAACACCAATACAGCGTGAGTTTCTAAGACGGATAGACAGGACTTCAGAGTGGAATTTGACTAGTTTGCTTTACTCATAATTTTGGAGATCATCCTGAAGTCCCATCTCAGTTAAAGTTCATGGACAGTACAGAAATAAAATCGTGTGAAGCGAGAAATAACGCCATCTAGCGTAAAACCAGTTATCGACAGCAAAATTTAATTACACTGTTACAAGATGGCGTTGCTTTGCTTTAATTAAATGATAAAATATTTTTGTAGTTTCTTTTTGTCTCTTAAAACATTGAAATAATATATAATTAATATTTACTTTAAAGAAAATTGAATCTAACTATTAACCTACTATGTTAAAATTGAATATCAATTTATAAGTAGGTATCTGATTTTCTAAGTTTCAGTTTTCAAACTTGAGAGGGTAGGTTGATTATGGATTTAGGCCTGTGTTCATCAACATTTAAATCAACTGTTAAGATATTTAATCAGTTGTTTACTCGAAATTTCATAGGAAATTTGACATAAACCAACTGTTTAAATACCTAACCGGTGGTTTGAACATTGGTGAACACAGGCCTTATAATAATTGGGAGATAGTGTAAATAATATTTAGATCGAAGAGTTATGACTAAGCTCAATTGATCGTTCGCTAAGTTGATTTCGATTACCTCGTTCTAGAGTGCCTTTTTTTCAGTTTTATTTTTCATCAGGTGAATCATTGCTTATTTTACCAGAATGAAATTAAGCAGCGCCTGTCACTACTCCATACAAGTTTAGACGTGATTAAAAACTTGCCGACTAAAATTACGTCAATTTACGTCAAGCGCTGATCAATTTGAGTCTTGAGAATTTGAGTCTGTCCTTTTCTTAATGAAATAGAAAGAAAAAGATGCACTGAACTTAAATTTAGTTTAGTTTGTGAACAAGGGAATCGGCACCAATATCTTAATCGAGATTGACAAACTTGGCAACTTTGTCAATCGAAAATGAAATTGCAGAAAACATAGACTTCGATGCCTTTCCCTTTATATGAGAGTTTGCCGATAGAACGGCAAAAAAGTTTTTTTTTTTTTTGAAAAAAAGTTTTGTTGGTATAAACTGTTGTTAAAAAAAAACCCAGATTTTTTTTCACATGTGTGAACTGGAAAGTAGAAAGAGCCATAGAAACCTCGCCCAGAGCGCGGTTAATGCTAAAACCGGCACTGCTTGGCCTGCTAGATAACCGAATTGAAATCCCATTGAAAATGTATGGGGTCGTTCAACGGTGGAATAGTCAAAATGAGCGTACTCCAGATGCATTATACTCAAAGTCTCAAATTCAGATAATTTATGTAAACAACGGGGATAACACAACAAAAAAATATCTTCGTAATGGTAATTCACATAAAATTGCAAAAAAAGAGGTTCTATTTCTTTTAAGTACTGATTTTAAGAAATAATAATTAAAAAATAATCATACCGTAATTATTTTTATAAATTTTCGGTTTTAAACAAAGTTATTAATAAAAGGAAATTTTCTGGTATAAAATATTTTATGATACTGGTAACAATGCAGGAGATCCAAACATTTTCACATTTTTTAATCTTCAACAACACTAATATTACAACTCTCATAAATAGATTCATATTGTAAGTAGCATATCTAGCCACATTTTGGACGAAAACGGCTGTAAACTGTTTCGATTGGAAATCGATTTTGGGACGCCTACGTCTAGCACTGGGCTTAAAAGGGCTGATTATAACTATCATATACCGTGTCTCCGACACACAACAAAAAACATTGTTTGGCAACGGTATTTTGTTTGCATAGTTCTTATAATTAATTCACTTTAATTTTATCGATGATTATTTACAAAAACATTAATGATAAAATGTTTTGTACCACTGTCCTGTCATTTTGACAGTGACATTTCTTGACATTACTTTGTTTACATAAATTATCTGAATTAGAGACTTCAGGTATAGAGGCTCATATTTGTTTACACATAGGGGAGAGTATTCGTGGTTCAGATTTATGTAAAAATATATTAATTCATTGCGTGGTTACACGAGCTTTTAATAAATAATTATACTTAATTGATATTATTTTACTTAATACTTATTATTTATATTAACTTGAGACCAGGTTAAATGTGTGTGTATATGTATCCTATTACCTACTTACGAATTTTTTATAACTTAAAAAAGTTACGAACATTATAGGTAACACAACACAATGTTTAGTTTTTTATGTTACTTACTAACCATTTGATATGTTTTTGTGCAATTTTGTAGTTTTAAGCCTACCTATTTAATCCGTTTGACCTTTGTCATAAAATAATCTGGTCTCCTGTTTGTTTTTATTGAGGTTACAATCATATGCTTCAATCGTCTTTCCGATTTTGGAAACGAATACTTAAGCTATGGCCTCATTAAGAAGTTATACATAAAGTATAATGTTATACGATAATTAATTGCTGACTGTTAAATTTGAATAATAAACTGTAAGAAATAAACGTCCATTTTTTATTGATAGTGCCTTTTTTTTGGCGAGCCTGTTTACCTGGGATGACTCTGCTCTTTTTTCCTGTTGCTAAGTAACTACTGACTCGAATATTATAGAATATTACCCACTCGTTAGCTTAATGAATAAATTCCTATCAGTTTCTTTTGTTATGTTTATCATTTAAGCTACGTAGGTATACTAGTAAATGTAATGCTGCACTAAAGCTTACATAGATAATTAGATAAATGTATTAGCTGTGTAGCTCCTTACTTAATCCTACTTAATACGTTTCTTCCTAACTTCTTACGTCTCGTAAATCAGTCATAGACGTGAAGAAACCAACGCCATCTAGTTATACCTATTTTCGAAAACTTGAACCCAAACGTTCACTGGAAAATAGACACTAAGGTATCCCTGCAATTTTGCAGGTGATTGTACCTTTATTAACAACGTCACTCCGGGATTCGGTTTATTATAACCAGTTCATTCTGGCTATCTGTGACTTATGTTCATGAGCTGCTCTCATTCATCATAACAGTAATATTACCTATACACCTACTTTCATAAATAGTATTTTAAAATCTTCATCGTCGTAGTCCACATCCAACAAGGACTTCAGAGCAGCTCTAAACTCCAGAGTTGTCATTTTGTGACCGAATGCCTCTTGGAATGAATCTCTCATCCTCTCCATGTCCCTCATGCTGCACCGCTCGTGCAGCGCCGCGTTGCGCCAGCGAGCCCGGGCGGCGGCCGTCGCGCTGTCTTCTGACTTTATAGTCAAGCAGCTCAAGACATCACTTTCTTGTGCCATTTATTATATTAAAATTACAATTCTAAAACGATGGATGCTTTGATAATAATAAATAATTAAGCAAGTAAGCAAGTATAATAAAATTATGATTTGTTCTAACAGAATTATGACATCTTGAAGTGTCAGTCAAAGTAACCAAGAATTTAGTCGTTGCAAGAACAATACGACCAGTTTATGAACTCGATGTAAGTATATAAAACTGCTTGTCCATTCACGCTTAACACACGATACATTCCATGAAAAACTAAGGATTAATTAATTGAATATTGTGCTAAACAATTTGTTAGTTCATATTGTACGCCATTATACTTAAAAACATAAACATTAAAATAATTATAACTTTTTCGTTATGCAGTATAGGTAGTTCCTTTGGTTTAAAAATTGCTTTATGAAGAAAAACTATCATGGCCTTAATCAATCTGCCTAGCCTTTTCCCAACTATGTTGGGGTCGGCTTCCAGTCTAACCGGATGCAGCTGAATAGCAGTATTTTACATGGAGAGACTGCCTATCTAATCTCCACAACCCAGTAACTGGGTAACACGATACCCAGTGGTAAGACTGGCTGTCAGATTTTTGGGCTTCTGACGACCCGTAACGAATGTCAAAGATCCACGAATGACAGCCGCACAGTGGAACGAATGTATGGGAGCGGTTGGACGTAGACATGTCCGAAAAATAAGAGTAAAATTATGACAAACTAATGATGCCATCTTATTCGATTACTTAATGCCTTCATAAATTGTGGTGATGAATTTCTTCATAACTCCCATATTTCGGGAGTAATTTGAGAAAATGTGAAATTTTACTATGAAAATGAGTGTATCGAGCTCTCTCCCTCCTGATTCCGGGTTTGTTTCAAGTAGCGGTCTCTAATATCGTAATGCTATTACTAAGAGCTATATTTAATACTAAGACACATAGTGCGCCAAATGTGCACTTTCTGGGATAAAAGGAAATGAAAATTTAAAAAAAAAAACGTTTTTTTCCCCATTTGTATTTACTTTAAACCGCAGACAGACTTATTAAGAGGTCTATAAATATATTATATATATACAGAAATATATATTAACAAAAATATTCACAAGAACTGATGAGAGTATGACTTTTAAGTAAGTTGATAATAAATTACCTAGTTTCATTAAAAGTACAATAAATAATTAAGATGTAAGCTCTAATTTACTAAGTTACACATTTTAAAACAATAACATCATTTAATTATCTTCGTCATCATCATCATCATCAATTAATTCAAATTCAGAATCGATGTCCGCTAAATCATTTATGTTAACAAATTCGATATCACTTTTCTCAGAATCCGTAAGCTCATAAAATTCCTTAAAAGAAGATTTTTTTACAAACTTATTTCCTTTTGGACGGATACTTGTAACAAGTGGATCAGAAGACAGTAAAAGATTGTGCATAATATCTTCATTGCATGAGATACTGCTATGCTTTCGAGAATGCCCCTCTCTATATTTTCTAAAATCTTTATTTCTAGCCTCAGATGCCTCTTCGGATAGAAAACCAATGGGCACAATTGACATGTTCTGAACTATGTCTGGCCCATGCATTAAAATTTTATGAAGTGAAGAAGGCATATAATACCATGGGTATAACTCCACGTAAAGCTTAGCAGTATCAAAGCAGAACTCTCGGAATTTAGTTACGTTGATCTTCTCTCCTGATGAAATACACTGCAAGATCACACAGATTTTTCTTAAAAGCATAGCATCTATTCCGGTCAGTTCAGCAGATTTAGTGTAGTTTTCAAAAAATCTCCTTGCCGAGTTGCCATTGTTGGTGGATCCACTGCCTTGTTTCACAACATCGAGAAGTAAGCCCGTTTCTCTTCTTACAGCCTCTTGAACTCTTTTCTTCCTGTCATCAACTTGCCTTTTTGCTATATCACCCCTTACTTGCCATGATTTTATGTCTAATTTGTAGGAAATGTGTAATAAGCATTCCATTGAGCGAATCCAAGCGTGAAGGGTGCTTAAGCTATATTTATACATGTCCTCGTTTGCGTGTTTATCTTTGATTAACTCTAAATTATTCATTTCTTTAGGACAAGCCTTGCATATGTCACACACTGAAGCTGCTGTATTGGATATAATGGAATGAATTTTACCATCAATCATTGTCAACAGCAGTTGGTGTTTGACACTAATTCCATCAGTGATGGTGGATGGAGTTAAGGCTTCAATCTCTGCTTCGATTTCAGCCATCTCTCTCTGCACATTTTCTTTGGTTTCCTTTATAAACTTAAACAATATTGGCCGGCAAAATGAAGTGGAAGATGGTCGCTCGTTTTCCCAAATTGTTACACCTTTTGAGACGAGCCGCAGTGGTACAAGACTAATCATAAAATTACTAGCAAGATCGATTTGCTCATCTTCACTCGTCCTTTGATGATAAATGCTTTGGCTAGATGATCCGTCAAAACCCCATTTGCTGGTCAATACGAGCTGTTGATTGGGATCAACAGGGGTTTCTAACGACCTAATAAGTCTTCTTGAGGTTAAATCCATCAAGGCTTGTAATTTGATTTTTGCAGAGCTCTCTGTAACTGTGAGATCTTCTTTGGCCGGATAGCACTTAATTTTTTCTTTAACCAACATGTAGTAACTCGGGTATTGAAGAGCTCCTTCTTGAGTGTTGAAATCCCGAAGAGTGTTATAGCGCCATTTCGATAAGTTCATCGATACATAAAGAGCCAATGCCTTCAAAGGGGATATTTCCCGTACCTGAATTGATTTACCTTCAATGAAGGCTTTGATTTTTGAGGCCTCTTCTGGATTCTCCGTCAAGTATTTCATAACATAAGCTGTATCGCTTTGTCCTGCCTTTTGAAGCGCCCTTTCGGCCGAAAACATAATTTCAGCGCTGCTACTGCTGCATGAAAGACTATCTTCAGTGCGTCTTCTTTTTTGCCGGTTACTAAGGTCCTCAAAAGATTTACGAGGACTAGGATGTGTACAAGTTGAAGCATCAGATTTAGCAGGAGAAATTATGGGCTCGATGACGTCACTTATATTTTCTGTAGAAGGTTCCATATTTTCATTCTGTAATTCCGGCCATTGAATTGCAGCCTGTAGCCAAATCTCATGTTTCTTCCGAAACTTATCTGTGCTTCTTCCAGACTGTGTCCATTTTGCATAAATGCGGTAGCAAAATCGACGACACCAGTCTTTTAAACTTGTTTCAGCACTTTCACATAACTGAACACAACTGTTATCTTTTAAAACACTGAACAAATAGTTAAAGTCGCGTAAATCTTTATGTGCGCGTGCGCATAAAGCAACGTGAATATCAAGATTTGTATTAAAATTTGGAAAATACATTGCGAGATTAGCTTGGATACAACGAGGTGTAAATCAACACTGATTTTAAAGTTACTAATAGTGACCTATTTATATAAAATCCAGGTATCCCAGGTATCCTTTGTTAAATATTGCAAGGTAATTAGTTATTGTGATAATTAGTAAATGATGCATGCTAAATTAGTGTATTAAGAGCCATTTAGTAATTAAATAATAGCAATGTTCTTATCAGTAATCATTAGTGCATCAGTTTTATATGTAAACCTTAAGTCCCTAATTATATATCCTAATTAGCTTATATCTTCTCTAATTGGCTGCTCAGAAATGTTATTGTAATAAGGTAAACCTTTAGAAAAACGGTTTTAATCAACAAAATAAACAAAAAATAAAAAAATTGTGTTATAAAATAAACATCACTCTTTATCCCAGAAAGTGCACATTTGGCGCACTATGTGTCTTAGTATTAAATATAGCTCTTAGTATTAGCATTATGATATTAGAGACCGCTACTTGAAACAAGCCCGGAATCAGGAGGGAGAGAGCTCGATACACTCATTTTCATAGTAAAATTTCACATTTTCTCAAATTACTCCCGAAATATGGGAGTTATGAAGAAATTCATCACCACAAGTTATGAAGGCATTAAGTAATCGAATAAGATGGCATCATTAGTTTGGCATAATTTTACTCTTTTTTTTCGGACATGTCTACGTCCAACCGCTCCCATACATTCGTTCCACTGTGAGCCGGGACCAACGACTTAACGTGCTTTCCGAGACACGGAGGAGTCTCGGTATGTAAAACCCACCCACGGACCAACCCCAATAAGCGTAGCTTAACCTGACGGATCGACTCGTGCGGCTGTTATTCCTTAGCCACGAGCTCCTCCTATCATGGCCTTAACATAGTCTAAAAACTTACTAGAACTAAAAAAATGCTCTTAAAATTATCTTGTAGCATTCTAGGCTTAGGTACCTACTTGAGTAAGAAACTACCTGTCTTAACACTAGCTTGAGCTAAACCCATTAATATCGGAAGCTAGGTACCGTAGACCGAAAAAACTATAGACCACTGCTTGGCGTGTCGCTGTAAGGGACAGAAAATAAAGGTACTTGAAACTTTAGGGTTACCCACTTCAAAGGGATTTTACCCCGAATGTTCAGATGTTTCTCAATCTCTATTATCTACTTTATACAAACGCACAAAGTTTATAAATAGAAACAAAACATCTATACCCAAAGTCTGAAATTCAGATCATTTATGTAAACAAAAGGGATAACATATAAAAAAAAATATCTTCGTAATGGTTATTCATAAATAATAACTATAAAATAATCATACCGTAATTATTTTAATAAATTTTCTGTTTTAAACAAAGTTATTAAAAAAAAGGAGATTTTCTCGTATAATAGTACATTATGATACAAGTGTGCTGTGTTGGTCGTTGCACTCGAGGCGGTATTATTCGCGCGAGTCGCAGACGAGCGCGATAAGAGAGCCGAGTTTGTAATGATCAATGCACACGCGTTCCATACGACGTTTTTCAACACAATTGCGAGGAAAAAAACAGACTTGTTGTAAAAACCTATGCTACAATAACGTACTTAAAGAGATGATACATTTAGATTAATAAAGTTCAACTGACCTTTGTTGCCAGGTACTGACTATCCGGACGTTTTTTTTTTAACAACTGTTCAACGTCGGTTGGTGACAATACTTTACATTTCGTATTTTTGATAGTAACTTATAACAACACAAAGAAAACGTTAACAAAACAAATATTTATGGAAAATGGCGCGCTGGTTTTGTATTTTTTTATTTCCACGCGCCCCGCTTGCCCTGCGCGCGCAGGTGTAAATAAAGGCACTGGAAAACCGCTAAACAGCCGTTATTAAAAAAAAAGGCTGATCGTAGTTTAGTTAGTATGGAATTAGAAAGTACTATTGGCATAGTGAAATATACATTAGTTCAGTGAGAATCCGCAATAATAGAACGTCAGTCAGGATCTCTTCTGTTTGGTTCCGGGAGGGACCACGGACAATTTAAAGTAGGAGTGAGGCGTATATATCGTAACAGCTAAATACAACAGGTATCACAAGATACCAGACTGTAACTGTAACAAATAAACTGAAGAAAAAAAAAGCTTCTGTTCCACAACGAGATAACAGAATCCATCCAGTCACAAGCTTTTGTCTATTCATGCTTATGATAATTACCTTAGTTAGAATATATATAATAAATGTTACTGTTACACTGTGACACCCTGTTACATCGTCCGTCACACTAGCTCTTTCCTTTTCTCGCATATGTAGGTGTAACACCATAGTTAGAAAGAGTACCTCCGTGTATTATAACTGTGCAGCTGTGGTAACAGAGAACACACAATAGTTTGTTCCCACATAGTATGAAATAACAGCCTGCTATTTTGTTACATGTTTTTGGAACTGTTAATTACGTGGAACAGAAACAGGCGAAACAGATATGGGATTTTACCTGTTACAACCCACTTCTGATTTAAGATAAATAAATTTTAGTTAATTTTGGGACCCAAGACAATTCAGACTATTTAAAAAAAAAAGTGAACGCGCGGATTCCTTTTGGCATGAAGTTTCTTTTAAATCTCGTCAAAGAATCTCAAGAAACTTCATGCCAAAAGGAATCCGCGTGTTCACTTTTTTTGTACATTTTTTTGTGGGTTGTAACAGGTAAAATCCCATATCTGTTCCGCCTGTTTCTGTTCCACGTAATTAACCGTTCCAAAAACATGTTACAAAATAGCAGGCTGTTATTTCATACTATGTGGGAACAAACTATTGTGTGTTCTGTTACCACAGCTGCACAGTTATAATACACGGAGGTACTTCTCTTTCTAACTATGGTGTTACACCTATGCGAGAAAAGGAAAGAGCTTGTGACGGACGATGTAACAGGGGTGTCACAGTGTAACAGTAACATTTATTATCTATATTCTAACTGTCATAAGCATGAATAGACAAAAGCTTGTGACTGGATGGATTCTTTTATCTCGTCGTGGAACAGAAGTTTGTTTTTTTTTCAGTTTATTTGTCACAGTTATAGTCAGGTATCTTGTGATACCTGTTGTATTTAGCTGGTACGATATAAACGCCTCACTGCTACCTTAAATTGTCCGTGGAACCAAGCGGAAAATATCCTGACTGACGTTCTATTATTGCGGATTCTCTCTGAACTAATGTATATTTCACTATGCCAATAGTACTTTCTAATTCCATACTAACTAAACTACTACTAAATTTCGCCGCAACCACTTTTCGAACGCGTATCAAACGTCAAACTTTGTTTAGCAACTGAAGTGCTGTCCTTGAAAAACGCGACACCCGATAAGGGACAGAAAATGTTAGGCTCTGTCTCTTTTCTTTACAAGCATCTTGTATATATTCTTCTTTTTCTTGTGTAAGTAAGATAGAAGATGACCAGCGGTCTATAGTTTTCTCTGTCTACGCTAGGTACTACTATAGTTGTGCCCACTTGTACTATAGAGTATCTAAAATACCCAGTCTCAAATTCAGATAATATTAAACAAAAGGGATAACATATCAAAAAAATATTTTCGTAATGGTAATTCACATAAAATCGCGAAAAAAAAAGGTTCCATTTTCTTTTAAGTACTGAATTTAAGAAATAATAATTAAACAATAATCATACCGTAATTATTTTTACAAATTTTCGGCTTTAATTAAAGTTATTAAAATAAGGAGATTTTCTTTTACTGTATTTTATGATACTGGTAACAATTCAGGAGATCCAAACCTTTTCACATTTTTTACACTGATCTTCTATAGGACTAGATCAGCAATGTATGGCACCAACGCATTACTACGTCGTATATATCCACAGGCATATCTGACTTCAGTTGTCAACTTGACGTCAAGTGAACGATAGCTTAAGGATAAAAAATATCAAAATGGTGAAATGTGCGGTTACAATTTGCATGTCACGGTCTGAAAAGATTAATAAAGCAAGTGGTGTTACATTTCACAAGAAATTTAGCAAAATTTTCTTAAAATTATCCATAAAAAAACATTAAAAGACGAATTATATTTGTCAAACATTTTTTTGCCATCAGGGTTACCAGTAAAAACGATTTTGATTTTGCCAGACTGTTGGGAGTTTAGTGAATGACGAATGTATAATCCTGTAAGTCTAAATTATTATTATAGTCTGTTTGGTTTAAACATACTATGCAGTACCCAAACACTTACTAAATAGAAAAGTAACACATTCACGTGTATTTAGAAGGTTTTAACTTAATAAATCACCACTTCTTACAAAAAATAATAATTTTATTAGCAATGGTGCCGATTCTTTTGTCACAAAATTCTCTAAACTAGACTAAAAATCACCAAAATTTAGTTTATTCCTGTCAAACAACGATTTCCTATTCTGAAATTGACTAAAGTAACACAACTTATCTATATTTTAGTTTGACAGCACTAAGATGGTACTGAGTTTTTAATTTAGTGAAAATGGCTACTTTGCTAATCTGAATTTGACGTTTTTAAACTAAAATTTAGATTTTCTAACTAAATCTGACTATTTTTAATCGCGATTAAAAAGGTATGGAATAAAGGCTCCTCCAATCAAGCGCGACACGCGACGCGACACAAAGACACCGCGTGCCGCGCGACGAGCGGTCTCTTTATGTCACGTCGCGTGTCGCGCCAGTGTGTAGGAGCCTTAAAATTAGTTTTCATGAACTTAAATTCACACGGACACCTCGACTTCTGGTGCAAAAACGGTACTGTATATTTTTTTTCCTTTCTTTTGCTTATATCTCGAAAATGGTGCGTCCTATCGCAAAAAGAATGACAATTTTGACCCCCTTTGCAATCCACAAACCCCTAAATAGCAACATGTATGTAATATATTTTTTTAATTTACATACAAAAAGTAAAAAATACCATACTAAACACGTTGAGGTTGCCCTGATCATGCGCGCCTCCGGCTCTAAAAAAAATCATGGGGTACGGCAAACAAGTACATATATCGCGGCGAATCCAAAAGAAAAAAAAAATACCATATTTTTATTTCTTTTGGATTGTCAAATTCGATTTAGTTGTGTCGAAGTTATTATTAATTTAGAGAATTTTGTTTGCAGAATAGCTTTGATTCTCATAGCCAAAGTAAGGAATTTTTGTGATAGTTTAGTTAGTTTAGTTCGGTGTACAAGAGAATCGGCACCATTGTTCAAAATGGAATGATATTATTTCAATGTTTATGACAATCATTTATCCATACTAATATTATAAATGTGAAAGTAACGCTGAACTGATCGTCATGAAATTTGGCGCAGAGATATAGCCTGGGATGGAGAAGGATATAGGTTACCTTTTATGCGATAACCGACATCCACGCGGGCGGAGCCGCAAATGATAAATTATTTTTTAGTTCCTTTAGTCAATTTCAGAATAGGGAATCGTCGTTTGACAGGAATAAACTAAATTTTGATGTTTTTTAGTCTAGTTTAGAGAATTTTATAACAGAGCCGAAATATCGGGGACTCAAAACAATTAATAAACATGGTAAATATCCCGTTTGTTTTAATAATAATAGTTTAGAGAATTTTGTGACAAGAGAATCGGCACCAATAGTTATTTGACCCAATATTAATAGTTCTGAAATATAATATTTACGTTTACGCACATTTTTTTTTCTTCCTATATGTATCGAATTCTTCAATTTCTTTAAATCTTTAATCTATTGAAAGTTCCATAATACAATCTTTCATAGTAGGTAATTGACTCAATAAAAAATATCTTTATTCATTCTGGGGTAATTACGTTGATCGTTGGCAACTCTGGCTGTTTTTACGATGACAGTGTCTTGTCTCGTTCCAACGTAATTAGTTTGACGGAAGAAGAAATGAGACAAACAGGTTATTTTGACATTTTGACATAATTTATGTATCCGTTTCAAAGCTACGTCTTTAACTCGTAAGTGGTAACATTTTTCGGAAGTTTTTAGTAGGACGTTGCGCCTCTAGTATAATTATAAACTCATTGATTTTTTACATCTTCAGCAACACTAATATTACAACTCTCATTCATAGGTTCATATTGTATGTAGCATATCTAGCCACATTTTGGATGATAAGATAGGTGTGTAATGATATATGTTAGGTTATGTTAGGTTGGGTGGTGTAGGAGAAAGGCCATAACATTGCAGTTAGTAACTTTAAAATGACGTGCGTAAATGAAAAAAAAATATTTGTCGTTAAAAATGTCCAAGTTTCGAGGGTTTCCGAGATTCAGGCTTTTGTGGTTATATAGCTTATATGATGCATTCTATGATAGGGAAAGTTATAGTTGGAGAAAGCTTAAGAATAAGGAATAAAATAAAATAAACGGTTCAGCTCCATACAAAAAATATTAAATCGCAGATAACTTGTTAAATAATAGCTTTATCAAAAAAGTTCGAGTACATAAAATATTGCTAATAAGTAAAGGAATAAGCTGCCATCGTACTTTTTTCAAAATTAGGTACTTGATTTTTAAGCGACGCTAAGTCCATTGAGCTTCAATTTTAGCCCACCGTGCGCCGCCGCGCCTGTCCGCAGGACATTTCTTGTTCCTCCGTTCCTTAATGCGTTCTCGAGATATCATAAAAAAAGTCGTTCTATAATTATTATTTTTTCCTTATGAATATTATTTTTTGTGAATTTTTCGCCGTTTTAATAGTTATTCTGTTATTCGGGCCGAGACAAATCCAACAAATAAAAGATCATAAAAATCGGTCCAGTCGTTCTTGAGTTACAAATGGTATAACTAACCCGACTTTGTTTTATATAAATATTTAGATATCAAAAAGCATTGTATAATTGTATAAAACTATCAAACATACTAAAAATATATAAAAAATTATCAATGTTGATTAAAGTTATAGGTACAGAGTTAATAAAAAATCAAAAACATTTTTTTTATTTTACCTAATAAAAGCAGAAAATAGTGATATGTTAACGTCAGTACGTCGTCGTCGTCGTCATTACTTTCCCTGACCACTACGTTCGTTAGCGAGCGTCCAGAGTGACGGCGCGGCGGCGCACCGCGTATGGCGGATTGCGAAACGGATCTACACGTCGATACCTGTCCTTAGAGCATGCGGGAAAGTTGATGCGTGCGCGCGTTTAGTGTTACGTTTATTTTACATTCGTTTTAATCATGTCGATATCAAAATTCAAACGCTTACAATATTTAGAAAGAAGCAGTTTCTTTACTGATGATACCTATGAACGGTAGCCAGCACATTAAGTTACACAACCAGTCAAATTTTCTCGTTCGATTTTGAACTTAATCACCAATATTTTAAAGTTTAAAATCGTTTGGAGAAATTTGACAGTTTCGTGTAACTTGATGTGCTGGCCACTGTACATAGTTGTGCGAAAAAAAAAAAATATATATCTACAGAAAAAAGAAGCAGAAATTTTTCTTTTATTTTGTTCCATGCCAGCTTTATGAACCATTTATTTTTATGGTCACGGTGCCTGGACATCCAAATGAAAGGCTTTTCCATCACAACTGTGATAAAATATGCAGTAGGAAATTCTTCATTCAAATAAATTTGCGTCATTTCACTTTACTATCCGCGAGTAAAACTCTAAATACCTACGCGTATTGATGAGCGCATCCGCCAGTAGAATGTGCCGTGAAATGTGCGCGCCCGCTCGCACTCCGGACGAGTTCAAACGTATCGAATGCGTTGTTCATACCGCCTGCGCGGTGCGCCGTCACTCAGGACGCACACTTAGACGGACGTCCGCGACGGATGGTCCACGTGAGGGTCTGGTTTGGAAAATCAAAGAGCACCACTACATGGCGGAGACGCAGACCGTCCGTCGAAGAAAATGGTAAGCCGTTTAGGTCTTATGAACTGCTGTAAAACTGGTTACGGCTTTACGAGTTCCTATAGTTCTCAAACGCACTGGTCGAAAGATCTATGAAAATAGCAACGCAAATGATAACATGAGTGTTTCATCGACAGTTGTTTCATTAACAGTAGCGCACTACTTTCAGACCAGGACCAGCCGGTCTAGAAATGACAGGCCAGTCACACGGCAACCTACGTTATCCAGGTGCTGAATCTTCCGTTCAAACTTGACGTAACCTAAAATCTGCAGCATTACATTTTGGCGTTGTCTTCCTGGCCCAGCGCAGACCGCTGCGTGGTATGTCTAGAGTGCGTGGAGAACATGGAATATCTGGAGGGCGTAGAGAACGTGGAGTGTCTGGAGAACCCGGAGTGCCTCAAGAGCGTGGAGAACGCGGAGTGCATGGAGTGCGCTCGGTACTGCGGGTGTAGCGCGTCGGCATCAGAGTGCATCTTCTTCGGCTTTTCGCGCAGCCACGTCTGGTGCACCAGCTCGGGCGTGGGTGGCTGCCGCACTGGCTGCATCGACGCCAACCGAAGGTGCTTGTACAGCGGGATCTGCAACGCATTAATATTATTTGGACTGGCTAGTACAAGTCCACAATTTTTATTTCACTCCATCTCTATTTAGCAGCCTGTTCCGTGCCGAGTTGGTAAAACAGAACATTACGCAAAAACAACTTGCAGTATTTTTATAACTTCCGCTCTGTAGGTACGCTTCTCGCAAGGATACATGTACTGACCATAGGCAGCGAGACGTTGAGCTGGATCCTATCCTGCTGGTCAGGCCAACGTGGCAGAGAGGAATACTGTCCCAGCAGTGGCTTAATGGGCGGCTCGCCGAAGACCTTGTCCCGGAGCTCGATCTCCGTGATGTCGCGCAGCTTGTCCACGACCTTCTGTCCCGGCACGTAGCGCGACACGACTCCTCCGCGCCACACCTGCAACCATTTAACAACGAATCCACATCCACATTTACAGTCCCGTTATTGAATAGTATATAATAATTAATATCTCATCCGATTGAACTGTTTGCCTTGAATGTAGTGAAGCTGGCGACTTTCTGAACATCTGGTGGGAAGCGGGTGACCTGCAGGCACCAACGCACGAAGCTGCCCAACGTCTGCAGGTATTCCCCAGACAGTCGCCACACTCGGGCGCTGTAGTCTGCACTTCCACTGCGCATATACCAAGAAAAACACCCGATATTAAGGGATGGCTGCCGAAGCTAACGGGAGAAAAAGGCAATCTGTGTATGTAAGAAGAGACTGCCTTTGCAAAAAAATACTGTTTTCAAATCAAAATCAAATAATTTATTTGCATCATACGTGTTAAAAAGGTTTACAATTATAAAAGGTAGAATGAGCAGAATGAGTGTGTGAGGGTGTGTGTGTGTGTGTGGTTGGATGGGTAATAAGCAGAATGAGGGCTAACAGCAACAGTATTTTGAAAGTATTACCTGAAAAACACGATGCACCTATAATAAGGCACGCTGTCCGGCTGCATGTGCGGCAGGGATGATTTTTAATGATTATTGTGTACTTAACACATTGACTGCCACCGCGGTCACCGGTGACCGCTAACAATAGTTTTTCTATTGTGTCTGTTGTCTGGCAATCAAAGCCTTAATTAATTAATTAATTGATAAATACTAACCCTTAGTTGATAAGTTCTTTGTGCTACTAACCATTGGACCAATGTTGTCAAATAAAATAAAATATATTATAATTTATTAATATTTTTATGTTTTTAACATATCTCGGGATCCTGGCGTCCCGGGCCTTTGGAAGGCGTACGAGGGGCCGAAGCCAACTCGCAGAGGCCCGTTACACGCTTGTAATGAAATGAGGCACTACATAACCGACGATTATCCCTGTACGCACTATGCAAGTGCACCCAAGGACAAACCCCGGTTGGTGTAGGACTATTGCAGGATATGGAAACAAAAATATTGAACTATAGGTTTTGGGTGGTTAAAATGGACTGGTTACTTAAACTATCGAAGGACTATGGCCCCTGCCTGATCAATGTTTTATTATACACGGATAAAATGGCAGGGGGGGGTGACTTGCACACTCAATAATGGGCCCCCGAAAACGGTCGCTAGCACATAGTGACGTAGCAGCAAGGGGGCAACATGTCCTGAGGTGCTCGAGGAGTGGAGAGGTATTCCACGGCTCTCAGAACAATCCCAGAGCCCGGAAGATGGTTAAGATCCCTACAAGCACTTACTGGAATACTTCCTTCCTCCGAGCACGTTTGCTCTTGCGAATCTCCACTCAAGCCGACCAATAAAGGCAAGAATGAGTTGGGAGCTCAGTTCCTTGTCAGTGTTCACTCCAGCCGGCCAATAAAGGCAAGCCAGAGATGAGGAACATGACTTCTTCCAGGAGATAGGGTCCGTGGGGTCGCAACTGCCCAACAGCTCGCCACATGCTGCCCTGCGGGTTTCTGTATCTTTTTTGGTCTGGCTCCTCACCCTAGACATGTTCCGGCAAAGTAAACTCTACCGGCACAGACCCAGAGTTCGGAGTGCGCAAGCCCCACCACGACGCCAACGTAGAGATACGGCGGTGGGGTTATTATTATTATTATTATAACCTAATGAGGTGTCTAATGAGGTCATTTAAATAAATTACTAATCGTACTAACTTCTGAAAATGAGACTTACGTCAATACGAGTTTGAGTTCGTCGATGTAGACTATGGTTGTGACAGAGCGCAGATGTGCGCGGTAGCTATTGAGCAGCAGCGGCAGCGGCTGGTGGCGCATGCTGCGCTTGGCGCGGCCCTCGATGCGGTCGCGCCACAGGAACGGGAACATCAGGCGCAGCCGCGGCATGTTTACATGAACCTACATCACATTTCATTTATGACCTATTTAATCATTATTACCTCTTTGCGGGAATTGCATCCTACTTAAGATACTCTTTTATTTGTCAATGCATTACTGTGATAACTTTCTTTAAATAGCAGAATTCGTAAGTTACATTTATAAATAAAGTAAAGAAACTCACCTGATCGTTTGTGAGGAAGTTGCTAATGAGCCACACTTTGATGTATCCCATAACAGTACCAGTAAAGAGGAACTCATTGTCGATGTCGGTGGCGAAGGATGATACGTAGTCACCTGCCGTGTGGATGGCCTGGAACGAGCTCAGGTAGCCTCCCGCCGAGTGGTCCGACCAGCACTGCACAAGACCATTCTCCAGAGCGAGAAGGAGGGAAGCTAGAATATGTTTTCTTCTTTAACTAGACCAGTTCATTTCAATTCAGCGGCGCCGCTGAGGCGCCGCGTCCGCCACGCAGACACAATGCATGGCTTCTCTACAAATGTCTATGTGTTACTTCTACTATAACTACATAGTACATCGCTCGATGGGTTTGGGTTGTGGAAGTCTTCCACAGGAAAGAAGCGATATTTTGTAATTGATTGGAAGCGTTGTGTTGACCTGCGGTGCAGAAAATCTGCAAGATACTTTAATACAACTCCGTATTAAGTATGAGAATACTGCTTGCGTCAGAATATCGTGTCGTACTGACCGACGCTCATGAGTTGTGGTCGCGTATGCAAGAAGATCATGGCTTGCGCAGCGAGGTGGCGCATGACCTGAGCGCGCGGCGGCATGCTCAAGGCCGTCGAGGACAAGCATCGCACCGCCGCCTTCTTGATGGCCAACTCTGGGTCTAGTACCTTCTCGGCAGCTGCCGTACTGTGGATAACAAGAGCAAGCAATATTTCTTGAAGATAATGATTTAGTAACATTATTCTAAGTTGACTATTACTCGTTTTCTTGTAAAGCTTACATTTCTGTGATATTTTTTCTTTTAACTTCGTTATATACCTACTAGGCTACTACGGCCGTGAATTTTTTCACACTTGGCTTTAAAAAATTGGCACTATGTAGCTTAATATTACGCAGAAGGATCCCTTAATCGAAAAATAGTTTCCACAAACCCGCATTATTTCTCAGCGGCCTATCCAAAGAAACTCGCACGGCCCCACACCATGCATGGTGTGGGGCCGTATCTTTGGATAGGCTGCTATATATATTGTTAGGAATCAGAAGCAGACGTGTTTTAAAAAAAACAACACGGTATATGAAATCACAAGTATATTCAATTAATATTAACACACACGTTTTTAAACTATTAGAACCGTTAATTTTCTTACGCAAGGAACCAAATTATAACAACTAAAATAAACATGAAACACCACTGGTGATAACTAATAGATTTATCCTCTAATTATCTAGTTCAATCGAATATAACAACAATAAGACAATATTAAAAGACTTACAGCCCTTTGAGCGATATTGCCGCCACTAGTGACACCCGACAAATGAGCTGAATAACTTTTTTTTTTTTTTTATCTATGGTATGTCAGAGTGTAACCACTAAGGTTCCGACTCTTTAACCGGACTTTCCTGTGGTTGCCTTAAGCTCCTAACGAAACTTAATGCCTCCAGCCAGGGCGTAAAAAACTACAAACTAAACGACTGCTGCTCGCTAAGGGCACCCCCTGTGGGGTACGAACCTCGGCTTAGGGCAGCTGAGTCGGAGGGAGGGTGGCAAGGGACCGACGGTGGCTGGATAAAATCAGTGTTTTGATTATTATCGTGGGGAGTTTGGATTACATGCTGCTCAGCTAAAACGCGTGCTGGCGCTTCACTTACAGTCAAGGGTCGGGGAGGATGCTGAATAACGGTGCGCGCGCTCCTTTTATACTAGATTGGAAATAGTCACAGGGTTTTTCCTAATAATATATTTTTAGAATAAAAAAATATATATCAGCCTCACTTTACATGTAGGTGAGGTACCCTATAAAAAAAACTGATTTAATATTTAACCACTTTGTCGGCGTGATTAAAATCCATGCTAAATTGCAACTTTCTAGTACTAAGAATCTCTGAGCTAAGCCGCGGACAGACAGACAGACAGACGGACATGGCGAAACTATAATGGTTCCTTGTTGAATACGGAACCCTAAAAAGCATCTGCAGACACGATCCTCATATTTGTAAAGTTTATGGGCAAAAAGATATTTCATGTACATATTTTTAAATATTACCCACGTGGGTTTCCGGATGGTAGACGCAAAGTAAGAAGCTCTTGCACTAGTTCCCTTGGAGCTCATGACGAGCTTGGGACCTTTACGCCTGTAGTTAATCTTGATGCACAAAGTTGGCTCCGTGCACGAAAACGACCTGGATGTCACACAAATTATAATTATGATTCTGACGAGTTCCATTGTACATTTTCAGCTTACCAGGAATGTTTCATGTGTTGAACTGCTTTAACCTGTAAGGTTGGCCGGTTTCAAGCCTCCACATCACAAGTTCTGAGTTGTAGCTGGCTGTGGCCAGTGTGAGAGGGTGGCGCATGGCAGCTGCCAGCACGTCGTCCGTGTGACGAGTCTCCCAGCTCTTGCCCGTCGTCGACATACCAGTGTCCTCGAACTCCACTACGTGGTAGTTCCGACCCACTGCGAGAATCCTAATTGAAAAAGTGGCCGAGTCTTAGGCCCGTATTACAGAACCTCACTCAAAACTCAAGCATTACTTAAAACCCGTTTAAAGCCATTTGATTGGTTGAAATTAGTTTTAAGTAATGCTTGAGTCTTGAGTAAGGTACTGTAATACGGGCCTTAGTGTCGTATTACAGAACGTCACTCAAAACTCAAGCATTACTTAAAACTAGTTTCAACCAATCAAATGGCTTGAATCTAGTTTTAAGTTGAGTATTGAGTGATGTTCTGTAATACGGGCGTTAGTATTTAAAATGATTTATAACAACAGGTCTACAGCACCACCTAGCCCAAATCACAACATTTTTGTTGTGATTTGGGTTATGTGGTGCTCGGCCACTTTCAAATCATAGCAAATCGTAGTGATGCCACTACCGAGTTCGTGAAGGTGCGTTCGGAAAGCTGTTCTCCATATTAAATCAGCTCATTTGAACTACTGGAGGGTTATAAAGTATGATTGAAATTTCGAGACCTGCTTTCCACCCAGAAGCAGTTGGTGACTACGCACATGTGCTCGATGCACATCACTCTCAGACACACGCCCGTGTTGAAGTTCCACACCTAGACCACGTGAATGAAGACAATAAGAGTAGAGTATTATTATATTTACTATTGAATTATTAAAAACCGGTCAAGGGCGAGTCGGACTCGCGCACCGAGGGTTCCGTACCATCATATATAGCTTCTTAAGCTTCATTCGTATAAGTAGGACCTAAATAGTTATGTGCCCAGAAAAACTACAACTGTGCTTCACCCAAAGCAACCTGCGAGTAGGTAGGAAAGAGGATATTTTGGTTGTGAACCGCGAAATGTTTTTAAATTTTCATCGGCGAGGCCTTTATTCGTCAGTTAATTTTAACACTGCGGTGTAGAATATTGCAGTTTTAGGTCATAAATCATTTATTTATTTGCAAACATGGGTAAGAGATACATAGATATTCTTCCTTATAATACAGTTCTCCATGTTTTACCATCACATGAGTATAGAAATAGTGTAAACAATTTAAAAATATCAATAATATCAACTAAATTCAATTAATCACAATGTTAAGACAACAAAAAAATCTAAAATAAATCAATAATACCTAAATAATAATAAATTATACAAAATACCTACCAATTAAATTCAGAATAAGCAATATTAATTAAGTTCAGAATAATAAATATTAATTAAGTTCAGAATAATAAATAACAAATGATTTTGTCAGCGCCATCTATTGACAGATAAAGGAACTAATTTAATTTTTGTTGATTTCTGAAAAAGTGTGCTATTGAGAGACATAGTTTTATTTTTCCTGTAATCTTAACATAAGCTTCTATCACATAGAATATTTTCAGATTTTTCTCTATGCAAACTTCGGAGATAAGGGGGGAACGGTATTTGTTTTTACATTTTTCATCAAAAGTCGAAAACTATGCGGCCTAAAGAAAAAAGAAAAATGTTAGAGATTGTGCAAACAGCGCTCTTTCATATGGTACCCCACATGCCCTAGTAGCGGTATTTCAAATTTTTAAGACCACCTTTCAGTCCCTGTTGCAAAAAAATTTACAAACACGAGGATGCTACCTTGTTTAGTTTAGGAGTTCGTATGGCCACCTTCCGGCTCCATTACCAGACCCTGAACACCATTTAATGTAGGTAAAGCACTTGTCAAGGCAAATCTAATGAAACCACGCACGACGAGGCTATCTGTTTTACTTGAGGAGTTCCAGTGACCACCGGCTTCATCATCTAACCCTGAACACTACCTAGTGTAATAGAACTTGTCAATCCATAACCAATGAGTCCAAACGCGATTGTGCTACCTTGTTTGATTGAGGAGTGTTCCTAAGGCCTACCATCCTACCTTCCGGCTCCATTATCAGACCAGCTCCGTGTTATGATATTTTTGCATTGTCACCAATGTTATATATAATATATATTTATGCCAAGTTTTAGCTGAATAGGATGCCAGGAAGTGCTTGAAAAATTGATTACAATAGGAATTAGAAACATACGAACGATCTAATATAATAAAGCTTGTGTGCTTTTTCTCAGAACACCTCGGATAGATTTTGAAGAAATTTGGTTTACAGACTAATATAAGACCAAAGAAAATAATGCACTGTGTGTCCATTCTGGGCAGCACTTGGTCCAACTCCAATATTTGGATGGTCAATGTCCTTTATTGAAAAAGATACTTTAAAGTTGAAAGAAAGTAGATTATTTCAATACTTTACAACTACTCGTACGAGTGGACACTCGTACAGTGTGCAAAGGACCATGACCAAGTAACAAATTACCAAAGAATTTGCCAACCGGAAGATAGTGAAGATTTATTTTGGTCACAAATTAAACGTACAAAACTAACATAAATAATTAACTATCTCAATCTGAATAATAAATAAACAATAATCAATACATATATAAATGCGTATGTAAGTAAGTAACTGTCCGTCTGTTAATTACCTTTTCACGCTTTAACGGCTGAACGGATTTCGATGAAATTTGGCACCCGGGTAGACCATGATCTAGGTTAGGACATAGCATACTATTTAGGTATCACACAGTCGAAGCCGCGGGCAGAAGCCAGTGTCTTATAAATAAAAAAAAGTCAAATAACCTAATTGTGTTAGAAAAGCACAGCATGCACTACATTATGCGCAGATACGCATAATGTAGTGCATGCTGTGCTTTTCTATAAGAAATGAGGCGCTTAGAATTAAGTTTGCAATGTACTATTTGTGAAGCAATAGTGTACTCATTGTTGAAGAGCCTAATAAATAAATAACTTTCGGGACAGAAAGGTAATATCTATAGTACAGTCCTAAACTGCCTCGCCTTTTCAACTCTAAACATATTATAAGTCTTGGAGCCCTCCAGGTCGCACATGAGTAGTGAGTCGAGGCAGGTGGCACAGGAGACCACGCAGTGCAGCGACTCGTAGAATGACACCTGCCGCACCCACTCCGAATGCACGCACACCAGGTCTCTCAGACGAAGCTCTGGCAACATGCGGGGCTGCAACAACGAACTCAGGTGTTAAGGGTGGAACACTTAAGACTCCCACTATACAATCACACGAAATACCACACCACATTAGCCAACTTTAGTAGTTATTAGATAATTTAGTGATTACCGTCTTCTGCAGGTCGACATGTCGAAGCTTTTTCAAAGCCTGCCCAGCATCGCTCTTGAAGGGGCCGCGCAGCTCCGCCGAGAACAACAGCACCCGCACGTTGCCGCCCACGTCTCCGCAGATCAGCTTGCACTGATCCACATCTTCCTTATGGAAGTAATAGGACATGGTGCAGATCTAAGAAATGCTAATGTTTATTGTAACCGATGGCGCAAAATACTACAAGAAGAGAGGATGAAACCCTAAGTATTAAGTTATAGTTGTTTGCCTAGTTTTAATTGAGTCTATCTACCTTGCGTCAAACGTGTATGGTGACGTGGCACATCTCACACTCTGTTTGTCTTAAACTATGAAAGCTCACACAACTATCAACTGTTCGCACGGTTGTCCCGTAAACTGCCTTAGGAAATCCAGGAATAAAAAAAATCGATAGATTTTCTTGCCATATACTCCCAGCTGGAAATTATGATTTTTAGAACAAAGGTCTTGGCAGTGCAGTCGTAGAAGCGCAGGTCCCGCTCCGTGGAGCTGGTGACTATGATGTTCACGTCCGGCATGCACACCATGTCCGTTACCCACGTGGTGCGGACCTTCAGGTGGGCTGTGGAAAGAAGTCATCCGATCACAAAAGTAGGTACTAACTTAAAGATAGCAAACAGATTACTATTCGTTTAACATTATTTGCCAAATACTATCACTGTGAAACATGGTATAATTATTATAGACTTAGCTTTTTAATAATTAAGTATAATAAACTAATAATATAATTAATAACTAATTAATTAAACTATATCATTAATTATTTTTTTCTTCTTTAAAATCGGCGGACCAAATACACTCCCCTGTGGTACGCCGCTTAAACCGATCGGTATACATAAGTAAAGTAAAGTAAGCAGAAACACGTAAGAACATTTGAATTTTACGGGCAATACGTCAAAATTATTCATGCTGGGCCAACAGATTGTATATTATGGTAATGCTACTAACGGCTAGAGGAGTAAGCAGTCCTCAACAGCTTCATGTCGAGCGACCACCAGTTGATCATGCCTTCACGGCTTGCCGTTACATATGAGGCTTGCATCGGGTCTGTAGTGCGATCCTGTGTGCAATGATATCTGAATACTAACATTCATAGCAATCAACAATGCTGGGGAAACATTTTATATATGAGAGAATAACCTTAAACTTTATTGCTAAAAACGATTACAAAGGTTTTACATTGGCCCCAAACTAGGCAAGCCTGTATCTTGGGCACTAATATGGAGGGTTTACCATTTAAACATTATTTTAAAAACATGTTCATATTAAGACTAAAATATATGTTTGCTTCAAATTCCAAAAAATATAAATAAACTAAACTAAATAAAAATGGCGATGGGAGGAGCAGCGTCCTACTAACAATTTCAGAAAAACGTAATCACTTACGAGTTAAAGTCGTAGTTTTGAAACGAATACATAAATTACGTTAATCTGTCAAAATAATCTGTTTGTCTCATTTCTTCTTCAGTCAAACTAATTACGTTGGAAGGAGACAAGACATTGTCATCGGAAAAACGGCCAGAGTTACCAATGATCAACGTAATTACCCCAGAATGAATGAAGGTATTTATTGAATCAATTATCTACTATGATGAAAAGTTGTGGAATTTTCAATAGAAAAGATTGAAAGAAATTGAAGGATTTGGTACATACAGCGTGTTACGGAAAGGGTATATACATATCAAAGGCACGGATTCTTTTGGTGATAACAAACTACAGGGCAATATTTTTAAAACCTATACCTACATAAATAAAAAGTTAAGAAACATTTAACTAAAAATCAAATGTTTCCAATTGAATTCTACACATCACTAGACCAAGTCAGCTGATCGGTGTCAATAAACTACACACAAAGAAACGGCGCTAACACGTTTGTTATGATTTAAATTTAATAAACTATCGAAATAAAAAAAATATATTAAGCATTTTCTAGTTAGTGCTTTTGAGCTGAAATTTTGTACAGAGATTCTGAACCAGATACACTCTTCACCCCGTTTGTATGAATATACCCTTTCCGTAACACGCTGTATAGGAAGAAGAAAAAATGTGCGTAAACGTAAATATTGTTAGAGGAAATTAAGGCATTTGACTTAGTAATAAATAAAGATTCAGAGTAACAAACGTCTATATAATTTAAATAAGAAAAATTACAGAAACAAGATCTTTGACACAAACGTAAAAGAACATATTATTTTAAAATATTAGCATAGACAAACGTGGGGCAGAATTATGGTCATCCAACACCTTCGCCTAATGTGCACCCATGTGGCTGAACCAGGTCACTATCCACACATGAGTGTTGCACAGTGTCTTGCAAATTTCACCTTAGACAGTGGCTTTGTCATAATATCAGCTAGCTGAGTCTCTGTTGGGCAGTAGCTGACATTAACCAGTCCTTTCACGAATTGTTCGTGGATAAAATGATATCGCACATCTATGTGCTTCGATCTCTTGTTGAAGGAGCCAGACTTAATTAGTTGTATTGAACTTTGGTTGTCAACATGTAAGTGTATTTTCAAGTCCAAGTCTGTAATTTCCTTCAGCAGGAAATTGAGGTACATTGCCTCTTTACAGCAGTCTGCAGCCGATATGTACTCTGCCTCGGTCGATGACAGAGCGACGATTGGCTGTCTTTTGGATCCCCATGTTATAGGTCCATTAGCTATCATAAAAACGCTGCCAGATGTGCTTCGTCTTGTCAGTGGATCTCCAGCATAATCAGAGTCAGTGTAAGCATCAATTCTTTCAATTCAATCTTTAGTGCCAATCAAATATTTAAATATTTTCTTCACTTTCGTGACATCTTCTTTGCTGGGATTTTCAACTTTTCTGCTGACTTGGTTAACAGCTTGGGCGATGTCTGGTCTTGTTCGAGTGGACAAATACAGTAAACTTCCCACTGCTTCCCTATAAGGGTATTCCTTCTCCTGGGGAGTTTCCTGTGTCACCTTTGCATCGTTACTTCCAGGCGTCTCACAAGGTTTAGCGTTTTCCATACTATACTTTTTCAGCATGTCATTTATATAATTCTTTTGAGTCCACTTAATTCCTTCTTTACAATTATTTATTTCTATACCCAGATAAGTTTATGGATTTTATTTTTTTTTATTTCGAATTTTGTTTCAAGTTTTGACAGTATATGTTCTATCTCTTTCTTGTCTTTACCGATGACTAGTCCATCATCAACGAATAAAGCAATAATAATGGTCTTATCTTTGTAAATAAAAACGCATCTGTCAGTCTTGATTATCTTCACGGGTAAAAGTTTTATTCCATGTGAATGGTGCTTGTTTTAAACCATACAATTACTTTTTCAGTCGGCATACTTTATTAGTAGTATCACAGGTAATTTTATAGCCAACAGGGCCTCAAGTCTGCTATTACAATAGTGTCAGAATGGTCTCTTCATTGTGAGTTTTTGACAGATTTGCCATACAAACACTGTCAAATACTCACAATGGCGAGACCATTCTGACACTATTGTAATAGCAGACTTGAGGCCCTGGCACTTTCATGTAAACTTCATCTGTCAGTTCGCCGTACAAGAAAGCGGTTTTAACGTCAAAAGTCAAGAAATGATAATTTTTAGATGCGGCAATTGCTAATAAGGTCTTAAGAACAGACTGACTTACAACTGGACTATATATTTCTTCAAAATCCAAGTTGCCTTTCTGCTCACTGCCGCGTACGACTAATCTGGCCTTGTAAGTTCCGTCATCTTTTATTCGAAATACCCATTTGTTAGACAATACTTTGTGTCCTTTGGCTTCTTATTTATCAACTAGTATCCAAGTATTATTTTTCTCGAGCGATTTCATTTCAGATTGTATTGCCTTCTCCCAATTTTCTTTATCGTTGCCTGATACAGCTTCTTGAAAAGTAAGTAAACAGTCATTACTGTTCTCAGATATCAGCATATTTACACAACTGTTTACAGTTCCTAGCTCATAGTCTTTAGTCCAAGCTGGTAACCTTCTTTCTCTTTTTGTTTTTTCACTTGTTGTGTGTAATTCATTTTCAATTTGCATGGACTGTAACGAGTCGTAAGTAGATGGAGTTGGTTCCTGAAAAGGTAATTGATCGTCGATTTTTTTTTCTTGTAATTCAATTCCAATTTGTTCTTTTTTTCAGGATCTAGTTGTTCCGATTGGAAATCTTTGTATTCGACCGCAGGATTCTTGTCAAAATGCATCTTTTCGATTATTTTTACATCTCTGCTAATGATTACGAGTACATCTTTCTTTTCCGGTATATATATTCTGAAGGCTTTTGCGTTTATTGCGTAGCCCAGAAATACACCTTCCGTAGCTTTCGGAGACAGTTTTCCTTTACGCCTTTTGTTGAGAAGGAATGCTTTACTACCAAAAACATGTAGGTGGTTTCCACATGGTGTTTTTCCAACCCACTTTTCGTATGGTGTGCTACCATTTAGCGCCTTTGCTGGGCTTCTGTTAATAAGGTAGTTTGCAGTGTTCACTGCCTCTGCCCATAAGCTTGGAGGAGCGTTGGAATCAATCATTAAGCATCTCGCTTTATCCATTAGCGATCTGTTCTTTATTTCGCTAACTCCGTTTTGCTGCGTTGTATATGGTGCTGTCATTCTTCGTTTTACGCCATTTTCTTTTAGGAACTTATCGAACTCTTTGTTCCTGTACTCACCACCATTATCGGACTGCAGGTTTTGTATTTTCCTTTTTTTAAACATTTCCACTCTGGATTTATATTCTTTGAACTTTTCAAGTACGTCATTTTTATTTTTAATGAAATAAATGGAGCAATATCTCGTATAATCATCAACGAATGTCACATAATAGCGTGATCCGCCCAGTGATTCTACTTCGAATGGCCCACATACATCACTGTGGATGATTTCCAATGGCTCACTTGAGATACGACCATGGCTTGTAAATGGTAGGGCTGCCATTTTGCCTTTTATGCATGTTTCGCACGTATCCAACTTCACTTGTTCTAACACTAGCCCTCGCATCATCTGTTTATCAACCATCATCTTCAGATCTTTTTCGTTAATGTAGTAGTATGTAGTAGTCTTATTTTCATTTGTAGGAGCCCAATTTGATGTCTCGCATTGTTCAAAATCCAGGTAGTATAGTCCGTTTTTTCTTTCTGCACTAAGAATATTTTTTTTCTTTTCCATGATGTTGGCTTTTTCTTTTGTGAATAATATCGAAGCCATTATCAGTTATTTTGCTGACCGACATGAGATTTGTCGATGTTTCGGGTACATATAGTGTATCATTTAGGTTATAATCTTGGTTCTCCTTGCAGACCACTACTTTCCCTTTTCCTTCAACTTGGGTAGTATATTTGTCTGAAGCCAATTTTAGTGTGTCTGATGTGGATTTTATGTTTAAAACATACTTTTTTCCGCCGTCATATGAGAAGTGCAGCCACTATCCAAACACCACATTCCTTCTTTAATATTGGAGTTGACTAATGTTAAACATACATTAAAATTCTTTTCTGGCTTCTCAAGCTTCTTGTTGTTTGAAGAATTCTGTTTCTTCTTTGACCAACATGCTTCAGTGGAATGACCCTTTTTATTGCAATTTTTGCATGATATAGAATTATTAAACTACTTTTTCTGCTTGACATACAATGCCTCTGAACTTTGACCTTGCTGTCTTGCATCATTTTCATCGATAATTTTTATCTTTAAGTCTTCGGGTCTTGGCAGAATATCTCTGGCCTCCATTGCTATACGGAAACTTTCGAAGGTAGTTGGCAAACTGTAAAGCATCATTATGCTAAGCAGCTCTGAATTTATTTTTACATCCATGTCTTCCCACTTTCCTACCACATCCATAAAGTGGTTCAAATGGTCTCTAACATCTTCTTGTGGACCCATTTTGTTTATTACTCAACAATGTTGCTTTTCTGGCAGGTCCAGTACTTTGATGTATAGATTTTAATTTGTTCCATACCTCTTTAGACGTGTTACCTTTTATCTGTTTGAGTTCAGCAGGAGACATCAGAAAAAGTAACTCAGATCTGGCCTTCAAATCTTGCTTTTTGAAATAGACTATCTCTTCAGCACTGGCGGTCGCCGCCAGCTTAGTGTCACCGCTCGCGTATTCCCATAGCTCACATTTAATGAGAACAGCCTGCGCTTGTAGGCTCCAGGTGTCGTAATTACTTTTTGTTAGCAGTTCTATGTATCGAGATGTCGACGCCATTTTTTCGTCACTTCGCGTTTTTTCTCCGGCAAATTTTATGAACTACATTTATTTTATCATTAATCTAACAAGCACGCTCTGCTACCACTGTTACGAGGAAATTATGGCATTTGACTTAGTAATAAAGTAATAAATAAAGATTCAGAGTAACAAACGTCTATATAATTTAAATAAGAAAAATTACAGAAACAAGATCTTTGACACAAACGTAAAAGAACATGTTATTTTAAAATATTAACATAGACAAACGTGGGGCAGCATTATGGTCATCCAACAAATATTATATTTCAAAACTATTAAGATTGTGTCAAATAACTATTGTTTAAAATGAAAAAATATTATTTCAATGTTTATGAAAAATAGTAAAATAATACCATTGTTCAAATCAGGTAGTACATCAGACCCCACAAATTATAGACCTATTTCAGTACTACCTACCTTTAGTAAAATTTTTGAGAAATTAATGTTAGACCAATTGCAAAGATTTTTTAATAAAAATAAATTATTACACAGTAAACAGTTCGGTTTTACAAGGGGTCGTTCAACTACTGATGCCGGTGTTGAACTTTTAGGACATATTTATAATGCATGGGAAGATAAATGTGATGCCTTGGGCATCTTTTGTGATTTGTCCAAGGCATTCGATTGTGTTCTTCATGAAACGTTAATCAGGAAACTCCGCCACTACGGGATCCGGAACACCGCTCTGTATCTTCTTGCTTCATACTTGAGTAATAGGTTTCAGAGCGTTGACGTTAATGGGAAAAGATCTCCCGGATCTTTAGTAACAATGGGAGTCCCACAGGGCTCAATTCTTGGTCCTTTTTTGTTTCTTATTTATATTAATGACTTGCCTTACCTCATAAAGGATAATCATGAAATAGTGTTGTTTGCGGATGACACTTCACTTTTGTTTAAACTCAAACGTCAGGAGCTGGTTACTGACGATGTAAATAGCGCGATCTCAAAAGTAGTTCATTGGTTCAATGTTAATAATTTACTTCTTAATGAAAAAAAAACCAAATGCATTAAGTTTACGCTACCTTACGTTAGGCAGGTGAAAAATAATGTGTTGATAAAGGGCGAAGAATTGAATCCTGAAGATAGCACAGTATTCTTGGGCTTAACTTTGGATGCTAAGCTTCAGTGGGGCCCGCATATAGATAAATTGTCTAAGAAGCTGAGCTCCGCAGCATACGCTGTTAGAAAAATTCGTAATTTAACTGACATAGAGACAGCCCGTTTAGTGTACTTTAGTTATTTTCATAGTGTAATGTCGTACGGTATTCTGTTGTGGGGAAATGCCGCCGACATTCAGTCTATCTTTGTTTTGCAGAAAAGAGCTGTTCGATCAATTTATAAATTAAGTTCGAGACACTCTCTCAGAGAGAAATTTAAGGAAATTAATGTTATGACTGTGCCTTCTCAGTATATTTTTGAAAATCTTTTATATGCCCATAAAAACATAAAATTGTTTAAAAAATACAGTGATATCCATAATATAAATACTAGGAACAAACACATGTATGTTTTACCTAAAACACGGCTCAAGAAAATAGGTGGTTCGTTCAGATGTCAATGTATACGCTTTTATAATAAACTTCCAAGCCACGTTCAAGATCTAAGCATTAATCAATTCAAATCATTCATTAAACTTAAGTTGTGTCAGAAAGCCTTTTACACCATTAAAGATTATATTGAGGACAAAAAGGCTTGGGATTGAGCTGCTCTAAATTTTATATATTGAAACTTTTTTTAAGCTATTGCATAGCTTCTATCGCGGGCCTTGAGCGCGGGGACCGAATCCAGAAATTCCGTAACGATAAAACCTCACGCTCCCCACTCCGACGGTTTTACTACACCAGTACCCTCTAGTGATCTAATAATTTCTGGCAGTTCTTTTTTCTGTGTACTGCGTATTTTATTCTTATAAATATTAGTTTATAAAATTATGATCTTCACAAAAAGTGATTGTTGATAGTAGGGTTAGAACTCACGACCAGTCGATTACGAGTACATTCAGTTCCCCTATTGCACCGCAAGGCTACAATGACTTAATTAAAGCTTGCCAAATAGTTGATACCATTCCAGTTGAACAATTTTTAAATTTGACTATACTCCATTTATAATAGCATTAGACAGAAGTTAAAAAAGGTTATTTTTGATGCACACTTTATAACAAAAGTACAATAAACTTGTTATAGTTACGATTGACGCCAAATCGATTAAAATGAATTTATATATCAGCTATCACACTTAATTGTAATCATTTAAAAAAACAACCATATGAAATTAAGTAGCTTTCATTTAGATATATTATTTCATTCCAATTTAAAATTACAGTGCCTATGCTAAAAACCTAAAAGAAGCAGGAGTCAACAATACTGCAACGCTTTTTGATTCACTATAATCCTACCAAATCTAAAATATTACTTAATCCCTTCATAAGCTGTGACAGCCGGGGATTTCTAATTTTACTGGTTTATGTCGTCTGTGAAATTGACTTGACAATGTTCTAAGATTGTCATGTATGTCATTTAATTGTGAATACTTTGATTGTTATTGTTTAATTTTCGTGATTTTGTTGTTATTTATTAAAATAATAAATAATATTTAGTTATTTCTTTATTATTGTATTGTTATCAGTGTTGTCATTGGGTTATTTTTACAAAACGTTACTTTTTTTTTGAGCTATGAGTGATCCCGGTGCGGGACCGAGTGGCTTACAACATATAAGTGCTGAGTCTGACCAAAGCCAACGGCGAAAAAAACGTGGTCCAAAAGTTGACTCCGACGAAATAATAATGTCTCCCAAAAAAAAAGAGAACGCTGCGTGCTGTAGAAAAACAACCTGTGATAAATATTTTTAAGCAATTGGAGTCCTGGCCTGCAGATACTCCTCATTATAGGACTGAGATGATAAACAAAATCGCAGAAGTTGCCGGTAAGGATGATTAATAAAATGATTACTATAAAAATATTTGAAACTAACATGCATTGTGATAAAATGTATTATATTTTAGAAACTCCGCACATGATTTTATTATTTACAGGCGTATCTCGGGCTACTCTGTCCAATATTCTCAAAGAGTACAACATAAAAAGTCGCCTGCAATCTCCCCCTCCCCAACAGAAGCACATGAAACGTGATGATTTGGATGACATCACATTTAGTGGAATATGCAGGAAAATTCATTCCTTCTTCTTTAATAATGAGTTGCCCACCTTGGAAAAGATGCTGGAAGCAGTTAACAGTGACGAGTCTCTGCCAGATTTTAAAAAAAGCAGTCTGTATAAAATATTTAAAGTTCACATAAATCAAACGGAGCAGAAAAAGTGCACTCATAGAAGTCATAGACAAGCAGGAGATCGTCCTTTGGAGACTAAAATATCTTCATGAAATAAAAAGGCTAAGGAATAAAGGAAGGAAAATATATTATTATTTAGATGACACTTGGCTAAATGAAGGTACAGTGCTTCTAAATTTCTTAACAGCTATTTATGCACTAAGCAGTGTATGACCTCTTGCATTCAATAACATTATAATTAATTATACAGTTAAACATAATTTCATAAAATTGGTTCGTGAAATGAATGGTATTTATATTAATAACCTTTTATCATACAAACAGGTCACACGAAAAGCCTAATATGGCATGACACTAATAATAAGTCTTCAAAAGAAGCACATTGGGAAGGTCTATCTGCTGGTTTAAAAAATCCAACTTATAATCGGTCATACTGGTATGTATTTTATGGACTGTCCTCGCCATACAAAAATGAACACCCCATTGTTATTGACTATTAATTAAGTAATACATATTATATTGTATTATGAATTAACGCATGCAAAGCGAACTTTTAAAGTTATAAATTTTGTTATAGTATTTATCTATGAACTATTTCCAGCAGTGAAATTATATAGGGGGTACGGAATAATTGACTTGTATTAATTTTATTTCACAGGGTTTGTGAAGGGTTTTTAATGGATGCTGCGTTAATATTTGATGCAAAGAAAGGTGATGAAGATGACCACTCCAAAATGGACGCCTTCAACTTTAATAATAATAATAATTTATTTATTTATACTTCAAGACACAATCATCTGTGTAGCCCTGACTCTTGTACTAGGATTTCCTGTTTCATAAGAGCCAGACCTCTCAATTTACAGGGAATATGTTATTGAAGCGCGATAGACAAAAGTGAAAATGGTTCAAGTTAATTTTGTCAAAAATTGAGAGTGGCGCTGTAATTGTTATGGACAATGCGCTATACCACTCAAGGACATTGGAGAAGCTGCCAGCCACAGCTACACGAAAGGCAGATATACAGGAATGGTTTAAAAGCAAAAATATTCCTTTTGAGGAAAAAGATCTTAGGGCAACTTTATTAGAAAAAGCAAAAATACAAAGACATTTATACCAAAAGTTTGTTGTAGATGCCATGTTGATGATAGCCATCTGGCTAGAGAGAAGGGAATTTCAGTATTGCGCCTCCCACCCTACCACTGCGAATTCAACCCTATAGAATTAATATGGGCTCAAATGATGGGGTATGTGGCTCAACATAACAAAACGTTCAAATTAGACAAGGAGAAACAATTACTCCCACAAGATCTGGATAGTATTACGCTAGAACGATGGCAGTCTTGCGTTGCTCATGCAATTAAAGAAGAGGAAAAATTAAAGCATAATGGATGATGTGGTAGAAAGATTTATTATTAGGTAACGTCGGTGAAATTTCTTCATCTTTATTCTCTGATGATACTCGTAGTGACTAAATTATATGATGAAGACGAAGAAGTTACACCAACTATTGTGTGTTGAAAGTTGTTGTTTTAAATAAAATATTGTACAAAAAAAGACTTTTATTTCCTTTAATCTTAATTAAATTTAAATCAACACGACGTAATCGTTTGTTTCATTCATTCGTTTTGTTGTAAGTAATGTGTGATGAAGATGTTATTACGACCTATTTATCAAAGTTATGTTAAAACATTTTTAGTTTAATTGTTTAAACTTTTAACTTTGAATAAAATGTTTCGCACTCCTGCTTCTACGAGCCTCTTTTTTCTAATGTTATAGTAAATGAAGTATAGACGGTTGGAAATGACTCATGTACATGGAATTTTTTCGCTGTCAAAACAGTTTGTCACTCTTTTTTTATTTAAAATTACTTTAGGTTCAACACTTTCGTCTATTTTAAAGTTGTTATTATGCTTATATTTGAATAGTATTTGACTTTGTTTACGTAGTTATACACTTTTACGACGTTCAGCACTTATTTATTTTGTTTTTAAGCTATTGCATAGCTTCTATCGCGGGCCTTGAGCGCGGGGACCGAATCCAGAAATTCCGTAACGAAAAAAAAAAAAAACAATTAATATCAAAGAAAAAGAAATACTGCATAAATAAAATAAATAAATAATTATAATTGCATAAGTTGATACAAAATGCTATGCAATAACTTTACCGCGGCAGTCCCCGAGTGCCACACGTCTTTTTATTGTGATTGCTTTATACACATTGACATGAATATTTACTTGTGAAGTATAACGTTATTATTTTAATTATTGTGAATGTGAAGACTGTGTGGGTCTTTGTTTATTTTTATTTTTTTCTTCTCAGTATATATACATTTTTTTTTTTTCCTGATCATGGTATGGCAGTTTGAGTAATTTATGCGGCCTGCCCAAATGTCCTTTCTTTGGTATTGTTCGTCGAATCGTTGAGCTCCTTATGTTCTGAGTTGAGCTGCACGATTACTGACAAATGCGTGCACTGAATGGACAGGTCCACTCAATCTGTGTGGTTCTTTCTTCAAAAGACCATTTCAGACACCAGTCTACATGGTCTTCACATGATTTGACCAAGATTATTGTCTGGACTTTAAAAGAGACTGTGACCTCTGAGTTTGTTTCGGTCTTTCTTCTCAGAGTAGTCAGATACGAAATGCCGACCTCATCTAGTTTTAAAATATGATTGACGTGTAAAAGTGTTTGTAAAAACCTACTTACAAAAATAAAATCATGTATCATTTATCATTTATCATTTATGACAATCCATACTAATATTATAAATGTGAAAGTAACTCTGTCTGTCTGTATGTTGCGTTTTCACGCCTAAACCGCTTAATCGATCGTGATGAAATTTGGCAGAGATATAGCCTAGGATATGGAGAAGGACATAGGCTACTTTTTTACACGATAACCGACATCCACGCGGGCGGAGCCGCGGGCAAAAGCTAGTCATTTACACAAAATTTTCAATCGTAAATTAATTAGGTAAGGTGATTGTAAATGATAAATGATTTTATTTCTGTAAGTAGGTTTGTACAAACCACAGAACACTATACTCCTTCAAACACTTTTACACGTCTATCATACTTTTTAAACTAGATGAGGTCAGCGTTTATTCCTGTCTAACTAGTCTGAGTAAAAAGGCCGAAACAAACTTCAACGGTCACAGTTTCTTTTAAAGTCCAGCCATAATCTTGGTCAGATCATGTGAAGACCATGTAGATTGGTGTCTGAAATGAGCTTTTGATGAAATAACCACACAGATTGAGTGGACCTGTCCAGTCAGTGCACAACACTATTTAACACAATGTGATCATAAACAATCTAGAATTTTTCATGTAAAAATATAACCTAACCTAACTTTACGTCTAAGGTTATTTATTGCTAATCAAATTAATTTTGGTGTAAGAAGTGGTGATATCTATACATCTATACATATAATAAAATCGTAGCGAAGTCATAACTGTACATTCAATATTTTTGAAAAAAAGTAATTGCCACGAGGTCTGGGAACGATTCTGATGCCGAAAATATAGTTTTTAGAATTTTTGTCTGTTTGTCTGAATGTATGTTCCAGCTAAACGCAAAAACTACCGGACCGATTTTGTTAAAATTTTGCAGAGATATTACCTATAGGTCTGGTCAAATTACTACGTATAAATTATCACGCTATTTGCTATGGGGGATGAGCAGTATTGCATTATGTTTTGAGATGGGTCCATAAGGGCAGGTACCTTAACCGTGGTCGCTACAAGAAAATGGTCTTAAGAGACTATCCTTAACTTTCAGAAAAAGATGATCTGCATTCACAGATTTTGTAAAAAATGCACAGTCAGCAAGAAAATGGGCAATTTTCACAAAAAAGTTTTTTGATGTCAATCGATCCTGTTTCTTACGAGGATCAAAAAACTCTATGGGACCAACAGGTTTGAGTACTAGAAAAATCAGAAATCGAAAAAAAGTTTTCCCATACAGGTCGTAGGTGAGACTGAGATGAGAACGAACACAATGTATCAGTGTATGCCAACAGTCGAATTTCCATTACTACTTCGCTGTGTTGAATAGGAAACGAATTTATCAGATAGTTACATATTTAATCTTTTAAATGATTATCATACCTTATGGATCTAAGCAGTTATTATGCTATTTCAGTCAACTTTCAACAAAGCAATGCATAATTGATTTCGATTCTAAAGAATTGATATTTATGTGCTTCTTTTTAGGGATCCGTACCAAATTGGTAAAAAAGAACCCTTATGGTGCGACTCAGTCTGTCTGTCCGTTTGTCTGTCATAGCTAGATATCTCAAGAACTACTAATGCTATCAACTTGAAATTTGGAATAATTTTAGATGACGTTTGCCCAACTATAAGAAAGTTTTTTTTTTTGCAACTGGGACTTAACTGGGTGTCTTAAAAAATCGAAGTGGGACTACTAGGATATGTGGGGTATATGAAAGAGCGCTATTTGCACGTGCTCATAATTTTTTTTAGGCCCCATTATTTCGCCGATTGACAAAAAAAAAAAAAAAACCTTACCCTCCCCCTTATCTCCGTTGTTTGCATAGAAAAAATCTGAAATTATTTTATGGGATAGTAGAAAATAAAACAATTTCTTTAAATAACATACTTTTTCAGAAATCATCAACAAAAATTATTATAGATGGCGCTGACCTAAAACTGCAATATTGTACACCGCAGTGTTAAAATTCTCTGATGAATATTGACCTCGCCGATGAAAATTTAAAACATTTCACGGTTCACAACCAAAATGTCCTCCTTCCTACCTACTCGTAGATTGCTTTGGGTTAAGTACAGTAAGATGTAGTTTTTTTCTGGGCACATAACTATTTAGGTACTAATACGAATAAAGCTATACATATGATGATTACTGGCGATTATTATGATGATTATTATGATGGTACGGAACCCTCGGTGCGTGAGTCCGACTCGCCCTTGACCGGTTTTTTACATTTTGTTACTGTAATTGTGATAGTTTGAAGAACTTTATAGGAATTTTTTTTGTGTGGGAAGTTATCAAATAACTTCTCCCGCCCTGGAGGGAGCGGGAGGGCGTGTCAGACTTTTACTGACTAAAACTCACCTGTGTTACTTCAGTTGCCTTTGTGCCAGGGCCACGGTATCCCTTTCGGAAAAACCCGCAACCCTGGCAGGCATTGGTCCTAGCGGAACCCGTCACAGTTCGTGCTGACATCTATTTGTGGCACGCGTAGAACACAACGCGCCGTCAACCTGGGCCTGGTCCTTACCAGACGGCGAGCTGCCCATTGCTCGCCGTCCGCAAGCCCGCGCCTATAACGGTGGCCGGGAATGGCCAATTGATTCCCGCCGCCCAGGGCGTCTTTTGCGGCGACTAGGGGCGTGAGGGCGCACAGACTACCTCTCCCTCACGCGTTCCGCCTCCTCCTTCGCAATCATTTTTGCTTCGCAGAAGGAGGTGACGGCCTCCCATGAATTCTCGCTCGTTACCATGGACCACTACGGGACACTGCACGCAAAATAAAAAATTCCACGCAAGCTCTGCACAGAGGATTATCCGATATGTCTATATCGGATAATCCTCTGTGCAGAGCTTGCATGGAGGCTGACCCTCAGAGCACCCTAATCTTTCACAGATGTTCTAAACATACCGGGAGACATAATTAACTTCTGGAGAGAGGTGGGCTGGTTGGAATAACCACTGATGGCCGCCATGGCGTATGTACAATGGTCCACCTGAAGGACTAAGTGCGGAAACCAAACCCTTTACCATAGAACATAGAACTGTACGTCGCTTGCTCCCGCGTCACCAGTCCTGACTCTCTGTTTACTTTGACTGCTGTGACCAAAACTACAAACGTAGTGTTCAGGGAAGTTTTATTAAAATGTGGCTGGTATTTTTGTATATTATGGTGTTTTACGACTTCCACGCGAACGAAGTCGCGGGCAGAAGCTAGTATTAGGTTAAAACCTTCGAAATACACGTGAATGTGTTACTTTTCTATTTAGTAAGTGTTTGGGTACTGCACATTATGTTTAAACCAAACAGACTATAATAATAATTGTGACTTGCAGTAACATACATTCTTCATTCACTAAATTCCCAACAGTCTGGCAAAATCAAAATCGTTTTTACTGGTAACCCTGATGGCAAAAAAATGTTTGAAAAATGAAATTCGTCATTCAATGTTTTTTTTTTTTTTTTGGTAACCTGAAGAAAATTTTGCAAACTTTCTTGTGAAATGTAACACCACTTGATTTATTCATCTTTTCAGATCGTGACATGCACATTTTAACCACAAATTTCACCATTTTAATATTTTTTATCCATAAGCTAGCGATAGCTTGACGTCAAGTTGACAACTGAAGTCAGATATGCCTGTGGACATATACGACGTAGTAACGTGTCTGTGCTGTACACTGCTGATCTATTCTTATATAAGATCATTGGGCGATGGCGATTGTGGTAAAACCCCCTCCCCCCCTAATTGGGAAAGGCTTATGTCCAGCAATGGACGTCTTTCGGCTGAAATGAAGATGATGAATTCTTAGAATGTAATGAATTTCTATGTTCACGTAAGATTTATTAGTTCATGAAAAGCTTGTTTTTAAAAAGGTTTTTACTTAAATTTCATTTTATAATATGTAGTGATTGTTTGATTTCCGCGTTATAGACGTGAAAATGCGGAAAATGTGGGAGTAATTGTGCATAATATATTATTATGCGGATTTTACTGGGGGAGTTGGAACTCTGAATCTGCGTTTGGCCTTTATACTACTTAAATCACTCCTTTTCGGAGTTTTGATGTAGGTCTTCATTGTTAGGTATGTTCAGTATATACAATTTTCTAACGCTCAGCAGGGAAACTTCAGCGAACAAGATTTCTGTAGGAAAACGGTATGGTTTGCGTAACAGAGTTTTGAGGACTGCGCATTGTGCACTTTCGAGGATTATTAGACGAGTTTTTGACGTTCCTCCCCAGATTACAATGCAATATTGTATCAGCGACTCATACAGAGCTATACAGGGTGTCCCACGACTTTGCCACATGGAGGAAAAGTACCTGAAATACTGTAGTTAGAAATATTTACTGAATGAAGACTTAATTTTTATTTTAAAAACAATACGAACTCCATTCAAAGAATTTTAAATAATCGCCTGTCTGAACTGGGAATCAAACCCGCTAACTGTGAAAAAAAAAACCTTTAATTTGACCGTACCGATCGAAAGGCTCAATATACATTATTATTTCTTCTAAATAACACATCATCTATATATACCTATAAAATTCAAAGTCCTGACTGACTGACTGAATGACTTACTGATATATTAACGCACAGCCCAAAGCGCTGAGTCTAGAGATTCCAAATTTGGCACATAGGTTCCTTATGAGATCTAGGGGTGCACTAAGAACGGATTTTTGGAAATTCCACCCCTTAGGGGATGAAAGTTTGTATGAAAGTCCGTCAGTTTTGAAGTTAGGATCTTCAAATTTTGTGTTTAGGCTCACGTTTGAAAATTAATTTATAATACGTGTCTCAGCGTTTTTTATTATTCCACCCCGAAGGGTTAAAAAGGGGGATGAAGTTGAAGAGTCCTTAATTTTCGAAGAAAAATCACTAAATTTACTACCTATCTAGGCTTATGGTTTGAAGCTAACGCAACGGTATTGTTAGAATTTCAACCCTTAAAGGAAGTGAAAAGGGGGATGATTTTTGTTTTTAATTACAGTTCTTTATTTTATAAGTTAAAATCACAAATATTTCGGTTTATGGTTGGAAACTAACACAACACGTAAATCGTTGTTTTTTTTTTTTAAATTTCATGCCACAAGGGTCCGAGAAGGGGGATGAAGTTTTGTATTGAAGTTGTTCATTCGCTAAATTTTGTATTCAAGTAAAAATAATATAAGTACACGGTACACAGTACTTTTTCTAACTTTACAGTATTTTACATGGAGCGACTGCCTATCTGACCTCCACAACGCAGTTACTGGGTAATACCATACCCCTTGGTAAGAATAGTTGTCAGAATTTCGGGCAGAAGCCCGAAGTCAGAAGACTTCCTGTAACGACTGTCAAAGATCCACGAATGACGGCCGGGACCAACAGTTTAACGTGCTTTCCGAGGCACGGACGGGTCTCTGTATGTAAGGATGGTCACCCATCCACAGACCAACCGCGACAAGTGTAGCTTAACCTGATCAATCGACCTGTGCAGCTGTTATTATTTAGCCACGGGCCCTTCCCCCGGAGAACCTCCCCCCATCTTCTTCTCCGGGAGAATTGATGTAGACATATATTAGCATAGTTAGATTAGATTAGGATATAGAGTAGAAGACGCCAGATAAGAAAGGATTTTTTTAAATTCAGCTTTTAAGTAAAAATGGGGGATTTCGATGTTTTTCTTTCACCGATGTCAATAATGTCCAAGATAAACTCAGAAAGTACATATGAATTGAAAAAGTCATATTGGTACTTGCCCGGATTTGAACCACAAGCTCATGCATGAGAGGCGAGGCCTTAACCAACGGGTCCATCACGACATATACCTACACATACATATACTTTATAATTAAAAAATTGTTTGTTTATTTCAGTTTTTAACTACCCCTTAAAGGGGGATTGGGGGTGTCAAAGTTTGAATGGAACTCAAACTCAAATCATTTATTTCAATTAAACCATTTACAGGCACTTTTGAATTGTCAAGCAGTCGGTCAGTAAGAAAAATTAAGCTACATTCCCATAATAAAACATCACATAACTAAAAGTGAGAACGATGTAAAAATAAAAATAATAAAAACTTACATGTTAAAAGCGTCAAGCGTAGGTACAACAAATATAAACAAAATAAAATAAATTAAATAACCCGTGGCAGCTAAGAGATGACCAGTCCCAACTGACGGCGCCCGTTCACGAACATGACGCATGGATTAGCACCATTCGGCTCAACCATTTTGAAGGGAGCTAAATGATCCAACACACACGCCACCATCAGCGAGACCTTTAAGTGAGCATGACATACTCTCAACCGCCACGGCACATTCAAGTCAATGAAAGACATATTACCCGGTCAATGGTAGCTCTATAGTACATAGGACTCACACCTGTGCTATGCATTTATATAATACAAAGGAGATTGAGTTTATACAATGCAAAAATAGTCTTACACTCTTCAGTAAAAAACTGATGGCTATCAACACAGCTCAAAACACTGAACGGATTTGGCTGAAATTTGGCACACAGATAGTTATTGTGACGTAGGCATCCGCCAAGAACGGATTTTAAAAAATTCCACCCGTAAAGTGGTAAAAAGGGGTGATTTGATTTGTTTGAAAAATCTTATTCCTTGAGTTAATAAACATTAAACTTGGCACAAGGGGGATTGGGAGATGTCAAAGATTGTATGAAAAAAAAAACCGTAACGGATTGATCTATTTCAGAATAAATTTACATTCCATACATTGTAGGCGAGCTCTAAGAAGGGCTTTAAAGGGGTGAAAAGGGAGGGGATTTAGATTGTATGAAACATCCCAAACATAAAAAGGTGCTCATTTTTTTGACAGAAAAAACAGGGATTACGAGTATATGGCATGCCATGTAGGAGGCGAATGCCTTAACAACCTTAGCTACGTTGACGATATGGTTCTGCTCAGCCCCTCTGCTGGCGGATTGAGGAAACTTATTGCGATCTGCGAGCGCTATGCCGCCGCACATAGTCTGACATATATAATGTAAATAAATCGGAAATATTGATTTTTAAATATGCAGACCAGGTATTGCCTATTGACTTGTGTGGGTCTCCTCTTAAAATTGTAAACAACTTTAAATATCTAGGTCACATTGTTACAGCTGACTTAAGTGATAATCTGGATCTTGAAAGGCAAAGGCGAAGCATTGCTTGTGGTACAAGTACACGAAGAGTACCTATAATACTCTTCGTGTACAGTACAACAACGCGTTCCGGGCCATGCTTAATCTGCAGTGCTATTCTGTAACTATCTCACCGTGAAAACAGGTGAAGTGAGCGTGGAGTGAGCTGTCAATAGTGTCAATCCCAAGCATTAGGTGGAATTACAGCAGTGCTGTTCTGTAGAAATCTCACCATGAAAACCTAGGTGAAGTGAGCTTGAATTAATGAGCTGTCAATAGTGTCAATCCCTAGTCTCAGATGGAATGACAGTTCACTTCGAGATCACTTCACCTAAGTTTTCACGGTGAGATTTTTATAGAATCGACCGGCTGCTCTGGCGGTGTAGCGCGTCTGGTATGTTTGCCGAAAGCAGGGTTGACGATTTGTATGCTGTATTACGTAGGCTTAAAGCATCATTTCACCTGAGACTGATTAAGTATAAAAACGACATTGTGTCTACCGTATTTCGCACCATTTACGTGACTACTAAGTATTTTATCTTATTATGACTGTTTGAATTTAAACCAACCAGACATTTATAAGAAAACTATTGAATGTATAACACAATAATAATTTAATTTAATATAATTTAATTTATTATCTATTTCATTCTTAATTTAATTAATTTTTCGGATACTATGGGTGTATGTGTATACCCTAGTAGCAATTGCCGTTGGCTTTCATACGCCAACAGTTGGGAATGTATTGGCAGACGGTTAGTTATTCCGCCAACCTAAACTTAAAATAGGCCCACTGTCATAAACATGCACTATTTGCCCAACGGATAGCCAACGACGGGCCTGCTGTTACTATTCCTAATGTTGGGTGAGTTTTGTAGGGATTTAAGGTATAATGACAACATTGGGCCAACTAACGCGGGCCTGCTGCTTCTATTCCTACTGTTGGGAGATTTTTGTAGGGATTTAAGGTGTAATGACAACATTGGGCCAACTAACGCGGACCTGCTGCTTCTATTCCTACTGTTGGGAGATTATTGTAGGGCCAATTACTGCTACTCTAACGGGGTGGTAGCGGGGTGCGCGGGGAGCGGGCGGCGGCACGCGACACCCGGCCCGCCCGCCATTTTGTTATTCATTTGTGCACCTGCGGCTGCGGAGTGTTTGTGAGTGTTTGTTTTGTTCGCATCAACAAAGATAATTATTAGCCTGATATCAGGCTGGCAGGCTGTGTTTTAGTTTAGTTAGTTAACCTTTAGTGTTTGTGAAAGTGTTAAATTTATAAAGTTGTGGAGTTTTATGACGATGATGGTTACGGTGGGGAGCTCGGTATGGTGCGTGAAGAATGGATGACGCCACGGAAGATCATTGCATGTGTGTTACAGAACGTGTAAAAATCGTCGCTGCACATGAACCTTATCGGCTTCAAAATAAGGTTGGTTTTTCAAAACAAATAGCTAAAACCAACCTTATTTTGAAGCCGATAAGGTTCATGTATAGTGACGTGCGTACGGCCGGCGCTGGCGAGACGCGTCGTTCTGGAACCAGCCATAGAACCAACCAACATACAACCGCTTGCCTAAATGTATTATGTGTCGTTCGGCCTACCCATAACACGTTTTCGTTGGGCCTTCGTAGGGCAACGTACGTTGGCTCCATCACAAGTTGGGCCTTCGTAGGCAAATCCACGTAGGCCATCAGTTGTTGGCCCAACGCGCAAACTGCCCGCCAATTGTATGCATTTGCCAACTAACAAGAGGTAAGTGGCCCAACTAAATGCCAACAAAAAATGCTGCTAGGGTAAACCTTGCCTGAAATAAATATATTTTATTTTTTATTTTTATGGGGTTTTTGAGAATTGATCCCAAACAGGGGAATGAGGGGTAATTAAGTTTTTACGGGAGAATTTTATTGCGTGCCTTGAATAACTCAAAAGTTTTTATTTTTAAGTTTTTTAATTACATACTCAAAAGTATTTTTAATCTCGGTCATAGGATACTTCAGTCCCGGCAATACATTCCCCTTGGATTTAATAGTAAAATTACAGGGTTTTTTTTTCACATTTATCTGGTTCGATTCCCGGTTCAGACAGCAGATTAATTAAAATTCTTTTAATTCAGTTCGTATTGTTTTTAAAATAAAAATGAAATCTCATTCAGTAATTTTTTCTATCTTCAGTTTTTAAGATATTTCCCTCCATGTGGCAAAGTCGTGGCCTCGTGGGACGCCCTGTATCTATAGACGATTTTTTTTACATCCACTGAAGACTGTCCCGTATCATTTTCATTATGTAGATTTGCTTCCGAACGCGTTTAACAAGTTCCCTAATTTGTGGTTTGAATGAAAGGTGTTGGTCTATGATAACTCCCTAAGTATCTTATTTCATCTACTCTATCGATGTACATCTGTGAATATTGAGTATCAGTGTTAATGAACGTGCAATATTCTCTGTGAATCTTTAAATTCCGAATCCGAATTCGTGATTTTTTTTTAAATTCTTTTTTTGTTTTCTTTTGAATTATCAGTAATGTTGGAAATTACAGGATTTGAATGGTATATTCGGTAATTGGTAGTATATTCGGAGTGAATATTATTTAGGCGTAGTTTGAAAAGATAAAAACCTTGGCGACATCAGGGCAGAAGCATATCCTGGATATAGGATGCTTGTGTTCCGAGTGCAATACGACGGGCCGACCCAGGATAGGCGGCTGCAGCGAGCCCCGCTGGTTCTCCGCGTCGTTGCCGAAGTAGCCCAAGATCAGATGGGAGACCAGCTCGTCCCAGTGTATCTCACCCGTGCGGCTTGTGTTTATCTAATGTTACAGTGATATTAAGGTTCATCTTTTACAACCTATGATTGTTTAAAAAACGTATGCGAATAGATGGTGGACAAAATGCCCCACACCAATACCAACTAGACATAATTAGATGATTGCCTGATTTGATGTTTGATTTTTTCTATTTCTATTTCTTTTGGAAAGCTCTTTTCGTGACTGAGTATTCTCATTCACGAAAAGAGCCTATTATTTTCCCACTGATGGAACACAGGCCTCCTCTCGGTGAGAGGGAGTGGGCTTTAATCCACCACGCGGGCCCAGTGCGGGTTGGTAGATCTATGTCACATGTCTTCGAGTTTTCGGTTCTAGGACATGCCGGTTTCCTCAAGGTATCTTCCGCCGTACAAATAATTCTTCCTGGCAGTCGGGTAAAAAAGTTATAGCTAAAACGAAAACTTGGGGTACACACAGGTGTATTTTTGCCCATCCTCCATTTAAAGAGTGCTATTCCCGCTGAAATTATTGTGTCCAAGTGTGACGCATGGCGTAGCCTGTATCCATCCATACTTAATATACTTAATACTTATACTTATAATATTATAAATGTGAAAGTAACTCTGTCTGTCTGTCTGTCTGATGTTACGTTTTCACGCCTAAACCACTGAACCGATAGTCATGAAATTTGGCAGAGATATAGTCTGGGATATGGAGATGGACATAGGCTACTTTTTTACGTGATAACAGACATCCACGCGGGCGGAGCCGCGAGCAAAAGCTAGTTTATTTATAAATTGAGCTATAATAGATCAATATCTTAATATAAACCTAGAAACCTTTAAAAATAATATTTTGAATTCATCGTCATCATATTCTATTGTAAACATCGTTCTGAGAAAGTTCCTGAATTGGGTTGCCGTCATTTTGTTATTGTATGTCGCGTCAAACACATCCTTAATGCGTTTCATATCAGTCATAGTGCATCGGTCGTGTAGCGCTACATTGTGGTAGTGGCCTGATGTGTAATCTGCTGCTGAACTATTGTCAGAACCACTATCGTTTGCCATTGCACCAAAACTCTTCCAAATTCGATAATAAAGGTGTACATATGTAAAATACACATATGTAGAAAAATAAATAAAACTGTGGCCTGTACAATGGGCCTTTGATTTTTGCACTTGATTTTAGCTATAATTTCATGTATATTATACAAATTAACTTTGCTGCTAGTTTAACAACAATAATAATCGGGTAGGTCGGGGTCCAGGTGGTAGGTCTGTGAGGTTGGTAGTAAGTAGCAGTGGCAATAACAAATCCAAGTAAATTACTCGGGGTGATGGGGCGGTCATAGAGTGATCAATACACAGTACGTACTATTTTTACTCTGTTTTGTTATGCTGTAAGTCTTCCAAAAAGCAGAAATAAATAATAAGCATGATTTTTTCTGACTGATTTCCTGACTCCATAAAACCTTTTTTAATACATAGTAATATATTTTATTATTCTGTTTTGTTATGCTATAAGTTTTCCAAAGAGCATAAATAAATTAATAAGAATGATTTTTCTGACTGAGTGACCGACTCCGTAAACTCGTTTTTACATAAATCCATAAATCATAAATACACAATGCTCACACACAGCTTGTATGCATAATGACACTTGACAGTGACAGTAAAAGCGATCGACCAGATTTTGCAGAATTCTGCGATTAAAAGTACCTATAAAAGAATTAAACAATTACCAGAATTAGATCCCCATTTTTTTTTAGCAGATAATGTCGCAGACCTGTTAAGATAGCAGTTTTTGGCATCACATCACACTAATATCCATACTAATATATAAATTTGAAAGTAACTCTGTCTGTCGAAATACTCAATACTCAATACTTCATTGCATTCCATATGTATAACAAAGTAAGATCAATATGGACCCTGTCGGGCACAGCTAAATTAGGAGAGAGGAAGAGGGCTAAGTAACAATTCAAGTAATTTAATATTATTATAAATAATTACATGTGTTTAATTTTGTGTGTAATTATGTTTTTTTTTTATGTTTTATATTCATACTAATATTATAAATGTGAAAGTAACTCTGTCTGTCTGTCTGTCTGTCTGTCTGTATGCTACGTTTTCACGCCTAAACCGCTGAACCGATCGTCATGAAATTTGGCAGAGATATAGCCTGGGATATGGAGAAGGACATAGGATATTTTTTTACGCGATAACCGACATCCACGCGGGCGGAGCCGCGGGCAAAAGCTAGTTAGGTATAAAGGCGAAAGTTTGTGTGTGTATGTTTGTCTCTTCTTCACGCTCAAACGGACGGACCAATTTAAAAAAAAAATTGGTATAGACGTAGCTGACACCCTGGATTTACACATAGGCTCAAAGGCAACTTTTTATCCCGAAATAATGTAGTGTTCGCGGGGAACAGCTATTAATCTTATAAAACCTCCACAGAAAATTCAGTCATAAAAAAATCTAGTTGGGCTAGAAATATTTAAAAATGTAATTCGAGATCAAAAATGTAAACAAATGTGTTGGCAATTTAAAATAATAACCACAATTGTGTAGTGTAGTTTGAGTTTGTCGAAAAGCACAGTGGCTGAGGGGCCAGCTGGTCAGTGGCTTCACGAAACTCAAATTTCTCCAAACGATTTTAAACTTTAAAATGATGATTTTTGTTCAAAATCGAACGAGAAAATTTGACAGTTTGTGGTAACTTGATGTGCTGGCCACCGTACTGTACCGTATGTAGTGTTAAAATTGTAGGCATATCTAAAAAAGGTAATAGTATTGTACAGCTATTGCTTACAAGGAGCTATTTCACTTCGAGACAGTGTTGCCACCTTAGCCCTTTTTGGGCTAGATCTAGTACTTTTTTCTACTAGCAAAACGCCATTCGAATTCAGATTTTGGGGGTTTTTGGAAGAGCACTAAACAGTTTAATTCTAGACCCGGCGTGCCTGTGAGTGTTGATGGTGTTTCTGACTCGAAAGATGTTGCTAATTTATTTAGAATGCATTTTGATGTAAAGTCGCAGTTGGGGCTGCCATGTCGGGAGCTTGATGCTGGGAACAGTGCTACAGAAATAACGACAGTCTTTCTGGCAAAGGACATCAGGGCAAAAATTAGAAGCATGAGGAGGGGCAAATCCACTGGACACGATGGGCTCAGCATCGAGCACGTGCAGTATGGGGGGATCCATTTGCCAAGTGTGCTCGCTCTACTGTTTAATCTGTGCCTAGGTCATTCGTACCTTCCTCCGGATATGGTGCGGGTTCTACCACCGGTACCAGTGGTCAAGAGCAGGACTGGAGAAGTCGGTGACAAGTCAAACTATAGGCCGATATCTTTGGCGACTATCGTGGCGAAAATGCTTGACAGTGTGCTTAACTCTCACTTGAGTACCCACATCAAACTGCATGATGCTCAGTTTGGGTTTCGGCCGGGGCTGTCAACAGAAACCGCAATTCTTAGTTTGAAGCATGCTGTCAAGTATTATACTGACAGGAAAACACCTATCTACGCATGTTTCCTAGACCTGTCCAAGGCCTTTGATCTTGTCTCTTTCGACGTTCTCTGGCAGAAACTTTCTGATGCCGCGGTGCCGCCGGAGCTCGTTTCACTTCTTCGGTACTGGTATATGAAACAGGAGAGTCGGGTGCGCTGGGCAGGAGAGCTCTTGGAGCCGAGTAGGCCGGAGTGTGGCGTGAGGCAGGGTAGACTGACCTCACCTTTGCTGTTCAGTCTGTACGTGAATGCACTGATCGAGCGGCTCAGCAGCACACATGTCGGCTGTTTTGTTGATGGAGTTTGTTTCAATCATTTAAGCTATGCAGACATGGTGCTGTTGGCCCCATCGGTCGGTGTCGCTGTAACTTAGAAAAAGCAGAGACTTTTTATATAATTTGTACCACGAAAAATCATTGACTTCTGATCAACTCCTTCATAATTATGTCAGTGTGAAGCTTTATACTGTTCGTAAAGCTTATAATTATTAAGTTGCCGTAGATGCAGAATTAAACGTTATAAAACTTTGTTTTATTATGTAGAAGGAATATATTTTTTTAGGTAAAGTGACAAGACAGATATAACAAACGTTGCTAAGCAATAAACCATCGACACAATATGAAGTTTGTATATCTTCACATCCACGATACTTTTTAGAGCTTCGACAAATCTTGAAGTCCAATTCTACAGCTTAGCATGTTCAGTCTTGGTCCAAACAATGGTTTCGTAAACATGTCCGCCAATTGCAATTCTGTAGCGACTTGTTTGACAGCGAAGTCTCCATTCTGAATACATTCTCGAATGAAGAAATGTTTAATCTTGATATGTTTTGTTCTCCTATGGAACTCATAAGGTGGGTTCTCAGACAACCTTATAGCAGACTCATTATCAACGTAAATTGTTGGTTTTTCATTCAGGTCTGTTAAGGCCGTTAATTCCTCCAGGAGTTCTTTTAGCCATAAGGATTCTCTCGCAGTTTCTGTCATGGCTACGAGTTCGGCCTCCGTTGAGGAGATTGCTACTCTTGGTTGTTTTTGACTTTTCCACATGATGGGACCGGAGAATAGGAAAATCATCCCTGACGTCGAATGACCAGTAGTTGTGTCACCACCAAAATCAGCGTCACTGAAACATATCAGCTTCTTCTCCCGGCTTTTCGCGAAGACAAGTCCTTTGTCTATAGTACCCTTAAGGTATCTAAAAATTCGCTTGACTCTCATCACATCAAACTTAGTATGACTTTCTAGATGCCTTGACGCAACACTCAGAGCGTAGCTTATATCTGGCCTTGTAGCGACGATAAGGTATGCTAGGGCTCCCACAGCTGGAAGATAGGGAAATGACGAATTTGATTCATCATCTTCTTCTTCATCTACGCCAATTTTTACTGCCGGCGTTGCAGCGACTTTGCAGTTAGTCATTCCAAACTTTTGAAGTATCTTCTTAGAATAAGACCTTTGGTTTAAGGTAATATAACCATCTTTGGTTTTATTAATTTCAAGTCCAAGAAAATAAGACGCCGGTTTTGTAGTTATTTTAAACCTATTTTTCAGCTCTTCAATAAATTTTCTTCCAGCATTTTCACTAGTTGAAGCCACCAAACCGTCATCTACGTAAAGCGCAATTAACACTTGTTCACGTAAGTAAAGGCAAGGATCTTTTGTGCTTTGCTTGAATCCTGAATTTATAAGATACTCTGATATACAGACATTCCAGCATAGAGGAGCTTGTTTCAGCCCGTAGAGGCTGCGTTTAAGTTTGCACACTTTCTTAGTGCCATCATTGAATCCCTCTGGCTGCTTCATAAAAATTTCCTCTTTTACAGCTCCATTTAGAAACGCAGTCGATACATCGAACTGTTTAAGTACCAAGTTTTCTCGAGCAGCTATTCCTAAGACAGCTCTTATAGTACTGAGGCGAGCTACCGGACTGAAAGTCTTCTGATAATCAACGCCAGGTTTTTGTGAAAATCCTTTTACTACCAATCTGGCCTTATGTCGCTCAATTGTACCGTCTGGATTGTTCTTTATTTTGTAAACCCATTTACATGGCAATGGTTTACGATTTTTCGGAGGGTCGACTAATTCCCAAGTCTTCATTTCTTTCAATGATTCCATTTCATTTTGCATAGCCTCTAACCATTTGACCTTATCCTTGCTATTCATAGCATCTTTAAACGTTTGAGGTTCTGTTTCATTATCCATATCCATGGCTGCCATAATATAATCCTCAAATATTTTAGGTCTGTCAATCTGTGATCTATCACGAAGATTGTATGACCTTCGTTCTTCTGGGAAAAGAACGGATGCATCGACATCTATGTCGTTTTCATTTGGTTGATCAGCAGTTTCACTGCCGTCATCAATCCCAAGAGTGTCATAATATAACTCGTTATTTTAATTTTCTATAGGTACCTCGTTAGAGCTTGCAATAACATTATCTTGTACTGCTGCTTGCTGTCTACTAGCATTTTCTTTTGTAGTATCTTTTAAATATATTTCTGTTTCATCCAGTTCACTGTCAGTCTCGTTTGATCGCTTGTGATCACTTAATTCTTGAAAAGGAACAGAAATTACATTTTTACCATCTTCGTAGAACATTTTCTTTAAAATTCGAACATCCTTGGAAACAAGAATGCGTTTCTTCGATGGGACGTATATTCTGAAAGCTTTTGAAACTTCCGAGTAACCAGCGAACATACCAGGAATTGCCTTGGAAGCAAATTTGTGTTCATGTTTTCCTTTCTTTAGGATGAACGTTTTAGCACCAAATACATATAAATGATTAACACAGGGTTTTCTACCTACCCATCTTTCGAATGGTGTTTGGTTTTCAATACTCTGGTTAACGCTTCGGTTTGACAAGTAATTTGCAGTATAAACCGATTCTGCCCATAAACACATAGGCGCTTTTGATTCCAACATCATGCATCTTGCTTTTTCTATAAGGGTTCTATTTTTCCTTTCAGCGATTCCATTTTGATGTGGAGTGTATGGTGCTGTCAATCTTCTTGCTATACCATTTTGCTTTAGAAATGAGTCAAACTTCAAATTTCGGTATTCCGTACCGTTATCAGTTTGTAGGCATTTAATTTTGTTTCCTGTGAAGTTCTCTGCTTCTACCTTGTAGTCTATGAACTTTTGTAATACTTCGTTTTTATTTTTAATAAAGTATACTCGGCAGTATCTACTGTAGTCATCAATGAAACTTACAAAATACCTGTTGCCATTCAGTGAAGGTTGTTTAAGTAGTCCACAGACGTCACTGTGTACGATCTCAAGACGCTGACTCGTACGTGAATTATTTTTGTCACTCTTCTTGCTAGGCACTCTGCTCAATTTCCCTTCTATGCATATTTCGCATTCACCTAAAGAACTATTACGATTGAAGTCTAATCCAATCAGGCTTTCGTTCTTTAAGGCAAGCTTCAAGTCCCTTTCGCTCATGTGTCCCATTTTACAGTGCCATTGTTTAATAGCATCTGACTCCACTTCTTTTGCTACGTCATTACTACATTCTGTAGCATTGGCTCTATGTCTGTCAACATTATTATTTTTGGTTTGGAGATAATATAGACCATCATCTTCTCTTACTGCTTGCATATGTACTCCTCGCTTGTGATCTTTAATTATTGCCTTCTTCTTAGTGAATAGAATAGTTAGTCCTACATCTGTCATTTTCCCAACAGATAGAAGATTAGCACACAGGCTTGGTACATAAAGTGCATCAGTTATTCCAATTTTTCCTTCTTCAATTTCTATTTCTGCAGGCCCTGACCCTTTTATCTCTGCAGTTTTATCCTTTGAAGCGAGTTTAAGGGTTTTTGAAATTTTCTTCATCTCAATAAAAGGCTTATCCGAAAATGTCATATGTGATGTACATCCACTGTCAAGTATCCAGCATTTTTGGGCTTTGTCATTTATAAAGTAGCTACTGAAGAGGTTTGTTTCTTTATCGTCCTTTTTGGTAAAGCTATTCTTAGACTTCTTATTAATTTTCTTGCCTGTATTCTTATTTTTAGACCAGCATTTGGACGTGTCATGGCCTTTCTTTTTACAAATCTTGCAAAAGGTGTAGAAACTTTCTTGAGCATCATTCTTTACGCTAGTACTAGGGATGTCACGACGACGTGCATCACTCTCTTCTATAATTTTAATTTTTAGCTTTTCAGGGTCTGGAAGGGAGTCTTGAGATTCAATTGCAGTCCTGAAATTTTCGTATTCCGAAGAAAGGCTATAAAGCATCATGATTGATAATAGATCACTGTTGATATCAATATCCATATCTTTTAATTTATCAACTGTATCCATGAATTTCTTTAAATGCTCGCGTATATCTGAACTTTCTTCTAGTTTTGCTAATATAAGTTGCTTTAGTAGGGTAGCCTTTCTGGCCGGACCTTTACTAGCATATATAGATTCAAGAGTCATCCACACATCTCTGGCAAATTTACAGTTTTTTACCTGTTTCAGTTCTGAAGGCGCTATTAACAACATCAGCTCCGATTTCGCCATTTCGTCATCGTCAAGATTATTTTGTGACGCATCTACCTTTGGATATTCTTTTACACATGCCCATAGTTTATTTTTTACTAAATATGCTTTTGCATGTATACACCACGTATCATAGTTTTCCTTTCCTAAAGGTTGAATTTTTACAATTGACATTTCGATTTTTTTTTCTTTTCGTTTTTATTCGATTAACTTACATTTTTTTTTTGCTCTGCTACCATGTGAAGCTTTATACTGTTCGTAAAGCTTATAATTATTAAGTTGCCGTAGATGCAGAATTAAACGTTATAATAAAACTTTGTTTTATTATGTAGAAGGAATATATTTTTTTAGGTAAAGTGACAAGACAGATATAACAAACGTTGCTAAGCAATAAACCATCGACACAATATGAAGTTTGTATATCTTCACAGTCAGGAACTATTCTAAGATATTTAAAAGAGTCTGCGCTTTTAAATCTAAATTAATAAGTAACAAAATTAGTATTTCTAATAATAAAATAAAAGCTGTGTGGCAGTTAATTAACAAAGAAACTGGAAACACAATACAGCGAGATCAGAATGAACTGTCTTTAAAAATTCACAATGAAACCATTTCAGATAAGTTAGAAGTTGCTGAGACACTAGAAAATTTATTTACCAACATCCCAATAGAGGTTACGAAATCTCTCCCCTCATCATCTATATTAGCTGAATCTCTTCTCAAAGAAAGAAAACTTCAGTAAGCATATTCCAAGTTTTGAATTCAAGCCCATTTCTATTGTCACAATTAAAAAAGCATTCAAAAGTCTTAACATGAAAACACTGAAGACTTATGGGGGATGTGTTAAAGTTCTTGGAGATATTATTGACACAATTGCCCTTGTCCTAACAGGAATATTTAATCAATGTTTGGACAGCGGTACGTGTCCAGACTTAATGAAACATAGTAAAGTAGTACCAATTTTTAAATCGGGTAGTAAGAGTGATTCTTCTAATTATAGACCTATATCTGTGCTATGACCTATCTCTGATGTTGTCACATTTTAACTCAAATGGGATTTTACATAGTCGCCAGTTTGGTTTCACGAAGGGTAGGTCGACGACTGACGCAGGAGTAAAACTCATCAGTCACATTTTGGAATCCTGGGAGAAGTCCCAGGATGCAATTGGCATTTTTTGTGACCTCTCAAAAGCGTTTGACTGCGTTGACCACAACACACTGATCTGTAAATTAGGCCACTACGGAATTCGTGGACAAGCTGCCGATCTTGTTCTTTCCTATCTATCAAATAGGCAGTAAAAAGTACACGTTAACGGGGTGACTTCCTCGGGGTCTCTAGTTAAGATGGGCGTGCCTCAAGGTTCAATTCTTGGCCCTTTTCTATTTCTAGTTTATATTAATGACCTTCCTTACATGATGGCTAACTTATCGGATATAATTCTATTTGCTGATGACACATCTCTGATTTTTAAAATAGATAGAAAAGACACGGATGTCTTACATGTCAACGATAGTCTCGCTGTTCTTTCAAAATGGTTCGCAGCTAATAATCTTTTACTTAATGCGAATAAAACGAAATGTCTTAAGTTCTTATTACCAAATGTACGCCAAGTGGGTCTAAATTTAAAACTTGATGGCAAGAAACTAGATGCTATTACGGAAACTGTATTTCTAGGAATTACTTTAGATTCGAAATTGCAATGGGGCGCCCACATTAGAGCTCTTTCAGGTAGATTAAGTTCAGCTGCATATGCAGTAAGAAAAATAAGGCAGTTAACTGATATAGCCACAGCTAGGTTAGTATACTTTGCTTATTTCCACAGTATTATGTCTTATGGCGTTCTGCTGTGAGGATCGGCAGCTGACGTAGATTCCATTTTCATTCTACAAAAGAGAGCAATCCGCGCGATCTATTAAATGGGTCCTCGTGAGTCCCTTAGAAATAAATTCAAAGTAATATATATACTAACTTTGCCTTCTCTTTATATCATAGAAAGTATTTTGTATATTCGCAAAAACTGACTTTTCAAAATAAGAAGCGATTTCCATAATATAAATACACGTAGTAAACATGAAATTGTGATACCCAAATTCAGATTAACTAAAACTATAATAGCAAGTCATTTCTTATAAACAGTATCTGCTTTTATAACAAGTTGCCAAAGTCGGTTACAGAACTTAGCGACGGAAAGTTCAAAACCCACATCAAACGTGTCCTTATCAAAAAAGCATATTATAAGATAAAATACCACGTTGAAGACAAGGAAGTTTGGCAATAATCCCTTCTGCACATGTGGCTTCCCTGGTACCTCATAAACAACATAACTATGTCAAAGTCTATTAACTGCTCCCAAATAACGATGTTTATTTAGTTTTTTTTTTTTAAATATTATTTGACATTATTTACCTGCAAATCGAATTCCAATTCTTTATTAGTGGCTTTTGTAGACATGATATTTATTCAGATATGTTACTGTAGTTGTAATTGCAATCATGTCATTAATATTTTATATACTAACCTCCTTACTAATAAAGGTTGTACGAGGGCTGCACTAAAAGTATCGGGAATGGAATATTTCCACTGTTCCTGTCATATTAAAATCTTTTTAATTGAAAACTCCTTGAATCGAATACCATTTATTTATTTAAAAAAAGATTCTCGGTCTTGTCCGCTAGGAGTATATGTATTCTGTGGTCTTGTCACAAGGTTTTGTCAAACTTGTTTAGTCGTTGGGAAAATGGAATTGACTCGAGAAAATTCCAGAGCGATGATTTATTATGACTTTCGAAGTGGTTTAACACAAAAACAGTGTGTTGACCGGATGATTTCTGCATTTGGTGATGAAGCCCCATCCAAAACCACAATTTATCGCTGGTTTGCTGAATTTCAACGTGGACGTGTCAAGCTCAGTGATGATCCCCGTCAAGGTCGTCCTAAAACTGCAGTCACCCAAGAAAACGTTGATGCTGTGCGTAAGCTGATTGAGGAAGATCGACATGTGACATACCGCGAAATTCAGGCAACTTTAGACATTGGCATGAGTCAAATACAAATAATCTTGCATGAACAATTAGGTGTAAAAAAGTTGTTTTCCCGATGGATACCGCATTCGCTCTGTGAAGAGCAAAAAGCGGCTCGCGTTACTTGGTGCGTCAGAACTCTCGAAAGATTCCACGCAGGATCCTCAAATGCACGGCGGTGGTCTGCCCGGCTTGGGCAGAGCACCGCCGTGTCCTCACGGAGGCGATTGGCGGCGGCGATCTCTCGCGTCCGGCCCTGGTCCAGGCCATGGTCCGGAGCGAGAGTGCATGGGAAGCAGTCACCTCCTTCTGCGAAGTAGTAATGCTCGCGAAGGAGGAGGCGGAACGCGTGAGGGAGCGGCAGTCTATGCGCCCTCACGCCCCTAGTCGCCGCAGGAGACGCCCTGGGCGGCGGGAATCGGTAGCCGATTCCCGGCCACCGTAGGCGCGGGCTTGCGGACGGCGAGCTATGGGCAGTTCGCCGTCCGGTAAGGACCAGGCCCGGGTCGATGGCGCGTTGTGTTCCACGCGCGCCTCAAAGAGATGTCAGCACGCACTGACGGGGTCTGCCAGGACCGGTGCCTGCCAGGGTTGCGGGTTTGTCCGAAAGGGATACCGTGGCCCTGGCACACAGGCAACTGAAGGAACACGGGTGGGTTTTAGTCAGTAAAAGTCTGACACGCCCTCCCGCTCCGCCCAGAGCGGGAGAAGTTATTTGATAATTTCCCACCCAAAAAAAAAAAAAAAAAGGATCCTCAAATGCTGTATACAACATCGTATCAGGTGACGAATCCTGGATATATGCGTACGAACCCGAAACAAAAGACCAGTCACGAGTTTGGGTGTTCGAAAATGAGTTAAAGCCAACTAAAATTGTTCGTTCACGGAGTGTTGCAAAAAAAATGGTGGCCACGTTTGTCTCCAAAACCGGCCATGTTACGACTATTCCTCTTGAGGGACAAAGAACGGTTAATGCAGAATGGTATGCTAGCATTTGTTTGCCACAGGTCGTTTCTGAACTCCGTAAAGAGAACTGCAACCGCCGCATCATCCTCCATCACGACAATGCGAGTTCTCACACCGCGCACAGAACAAAAGAGTTTTTAGAGCAAGAAAACATAGAATTATTAGACCATCTGCCGTACAGCCCCGACCTAAGCCCTAATGATTTCTATACTTTCCCTAAAATAAAGAAGAAATTGCGTGGACAGAGATTTTCATCACCTGAAGAAGCTGTGGACGCCTACAAAACGGCCATTTTGGAGACCCCAACTTCCGAATGGAATGGTTGCTTCAATGATTGGTTCCATCTTATGAAAAAATGAGTCAGATTTCGCGGAGAATACTTCGAAAAGCAATAGATACATTTTTAAATACCAATGTTGTGTCTCTTCCTTGATTCCCGAAATTTTCAGCGCCGCCCTTGTATAGCGTCTGTATAGTTACACAACGCTTTGTCTTCTTCTTTCGAAAGTCAAATTACTGACGAGTGAAAGAGAGAAATCGGTGTGTAACTATACAGCTGCTATACAACGTTTATTAGTAAGGAGGTTAGATTATTTTATATTTTGTGAATGTGAGAACGTTGTAGGCCTAGTAGAGTGTAGATTTGTTGGCGGTTTTCTATTTTGTTAAGTACCTGGTACCTAATTGTTGAAAGGCCTACACTGTCCTCCCATACCTATTATCACTGTTATTTAATAATATTGTAGGTAAAGCCAATTATTTTTAAAAGAGTAACCGTGGAGTTTCTTGCCGGCTCTTCTCCATAGGAAACAACTAATTGGAACCGTGCAACTAGCTTCTGACGTTTCATAAGTGCCCATGTACATAGGTTTATGTGAAATAAAATATTTTGATTGATTGATTGGTGCCAACTGAAATAATAAAAAAGTGTGGGAGTAATTTGAACAGATGTCAGTCAGCCATCAACTTCTTGCACTTTCTGAAATTAATACCTTTCAAGTAAGCAATTTTTAACCCTTTGCATTTGTATATCTGTTTTTGTAAGAAAGAAAAAAAAAAAAAAACTATGCACTAGAGCACAAAAAGCGGCTTTATGTCGCCTACGCACAATAAAAAGATATTTAGAGCAGGAGAGGAGAAAAATATAATATTGCACACAGCTTTCAGCTTAAAAGTGACGTAAACTACGATCCAAGAATAAAATATAACTGTTTGAAATAAAATCGTGCAAATTATAAAACTAGCTGACCCGACAGACTTCGTTCTGTCAAAAGCTATTTTACTGTGGCAGTTTGTCTACGCGCAAAGGAAATATAGTATAAACTTCACTACTCTACCCTACCCTACCTACCCACCTACCTACCCTTCCCTACCCTACCCTATACCTACCTACCTACCTAGATAGATAGATAGATAGAATACCTACCTACCTACCCTACCCTACCTACCCTACCTACCTACCCTACCCTACCCTACCCTACCTACCCTACCCTACCTACCTTACCCTACCCTACCCTACCTACCCTACCTACCGTCCAACCTTCTCCTGATAATAACAAACACAACAAAAAAATAATTAGCGAAATCGGTCCAGCCGTTCACTAATAGTTTTTTTTTCCACATTTCCTCACCGTTTAAACCTTCCCTGGACTACGACAAACATTTCTAAACCAAAATCAGCAAAATCGGCCCAGCCGTTCTCGAGTTTTAGCGAGACTAACGAACAGCGATTGATTTTTATATATATAGATAGGTTAAATAATTAGAATGACTAGGGAAACGTTGACTATTTCTAAAACGTCACTTTGACAATGACATTTCTTTGTTTTCATTTTTGATCTCGAATTCCATTTCCGACTTTAGCAGAATTTGTGACGAGCAGCTGGCATAATATTCAATACTTCAGTTTAAAATCTGGTCTTCCGTTATAAGTTGTTATCGCTCATAGTCATAGCTCTCACATCGATAATTTGCGTTCCGTTTTACCCTGCGTTCCGAGTTACGATAATATCGATATTCGCGTGCTAAAACCCGTACCGAATTAGCGTGAGCACGATAACGATGTCCCGTGAAACGTCATAGATGACGTCATGACATTCGCCATCTTGCGATAACGCCGACCATGCCTTTTACTAATATCGCCGTGAGCGCTGTTAAAAATGACAGTGTGCTGTTTTGTTTTGAGTCGCATCTTATCGTATCGTGGCATTTTCAAAATTGTTCTTCTGGCTACAGTTGCTACCTAACCTAAGAAGAACAAATTTTTGGTGTATACACAGAGAAATACTCTAATATCGTTTTGACATTGCGTGAGCACCGTGAGCGCGTTCACGAGCGTTACGAGTTGTTGACAGCCCTCTGCTGTCATAATCGTAATATCTAAATCGGAACGCATGTGAGACGATGTGAGCGCTGTGAGCGATTATAGCCAATTCGGAAAGCGGCCTTAGAATATCACGAATAAGACAGCTGAAAGCTGTTTGACAGCGCTCACGGTGTTTTGTATAGGATAATAAGGCCGTGTTCCGAATTGCACTGTAATCGATTTGAGCGTGCTTATACGCGTACCGAATTGGCGTGAGCGCGTTATCGATGTCCAGTGAATTTTCATAGAATCGACATACGCCATCTTGCGATAACTCCGACCATATCCTGTATTATTATCACCGTGAGCGCTGTCAAATAGCTCCCAGCTGTTATAATCGTAATATTCTAAATCGAAACGCAAATTATTGATGTGAGTGCTATGAGCGATTAGTTTAACTCAGAATGTAGGCTTTATGGTCGGCGTTATCGCAAGATGGCCATGACGTTATCTATGACGATTCACGGGAAATCGTTATCGCACTCACGCTAATTCGGTACGCGTTTATGCACGCTCAAATCGATTACAGTGTAATACGGAATGCGGCCTGAATTGAAGATGACAATTTGACATTGACATTCTCCTAACCTCATTATTAATAGAATTTGTAATTGTACTATTGCAAAATGCTTCTAACATTGAGGTTGCTGTCGAACCGCCACCCTTCGTTCGTCGCACGCACAGTGTTCGTGAAGAACAACAATGTGGATGACGCGTGCCGGCTGGTGAACAGGATCCTCGGCAAGGAAGGGATCCTGGAACAATACAGGCTTACTAGATACTACGAGAAACCTTACCAGGTAATTAATATGTGCCTACGTTACTTATGTAGTTTAGGCCAAAGCAATCGGTAGGAGTTTTGATGTTATTCGGGCACTAAAATAGGTTCCAGTTTCATTCATATTTTTTTAAATCTATGTTTAAGGAGCTTGGTCAGCAAGACTAAGGCCCGTATTACAGAACGTCACTCATTACTAAAGGATTACTTAAAACTAGTTTCAACCAATCAAGTGGTTTTAACGAGTTTTAAGTGAGGTTCTGAAATACGGTCCTAAGTCGCTCCGTAAGGCTTTCTTATAATACAGGATTTTGTAAATATAATACAGTCCATGTAAATTAAGTGCTCTTCTTCCAATAAACTTAATCTCACACCTGTTCCCATGGGTAGGCAGAAATTACATCATACTATAATACTAATCCCTTATTGAAGGAACTGGTTTATAGCATAATTGTAGAATTTGATTAGTTTCGATTTGGCGAGTTTGACAGGTGGCGCTGACATGTAAACATTGTATTGTGTTGTGCTCCCGTTTAAATTAATCCGAAAAATAGTGTTATCAGTCGTTGGACCATACTAAGTGGATAAAAGTGAAGCTGAACACACAAACTCGCTGTGACAGTGTTATTAACAGTTTTTGGTGCCTATGTGTAAACAAATCATGAAATTAAAAACGATCCGACCGATGTCTATCTAACATAAATTTCAATGACAAAACAGAAAATACCAAGGAATCTGCTCGCATAGACCACACCTAAAGTGCAAGTGTTAAAAAACCTCGGTAACCTGTCAATAATTGTGTTTTAAAGAGACGTTTTTTAATGTTACACATCTCGGATCCGTTTTTTATTTGAATCACGAAGTTAGAGATGATGAATATAACCATCAACCATTAAATTTAACTAATATTTAAAATTAACCATGATATTCAATAAATAAAATTAACATTAACGAATAAAAATATCATATCAACTTCTTCGGCGCAAAATTGGCAAGGACGAATATTTCTCTGTCTCGCTCGAACAACGCGCTGTCTCTCGCTCGCTCGGGTTGACCTTCGGAGCGGCAACGCAGTGTCGTCAGTGTCGTAGAAATATTTATTCCGTTACGTGCATTCAATTGTATGTTCTATCTTTGTTACGTTAAAACACATTTACTGTTGGGGATATTTTATTCTAAAGAAAGTTGTTGATATTTTTAACCAATATTTCGGTCGGTTAATGGTTGTTTTTTGATATAAGTTTATTTTATTAGTTAGTTTTGATATTTTACTCAAATAACAAAGTCGCGTCGTTGCATTGTTGTTGTTTTTTTGTTTTACAAAATGCCGAGACGAAATAATGATACGTGGAACCATTTCGATAGGGTCGTGGGGGTGGAAAAAGTCGCAACTTGTAAATATTGTAAAAAAGACCTTTTTTATAAAGGTACTACCACGAATCTGAAGACACACTTAAGACTGAAGCACCTCAGTGTGTATTTAAATTTAATAGAGGATGCATCTGCTGGGACAAGAACAAGTGAAGGTAATGTGCAAAATCAAATAAATATGGGCCATGTTATAAATAAAAACAAAAAAATGCATAAAAATAAAAACCATAAACAAAATCAAAGTACTTAATACCAAAACAATGTACATAGACAATCAATGAACTTTTAAATACGCCTATAATGTTAAAAATATTCGATTATCTAATCGAGATAAATGCTAGTGAGTCCTAAGCCTGTTAAAGTATGAAGGGAAGTTTAACTTAACAATTTCAACATGCATTAGTTAATAGAATATTCAACTTTTCAACATGTTGCAGATACTTGAATAAAAATATTAACTAATATTTTCAACCAATAAAAATATCGATATTTTTATTTAACCATTAACCATTAACCAATAAACAATTTCAACCAATATTCTCATCTCTACACGAAGTTATTTATGCGATTACAACACCATCTATCGCAAATCGGAGGAATTTAATTGCATTAAGTGTTGCCTCACCCATAATAGTGTTAACAACACAAATAAATAATTAGTTTGTGTTAGTCGCTGCGAAACAACGACATCTGTTGACTTTGAATTACACTTACGACGTGAACATACGGTCGAAAATTTCGATGCTTTGAGTATTGTACACCTGGCGCAACGGTACTACGCTTGCCCTCAAGGGATTAATCTCCGTGACCAGAGTTCGATTCCGACTAAAGTAGAGATTTTATTTTGTGATTTAAATTTGGAATATCAAGTATTAATACCATGAATTTCTTGGAGAACATAACTTTCCGACGTACCCGCACTAGATCAGAGCCAAACAATGATGACAGCGATATAATTTCACAAACACTGGATTGTACCACCTCGAATAGTATGCCAGACATATCCGAGGATGAAGACGATCAACTATCAACATTAAAGGATGAGATCGGAAAACTAACAGCTCAATTAAATAGTGCTCACATTGAAATTGAACTATTATCGTTAGAATAAAAATTTGAAGCAGGCTAACGACGACTTAACACTTTCACAGCCGATCACGTGCAGAGTACGTCCCAGGTTGATTGTATTGTGACGCTGATCACGTTCTCAGTACGTGACTGACTTTCTTAGTGTTTGTTTTAAAACGACGTCCGTAGTCCGTGTTTGGCGTGCATTGATATAATAGTGTAGTGCTTTAGCTACGCACACATGTAAGAATAACCGTGGTGGGGCGCTTGGTGTGAGCGGAACAAGCTATCGAGTGTCGCGCTGCGCCAGTGTTCCCGCGCCGCTATTGCGAGTGTTTGTTGTTGTGTTATGTTATGTTATATTATGTTATATATGTTATATTTGTTATATATGTTATATATGTTATATATGTTATATATGTTATATATTATGTTATGTTATGTTATATGTTATGTTATGTTATGTTATATGTTTATGTTTCATACACGCAAAAATTACACGACTTGAACACGCAAAAGTCCATGTTCGACTTTTTTTTTTTTTCCATAAAACCTCTTTTTTATTCTACATTTTTAAATTAAAAAAACTAATTTACGTCTGTTTTTTATTTTTATCCTAGAAATAAACAAGTCAATAGTATAAATAAAAAAATAATTATAGATTTATCATTGATAGTTCTCATTTTATAAATGTTGCAATATCGGCGAAAATCGCCGGCGAACCATGGAATCCGCGTTTTAAAATCTTCGGCTGTCAAAGTGTTAATAAAGAAAAATGATATTTACAAGAAGATCACTTCCAGTCCAGTAAAACAGAAAAAACAAACACCAAATAAAAATACAAGTAATTCCACAAAAACAAAACAGACACAAACTGTGGAAAACATGAGCACAGACTGTACACCTACACATGCGATATTGACGAACAAAAGCGAAGATAACAAACTACGTCTCTCAAGCACTTCTCAAAAAAAAAAACCATATATGGATCAAACTGTCTCATCTTTAAAACACAAAATATGTCTACTTAGTTCTGAAACTTCCAATAGAATATACAAGATCGCACAGAGAACGCAATTATATAATTTTGAAATATGCCATTATCGCAAGCCTAATTGTAGTCTGAACCTTTTATTAGATAATATTGACGGAAAAGTACGGAACTTTACTTATAATGACTATTGTATTATTTATATTGGCGACGTACATTTTAGAAAAACGTATAACTATATTGAACTTGTATCTCTTATACGCGGAAAACTAGTTACTTTGAAACACACAAACTTTATAATATGTCTACCAACCAACGTTTAAATTTATGGTAAACAGTAATATAATGTATAACAGCCGAATTGAAATGTTCAATAATCTGCTTTGCATGGATGCGGAAACATATAATTACGCATATATCTTAGATTCAAATTTAAATCTGCCCTATACTTCCGACACATACAGCTATCGTTATGGAACTTTGAACAATAAAGGCTTAAATACTGTCATATCAGATCTTCAAGATCTCGTTATAGACATAAGTGCCCTGAATGCTGCACCCTTGGAGGTCGATTGTTCTCAGAAAAATCAAATGAATGCTTTACCAGTCACACAGACAACAACTGATTCTCAGTTTTTTCTATAACTGTCTCAATATTCTCCATCAAAATATAGCAGGTCTAGCGAACAAATCTGATATACTTTTAGTAAAACTCGAAGAATTATTCTATAAGGGAACTACTATAGACGTTATATGCATTACAGAACATTTTATGGAATCAGGCAATGAGGATCTAATGTATATACCTAACTTCTATCTAGCTGCTTACTATTCAAGAAATACAAAACGAGGAGGTACATGCATCTTTGTCAGAGCAGGACTGCAATATCGAATACTAACTGACGCAGCTAAACAATCGATTTCAGGATTATTTGAATGTTGCGCTGTCGAACTTATATCTTATAATATTATTATTATTTCTATATACAGGGTACCTAAACATAATTATGTATTATTTTATGAAAAATTGGACAACAAACTCAAAAGGCTTAGTTCTGGGGCAAATAAAAACATTATTCTTGCGGGAGATTTTAACATTGACGTAATAAAGAGAAATAAAATTACTCTTGAATTTGAATATTTCCTCTTACAATATAATTTAAAACTAGCACTTTACAAACCAACAAGACTCAGTAGTAATTCCTGCATCGATAATTTTGCACATAGTTACAAAAGGGGCTGCAAAGTTGAAATCTTAGATCCAGCCCTCTCGGATCACACATGTCAAATACTGAAAGTGCCCATAAAAATAACTTGCAAATTACAACTTTGGAAATGTAAAAAGAAAGAGTACTCTGAAGATAATTTGGTTAAATTTAAAAATATCCTAGGCAGTTTATCTTTTGTATAAGTTTTTAATGCTAAAGATGCAAACGTGTCTTTTGAAGCCTTCATGGACGATTTCTTATTATTTTATAAATTATGCTTTCCAGAAAAGATAGTACCTAACTATCAAATTTATAGGAAAACTAAATGGATATCTCGAGGGATAAAGATATGCAGCCAGAAACAAAGACATTTACTTTGGAAATATCGATTTGACCCTAGCTCAACAAATAAGAATAATCTAAAGAAATACTCTACTCTCTATAAAAAAATTATAAAATTGACGCAAAAAGCCCAAAACAATTATTTTATAAGCTCTTCTCAGAATAAATCTAAAGCCGCTTGGCAAGTTATTAATAAATCTAAAACGTGCTTACCACAGGAACATATTATGACTATAAACAGAGACAATGGTGCCGATTCTCTTGTACACCGAACTAAACTAACTAAACTATCACTAAAATTCCTTACTTTTGGCTATGAGAATCTTAAAGCTATTCTGCAAACAAAATTCTCTAAATTTAAAAATAAGTTTGACACAACTAAATCGAATTTGACAATCGTCAAATCGTGACGTGGTATTATTTTTTTTCTTTTGGCTTCACAACGTTGTACTTGTTTGCCTATGATTTTTTTCAGAGCCGGAGGCGCGCATGGTCTGGCAACCGCGACCTGTTTTTTATGGAATTTTTCACTTTTTGTGTGGAAAATTAAAAAAAAGATTACCTACATGTAGAGTAATAGCGGTTCAAGAGTTTCTAAAAGGGGGTCAAAATTTTCATTATTTTTGCGATAGGACGCACCATTTTCGAGTTATAAGCAAAAGAAAAGAAAAAAAAATATAGGGATAAACCCGAAATATTTTAAGTGATAAAGAATATATATTATTATTATTTATTTTTATTATTAATATTTTAAGTGGTGGTAAAAAGCCATGGAAATGATTTTTTTTTAAATCTGAGTATATTATTTAAAAAATTAAATAATTTAAAATTACTTGATATGATGATTAATTATCAAAATTCACCGCGCTCGTGCATCCATCCCACCCGCACCGTTCGGCGTCACCGCGTCGAGACGGGTCATTTTAAAATTATAATAATTATGTAAAAATATAAAACACATAGATAAAAAAAAAAAAATTTCGCTGCTGTGGATTTTTTACGACCTAAAGATGTTTCTCTTAAAATATTTCGTGTATGAATAGATATACCTTATATACAGTACTGGTTTTGCACCCAGAAGTCGAGGTGATTGGTGTGAATTTTAGTTCATGAAAACTAATTTTATTCCACACCTTTTTAATCGCGATTAAATATAGTCAGATTTAGTTAGAAAATCTAAATTTTAGTTTAAAAACGTCAAAGTCAGAATAGCAAAATTGCCATTTTCACTAAATTAAAAACTCAGTACCATCTTAGAGCTGTCAAACTTAAATATAGTTAAGTTGTGTTAATTTAGTCAATTTCAGAATAGGAAATGGTCATTTGACAGGAATAAACTAAATTTTGGTGATTTTTAGTCTAGTTTAGAGAATTTTGTGACAAGAGAATCGGCACCAATTTGACTTTTACATACCCTATTGACATTGCTAATGAATTAAATAATTACTTTATTGACACAATTGAAAATAATATAAATTCTGATAAGATTAATGGTAATGTCTTTGATAATCTTTCATCACAATCTCTATTTATGTCACCGGTTTCGAAAAATGACATTATAAAAATTATCTCTAATCTAAAAAATACAAATACTGTTGGTTGAGATGGCGTCTGTACTAAAGTCCTAAAGTACGTAAAGGAAAATATAGCACAGCCATTAGCTCACATTATTAATCTTTGTATTGCTGATGGCAAATTTCCAAACAGCTTAAAAAAAGTTATTATTAAACCTTTACTTAAAAAAGGTGACAAAACAAATATGAAAAATTATAGACCGATTGCAAAAATTTCCGTCTTGTCCAAAATTTTTGAGAACGTTATATACAACTCCATGTACACATATTTTGAAAAATATAACCTATTCTGCAATGAACAGAAAGGTTTTCGCAAAAACATAAATATTAACTTGGCACTGTTTGATTTAATTAATAGTATTATGACATCAGTTGATAAAAATAATCCAATTTGTACTATTTTTACTGATATGACGAAAGCTTTCGACTATGTTGACCATGGGATATTGCTACAAAAGCTGTATGGCTACGGCGTAAGGGGAAATATCCTAAATTTGATAGAATCATATTTAACTGATAGAGTTCAATGCACTGAAGTCACTCGATTATGTCCCAAAACCAAATTAGAAACTGTATACTTCTCAAAGCAAAGACCCATAAAATATGGCGTACCCCAAGGTGGCGTATTGGCACCACCTCTATTTCTGATTTACATCAATGATCTCCCAAAAATAATTCAGCATAAGATGGTTCTTTTTGCAGATGACAGACAGCACAGCAATAATAGAATGCAATGACATAAATAATTATGAAAATGATATTAATGAATCTTTGACTAAAATAATAAACTGGCTTGATGATAATAATTTGAAAATTAACCTAAGTAAGACCAATATCATGCAATACCATCAGCGTCGTGAAAATAATAACATTAATATCAACTATAAAGACCATAAAATTCAGGAAGTTGATAGTGCTAAATTCTTAGGAATGACTATTGATAATAAATTGACTTGGAACATTCATACTGACATAATATGTAAAAGACTAAGTAAATCTGCGTATGCACTATTCCAACTTTCAAAAAAGGTTAATATTGAGACATTGTTAGCAGCATACCATGGACTTGCAGCTTCTGTTTTACGATACGGTATTATTTTCTGGGGACAGTCAGCTAATAGGGAGGTTGTATTTAGGATGCAGAAACGTTGTGTGAGGTCCATGTGTGGTCTAAAAACGACGGATAGCTGTATTCCGTTTTTCAAAAAACTAAACATATTGACACTGCCAGCAATGTATATAATGGAAACTGCATTGTTTGTAAAAAAAAACCCGCATTTATTTGTCAGCTTATCGGCAGTCAGAAGAAATCCATTGCGTACTCAATACTGTAACAAACTATGTAATGTTAAATGTAAAACAGCCTTAATGCGTAAAAGCTTTTTCGGCAACGCTCCAAAAATTTATAACAAAATACCGGATGCCATTAAAAATATGCCATTAATAAAATTCAAAAAGGCACTTAATAGCTTACTTAGTGACAAATGTTACTACACACTGGATGAATTTTTAAATGATGACTCAATATAGTGTTTTGTTTCTATGTTAAATGAAAAAACTTAAATGCCGAATTAATTTGAGGTTGTAAATTTTATATTGACATGTAATAATTTTTGACATTTTCAATTGCTCTGACTTGTTTTTTTATTTTTTGACATTTATAACTAAATAATTCCTCATTTAAATCTGACATCGTTAATTTTTTAAAATAATATTATATAATTGTTATGATTTATTTTGAAATTGTAATTATGCATGAATTTCAAACATCTTTTTTTTAAATTTAAATTCATAATAATTAGATAGATGCACACCATATTTGTATGCCCCCTGGCATAACATAGCGCTCTGTTCACCAAACTCAAGATCTGTATTTCTACCTGTGTTAACAAATAAAAGTGATTTGATTTGATTTGATTCTGTTTACATCAACATGCACTGCAGAATACTTAGCTGATTCTGTCAATCTAAGATTTTATTAATTGGAGATTCTTTTGATTCATTTAGTTTTTTTGAGTATTTTTAATTAGTTGGACTTCTTTTGTATTGTTGAACATAACATAAGTAACCTATTAAAAATGATTTCAGACAAGAAGACGTGTGAACCATGAGCGGTGCAAGGCTATCTACAATGAAGACATGGAGCGCAAGATACAGTTCGTGCTCAGAAAGAACAGGCATGAACCATTCCCTGGATGCTTTTAATGAGTGTTAATTAATATAGAACGTTTGTGTGTTCCTTAAATGATTTCAATATTACAGTTACGAGTACTACTATGCAATCTAAGGTGGCCTTGAATAAGATAGTATGAATAAAGATAGCATGATTCTGTCAGAGCTTTCTATAACACCAGCTGAATGACACATGTTTGCATAGTAGTCGTCCTATGCTTAATTTGGTTGCATTAAATTGCATATCAAATCACAACACACAAAACTTTGATGTTAGCTTATTGCATCATTGTGTACACAAGACATGCACCACAAATTATAAACAGTGTAGGGGTGTGTGCTTGTTATGGCATTGAGTGCTAGGAACAAGTGAATATAATTTAGTGTACTTTTAGAAATAAAACATGTAAATAAATAGTATTCAAAAGTTTATTCTTATTATTTAATTCTTTATACCTAATAGCTTTGTTACATAGTATTTACAAGAATGGATGCATGGTATTGTCACTGGTCACAGAACAGAGTCTTTGTAGAAATTTAAGAAAGCTATGAGTATGTGGACTAGCTGGTAAGCCTGGCAGCGTGCGCGGCGGCGCGGGCCGCGGTCGCGCCGTCACGCGGCCGCGGGGCAGGCGTCGCGCCGCCGCACGTACACGTGGTAGCGGTAGCAGCGGTGGCACGTCTTGATGCCGCAGCGGTAGCTCAGCCCGCCTTGTGGCTTGCCCTTGCAGTACTTCAGTCCACAAGGATACCAGTTAACGCAAACCTGTTGTACATTTTTATACATTACAATATTGGAAGGCTGAAAGTCATCTGAAAATAAGGTGCAAAGCAACGGTCAGTCGTCCAATATCCAGCAGTGATTTTTTTATAATTTTTCTTACATCATTAATATAAAGAGGGGTTTATATCATCATCAGGCTCATACTCTGTGGCTATACAAAGCGCTGATCAGGCCAATGTTGGCTTATGGCGCTCTGGTTTGGTGGACGAGGACCGAACTCTCGACCACCATTACCAGACTACAACGCTTCCAACGACTAGCCTGTTCAGCTACCATTGGCTGCATGAGAACCACCCCAACAGCAGCCATGGAGATACCCCTTCAATTAACTCCCCTTGACCTGTACATACAGCAGGAGGCGGCGCTAGCTGCCATCATGCTAATGCACCTGGGCATATGGGGCAAAAACCTTACCAGTCCACATGCTAAAATCCTGGACCGGGCGATTATGTACCAGCCTCTAATAGCTGCCCCGTGTGATAGAACTCAAAACCAACCGATTTGATCAACAAAAACTACATTATACAAACAGTACAGGAAGATAGGGGATCAGTTTTTTTTTTTGTTAGTCATGAGCCAACGAAGTGCGCATCTACACAGACGGCTCAAAAACACAAAACGGTTCAGGTGCTGGCGAACACTCCCTTGACCTCAATATTAACTTTCACATACCACTAGGCACACATAGTTCGATCTTTCAATGTGAATGCGTTGCCTTAACACAAGCCACAATGGCAGTAAAGCGCTCAGGCATCCGGAACTATGGCATTTTAAATTCCTATCCGACAGCCTATCTGTGCTCAAAGCTTTAGGGAACAAACAAACTAACAACAAGCTAATTTTTGAGTGCCATCTAGCTCTGGAGAGTTTATCGACGTTCAATCGAATTACCCTCCAGTGGATCAAAGGGCATAGTGGATCCTTGGGCAATGACGCTGCAGATGAACTTGCGAAGAGAGGCTCTGTTATGAAGGTGCTAGGCCCGTACCCACTTCTCCCTCTGCCTTTCTCTCAATTTCGTGCGTGGATTCGCCAAAGATCTACCGAACTCCATAACAACAGATGGTCACGGGTAACAGACTAGACAGTCAAAATTGGCTTTACCAATGGTACACCCGCGATTAACCAAAAAAACTCCTCCTCAGCTTAAGTAGAAATAACCTTAGAATAATAATAAGTACAATTACGGGCCATAATCTCCTTAACAAACATCTTTTTAACATAGGCGCCACAGACAGCCCCCTTTGCAGGGCCTGCCTTGACGCCGAGGAATCAGCCGCCCACGTCATCCTGGAATGCGAGGCCGTGGCTCCACAACGTGAAGAAATCCTCGGCACAGTGAGGTCGCTCCGTGAAGCCTGTGAAGCTCCCAGGAAGCTTCTGTGCTTTTGGACGGAGCTAGGCTGGCTCTGTTAGCCAGAATCCCCACGCACAACGGACCAAATGGGAGTCTATGTGCGGAAAAGGGAGCCCCATCATCATCATCATCATCAGGCAACAGCAGTCTACTGCTGGACATAGGCCTCTTCAATTACACACCATTCAATTCAGTTATCGGCCCCTGCGAAGATCGTCGCTCCACCTAGCCTGAGGGCGTCCTACCTTACGTTTGCCGATTTGTATGTAGGTACCATATAAATATAAAGTTAAATGTTACTGTTAATGTTAATGGGGTTTATTTATAAACGCTGCTTAAAGTTAAGTAATGATTAGCGACTGTTTAACCATACATTTTTGACGTTTGAACGTCACTTAACTTTAAGCAACGCTTATGAATAAACCCCACAATTATTAAGTTACATGAAACTAAACTCTTACCTCCAAGTGACAAATACATTCTTTGGTATGGTTAGTCTCGGAGACGCACGCGCCGACTGCCGGCTTGCCGTCCGTCGCGTCCGAGGACAGCGCATGCGCGGGGAACGGCGTTACTGCAGTCGCGTACGATGTCTGGTCCATTCCTTAACACAATATTGATGTACTGACACAATATTGACGACTTGCTAGTTGCGTCAAGGAGTTTATGCAGAAAGAGTTACTCTTTGGTCCCTATGCATTTAACGCCTTGTTAGGCTCTAATAGATAATCAAATGTGTCTGAATTTGATTTAGAAGAATCTAGGAGATGTTTTCGCTTAGTTGAAGAACACTTCCGCTGGGTGTTGTACAGAATTTCGGCAGGACTGACCTGGGCGGGGAGCCCAGCGCGCCAGGTCGGCCGCGCGCAGGAACACGCGCTCGCGCGCGGCGGCGCAGTGGCGCGCGGCGGGCGCCGACAGCAGGCGCGCGGCGCGGCCCGCCCACGCGCTCGCCGTCGTCTGGCGCCAGCCCTTGTCCTCCTCCGCCACGCGGATCGTTCCTGGGTTTTTCTACAAATGTAATAGTACATTACTTACCAAGGGCTGTAAAAGAAAGAAACCAAGCCGCAGACGAGGGTTGTAAATATGCGATAGAGGCTTTCTTTTTTACTGCCCGCGGTGAGTACACAATTTTACATCTTCACCTGGCCACAATGCGAGTTTTACTGTACGCGTAGCGTGCGGTAAAACTCACATTATGCCCAGGTGTGACGTAAACATAATTATATTTATCTATACTAAATTAATTATAATAAAGCTGAAGAGTGTTTCAACGCGCTAATTTCTGGAACTACCAGGTGGTTTCGATTTTTTTTTTAAATTTGGTAGGTGAATTCTTGAGGTTATAGGCTGTTTAACATCACGCTATGACCATTAGGAACCGAGCAAAGATAAAAAGTCAGAAAGAACGCTAAGCAAAAATTAAGTAGGTAATAGGCGACGCGATAACGGGCGATCCGATGTGACACGGGTGAGTCGGGACTGGGGGCCGAAATTTCACGCGGTCGAAGTCGTGAGCAGAAGCTAGGTTTACCAACAGCTTCCTTATACAATATTTCGTATGTATATTAGGGTGTCCCTTATATGACATTTTTTTTAAAAAAAAAATTATCCATACGCATAGCCTCAATTTTTTTTATAAATGCTAAAATATACTCAAATATGAAATTTCAGCTTTCTAGCATGATCGCAACCCGTGCCGACTGAGCTTCAAAGTTTATTTAAAATCGTGTTTTGTCCTATTATTCTGATCTGCTATAAAACTAATATAAATGCAACAAATTTGGTGAGTATGAGGTAAAATAAAATAAGGTAAACATTAATCTTTATTTCAAAATATAAAATTATAACAATCAGCCAGGGTAACTTCTCTTTAGTGTAGTTTTTTAACAGTCCAGATACAAATTTCTATGTTCCTGGGCACAGCGCAAAAAGCATTGTTTTTGCTCTTCTTCTACCGTGTTAAGTAAGGTTTTGAGTTAGGAATGCATTAGACTGTTTTTAGGACGAATTTATAAACATGATGACGACAACCGAAAACCAAAAATTCACTCTCTAATGTCTGCTCCAAAACAGCACAAGCTCCATTAAAATGACCAGTATTTTAAGCTTTTGTATCGCAGCACATTATTTGAACTTAATTATTAAGGTTCCAGTCAAAGAGCAGATGAGACGGCTTTAGGTTGATGTTATCCAGAAGAACTCTCTAGTTTTGGCACTGCAAGAAGCTGTTCTCTATCGTCAAATGAAGCAATAATGGGGCAAACGTTCTTCTTTTGAACTTCGTACATCCAATCCGGGTAATAGTTTTCCATCCCAATGGACTGTGACTACGTCAGGTACCTTGTTTTGAAAGTCAGTTTTATTGCTTCTGCCCTTGTTATTCTCGTCTGAGTACAAATTCGCTGAATCGAGGATTTGTCAATAGCGAAATCGTCGCTACTCAGACCAAGCGCTTCTACGAGACAGCATGCAGAAAGTAAATGGAGTCTCTATGCTTAACTGACATCGATCTAAAATTGCGACAAGTTTAGGCGTTATAATATCCTTTCTACCTCTTTTTTAACTTTTTTTAGGGCAGGGAACGTCTGGCAACCTGAGTTCAGTATTCAAAATCTGTTCTTCGTCCGAATCTTCTGGACATTCAAGATATTTGAGCTAGAAGTAGATGCAACAGCCAAAAACTCTCTTTGTCTCACATTCCTTTCCTCCTCTTCTAATCGTCTTTGCATTACTCTTTCTTCTTTCGCCGCCAATTTTTTGTCCACACCACCTAAGTATTCCGGTCGACCTGGCTCTCTGTGTTTCCTTAAAAATACTTTGTCTTCCTCTATTTTCATTCTCTCAAAAGCATCAGCATGTGCAATATCAAATAAGTTATCAAGGTTAATTTTAAAATTATTTTCACGGTTCTTGAACGTGTCCCTGAGTTTTCTTACAATTTTTTGTCATGTTTGGAGAGAACATTTTGTTTATCACTCCGTAATTCCATCGACATCTTTATACAATTAACAATAGCGCATTAATAGTTAAAAATCGCGAATGAAATGACAAATTAAACACGTAGTTACAGTGCGCAGCGCATTACCCGCGCAACTTATATGGAGAAGTTTAAATCGCAAGTCGGCACGGGTTATCGTTTATAAAACGGGCTAATATTTTTTTCTAGACAATATTGGGATATTATGAAAGTTTTAAGAAGGTATGCGTAAAAATATATAGAACTTAAAATTTAAGGGACACCCTAATGTATATGAAAAATGTTACAAACATTCACTACTAGAAGTACTAGATACAACATAATAGCTGACAAGCTAGAAAGAAAACTTGGAAACTAGTGTTAGTATCCAAATAGTTCAGTTGTGTTGAGCTGCACGATTACTGACAAATGCATGCACTGATTGGACAGGTCCGCTCAATCTCTGTGGTTCTTTCCTCAAAAGACCATTTCAGACACCGACCGGTGTTCAATGATCCGACCAAGATTATGTCTGGACGAGACTGCGATCTCTTGAGTTTGTTTCGACCTTTCTTCTCAGAGTAGTCAAATAGGAAATGCCAACCTCATCTAATTTAAAAAGTATGCTTGACTAGCTATGGCCCCCGGCCCCCGGCTTCGCTCGCGTTGCTTTTTCTAAAATAAAAGGTTCAGCCGTTTCAGAGATTGCCGGTGGTGTGCGGGAATTTATCAGGTCTTTCACGGGAGATAAAAAAAACGACTCATCTCTTCAGTAAAATTGTATGTATATTTTAACCGTAAAAAACTGTCGGTAGAAGGTTAATCAAGATTGATTAGTGGAAGAAAAAGTCATTAGCTAAGACACGCGTAGCTGCACCGGTGCTATGATGTTTTTAGTAGGCGTTACGCGCAAACATACCCCCGGGCGTTGAAAGCCTGTCTTTCAACCGGAGTAGTCAGACTCGGGGTAAATGGGCAAAGGACAAATTTTGCAGAATGATCTGCGGAGCAGGCCACTGGAGGTTTTGACGTCTGCAACTCTGATCACGCCATCGGGACCTGGGTAAGTAGCGACAATCCGACCCATTTTCCACTTCAGCGGCGGCGCGTTGTCTTCCTTTAGAAGTACCAGGGAATTCAGCTTCAGAGTGCCCTTACATGTGCGCCATTTCGTCCTGAGTTGGAGCTCCGATATATACTCCTTGCTCCATCTGTTCCAAAAATGTTGTCGGAGTTGTTCAATACGTTGAAATCGAGATAAAGAGCTGGTGGAATGGTCATGGTAATCAGGTGTCGGTATAGATGTCAAAGGACGTCCAATTAAAAAATGTCCGGGTGTCAATGGTGCCAAGTCTTCAGGATTGGATGAAAGTGGAGTCAGTGGTCTGGAGTTCAAAATAGCTTCTATTTGCACCAGCGTAGTATAAAGCTCTTCATAAGTTAAGTTACAAAGGCCCAGCACTCTGACTAAATGATGCTTTGTTGACTTGACACCAGCCTCCGCAAGGCCAGCAAAATGAGGAGAGTATGCAGGGATGAAGTTAAAATTAATTCCCTCTTTAGCCATCTCCTCAGATAACGAGTCGCAGTTAGTTTTAAGAAATTTTGATAGATCATTGTACGCACCAACAAACGAGGTGCCATTATCGGAAAATATATTAACCGGTTTACCCCTACGCGAGATGAATCTCTTTAACGCCATGATAAAAGTGTTGCTGGTTAAATCACCGACTAATTCAAGGTGTATTGATTTTGTCGTAAAACAAACAAAAATTGCGATATATACTTTCACCAATTTACAGCCACGACCCTGTCGAACAGCAGACTGTATTGGACCCGCATAATCCAAGCCAATATTCTCAAAAGGGAAACCTCCAGCTAGAAGTCGCTGCCGTGGTAAATTACCCATGATCGGTGTGACGGTTTGACCTTTAAGACGACAGCAACGTACACACCTACGGTAGCACAGCCTGGCTAAATTGCGGCCTCTTAACGGCCAGTATGTATCCCGTATAGAAGCTAACAGCAACTGGGGCCCAGCGTGAAACAAGCGTTTGTGCTCATACTCGAATAGTAATTTTGTAAAGTGATGACTAGATTGTAAAAGAATTGGACATTTTTTATCATAAGGTAAATCCGAGTTTTGTAATCGACCTCCAACACGCATTATTTTATGGTCGTCCAGAAACGCGTTAAATTTCATTAAAACACTTTTCTTTGGGAATTGTTTATTATGGAATAACAACTTGTATTCACTAAAAGACTCTATTTGACATATTCGAATAATCAAACTTAAAGAATTTTGTAGTTCATCATTAGTTAAGGGACCATGGACAGATAGTTTTTTACATGCAGCAATAAAACGTAAAAGGTATGCTACCGTGCGCTGAAGCCTTAAAAAACTCGAAAATCGGTTAAAGTTAAGAAATTCATTGGCGCTAACAGTAACATGTAAAGCGACATTTGATTTAATTTCTGGCAATAATTCATCAACAGATTGTGTAAACCTAGAAGGCCAACATGATATATCATTCTTTAAAAAACTTGGACCAGACCACCAATTATCTAAAGAAGGTAATACATTAATGTCTACTCCTCGAGAGACATAATCAGCGGGGTTCTGATCGGTTGGGACATGTCTCCACTCGCAGTTGCCAGTCTTCTCTAAAATTTCAGCAACTCTGTTGCGAACGAAAGGCTGCAGCCTATTCGGCAACATTTTAAGCCATCCTAGGACGACAGTGGAGTCTGTCCAAAAGAATGTACGCGGCCTAGTGTTTAAGCGTAATGATGCGACCACCTTTTCGTAAATTCGGACTCCGACCAGAGCACCACAAAGCTCAAGTCTGGGAATGGTGGTTGGTTTCAGAGGGGCAACACGACTCTTTGCTAGCAATAAACGTACCAACACTTGATGTTCATTGTTGACACTGCGAACGTATAAGCATGCTCCGTATGCTCGTTCTGACGCATCAGTGAAAACGTGAATCTCTAAAAGGCGCATTGAATCAATTAAAACACGACGGGGAATGTAAATTTCATTTAATTTTGGTAAGTTCATTACTAGTTCAGTCCAAACTTTCCTAATGTCCGGCGATAGCTGTTCATCCCATGACAGTTTGTGTAACCATAGTTTTTGAAGTAACATCTTCATCACTATAATGCATGGAGATAGAAGCCCCAAAGGATCAAAAATTTGTGATATGATCGAAAGCATGTCACGCTTTGTATCGCTACTAATAATCGGTTGACTAATGGGGAAACAGAGTTGATCAGATTGTGATTGCCAACCCAGACCTAAGGTTTTGGTAGACTCAATTCCGCCAATATTCAAGTCAAGTGAAGATTGGGGACAGTCAGAACCAATCAACAAACGCATATTATTTGACTTCCACTTCCTTAGATTCATTCTAGCTGAAGTAAGAGTAGAAGTTACTTTATGACGCAAGTCTATAACTTCATTGAGGTCATCTCCTCCCGTCAGCAAATCGTCGACGTAGAAATCGCGTAGAATGACTTCAGCAGCCCTTTTATCAACGCAATCTAAACCTAACTGTTTAATACACCTCGTTGCAAGGAACGGAGCGCTGGCCGTGCCGTAAGTCACGGTATTGAGCTGGTACGTTTGCAGCTGAATCAACGGGTCACCACGCCAGATGATTTGTTGGAGATGTCTGTCATCTGGATGAACAACTATCTGCCGGTACATTTTCTCAACGTCGGCAGCAATAATGTATTTATGTTGTCTAAAACGTAATAATATCGATAATAGATCATCCTGTACTACAGGTCCGGTCATCTGTATACTATTAAAAGAAGTGCCTGTAGTAGTGGCGCTACTGGCATTAAAAACCACTCTTAATTTCGTCGTGACACTGCTGTCACGCAAAACTCCATGATGTGGGAGGTAATGAGCAGAATGTTCAACATTTTCACATTTTGACATATGACCTAGACTTTCGTACTCTGCCATGAAACCTTTGTACATCTTAGACAGTTGAGGCTGGCTTTTGAACCTACGCTCTAAAGAAGAAAAACAATGTTTAGCCCTTCGAAGTTAGGGTCAGCTAGACAAATATCAGATGGAATGATCAATTTTAATAAGTTCACATGTCTACTTGGAATATTATCGGTAATTGAAGGGAGAACAAAACAATTAATGTTGATGGAAAAGCTATCGTTTAAGGATTTTATTGAGACAGGACACATTTTATTGATATATGAAGATGAATTATTAATACCTAATATGGAGCTGTTCACAGTATTGGCCGTTAAACCTAATTGGTAGTATAGTCTTTCAGTCATGAGACATGATGTGCTGCCACTATCGAGCACAGCACGAGCAACGTATTGCTGACCGTTTTTACCTATGATCTTAATTAACGCCGTGGATAGCAATACGTCACCACGTTCAACACTCGCAGAAAGAGACAAACCTGCACTAGAAGCTGACGGAGCAGGGGCACTGGTCGCATCATCACTGTTAGCGGAAGTAATAGCCAAGTCTGACTTCTTCGAGTGATCTGCGACATGCACCAGAGTGTGGTGCTTGCGCCGACATATTTTGCAACTTGCCTGTTTACAGTTATTAGCGTAATGTCCTGAAGACAAACAATTGTAACAAACCTTATATTTCGGTAGCAACTGGAACCGTGCTTCATTACTCAACGCCAAAAACTCAGGACAATTGGTCAATTTGTGCTCACCGTTACATTTAACACAACTCTTAGGTTTAGAAGAACTATTATTCACCTGATTATTCATGTCCATTTTATTATTGGAATTTTGAAGTACCATTGTCCTAACTTTAGAATTTTTACTGGTGTTTGAATGTTTATCAATTGTTGAACTTGACATTTCTAATGTTTCAATTAATTCAGCACGATTCTTAATAAATGTGAGGAACACAGTGAATGTAATCTCGTAATCCCTGTCAAGGCGACCCTTATACTCTTCCCATTCACGGTAAGTTTTATTGTCCAACTTGTATCTTATAATGTGAATGAGTAAAGTATCCCAGTGTTTAACCGGTTCACCAAGGGATTCCAAGGCACGCAAGTTTTTATTAATGTGATCGATTAAAGCTTTTAAATTCACAGAAGACTCCTTACTGATCGACTCAATATTAAATAATGCCGAAACATGATGTTGAATCAACAGATGTTTATTATCAAACCGGTCACAAATTAATTTCCAAGCGACTGAATAATTAGCGGCAGAAAACTGAATCGAGTTTATCACCACTGCAGCTGAACCTTCTAGTGATGATCTCAAATAATGAAATTTGTTTATGTCGTTTATGTCGTCATTAGAGTGAATAAGGCTGACAAATGTATCGTGAAATTCCAACCAATTTATGTAATAACCGCTGAATTTTGGTAATTGAATAGTCGGTAATCTAACGAACTTGTGATTATTAGAACGTGAACCTACCTCATTATCAGTTGGATCCCGTTTCCTATAGTCATCGAGCACTTTCTGAGCTTCAGATAGGGCTTTATAATAAAGAGACTCAAACTCGCTTCGTTCTAACATTTGACCATCCAAATTATCAGTGCTACATTTTTAAGAGATGAGTCGTTTTTTTTATCTCCCGTGAAAGTTTTTTACGGTTAAAATATACATACAATTTTTGGTAAATTTTAAATACGAAGAGTACTGATAATCCTTTACAAAATCACAACTATTTTATTTACAAGATATCAGTATCGTGTAAAATATGATAAGTGAGCCATCTAATAACATTATTGGCACAACAGAGTTCTTCGAGTCGTATTAATTCATATTACAATACGGCTACTAGATGGCGCATAAATAATTGATTGATTTGTGATTTCTAACTACACATTGTTTACATTTAATTCATTTGATAAGTAACTGGGCTCCGGTTTGTTGCCATCTTGTTGCTGCATATGTTTCTCTAAGACTAGGTCGTATAAAGAAAGCAAAGGTACAAGCCCTGAGAAATTGCCCCTATTGAATGAGGTTTTAAACTCATTGTGACCTCAGAAAGGAAGTTCTTAAGTGCTAAATGACACACATCAACCTAATCTTTGAAAAACAGTGCGATTGTGATCGACACGCATAATGTATTCAGCGAGATTATATTTGTCTGTAAAACCCAAAGTATTTACCTTTGTCCGAGTAACGATTGCACACCAATATACACTTTAATCCTTCACAAGGAACAATTGCATGCGTTTCCGAATTCATTTTAATGATAAGAAACTTTTTCATCACTTCAAAAAGAAGGTAGTTAAAGCAAAAACTAATCACAACACTTAAATTCACAGAAAATTTTAAAAAATCAAAACATAAACGGCGCCGGCGCCAGTAACCGCTCAAAACAATTAATTTGAAATTATATCATGCAAATTCACGCTTTGCGCAGCGACTAACGCAGACATACTCAGGATCTACAATCCTACCACCTCCTACTACGATTCGTTTCATTCATAAAAAGTCAAAAGCCGGGCAAAAAAATTCGAACATTTGCAAAATGAGTACATACTATCATATCAAGGACGTTAACACATTTCTTTGCGAAAAAATGAGAGGTTAGAAGCCCGATATGAAGCCACCTTGTGTGAGCGAGAAAGCTATACTTCATTCATCGATATGATCTCGCCTCCTGCTTAGCGCTATAACGTTAGAGCGAGATCGCAACTGCGGCATCGGAGATAGTTTGGCAACGGTGCGTGATGAAAGAGGCGCGGAATTTAAATATTATTCCTTGAGTATGTAACTCTGGCAACGTTGCATCGTAGGTACGTATCTAGCGCGCGGCCGGTACCACGTTTTTATTCTTGTGGCCGGTACTACGCGGAGAGTTAAATGTTATTATTCGTATCAATTCTTGCGACATTGAGTTCGTTTACAGGTGTAGTTTTTTTATTGATAGGCTCACTTTTGATTGAAAGCCAGGCTTTTCAGCTTTAATGAAAGGAACGCCCCTGATCAGAAGACTAAGTGGCCAGTGACAGCTATGAGAGCTGACAGATGTACAAGTGCACGTGCCACATTCGGTCGCATTTTGATCTCACCGCAAAACCGCATTTTTAATATTAATTCTTCGCACCCGCTAAAACTGCAAAATTATGTGCAATATCCCGTAGGTAATCATATTGTTGTCGAGTGATAAAAAGGTAGAAATCGATCAGTTGTTGGGTGATAAAAAGGTAGAAACAAGCTTACCTTTAGGAGTGCTCTCTGTGCTCTCTCAAATTTTAAGAAATGAGTTTTAGATGTGGTGACAGTATTCAAGCTGAGACTGACAGAGAGCATAGTAGACCGATTTTATAGGGGACTGATGGGACATTTCTTAACTCGATCATGGTAGACCGTGCATGTTTTTCAGAATGTTCCATTTTCGCTTCCAAAGTCTTTATATGGTTCTTTACTGAACAGTTTTCCTGCTGAAGGGTTTTTAAGCCACTAAGAACGTCATCGTAATTCTCGGACAGCAACATCATCGATTTATTTATTTCTGCGTTTTGGTTTGTTAACTCCTTCATAGATAGTTGCCAGCTGGTAAATTTAGCGTCTTGCTGCTTTTTTATTTCGTCCATTTTCGTCAATAAGTCGGACAATTAAATATCTGCTGAGCTTGGAGGATCATTAAACCTGGGTTTGCTGCGCTTTGTAATGTTCGAGTCATTTTGCTGCTGACTTTCAGGTGTGTAGAACGCAGGATCCGCACCAAATTGAGTGGGAGAGATGTTTTGTACTACTTTTCGGTGGGGTACGTGAAACAGACATTGTATTAAAATCCAGCTTTTGGTGATATTTTTAGTGTACGTAAGTACAATTATGTCACAATAACATTATTACACTTGAAACTACGGAGCAATATTTACCCGCCAAAAACGCTGTCGCTTATGAACTGTGGCAAGCATCAAATGCGCGTGTAGTGGTGAGGTGCCGCTATGTGCCGTATGACGCCGCGTACGCAGCAAACTTCAGGATACTAGTTGCGTCGACCGTTGTTGTCCTGCTCGTGCCGCTTTGCAAGCTCCGTCAGCGTACTGCGCGCCTAGTACTTATGTTAATATTTCACGGTTTATTTTCGGAAATAAATTTATATTTTAAATAAAATTTTGATAAAGTGGACACGTCTAAACTCGTTCGTTCGAGATCCGGGGGGATAGGAGAACGACTGTCTAAAAGCGGGCGCGCAGGACATTGCGCCAACCTTCTTAAATTTTTAGTATTATAATTAAATTCAATTTAATTATAATTAAATTAAATAATTAAATTAATGGGTACAGGCACAGGTACAGGTGCGTACACATGGTTTAAATAACTATTTACTTACTTTTATATAAATATGTAACGTAGAGAGTTATCACAGAGTAGGGACTTTATTGACAAGTTTATTTCAAACATAATGTTAATAAACTTTTATGAGCAATGGCGTACGTACTCCGTCCACTGTCGGTTGGCGGGAGTGTGAGGTCGCGGGCGGGGCGGGGATGTCGTCTCCCGTTGTATTGCGCAGTGGTAGTGGTCATATAGTATGAAATACTATTTTATTTCAATTGAAAACAAAATCTATAAACAGTATTTTTATTTTATTAAGTCATAATTAACTTTTTAAGCCATAAAAATACCATTTATCGTCAAATATAAATAGTGTAGTCTTAATTAAATTGCTGCAGGTAGTTATTATTTATTTATTTTCAACTTACGTCTATCCTTACAGGGTAACCTATTGCGATAGCGTACTTATCTAATCTTATTCTAATTTTTAATTAACTTATTTTTATGTTTTTCTTATAGGTAGTTCTAACATTTGACTGAAAGTTAAAGATTTGCAAATACTCAATATAATATGGCTTACATACTGTGCGTATGTACGTACGTGTTTTACAAACCAATAAATAATTTTATGTAACACTTTTGTGTGAGACTGTTTCAAAAAACTAAATCTTGTACTACAAATTTAAGAAGGTTGGCACAATGTACTGCGCGCCCGCTTTTAGACAGTCATTCGAATTTGTTCGGTTAATAGTGAAATCTCTTTTCCTATGGTTTTTTTCTTATATCTGTGTAGTTACAAGGATATTTCAGCTGAAACTTTAAGGATAAGCAATTGTATAAAGGTACTAATTATTTGTCGAATCGCAATTACCGTCACTTAATAATAACTCATATATTGGAGTGTTACATTATAGCCTAGCCAGATTTTAATTAAAATGGAATAGCTCTCTGAGGTGTAGGAATAGAAAGATCTAATTTCGCATGATGCTTTGAGTTCATAAAAGGTACAAACTACCATAATTGGAAAGTTTCTAGGGTTTCTCATTGAAGCGCAAGGATCGATTTTAGGGTTTTTGAAAATCAATTTCTTATTTACCAACGGTGTCGATTATAGAAAAAATAAAATTGCACAGCATAAGCACAGATTAAGACCCACCGTAGTAAAAAAAAAATCGTAGTTGTATGTCATGCCGTTTGAGAGGTACAGCAATTTGCTAAACGTTACCCCAGCGGCATCTTGAATAACTCTGAAACCTCAAGAAGCACAAATTTCATTTTTGGGCACAATTAGACACAAATGTGATCTAAATAAGTAGCTAGTTTGTCTCAACTATGACCGCCGATTAAAAAACATGCAGCTGGGGTAACGTTACTCCAGCGGAATCTGTTTTTCGTGAATATCTTTGGATCAGCTGGGCGCACAAATTCTAAATTTCGGGCACATTTACACGAGATTGGGTACTAATTATCTGTGAAGCCAAAATCCTGAAAAGCGACAACATTCCGCTGGAGTAACACACACACAATTACAACTCACCATGAGTACATACCTGTCTCAACTTGGCCATAGCATCCGGTGCTATGAAGTCAGCCTGTGCTGCGTGGGTGAGGAAGCAGAGGGTTTGGTGTCCACTCTGACCCAGCTCCTCCTCACCGGGAATTATCAGCTTCATTGCCTCCACTTCCTGCAAGTACCACTTTTCCATTAGAACCCTCCCAACAAACTCCTGATTGTGTCCATTGTCCACCATTAAACAACAAACTGTTGAAACTTAAAAGCAAAACAAATCATTATTCATTAAACCTTGCAATCTATTGTAATCAGTGGCATTAATTGATTGAGAATTCTGCTTTTTCTATTTTTGTACAGATGAAACCATTTTACATAGTTATAAGTCGGTTATAACTAATTAATTGGAGCCAAACTCACTTGATAATACTGATAATGAAGTTGTTTGTGTTATGAAAAATAAGTTGTTTATTAAAACTAATTAGTTACGAAGCTAACTGGTTGCTGTTATAATGCTCCAAAAAAATCTATGTCTAATACATTTTTGTTAACTCATTTGTATTATAGTAAGGTTAACTCACATTGGTGAAGTCGACGAGCTGCGACACGAACACGCCGTCCAGCCGCATGAACTCCAGGGTGATAGTGTCCTCCGACACGTTCGCAGTTATGTTCTCCTGCATAACATCGCCACCCTGAACAGTGGGTGGCATCACTAAATATGTTAGGTAACTTTTTTGTGCTTTATCAGTGGAATCCTTCATTTAGGATTCAACTTAAAGTGTGCGAGCAGTCAAAGAACTGTTTATAATTTAAACAATACGAAAAAATTACTTATCAAAAAGAAAACAATTTGCAACAGTGCGACTTTGGTTACAAAAATAATTCAGCAATTTAACACACCTGATTTCTAACATTGATAAGAAGCTGCAGGTTTGACGGCTTCACTAACAAATATAGTAAAATTACTTTTAAAATGATCAATTTCATTATTTTATAGTTTTGTGATCAAATCCCTGGTTTCATTCACAGGTTTCATTCTAACTCGGTTTGATTTGATGACATTTTTTGTTGACACTTAGGTAGGTACTTGACATTAAAACTACGTTTAAAAACATTTCGCATCGAGAAAAAATGTTAAAAAAATTAAGTTATTAACGAATATTTGAGCTATAATGCAAAAGATAAAAGTGGATTTAAGCAAGCGAATCATATCAAAAAGAACTATTGATTTTTAAAATTTCATTTTCCGATCTAGTAATACTTTTTGTAAATAAAAACAAGTTTTGTAAACATACCATACCAAACGTTCCATTTCAAGAAGTGGTTCTGGCTGGAACTGAAATTAATTTTCGTATTAAAACATATTTTTACGGAAAAGTACTTTATTTTAAATATTTATTATAATATTTATTACATTAAAGATATACAGTTTGGTGCTTTGATGGTAATTGTAATAATTATTTTCTCATTCTGTGTACCTTTGTTACAGCAGGAATATTAAGATTTGTATTTTTGGGAGGCCTTTTGAGCATGATTCTTTTATTTTAACTAAAATACAATAAGGTTGACCTAGCAATATAGTTTTATGTATTGCACAGGCCCGCTTGCACCATTTTTGATGCACGGATAATTTTATTTTTGGGGTCATTACATTACAACACGATTTCGCCCGATGCGCAACCGAACAAAACACGAACGTCATCCGAAACGGAAAGAAGGGCGATGTTGCATTTAGCGAAGAAAGACAGCTGTCGTATCATTTTCAGCTGATTTTTGTGTACGCATCGCGAACGCTACAAACTATAACAACGATCGAAACGTTTCGTAACGGTACAAGTTTCTTGGTTGCAGTCGCGTAGGAAGTATTTTGGTCGATAGAGTGTCGCGACGCAGCAGGCCAGGAGCGAGAGTTTTGCAGCGACGAACAAAGGGAGATGGTCTATTGAGCGCGGGTGGTGCGTATCGGAGGCCGTGACGTCACTCGGTCGAGGCGTCGAGGCCGATGCGGCGGGCGCGCTCGTGATCTCGGCGCTCCGACGAGCGCGGCGAGCGGGCGCAGCGGAGCGGGCCAGCCTGGCCTCCACTGACTCGGGCGACGAGGGCGCTGGGCACCGGCCGCCGCGCAAGCGGACCCGCAGGCTGTCGCCGCCCGCCCGGCCCGCAGACATGCACCAGCCGCCCGCAGCCAACGGCGTGCCGCCGCCGCACCATGTCAACGGCGACACCGCGACAAGCAACGGCGACCTGCAGCCGCCCGGCCTGCGCATGTCGCAGACTGACCAGGAGATTGTGCGTCTCATTGGCCAGCACCTTCTCTCCGTGGGACTGGAGTGAGTACCGCTGAGCGTTCACTCTACCTCTCTTACAGTGTCTGGCAAAAGCACAAGGCAGTGATTCTTCAGCTGTTTGTTGTTGAAACTAGTCTGGTTTACAACAGTCTTCTTCCTCTCTAGCTCTATACTAGCACACACCATTACAGGCATAATAATTAAAAAGTATACTGAATCATGATGTGGTATCATGATAAGTCATGGTTCCTAATATATTGCGAATTAGAGTTTAATGACTTAATATCTTAAGATAAATAAACAAGTAAACCAGTTTTTGTATGCATTACATTACTGGTCATGGCAGGCATGTTCCTAAATATTATTAGATCTTGAGTAAACAACAATGAAAATGCATATTTTTTATGTGGGAAGCATTCCGAATTTTACATTGCACATACAACAGTTGCATGGTAAATGGTTGTTAGCATTATTTAAAAAAGGCAAAAATATAGGTTCTATGAATAATTAACTCCTTTGTTCTTATTAGGAGGAATTTGTTCTTAATAGGTAACCACAAAACAAAGAATCTAAAACATGTTTGAATCAATTGATACTTTTGTATACCATTCTGAATCAATTTCCTCCATAGATAGACAACACTTTTATATTGTGGCAGAGCCAGGTAAACAAAGGCCTGTTATTTTCTGTTTAGCCAATCATAGACTCATGTTTATGCTGACACTGAACAGTTTTCCTTGTGTTATTTGCATTCATTAAAGCATTGCTCTGAAATCATGTAGTTTTGAGAAAACACACATGGCTTAATAAGTAGTCAGTTTAGGAAGACTATTTGCATCTGAGTGACCACTAATTAATGACAACTACTATAGGAATTGAACACAATAAGTGCTGAGTCATTGTTATACTTGTTGATTTGTTATCGTAAATTAAATATTATATCTGTAACAGTATATCAGAAACAAGGCAAGATTAAAGAAGAGAAAAAGAAGATTAGAAGCATCTAATATTTTTAGCAAAAATTTGGCTAAATAGTCTGTTATTTATTTAGATGATTGTGGACAATGGTTTAAAACTGGGTACAAATTGTACAAAAAATTATACCAACAGAGGTCTGTACTTTTTAATATTATTATGGTATTTGTGTATGAAAAACGTGTACCCTGTAAAACCAACAACTATTTATTTCCAATCAAAAATATGCTAGCCATGTTTGTGGTAAGAACCCCTCCCCACAACCCACCTATCATTTTATCAGTTACCTTATGTTATGTTCATAGCTGTAGGTATCTTTACTGCACTTTGATATCATGCGTCTTTTTAACCAGATTCTCGTGAAATTCTGACGCCTTTCGCATTTGGGCCACTCTGTTATCTTACTACAGTTTTATCTTTTAGCAAAACATTTGGTTGCACTAAGTTGTGTAATATTTTAAATTAATTATCACAATATAGGTATATGTAATAATGTAGGTGAACCGTTTTCTTCAAAAAATCAATCGTTTATTTGCTAAGTTTGCTTAGAAACTAGGTACAGACGCCAGCAGGTCAAGCTACCCGAAACTGTCAAATTTTCGCAATCAACCTTGAACCTTATACTGTAGTGATAAAGTTGAAAATCTATTTAAAAAAATTGTGAACCCAGATTGGGCATACAAACACTGAAAACATTTTTTTTTTCGTAAAAAAAAATATTAGTAATTTTAGTCAAATTAAAATTGGCAATAAAAATGATAGAATTTAAAGTGAGCATAATAATAATAATAAGGAAATGCACAGTGTCAAATATTAAATCTAAAGTGTAGTGTCATTTAAAAAATCATTAATTGAATAACAACACTTAACATTGTTGCATGCTTGCAAGTTTTGAGGTATGAGGGTGTAAAGTTCACTCATACTCTATAGTAAAGGGAGGATCCTCCGACCGAGACGGGTGTTGTGTCTGGTGGGCAACTGCCCAACGGTTGATGTCGGGATGTTGTATATATGCTAGTCGCGCGGTAAACTCTGATAGCGCGATGCAGGATTTGTGACGTCAGGTCTTTGATGCGTAGTTCGCATGTGGCGTTGTTGATACTGCCACACAAGCAAGCAACACATCTGCTAAAAGTGAATGCACTGATTGCAGATGAAAAAATAGAAAAAAAAAAAAAAAAAAAAAAAAACAACACTTAACAATAGAATGCAGAATAGAATAGAATGCATTTATTTGTCAGAATATTGTACAAAGTCGTTAGGTTCATTATGTAATACGATCATAATATTCTGCCGTTTCCGGCGTACAAATATGGTTTGTAAAATTATGGGTCATCATTTACATCAAAATTAAGTTATTAATTATTAGAATTACAAATAATACGAATTTTAATTTGAATTAGAAACAAGTAATAGGGCTGTCAGTTTACTTTTAAACGTTAGGATTGGAACATTTATATCTAGTATTTATTTTGTTGTGGGGCAGTAAGGGCAGGTACCTTCACCGTTGTTGTTACAAGAAAATGATCGGAGACTGTCCTTAACTTTTGAGATATTTTGATCTGCATTCACAGATTTGGAAAAAATGTAGTCAGCAAGATAATGGGCAGTTTTGACAAAAAAAATAATTATAATGCCAATCGATCTTGTTTCTTATAAGGGCTCGCAAAGATTGGCGCGACATCGCGGGCGCGACTAGGGTGGCGCTACATGTCGCGCCAATCTGTGCGAGCCCTAATGATAAAAAAAAAAAAACTGGGATCAACCTGAAGTTTGATTACCAGAAAAGTCAGAATCGCAAAAAAACTTTTCCCATAAAGTCAAAGTCAAATTATTTATTTCAAATAGGTACGTAAATTTAAACATACATTTTGTAGGATAGGTAATGAGACTCCAACCTACTTTTTATGGTTCCGTACCAAAATGGTAAAAAGGAACCCTGTGTGACTCTGTCTGTCTGTCGAATGACAAAAATGTTTTTTTTTTTTTTTGTGACATGTTACAGCTGAATATCTCAAGAACTACTGATCCTATCAACTTGAAAAGAATAGTTTTAGATGACGTTTGCCCAACTATTTAAAGAAACAAAAAAGTTTTTTTTTTTTTTTCAACAGGGACTGAAAGGTGGTCTTAAAAATTCGTAATGCGGCTACTAGGGCATGTGGGGTATCATATAAAAGAGCGCTGTTTGCACATTCTCAAACATTTTAGTCTTTTTTCTTTAGGCCACATAGTTTTTGACTTTTGATGAAAAATCTGAAATTATTCTATGTGATAGAAGCTTTAATTATTCAATGTAAAGGTTACAGGAAAAATAAAACTATCTCTCTAAATAGCATACTTTTTCAGAAATCGACAAAAAATACATTACTTCCTTTATCTGTCAAGACATGGCGATGACCTAAAACTGCAATATTCTACACTGCAGTGTTAAAATTTTCTCTCTCATTTTCTTTTTTTTTCTCTCTTTTTATTCTCTTTTCGATTTTTCTTTTTTTTTCTTTTCCTCGCTGATGAAAATTTAAAAACATTTCACGTTTCACGACCAAAATGTCCTCCTTCCTACATATTAGCAGGTAGCAGGTTGCTTTGGGCATGGGGTCTCAACTCAAACAAATTATAATTAGTCTTGAAAAAAATTCACAGATGGCAGCATATGTAACAATTATGAAATTAACAATCAATAAAAAGCGTTATAGGGCCGATTTTGGCTGAAGTAACATTAGTATAAATCAAAACTTCCTTGTTTAATGTTGATTTATCTATTTACACTCATAAATCACGAGAATGACACCTAGTATCTAGGCCGACTACTAGATGGCGTTGTTAAACTACAGTCTGGCAATTAGTGAGTCGCTGATGCTGCCATGTGTTTAAAAATCGAGGAAAAAAAGTAAAATTTAAAGAACCCCCGACTCAAACAAGAACCTCTAAAAACTAAAATAATAATATATATGGACCCTTTAAGTTTAATATAAGTTGTAGGTAATATTTTGATCCAAGCGTCCTGGCATCGGCGCACGGCTAATTAAAATTGGATTGGAAGTTAAGAGCAGCTATGTTTTTACGATAGCATACATTCATTATTGCTTGGTATAAGCCTCATCTGTTTGGCGTTTTCATTACCCGTCCCCCTTTTTTTTTTTTTTTTTTTTTTTTTTTTTTTTTTTTTTTTTTTTTTTTTTTTTTTTTTTTTTTTTTTTTTGGGTGGGAAATTATCAAATAACTTCTCCCGCTCTGGGCGGAGCGGGAGGGCGTGTCAGACTTTTACTGACTAAAACCCACCCGTGTTCCTTCAGTTGCCTGTGTGCCAGGGCCACGGTATCCCTTTCGGACAAACCCGCAACCCTGGCAGGCACCGGTCCTGGCAGACCCCGTCAGTGCGTGCTGACATCTCTTTGAGGCGTGCGTGGAACACAACGCGCCATCGACCCGGGCCTGGTCCTTACCGGACGGCGAACTGCCCATAGCTCGCCGTCCGCAAGCCCGCGCCTACGGTGGCCGGGAATCGGCTACCGATTCCCGCCGCCCAGGGCGTCTCCTGCGGCGACTAGGGGCGTGAGGGCGCATAGACTGCCGCTCCCTCACGCGTTCCGCCTCCTCCTTCGCGAGCATTACTACTTCGCAGAAGGAGGTGACTGCTTCCCATGCACTCTCGCTCCGGACCATGGCCTGGACCAGGGCCGGACGCGAGAGATTGCCGCCGCCAATCGCCTCCGTGAGGACACGGCGGTGCTCTGCCCAAGCCTGGCAGACCTCCACCGTATGCTCCACCGTGTCCTCCGGGCGATCCACACAGTGGTAACACCCGGGCGTTTCCTCCCGCCTAATCCGAAACAGGAACCTCCCGAAACACCCGTGTCCAGTGAGGACCTGTGTCAGGCGAAAGGTGAGGACGCCGTGGTGCCTCTCTAGCCACTCCTCAAAGAGGGGACTTATCGCCACAATTGTGGCGTGCCCAGCGCTGGGTTGCAACAAACGCACCCTCCATGTCGCCATGAGATCCCGCCGGAGCTCTGTCCGCTGTGCCGTGATTTCTCGCGGCAGCGGAGTTACGCCCCGGCGTTTCACCTCCTCGCGCCACTCCCATAAGTGCGCGAGAATTTTTGCCTCCAGATCCCATGGCGGCAATCCGGCAAGGAGGCTCGCTGCCTCACCGGAGACCGTGCGGTATCCCCGTACCAATCTGATGGCCATGACCCTTTGGGACGCGTTCAACCGGCGGGCAGGTCGCCGCTTCAAGGAACGCGCCCACACCGGTGCCCCGTAAAGGGCCATGGACCGCACGACCCCAGCATAGAGCCTCCGGCAAGAGGCGTTTGGACCCCCTAGATTGGGCAAGAGCCGCTTCAAGGCAGCCCCGGCCCGCTCCAGTCTGGGAGCCAAACGTCTGAAATGCTCCACGAAGTTCCACCGGCTATCGAGGACGAGTCCCAGGTACTTCATCGTCGACTCGACTCCGATGTGAACCCCTCCTACCGTTACTTCAGAACCCGTCGGTGGCGCATTCCGAGGACCATGAAAACACATGGCCTCGGACTTGTGCAAGGCCACCTCGAGTCCCAGTTGCCGGATCCTCTCGACGATTGTCGCAACCCAACGTGTCGCTAATTCGGCCGCCGCCTGGTGCGACCTACCCTGCGCCAGGACCAGCGTGTCGTCAGCGTAGCAAACTACACTGACGCCACCTGGCAGGTCGGCCCCCGTCCCCCGACGCGAGGACGCTTGGATCAAAATATTTCTATATTTTATCTATAACCTATTCCTTGAGACCTTTCCAAGGAGCCCAAACACGATACCTCTGCTGTATGTTAAGGGAGTTGGATTCCAGGTGATGCTGCAGCAGTAGTTCAAGGTTACAATGTTCTTTTAATATCACTGAAGTAACTAAATACCAAATTTCAACCCAATCCGACCTGTGGAAGATGCTCACATCAATTCATCAACTAGAAAAGAGCTAATAATCTTTAAACGGCTGAACCGTTCCATTTCTCTTTCCTCCTCCATCATCAGCCTCTGGTCACCTTCTATCTATAACCTATTCTTTGAGACCATTCCAAGGAGCCCAAACTCGATACCTCTGCTGTATGTTAAGGGTGTTGGATATCCTGCAAATTCCAGGTGAACCTGCAGCAGCAGTTCAAGGTTACTATGTTCTTTTAATATCGTTGAAGTAAGAAGTAACTAAATACCAAATTTCAACTCAAGCCGACCTGTGGAAGATGCTCACGTCAATTCATCAACTAGAAAAGAGCTGATATTCTTCAAACGGCTGAACCGATTTTCTTGAATCATAGCTAAGAACACTCGATCAAGTCACCTTTCAAACCAAAAAAAAAATCATTAAAATCGGTTCAGCCGTTTGCGAGCTACGAGGACACAGACAGACACACAGATACACACGTTAAACTTATAACACCCCTCCGTTTCTGTCGGGGGTTAAAAATAGCCAGCTCAATAGCCAGTCTTGGAGGTGTCATTTGTTTGTATGGGATTGGGTATCTGTACGTAGTATTATAATTATTATGTGTACTTTGGGTGAAGCACAGTTGTAGTTTTTCTGGGCTGGTACGGAACCCTCGGTGCGCGAGTTCGACTTGCTCCTTGAGCGGTGTTTATTATATTTTGATGCGTAGACTGGCCGAAAATAAACAGCTTTACAGTTGTTGTTCACAGTTACTAATGGTTATTTTCTTGATGACAATTTAATGTTTCCGTAAATGCAGCGCCAGTGACCTTGTGGCAAGGCCGACGACCCTGATTACAAGGACACTCATAGTAAGATTTATTTTATTTTTATTTATTTATTTATTTATAGTTAATTAACACGGTGCAATACCAATTACATTAACTAACATAGAAAATCCAGACAATTGTGTCATAAACAATTATTCGCTACTTACTATATGGAACAGTCTCTCGCATACTTTTTCTCACAGAACATCAGACATAGGTACGCGCTTAATTTTATTCCATTCGTCCGCAAACACATCACATTCAGGGTTGGCGATCAGGAGGGCGTTGAGCATCCTTAAAGTACGACACACAGGCGATTCAGTTCTGGCGACCGTTCTGCAAGGCAGTTGTGCGGAACAGATTGTGTCGGCGACTTTGGTGGTGACCGATGTATTTGTCGGGCACAAATAGTCGACAAAAAAGGTCATGGAGCTCAGGGCAGTCGATACGACCGTTAAGGGTCTTACAGGCTACCGTGAGCTGATCAAGGCCTCTTCTTACCTTCAACGAGTTGAAACCCACAGTCCCTAGGATATAGTTAGTGGAGTACATGTAAGGGTAGAAATTGAAAGTTCTGTTAAAAATATATCTAAGAAACGTTTTCTGCACTTTCTCGAGCATTAGTGTTTGGGCCGCGGTAAAGGGATGCCAGACACAACTACTAGTCTCCAGCTTACTGCAGTGGTGTACAGTAATATAATAACACGCGGGTTGTGAAAATCACGAGCATTTCGCAAAACAAATCCTAAGCGTCTGAAAGATTGTTTCGCAAGTGTGGAAATGTGATCTCTGAAAGTCAGACAGCGGTCGAAGGTCACTCACAGGTCCTTTACGTTGGTGACTGGAGTTATTTTTTCCCCACCTAAGCTGTAGACAAAATGGTTTGGCCGTAATCCTCGACCGAATGTCATGACGTAGCACTTATCACTTAGCACTTATGAGATGCACTTGTACCCAAAGTCTCTAATTCAGATAATTTATGTAAACAAAGTAATATCAAGAAATGTCACTGTCGAAATGACAGGACAGTGGTACAAAACATTTTAATTTTTTTTTGTAAATAATTTTCGCTAAAATTAAAGTGAATTAATTATAATAACTATGCAAACAAAATACCGTTGCCAAACAATGTTTTGTGTAGTATGTCGGAAACACGGAATATGATCGTCATAATCAGCCCTTTTAAGTTCAGTGCTAGACGTAGGCCTCCCAAAATCGATTTCCACTCGAAACAGTTTACAGCCGTTTTCATCCAAAATGTGGCTAGATATGCTACTTACAATATGAATCTATGAATGAGAGTTGTAATATTAGTGTTGTTGAAGATGTAAAAAATTTGAAAATGTTTGGATCTCCTGCATTGTTTCCAGTATCATAAAATATTTTATACCAGAAAATCTCCTTTTTTTAATAACTTTGTTTAAAACCGAAAATTTATAAAAATAATTTCGATATGATTATTTTAAAATTATTATTTCTTAAAATCAGTACTTAAGGGTCCGTGCACGAAAAAAACTCTCTTTTGGCAATTTCTTATCTAATTGTGAGAAAACTTGAAATAATCTAAACATTAAGTCTGTGTAACTATAAAAGTATAGTTTTCATGGTGCTAAACCATTTGTGTCAGTCACAGCAGCTTTTAATAGTTTCATCATTTTTGTGCTCTCCAAAATATAGTTTATTTCGCCATGGATTTACTTAATGAAGATATTGTATAATCATTAAATAAAATTTTGATTATATTTCAAGGATAGCTGAAGACTAATTTGTGATTTTTAAATTTCTTGATATGATTTGCTAAATAATAGGAAAAATATATATTACTGACGAGGTTTAAAACAAAAAAAGGTTTTATCAATATTATTTTTCTGCTATATTTTGTATTGAAGTTAAAAAAAGTGGTTCCGCCACATGCAAGAAGAGCATATAATGATGTTAATCATATTTTATAATGTTCAAAATCAAAAGTAGTTTCTTGTAGAATGATGATCAAATGTCAGTCTCGCGTCATTTTTCGGAAAACTTGTTGCAAATATTAGTGATTTACCGTGAATACTTAATTTATTTGAAAAATCCCTTTCAGCCACATGCAAAACAAAGAACACGACTTTTTAAATCTCAAATAATTTCGTTTAAATTATTTTTCCCTTTCTCACAACCAATGAACAAAATTGATCAAAATCAGTCGATTTCGTGCACGGCCTCTTAAAAGAAAATAAAACCTCTTTTTTTGCCATTTTATGTGAATTACCATTACGAAGATATTTTTTTGTTATGTTATCCCCTTTGTTTACATAAATTATCTGAATTTGAGACTTTGGGTATAGTTTGTAGAATACTAGCTTTGGCCCGCGACTCCGCTCGCGTGGATGTCGGTTATCGCGTAAAAAAGTAGCCTAAGTTCTTCTCCATATCCCAGGCTATATCTCTGCCAAATTTCATTACGATCGGTTCAGCGGTTTAGGCGTGAAAACGTAACAGACAGACAGACAGACAGAGTTATTTTCACATTTATAATATTAGTATGGATCTAGCAGGCACTTGTTGAACATATTTAAATACTTTGCCGGCGACTTCGTCCGCGTGGATTTCGTATTTTCTCCTAGACAATTTGACACCTCCTCCACCCCTTTTAACTGGTAGTTTTGGTAAATTTTGCTAATGGTTAAGATCCTTTTACTTATTAATAAGTTATTCTTTATTATATGGATCAAAGGAAAAATAAAAATTTCATATAAACTGTTCCTCCCTTTTCACCCCGAAAGGGGTTGATTTTTGAAAAATCTTCAATCATGTGTTTCGTCATTTAATGTTTAAATTACCTTTGTCTTAATCCAGGCACGCAGTGAAACCCTCCTCCAAAAACTTCATTACCCTCTTTTCGATCGATCCATTCTCGGTCGATTTTAGAATAACTTATATTATTATAATATATTTTTTGTCAAAAGTATTAAAACCGTTATTCGAGGTAACCGGACAGCGCGTTAAAATTCTTCCATAAAAACTTTAGCAGCCCCTAAAATCCCTTTGAGGGGTAATTTTGAAAAACGAAACAATGACAAACTTTATTATTAATTCAAGAATGTATTCTTGCTAAGTTTCAAGTTTTTTAACTTAAGAAATAAGATTTTCCATACGATAGAAATCGCCCCTATTCATCCCCTTTAAAGGCTGAATTTCCAAAAACCCCTTCTTAGAGCTTGCCTAGATTATAAAAATCCGTATGCAAATACCCTCGTGCAAAATTTCTGATATGTCAGTCATTCAATAATTCGCCCGCGATTTCGTTCGCGTGGATTTCGTCATCCTCCGCCCCCTGTAATGGTACTAATAATAATTAAGCTCTTTATTATTTATTTATACATAAGTAAACTGGGATGGGCAGGAGGAGAATGATGATGAAATATTCTGGCCAAGTTAAGTTAATAGATCAACGAAATAAGTTTTTTTCATATGAACTGTATCCCCCCTTTTCAACAAGGTTATCTATACCAATTTTCGAGTTTATCAAGCCACGCAGTAAACCCTGTCTGGGGTAGATTTTCGAAATAATGAGGTAACGTGCCTATCAACTTAATCGGTCCATTACATTCTGAGCAACTTGGCTGTGACCGACGGACAGACAGGTTCCGTTTTTTCCTTTTGAGGTACGGAACCCTAAAAACCCTAATTATTTATTCAGTTAAAATAATTTATGGAAGAATGCAATAAACCAGACTGTTTGTAAGTACATGTATACGAATTACTTACATACATACATAAGTTCACGCCTTTAACCATGGGGGTAGGCAGAAGCTACTATAGGAGAGACACGCCAGCACATGAAGTTACCACAAACTCAAATTTTCTGATTCGATTTTGAACTATCAACATTTTAAGGTTTAATATCTTTTGGAGAAATTTGACAGTTTCATATAACCGGATGTGCTGGCGACTGTACATTCGCGCTGGTACATGTCTACTGAGCCTCAACACCTACGCTTGACAAAACCTAGTTGAAACTTCCTTATCCTTTCGGTTCTGTGAGTGTACCTAGGTATATTGCTGCACAGCCACAGTTTTCGCCTGAAAATCAACACCACATGGAATTGAGGCAATTGAATAAGTGCAGAATCTATCAAATTCTTATCATATGCGATGAATGGCCGAGAGGATAATCGGCGCCCTTCCAATTGCATCACTCGGTTACTTAGTAATGCTTCCGCACATAGGTAATCTGAAGTAAATGTGTTATTTAAATATTAAATAACTCGCTATACATACATTGCGTAGGCGTCAGGAATCCGAAGTTTTGTAGCAATCGTGTAGGTAATTATAGACATCTATTTTGTTTGTGAAATGTAACAATTACCTACGAAGTGTTAATGGCTCCATTATTGCTCGCGATAAGGCATGTTCTGGGCTTGGACATAGATTATTTCTAATTTACCCAATTGATGATGTAAGTATGTCCGTATGTATCCCACAAAATAGTCGGTAGCGCATTAACGACGCTCAGGTGTCGCGGATGGCTCAAAGTCGATCGATAGCCTACCGTTCAGGTGACTCGGTCAGGTAAAATACATCAGTAAGTAATAACTAATACATTAAAAAGAAAGACAAAAAAGATGAAGGCCTCACAGACGTCGTGGATCGTGCTCCATCGCACAGTATGTGGTCTGGAATTCTGGATAGACTCTTCTTACGAAAAATATGAGTATGTTCCAAAAGTATCTGATAAAAATATCAAAGACTATCATGGCACCCTCACATTGAGATCCTTATGAAAAGGATCCGGAAGCTCATTTGGGTCTTTAAAACTTTACGCCATGTTATGTCCACGCAACTTTTAAACAAGATCTATATAGCTTTGGCGCAATCTATTATAACTTACTGCATTCCGATTTGGGGTGGAGCTACCAAAATTAAATTCCTCGATCTGGAAAGAGCTCAGCGATCACTTATCAAGGTAATGTACTTCAAACCATTTAGGTTCCTTACAACAGACCTCTATAAAGTTAGCAACTTACTCACAATAAGAAAACTTTATATTCTAAACGTGTCCTTAACCCTGCATAAGTATCTTCCTTTTGACTCCGTGCAGAAGGCGTAGAGATATTGTGGCCCAGTCCCCAGGGATTCGAACTGTATTTGCTAGACGTCAATATGTTACACAGTCCACCTATATCTATAACTAGCTTCTGCCCGCGACTTCGTCCGCGTTACATTTCTTGTTCCCCCGACCCACCCCGTCGCAACACATTGCCTGCCCGTGATTTTACTTCATTTTCGCATAAACTTTCATTTAAAAAAAATTGGTCCTAGTTAATAGGAATGTTATTCTTCCTCAAGAATTGGGCTGTAAAATGCAAAAAGATTTTTTCAAATCCAACTCGCAGTTCCAGAGATTAGCGCGTTCAAAAAACAAAAAAACCGGCAAAGTGCGAGTCGGACTCGCACACGAAGGGTTCCGTACCATCCATACAAATCCTTACTAATATTATAAAGGATAATATTTTTGTGTTCACCAAAAATCTTAAGGTACATCTATGTATGCATTTCTAAAATTTTATTCTTCCCCGAAAAATACTGATCGTGCACCAAATATTAAAGGTTAGGTTAGGTTAGGTTATATTTTGGTGCACATTCAGTATATTTGGTGGAACACAGGCAAAATTAGGTAAATGAAATGGGAGTACTTTTAAATAAAATTGAAGTACTTTTAAATACCATCCATATTATAAATGTGAGAGTAACTCTGTCTGTCTGTCTGTCTGTCTGTCTGTCTATCTGTCTGTCTGTCTGTCTGTCTCTCTGTCTCTCTGTATGTTACGTTTTCACGCCTAAACCGCTGAACCGATCGACATGAAATTTGGCAGGAATATAGTCTGGGATATAGAGAAGGACGTAGACTACTTTTTTACGCGATAACCGACATCCACGCGGGCGGAGCAAAAAAAACGGCAAAATAATCATGTATGTTGTATGGGAGCCCCCTTAAATATTTTTTTTTCTGTTTTTTAGTATTTGTTGTTATAGCGGCAACAGAAATACATCATCTGTGAAAATTTCAACTGTCTAACTATCACGGTTCATGAGATACAGCCTGGTGACAGACGGACAGACAGACAGCGGAGTTCTAGAAATCGGGTCCCATTTTACCCTTTGGGTACGAAACCCTAAAAACTAACTCTTCAGCTTTAGAATAGACTACCTCGCAAAGTTGATGATTATTTTGCTGCGGAGTTATTATAAAACAGTTATATCTCCTAAGATATTCATTGAAATTAAATGATGTAAGGGCAACTTTGTTCAAAATTAAATACTTGTGATGAATAACGCATTTATTTGGATAAGGATTAATACCATGTTTATGAAAACTCTTTCGCAAATAATGCATTAATTTCGAACAAATTTGATTACCATAAAAAAGGTTATAGTGAGTCAATGTTAAAAGATAGACATATGCTGTCTCGGACTTTTTTTTAGAAAATTTAAAGAGGAATAATTCCATCATACATGATATTTGCGTAACTTAAACCGTTTACGCAGCGCACGCAACGGAAGCTCTCAAAATGGAATATTTTTTCCCGTTTTTGTAACATTTTTCATTTATGCTCCGCTCCTATTGGTCGTAGCGTGATGTTATATAGCCTATAATATTCCTCAATAAATGGACTATCCAACAAAAATAACTTTTTAATTCGTTGTTGTATGTTAGAATGTTTTCTGTTTCTTCATGAAACAGAAAACATTCTAACAAGAATAAGCTAAAAAATAATAATTATGTTACTTACACCCACACGCACACTCATGTACACACACCCTTACACACCCTCTCACATGCATACACACACGTGCAAATCTCATACACCGAGAGTTGCTAAATTAATGTTATATTTTATTTATTATTTTATTTTTTCTATGAATTCTCTATTTACTATTAGCCTCCTCATTGTAAAGCTACCACTTAAGGGAAGAGCGAGACAGCTCCGACACCAGTACTATTGTAACTTAATGGGGCTGCCTCAATTTATGTATGACACAATGCTTAAGTTGAAATAAATATTTTTGTATTTTTATATTAATCAGAAAACGTACCTGTGGATGCCAATTTGTGGTGCCACTTACAAACAATAATTGTTGATAAAAGTGGTGAGATCTAACGTTGAAACCTCTAATAAATAAATACCGATGAATGTGTTCGATTCATGATTGTGTATGTGTGTTGTGGTTTTACCCGAACAGGGTTTGCTTACACTTTCATCAGATAATTAGGAACAGACCATACACATTGAATTATGCTAACCGTGTCGCGTTCCTTCAGCCGCAGCGCCGCCTTGCTGATGGAGGAGTCGGGGCTGCACCTGGAGCACCCGGCCGCCGCCACGTTCCGCACGCACGTGCTGGCCGGCGACTGGGTGAAGGCCGACCACGACCTGCGCGCGCTGCACGACCTGCTGCGCGAGTCGCCGCACGTGGATCCGCACAATCTCGCGGTTAGTAAACTTAGTACCTACCTCGAACGACCTACTTGCAGGTGCTAGGAGTCAATTTAAATTGCGACGGAAGAGACAAGAAGCGAAGTGATTTTGTATTTTATACTTCACAAGCCGTGTGCACGATGGGTTATCCCATCCCCAATGACGGACTTGCGCACATACTTTCATCAACTATTTAACCAATTTAGGGGATAAATGTCAAAATATCCTTAGTTCTTACTTTTGTTACAATATAAGGAAGTCTTATGCAAAATTTCATGCTTCTAGCCCCAGCGTGTTAAGCTGTGCGTTTTTGTCATCGAATGAAGATACCAATTGTGTGTATTAAAATTGGCACTTCCCTTCCATCTTCCGCCGCTACGTATACATTGATGACCACGTGGACCAGTGGTACACTGAGACACGACTAAACTAACGTCCTCGTGGTTGTTCAGGAGATGAAGTTCGTGGTACTAGAGCAGAAGTACCTGGAGCACCTGGAGGCGGGGCGCGTGCTGGACGCGCTGCACGTGCTGCGCAACGAGCTCACGCCGCTGCAGTACGACACGCCGCGCGTGCATCGCCTGTCGGCGCTCATGATGTGCGCCGACGCGCGCGAGCTGCAGGCGCGCGCGCACTGGGCCGGCTCCGGCGCGCACTCGCGCGGCCACGTGCTGGCGCGCGTGCAGGTACGCAGCCAGCGCACCGCGGGCCTAAGGGAGCTCGCAGTGAACGCGAGTTACACAAGCATACAAAGGAAAAGAAAATCATGGTGTCGTTAATTCGTCACTGTACTGCCCGCCAGGCCGTGCTGCCGCCGACGCTGATGATGGCGCCGGGCCGGCTGCGCGCGCTCCTGGCGCAGGCCACGCTGCAGCAGAGCACGCGCTGCCGCTTCCACGCGGCCGCGAGGCCCAACGTGGGCTCCGACAACATCCCCTTCACGCTGCTGGCCGACCACCACTGCTCCGCCGACCACTTCCCCATACACTCGCTGCAGGTACGTCTCTTCCTCGCGGCCGCGAGGCCCAACGTGGGCTCCGACAACATCCCCTTCACGCTGCTGGCCGACCACCACTGCTCCGCCGACCACTTCCCCATACACTCGCTGCAGGTACGTCTCTTCCTCGCGGCCGCGAGGCCCAACGTGGGCTCCGACAACATCCCCTTCACGCTGCTGGCCGACCACCACTGCTCCGCCGACCACTTCCCCATACACTCGCTGCAGGTACGTCTCTTCCTCGCGGCCGCGAGGCCCAACGTGGGCTCCGACAACATCCCCTTCACGCTGCTGGCCGACCACCACTGCTCCGCCGACCACTTCCCCATACACTCGCTGCAGGTACGTCTCTTCCTCGCGGCCGCGAGGCCCAACGTGGGCTCCGACAACATCCCCTTCACGCTGCTGGCCGACCACCACTGCTCCGCCGACCACTTCCCCATACACTCGCTGCAGGTACGTCTCTTCCTCGCGGCCGCGAGGCCCAACGTGGGCTCCGACAACATCCCCTTCACGCTGCTGGCCGACCACCACTGCTCCGCCGACCACTTCCCCATACACTCGCTGCAGGTACGTCTCTTCCTCGCGGCCGCGAGGCCCAACGTGGGCTCCGACAACATCCCCTTCACGCTGCTGGCCGACCACCACTGCTCCGCCGACCACTTCCCCATACACTCGCTGCAGGTACGTCTCTTCCTCGCGGCCGCGAGGCCCAACGTGGGCTCCGACAACATCCCCTTCACGCTGCTGGCCGACCACCACTGCTCCGCCGACCACTTCCCCATACACTCGCTGCAGGTACGTCTCTTCCTCGCGGCCGCGAGGCCCAACGTGGGCTCCGACAACATCCCCTTCACGCTGCTGGCCGACCACCACTGCTCCGCCGACCACTTCCCCATACACTCGCTGCAGGTACGTCTCTTCCTCGCGGCCGCGAGGCCCAACGTGGGCTCCGACAACATCCCCTTCACGCTGCTGGCCGACCACCACTGCTCCGCCGACCACTTCCCCATACACTCGCTGCAGGTACGTCTCTTCCTCGCGGCCGCGAGGCCCAACGTGGGCTCCGACAACATCCCCTTCACGCTGCTGGCCGACCACCACTGCTCCGCCGACCACTTCCCCATACACTCGCTGCAGGTACGTCTCTTCCTCGCGGCCGCGAGGCCCAACGTGGGCTCCGACAACATCCCCTTCACGCTGCTGGCCGACCACCACTGCTCCGCCGACCACTTCCCCATACACTCGCTGCAGGTACGTCTCTTCCTCGCGGCCGCGAGGCCCAACGTGGGCTCCGACAACATCCCCTTCACGCTGCTGGCCGACCACCACTGCTCCGCCGACCACTTCCCCATACACTCGCTGCAGGTACGTCTCTTCCTCGCGGCCGCGAGGCCCAACGTGGGCTCCGACAACATCCCCTTCACGCTGCTGGCCGACCACCACTGCTCCGCCGACCACTTCCCCATACACTCGCTGCAGGTACGTCTCTTCCTCGCGGCCGCGAGGCCCAACGTGGGCTCCGACAACATCCCCTTCACGCTGCTGGCCGACCACCACTGCTCCGCCGACCACTTCCCCATACACTCGCTGCAGGTACGTCTCTTCCTCGCGGCCGCGAGGCCCAACGTGGGCTCCGACAACATCCCCTTCACGCTGCTGGCCGACCACCACTGCTCCGCCGACCACTTCCCCATACACTCGCTGCAGGTACGTCTCTTCCTCGCGGCCGCGAGGCCCAACGTGGGCTCCGACAACATCCCCTTCACGCTGCTGGCCGACCACCACTGCTCCGCCGACCACTTCCCCATACACTCGCTGCAGGTACGTCTCTTCCTCGCGGCCGCGAGGCCCAACGTGGGCTCCGACAACATCCCCTTCACGCTGCTGGCCGACCACCACTGCTCCGCCGACCACTTCCCCATACACTCGCTGCAGGTACGTCTCTTCCTCGCGGCCGCGAGGCCCAACGTGGGCTCCGACAACATCCCCTTCACGCTGCTGGCCGACCACCACTGCTCCGCCGACCACTTCCCCATACACTCGCTGCAGGTACGTCTCTTCCTCGCGGCCGCGAGGCCCAACGTGGGCTCCGACAACATCCCCTTCACGCTGCTGGCCGACCACCACTGCTCCGCCGACCACTTCCCCATACACTCGCTGCAGGTACGTCTCTTCCTCGCGGCCGCGAGGCCCAACGTGGGCTCCGACAACATCCCCTTCACGCTGCTGGCCGACCACCACTGCTCCGCCGACCACTTCCCCATACACTCGCTGCAGGTACGTCTCTTCCTCGCGGCCGCGAGGCCCAACGTGGGCTCCGACAACATCCCCTTCACGCTGCTGGCCGACCACCACTGCTCCGCCGACCACTTCCCCATACACTCGCTGCAGGTACGTCTCTTCCTCGCGGCCGCGAGGCCCAACGTGGGCTCCGACAACATCCCCTTCACGCTGCTGGCCGACCACCACTGCTCCGCCGACCACTTCCCCATACACTCGCTGCAGGTACGTCTCTTCCTCGCGGCCGCGAGGCCCAACGTGGGCTCCGACAACATCCCCTTCACGCTGCTGGCCGACCACCACTGCTCCGCCGACCACTTCCCCATACACTCGCTGCAGGTACGTCTCTTCCTCGCGGCCGCGAGGCCCAACGTGGGCTCCGACAACATCCCCTTCACGCTGCTGGCCGACCACCACTGCTCCGCCGACCACTTCCCCATACACTCGCTGCAGGTACGTCTCTTCCTCGCGGCCGCGAGGCCCAACGTGGGCTCCGACAACATCCCCTTCACGCTGCTGGCCGACCACCACTGCTCCGCCGACCACTTCCCCATACACTCGCTGCAGGTACGTCTCTTCCTCGCGGCCGCGAGGCCCAACGTGGGCTCCGACAACATCCCCTTCACGCTGCTGGCCGACCACCACTGCTCCGCCGACCACTTCCCCATACACTCGCTGCAGGTACGTCTCTTCCTCGCGGCCGCGAGGCCCAACGTGGGCTCCGACAACATCCCCTTCACGCTGCTGGCCGACCACCACTGCTCCGCCGACCACTTCCCCATACACTCGCTGCAGGTACGTCGTCTTGCGTCATATGAGCGGGCGCGCCCTTTGTGCCTGGAGGCTTTTATTTAGGTATCAAGTTCTACTGGTAGTTTACGTTTTTATTTCTGCTTTTTTTTTCTTTGTTTTGTAATGTTAATTACTTTGCAAATAAATAATTTGTTAATATTATAGTATAGAATCAAGTTCTTCTAACTAAACAGACAGCTGCGCTGCTGGAGAGTTCGTCGTGCCACTTCTTCCCATCTAAAGCACCTGGAAGTAGTGAAGGGCGGCGTTTTGGGGGACTGTTTAGTGTCTTGCTAATTTTCAGCCTAATTTTAATAAATGGCTTTTGATTTTGATTGTTCTTACGAAAACGTTGATCAAACTTTGGGACTTTGTCACATTAAACACGTTGTGTAAACTAGTCAATTTGATGTAATACCTACGTCACAATGTTTTTGATGCCGCCATTAGCTTATTGTAATATGACAAGGTTCTTATTATGGTTATAGTTTTCGACCGTAGTAACTACCATCTCGTTGGCTCACAGCTATTAAATCCGTCAAAACCGGCAGCTGCGCTAAAATTGTTATATTTGACTTTGAAGGTCTGTTTTTGGTATAAAATCCCGAAAAAGACAGTCAAAACCAAACATTGTAAAAAAATAAAAAAATTGGCAGTCACAAGGACATTGCCGACAGAAGTGAAAACACAAAACTTTGGAATAACTGTTCTTTTATACATATAGCTCATGGAAAGCGTTCGGTGAAGATGACGCGAATTCCATGGTTTTTGTTCACCCAAAAAGTGCTCAACGCGCCTAAAGTTTTCCCTTCAAAAATTCGCAGTCATAGGACTGCCGACAGAAGTGAAAACACAAAACTTTGGAATAACTATTCTTTTATACATATAGCTCACTAGTTTTTGCCCGAGGCTCCACCCGCGTGAATGTCGGTTATCGCGTAAAAAAGTAGCCTGTCCTTCTCCAAATCCCAGGCTATCTCTCTGCCAAATTTCATGACGATCGGTTCAGCGGTTAAGGCGTGAAAACGTAACATACAGACAGATAGACGTTACTTTCGAATTTATAATATTAGTATGGATGGAAAGCGTTCGGAGACGATGACGCGAGTTCCATGATTTTTGTTCACCCAAAAAGAAGTAGGTTTTTGCAAACGAGCAGTCCCGAGCCGAAGACGAGGGTTCTAATGACACGAGTTTGCAATAAACTACACAGCCGTGTATCACACGTTTTTCAATACAGTTGTGGGAAATAGTAAAAAACAAATCAAAGAATTCAATACCTATGTAAGTCACCAATATCTTTTTCGAGATTTTGGGGGCAAAATTTCATCTTGCGCAGTTTTCGCCTCAGATAAAATATCGGGTGGAGTTAATTCCATTTCATCAATTGTACTTGAACTCATATTAACAAAAAAAAAAAAAAACATTTTATCATACAAAAAATTAAAATTTTCAGAAAATGGCGCGTTTTGGAACTGGACATATTTTTTTTTTTACGACGATAACAACCTATACAGCCTATTCGATTTTTGACAAATGTTGATGTGAAAATAATTAAATTAAAACTGGTAATTAAATATATATTATTAAACAACCATTTAAAAGACTTTTGAGAATTCAGTGCTAAGACGTACGGACTCATTTAATTTTTCCTCGTATAAAATCTATCCCATTTTATTCTATGTATGAAAACTCCTTGCTTCTAAACTTTTTAAATTGTCTTATAAATTTAAAACTAAACTGCAAAACAAAATGAGCGAGCTCGTAAACAAAAGTCACGACCACGTAACAGAAAGATGCCTATGCAAAATATATTTTGTCATACTGTGCGTGTTTAGTGATTTTTGATCAGAGCCACACTAAATGAGCTAGACTAAATATGGTATTTATTTAAGACTAACTTTTTCCCGCGGCTCCGCCCGCGTGGATGTCGGTTATCTCGTAAAAAAGTAGCCTATGTCCTTCTCCATATCCCAGGCTATATCTCTGCCAAATTTCATGACGATCGGTTGAGCGGTTTAAGCGTGAAAACGTAACATACAGACAGACAGACAGAGTTACTTTCACATTTATAATATTAGTATGGGTGCACAACATTACAGATTTAAATACATCTGAGGTTTTGTACAGTAAAATTGTAACAACAAAAAAGAATAATGAGAAGTTAACATATAGATTAACAAAATTGAGAAAACAAAAATCTAAGAAAAAATTAGAAGTAAAAAAACTTTTTTTTAAACAAGCTTTTATTTAAATGCGCTAAAAAGAATAATATAAACTTTTCCTTTAAAACTTTTACGATAAACTTATAACTTCATTACACAATTTATATGATATAAAGGCTTGTCACGAGATTTAATTATTTATTTACTTAGTTTGAAAATTTAAAAAATTTAAACCAATCAGGTCAAGATATGTAATTTACTTGTTTATCTACACAGGTAAATCTCGCGAGAAGCTTTTATATCATATATCAGCTACGGCTGCCGTGGCGTTGTAGTGCGTCAGGGATGTTTGCGGACAACAATATTAATGGTTTTGCCGCCATTATTAGAAAAAGATGTGCATCCCTGATGTCGCGGGTTCGCGGCAGCACCAACAGTATTCTCAGTGTGTTCGCAGATCGCTGGGATTCCCCAATGTGGAGGAGGTGGACGCAGCTCCATGCTGAATTTTAATTTTAATTGTTTGTTTGTTTGTGTGTCTGTACTAACACTAGATGTTAAGTAAAATTGTTACTAACCATATGGACTAAATTGTCTCAAATAAAAATATTCTATTCTATTCTATTCTTCTATAAGTTTTTTTACTTCTAATTTATTTTTTACTTTTTAGTTATCGCTGGACAGGTTTCTCAGTCTGTTCTGCATCATCTTGCAACAATGATGCATTGAATGAGATATTCAATGCATCATTGTTGCAAGATCGTTTGCCGGTTAATTTCGAACAGTCTAGCTCTTCAATATGGAGATCTTCTAATGATTTTACCCTACTTAAGGCCACGTATGCTTGACCAGCAGGGAAGAGCTTCGAGCCTAAGTATACAACGGCATGGTCGCCATTCGGTGGCGAGTTTTTCTTGCCATTTTAATTTCTTTTTCTCTAGCCTTCTCTTCGTTTGCGTTGATTTTTGTTTTTCCCATATTGTTCCCACGAGTACCGAAGAAATATTCGTCGACCCTCCTAGAGCTTCGTTTAGAAGGGTAAGAGCTAATATACAACAGGGTTTGCCCCGTTGCCCTGAGGTGGTACGTTCACGACATCATGTTACACCCTGATGCCACTCAGTCCTCGGCACAACCTCACCTTGACTTGGGTGTTTGGAGGAATGCGCCACTTATTTCAGCTTGAAGTTTACTTGTGCCTAACGAAACACTGTTCCGGGTTTTATTTCGGAGTTATCCTTCTCCTAGACAGGTTGCAAACCAATGCTGTTGACGCCTGTCTCGCCAAATCACACAAGTCAACTCAGCAAGCCCTTTCATTTGATTTCCATATTGTAGACGTGCGTTAAAAATAACTAGTCTACCATCTTGGATGTTCCGCCATATTGGATTTAGAGTGACGTCACTTTATTTTACGAGTTATTCACAGCAAGCCCTTTCATTTGATACCTATATTGTAGACGTGCATCAAAAATAACTAGTCCGCCATCTTGGGTGTTCCGCCATGTTGGATTTAGAATGACGTCACATAGCTAACGATAAATTGTGCTTCAAACTAAACGTGTATACAAAAGTTCAGCTCAATCGGTTGAAGATATCTGCTTCAAAATTGAGTTGCAAGAATCCACCTGAACAAACATAGTTACATACATTGCAAGTTAAATAAAAGCTTGTAAAAAGAAGATGAAATATCTTTCATCATCATCTCACAGAATGTGAATGTTGCGTGTGCAGGTGCTGAACGAGCACTGCGACGAGGTGTGGTACTGCAAGTGGGCGCCGGACGGCGCGCGCCTGGCCTCGGGCTCCAAAGACAACACCGTCATGATTTGGGACTTCGACCCCGTGGCCAAGCGCCTCAGCTTCAGGTATGTGGCGTCTAGGGAATGCAATCTCGTCAAGGCTCGTGTCGCGATTGGCCTTTCGGGATCTCGTCCGACAATCGGGCGAGCCGCGTCCATCGGGATTTCGCCAACTTTTTGAAATAATGCGGTTTATTAACAAACATTGTTAAACTTAATTGAAATGTAAACTTCACCTATTTAAGGAAATCGTTATATTTGGTAAATTAAAAAAAAAAAACCGTTAATCGAATCTCGAACCAAAAAAATCAACGTTTATTATTTAAAGAAACAATCACCTGCACTACGCATACATAACGTTACAAATCAGCACACACACATCACGCACACTATAAATCCACATGTCTCTCAAACAATCTGGAAGTTTTCTAAGTGCGCCACTGTTAAGTGGATAGACTTGATACTCGTAACAATAAAGACCCGTCTTATACAAGTGTGTACTACCGCAGGAAGTCGCTGGAGGGCCACACGTACGGCGTGTCGTTCCTGGCCTGGAGCCCCGATGGCCGCTACCTCATCGCCGCGGGGCCCGAGGACTGCCCCGACCTCTGGATATGGAACATGGAGGTTCGCACATAGCACACGCTTATTCTTCGCTGCTGGCTATTCCGAGCACAGAATAGATGATAATAATATGTGCTGACGTACGGAAGTGGCACTCCTGTGGTCTTGAGGAATACCGCCGTTCATTCTTAATCGCACCTTACCGCTACGTGTACTAATATAATAATAATAATAATATAATCTTTATTTTCAGACCAGAGATCCATAAATGTAAACATGTCGATGGTACTTAATAGCTAAAACAAACCACCCCGCTGGCTTGTGTTTACCTCACATATCTGAATGACGGTCTGTGTGCCGCCATCCAGTGGCATATTATTAGGCCGTCCACGCTGCCGGCTACAGTAGCCATCATCATGCAATTCGCAGACGCAGCGGCGAGCCGAAACACGACGCGCTACAGAAGCGCGGCAGCCCCAGCTTCACCCGGAACGCGTTATTTTACTGGACTCGTAGAGCCCTGTGCATAACTGACCCACAGGGCGCACGCGTACAGCGACTGGCAGTAGGTCCAGAACAATGTTATTTTAACCTCTCGCGTACACCGTGCGATCCTGCGGGCCAGCATGTTACACCAGACAGCCAACGCTCTACGTTCCCTCTCTAAATTGGCGTCATCCGACAGCCTATCGGTGACCCAGTGGCCCAGGTATTTAAAACGAGTGACTCTTTTTAGCGTATTTCCGCCTAAGGTATCCGGTGGGACAACGTCATACACTTTATTTTGCGCCCTAAACACCAAGAGCTCGCTTTTGGTTAAGTTGTATCTGAGACCATCAGTCACCGCATAGTCTTCACAGATTCGAAGGAGCCTTCTTAATGCACTGATTGATGGGCTCAGCAACACCATATCATCCGCATAACTAATATTATTGATATATCGTCCATCAATGGAGCAACCGATTTGAGTGTTGCTGAGCTCACGTATCAGCCGGTCGACATACAGGTTGATGGGAGCTAAGCCCCCCTGCCTCACGCCGCACTCGAACCTGTACGCATCAGACATGGCACCTGCCCTTCTAACGTAGTTGGACTGGTTGCTGTACCAGTACTTCAGTACAGCAATCAGTCCCCCAGGAAGGTTAGTGTCACGGGAGAGTTTCCTCCGGAGACAGTCATAAGATACTAGGTCGAATGCCTTGGAGAGGTCCAAAAAACAGGCATAAACAGGTGTTCCCCTTGCTGCATAGTATTGGACAGTATGCTTGAGACAGAGGATCGCTGTTTCAGTCGACAAATGTGGCCTTAACCCAAATTGGGCGTCATGTAGGGTGATATATTTATCCAACTGCCTGTCAATCAGACCATCCAACACCTTCGCAACAATGGTCGCCAAGGAGATAGGCCTGTAGTTGCTCTTGTCACTGGTATCTCCAGTCTTGTTCTTTATTATCGGAACGAAAATCATTTCATGAGGTTTTCTGGAAGACACGAGTGACTCATACGCAAGTTAAACAAGAGAGCTGAGACAGTAAGCGCTTACCTGCGTATCGTAGGTGTTCTACGCTTAAACTGTCATGTCCAGGAGACTTACCCCGCTTCAGGTCCATGATAGGCGTGCCCTTGGATCCCTCCCTAGCATCCGACCCACCCGTCGATGGACCCAGCGGTGACTCTGTCCTAAACGAAGCCATCAATAAATTGGCAATAGCCTTAGGTTCGTTAATGTCACCGACGCACACTGGCAGGCCCGACTTGGGATTCAAGTTGTTTGTGGCTTTCCAGAAACTACTAAAAATTTTTAGTTTCGTGATGACTCGCAATTTCGTTCATCTTTAATTGATCTGCGAAGTTTTGGCACCACTTAAGCTTACTTTTAAATTTTTTCCTACTTGCCACCATATTTTCATATAGCGACCCCGTTCTAGGCTTACCAGCTGCCGCCCAGCTCAGAAAACGAAGCCGAGCCTGCCCGTGCGCATCTTTAACATGTTTATTCCAACCCGTTTTACTATATTTTTTGCGCTGAACTTGGTAATAGTGACTAGTAGTTGCAGCCTCGCAAAGAATATCTACAATATTTTTATATAATTTGTCAACTATTCTATGCTGTTCCAAGTTAATACAAATACTTTCACTACGACTACAATTAATAAACTCTGTCGGAAAGTCAATTTCCCTTAGCTTGTTATTACAAAGTTTGGTGTACATAACCGTTTGCGTAGGATCCCTATATCCCCATTTTACTGTATTACACTGAGACTGGACAGAGGTACATTTAGGTTTTAACATATTAAGTTCACAGTTTATTTTTAAGAGAAAATGATCAGACCACGACACGTCATAAACCACACTGATGTCCTTAATAGTGTCCTAAGCTGCCTTGGTTACTAGACAGTGGTCTAACCAGGTAGTCGTACCATGAGCATCACTTACATATGTGAATGTGTCCGATCCACTGCCTAGTATGGTAACGTCAGCGCACTGCCACTGCACTTCAGAGGAAAAGTTGCCAAGTTCTCTACCGAACAGTCCACTTGTTTTGCATTGTAGTCCCCCAGCATAAACACTGCATCCACCCCACTTCTTTCAATTATCGCATTTAATTCACTTAGACAGTCTACGAATTCACTAAGATTGTCATTCGATTCAGTTGGCATATAAACCGAGAACACTACAAATGAACTTGCGCCTACACAGATTTTAATAGCAATAAGACGCTCACTCTCACAACTTAAGACCGATACGGCAACTCCCCCGTACGGACGCCATCGCAGAATGCCCGCTGAGGCATCCACCGCTGATTTTCCAACGTAGTCGAAGATGGGGTCAATGTCTCCTAACACAAAAATGTCGTGTGGCATCAATCAGGTCTCCTGTAGCGCAATGATGTCCGATGTTTTGCATAGCAGTCTCACGTAATCTATTGATCTTGCTAAAGATCTACAATTATATGTTATAAATAATGTATTTATCTTTGACTTCGATGTGTTATCCATGATTTAGTAGCAACATACACCTAACACACACACACAACCCTTCCGACCACAGTTCATTGTTCAGATATATGTTAAACCTATCCCTGTTGATGACTATTTTATACGCGGTGTATGGTTTATCCATTTTCATTTTAATTCTCTGTAATGAGACCTTTTCCCTTGTTTTCTTAAGTGTGTACTCAGCTACATCCTTCACTGATGCTTCTTTGTGGACATTAGAAAGAAACAAAGGAATTTTAGTAAAGCGCAATTCCTTTGTTGTAATTTTTTGATATATTGGCGTGTGCTAGCTGAAATATGGCAAATAATATAATTTAATGTTTTGTGTTGTTAGAATGTTTGTAGGCAAAGAAATGACACAACCAACTTGCTTAGTAACTGGTTTATTACTGACTCCCGCGCGGCGAGCGCATCGCGGTGCCAAAACACTGCACTCCTTTCACATTATTTTGAAGACCTGACAATATACAAAAACCATAATTAAAAAAACTTCTTATAATCTACTGGCTTCTTCCGTCTCTGATTTCCCAAGGGCTTGGCCAAATTCCAGTTCCGGTTCACGGCTGTTTGAATTGAGTTCAGTGGCCGAGCGCTTGGAGCGTGTACAATCAGATTCGGGCAAAGGATTTTCCTCTCCTCTTCCCCGCCCAACTCGGCGACAACATCCGTAACACTATGACCCTCGGTCGGCACCGCAGGATCCTCTACTCTAATTAATTCGGAGCAAACGTTCGCCGAATGTGGTGAGGCAGACATTTAGGGGCCTGGCAGCTGTATGGGCAACGGCCTGGGAAGTTGCAACGGAACATATGTTGCCGCTTCTCCCTGGCCCTCACCACCATTATCTTGGTTATCGACAGAACAAGATCTATATAAGTTTCTTATCTGGTCTAGGTGCCTCACACTTCAAAACTCCCAAAATAAACATTAAACATTCTCGTTCCTATTTTATCTGTTATTTTACCTACCATCCATTTAGCCTTCCTAGCAGAAAACCATCTTGCCCATACTAATTCACCAACTTCAAAACACTTAGCTTTGTTCAAATTTGTCTTTACTTCCGGCAGCAGATTTTTGTGTGGTAGTAATAAGTCCAATCAAGATCTCAAGTTACGTCCAAACATCAGTTCGGCCGGTGCTGAACCAGTACTGCAATGTTTTGAGTTACGGTACTCGAATAAGAACCCCAGCAATTTTTCGTGAATTTCTCGTGACGCACTACCTTCGTTAATTTAATCATTTTCAAGTTTTACAATCAGCGCGCTGGTGCTGGTGCCGCAGTTCATGTGGATGCATTCCAACAATTTAGTATAAGCGTCAACTATAATAAGGTAATCCGCTTGTCCGATTGCCATGTAATCCATGTGAATGCACTACGCACACTTCGCACGCGCTGCAGCTGCCTATCCATCGCTCGATACCTGCGTCGATTCCCGGCCACCACTTCCTACTACGCGCCAAGCACTTTGTTTTTACTATACCAAAGTGCGCTAAATATTGTTGGGATGACAATACGATGACCACGAAATAGACAGCCACTGTTAACTTCTAAATCAGTTTTACAAAGGAAATAAGGCATAATACTCGTATTAGGTTGGGGAAAAAGTCTTTTCGCATTATAGTATGTATGAACTTGTAATAAAATCTCTTTGGCTATACTATTTGTATCTGGCTGGTTTTGGTATCATTGAAAGTTTAAATTTTAAAGAACATAATTCCAAATTCAAATTAGGAAAATGTGTGATTTTCATTTGTTTTTCGTATTGTCAAGATGAGTAAATCTAATGAAGAAATTCGATACATTTTAATACTACAAAAAAGGTAAAAATGCAACGCAAGTCGCGAAAAAAATTTGCGATGTTTACGGACCTAGTGCAGTGTCTGTGAGAGTAGCACAAATTTGGTTTAAGCGTTTTTAATCCGGAAATTTTGATGTCAAAGATGCACGTCGCTCTGGTCCTATTACGGATAAAATGGATGCTATTTTTGAAAAAGTGGAGCAAGATCGGCATATCATTAGTTACGACGTAGCTGAAGAACTGGGAATTGACCACAAAACAGTTTTGGCACATTTGAAAAAAACTGGGTACACAAAAAAGCTCGATATTTGGGTACCTCACGAGCTCACTGAAAGAAACCTAATGAACCGTGTACTCATTTGTGATTCTTTATTACGACGTAATGAAACCGAACCGTTTTTGAAGAAGCTGGTAACTGGTGATGAAAAGTGGATCACGTACGACAAGAACGTGCGAAAAAGGTCGTGGTCAAAGGCACGGTCAGGCTTCACAGACTGTGGCGAAACCCGGGTTAACTCGCAACAAGGTGATGCTGTGTGTGTGGTGGGATTGGAAGGGCATTATTCATTATGAGCTGTTACCACCAGGCAGGACCATCGATTCTGAACTCTACTGCGAACAACTGATGAGATTAAAGCAAGAAGTTGAGAGAAAGCGGCCGGAATTAATCAACAGAAGGGGCCACACCCCTTCTGTTGATTAATTCCGGCCGCTTTTTTCTTTTTTTCATCATGATAACGCTAGACCTCACACATCTTCAGCCACTCAGCAAAAATTAAGAGAGTTTGGCTGGGAGGTGTTAATGCATCCGCCGTATAGTCCTCATCTTGCACCTTCAGATTTCCACCTGTTTCGGTCTCTTCAGAATTCTTTAGGCAGTGTCAGGTTAACATCACGAGAGGACTACCAAAACCACTTGTCGCGGTATTTTGATCAGAAGTCCCAAAATTTCTATAGCAATGGGATCATGTCCCTACCTACAAGATGGCAAAAAGTTATCGAGCAAAATGGTACCTACATACTATAGTTAAATGTAAATAAACTATATTAAAAAATGTTTTGAATTTTCTTAAAAAATGCGAAGAAACTTTTTCCCTTACCTATTAGTTTTACATTAAATTTTTCGCGGCCTACCACGATTTATATAATTAATCACCTTATCGTCCGCCGTTGCGCGCTTGATCTGTTCGAATGAAACCGGTTTTTGTTATTGCATCTAAGAATAAAAGAGGAAGAGGCATCTCTTCTTCGCCCGTCCTATTACTTTCGTGACTATCGACTATTGTAGCTGGTAACGGAGCTCGTGAAAAAAATCGGCAACTATATTATTTTTGTTACTTACATATATATTGAACGGTATAGTTATAAGCTGGCAGTATTATAGCGTAACGTTGAGGACGGAGCGCGGCCGTTAAAGTTATTCCGTCTTTTTTACCAAAGATTGATAGAAGCGGCCTATGATCCTTTCTCAAAATAAAAGGTTCTTGACATCCGTGTAAACATTGATGAAAGCGGTTAACGCCAAAAACAATAGCCGTAGTAATTCTTTTCGCGCGTCGATAAAGAACGGGCCCCGAGGCCGAGTCCCGCGTCGTGCGCCAGCACTCGTTCCGCTGCTCGTTCGGCTGGGGCGCCCACCTCCAACTCACGCCCTCGTGTAGTCATTTGTGCAGAGGATTCATCAACGAAGACGCGTTTGGTACTAAATATTTACTATATTGTTCGCTTTGATGTATGGTTTTTTTAAATATTTTTTGCCTTCTTTGAAGTAATTATTGTTGAACTTTAGATATTGTACCGATAATTCGGAATCGCACAAATAATTCAGTTAATTAAAAAAAAATAAGCTATGTTTTTTAGCATCGATAGTAATATATTCGCCGGATATTTTTTCATAAGTCATTCAAAATCATTAAAAAAATGTGGTTTTAACCACGCTATAACTATTATTATTACGATTCTTCATTTCGCTTAAATTTAGTGTCACCCTTAATTTAAACGTGGAAATAGTCTGGTACAAAATAAATTATCAATGATCCCCATGCTACAATCTAGTAATAGCTGACCAACCGTGCACACCGCGGGCATAAACCGCGTCGTGTTTTATTCTTTCTCTGCATTTTCACATTTTCAACGTGTCGCTTTCCTGTGACCGTGGTTGAGAAGCGCTTCGACTGTTTTTAGCTGTAATAGTCCAACGGAAATAAATAATGAGCTTTCCGCAGACGGAGCAGCTGCACCTGAAGATGACTCACTCGCAGGAGGACTCGCTGACCGCGGTCGCGTGGCACGCCACCAGCGACAAGTTCGTGTGCGGCGGCGCGCGCGGCCAGTTCTACCACTGCAGCGTCGACGTGAGTATTCGTACACACCCTCGCCCTCGCCCCTGCGCACATAACGTCCCACCCCCCCGCAGGGCTCGCTGCTGCACAGCTGGGACGGCGTGCGCGTCAACGCGTTAGCACACCCTCACACACACACACACGCACTAGCCCCCTGCGCACATAACGTACCAACAATCCCCGCAGGGCTCGCTGCTGCACAGCTGGGACGGAGTGCGCGTCAACGCGTTGGCGTGTCGCGCCGACGCGCGCGCCGTGCTGGCCGCCGACACGCACCACCGCGTGCGCAGCTACGACTTCAGCGACCTCAGCGACCGCAACCTGTGAGTACCGCGCCTCAAAAGACAACAACTCTAACACAGATCTCCCAGCAAAAGATTCACCAATCATCATCTATCCTCGCAAAAACGTTCGCTCCGATGAGATCTCATATACAACTGCTACAACCGTGGAAGAACTCACCTATTTTGTATTACCATGGTTACAAATTTAGTTTATTAATTATCATACATGAGTTAACTTTTTTATCTCCTCCGATAATCGCCTTTTCCGAGTCGAGAGACTCTCATCGTGTAAACGATGCATAGATCACCCTATAACCATCATTTCGTTTTCCGCAGTGCTCCACAAAGGCCTTACATTAACATTAAAAAAAGGTAATGCCCCTAATGGTAACGCCCGCTGTGCGTGGCTGTACTAGCTACCAGATAGTTCTCGTAATCCGTTTTCCCTTAGCTGTCCCATAAGATATACTTCTGGAGTTCTGCAAAAATCTCACTGTCAAAACTTTGGTGAAATGAACTTGAAGTGAGCTGTCCATACTGTCAATCCCTAGCATCAGGTAGAATGACAGCTCACTTCACCTACGTTTTCACGGTAAGATTTTTACAAACTATACCGCCTGCATACGAACTGTCCAGTCCATTTGTATTGATGTGGCAACGCTGACCGTCCGCCTGTCTGTCTCAAAGGCTTATAATACTCAAAAGGATATACAAAATATGAATATATAGCTTAATAGAAACGAGAAAATTACGTTTTTTGTAATTATTATTACCTATTCCACCATGTTCCTCCACTTCCAAATACACTGGTGGACAATAAAATTAGGCCACCAGTTGTCGTGACTATGTTTCAAAATAAAAACTTATTTAATAAAAAAAATATTGATTGTGTGTTATTTCTTAAATGAAATACCTAATGCATTTTTAAACTAACCAACTTTATTTTTTTAGCAATACACAAGAAAAATCAAAATTGAAGAAAAATGTACAACAACTTCACACTGATAATTTTTTTTTTATAGTTTTGCTTATGTAAATTTTTCGTTATAGGAGGTATAGCCTCCTCTGGCTTTAATAACACATTCCATCCTTTTGTTCATGGATTGTATCAACTTTTTAATGGTAGGTTGAAGTATGTTTTCCCATTCAACCAATAAAGCCGCTTCAGCTGTTGCATGTTCTTCGGAGCAGGTTCTCGCTGTCTTACTCGCCGTTTTAGCTCGTCCCATAAATTGACACCCGCTAAGTATACGTATGTATCTGCCAGATACACGAAACGGTTTTTGTTGCATTTTTGGCATCTATATACCTATATTTACCACATACAAGTTTATTTTATTTTTTCAATTAACCCAACATACTTTTTTCTCAAACGTATCTATATACGTTTGAGAAAAAAAAGTAGTAGTAGTAAAGTATCGCCGTAGTTAAGCCCCTATGGGCTTAACTACGGCGATTTAAAAAAATTGAAATCTTCAGTTCGCTCCCCTATAAAATTTGCATTTGTCAGTTACTTAGTTTTACTTAGGAGGTGTCGAAATGTTCTATTGGATTAAGGTCTGGACTTCGTGCTGGCCAGTCCAGAACCTGTATCCCCACTTCACGCAAGTAATCTCTAACGCACATCGCAGAGTGGGGCGCGCATTATCGTGCATTAATTTAAATTCTTGACCGATAAATTGTGAGTATGGCATTACATGCTCTTCAAGAATGTCAGTGATGTACGATTCAGCAGTCACAATATCTCTATCTACGATAACCATCTCTGTACGGGCTTCTAAACTTATACCTCCCCAGAACAAAACTGAACCACCTCCAAAGCTTACTCTTTTAGATATGGCACATAAACAAAAGATATGGCGATATACTGAAAACAGAAAAGAGTACTTGCGCCCATTTTGCCAAAGTCCAGTTACGGTGTTCACGAACAAAATTTAACCTTGCTGCGTTATGAGGTGTGGTAAGTTTAGGACATGTTGCGGGTCTGCATAGTTTTAAACCACGTTCTTTAAGGCGTCTTCTTATTGTCCTATCACTTACAGCAACACCTCGGACATCTCCGAGAAGGTGCTGCAATTCTACTCCAGAATGATGACGATTTCTGAGGCTTGCTGACACTACAAATCGATATCTTGTTCAGATGTATTTCTTCCTCGACCTGATCCAGGTCTTCTGATGTAGCTATCGGCCTCCAGATACCTTTTGTAGACATATTGAACCGTTGATCGACTAACTTCACATTATCGAGCGACATTTCGCTGGCTCATTCCAGTTTGTAAAAACGTTACGATTCGAACAACTTCTGCTTCGCGTAGATCCATATTTATCAGTGAAAAGGAAGTGGGAGGCACAGAATTTAAATCAGTGATACTAATTTAACGATAGTTTTAAATAACGTCCTAGCGACAGGACATTAAACATAAATAATAAAAATGTGGGTACCTAAAAAAACTGATTGAATGATATTTGACACATCTACACTTTATAATTTTATCAATATACCCTCTACTAAGATTACAAATGAACGTTCAAAAAAGTATTATTTATTTTAATTGTTAAATATACCGTAATTAATGAATAAATCATGAAAATAGGAGTGGCCAAAATTTTTTGTCCACCAGTGTATAAGCAAAATAGATTTAGAATTTATAAAGTTCTCAACTTAGTAACAAAGGGCACTAAACGCACATAACTACATTACATCCAGTACATCAAAGTATCTACAGAGTGTAGTTAGAATTAATTTAAAATTAATTGTAATTTTTATATCTATGTATCGTATGTGGTATTGTAGTAGTGGTGTGGTATATTATACCCCCGAAGCATCCTAACGACTGGATGGATTTTAATACATACAGATACGATACGGTTTCATGCCGTATCGAACGTCAATGTTATCGACGAAGTCCTCTTAACGCTATTCACAAATCCGTAACCATAAAATTTTGTGAGTTCAAATACGGTACGAAAACATCACATAAAAAAAATCTTCCTGCAGGTATTTGCTGTCGGAAGTAATATCGAACAACAAATATTGTAAAAAAAACAAACTAATTTAGGCACTATCTGAAGTAAGTACCTACATACTTAATGAACCTATGTAAGTTATATTATTGCTTTGACCGCTACATAGAACCGAGACGCAACCCGCGGCGTACTAATGTTCCCGGGTACAAACGCCTCTTAGCCTCCCTACTAACTAAGCACTTATCACAAGTAACCATAAAAGATCAAGCACAGCTTGAATACACCGTGACAACTATCAGAATACCTAACCGAAGCTTACCATGCATGCTGCAACCTAAGAGCGCCACAAGCCCAGAGCGAGAGGAACCCCTGGTGGAACGCTGAACTTAGCAAACTCAGAGATGCACTACGTAAACAATTCAATAGAGCCAAAAACACTAGACTCCCAGACGACTGGGAGCTATACAAAGAGACCCAATATACATATAAAAAGCAAATCAGAACTGCCAGAAGAATAGCATGGCGGAAATTCTGTGAATCCATCGAGACAAATAATGAAGCCGCAAGAGTGAGAAAGATCCTATCAACCGATCAGGATCGGACTCTTGGCGCGCTGAAAAAACCCGATAACTCCTACACACTAACTGATCAGGAAACCAGCAAGGTCCTCCTCGAGACTCACTTCCCAGACTGCAGACTCCTAGAGGACAGGACATGGGAGGCTGAATCGGAATGGACCCCATCGGACCAAGACTGGTCTAGAGCCCAACACATAGTAACAGAAGACCGGGTAAAGTGGGCTATAAACACCTTTCAGCCATATAAGTCCGCAGGGCTGGATGGCATTTTCCCAGCCATGCTACAGTGGGGGGTAGATCATCTGACACCATGGTTGGTGGAGATCTATCGAGCCTCTGTGGCACTCAGATACATCCCCCTCGCATGGCGCGAAGTGAAAGTCATCTTTATACCCAAACCTGGCAAAACTGACTACACACAACCCAAGACCTACAGGCCCATAAGCCCCTCACATCCTTCCTGCTAAAAACCCTCGAGAGAGACTCTGTGATAGGCACATCCGAGACGGACCTCTAAGGGTAAAACCACTCCACAAACAACAGCATGCGTACTCCACAGGCAGATCAACAGAATCCGCGCTGCACAGTGTGGTCTCTAAAATTGAATGCACAGTGGACCACAAATGCTCATCACTGGCCGCCTTCATTGACATAGAGGGCGCCTTCGCAAAACAAAACAAAACTATGTTCGATAGTATTAACACGGCTCTTGACAGACACGGCATAAACTCAACTTTGAGTGGCTGGATCACCAACATGCTCAAACGGAGAGCTGTGCAAGTCACAGTAAACGACACCACAAGGGCCATTGTGGCGAAAGGCTGTCCGCAAGGCGGCGTCCTCTCGCCGCTTCTATGGAACCTGGTGGTGGATAGCCTCATCAAAACACTCAATGGCAAAGGTTACTTCACCGTAGGCTACGCCGACGACAACCATAATAATAAATGGCACCCACGAAAATACCCTGTGTAACCTCATGCGCCAAGCCTTGAAAATAGTAGAGGACTGGTGCAATAAACACCAACTCTCAGTGAACCCCTCCAAAACTGAATTGATTCTCTTCACAAAAAAGAGGAATCTGACGACACTACAACTTCCAAACTTCTTTGGAACTACCCTAAGCTTATCAACTGAAACCAAATACCTGGGCATATAGTTGGACAAACAGCTGAACTGGGCAAAACATACTAACTACATCACTACAAAAGCCAGCATATCCCTGTGGCAGTGCAAGCGACTGCTCGGCAGGAATTGGGGAATTAGCCCCAAAGTTACTTACTGGCTATACACCACAGTCATCCGACCAACTATCACATATGGCTCACTAGTCTGGTGGCCCAGAACAGACCTGAGGACAGCCCAAAGAGATCTCGAAAAACTGTAGAGGTTCGCTTGTGTAGCAATCACTAGCTGCATGCGAACCACGCCTACTGCCGCTCTACAGGCAATGCTTGGGCTGCCGCCTCTACACCTTATTGTGCGAGAGGAGGCGGCCCTGGCCGCCTTTAGGCTCAACGTAACAGGAACTCTGAGCAAAGACTCTAGAGTCAAGCACATACGCTTAAAGGAGGATGCGATCAAACGCCAGCCAATGATGGCATCACCCTGCGACAAAGCCCCGAAACTGCACTACTTCCATAAGCACTACAACATTATACTCACAGAAGAACGATGTGACTACTCAGGCCCGAATGAGCTGAGAGTGTACACCGACGGATCAAAGACCGACTCCGGGACCGGAGTCGGAGTTTTCTCACAAGACCTTAACATAAACATATCCAGCCCGCTGGGAATGTTCAACACCGTCTACCAGGCAGAGTGTGTGGGCATCATACAAGCGGCGCACGCCATAGAAGCCAGGAGAGTCACGGACACCCATATTCGTATACTCTCCGACAGTGCTTCTGTTCTCCAATCCTTAGGGAAAAGATATATTACCTCGAAACTGATACTAGAATGTCACAATGCACTAGAACGAGCAACGGTGCCCAACCGCAACACAGTGACACTGCAATGGATAAAAGGACACAGCGGATCCCTGGGTAACGACGCAGCTGACGAACTAGCACGAAGGGCATCTAGCACGTCAGTCCGTGGACCCGAGCCTATCATACCCATCCCCTTCAACCAATTACGCAGGTGGTTACAGGACTTCACCCACACATAAGCGGAGAGCTGGTGGACCTCGACACCAGGCTGCAGGCAGTCCAGAGAAGCAATGCCATCCTTGGATGGTAGGCTGACCAGGCGCCTTTTACGCCTGGACAGGAACGGTCTGCGCCTGGTGACGGGGACCATCACGGGACACTGCTCGCTAAACAAACATTTCCACACAATAGGAATAACGGACAGCCCTCTGTGCAGAGCCAACATGGAAGTGGAAGAAACCGTTGCACATGTGCTCTTCGAATGCACAGGCGTCACCCAGATTAGAACAGATACCCTCGGGGCACCCAGATCCTTTACCGATGTTCTGAACAGACCAGGAGACGTGATTAGCTTCTGGAAGGAGGTGGGCTGGTTGGAATAACCACCGACGGCCGCCATGGCCCACGCACAATGGTCCATCTTAAGGACTAAGTGCGGAAACCAAACCCTCTAACATAGAACATAGAACGCTATTCACAAATCCGTAACTATAAAATTTTGAGAGTTCAAATACGGTACGAAAACATCACATTAAAAAAAAATCTTCCTGCAGGTATTTGCTGTCGGAAGTAATATCGAACAACAAATATTGTAAAAAAAACAAACTAATTTAGGCACTATCTGAAGTAAGTACCTACACATACATAATGAACCTATGTAAGTTTTATTATTGCTTTGACCGCTAAATAGAAATTTGTAAAGGCGTAGGTATATCACATTGATAGTATTGTTACGAGTTTGGGGTTCGTGACAATAAAAACTTCAGATTTAATTAAAAAAAATTACACTTTAATTAAACAACACTGAAAGACACTAATTATAAAACACAACTGCACTACTGACCACTCTAAATACTCCTTGAAGATCGCTAAGGTTTGGATTTTTATCGATCTTGTTAACGAATTTGGAAGTACGTAACACGTAAAAATAGTAAGTAAGTAGATAAACTCTAAAATTTTAACGAATTTAACGAAAATGCAAGTACGAAACGACATTTTGACAGTTGAGATCGCTAATTTACGCTTTCAAGCTCGGTAATTTATCGACACCTTGTAAAAGCCCGATAAGCATAGCGATCATTACTAATAATGGATTTAGGACTCATGACTTTATTGCTGGGTGATGAGGAAGAACGGCAGCAGCATCACAATGTGATGCGTATTCGGAGGCGGCGTCTCAGAGACACAAACAATCCTCTGAAACTTCGTAGTGGACAGGCCACTGTGGTGTGGAATGCTAAAAGCTGATGATAAAATATTGTAAAAGTTGGTTGAATTGAATAAAGTACTGGAATTAGTGCCTTCACGCACTGCAGTGCGTTGCGTTTTTCTACCGCACCGGTAGAACAAATTCAGTCACGGGCAGTGCGCACACTTCTAAGACATTCCATACTTCACAGATTATACGGTAGAAAAACGCACAGCAGTGCGTACAGGGCCTTAGGACTGTTTATTGCTTAACTAGAGAGTAGTCCCAATATTTTAATGTCAAATCTATACATATAATAAAATCGTAGCGAAGTCAAAACTGTACATTAAATATTTTTGAAAAAAGTAATTGTCACGAGGTCTGGGAACGATTCTGATGCCGAAAATATAGTTTTTAAAATGTTTGTCTGAATGTATGTTCCAGCTAAACGCAAAAACTACCAGACAGATTTTGTTCAAATTTTGCATAGATATTTCCTATAGGTCTGGTCAAATTACTACGTATTAATTATCACGCTATTTGCTATAGGGGAAGAGCAGTATTGTATTATGTTTTGAGATGGGTCCATAAGGGCAGGTACCTTAACCGTGGTCGCTACAAGAAAATGGTCTTAAGAGACTATCCTTAACTTTTATAAAAAAATTGATCTGCATTCACAGATTTTGAAAAAAATGTACATGCAATTTTCACAAAAAAGTTTTTTGATGCTCGTAAGAAACAAGATCGCCTGTTTCTTACGAAGATCAAAAAACTTTATTGGACCAACTGAGGTTTGAGTTCTAGAAAGGTCGGAAATCGAAAAAAACTTTTCCCATACTGTTCGTAGGAATGATACTGAGATGACAACAGTCGAATTATTCCATTACTACTTCGCTGTGTTGATAGTCAATTATGACATATTACGCTATTTCAGTCAACTTTCAACAAATCAATGCAAATCTGATTTCGATTTCAAAGAATTGATATTTTTTGTGCTTCTTTTTAGGGATCCGTGCCAAAATGGTAAAAAGGAACCCTTATAGTGCAACTCAGTCTGTCTGTCCGTCTGTCTGTCACAGCTGGATATCACAAGAACTACTAAAGCTATCAAATTGAAATTTGGAATAGTTTTAGATGACGTTTGCCCAACTATTTTGCAGATTTTTTTTTTGCATCTTGGATTTAACAGGGGTTTTAAAACTCGAAGTCGGGCTACTAGGGCATGTGGGGTATCGAAAGAGCTCTATTTGCACATTCTCAATTTTTTTTTTAGGCCGCTTTGTTTACGACTTTTGACCAAAAAAAAATACCATTCCACCCCTCTCTCCTTCACGCGTTCCGCCTCCTCCTTCGCGCGCATTATTGGTTCGTAGAAGGAGGTGACAGCCTCCCATGCACTCTCGCTCCGTACCATGGCCTGGATCAGGACCGGACGCGAGAGATCGTCGCCACCGATCGCCTCCGTGAGGACACGGCGGTGCTCTACCCAAGCCGGGCAGGCCTCCGCCGTATGCTCTACTGTGTCCTCCGGGCGATCCACACAGTGGTAACACCCGGGCGTTTCCGCCCGCCTTATCCTAAACAAGAATCTTCCGAAACAACCGTGTCCGGTGAGGACGCCGTGGCGCCTCTCTAGCCACTCCTCAAAGAGGGGACATATACTTGACTTCCCGTGTGTTAACAATTACAATGTTCTGTTATATTATAATAGTGATAGCTGTTCGTCAGGAATAATTTGTAAGAATGACAATGAGAAACATTCAATGTATCAGTGTTGTGCCATTAATGTATATCCAGGAACACAGGCATTCAATAATTCACTAGAAAAGAGCTGGTGGACCTCGACACCGACCTGCAGACAGTCCAGGGAGGCTATGCCATTCTTAGATGGTAGGCTAACCAGGCGGTTATTACTTCTGGACAGGACCGGCCTGCGCCTGGTGACGGGGACCATCATGGGACACTGCTCGATAAACCAACACTTCCACATAATATCGGACAATCCTCTGTGCAGGGCTTGCATGGAGGCTGAGGAAACCGTCGTGCGTGTGCTCTTTGAATGCACAGGCGTCACCCAGATTAGAACTGAAACCCTCGGGGCTCCCAGATCTTTCACAGATGTTCTAAACAGACCGGGAGACGTAATTATCTTCTACAGGGAGGTGGGCTGATTGGAATAACCACTGATGGCCGCCATGGCCCATGTACAATGGTCGACCTGAAGGACTAAGTACGGAAACCAAACCCTTTACCATAGAACATGAAACTGTACGTTGCTTGCTCTCGCTTCATCAGTCCTGACTCTCTGTATATTTTGACTGCTGTGGCCAAAACTACAAACGTAGTATTCAAGGAAGTTTTATTAAAATATAGCTGGTATTTTAGTATATTGTCTCGTGTTACGACTTCCACGCGAACAAAGTCGCGGGCAGAAGCTAGTATTTAATACAGAAACTTAAATAATGGTGCCGATTCTCTGTACACCGAACTAAACTAACTAACCTATCACAAAAATTCCTTACTTTTCGCTATGAGAATTTTAAAGCTATTCTACAAACAAAATTCTCTAAATTTAAAAATAACTTTGACACAACTAAAATCGAATTTACAATCGCAACTCCACGTGGTATTTTTTTTTTCTTTTGGCTTCGCAGCGTTGTACTTGTTTGCCCTATCTCATGATTATTTTTAGACCCGGAGGTGCGCAGGGGCGGGGCAGCCTCAACGTGTTTTATATGGAAAGTTTCACTTTTTGTATGAAAAAAAAAAACCTACATGTTGAGTATCGTTTCTTAAGGGGCGTCGAAATTTTCATTATTTTTTGCGATAGGACGCACCATTTTCGAGATATAAGCAAAAGAAATGAAAAAGTATATGTAGGGTGTGATCTATTCAAACACGAACCATGAAACCGATTTAAAAAAAAAATGTTTAATTTTCTTTATTGAAAAAATTTAATAATTTTAAATTACTTGATAAAATATTATGATAATCATCTAAATTCACCGCGCTCGTGCCGAATTTTTTCAATTAGTTTTTTTTTAATTATTTTTTTATTGTTAATATAATTAGTCTGAATCGTCCTCTTCGCTGTCGCTCAGTTCGATTCTCGCTTCAGGGAGCAGAAGACATAGTTTCTGGGGAAAGAGGTTTGCTTTTCTTTCTAGATTGCTATCGACTGCTGCTAAGCAATGGGTCGGACGCAGAGGCGTGCACAGAGATTTCAGACAGGGTATGCGCAGCTAAAATATAATAGTTGAACCTAAAAATGAAACAGAATTTATAGCAAAACGTGTAAAATACCAAATTAAGTAGTGTTATGTTTCAATAGCTGTAAAAAAAATGGCGGAAAAAAGCGGAACTTTTTCTTCACTATTTATCTTAAAGAAAGCCTCAGCTTTAAAAGTGTAATAGAGTAAATAGCTCGGAAGTCCCCGGATCATCTACTAAAACACTTTTCTATGAATAATTTTACCAAAATATTGAGTATTTTTTGTAACGTTGAATTACACATGAACACATAATATATGTGTGTGTAAATTAAATGTAATGTAAATTAATATTAAAATACATACCTTCACCTTCCATATCCATCAATTTAATTTTACAAACTGTACTTAAAACAACCAAAACACCAAATGTAATTTACATAAAAAAACCGCGTTGTCGAGAAAACAATAGAGCGTAGTGGACGACGACTGACTTCCGACTACCTGTGTGCCGTTTGGGATACGCCGAAGGGCGCGAGAGGGGCGGGGTATAATGAACAGGTTATCCAGTTGTTGTTTAATGGTGGTAGCATTGAGTTATACCATAATTTGGATATTGGACTTTTGGCCAGCTTTTTGGGTCAAATACTCCTCCGTGCGGCGGGTCATTCATAGAACAAGTAAAAGTTTTTTTGCAAAATGTCTCAAGCAATTTTAAAATTATAATATAGCGTAGCTTAAATTATAGTGTAGCTTCTCTCAATTATACCCATAAATATTGTTTACAATGCCAAAAATGTATGAAAAAAAAGGATTTTCTAAATATCTCGGACATTAGTCGTGCCACAGAAATCCCACCTTAAATGTTTTGTCTGTGGACGTCCTCAGTATTGCCATTTGACAAGCGATCCTTAACGACTCGAATCGGCCCACGATATCTCGATAAGACATCGAGATCGCTAAGCTTTGCATTTTTATCGATCTTGTTAACGAATTTGGAAGTACGAAAAACACGACGATAAGATTTATCGTGGGCCGATTCGAGTCGATAAGGATCGCTCGTCAAATTTATGGACAGAAAATCTTGGGACTACTCTCTAGTTTAGCAATAAACGTAAATTGTTGATCTCAACTGTAAAATTGTCGTTTCGTGCATTTTCGTTAAATTCGTTAAAATTTTAGAGTTATCTACCGATCGTTAAAGTAGAAGTTACATACTTGCGACATCGATTCGATTCGATAAAAAATCATTTTATCGAGAATGATTGTCAAATTTATCGAATCGAGTCCTACGTACTTGCACTGCCGGGTCGGGGTCCTTACCGGCCTTATATAGTCCTCAGATAGTTCTAGAAACTTCTACTGTAGAAACATCTAGAATGTTCGAGTACATATCGGCCCCAACTGACCAGATGTCTATAGTTCTAGAAAGTTCTAGCATTTAACTTTCTAGAAGCATCTAGTTCTGCTACTTGATACTAGATGGCGCTAGTGCTCTACTAGTTCTGCTACTCGATACTAGATGGCGCTAGTGGTACTGTCACGATGTATCAGGCATTAATTGTGACGCGTAACACTGCCCCCTCCTAAGACATGCTCGTCCCGAGCATTATCGGCCCCATAATAACGCGCCAGTCGATTCACATGGACAATCTTAGGAGTAAGTACCTCTTGCACCTTTCTATATCCGGTAGGTTACGTCATTGATCTTTGTTGCAATCCGGTACGGCCCGTCCCAATTAGCTTGAAGCTTAGGGGATTTCCCTTTGCTGCACGCCAGCCTTTCAAACGTTGCCGGAGCATTGCACAATCCAAACGGCATAACTTTAAATTGCCACAGACCATTTCCTGTCGAGAATGATGTTTTCTCCTTGTCCTTAGGGTCAATTTCAACTTACCAGTAGCCAATTTTCAGGTCCAGCGTGCTAAACCACTTTACTCCAGTAAGCATGTCAAGCGTGTCATCAATTCTTGGCAAAGGATAGCTGTCCTTCTTCGTAACGTCATTCAGAAGACGATAGTCAGCACAAAATCGCATGCCGCCGTCCTCCTTCCTTAGCAGCACTACCGGTGAACACCATGGACTAGATGAAGGTTCAATAACCATCCTTCACCATTCCCTCAATCATGGTTTCCACTTCCTTTTCACTTGCTACCGTCAAACTCCTTGGCCGCTGACGGATAGGCAATTCTTCTCCTGTGTTTATTTTGTGTTGAACTAGGCCAGTCTTCCCAATGTCAGCATCGTTTGAAGAGAAAACTTCGGCATACTTGAATAACATTTTCTTCGCCTTGGCCATTTCATTTTGAGACAGAGCGCTGCGACAGTCTTCTAAAAGTGTGGTCACTCTCGTTGGTGCATCCTTGCTAAAGGTCCCAGTCGATAGATATTGGCATTGACGCAACCAATCCAGTTCCTCGCAAGTACCAATCAGTGTGCCTTTGTCAATAATCTGTTTCTGATCACAAAGGTTCAGCACACGTACCACTGAGATGTCGATGGCTCTGACTAAAGTTCGTGCCATGGAAGGTCATTGTCTACCCTTTCCACGAGTACACAACGATGAGTTTGCCCAGGATTCCGAGGAAGACTAACCGGTACAATCGTTTCCGATCTCGGAGGAAGAACAATCTTCTTAAGGCTGTACACATTTCCTGGTAACGCCCCTTCTACGAAAAGTTCCTCTTGTCCACATTTCAAAACACCTTGCTTGATGTTAATATCGCAACAATTCTTCCTCATAAAGTCAAGGCCCAGGATGCAATCGTCCATTACATCAGCCACGATGATATTATGCAGGTAGATTTTATTGCCTAGCTTCAACCGCATCTTCTTCTCTCCATGGACGGGTATGCTCTGCCGATGGCTGTTACCAAATTAATGCGTTCTCGGTTGTATGCGGAGTCCCCAAACAACCGACTTATAAGTTGGGAACTGACGACCGTACGAGAGGCTCCAGTGTCTATGGTCAGCTTACAAGGGGTTCCGTTGACCTCGCCCTTGATGTTTAGGCTGTTCCCGTCATGGGTTTGTGTGATCGAAATCCTTGTGGCTCTTTGAATATCAGCCAGCACCCGCCCCGCAGTCCTGGCTATTACTCGTTTCCCTGCTGCTGGTGCTGGGCGGTGCTGTTAGCCGCACTGCCCTCTGGAGATCGGCCGTCTTCTCTTCTACAGCTCGCTTAGGACAACTGGATCGAAGGTGGCCCTTTTCCCCACAGCCGTACTACCTAGGGCTGTATTCCTTTATTACGGTCGCGAACTGTAGCCGCTGCAACCTCCCTGACGCGATGGGAACGATGATCCTGCCGCACAGTTTCCACCTCTAGTGCATGGGCCAAGGCGTCCTTAAGCGTCCCGTGGTGACCGAGCCTCACAGCAGCTCTAACTTCAAGATCGCGGATGCCGTCGATGAATGCCGGCACCAGGTTCGCATCGATAAGTGCAGGTACGGACTGGTAAATGTACGAACCAGTTTCTCCACTTCAAGGGCCCACTGCTGCAGGTTTTATTATTGCGTTGCACACGATTATTCACGTGGTCGATTCGGGTTTCTGCTTCCGACAGGCGGTTGTCGTGTTGGGCAACCTTGTCCTTCACCTTCTTCATGTCTTACACTAATTATAAAACACAACTGTACTACTGACAACTCTAAAGTCGCACTTGAAGATCGCTTGTATCGTTTAAAGTTTACTTGTCGCTTGATCGCTTGTTTTTCGTCTGTCCCGAGTCGGGGGTCCATACCGGCCATAAGGAACGAATTTAAGACGACTATATAAATAGTCGTCTTAAATTCTTTCTAGACTTTGATTTAAATTATTTGGGTAGGTGCAATACGGGATTCTATTTTGATGACATGATTCTATTTTTACGTGGTTAGTTTAGCAGATTCTTTCTTGTGCAGGCTGCGTCCGGTCCCGTCCTGAGACACGGCCCCAGGCAAGGTCTTCTCATACCCTTGCGTGAATGCAATGAGCATAGATCTGCCGCCGCTTTTTTGCAAATATGTATTTTCAATTACGTTTTATAACATGAAAATGAGCAAATAGCAACAAATAGTAATTGTTACGTAATGATAAAATACCCACACCCATTTTTCTGTAAAAATACTTCTTTTTCACAGATAATATTATAAATGTAACAAGTTTTTTTTTTTTTTTGTATTTTATCCTTAATAAAATCATTGTTTACGGTTGTCTTTTTGTTCAAAGTTACTCGATGTATTCTATAGTTGCATTTAATGAAATACGCAATAAAAATCATTTAAGTACCACTAAAAATTTTCTACCACAGTTATCTATTAACTACCATTTTGTACTTTCCACACGGATCTGTGAATAGCGTATTGCCAGACCTTGCAGGGTTCAGAAATCAGGTTATCGAACAAGTGTCATTGTAGATACGGTAGCGAATCGTACCGTTGTGAATAGCTATGCTTGTCTGATACGGTAGCGAATCGTGTCTTTGTGAATAGCTGTGCTTGTCTGGGTCCCGCGATGGTTATAGGCTAGGTTTACTTGTTATTATAGAGACAGAATGGCAACATAGATAGTACCATGACCATGTGGGGTCAAAATAAAGGGATTGAGTAGTCGATTCTACAAATAAAACATACTAATTAATTGCAGTCGCGTTTTTTGATGTTATTTATTTAATTTTATTGTGTACTTACATGTATTATTTAAAATAAGGATAATATCGTTTTTGATGTCACATTATTTTTACTTTTTATTACATTTTTTTTTTGACACCATTTTAATTAACTTGTTAACCCAGATGTAAAAAAAACCGAAATTGCATATTTATCTTCCAATCAATGGCAACTAAATATTTTACAAAACTCAAATAATTCACATATAAAAAAAATGTCTTTGAATTAAATTAACTTCAGTTCAGCTAACATCGGTGAAGGAAAACATCGTGAGGTAACCAGGCTGCGGGCACGAGAGCTGTGGCGTGGAGCGGTTGGCGCGCGGGGCGATGGCCATGGGACTGAATAGTTCCGTCTCCATCGCCTCGCTCGGCCACTGTTCTAAATAGTTCGTCGCCATCGCTCCGCTCGGCCACGGTTCTAAATAGTTCATCGCCATCGCCCCGCTCGGCCACGGTTCTAAATAGTTCGTCGCCATCGCCCCGCTCGGCCATGGTTCTAAATAGTTCGTCGCCATCGCTCCGCTCGGCCACGGTTCTAAATAGTTCGTCGCCATCGCCCCGCTCGGCCACGGTTCTAAATAGTTCATCGCCATCGCCCCGCTCGGCCACGGTTCTAAATAGTTCGTCGCCATCGCCCCGCTCGGCCATGGTTCTAAATAGTTCGTCGCCATCGCTCCGCTCGGCCACGGTTCTAAATAGTTCGTCGCCATCGCCCCGCTCGGCCACGGTTCTAAATAGTTCATCGCCATCGCCCCGCTCGGCCACGGTTCTAAATAGTTCGTCGCCATCGCCCCGCTCGGCCATGGTTCTAAATAGTTCGTCGCCATCGCTCCGCTCGGCCACGGTTCTAAATAGTTCGTCGCCATCGCCCCGCTCGGCCACGGTTCTAAATAGTTCCGTCGCCATCGCCGCGCTCGGCCAACGCTCGCGCCGCTGCTTTCGTGCCCGCAGCCTTATAGTTAACTAGCTTTTGCCCGCAGCTTCGCCCGCGTCGGAAAAAATCCAATGGGAACGTACTACCGGGATTGAAAGTACCCTATGACCGGGATTAAAAATACTTTTGAGTAATTCAAAAGCTTAAAAATAAAAACTTTGGAGTTATTCAAGGCACGCAGTAAAATTCTACCCTAAAAACTTAATTACCCCTCATTTCCCTGTTTGGGATCAATTCTCAAAAACCGTAATCCTTTTTTTTCTGTCAAAAGAATGAGCACCTTTTGAGGGGATGTTTTGAAAAACGAATTATGACAAACTTTGTGACTTATTTAAGAACGTATTTGTGCTGAGTTTCAAGTTTATGAACTACAAAACATTGATGTAATCTAAATTAAATTAGTTGTTCCGGGTCTGGCTGTTTGTGTATGTGTGTTTAAATGTTTGTAAACGCACCCACGATACAGGAGAAATTCCTAGTGTGGAGCAAGGTTAAAAAAAAAAAAAATGTTGCAAGTTTATAAACTCAAGAAATAAAATTTTTCAAACTAACGAAATCCCCCGTTTTTACCCCCATAAAGGTTGAATTTTCAAAAATCCTTTCTTAGCTGACGTCTTCTACTCTATTATATCCAAATCTAATCTAACCTAATCTATAATTATGTATATCGATTCTCCCGGAGAAGGGGATGGGGGCGGGTTCTCCGGGGGAGGGGCCGTGGCTAAATAATAACAGCCGCACAGGTTGATCGATCAGGTTAAGCTACACTTGCCGCGGTTGGTCTGTGGATGAGTGATCATCTTTACATACAGAGACCCGTCCGTGCCTCGGAAAGCACGTCATCTTTACATACAGAGACCCGTCCGTGCCTCGGAAAGCACGTTAAGCTGTTGGTCCCGGCTGTCATTCGTGGATCTTTGACAGTCGTTACGGGAAGTCAGAAGCCCGAAAGTCTGACAACTATTCTTACCAAGGGGTATTGTATTACCCAGTAACTGCGTTGTGGAGGTCAGATAGGCAGTCGCTCCATGTAAAATACTGTAAAGTTAGAAACAGTACACGTGTACTTAGATAATTTTTAATTAAATACAAAATTTAGCGAATGAACAACTTCAATACAAAACTTCATCCCCATTTTCAGACCCTTGTGGGTTGAAATTAAAAAGTTTCCAACCATAAGCCGAAATATTTGTGATTTTAACTTAAAAAATAAAGAACAATTAAAAACAAAATTTTATACCCCCTTACGGGTTGAAATTCTAACAACACGCGTTATAGTAAATTATTGATTTTTCTTCAACTTCATCCCCCTTTTTAACCATTTGGGGGTGGAATTTTCAAAAACGCTGAGACACGTATAAATTCATAAATTTTCAATTTCAGCCTAAACACAAAATTTGTAGACCCTAACTTTAAAATTGACGGACTTTCATACAATCTTTCATCCCCTATTTTATCCCCTTAGGGTGGAATTACCAAAAATCCTTTCTTAGTGCACCCCTTGACCTCATAAGGAACCTACGTGCCAAATTGAATCTGTAGACCCAGCGGTTTGGGCTGTGCAATTGTGCATTGATATATCAGTCAGTCAGTCAGGACTTTGAATTTTATATATATAGTAAGTATGAAATCGCCTACCCGTCTTAAGCAAGCGTGGTGGTCAATGCTCGTGCCTTCTGTTTATGAGAAGAGGCTTTTGCCCTGCAGTGGGGCAGTGATAGGCTGGTATTGTTATGATGGACAGCTTAGGGAAGCGGGCTGGTCTTGTGAGCTGTGTTGTGAGCCGAGCGCTTGTGTTGCAGCATCCAGGAGGAGCACGCGGTGATGGCGATGACGGTGAACTCGGCCGACACGCTGCTGCTGCTGAACGTGGCCAACCAGGGCGTGCACCTGTGGGACATACGTGCGTAGCGCCCTTACTGCTCCGCCCGCCCGGCCACAGCTCGAGCCACGAGCTGCTCGCTTGTGATCGCTTGCTGCTCTTCTACTTTAACATGTTGACCTTTTTTTCTTCTGTTCAATCGTGGGCGTAAAGCCTGTGTTCTTTATTTCGGTTTGTAATTAGATCGCATGAGATTATTCGATGAGTCTCATCACATCAGAGCACATGAGACTTAACAGCTTTTAGTCTACAGGGGTTACAATTATCCGAACTTGGAATTTATTACTCGCGTACAATAGTACGAATAACGCCGGGCTACTTTTAAAATATGTATTAAGGTGTCTGTATCTTATTTATTTTCAATGCCAATCCTCCAAACAGCTAGTATAAAACCTAAAAGCCTTATTATAGCTTTCAGGATCCGTCTACCTTGTAAATATCTTTTGCGAAAGTTGTTTTTTATAGTTGTTTTGTGTCAGGATTAGTTCGAAAAAATCAAAGAGTTTTATTCGTACCAGCGTACCCCACCTCACTACTAAAGAATCTTCAGAAATAAACTGGGGTCACAGATATTCGTCTCGTATTTTCTCCTAGCAAAGGATTTTGTAATACCCCTAAGGGGCATAAAGGGTGAAAGCTAGTGCAGGAACAAAATGGGTACAGCTAGTACGTTGAATGTTCCCGTCGCAGGTGCGCGTGCGCTTGTGCGTCGGTTCCGCGGCCTCAGCCAGGGCCACTTCACCATCCACGCCTGCTTCGGAGGAGCGCACCAGGACTTTATTGCCTCAGGCAGCGAGGACAATAAGGTATGGAAATATTCAATTCATAATAAGTATTAAGCGTGTGAAAACTTTTCAGTCATTTCGGGCTAGACGATATGAAATAATGTGGATAAATAACTATGTCATTAAGTGACTTAGATTCACTATTTTTACACGGTTGTCGTTGGTGTAATTTAAGAGAGAAAATAACATGAGATTGAGAAGAAAGAATGACCAATATGTCATGTGTTATTAATTGTGCGCTGCAAAACGCGCACGCACAATGTCACCGACAAACAGACAAACATTATATTCTATCCGTCTCTTTATTTGTAACATCGATACTCCCATACAAATCACCCGATTTAATTTAAATTTTGTTTGAAATATCGCTCTGTGTTGTACTAAAATATTATATTGAGCGATATATCATATGTATCATTAAGTAATATTGATGAATTAATAAAAACAGCGAAATATTTGCCAGCTATTTGCGACGTTGCCAACTTTTAGGATGTACAGAGTTAATCTTGTATTCCCGTATTGCAGGTTTACATCTGGCATATAAACGGTGAAGAGCCAATCGCCGTGGTGTCGGGCCACACGCGCTGCGTCAACTGCGTGTCGTGGAACCCCGTGCACCACGACGTGCTCGTGTCGGCCTCCGACGACTACTCGCTGCGCCTGTGGGGCCCGCGCACGCACCAGTCCTAGTACACGGGTAAGTGGGGCCCGCGCACGCACCAGTCCTAGTACACGGGTAAGTGGGGCCCGCGCACGCACCAGTCCTAGTACACGGGTAAGTGGGGCCCGCGCACGCACCAGTCCTAGTACACGGGTAAGTGGGGCCCGCGCACGCACCAGTCCTAGTACACGGGTAAGTGGGGCCCGCGCACGCACCAGTCCTAGTACACGGGTAAGTGGGGCCCGCGCACGCACCAGTCCTAGTACACGGGTAAGTGGGGCCCGCGCACGCACCAGTCCTAGTACACGGGTAAGTGGGGCCCGCGCACGCACCAGTCCTAGTACACGGGTAAGTGGGGCCCGCGCACGCACCAGTCCTAGTACACGGGTAAGTGGGGCCCGCGCACGCACCAGTCCTAGTACACGGGTAAGTGGGGCCCGCGCACGCACCAGTCCTAGTACACGGGTAAGTGGGGCCCGCGCACGCACCAGTCCTAGTACACGGGTAAGTGGGGCCCGCGCACGCACCAGTCCTAGTACACGGGTAAGTGGGGCCCGCGCACGCACCAGTGCTAGTACACGGGTAAGTGGAGCCCGCGCACGCACCAGTCCTAGTACACGGGTAAGTGGAGCCCGCGCACGCACCAGTCCTAGTACACGGGTAAGTGGAGCCCGCGCACCCACCAGTCCTAGTACACGGGTAAGTGGAGCCCGCGCACGCACCAGTCCTAGTACACGGGTAAGTGGAGCCCGCGCACCCACCAGTCCTAGTACACGGGTAAGTGGAGCCCGCGCACGCACCAGTCCTAGTACACGGGTAAGTGGGGCCCGCGTACACGGGTGGGTGGCCCACGCACCAGTCCTAGTTAAAAAAATATTTTACCAAGTTAACCTTAACAACTAGTGATTGGAGCCTCCTTTTAAGCAGATAAGCCTGTGTTAGGAGACTCCGCTCTTCCATAACTTAATTTTTTACAAGTGAACTAAATTTTCGCAGCCGCCATCTTGGATTTTCATTATAACTCACTGTTGGCTCTAGCACTCTCGAAAACCATTAAAACGATACCCATAATACATATAAGATAATTTATTTGTCCAAAACAGTATACACACACATGGCATGCAGGATGTTAGTTTAAAATAGTTTACAGTCATGTTTTGCCTTAACGACGTACAAATATAAATAGATAGGTTATTTTTGTTAGTAGGATATAAATAAACAGCAAATAATTATAAATTTGTCCATTATTCAAAGCAACTAAAAACTTAATCAATCAAATTATAACAAATGTACTACAGAATATTGTCATCAACTCGTCATAGAAATGTAATAAAATTATCCAGCTATAAGTCAAAGTAATTAGAAATAAATCTACATATTTCACGCAAGTCAGATTAATTTATCGGTCAGAAATTCGTCAGTGCTTTCTCTAACAGAAGGTTTTTTAACCTACTTCTTAATTTATCTGTTGTATATTCCCTCCAATATTTTGGCAACGGTTTAAAGGATTGGTGCCATACACATTATAGTTTTACGCAATAGAGCTGTCTTAGATCTAGGAATGCAAAGTTTGCTATTGTCGCGTCTATTCCGAATGACTTTATCTGACAATCCAATCGATTTGAGAAACATAATGGTCTCTAAAATGTATATGGATGGAAGGGTTAGAATCTTATTTTTAAAGGATCTGCAGCTCTCAGTAACATGAAGTTCAAACATAGTTCTAAGGCACAGGTCTTTTGAGTTTAAAAAATTACATACTTGTTTGTTGAATTATCCCAAAAAATTACTCCGTATCTTAAGTTACAGGACACTCAGCCGTGATAGGCAGTTAGCAGCGCATCAACATTTAACATCGGGGCTAATTTGTACAGTGCATATGTGGACTTACTAATTTTTTTGCTTAAGGCTTCCGTATGTGCTTTCCAATCTAATTTTGTGTCAATAGTTAATGTAAGAAATATGGTTGTAACAACGTTATCTATGCTATGATTACAATAGTGCACATTAACCTTTGGAATGGTTTGTCTTTGGGCAAAATGCATAATATTGTTTTTTATTTTTTCACGATTTATCTTAAATTGTTGTTTTCTAGCCATCTTATCATTAATTAATGTCCTCTTCATGTGTATCTATTTTTACAAGCGATTGTAATGATACAGTCAGTTACTGCAATTAGCTGACCCCCTTACATAAATGGTTGAGAGTTTTTAGAATACGAATCGATAGAATTTTATCATTCTTAATTTTATTTAAATACCTATACGAAATCTACCCAAAACTAGAAAAATATGAAAATCATACGATTTATTCAAAGTCAAAGTCAAATCATTTATTTCAAATAGGCACGAAGATGCACTTTTGAACGTCAAAAATTACATGAATAGTTAATTGATTCTAGTTGCGCCTTCCAAAAGGTAGTTATGTATGGAGAAGAATGGGCAAGAAACTACATACATACTCTTTTAAAATGTTAACAATAGTTTGTATACATTAATTAATAATTATAGGTGAAGACGATGTACCTAGAATAAAAATAAAAACTACTTACCACAATTGGTAAAAAGAATGAAAAGTGAAGTAATGACAGAAAAATTTATAAATGCGATAGGTGCTCACATATTTACAAACATTGTATATGATTTTCAAAAAAAAAAAAAAAAACATAATAAGTCAGTGTGTGAGTTAAATTTATATTAACCACAGAAAATAAAATTAGTATAATAAAAATTATAAATTATACAGTTAAATTAGCAACCAGTTTGATTTTGTCTAGACTCTAAATTGTCCTATGGAGCAGGACCAGCATGTTTCCAAGCATTCTTATCTTGGATTTAATCCTCTAATTTGTAATATGCTTGTTTACAAAGTGTGCTTTTTATACGAGTTTTAAATTTTCTTTCATTTACTTGTAATATATCAGAAGGTATTTTATTGTAACATTTAACACAGTACCCCATAAAAGATGTATGTACTTTAGATAATCTGAAAAATGGTTGATCTATTTTATCTTTATTTCTAGTATTAAAATTATGCCTATCACTGATTTTATTAAAAAGATGTAGATTTTTTCTTACATACATAATATTTTCATAAATGAATTGGCAAGGTACCGTCATAATAATAATCGTTTTAAATAGTTCTCTAAGAGATTCGCGGCGATGTAGATTATAAACGGCTCTGACAGCCCTCTTTTGTAAAATAAAAATGGATTCAATGTCGGCAGCCCGACCCCACAGTAAAATGCCATACGACATAATGCTATGGAAGTAGCTAAAATAAACCTCAACCATTTGAGCAAAGGAGGGTCAGCTAATTGCAGTAACTGACTGTACTATCATCGGCAAAAATTGACATTGGATGGTCAATACTTTTGGGTAGGTCATTAATTTAGGAAGTAAGTATATTTATAAGGAACTTTATAAATTTACAGTTAAAAATAATATTCTTTGTGAGGAACAGAAAGGATTTCGTAAACATATGGCTTTATATGATTTAATATACAATGTTTTTTTTTTTTTAAGTTGATAACCAGAATCTTGTATGTGGCATATTAATCGATATGACCCAGGCATTCGACTATGTACAGTCAGCGGTCATAATCATCGGTCGTGCAGTAGCACGTTAATGATCATATTTCTATGGACGTAGCAAGGCGAACTTCTGTTTGTGTGAGTGATGTCTTAACGCGTACTTGTTCTTAATTCGTACCTACAAGACAGAAAACAAATAACTGAAGTCAATAAAATTTATATAGTTAGTAAACATGAGGAGATATTTCGGTCTTCAGAGCGTATAGTATTATTTGGGCTACCGCAAGGGAGCGTTTTGGGGTCCTTTACATTTATTTTATACATAAATTACCTACCCGAATCTATTGAACTACCTATAACACTATTTGCGGATGATAGTACGGTTACAATAGCTTGTAAAAGTATAGATACGTATGAGAGTGAAAATAAAAACAGTTTAAAATAGACGGTAAAGTGGCTAAAATAATAATAATAATAATACCAGCCTATAACTTTCCCACTGCTGGGCAAAGGAACAAGAGAAGAACACAGGAAGGATACAGAGAAGGCACGAGCATTGATCACCACGCTTGCTCAAGACGGGTTGGCGATTTCAGACTTTAAACTATAAGTCCAGGTTTCCTCACGATGTTTTTCCTTCACCGATGTCAATAATGTCCAAGATGAACTCAGAAAGTACATATGAATTGAAAAAGACACATTCGTACTTGCCCGGATTTGAACCCACAACCTTATGCAAGAGAGGCGAGGCTTTAACCAACGGGCCATCGCGACATATAAAGTGTAAAGGTAAAGTGGCTAGACGCAATCAATTTAAAGTTATCCATTTTAGACAACAGACCTCTAGTATTAACTTAAATATACACTATAATAAAGATACCATAGAAGAAGTTAATATTACAAAATTCCTGGGTCTCGAAATTGATAAAAAACTAAATTGGAAATCACACATTGATACTTTATGTAAGGAAACGAGTAAGTCTGCATACGCTCTACACACACTATACCTATAATAAACACGGATGCTCTTACTACTATTATGGGATAGTAGAATCACATTTACGGTATGGGATCATATTTTGGAGAAACTACTGAAAGAGAGACCGCCTTCAAAGTACAAAAAAGATGCATTCGTGCGATGTTTAAACTTAAACCCACTGATAGTTGTGAACCATAGTTTAAAAAATACAGAATATTAACATTACCCTGTCTGTACATATTAGAAGTAGCTGTGTTTGTAAAGACAAATCCGAGTCGTTTTAGACGTCTATCAGATGTAGTACCCCGCAACAGATGCGATAATAGTGTGCTTTGTCTGGAGTCAGCCAAGACAGCACTTATGCGCAAAAGTGTCTACTGCATGACTCCAGTCATTTATAACAAATTGCAAAAGACATGGAAAAGCTTCCGCTTTCTTTATTTAAAAAGAGACTCCGAAGCTTTTAGGTGGCGAAAGCATATTATAATATTAAGGAGTTCCTAATTGAGAAATAAATTTTAAGCTAGTGTATATTATATAATTATTATTTTTTGTACTTAGTTCAGTGTGTATATTTTAAAATTGTATTTAATTATTTAGTTATAAGTTGAATGTTTTAAATCTTTTGCTTGCCTACGTGGTAATATATGGGTGAACTCTTATATTTTTTGTCATCTTTTTCTGTTACTCATATTTGCAAAATAAAATAATCTTTATCTTTATAGGATAAAAATTACTGGGCCTACGACAGTACCTTGCGTTACGCCAAATTTAACTACACGCTCTTTTGATTTATGGATTACTTCTTGCTTATTTATTTTATTTACTGCCGAAATTTCTGTAAATTGTCTTCTGTTGCTCAAATAAGATTGAATAAGGCTAGAGGTAATGTCTCTAATGCCATATGCTTCTAATTTTTCAATCAATATGTCGTGACGGATATGGTCGAAAGCCTGTGTCACGTCACAGAATATGGTACTTATGGGGATATTCGCATCTACATTAGGCATCACATTGTGTAAAAAATCATATATTGCCAAGTTTATTGTTCTACCAGTTCTGAATCGTGTTTGTTCATTAGCAAGTATATTTCCCTTTTCGAGATACGTATAAAACTGTTTATATAAAAACTTTCTGAATATTTTTGAGATTATACTTATAAGGGACATGGGCCTATAGAATTGCATTAGCTCTTTATTTTCCTTTTTAAATAATTTTGAGTGAATCTGGAAAAACACCAGTCTCTATGCAAAAATTAATTAGATGGCTTAAGTGCGTTGATATTTCAACCGCTACTGATTTAATAACTTTTGTTGATAGGCCATCGTATCCTACACTATTTTATATATTTAATGATATTTTCAGACATGGGGCCAGAAAAAAAATATTTTCTTTTTTAAATTGTCAACGAAGTAATCATTGAATGCATCTGCAATGTCATTTGGGTCAGTGATAATGACATTGTTCACGAATTTTGTCAATACCGTATTTCGGAATGTTGAATTTTGAGTTATTTATTATTTCCCATGTAGCTTTTGATTTATAAACTGAAGTAGTGTAGCTATTTTGTGCCTTTTGAGTGAGTTTTAAATAATAAAATAATTAATACACAACGGCTGGTTATCCGACCAAATTCGAATGACTAGAAAAATGCGACGATTTCATACATAACGATTACCATTTTTATTGGACGTATTAAACCTAAGCTGTTGTCCGTACAGTCGCGTACAAACGTTTATTGGCAATTAAATGACCTAACTTTGGGGGCTGATTAAAAATATTAACATGGGACTTAAACATAACTGGTGAAATGTGGGTTTACTATTGGTACACCTCTGCCCAACCCTTCGGGGAAAGGAAGCGGAAAAAATGCGTATTGATGACGAAAAACTTAATTATTTTATCTAACCTACGGCTTAAATCAATATATTATGTAGATACTCTATGTCTTTTTTACTGTTATGTTAATTGGCTTTTTATTTTTAATCTATAAACTGTAGGTATCTGTAGGCTCTTTTTCACACATTTCTTTCAACACTTATTTTTTTTTTTTAAACGACCGCATATCTTGTTTTGGTCTTTATAGTACTTTTTTTCTACTATAATATTATAAATGCAAATGTCTGGATGTACCTACCTATGTCCTTCGTTCACACACAAAACACTGAATGTATTTCAATGTTTCGAAATAAGAAGATAACATATACCTTGGAATAGCACTTAGGCTACTTTTTATAATGTACTTAATCATGTGCAAGTCACGGAAACAGATAATGGAATATAATCTTATAACAAGTTTATTTTTTTACTTCTTTTCAGTGTACTCAGGCACAACACGTGTCAACCGGTTCGTGAGTAAAGTTAAGAAGGTCATCGTTAAGTATGAAATCGTCGCATTTTACTAGTCATTCGAATTTGGTGGGATAACCAGCCGTTGTGTACATGTTTTGTTTTTTTTTATACGAGGGCGGCACTGAAAATTTCGGGAATCAAGGAAGAGACACAACATTACTATTTAAAAATGTATTTATTGCTTTTCGAAGTATTCTCCGCGAAATTTGACACATTTTTCCATACGATGGAACCAATCATTTAAGCAACCATTCCATTCGGAAGTTGGGGTCTCCAAAATGGCCGTTTTGTAGGCGTCCACAGCTTCTTCAGATGATGAAAATCTCTGTCCACGCAATTTATTCTTTATTTTAGGGAAAGTATAGAAATCATTAGGGCTTAGGTCGGTGCTGTACGGCGGATGGTCTAATAATTCTATGTTTTCTTGCTCTAAAAACTCTTTTGTTCTGTGCGCGGTGTGAGAACTCGCATTGTCGTGATGGAGGATGATGCGGCGGTTGCAGTTCTCTTTACGGAGTTCAGGAACGACCTGTGGCAAACAAATGCTAGCATACCATTCTGCATTAACCGTTCTTTGTCCTTCAAGAGGAATAGTCGTAACATGGCCAGTTTTGGAGACAAACGTGGCCACCATTTTTTTTGCAACACTCCGTGAACGAACAATTTTTGTTGGCTTTAACTCATTTTCGAACACCCAAACTCGTGACTGGTTTTTTGTTTCGGGTTCGTACGCATATATCCAGGATTCGTCATCTGATACGATGTTGTATACAGCATTTGAGGATCCTGCGTGGAATCTTTCGAGAGTTCTGACGCACCAAGTAACGCGAGCCACTTTTTGCTCTTCACAGAGCGAATGCGGTATCCATCGGGAAAACAACTTTTTTACACCTAATTGTTCATGCAAGATTATTTGTATTTGACTCATGCCAATGTCTAAAGTTGCCTGAATTTCGCGGTATGTCACATGTCGATCTTCCTCAATCAGCTTACGCACAGCATCAACGTTTTCTTGGGTGACTGCAGTTTTTGGACGACCTTGACGGGGATCATCACTGAGCTTGACACGTCCACGTTGAAATTCAGCAAACCAGCGATAAATTGTGGTTTTGGATGGGGCTTCATCACCAAATGCAGAAATCATCCGGTCAACACACTGTTTTTGTGTTAAACCACTTCGAAAGTCATAATAAATCATCGCTCTTGAATTTTCTCGAGTCAATTCCATTTTCTCAACGACTAAACAAGTTTGACGAAACCTTGTGACAAGACCGAGAATCTTTTTTTAAATAAATAAATGGTATTCGATTTTTAAAACCAAGGAGTTTTCAATTAAAAAGATTTTAATATGACAGGAACAGTGGAAATATTCCATTCCCGATACTTTTAGTGCAGCCCTCGTATCTACTTAATGCGAACATTTCCAAGCTGAATATTTTCACTATATATTTTTGACTAAACGCACTAATTCTTGGTTTAGAACCACACATCTTGGGTTGAGCCGGTTTTTTGTATTTTGCCGTCAAAATTATGACACCGTCGTTTTGACTTTTAGCAATATTATTCAATAACGCATGCATGTACACTTTTGAAACTTTTTATGGTTATTAAAAGCGCCAATAAGGATCGAATACAGTTTTCAGCGAGCTTATACGTTTTCTCATTTAGGCGCTACGATATTTTTTCGGGTTTTCAAAAAAGCGCGATTACTTGATAATTATAAATATTTTCTTAAATCTAATTCTGTAAAAAATACGCACAAATAAAGAGGTACTCGTATTTGTTTATTCTACAGGCGCACATATAATGGTTTTAGAGATACACGATTCTGCAAAACGTTACTCCAGCAGGAAGTACAATATCTCGAAAACCTGAAGACGCACAAATTATATTTCCGGCACACATTTTTGCACAAATATAAGCTTTCTGCCCATGCAAAATATTTCTCTCTCCGACCCTTCGTTTTGAATTTTCCTGCTGGAAATAAGTTACTCCAGCAGGAATCGTTTTTTCCGTTTTATTCCAAAACGACAAAACGCACAAACTTTTTATTTGGCGCACATTTACAGCAGATTACGCACTAATTATACGTTCCACTCATATCGCCCTAGGAGACACTTTCCTGTTGGGGTAACGTACACCTTCAGATCAGTTCGATGGTACCATTTAGATCAGAATTATTTATTTAAATTTGCTTCATAGTCGCTTAACTATGTTAGTCTAAATATCTTATCAACACCCGTGAAATACTTATCATTGAGGAACATTTGAGGCCATTTGTGGTCTTCTTCATCAGTTCCACTTCATCAAATGATACTTATTGAATGCAAATGCTTGAGTTTTTGATGAAAATACAAAAATCGCTATATCTTTGCCTATAAAATATGAGGGTATGATAATATGATATGCTAATAATTTAGTATTAAATGGGAAAAAAAACGAAGTGCATAAAATTTTCTTTACCAAATGTCAAAAGTAGTGATTGTGAGATAGTATTGAATCAAGAGAAACTAGAATTCGTCGATAAAACTGTTTTCCTGGGGATCACGCTCGATTCAAGGCTACAATGGGGTCCTCATTTAACATCTCTTGCAGGACGGCTAAGTTCAGCAGCATATGCTGTCAGAAAAATCCGTCAATTTACTGATGTAGATACCGCGAGGCTAGTCTATATCAGTTACTTCCATAGTATAATGTCTTACGGTATTTTACTTTGGGGACGGGCTGCAGACATCGAGTCTATTTTTATTCTGCAGAAAAGAGCCATCAGAGCCATATATAATCTCGGCAGGCGCGATTCTCTAAGGGAACTGTTTAAGGATATTAACATCATGACGGTACCTTGTCAATATATGTATCTACGAAAACATCATGTACGTAAGGAAAAATTTACATCTCTTTAGAAAAAGAGGTGAAAGACATAATTATAGTACTAGAAATAGGGACCTATTAGCTCAACCAGGTTTCAGACTGGCTAAAGTAGAATCATCTTTCATGGGGTACTGTTTAAAATGTTACAATAAAATTCCTCCCCACATACTTCAACTGAATGAGACTAAATTTAAATCTTGTATAAAACGCACACTATTTATAATATTAGTATGGATATGGAATTCAACTAATCTGTTTTAAATGAATAAGACGATAATTAATATTGACTATATTGTAAAATTTATGAATAATAGAAACTAGCATTTAAAGCACGCCATTGGACATAAATATAACACTAGCATTAATACATGGTAATGTTTTGTTAAATGTCTGACTATGAATTAGGAACTTTATTACTGACTCAAGACCAACACTGTACCAATACATATTGCAAATAAAATAATATGATGAAGTATATTCCTGCTGGATATTTTTCACTTTTTTGTGACTTGTATTTTTGCAAGGCTCGTGGAGACTATTATTAATTGTAAGTTGTTTGGTTTGCAGGGACGCGGTGTCCGCCGGGTTTGATCTGCCAGAAGAAGTGCAACACTCTGCACTGCAAGCTTAATCTGGACATACCCTCCGCGGCCGCCGCGCCCTCCCCGTCGTCACATGAGCAGCACGCGCAGCTAGCGCAGCTCGCGCAGCACGCGCAGCCAGCGCAGCACGCGCAGCTAGCGCAGCACGAGCAGCAGCAGTAGGCCGCGCCGAGCTGCCGCACCACGCCATCGATGAACTCGCGGTGTACAACAGTACACTCTCATATAATCACACTACAGATTTTACCGGCCAATAGCTTAGTTTAATCCTATGGGAATACACCGAAGAATAACGTATACCCTTTATTCCCATAGGATTTGGGCCAGCTATGCGATGCCCGGTTCCCATGTTAGGTTTTCGAGTAGTACGTAGTATTGATTTCGGCTCGGAAATGTACGAAACCGCAGCCGAACCAGCGTCGCATAGATTCGTGAGTGTTCGTGAAGTCGTACGTACTCGTTCATCGTCTGATAGACTGGTCTGCAGTGTACGCAGCCCTAACTACGTCACGGGCGCCATGATGTGTATGATACTCGTTGAAGCCACGCCGCGTGACGTGTGCTACCTCAGCGACTTATGACTCTCATTTCTATTGTACGGTATCGACTACTGACATTGTGTAACTTTTATAGATTTTATGATGTGACTGTAAATTATGTGTAGCGATGGTGTGTGGGAACTGACGTGGGACCGTCATCCGCGGTACACTCGAATACATTACATCGGGATTTCTACGACAGCGTGCAATAAGCAGTTATGATGATGAGCGTGAAATGCAAAATATTGGCATGAAAGGGAAATTTGAGCAGATTGGAATGTATCGTATGTAGAGATGGCGAGTGTGGGACACTCCGCATGCTGAGGGCGTGGGTGGCATCACTGCGGCGTGGGGGGGAGGTGTGACGTCACGTAGCGTATGCGTCTAGTGGCGTAGCGTAGCGTATGGATGGAAGCGGCAAGTTTGTAAGCTAGGTTTAAGACTTTGAACAGATTTCACATAAAATGACTCGCCGCGCCGCGCCGCACAGTGTTCCATTTGATGAAAAAAAAATATCGATCAAAGGTTGCATTTATAATGCACGAGTAAAACACCCACGTGTCCATTTCAAATACTTTTTTAATCATGAAGTTTAGGTGATCTTTTCATTTAAAGAAATTCTAACTGTCCAAGATATTTATTTTATATAAATAAATATTCTGATAGAACATCTTTGGGCGCATATTTTCTAGTTTTTATTTTTGGAAAATCACCTCCGGATACCGAGTAATATTTATTTATCAGATTGCTGTTTTTTTTTTCTCCCTATAAACTCAAAAGTGCGACTTGACACGCACATAAATATCACTGAATAAAAAAAACACGTTGCACTATCGCGGTTTTGGGAAGAATACGCCATTTCGTTCTAAGGTCAACAGGGTTGCCGCAAAAGGTCAAAAAGTTTTGGTGTGGTGTACAAGGAAAAAAGCTAAAAAGCAAAAAAAAAAAAGACTAAACTAACTCTTATAAAGTTCTTATAAGCTATTGTAATATAGAAAAAAAATATAGTTCAAAACAAAATAAAAATGAATTAAGATTCAAATACAGTGACAAACCTAACACTATATATTTTGAAATTCAATTCCTTCTAAAACCACGATAGTGCGACGAGACTTTTTTTATCATTGATAGGTTGATTGGTTGTTGCTTGGTTAGTTGTTTTTTTACCATGTATATTATCTACACGTGTTTTTGCAAATAAATAAATCTGAATCTGAATCTAGGCTTTGTTACGAGCAATATTTCTGTGCGCAATATCAAGTCGCACTTTTGAGTTTTTAGGTAGAAAAAAAAAAAAACTAAATCTGAAAAAAAAAAAATACTCGGTATCCGGAGGTGATTTACCAAAAACAAAAACTGGAAAATATGTGCCCAAAGATATCAAAATATATTTATATAAAATAAATATCTTGTATAGTTACGTTTTCAGAATTAATTTTAATTTTTTTAATGAAAAGTTCACCGAATCTACATGATTAAAAAAAAGTATTTGAAATGGACACGTGGGTGTTTTACTCATGAATTTTAAATGCATCCCTGGATCGTTAAATACCATAAACATCAGAGGGTTTTTTTTTTCATCAAATGGAACACTGCGCCGTGGCAGCCATACAGTTTTATTAATGGATATTATTTGAGGTTGAGAACCGCATATATATTAGGTTTGATAAAAATTCAAAAGATTTCTATTTAAACTCATGGTCGCACATTTCCGTGATTGATTCGTCTGGAGCGATCAGATTATATTTTGGTTAGCGTAGAAATAACGTAAAATATTTATCACTAAATTAAGGTTGGACTAATGTAAGGTATACACTCCCTGCGCCCGCGCCGCTCTCCCACACTACTAGGATACTTTATTTAGGTCTCTTCGGATTAATTAATTAAGACTTTGATCTGCTCTATCGCAATATGCACGTTTTCAGAACTAAACCCTTCGGCGTGCGGTCTGACAATGGTGCCGATTCTCTTATACACCGAACTAAACTATCACTAAAATTCCTTACTTTTGGCTATGAGAATATTAGTTATTCTGCAAAAGAAAAAAAAAACTAAATTAAAAATAATTTTGACACCACTAAAATCGACGACACCACGTGGTTTTTTTTTTTTTTCTTTTGGCTTCGCAACGTGTAGACCAGGGCTGCAGCCTTTGAAAATGGTAAAAAGTGAAAAAATAAAATAATAGTAGGATGAAACCCATTGGAAAAGGAAGAGAATATAACAAAAATGAAAGGAAAAATAATTTACGGGCGATCTGAGGTCGGGAAGTGGAAGAGGGGGGGGGTTAAGGTTAAAAAAGTCCTATGGAAAAAAGTTAAATGGCAAAGTTGACTGTAATAAAAAGATCTGCAACTTTTGTATTTACACTTTTTTCACATAACCTATAGGTTTATGTGAAAAATTCAAATAACCAAGTTTTTGGTTTTTTATTTTTATCTTTTACAAAACAGTTTTTATTTCAAGAAATTTGCTTGAAATTTTTTAACCTTTATATGTTTAAACATACTGTAATTTTTTTGATTTAAAATATTAATTTTTTCACCTTATTTTGACTTAATATGGAAAAAGCACCCTAATTTTCAATCTTAAATTCTCACGTCCTAATATATGCTTTTTTTTAAAGTCGGTAGGTTTTTTATTCGTTGAAATCTCTACTTTCTAATAGTGAATTTCTAATAGTAGTGAAAAAGTAATAGACGCCGAAAAAGTGGTAAAATAAAATTTTGAAAAAAAAAAACAATTATTTAGGGTACCTCCCCTACGTGTAAAGTGGGGATGATATATAATTATTTTTTTCGTCCTTCCCATAGTGTGGGATATCGTTGGATAGGATATTAGGGGTTTTGGAAGACCGTCTTTTGATTAAGTAAACCGTTCGTGACTTATCAAGCTTTAAAGTACCAATTTTCGTTAGTCAAGTGTCCCCCCCCTCTACCAACTAAACGGTTGTAGTTAGAAATTCAAATGTCACGGCAGTGGTACCTATATATAACGAAGTTAAAAGGAAAACTATCACAGCTAAGTAGGCTTTACAATTTACCGAGTAATTGGCGACCAAGTTACATTTACAGGTGAAAAAAATGTTCTCTGATACATTCTGTATAGGAAAACATGTTTTTCAACTACATGATAAGTTTGTTCTTGGGATAAATTCATCCCAACTACGGAACCCTTCATTGTGCGTCGTCCGACACGCACTTGGCCGGTTTTGTTATATTCTCTTCCTTATCCAATGGATTTCATACTACTATAATTTTTTTTTTGTTTTGAAAATTATCGCCCCTGGTCTAGTGGTACTTGTTTGTCCTACCCCATGATTTTTTTTGAGCCGGAGGCGAGCAGCCGGGGGTGTTCGTTACCCCAGCAGGAAAGTGTCTCCTAGAGTGATATGAGTGGAACGTATAATTAGTGCGTAATCTGCTGTAAATGTGCGTCAAATAAAAAATTTGTGCGTTTTGTCGTTTTGGAACAAAACGGAAAAAACGATTCCTGCTGGAGTAACGTTTTTCCAGCAGGAAAATTCTAAACGAAAGGTCGGAGAGAGAAATATTTTGCATGAGCAGAAAGCTTATATTTGTGCAAAAATGTGCGCCGTAAATATATTTTGTGCGTCTTCAGGTTTTCGAGATATTGCATTTCCTGCCGGAGTAACGTTTTGCAGAATCGTGTATCTCTAAAACCATTATATGTGCACCTGTAGAATAAACATATACGAGTACCTCTTTATTTGTACCTACGTATTTGTGACAGAATTCGATTTAAGAAAATATTTATAACTAGCAGCCCGTCCCGGCTTCGCACGGGGTAGACAATACGAAAGACATTTTAAGACTCATTTTTCTACACCTTCGGTTACATTGTTCAAATTTTACCAAGGAACCCTAATTTTTTTCAAAATGAAATGTAGCCTATGTCAAATTGGAAGAATGTAGCATTCTATTGGTGAAATAATTTTTTAAATCGGCCCAGTACTTTTTGAGCCTATTCATTACAAACATACAAACATACAAAAATAGGTACAAATCTTTCCTCTTTATAATATTAGTGTAGAAGTGTAGATTTTCAAGTTATCGCGCTTTTTTGAAAATCCGAAAAAATATTGTAGCGCCTAAATGAGAAAACGTATAAGCTCACTGAAAACTGTATTCGATCCTTCTTGGCGCTTTTAATAACCATAAAAAGTTTCAAAGTGCACATGCCTGCGTTATTGAATAATATTGCTAAAAGTCAAAACGACGGTGTCATAACTTTGACGGCAAAATACAAGAAACCGGCTCAACCCAAGATGTGTGGTTCTAAACCAAGAATTAGTGCGTTTAGTCAAAAATATATAGTGAAAATATTCAGCTTAGAAATGTTTGCATTAAGTAGATATAAACAAAAAACAAAACATGTACACAACGGCTGGTTATCCGACCAAATTCGAATGACTAGAAAAATTCGACGATTTCAGCAGAAATCGTTTTTTCCGTTTTATTCCAAAACGACAAAACGCACAATTTTTTTATTTGGCGCACATTTACAGTAGATTACGCACTAATTATACGTTCCACTCATATCACTCTAGGAGACACTTTCCTGGTGGGGTAACGTACACCAGCGGGGGGAGAGCCTCGACATGTTTTATATGGAATTTTTTACTTTTTGTATAAAAAATGATTACCAACATGTTGAGTTTTAGGGGTTTATGCGTTTTATAAAGGGGTCGAAACATTCATTATTTTTGTGATAGGACACCATTTCCGAGATACAAGCAAAAGAAAAGAAAAAAAAAACCGGCAAAGTGCGTGTCGAATCACGCACAATGAAGGGTTCCGTAGTTGGTATGAATTTAAATTTATCCAAAGAACAAACTTAACATCGTAGTTGAAAAACATGTTCTTCCATACGGAATGTATGGGAAAACATGTTTTTCAACTGCAAATGTAAGTTGGTTGACTATTAGGCCCCTCGCCCACGGCGACTTTTAGTAGCGATGCTGTCGCGCGTTTGCATCGATACAGCCGCGATGCGGCCGCTAGCCGTTTGCCCTCGCCCACACCACGATTCTCAGTCGCGATGCAAACGCGATACTGTCGCGCTTCTGTCACGATGCAAACGCGATTCAGTAACGGCACAAAAAAGCCACAGTTGCACTGATGCTCGGTTCTCCACTCACGTGCCACCCTCCCTCCGTTCTCTCCCCGATGTCGTCCGACACGGTCGCGCGTTTGCATCGATACAGTCCCGATATTGTAGCGCGTTAGTAGCGCTTTGGCATCGCTTCTGTAGCGCGTTGCAAATGCGACTAACGCGTATTATTAGCGATGCTGTCGCGCGTTTCATAGACGCGCGACAACATCGCTGGCAGGGGGGACACACTTAACTCTAACAAAAATTAGCACTGTAAAGCCTAATATTTCAGAAACGGATCCCTTAATCGAAAAATTGTTTTTACAAACCCGCAATATTTTTTTTTGAAAGACCCATCCAACAATACCCCACACCATAGGGTAGGCGAAAAAAAAAAAACATCCCCACTTTACATGTACTTACGGCTACACATCAAGCTATAAATTTCCAGTATAAGCTGATCTCGAATTGTATAGGATTTCCGTATAATGAAAGGTCAGCTTATTCTGGAAAATTATAGCTTGATATGTAGCCGTGTGTACAGGAGGTACCCTAAATAACTATTTTTTTCATTCATGATTTTATTTTACCTCTTTGTCGGCGTGATGAATATGTATATCCATGCCAAATTATAGCTTTCTAGTACTAAGAGTCTCTAGCTGGGGACGGACAGACGGTCGGACATGGCGAAACTATAAGGGATCCTTGTTGACTACGGAACCCTAAAAAAAGATACACTACTGTTTTTGCACCTGAAGTCGAGGTGTTGGTCTGAATTTTAGTTCATGACAACTAATATTATTCCACACCTTTTTAATCGCGATTAAAAATAATCAGATTTAGTTAGACAACCAAAATTTTAGGTGAATAACGTCAAATTCAGAATAGCAAAATTGCCATTATCACTAAATTAATAACTCAGTGCCATCTTAGTTCTGTCAAACTAAAATATAGTTAAGTTGTGTCACTTTAGCCAATTTCTGAATGGGAAATCGTCGTCGACAGGAATAAACAATATTTTGGTGATTTTTAGTCTAGTTTAGAGGCGTTTGTGACAAGAGAATCGGCACCATTACTTGATTGCAAATGTTTTGAAGTTAAAATTGTAACTACATTGAGGGTTTTTTGATCTCGAGTAGATGGAAATGTACCTCTATGTGATACATGGTGTATTTTAACTAACTTGCGACGTACTCAGATCTTGGAAGGTCGGCTGCATGAAGCGATCTCAGCGATTGCCGCAGATTGTTCGTCAAGAGCTGAAAACGTGCAGTCTGTGTGTGGAGCAGACACATAGTAATAGCAAGCAGAGGGTATATTTTGTAGCGGTGACCGCTTACGGCTCTATTTTTATACCGATCACTGAATCTCTCACGAGGTTGTATTCTTTGACAAAGCCGTTATACTTGACATGTTCTGTCTAGCATTGCAGCTAATCAATAAGACATAACCGACCAATCAGGAGACTGTCCTTATAATCAAACGACCTGATTGGTCCACAATGAGTCAGTTGGTTTGTGCGAAGATAATGTACGGTGGCCAGCACATCAAGCTACACGAAACTGTCAAATTTCTCCAAATGATTTTAAACTTTTTAAAGTTCAAAATCGAACGAGAAAATTTTACGGTTTGTGGTAACTTGATGTGCTGGCCACTGTACATCTCTATAAATATTTGTAAATGTTGGTTTCCTTTTTAGTGTGTATTCGATATAATATTGCTTATTCGAAAAACGTGTATGCTGTGCATTAACGTAACTTGTTTAGGCGAGGGAACATTGCGTCGAGATACATAGTTTAGTTTGCCAACTTCACTGTGAGTTGGCAACTGCTGAATTATGCTCATAATGCTGCGAAGTACACCACTAGTCAGGCGATACGGTACGAGATTATGTCCGGAGCCTGGCTGAGTGGTGCATCATGATTGTGCGCTCGCCTCAATCGTCCATCAGTATAGTCTCGAGCGAGCTGCCGAGTATAACGCGCTTGGTGTAACGAACGGCCGCGCAGACGCCACGCTTGCGGGGAAATTATGATCAGCCCTTTATAACACTATTTCTTTTTGATTGATTTTACTATATTTTTAGAGAAACTAATATTAAAGCTTTTATAGTTCGCACAATGCCTTACCCGCCATGTTTTAGCACGCGACGCTGACGCACAGACGACTACTATGAGCTTTTCGTATCGATTCGGAAGTCAAGGTATTTTACGTAGATGTACTAGTGCCCATGAGCTGCTGAGCTGCCAGAGTGCTGAGAGTCACGTGGCGCGGTGACGAGCGTGACGTGGCGCGGTGACGAGCGTGACGTGGCGCGGTGACGAGCGTGACGTGGCGCGGTGACGAGCGTGACGTGGCGCGGTGACGAGCGTGACGTGGCGTGCTGCGCGACTGTGCGAGGCGGGCCGTCTGCGCAGAGTTCCTTCTGAACCAAATATCAGGCAATAATTGTGCGTGTGTGAGTGTGAACGTAGCAAGTACAAAGGTTGGAATGTTCGGTTATTAACGATATGATGCGATATGTTGTGCGGGTCGCGCAGAGGCGGCCCGGGGCCCAGGCCCCCATTCGAATTGTTAAAAATAAATAATTATTATATCAATAAATTTTTTATTGTAAACTAATAATGTCTTTAATTTCTCTATCTTTGTAAAAATACATCCAGTATCGGTAGGATATTTACTTTGAAAGATATAATTGCATTTCATATTAGTATTATATTGCTTATTCATGGGTAGTTTACTATTCTTGCAATATACACAAAAGCTCATAAATAAATTACCTGCCACGAGTGTCAAGCACCTAACGTTCTACACAAGAAATAACATTAAATTAAAGATAGCTTTGAATATCAATAATTTGAAAGTTTGCTACACTAAGTAAGGCCGTGACTATAAGTTGGCGGTGCCGGACTTCTCGACGAGCTCTAGCAGCGTGTGCAGCGACGTGTCGAACAGCTCGCAGCGGATGGGCATCTCCAGCGAGTAGAAGGGGTTCTTGAGCGCGTAGTCCGAATACAACTCGTAGATCCTCTTGAGGACGACCTCTGCGCCTTGCATGGTGGGCTCTGTCACTATTATGAACTTGACACCTGAACGAAAGGGATGTTTAAATTAAACTTCTCAATTGAGAATGACAGGCACTTGATGTCAGTATTAACTAAGGCTACAAAAATATGATGTTCTGTACACACAAACTCTTCATAAATTTTTAGGGTGTAGGTGTAAATTTGAGTGTCCATTTTCATCACGTAGTTTATTAGTTACTTGTTAAAGAATTGTGTGCCCATCTGTACCAGTCCAGTAATGGTACAACACTGGAAATTTTAGAACGTTAGCTCTTTATACTGCACGTCTGCTTTTTTGTAGCCATTCAAACTTGGTCGGTTTATCCGTGTATTCCCGTTCGTCCCCTCGACTTTTCCCGATCGTCCACTGATTTTTTGGTGGGACAACGGGTTTTTTTTTTTTTTGAGTCCCATTGGTCCCCTTAAATAATTTCAGACTGGTTGTTTAATAGCATAAATTAATACGAAATGAGACAAAATCTATGTAGGCAATCTAATAATATTTATAACAAAAATAAATAGTATAAAATAACAAAAAAAACACTTAGAAAAAATCCAACAATAATATAGATTTTTTTAATAAATTTGGATTAAGAATAGTGTAATTTATTTTAATAAATATAAATTAAGAATAGTGTAAATATGAAAAAAAAAAATTGTAAAAAAAAAAGCGTGGGGTGCTTTCTAAGATATTATCAAAATGATAAACCTTCTATTCATATGTGTCAATAAAATATTTATAACTATTGACACCAACACCCCACGCTTTTTTTTTTACAATTTTTTTTTTCTTATTTACACTATTCTTAATTAAAATTTATTTTCTATTTTTTAGGTGGATTTTCTATAAAAGCGTGTTTTTTTTTAATATTTAATTGTCATTGGTCCTTGATAAGTATGCCAAATTTCGAGTTAATCCGACGTTTTGAAGGGGCTCAAAATCATTTTCAAAGTTTCCGTTACATAGGCAATACGTATGAAGCTAATAAAAGCGTGTTAAAATGGTAAAAACTTACATCAGGTAGTTTTCCACAGAATTCGTGTAGAATTACTTTTACATTAACACCTGTGCTGTTTCATTGTTTTGTCACCACTAACTATATAAAAGTACTCTGTGCTACTAAACCACCGAATTATTTAAGTACACTAGAGGGAGAGAATGTCAGGTAAACCAAGAGGGTTCACGCAAATGAAACAATGTTATCGGCACTCTTTTATTAATAGCGGCATCGCCGGCGCATCTCGCCCGAGCCATATAGGTAATATTTATACAGAAAATAATATTTTGTAAAATAATTATTAAATCCAACCAAGTAACTAATTTGAAAAGTAAACTGCAAAACAACGATTACCTACCTTTCATGCATAATATTATTTAGTGGGACGAATGGCACCAATCTAAGAACATATTCCCATTCCCCTAAAATCCCGAAGGGGACGATCGGGAACAAATTTAATATTAGTTTTGTAAATTCCCGTTCGTCCCACTCGGTGGACGAATTCGGGGGCGTGTACGTTACCCCAGCAGGAAAGTGTCTCCTAGAGTGATATGAGTGGAACGTATAATTAGTGCGTAATCTGCTGTAAATGTGCGCCACATAAAAAAATTGGGCGCTTTGTCGTTTTGGAAAAAAACGGAAATAACGATTCCTGCTGGAGTAACGTTTTTCCAGCAGGAAAATTCTAAACGAATGATCGGAGAGAAATATTTTGCATTGGCAGAGAGCTTATATTTGTGCAAAAATGTGCGCCGAAAATATAATTTGTGCGTCTTCAGGTTTTAGAGATATTGCATTTCCTGCTGGAGTAACGTTTTGCACAATCGTGTATCTCTAAAATCATTGCATGTGCGTCTTTAGAATAAACATAAACGAGTAGCTCTTTATTTGTTCGTATTTGTGACAGAATTAGATTTAAGAAAATATTTAAAATTTTAAAGTAATCGCGCTTTTTTGAAATCCCGAAAAAATATCGTAGTATTCGGTCCTTCTTGGCGCTTTTAATAACCATAAAAAGTTTCAAAAGTGTACATGCATGCGTTATTGAATAATATCGCTAAAAGTCAAAATGACGGTGTCATAACGTTGACGGCAAAATACAAGAAACCGGCTCAACCCAAGATGTGTGGGTCTAAACCAAAAATTTGTGCGTTTAGTCAAAAATATATAGTGAAAATATTCAGCTTGGAAATGTTCGCATTAAGACTGCGCCGAGCAAAAAGCGAAAAAAGGACAGTTACGGTTAGGTTGATATTAACGAAAATAGGTTATTTACACAATTAAAATCGACATAATTATTACAATGTGTTTACAATGTTTGCGAGACAAACATACGAAATATGGTCTAGTTTTTTTAATGGACTTTTATGAAGTTGAGCAAAAACACGTGCTGGCATTTAGTGGATTTCATGTATTTTTTTCATAGTAATATTCTGTAGATATTAATTCAACCAAATCTCTAATATGTAATCTTAAAATTTTGCGTCTTATATTTTCATAATATTGTCTGGAAGATTTAATATAATTTTTATTCAAAATGCACTCCGAATTCGCTACACAAAATTACTATGAACGCGCTGTGCCGCCTAAATACATGCCACGCGCCACCAACAAATCAGTCGTCCTCGAGAGCTCAGAGCGTCGTCACGTCACATAAGAGAGCGAGCGGCATAGATCGTGAATTATCGTGTAAGGACACTCCGCTGCATAGAAAGGCCAAGGTACGTGACATTTTCGATATCTTGAATTTAATTTCACGAACTACATCATTTAATGAATTGTATTTTATAAGCAATTCCGTAAATCGAATGAGTTTAAATTTTGTATAATTACTTATTTTTATAGCATCAAACTGTATTGTTTTAGGAAATATAGTATGTTATCCTTAAGAGATAGACATATGCCATCGCGGACTTTTTTGAAGACCTTTATAAGATAAATAATTCCATCATACATTATTTTGTTATATCTCAATGGGTTTAGACAGCGTTTTCGTTGAAAGCTCCTAGACGGCTTATTTTTTTTCCGACACCTCCAACAAATATCGTTAATTCATACAAAAATGCATACAAAAACTTAACAAATTATATACTAAAACCTTCGTTGAGAACCAAGCTATCCATTGGTGAAAACAGCATGAGAATCGGTGCAGTCGTTTTTGAGTTTATCGCGAACAGACAGACAGATGCGGCGGAGGACTTTGTTTTATAATATGTAGTGATTTCGCAAATCAGTCAAAACAAAAGTATATCCCTACTTGTCTGGAGAAGACAAGATGACAGATGCGGCTATTTTGCAACTTGTCTGATTAAGATAAGCTGACAGACGAAGCGTACGTACTAGAATTATTTTCACTCACAAACCACATGATGCCATATTTTACTAAATGTAAGATAACAAGTTTTATTTTTCAACAGCCACGCAAGTGAACGAGTGCAGCTGTGTGCGTGAGTTGCACACAGCGAGCGCACGAAGTTAAATACATAAATAGCACTCGCCGATTTTGCTCGGCGCAGTCAAAAAAAAACAAAACATGTACACAACGGCTGGTTATCCGACCAAATTCGAATGACTTGTAAAAAGCGAGGATTTTATACTTAACGATGACCATCTTTATTGGACGTATTAAACCTAAGCTGGTTTATGCCTAAACGGGTTTATCCATGTATTGCAGTTGTTCAGGTATATTTATTATATCTCTTTAATTATTTAGTGTAATGAGCTGAAATTTTACATGTGAATAGTTGCATTAATACACTTAATATTGGAATATGTTTCATTTTGTTTTTCCAAGTCCTACAATCGGATGTCATACAATATAGTACTACAGTCGTAGTAAATTATGCCATTGCTCATTAATTACTAAGGGGTTTATTTATAAACGCTGCTTAAAGTTCAGTAATGATTAGCGACTGTTTAACCATACATTTTTGACGTTTGAACGTCACTTAACTTTAAGCAACGTTTATGAATAAACCCCTAAGAGCACATATGAGGCGTCTAATTTCAAACCCCGCTAAAACGATTTTACCTTCAAACCGACCTTTTTCTCTCTTTTGAAAGTTTTCTCAATTCCGTACTAAGTGACAAAGTCATTTCGGAGAAAATCCCTCTATAACAGTACTAAATTGAGCCTCCAACCTTAGACTTGGTAACAAAATCCACTATAAATGTCATGGGTAAAATTCAAATTCCTCTACAACGGAATCAACCAATCACAGCGCTTGCTTTTGCACCAAGTGAGCTTACGAATAGAATGGCGGACCAATGGAGACTTGTTTAAATGTGTTGTGCGACAAGGAGTGCGATTAAATTTTATTGAATTTAAAACTCATCAATAACTCAATTTCCAGAAAAATCGTTTTAAGGGGTTTTGAAATTAGACGCCTCATATATGAAACTAGGCAGGACATTGTAGATCCTTACAAGATACACATAAACGTTGTAAGTTAGGCTCTAGAGTTACTATTTTAAGTACTTTGACCTAATAACCTTATTTTACTTTTACGTTTTTTTTTTAAATTCTGTTTTCTCAAACATTACACACAAATTCAAAGCAACGTGCGTAAAAAATTACAACTCGTCACTAAACCGTTTTATATGATTTTCATCAAATAGCCAAACGTCAGCGCAGCGGAACCTTGAATATTTTCGCAGTTTGATGGCACATACATTTCATTTGAACATACACATTTACCTCCCGTTACACACTAATTATTAAATGTTTCTTCTTTTTTTTTCTAGTCTATATAGGTACTAATACTAATAATATATAAAGCTGAAGAGTTTGTTTGTTTGTTTGTTTGAACGCGCTAATCTCAGGAACTACTGGTTGGAACTGAAAAATTCTTTTTGTGTTGGATAGTCCATTTATTGAGAAATATTATAGGCTATATAACATCACGCTACAACCAAAAGGAGAGGAGCATAAATGAAAAATGTTGCAAAAATGGGAAAAATTATTCCTTTTTGAGAGCTTCCGTTGCGTGCGCCGCGTAAACGGTTTAAGTTACGCAAATATCATGTATGATGGAATTGTTCCTCTTTAAATTTTCAAAAAAAAAGTCCGCGATAGCATTATGTCTATCTTTTAAGATTGACTCACTATAACCTTTTTTATGGTAATTAAATTTGTTCGAAATTAATGCATTATTTGCGAAGGAGTTTTCATAAACATGGTATTAATCCTTATCCAAATAAATATGTTAATGTTTGTTGTAATAATGTAAACAAAATTGTCCTTGACAGCACATGATTTCAATCAACATCTTAGGAGATATCATAATTTTAAAATAACTCCGCAACAAAATAAGTAGAAAATTCATTACTTAAACCACTCTCTCTTAGTTGACGCAGACGAAGTTGCGCGGGTCAGCTATAATATTATAAATCTTAAGTTTGTTTGTTTGGTTGAACGCACTAATCTCAGCAACTACTGGTTCGAATTGAAAAAATATTTTAGTGTTGGATAGCCCATTGTCGTGTGGTGCCGGACGTAAAGAATAGCACTACCCCATTTCTCCCCATGGGTGTCGTAAAAGGCGACTAAGGGACTTACTAGAGAATGGGCAGCAGCGTTCTCTACGCATTTTTAACATCATACTGCGATCGCCAACCCGCCTGCCAAGCGTGGCGATTATGGCAAACCCCCCCAATTGGGGGACGCTTATGTCCAGCAGTGGACGTCTTTCGGCTGAAATGATGGATAGCCCATTTATCGAGGAAGGCTATAGATAGGCTATATAAATAACATCACGCTACGACCCTTAGGAGCCAAGCGAAAATAACAAAAGTCAGAAAGAACGCTAAGCGATAACGAAATTATAGCGCGGGCGAGCGACGGGATGCGACGCGATGGGTGGGCCGAAATTTCACGCGGACGAAGTCGCGGGCAGAAACTAGTGTACAAATAAAAACAGTTTTTTGCTGACGTCAGTATAATTTTAAATAACTTTAAAACTAAACATAATAAAATCATGGTTGGAATCACTGATTTTGTTGGTGGGACGAACGGGAATAATTTATTAATGTTTTTTTGAGTCCATATGGTGTTTTGTAATAATTTGTTAATTAATAAAACAAATGATATTTAAGTTTTAAGTAGTTCCATTTAATTATTAGCTCTAACAAAGCTTACATGGTGCCGAAACAACAACAATGACTTCTGAAGAAAATACGTCGAGTGCCGGCGCCACAGAAATAAGACCGCCGAAGCCGATTGTCATAGAAAATGGCGGAATTGGAAATGCTTCGTCTTGGAAAATGTGGATTCAACATTTCGGATGGTACGCGACAGCCACATGGGACTGGACAACAGACCACCCGAGGTTCAGGTGTCAATATTCATGAGCGCAATCGGATCAGTTGGAGTGACAGAAAAGGAATCTCAAAGCTTAGAAACAATCAAAAATATATTCGAAGAACATTTCATCCCAAATACCAACGTAACATACGAAAGGTACATTATTAATCAAATATTTCAAAATTACGAAGAAAGTTTTGATGACGTTTTGACCAAACTAAAAAAATAAAATTAGAAACTGTGATTATGAAAAATCTGAGGAGAGCATCTTGCGGGACAGAATTATCATTGGCATAAAAAGCAAAACACCACGTGAAAGATTGTTAATCGAGAATAATTTAAATCTGCAAAAAGCAGTTGATATAGGCTGCGGAACAACTAAAATTGCAAATGAATAAAATGGACAATAACAGCGAAATAACACCTACAGTTGCGATAATGAAGAAAAAGATGAAGGCAACCCAGCAGACTTCACCTGGCTCTGCCCCAGAATGTAATAGGTATGGCATGACACATGGACCTCGAGCGTACCCAGCATATCAAAAAACATGCATAAAGTGCCAAAACCTGAACCACTTTGCAAAATTTTGTAGGTCAAAGAAAGTTCAAGCAAATTACAAACCTAATGAAAAAGACAGCTCTAGCGAAGATGACTCCAGCAAGGGTGAAATGTATGTATCAGCCTTATCTGTCATTAATAAAAAAGAAGATTGGTTTGAGACAGCAGAACTACTACCAACAAAGAAAAAAGTCACATTTAAACTAGACTGCTAGCCATTCCAACGTTATACCAAAGAAGATAGCAATCAAGGCAAAAGCAACTATTACCTCATCAAATACAAAATTCCTGACATCATACTTAGATCACAACATGACAGTTGTCGGCGAAACAGTTATGGAAATCATTGTGAAAAAGAAAATATTTAAAATAAAATACTATGTAAACCAACAAGACTTCACCGATCCTTGGTAGAAGAACATATATAAAGTTAAACCTAATAAAGCGAGTTGATGTTCTAACTATGGCTTGCAATCCGGGTATCCGTATAATCCAGATATCCGCCGATTTTCACATCCGGATTTGAATCCGGAAAGTAAAGTACATAACTGTTATTACGTTATTTATTATTGTAATACACCGTGGCATTTTAGTCGTCTTACAAAGGCAGCCCACTTCATGTATCCAATGACTACTAATCATTCATGTAATTTCTTTTTTATTTAGTTTAAAAAAAGAAATTAATTATGACGCATAACATAGTTTAAAACAGCCTGTTACGAGTGCAGTCCGAGCCTTGTGATACAAGGGCGCCGCAGAATGGATTTAGATTATAAACAGTAACCAAAATGATGGAATTGTTATCTTTACAAAACAAGCTCTCCGAACCTCAGAGTGGGAACCACGATTTGTGGATTGGAATTGCTTGGTATGTCATATAGTTAACCAAAATATCGCTATTGTAGCAGTGTACCGATCCCCGTCATACAGTTCCAAGGAAAGTACAGAAAATTTTCTGGATAGTTTAAATAGTGTCTACAGAAGCCTCTCCTCCTACAAAAATATAATCCTTATAGGTGATATTAATATAGACCTCAAACCCAACAGTACAGATGACCGCTGTTTCAACTATCTCATTCTGAACGCTTCCCACGGTCTCCTTCCAACCCACCGGTACAACACTCGGTTGCATAGTTGTTTAGATCATGCACTCGTTAAAACTACCCTTCCTGTTACTACCCTTGTACTAGACTCACACATCACGGACCACAGACCGGTGCTACTTACTATTGCTAACACAAACCCAGATAATAAACCACCCCACATAGCTACTCGCATAGACTACGATGCAGTTAAGTTAGATATAGAAAAGTCTGATTTTACCCCATTATACAAAATTATTGACCCCAATATATCCATGAATATGTTCATAACTATTATTTCGTCAGTAATTGACTAACACACTAAACAAATTAAAATCCCAAGGAAAAAAAGGATAATAAAACCATGGATAACCACCGGCCTATTAAAGTGTATACAAAACCGTGACCGGTTGCACAACAGATCAAGAAAAGATCCCAATAATCTTATCCTGAAAATGACCTATACGCGGTACCGGAATTTTTGTAACGACGTGCTCCGGAAACTAAAAATAGCCCATGAAAAAAGCGAACTTGAAAAATCTCTCAATAACCCCAAAGCCCTTTGGAAAACGATAAAACAAATCACCAATACCACCAAAAAGAAAACTAGCCCGGTTGAACTGTTGGATACCTGTGATAACGCTGTGTCATCGGTACACGAAGTGTGTAGATTTTTTGGTAACATAGGCACTACCTTGGCAGATTTTTTTTGTCCCAATCTCACCAAGCTACAAACCCACCTAAGAGTTCATGTCAAAATATTTCATCCAGCCCCGCCAACTCTCTTGTGATACTTGAGGTCGATGAATCAGAAGTGGAGTCTCTTATTCTGCAACTGCGAAATGATTGCGCAATAGGTTGGGATGGCATATCCCCCCTGGTGCTAAAGAGTTGCCGCCAGACCTTGACGCCTCCTTTGACGTATATCCTTAACTGTTGCCTTCAAAAAGGCATATTTCCTGATGCGCTAAAAAAAGCTATAATCCATCCGATACATAAGGGAGGGATCAGAAACTGTGTCAACAACTACAGACCTATATCGGTCCTATCAGCACTCTAAGATTCTAGAAAGGATCCTGAATACTGTTTTAAAAAAAATCCTCAACAAAAATCAGCTCATAGCTGATAATCAGTATGGTTTTCGCACAGGAATCTCAACTGAAGATGCAGTTCTTGAGTTGACGCAATTCGTTGCCAGAAATCTTGACAGTAGAGTTAAAAGTCTAGGGATCTTCCTAGACCTTTCTAAATCATTTGACACAGTATTTGTTCCCAAACTTATCACTAAATTGGAACTGCTAGGGGTACGAGGAAACACCCTAAAAATTTTCAAAGACTATCTCAACAACCGGACCCAACGAGTAAAAATTGGAGAGCATATAAGTGAAGAAGTATCAACCACTTACGGTGTACCTCAGGGAAGCATTTTAGCCCCCACCCTCTTCCAAATATACGTCAATGAGTTGTGCAGAATGACCATCTCCAACTCCAAGATCATTGCGTATGCAGACGACACCGCAGTCATAGTTTATGGACCAACTTGGGATAGCGTTAAGCGCTACGCAGAAGCGGCAATAACAAGTATAATGGAATGGCTCAACCTAAACTTACTTACCCTAAACTGCGAAAAAACATCGTACATTCAGTTCGCTATCCGGCGTAACAACTTGCCCGACAAATCTTTCTCCATAACAGCGTACACCTGCTCCAAACAATCCCCACATTGCTTATGTCCGACACTTACAAGAACCGATAATGTGAAATATCTGGGTGTCCAAATAGATGGACGGCTACGATGGGACAAACAGATTGACGCCATTACCACTAGATCTATGAAACTTTTGCATATTTTCAAATCCCTTAGAGACTCGGCTGCCCCTGAAACCCTGAAGATGGTGTACTATGCATTATGTCAATCCGTCATTGG